>CM034157.1:353508929-354808929 GCA_019776745.2 Taxus chinensis
TTTGGTGCTCATTATACTAAAGGGGGTAAAGTAAAGCTGAGATACTCCAAATTAGTTAGTGTGACTTTTTGGTAAATCAAGCTCGCTCTAGATATCTTGTGACACCTAGAGAGAGAACCACCTAGGAAGATTTCCGGCTTGGAGCCATTATTTTTGTCTTAGATAGTATACTTGAGAGCTCTCACAAAGTGACAACTTTGTTAGATTCAAACTCTTGTTTTTTGAACAAGGGAAAGAATCTCTTAAAGTTGAAACTGTGTGATTTTCATCACGAAATCTACTTAGTGTCATTTTGTCCTAGTTTTTCACTTGTCCTAAGACAAGGCAAAACTCTGCCAAAATAACACCAAGTTTATTTCAACACCACTTGGTCTACACCCTTGTTTTCTTGTTTCCCATTTTTGGACAAAAGGAAACAACATATACGGATACCACTAGATATCGTGTGTCCACCACTTTTGTATTCTACTTGCGTGACTAGGTTGCAATGCCAAGCGCAAGTGTTGAAAGTGTGCATGGTACATACTCACGATCTAGTAGGCCCCCTTGTCTCAAAAACCCATATTTGAGACTTATTATCATCGTAGTTAGGTGATTTCATCCTTGTCTTCTTTTGAGTTGTTACACTGCCCACATTATAGCCATACAATTGAGATATTTACGTCTTGTTTCCATTGTGAAATTAGGCCTAAATCTCTATATTGTAGAGTTACGCTGTTCACACACATAGAAATTTCTTGTTATACTTAGACATAGTTTTTACATCCTAACTTTGTCTTGAGTTTTGTGAGTGTTGAGGATACATTTTTAGCATCACGATAACATCATTTTGACACTAGAAATATTACTTTCTTGAAAATCTTGGTTCACATGTCCAAATAGTGTCGTTACACTGCTCACATTGTTATCATCCATTTTATCAAAGACTTAGACTTTGTTAGTGTTTAGAAACTGGTAGTTTTAGTATATCTTGTTAGAAGGATCACATCAACATTCTCTTATCATTTAGGCCTTGTTTGTTGCAAACTTGACCTAACTGGTGATATTGTGTTGTCACTATTTGGTTGCAAACCTATCTAGATAAATCTTAGAGAATAAACTATTTGGTGTAAACTAAATTTTGAGCATTTGTACATCATTGTATTATTCTAAGGAAAACTTTTGTCATATATTACCTTGCTAGGGTAGAAAAATATGTTATTCTTTAGTGCTCACTTATGTTCATTTGACCTATCAGATTTGTGGATATTCTATAGTCACCATTGTTTTTAGAAATTTAGGTGTCGTTACATGTGAATTTGACTAAGGTCATTTTAGTAAACCTTAGTGGAATCAGTATTGTTGTATTTCCTATCTTTAATATGCCTACTATGAGGATGGGATCCATGAAATTAGGCTTCCAATATATTTGGAGGTGAAACCCTCTTTTAAAGGATAATCTCATGGTGAACCATAATGGTGGAAAGAATAATCTTTTGTTGTGATGATTAAAACATCAATACACAGATTTTGATCGACTACATTTTCAAAATAAACAATAAAGTCTTATTGTAATGGAATTAGGATAAATTAATTCATCCACAGTAGGTCCTTCTCTTTTCCAATGATTCATGTAGAATAATAGTAGACAATCCTCTATATCACATCTACAATATTCAACCAAGGTCATTTCTACTTTTGCACTACAAAATAATGAGAAGGCATTTGAAACTTGAGTTTTATCAACCATAAGGTATTCATTGCCTGTAACGATGGAAATTGCTTATATTCAATATTCTCCTATACTTCACAATTACATTACCTATTCAATAGGCTGACTTAGAATATAAGAATTTTTAACTCAACTTAATCTTACCATATTGGCCTTTATCTTCACACATAACAGTGTAAGGAACAATCTAAAGTGATTATAAATTTTACAATTATGTGAGCACAAAATAATTTCCTAACATTCCCCCCTTAGTGCGAACATGGGGAAACACCTTCCTTGTACTGCAACTTGTATATGTAACCTACTCATGATCTAGAATTTAAGGACAATACCAACAACCTATGGATGGTTTTCCAAGTGGTTAACCAACAACCCAAAATGGATGGTTTTACAAGAGGACATCTACCAACAACCCTCTGGATATTTTTCTAGTGGAAAACTAACAACCACAATATCATGATGTTGCAGTAGTATCAGCTCTCATCATTATCTTTCACTGCAAGGAATGACAACATAGGAAAATCTACTTTGCTCATACACACAAGCTATAAAACTGGAAATGGAACATTGGATTCAAATGTTCCCCCCCTCAATGTGAGTTTATTTCCACTTATCAATTGCAACCAGGAACTACTACATGATCATTGAACACTGACACTAAAGCACACTCACATAACAAACTTAAAACTTTCGTCAAACTCAAAATTTGAATGCCAAAATACAACATTTCTCCAAACTTTGTGTCTATTCATTGGTAACTGATTGAGAGGTCGTTGATTGACCTCCAGCCTCTATTGCCTCCGTCCTCCAGTATGTTTTACTTAGTAAAGAAAATCTTCAGAATTATCACCATTGTCTTCAACTATTTTTTCTTCCTCATAATCATATTTGTCGTCTATGCCCATATTTGCTTCATCCATTTTGAGTTCAACTAGTTCCATTTAGAAGATCACGAGCTCGAATTTTACAAAATGGAGCTTTATGCCCCTTTTTCTTGCTGTAAAAACATTCAATTTCCTCCTTATTTTTGGAGAAATTCTTGTACTTGTTTTTTAAGTACAATGCAGTTTCTTCTTCTACATCTTATTTAGTCCTTTTTCCTTAGATAGAAGAGTTGATATCGTATCTTTCAATGATTTTTAAGGAATCCCAAGAGTGAAAACAACATTGCTATATTTGGAAGACAAACTATTCAACAATATTGCTTTTGCATCTTTATCATCAACCGAAGCTTTGACTTCTGCTACTTGTCTAGTGAGAGACCTCAAATCATTAATATGACTAGACATGGTGACCCCATCATTTATTTTGAATCTAAACAACTGGAGTTTTTAAGAAAACTTGGCATTAATTACTTTTGCTCCAAATAACTTATTTAAGTTTTCCCACATTTCATTGGATGATTTCTTGAGATCAACATAATGCAACTCGGAATCTGAAAGAGACAAACCAAGAGGATTTGACTTTATCATCTCTATTCTGCCACTCTACTAATTGGAAGCTGAATCTACTAGTGAATTGACTTGTCCATTTACAATCCTCCAAGATTCATGTTCATTAACTGCGTTTGAATATTTTACCTTCCAAGTGTGAAAATTGAGACCAAAATTTTTCTAATGGTACATCCATGAGTTGGTTTGAAAAAAAATATTATTTGTACAAATAACCACTTTTTATTCCTTGACACATTCTAAAATTAAACACTTTACAAAACAATATTTTTCAATATGAATGACTCATTATATGACACTTTGATACACTTTTACAAAATTGGTAACTTATGATAGACTGACAACTATCATCAAATCAATAATTTTATATGCTCCAAAATATCAAAAAATTAAGAAACATTTGGTAACTACATGACTAAACATATAGTGACGTTACCCGGACAAATTGACTTTCTGTAGATGCATAAGGATCAAAGTAGATGAAAATTAACATGAAACCCTATCCAGTAAAAGGAATAGGCTCGATAGTGACTTCAGAAAAAATTCTATAATCAAAACTTTATTAGAAATGAATTTAATAAAAAATTTGATCATTGACAACTTTTCCTTTGTAAGACCTCACTAAACATCAATTGACTCATGCATTCATCCAGGGTGAGCAATGCATGTCTTGATTCAACTTGTATCTCAAAACACGTTCAGATCTAATGGGTTGGCATGTAGAAGACAAGACCATTATCTTCTAATTAGTTATGTGAACATGGTTATTATCCAATATTTGTCTGCATAGCAGATAATTGGTATCTCAACTGAGGCAAAGAATCACCTTAAGGATGTAAAAGATCATGTAGAATGTCCAAGGAGTTGAATTTCCATAGTCTCCTTAGAATATAATGCAACTGTTCATTCATCAATGTGGCTATATGAGATTACTTTGAGTGAAATTGATCACTGCAAATTTGAAGCGGAAGAATTCACTTTAACATCTACATCACCTATTCGCATACCTACTATCCAAGCAATATGCTAGGACAATGCCGTATTCCATTACTTCCACCATCAATAATCACCTATATCAGTTTTGAAATCTATGAACTTGACCAGTTGAAAAAATCTTGTTCACATACTTCTCATTATTTGACTTTGAATAGAGTACCCTTTAATTCAAATGAGAAAGTTTCCTTGTATACAAATTCTAATGGAAGAATTCATCAAAATTGACGTAAAGCCAATATATTTGAAGGTGACAACCCTCTTTTAGATTCAATAATCATGGTTGACCATAGTGGTGGATTGGAACTCAGCTCCTGATACCAAATATAAAAGTATGCACCAGAATTACAGAGCTACATTGATAAGTAAATAAACAAAGATATTCAATATTCTCCATATATGAAATACAATAGATAGGCTATTACCTATCCAACATATAGCAAAACCCTTCTCTATTGTCATGGTTCAGGGAATGAATAATACCATCCATAGTTCATATTAACATAATAACAAATTAAACCATAAGGTCATGCCTCAATTATTTGATGCACAGAATAATGAGGAGACAACCATTTGAAAATTATGAAGACTATCATACCTATCCTCCTATTTCATTTTTGAAGACCATGAAGAACATGTTCATCATGTACAACCTCCTCTAATGAAGATCATCATGAAATACCTATTGAAAGGTTACATTAGAACAACAGGTCCAAGCCCTCACTTTCAATTGGAAATTTTGGCTTCGCATATACAAAAGGAACAACCAAAATTTTGAAAAAACTATACCAAAGGCAAAACCTAAAGCTTACGTTTTACGAGTTCCCAATAAACACTACTCGACGGGAGGCACAAAAGATCCTTATGAAGATATTTAGCAGATAAAAGATGGGGTTGGCACACTACCTAGGCTTAACCCTTTACGTATAGACCTGCACTGCCACCCACACAAGACCCACTTTTTAATCAAGAGTGGTCATACTATGAATAATGCCCTTCAAGCATTACAAGAGGGCCAAACCAGTAGCAATAACAAGAAGTATCGGTTTCGATGAGTTATGTCCCTACCCATTTGACAAAGCCATGTTACAAGGTACCTTTCCCAAGACATTTTGATTTTCCAAAATTTGATAAATATAAGGGAAAAGGTGACCCTTGTGATCGTATAAAATACTTTTATATGGCATGTCAAGAGGTGGCATTCAGCGACAATTATCTTATGCACTTGTTTCCATGAAGTTTAGGAGCAATTATGCTAGAATTTTTTGTGCATATCCCTAAAGGATCCATATCAACATGGCCAGAACTAGAAGATATTTTCATATGATACTTCTCTTTTAATATAGAAAATGATGTTCACCATGTTAGATCTCTGCAATGCCAAACAACAAAATAACGAAAACTTCGTTGTGTTTTTACAATGATGGAGAGGATTAGCTAGCCGCTTTCCTTGCTCCATACCCAAAAAACAGTTGATAGGCATATTTGTTCCCAACCTCCATCCAAACATTACGTTCCACTTGCAAATGCATTGTGGCAACACATTTGAAGAGGTAATAGAAAAAGGGAGTCAAATTGAAAAAACATTGTTAGCTAGATGGACCCTAAAACCTTTCTCCAAGTGATCATAATGATTCCAAACTAACGACAAAACAAAGTTTGTTCCTAATAGGAACAAGAAGGTTTTTGGTGATGGGATACTAAACTCTAAACGAGTATAATCCATTCAAAACCACACTTCTTTGAAGCTTGCAAAGGGGGCTCCACCTATGGAGTATAAGCGTCGTACTTTCACTCCTCTATCTGAACTCAATGTCATCAATACTAAAACAGCTAGAGGTGGTTAATATGGTTAGATATCCTGAAACTACACCTTATGAGGATGACGTGCCTAAACCATCATGGTTTAGAGATAATGAATATTGCCAATTCCACCGCGTTAAAGGTCACAAAACAGATAAGTGTTTGAAGTTGCAGCACTACATCCAGGACTTAATCGAAAGTGGCGATGTGGAGATGGATTCATCCACTCCTAACAAATCCCCCAATATGAAGACTTTTCCTAAACATAATCAGGATAAGAATGCTAATTATGTGTCTAATGAGGAGAATCATTTTGATGCTCTCATTGGTTGTGTAGATACACCTGTTGTACATGTCAACATAATAACCCCTGTGATATCCCCTGGACTATCTATGTCTAGGCATGTGCCAACAAAGACTGATTATCACATAGTTCCACATACTTATGATAGTAAGGAACCTAGGTTTCAACATTCCCATCAAAGGATGCCTATCACAACTAGACCTCGTTTGATTCTTCATGCTAGAGAGCCCATTCGGGTACCCTATTCCCCACCTTCATCTCATAGTTGGTGGTATGGTTTGGACACTTCTGATCCAAATTATTATTTGGGTTCCTCCCACTCTTCTTTCGATCCAAACTATTATTTTGATTCTTCAGATTCACCTAGATCTTCTGAAAATTCTAATTTGGTTCTTGAGCCACAGTCCTCCCTTGCTTTGTAGGACCTCCCTTATTCAGTCACCTCAACAACCCCTTCTTCCATCGAAGAGCTCTGCGACTCAAAGTCCTTCTAATCAATCATCCAAGTTGACTCCCATGTTGCATTCATCTAATCAACCTCTTTTGGTAGAACAAATACCCACACTGATTGATTCATTTCTAAATGAAGAAGACATTAGAGAATTTATGAGGGTACATGAAGACATTCCTCTAGAAGTTTGCAAGCAAGAGGACCTCTTTAGACCTCGATACATTCGTATTGGGAGGAAGAGATTGATTCCTTTTGTCAGAAAATAGAGGAAGACCCTAAGATCATCGAACATGATCCTCTCTTATTTTTCCATCTTCACATTCTTCATTGGGCGATGAAATGCTTGGGTCTAGTATTGATCCAAGACCTATCTTCTCATTACCTAATCATTCTTTATCTATCAGGATTCCTCCATCACAATCTTACCTTGGGTCACCACCTGGTAGCCCATCATCTTCTTCTATATGTGGGCCACCTCCAAGTAGCCCCACATCATCTATATGTGGCTCACCTCCTGGTAGCCCATCTTCATCTATACTGGGGGCATGTCCTATGGGAAGTCCCTCATCTTCTTTGATTCTTGGGTAGCCCATCTTCATCCTAGTAGTCCTTCATCTTCTATCTATGGGATGCCACCAGGAAGTCCTTCATCTTCAATCTTAGGGCCACATCCTTGTAGTCCTTTATCTTCAGTCTATGGGACACCTCCTGGTAGCCCATCCTCTTCAATTCTTGGACCGTATCCTTCGCGTCCATCACATTGTCCTTCTATCAATGATTGTGGAAAACCCACCGTCATTTCTCACATCAATTCTATCTGTCCAATTTCTTCTCCCACTTCTCGGGATCAGACAAGTCACATAATATCTTATAAGAAACCCAAATGGTTCCTTCATCAACTCAGATCAAAAATTCCAAGAGCTCCAAAGCTCACAACAATTTAAAAAATCTTAAAGTTCAGAATCAAATGCACTTCAAAAATGCACATCACGCACCCATCAAGTATGGTGTAAAGTGTGCAAAACCTCTGGATAGGGACCTCAAGCTCCCACATACAAAATCCACGTTTCATGATAAAACACAATCATCTATTGAGTATGAGCTCACCACGATCATTGAGATTGGGGATAATATGACTCTTGATAAGCAAACACGCCTAGTCTTCCTTATCAAGGAAATTGCTAACATTGTTGTTGGATCTTATCACGTCAAGTGACCTTGTCGGTCCCACCTTTCAAAAAAGACAAAATACAAAAAAATGAGAAAACATTTCAAAAAATCAAAGGTAAATGAACACACATTGCAATCAGGTATTGCATACACATGGATGTTCTTTCTTCCCTTCCTTGTTATTCTTCTGCAAGTCTTCCTACCATTTTCATCCCTTCGGTGATATTTTGGTTAGCCTATTCACACACATTTTGTGACATTTATCTCTATGGTATCCATTTGACCTTGGTCTTTTATCACCTTGGTAAATTAAAGAATGACTGACCTCTTAGAGATCCTATCACAATCAACATCTAAAAAACTTATTGCGAAGAAATTTTGGACATATTTGTTGACACTAGCCAATGTCGTCATCGCAATCACTTCCACCTCCTTCCATCAAGCCATCAGTGGTTCTTAACCCCTTGTCAAACCAGAGAGCTGAAATAAGTTTTAGAAAGCAAAAGAATCAATCAAATCAAAAAGCACAAAGCTGAAAGAAAATGCTAAAAGCAAAAGAAAATTGATATATAACTCTCTCTTGGGGTATTTCCAATAATCTCTACAGGGGCTATGGATGCCTGACTGACAGTAGAGAAATGTTGTGATTAGAATCAAATGCATCTCCATCGGGGCTATGGACGCCTGGCTGGCAGCGGAGCAATGTACGGCTCTCCTTCCACAATCCATTCAAAAAAATCAACTTTGAAAAATAAATCATTCCTACACATTGGCTAGGGTGTCTTCACTTGTTGTCTATCAAATCTTCCCTCCAAGAGGTAATAAATTTCCACGTGCACACACTGGATCTCTATGAGAAAACAAGATTAGTATGTTACCAAGTGTCTTTTTTTGGACCTTGTTCAGACTCTTACTCTAGTCTATATCTTGTCTCACGATTTGTGCCTTTGGCTAATCACTTCTTCATCGCGAGGCTTCTAAGCTACATTCACAACATTCACATTGTTCTTCTACTTCGTTCATAACATCCATGTGTATAAGATTGAATTTTTTCCATGTTTGTGGGCACCTTTGTACCCTTTCTCAAAACAAACTTCCACTTCTTTCTATCATGTGCTTCTTGGCCAACTTACGTTGGGGGCATCCTTGCTCCTTCCTAGCACGTCATTGGGTTACGTTCATCATCATGTTGAACCTATCCATATTGGCCTTGATCCATCTTTTGCATGTGAAGAGTTTTCCTTTGTATATTCCCAGCTAATGATGGGGGCATTTTCACATCTTCACTTTCTTGCGCATGTGCATGGCATTCTGCCCTTATACATCCCATCTGTCATTGGGGGCATCCACGTTTCTTCGTTTCCTGTACATAGCTTCAGAAAACTTCTAGAAAATAAAAAACATTCAAATATGTTTCAAAAATCCCAAAAAAAATGATTAGTAAAATTATTAAAAATCCAAAAAAAATAAAAACCCAAAAAAATGGTAAAATGATTAAAAATCCAAAAAATTGCAAAAAATTCAAAATTCTACAAAAATTGGTAAACAACGTGCATATAGCTAAAGCCTGTATCACTTGCATTATCCTCGAACATTGAAATTTGTCCTACAAAAACATCTTTCTAAGGTTCTTGTTTGTTCTGGTCTCAAACAACTTGCGGATCATCGATCTACCTCCATTAACAAAAGCTAGGTTGCATGTTATGTCAGTCCTCCCGTGCAACAGTGAGTTGTCAGGGACTGTGTCATAGTGCACGAAATCTTTTCCATGGGACTACTTGTGTCCTCCATTTTTCCCTTGCATGTGTTATTGCTTGGGGCATCATTTTTAACCCTTGTTGTTACAACATGAACATTCAGGAACTGCAACTTGATAACAAAAACATTGGTACAACTGTCTTAAACATTGTTTATTTGAGTGCATGTGATTATACTATTTTCTCTGTAAGGTTAGCTCGTTTACTTTCTCATATTACATTGCATTTTGTATGTTGCATGGAGCTAAATATCATTTTACTTTCTCGTATTGCATTGCATAATGTATGTTGCATGGAGTTACGTATTTTTAGCAGTAAACAATTGTTAGTAATTTAGCTTTTCATGTTATCTTACACTTTTGTTTATTTTAAATAAAGGCCGATGATGTAGACCTAGGGGCAAAATGATATAAATAGGTTGCTTATTGAAAGGTTGGATGCAAAGATTGGGCTTGTCCTATATTTCTCCATTAATCATTTCTTCTCCATTATCATTTATTACCATTACTAATTTTTCTTCTAAAACTCACCTGGGGCAATAAACAACCACGTTTATCCCTATCCTTATTCCTTCTCAATACCTAATGGTTTTCACCCGTTCTAACCTATTTTCTTCTATCCATTTCAATCATATTTTGATCGTCGATTGACTTCTTCTATCACCCCATCGACACTCGAGGGGGCATCCTTCATCCTGCTAATTTTTCTTCAAAAATTTACCTATTTATACGCTTGTCTACTATGTTTGAAGTGAAGTCACTAACTTCACCTCAAACAGGGGCAAATGTAGACACCTAAATTCCACTTTTGCAATCTTATTGCCAAAATGCACACAAATCACTCTCATTCTTGCCAATTCCATTATAATTAGTGATCTTTACTAATTAACTAATGTTTCTTACCACTTTGGCCAATTAACAACACTTTGTTGATTGTGTAACCCCTTTTGCATTCAGGATGCCACTTTACGACGAATCGTAAGTCAAAATCCTCTTCAAAACAGACAATTAGCATTTATTAGCTAATTAAGCCTATTTTTCCCTTGATTTGGTCAATATACCCTAGTATTGACTCAAACCCCTCTTCCAACCACTCAAAATCACCCCATTCACCTCCACAACATCTCAACAAGCTTCAAAAGCTTATCCTAGCCTCCTAATTGACCCTAAGCAGTTGATTAAGGCTTCACACCTCTTAATCACTTGGTAATTCACTAATTGTGATTAGCAAGGCCTAATCATGATTAGCAATTCTAATCTAATTTGGGATTTTAGTCCCACATGCACCAAAATACAAGTTTCTCCCAAAAGGAAAACTATAAAAAGGGTGCACCTCATTCCTTTATACTTTACACCATGCTTTGATTTGCATCTCATATAATAAATATGATATATAGCCAAGTTCAATCCTTGCTTAAAGCCTTCAATGGGGTTAGTAGATGGATATCCAAAATGACCAAGTAGTCATTGGGAGAGGTCATTTCACCTTGTTTGGAGTAGCAACCATAACCATTTGATTGCCCTCTTAGGTCTATTTAGGCCCATGTTAGGTAATTCAAGCATATTAGTAGGCATGTTTAGTTAGATTTTGTATTGTTTTCATACTAGTTAAGCATTCTTTTAAGCTTCTATCTTAATGTTACATTCCTAGACTTAGAACCTTGGCTAGATGGATGGAAATGGTGTTAGCTTTCCTTGTTTAGTCATGTAAAGGGACATAAGAGCTGGTTATTCTGCATACACTTCATATGAGGGAAGTTCATTTTATTCAATGCACACATCTATTACCTTTCTTTACGTTTAGCTTATTTGCTCGTAATCAAGTGTGACACGCACAAGAGCCACCTAGGGATGATTCCACACACACACAAAACTACATTGGGTCTGAGATGTAGTGCATCGCTTAGTCATAAGTTCACCATTGTGGCAGCTGAGGACAGTCTGACCCCTCATTTTGCATATTTATTTTTTAGGATTTGATGTCTTTTTAGGGTTTTGTAGGTTCATATTTAATTGGAAACAAGTTTCCAACAACCTCGACGATCTTAGTGTGACCTAATAGTGACAAAAAGTGACCTCAGTGATAAGGTCTTCAAGACAAAGCTAAGAGAGTGGGTGAATGTCTAAAGAGTGATGACGAGCTATTGTACAAGTATATTTTTCTAAATCATTCCATGTTTGAGCAAGTTTGAGCGAAATAGGAGGTGTGTTTGAAGAGGGTTTTGAGGTGTGTGAGCTGAATCTTGTGATCACTATTAATTGTGTAAGTAGCATATCTTTAGTGTTATTCTATCCAAATCTCTTATGATGTGTAATATTCATACGATTCCTTTGTTTTGAGTCATATGAACAAATTTTTAGAGGTTGGTGCTCCTTGTGGGGTCGGTGCCTCACTAAACAAATCTTGCAAGATGTGTAATATTTTTAAAATTCCTTGCTTTTTGGAATATAAGCTAATGTTTCAGTGGATTTTCTTCCCCTTGAGGGTTTCCCACTTATGTATTGTGTTCTTATGCACTCTCTCTTGATTATTTTCATGTATGTTTGAATGGTTAATGATTTATGCAAGTCAAATTTGAATTGGTTAAAGTTTCGAAGTACTGATTCACCCCATCTTATTCCATCGTTCTTCCAACAATTAGTATCATAACAGGTCCTTTTGGATAAGTTTAACCACTTCAAGGAGATATTTTTTAAGCATGGGTTTAGTTGATCATAATGGGAAAATAAGTTTTGTCACATCAAGGTCCTAAGTTCAATGGAACTAACTATGCCCTATGGAGATTCATAATGAAGGTACATCTAAGTTCACTTGTTTATGAAGTTGATGTTAGATATAGTGATTTATCATACCCCATGGAAGAAATTTCTAAGGATACCATCTTCAGTACTTTGGAATAATGTGTGAGTACAATGGTTGTTGATGGTGATTTAGGTAAGGAGCTGTGGGATAAGTTGGAATACTCGTATGAAGATAACAATCCTTCCAGTAGTAGTAAAATTGATATGATCAGTAGTATAAGAGACATGAATTAGGAAAGTAGAAATGGTGGAACTAAACTTTTTGGTGACCTAGAAGACCTACAACTCACGTGGAAGGAGAACCAAAGACTAAAGGTATTAGGGATCTTAAAGACAAAAAGGAAGAGTGTGCTCAGTTGAAAACTCAAGTTGGGTTACTTACTACTAGTCTCAAATCTAAAGAAGATGAGTGCATCAAATTTAGTGTGGCAATGAAGACTTTATAATCAGAGATAGATCTTGATTCAAGAAAACTGAAAATGTATCACAAGTTTGAAAAGAGCACAAACAACTTAGATGATTTGTTGAACAACCAAAGACACTCTTGTGACAAGTCAAGTTTGGGCTTCATAAAAGATTCAAAGAAGGATGAGAACCATTCTGAGTCAATTCAAGAATCTGCCAAGGCCAATGAGAACTGTAAAGGAAAAGAGGACATGAAATATGTTGCTATTTCAAGCAAGAAGAGTGCTAGTTCACGAGATGATCAGATGAAGAAAATTGTAAAGAAAAAATTAGTAAGATAGCCCAATGCATTAAGATATGAAAGAACTTACAATGGATATTGTTAAAGTTGCAATGACTTTGGCAATAGATTAAGATAGTGTAGGAAGTCTATCAATAATGATCACCCATCGAGAGATAACAAAGATGAGTAGTCAAGGAATGTAGTTTGCTACAATTGTCAAGAGAAGGGACACATTGCGAAATACTGACTATATGAACCATCAAATCATATTTGGTAAAATAAAGATGCTAGAGGTAAGAGTAAAGTTGTATGTTTTAATTGTAATTAAGTTGGTCACATAGCTAGATATTGTCTACACGAATCACTTAAACAAAGATGGAAAGAATGAAGGTGTGAATGAGGGTATATGTTTCAAATGCAATCAAATTGGCCATATTGCTAGGTTCTGCTATCATAGTCTACCTAGACATAATTAGAGATATGAAGCTTATCAAGGTAAGATTCCTACTACTTATTTCAAATGTAATAATCTTGATCATATTTCAAGATATTGTAGATAGAGAAAAGACAACTACAAGAGGAAGGGAGATAATAGGTATAATCATAACGAAAATTCTAAGGTGGCTAATGATCCAAATGTTAAAAAGGGTTTGTTTGCTACTCAAGAATTTTATCAAAATAATGATAGAGAATCAAATACTCGTCGGATAAATAATTTGATGCAATATATTGTTATCCTCTCACATGAGGATTTTAGTGCTTTACTCTGTTAAGACATAATTAGGTGTATAGGTGCTTCCATTAGACTTCATGGAGTCATATTCCTATGTGATTAAAGCATAAGGTATGTTTGGTTTATATAAGTTGGTTTGGTCTTAGTCAAGCTAGAAATGGGTTTAGTGTTATTGTTATGAAAATTCATTATCTTGTTCCAAAGAAGTTTGTCACAAACCATGGTGTTTTGGTCAATTGGTCTATCTTGTGATCATGAAAAGTCATGTTGAATGTCTTGTTACAGTCGATATGAGATCATAAAGTGTTGTCTCTAGATAGTTTTTTATCCATCTTATATAAATCATGAATAGAAGTTGTGTTGCTTACATGTTTGGTACAAAGTGTGCTCTTGGTCAGTTAGTCAAAGTCTTGTAATAATATCAAAGTCATAAGTAAAGGTCTGTGAACTGTCAATAATAAGTAAATTGTGTATTATTTGAAGTCACAAAATTCGTAGAAGTCTCAAGAACAGTTAGTTTGGATCATGAAAGTGTCCATTGTTAGCCTTTGAGGTGTGATCTATGAGATTAAAAAGGAATTTTTTGAGGAGCTAGATAATTTTGACCTATTTCTTTAAGTCTTCGTGAGAAGAAAATCTTAAAATCATATCAGTGATATTATAGCCATGTAAGGGATTGTATATGATATCCCAAGCTTTGTTACAATTGTGAAGAGGCTTAAAGGATGTTATCAAGGATCAAATTGAAGGATTAATAGTCTTAGTTTTGATAGTGATCAAGGTGGTTAGATTTATGAAGTGCAAGTCAGTCATTTAATATGATGACTTGATCAAACCACCCATAGTATGTAACATGGTGTTTTTAGGTATGTTTATGAGATTGATTTATCCATATGTTGTGTCTGAACTCTTGCGCTGTGTTTTGGAGTGTATCATGTTTGGTGATGCTTTATGGAGGAAGTACAAAGAAGTACTAAGTATGTCAGGCACATGAAGACAAATGTAAAGTTTCTCACTGTTCGAACAATGTTCCAAGGAGATACACGAGGTCAAAAGGTAGACATTATTTTCTTGTAGTCTCAAACTTATTTGGAGTAGGGTTAGATGTTGATGGTGAGCAAGGATATTTGATGCATGAGGTGCAATTCAATCACTTTGTATGATGACTTGATCATACCATCAAAGACAAGGAGAAATGAAGCATTCCAAGTATGTGAACTAGTTGGCATGGTCTATGATTGGTTGGTTTGTTCTTGAGACATGTTTATGATATCTCTAGAGTTTTCATACTGCATAGAGGTTGTATAAATAAGGTCAACTTATTGTTAAGTTTGTGAAGTGCAATAGATGATTCCTTGAACTAATATGGATTATGTCAAGCCTATGCATGGTTGCTTTGAGGACTGTAATTATGTCTCAAATAGGATTATGGAGTATCAACAAGGTGTGCAGGGTTATACTTTCCTAAACTGAAGTATGACATCTTGATCAAGGGCACAATGATAGTGAAGAGTTACCCAATTTTGAGGTATACTTCTTGTTTTCACTCCTAGAAAGGGTTATAGAGTATTGATGTGAAGAATGACTTGTCATTGATTTTATTTATAATTCTCATGGTATCTTCTATGATTACATATGCTAAGATGGAGCTTGAGTGACTAATATACTTGAGATTAGAAGACTAGTATGGTTAACCTTTTGCATCATGATAATGTAAGTTAAAGAGTGTGAAGATGTAAATTAGAAAGCTACAGGTCTATAGAGGACTGTTGAAGCAATGTGAGCTATCCTTGACCACTAAGTAGGTGTATTTAGTGACAAGAATACATTGTAAGACAAGATGACATTGGTGTGTGTGCAAGTATATTAGTAAAGCTTATACAGAGATAAGGTATTTTTTCTGAGTTCATTCTTGAAGTAGCTATAGTGTTACAGGTCATGCTTTAAGAATCAAAGTGTTTTAGTATGATGGCATATGTTAAGGGGAATTTAATGAGCTCCATACTCCTGAGAAGTGAAGCTAAGTATGTCGCATGACTATTATTGTTGAATTCTTGTTGTAGACACCAAATTTGGGTCACACTCCCCTTAATCCCCTTCAATTAATTAAATGTAATGCATTTACCTAACCATGGCCCCTTACCCTAAATTGATATTAGTTTAATCACTTACAATTGAATTAATATTCATCGTCATGTTATTAATTAATATAATTAATTTAATTAATTTAATTTAATACTCACACATCCACATCATAAGGACACCTCACCCTTGACCCATTCCAGGGGCACTTAACTCAAAGTGACCAAGTCATCACTCTAACCACTGAGTCATCACTCCCAGTGCTGAGTCACCACTTAACCTAACTAACTACGACTTCTTCCCAAATCTAACTAGACTTCTTCTATGAGCCTCCTACCTTTTTTAATGATAACTCCACTTTCCTAAGTGGAATCAACTTGGAAAACATGCCAAATCTGGGATGATCTTCCTAGTTTTGGTAAAAATGACTATTTTCTCCCTAAACGATGCCGGTTTATCCTCGGCCAGTGCCAATTGCCTAACCGCCATCAGTCACTTTATATAAATTTTCAAAACGTTTTACACGGGTTGGTCATTCAGTTATTGGAGCCTTATTGCATTCAAGCTCGAATCTTCAATCCCTCTTGGATCCAAGCGACGAACACACATAACCATAGTGCAAGACAAGTAGTTGCTTCTCCTTCCAAAGCATTGGAATACTTACAAGAGCACACAGGTTGTAATGTCATGGAACTGGACCCAGCAATTTCTTCTCTATTCAAGGATTAACCATCTTCATTCATAAGATTTGCAAAATACCAAGTAAGTATTGTGATGTTCATCATTTGTGTTTATTCAAGTGTAGATCTCTTGCTTCTTTCTGTATTTCATTTCTTCCATTACTACCAAATCACATTCCTCCCATCAACCCAATATTCAACCATCCCAAGCCTTTACACCCTTTCCAACCCCATTTTCAACATTCATGGTTGAAAAATTGAATCATAGTTCACTTTGTGCACACACTCCCAAACCAAATCACTGAAACAAACAACTCATTGCTTAAACATCTTCCCTCCTGGTATTTACCATTAAATGACTAATAATCGGATTAGTGGTGGAGCCTAGCTGGTGTTCTAGCCAGTCATCATATCAGAGTAGGGCCTCTGTGTACTGTGAATTATATATTGGGGACCCTAAGCCAAAATTTACTTAAAACCAACCATAGTTGTCAGTTTCCATAGGGCACCTTCGTTAACCAAAAATTCTATTCTATTCACAAGTCAGTCCTAAATGGCATAAGCCACAACATAAAATCTACAACATAGGATTTCATGTTTGTTAGCTTTTTCTTGATTTGTGTTTTGAGGTGTGAGTTCGTCTTTCTCCATTTTTCTCTCCCTACACACTCCACAATCATAGTTGGTGTATTCCAATTGTTTCTGAGTGTGTTAGGATCTATCATTGCTATACTCAGAATTCTGGGTTAGCCTTTTATTTGATCTAAATCACCAAAATTCACTTTTTCCATCTCTTCATAGATTTCACAGTAATTGGTATCGGTCAAAATGACTACCATCAGTTACATCATCATCATTCAGTTCAATTGACTGACCGTCGTTGGTTTTGTGCTTTTTTGGTCATTTATGCCAAAATACATTCAATCTACATTTTTGTTCTTTATGTGACTTGTTCTGTCACCTTATCATATTTTTTGTGTTCCTGTTATCACCTACAAAGTTCAGATCCATCTCATTCATACCTTTTCATCTCCATATTTTAATTTGTTATTCATTCACAGTAGCCGGTATTGGTCCAGTGACCGCCATCAGTTAATTCATCATACCGCCATCGGTTTACTAACCATTGTTCAGTTCTATTTTGGTCACTTAACTAAAATAGTGTTCAAATCACTTCCATCACTTGTTGTGACTTCCTCTGTCACTCCACTACATTTCTGGGCCTTTGATATCATCTTCAGAGTCCAGTTTCACTTTATTTTCACCTTCTACCACCAAGTTTTTAGATCTTTCAATTTTCCACAGTAATCGACATCAGTTCATTGACTGACAGGTCGGTTACCCTCCTATATGGCATTGGTTACCTAACCAGCATCGGTCTCTGTGTTTTGGTTTTTCAATCAAAACAATGACTAATTTACCTTTCAGATCCATTTTTTCCATCTTTCTCTATGTTTTTGTACCATCAACAGAGCTTAGATTACCAGTTCTACTATCAGTCACATGGTTTTGACTCATAGACAAGCCAATGCTCTTGTGTTCCACACTAGCCGCTCCCACCTAGCCCATCGCCACCTTCCATTTCATCACCTATGGACCCCAACCAACCTATTACCATACATACCGGTGACGAGGAGTTCACAAGACTCCTTGATCAAAACCCCATGCACTGCAGTATTACCTCTCTCACTCATCCACCCATGACTCATCTGGAAACTTATATATGACATGCCTATATTTGTTCCTCCCTAAGTTTCCCCCACTTCTGCATCAGCCACTACTAGTACATCATTACCCACTTCTACCTCATCACCTGTGGTTTCTCAGCTTGACCCCACATTATCGGTATCTAGCACACCTATGACAACTACCATGCCCTCGACATCTATCACCCCTACAACATCTACCATATCATCATCCACTGCCCTTAGTGTAGGCATACCTACATCATTTTCTTCCCATGTACCTTTTGCATCCCAGCCACCTTTGGTGTCGGTAGCCCACACTCCCTTCCAAAACCTTGTCCTCTCCATCCCGCAGTCTCTTCCACCGATCACCATGAGAGTCTTTATGTCCATCCCACCTACCTACACCTATCATCAACAACCACCTATTTCATCTACCACTTATCCTAGGTATTTTCCTGTGACATCCATCCCATCCTATATTCCCTCATCACAGTTTTCGTACTCGGCACCACCACATACTGGAGTTTTGTCCATGTCATACCCATCTTACCTCCCCCCTTATACTACAGGGGGTGCTCCATCATCACAACCCACAAATGATCTTATCAAAATGATGATGGAAAAGATGCAGACATTAGAAGCATCTGTCTCTGGCTCACCCAACTCTCTGACATATGATGAGATTTGCAACGAGCCTATTCACTTTTCCATTCTGATTCGTCCATACCCTACGCATTGGGAAATGCCAAAATTCAACTGATTCAATAGCAAAGAAGACCCACAACAACATTTGTGGTCTTTTAAACATGTGTGTTATCTCATCGCTCATGATGACACTTTGCTCCTATGAACATTGCCAATGTCCTTGATGAGACCCACTTTAGATTGGTATAGTGGTCTACCCAGGCACTCCATATTTTAATTGAATTAGGTAGCTTAAGCTTTTCTAGACCACTTTTCTATCAGCATTGTCAAGAAGGTCACAATGACCGACTTGTACGTGACATGCCAGTATGAGGATGAGTCTATCGCATACTTTTTCGGTCGTTGGCATAGCTTGATTAATCAACTCACATTCCAACTACCTCAAACCGAGTTAATAGAGTTGTTTACCTGAGCTTGTGCTAGACACATCTCGCCAACTCTCCAAGTCCAAACTTTCCACACATTTGACGAGGCATTCACAATGGCCCAGAAACTTGAAATTTGTGCTATTGAGGAGAAGAAGTTACAATTACGTAACAAAAACACTCCCTTCAAAACCAATGATTCTTCTTCTTCTTCCAAACCACAAAAAAATTATTCTAAAGAAAAAGGATCTACCAATGTAGTGGTTTTAAAATCCATCCCTTCTCATCCACATAACCAATCAAAACCTTCTTCTAATCTCTCCCCTATTCAAACTTTCCAGTTCAAGTGGGAACAATGAAAATATACTCCCATTAGAGAACCTTATTCTTCTGTTTTGGAAAAACTTCTAAAGGTTGGAGCAATCACTCTTCCACTTGTCAAAACACATACTGGTTTTGACCCTTCCCATCTTGTACCTGCATGGTACAAGGAGAATGATTACTGCAATTATCACCATGTTAGAGGTCATAGTGATGGTAATTGTATAACTTTCAAAAACATCATCCAAGAATTGTTAGATAATGGAGATCTCATCTTGGATAACCCCAATGCACCAGCTAACCAAAACCTCCACATCTTCAAGAAACCATTTCCAAATCACACCCCATCATCCAACCAAGCTGGTGAAACCTCAACTAATGATACCAATGTTCGAGAGGTCCATGTCATTTTTGATATCATACTGACTCCTTCCACTCAGTTTCCTCCCATCCCATCTATTGAGGAAATTCTTGCATGAGCTCCTCCACCCACAGAGGCACCTATTTCATCCACTTCTCTACCCACGGAGGAGTCTACCTTACCTTCTTCTTTACCCTTCTTCTTTAGAGGAGTTTCCTTATCTTCAGATGCATCTATCCCACTCATCTCACCACCTGTCGAGCAACCTCGCATTACCCATTCTTCTAACTATGGAAGAGCCCAACATACTCTCTTCTTTACCAAAGGAAGAGCCTATACAATCAACCTTACCTCCTCCTCTACCCATAGAGGACCCACTAGTGGCATCTCTTCCTATTGGTGACAATTCCCCACTGGATTTTAAAGACCCTGTCGATTTACTATCGTCTCTTCTACCCACAGAGTTTGAAGCCAACCATTTCCCTATCTCATAGACATTATTTACAGGGATTACTACCAAATCAACATCATCCCCCTCTACTTTGGTGTCATTCTCATGTTTGGCTGACCGCTTGGATTATGTTGACAATTCCATGCTTTGGGGATGCCTTCGGCTTCCTGTCTCAACTCAAATACAAATGTTGTCTGCCGACACTTCCATGATCTATCCAAAGGTGTTTAAGACAACCAAACCCACCATGCCCATGCCAATTGTAATCACCTCTTCTTCATCACCCTCACCCACACCTAAACCGTTACCATCAACCAAACTTTTTCCTATGCCTAAAACCCTACCTGCACCCATATCTTCCTCCTGTCCAGACCCATTACCACATTGGGAGTCATGCCGACATCAAGCCTAGTCCATCCTCTTGTCAAACTGGATTTAGCCACATCCTCACAAGTCAATCATAAACACTATTCTCATACCTAAGAGGAAGACCCAACCTATTAAGCCACATACACTCAGCTTCTCCCACTACCCCTCTTGTCACCTTCACCACTTCCATCTATCCTAGGTCCACACCCATCAACCTTGGTCAAGCAGCCTCCTACCCAAGGTAAACCAAAAACACAACAGCCCACCTCCTCGTCATGATCTTCTATTCCACCCAAATTACCTACACAACCTATGCCTTCACCATTACCTACATCCTTTCTACCTCCCATACCTACACCACTTCTTGTATCCTCATCATTACCCATGTCATTCCCTTCTCCTCAACCAGTCCCTTCCACATTTCCTCCTACCACCGTCTTCACCACACCTCCATTATCACCTTGGCTAACCCATCCCCTTCTGCCATCTGCCTTCCCTTCTACATCACACACTCCTTCTACACCTTTACCCAAGAAGGTGCAACCCAAGCCCAAAACCCCACTACCTTCCAAAGAGGTAGTTAAACCTACACCACCTCCAATAACCAGCTCACCAGCTACACCTTTACCCAAGAAGGTGCAACCCAAACCCAAAACCATATTATCTACCAAACAGGTAGTCAAACTTACTCAACCTCCAATTCCACCTCTAGTGACACCTCTCCCACCGAAGTCACCCACACTTCCATTTAGACCCACACTCACTTCACATTGTGATCCATTGGCAGGGTCTTACGCCAACATCTTAGCTAACCTTTTAGAAACCTCTGTCATCACATTGCCACCACTTAGACCTTATGACCCACTCAAACCTAAACCAGAAGGGTTTGATGATACCAAAATTTGCACTTACTACTGTGTGTCAGGGCATGATGTGGAAAATTATAAGGCTCTTAAGACTATTCTTCTCCAACTATGTCCTCTTGAAGAAAACTTTGATGATGATGATCTTTTAGATGAGGACCCTATTCCACCTTCGCCTATCACCACACAGCCTCACCCCATACCTATTCAGCAACCTCCATCTCCACCTCCACAACCCTTTTACCCTCCTCCAACATTTGAGATCAACATGGTCTGCATTAGAGAACTAGCCCAAACTCCTCCAAAATGCCAGTGCGTCATACTCCTTTCATAAGACTCTTTTCCTTCACCACTTTTTTTCCCATCTTGCTACTACACCTTTCATGACACACCTTCTTCTTCACCTCAGATCAATATGGTTCAAGTTGCCACTCGAGCTCAGAAGGACAAAGGAAAGGAGAAAACAACCAGATCATCCACTACTCCTTTACCCAACATTCCATCTGCACATGCCCCTAAGATCACCTTCCATGGACCCGTATACCCCATTTCTAATGGGGTTTCCCATCGTACAATGATTAAACAATTACACCAGTCTCCTCTCAAAATGTCTTTGTATGACCTTGTCCAAACCTCTGAGTCTCATCATCAGCCCTCATTGAGGTCTTGCAATCTATTGAGGTTCTACCTAATGACCCCACACCTTTCGCCACCATTATCACTCCTCATCATGTGGCCACTCTCACCACTTCGCCTCCATCTTCTGCTCCCACTACCATTCATCAAGTCTTCACTCTTAGTTTCTCTGACGAAGAGATTGTCCCTCTCCAATCAGATGATCCTGACCCCACCCTATTCATTTCCGTCTACATTGATAATATACACGTTCAACGCGTTATGATCGATGGAGGTGCCAGTATCAACATCATTTCCTCCCATGCGTACAAACAAATGTGCATCCCTTCCAATTACATGCATAATAACCCAGTTATGTTGCATTCATTTAATGATGCCATGACTTCCACCCTTAGCACCATCATTCTCCACATTTGCATGATCCCTCGTGCCATTCCTTAATTATTCTATGTCTTAGAGGGGGAATTCCAATACAATTTGTTTCTTGGCTGACCTAGATTTACACCATGGGTTGTGTTCCTTCAACCTTACACTGTTGTTTAAAATTTGAACATGAAGGGCACAACTATACCATTCCAGCCAACCCTTCACCATTCAAAACCTGTAACATGTTGTATCGACCCAATGATGTCCTTATACCAGTTAAGGCATCTACCACCACTACCGCTTCTTCTTCAGCCACTGCCTCATCCACCACTTCTTACTGCTACTTCTTCCACAACCAACTCCTCTATTCCCACTATTGTCCTCAGCTTCTGCAGCTGACCCATCAACCAACCCATCTACTTCTCAAACATCTGATGTTTCTTCTTCTCCCATCAGTGATTCCTCTATCCAGCTACCCACATACCAACTATCGATCCCTTAGAAGGTGTTTTTCAATGCCTCACTCTGGGGGAGTACTGCCTTTATAACATTGACACATTCCTTACTCCTCAAGAGTATGGTAACCTTCATCAACACCCACACTATAATCACCGAGTAGGTGAATTTTTCCCCTATGGGCCTCCCCACCTTCACACCAACCTAAAACTTGGGGGAATTGATATTTCTACTTATTCACGTGAGTCACCTTCCCAAAAACAACCATTTTCATCCAATCTCCAATCTGTCACCAACCGCCCCTTCGCCCACACCTTCCTCATTGCTGCACTTGGAAGGGCTTTGGCTTTGGACTTATGAACAAGGTCACCATACTCATCATTCCTTGCATCACCCGTAAGCATTAAGATTGTAGTGGTATCATATTTGTCGAACCACCTTCCAAAAATGCCTGAGTCGAACTCATTGAGGATGATAAACCTTCTCCACCCCATTCACCTACGTCACCACCTTCACCTGTTGTTACAAAACCCAGGAAGAAGGCTAGAGCTCCAGGCCCCTATCTTTTACAGAAGAGGGACTTGAGACAGAGAAGAAAATTGACTAACTCTCTAATGATTTTATTTTTATCTCGATTACAATATATATAGGAGGAGGAGGAGAAGATAAGAAGCCATTCTTTACTCCTATCCAACTGCTCTTAATTATGATAAATGGAGCGAAGTGAAAGGAACATATTTTTTGAGATCTTTCTCACACTTCCCCATTATCTACCCTTTCTAAAGAGTGAGAGCCATGCCTATTTAATGCATCTTTAACTATCCTCTCAACCGAATCTTTTGAAATGGACTCACCTTTTGAGGAACATCCCTTTGGCTCTTTATTACATAACCAGATATTCTGATCCCTTGTGCATTGGTTCTTGGCCTCATGACTCAAGTGGCACGTATTTTGTCATTATACTAAAATGACCCTTTGAATGCAGGTGAATAACTTGAGTATTCGTAGGTTGGCACTCTTCGCACGGGACTGCACATTAACTTTTCTACTGAAGTGACAAGCCAAATGGCCCTTTACCTCCGATCCTTTAAAAAGGCCCTGAGTGTTTAAATCTTGCAGATAAGTCTCATAATTACTCATACGTGATACATGGCTTGTCACACTTATGACCTACTTCAAACTTGGAGTCCATTTGTTGAAAGATCCATGTGGGAGGCCCGCGCATCCTTAAGATTTCTACTTTTCTTCAAGGCTTTGGGAATGCACTGTGCTGTCACTTGACATCGTTTGCAATCCTGTCATTTTTTTATTTGGGCAAGTAAAGGACCTGCCTCATATAATGCCAAAATCCCTTTTTGGGTAGGGTCTTGTTATCCCGTAAAATTGACAAGGGTAATTTTACTAATAACCATACCGAAAATTTTGTTCCGATCCCTCGTCGAGGATCCCTGGCGTTTGGAACGTTGCAAAATCCCTTCTCGAGAAATCTGGTTTTCCGAACTTAGTCATTTTTTGGTCTTTTGGCCGGGCGCATAGAATGACTATGCAACATCAAATTTTGATGCACCCCCTTTAAACCTTTGGCGCATGTTTTCTTGTTTCAGCGGGCATTTTGGTGCGCCTCTGCCTGTTAAGGCTTCCCTGCGTGCGCCGAGGCGCATGCGCCTTCCTGTCGACAGATCATTTGTTGCGCCTCTTTTTGGTGCGCCGAAAGTGCACATTTTCCTCTGTCAACACCACTTCCGGTGTGCTATAGGCGCACATATCTTCATGTTGACAAGTCTTTCAGTGCGCAAAAGGGCACATGTTTTCTCATGTCAACAGCTCATTTGGTGCACCCCTTTAAAACGTTGGTGGCACATTTATTGCTGCCTCACCTATATATAGGCGCGTCTGCTCTGTCATTGTCACCGATGCAAAACACATGATTTTTCTCTGAGCTTGTCAGCGCACTAGCCCCGTCACTTTCGAATCACTTTGTGGACCCCTTTTATGCATTTCTTCGTTATAAAAGCCGGGTAAGAGGTCCTCTTTCCTTTCTGCTTCATGTTTGTGGTTTTTGGCTGTTTGTGGGTAGGATTGAATCGGAAAAAGAATAAAATTCATGATTTTGCTTTCCCCCCTGCTATCCTTCCACGTTTCTTCCTCCTCTTTCTAGATCTGCTGGTAGAGGAAGCTTTGTCCTAAAAAAGTGATGGTCTGAAACCTCTTTGTTTAAACCTTTTCATCACCTCAATGAGCCTTGCAGAAAGAGAGCTTAGCCATATGCCAACCCCTCAGTGATTTTTCAGGGGAATCAAACCTAAAAAGAAGTTGTTTTCTCCTTTGGCACATGAGCTCGCCATGCGACATCAAAAATAGTTGTGCCCTCATGGCACACTTCCCTCGCACGTTGCAAATGCTTCCCATGAGCCCCTCAGTGCATCAAACTTGGATGCAACATAAAGATTCCGTGCGACCTTTACAAAATGCATCCACATGGCGCAGGCGCACTTGTCCTTACAACAACACAAAATGCACCCTGCAGTGTCTATGCGCCATGCACCCTTTAGCACTGATTTATCTCCTGCAACACCCTTTTCCTGTGCGCCTTGCCTATTTAGCTCTGCAATCTATAATATTTATGCGCCATGCGCCCTGAAGCCTCAAAATTGCTAACTCTTTCTTTTGTCAGCATTTCAATGGAAAATCAAGTAGTTGACACAACTTTCTTCGATTGGGTTTCACGTCTTATTCTTGCAGATCAGCAATTAAGCTCAGAAGAACATATGTCAACATCAAGCAAGAGACCCACCAAATCCAAAGGCAAGGCCAAGCTTACAGAGGAAGAAATGAAATATAAGTATCAGAGGGCCAGAGGTCACTTTTGACGTAGAGTCCATCAATAACCTGCTGACCTGTCGGGATTTCATCGGGTTCCTCATAGAAGCGAAGAAAGACTATTCCAAACTCCCAGAGAATCTCATAGACGAGCGGGAAACTTGCGAGGCGATCAATGAGCGACACAAGGATCCTTCCCAGGATCAACTAGGGCCCATGATCAGCAAGTTCATGGAATACCGCGCTCAATTCCACATCTCGTCACCTGAGCAGCAAAAGCAGGTTACTCCCTTTCGGCCGCAGGATGACGATGATGAATAGTGGCTTCTTTTTCTTCTCTCTCTTCTTCGACTTTCTTTTTGTAAATATCTGAAGTATGTTGGCACAAATGATGACATCATCCATGTTGCACCATGGGATGATGTCATCCATCAAGTTGTCAAAAGTCAACATGACTTTGAGATATTTTGTATCTCCTTGTAGATATTTTGTAAATATCTTTGTAAATAGGTGGTTGGCTCCTTTTTGCCTTCTTTTCTCTCCTTCTATAAATACCCCAATGCTTGTTGTATTGGGCATGAGTGAATATCTTTCAGATGAAAAAATAGAAGTAAGGAGAAAAGACTTTGAGCTTTTTGTAACAAAAAGAATTATTAATACAATATTTAGACTTTGTGTTGAATACATGTGTTATTTGCATTGGATCTTTCTTATGTTAGATTTGTGTGTTTGTTCTGTTGAATTTACTTCTGTTTTATTGTCATTTATTCATCAGTATTGCTTTGCTCGTTTATGTAAGTAGGTTTGGCTTTGTTTACTACCAATCCCAAAACATAAACCCTCTGACCTTTCTGCTTTGGAATTCATTTCTTTTCTCCCTTCGGACCTACTCTTCCTTCATCCTCTCTTTCATTCCTTTCTTTTCGCAGTTGGAAACACCCTACTGGGATGAGATCCCAAACCCCCGAAGGCAGAATATTGTGAGACTTGCACAGATTCCTACTGATAGAATAGCAATAAACCAGTTTCGCTTTGCTGACTCAAAGAGGGGCTATGCCCTGCACACTGTTGGCTCATCTATCCATAGATCTGCCCAAGCGACAGATTTTCGGACCAACAGGTCTGTATAATTAGCTCCAAGTGGAAAGTTCGTGGGCCTTTGATAATTTACTCCCTCCTTTGACTCTTGAAGTTGTGCCAGTTAGACACTTGACATCATTCACGAGCTTTCTACTTTCTTTGTGATTTGGCTAAGTATTTTTTGTTGGCAAAGATTCGACACCGGATGGGCTTCGAAAATGCATGAATCCTCCTGGCTGTAAAATTTAGATAACAGTCTGACGACTCACTGGGACTATTAGCTTGCTAAATGGAAAATATTAATAATGATAAAAATGATGTTCTAGGAGTGTTATAAAATGCTTGGAATTATGATGACATTTTCAATTAGGTTGTGAGATGGTGGCAAGAGTTGAAATAGTGAGAATGAATATGTCTAACAAGCCTAATCATGTGACCTAACTAGTTTAAGCGATAAAATATGATTGTTTGAGTTGCATGATGGCTTGAGGATCTTGGTAGAGGCATGAACATCATGATTATATATTTTTGAGACACTCATGTGAGTCTCAAAAGGGTAGGTATGGGTTTGGACATGGTTTACATGTGCTCATCTAGACCTGGTATAGGTACTTGGAGGCCAAATGGAGCATGAGAGTGAGACGTAGAGCTATGTGAGCTCATGGAAGCATGAAGGGGTATGAAACATGTTATCTTAAGTGTGTTATGTCCTTTTGGAGAGCTTGGAAGTAGAGGTATGATGCTTACCTATTTGGTCTAGGTCTAAACTAGACCTAATCTTAGTGTTTGGAGGCATATTGGAGTATGATAATCATTTACAAAAGTGTGTGAGATATTGCAAGTACTCATGAAGGTATTTCATATTATTTTCAGCATGTAGATGCAGTTTGTAGAATTTTCATGAATGGTTGTAGTGTTAGAACACTTGATTGTGACCTAAACCAGACATAACCCTAAGGCCTAGTGGTTGAGAATATGCAGACATATTTATGACTAATTGAGTATTGGAGATGTTAAAATATGGTGTCTTTAAAATTTCAGATTTCCATGATGAATATTTTGAAAGTTATGTTGGTTTTGGTCTTGTCGAGTTCTAGAAAACATGTTTTCCAACTTGAAATGATAGAAATGTTCTTGGTTGCCACATGTGATATCTGTATGGGACCCTGATTCTTTTAGGGATGTTTTTTCATGAAGTTAAAAAGATATCAGATTTGGAATGAGATCAAATAAGGCCCAAACATTTATGAACTATTATTAAGAAGGAAAGTCACTTTTTATTAGTTTGAAACTGATGCAGGTGTAGACACTAAAATTAGGTCACACTCCCCTTTGGTCCCTCGATGAATAAACACCCTTCATCACATTCACTTAGCCATGGCCCCCTTCACCCCACTAATATTAATTAAATTTAATTAATTCATTATCCTCACTATATTTATTATTTAAATATTTTATTTTAAATAATATCCACACATATAGCTCACTTAGACATCTCACCAAGCCAACTCAACCTAAAACCTATTCTTAGTAAGTTGCCATAATTGACTAAGACTTACCCAAACCCTAAAAATCAATGCCTACATTCCCTCTAACCACATTCCCGCATGCTTACAAGAAGCTCTCAGTCTAATCCACAGGTTAACAACATGAAATCCGAGGAAATCAAGAGGATCTTCCTAGTTTAGTAAACCTAGGAAATCCCACCTTAACTGACGTCGGTTACCCCTAACCGTCACCGGTTAAACTAGAACCGCCGTCAGTTACCCTTTTAACCCCAAAACAACCTTATTCTCAAGGTTGGGAAGTAAAAAAAAAAGAGCAGAAGGTTGGCGAGAAAAAAACATCTCAGAGAGATAACACATCTTCAGAGGGCGAATTCCAACGAGCATCCGCATGCAAGGAAGGAGATCAAGCATATTTTCTTGCACAACCATCCCAACCATGATATGATCTAACCAAGCAAAGAGGAATGTACATGCAGCTCATGCAGAAGCTTTCCTTTAGTTGGTGATCACTTGCAGCCTTCAAAACCCCTCATCAGCACCTTCATCCCTCACTCACAGGCATTCAGGACCGGAATCCAAGTAAGTATAACGTCATACTTTTTTGGTTTATTTCATTTAATCATCTATTGTTTACCTAGCCACCTATTAACCTTATCCAAAATTTCCACCTCCATATACCCCTTAAAACCTCGCTAAAGCCTACCCCAGTCACCCAATACCTCATCCCGACCAACCAAAGTCCTTTGTGCAATCACAAAGGAGACCTAAAGCTTGTTCTGTGGCATTTCCAGATTTCCACAGTAACTGGCATCGATTACATCTAACCGCCATCGGTTACCCTTAATCGACATCAGTCTCTGTGTTTGCCCATACAGCCCAGAATAGAGACCTACCCACCAAATTTCATCTCACCCTCATCCACCTGTGATCTACCCGAGACCTCTGTCAGACCTGCAGAGACCCAGAACTAGTCATTTGATCTTTGGATTCTATTGTAGTTTAGCCTGTTAGATTAGATCTATTTCTTATTGTGTTTTAAGTGAGATACCTAAATCATTTCAAATTACAATAGGATTTACTTTGTTTACAACATTAAATTGTTTAAAATAGTGGACTGACAGCCATCTAGGAAGTATCACACTTCCCGGATCTAGCATACGCTAGGCAGTTCACAGCCCATATTGTTTAATTCCTTCTGGTGGTCTTGCTTTGAATTATAGGTAGTCCCTCCTAGCCAAAAGGAAGCTCTCACGATCAGTTGTGGATTTAGAAGTCATACACGCGCAACATCCCATCAACCAACATTTGAACAGGTATTCCTCCTGCGCCTGTTACCCTATCTGTTTCATCAACACTTCAAAGAAATGATTAAAGAATCAAGTGAAACAACAGGAGCATCGTCATGATAGATCTAAAGAACAATAAAACGTGAATAATCCTTTGAAAGGCATTTGAGCATGTAGTAGTAGTATAAATTTTCCCTCCAAGCTAGTCTTGAATATTTTAATATGTGATGTAAAAAATATTTTTACAAGTGTAAAATTGTAAATAGGTATATTAGAGTTGTTATATCTCCATGTCCTACATAGGAGGAATGTCTAAAATAACCTAAGATATGGTGTTGAGTTCATTTAGCCATTAAAAGTCATGTTGACTAACAATCACCTTGATTTCTACTTGTATAGTTGAGATATAATCTCACCAAATATAGGAATTTAGGCCTAGATAAGGACTATTATATTAATGTCAAGGACATTCAAAGATTCAAGGAATAAAATGTCGAATTCCTATTTGATGGAGAATCACAATGTAATGTAAGTGATGTTCTAAGAAGAAGCAATAAAAGGAAGAGTTGAGTTTTGTCTATCTCTTTAATTATTTGAAGTGTTCATATTGTGAGACTGGAATTAGAATGGATTTGAGAGGTAATGTAAAGTTATGAAAAGGAAATGGATCTTTGCTACAATGGTCTTTACAATTATTATACGTCCATTTGAAATGAATCTTTGAATGGTAAGACTGTACTGCCCTGAAACAATCATGCAAGGAAGTGAATATGTGTGTTTTAGTCTTGAATCTCAATGAAACTTGAGTTTTGATAGTTTCAAATGATATTTAACTTGGGAAGATGATATTGAATGTTCTAATAGTAAATGAATAAGAAGGATACCTTGTTTTAACTTTGTTTCAAGTAATCTGAGTGCATAGTCAAAGATGAGTCAAGACAATAGACTAATAAAGCAATTTTGTGGATTAGAGGTAAGTTTTATTCTTGATAATTACCCAAACATAGAGGAATGTGATTCTAAATGGTTAAAATAAATCTTGATTAATTATTACATAGTCAAAAGGAACAATAGATCATCTGAGGGTTTATTATATGCCTAGATACCCCTTGCATGCATAGGTTGAGTGAGGGTAAAGCCTCAAAAGAGAGTGATTTACAATACATTCATGATTAATGTTAAGATAATCATCTTTAGAATATTGATACATTCCTAATGGTGATATTTGATATCAGAATTCACAATATGTTAGAAGATATGAATTATTTTTCACTCTTGGGTGACTATGTGTGAAAGTATGATGATCTGTTTCGGGAAAATCATCATAACTTTCTCAATTCAACTCAAAATAACATGAAATTTGGAGAGTATGAGATAATAATAGTCTCCAAATGGTGTTGTAATAGTTTGGAATAATTAATAGTATAAATGAAGTTATGAAGTGTTTTACAGTCGGACCTTAGAGTGCATGCCATTTATTTGACAAAATGTCCACCCCGATTGAAGAAGCATAACTCCCACGTTTGAAATAATTAAGACCTAAAATTTTATAGGTATGGTCATGGGGAATTTTCGGTGACAGGGTTTACAAGGTTTTTTAAGAAAGTCAATATTGTATGAGATATTAATAATTTAATGCCACAGGTCATTGAAAGGGAAATTTTGTTGAGAGTTGAAAATGAGCATTTTGGGAGCTTGAGATGAGTTTATATGAATGTTCTAACATTGTTGAAAGTGTTGTAGCATTATAATAAGATTCAAGAGACCTAAATAATACCTAAGAGCTCAAACATGCATGTTAGCATTATGGACTAATGTAAGGAGCCAAGTGGATGGAAAGAACTAGAGATATAGAAGTGGAGAATGTTGTAAGAAGGAAGATGATTATTAATGAAGGATGAATGTTTGTATTTGAAGGAAATTTGGCCTTGTTCCATGTTTTTATTCATAGTGTAAAGGAATGATTTATAAAGCTTTGATTTCAGGCCAAGAGCAAGGATTTGACAATGAGCATATGAAGGAGATTCATAGGAATGTGAATGATGGAAAAGGGGGGCATAGGTCCAATAAGTCATGTAGAATTTTTGTAGCTCATGAATGAAATATTTCATTGATTATGATGTGAAGTAAATAATATTAATTCTTAGGATATATTAGCCATTGGACATGAACCTCATTTTGCTAAGTTGAAAAGAAACATCTCACATTGCTCTCTTGAACGATTGAGGTAATCATGATTTGTAAGATGGCATCAGAAACCCTATGTTATAAGTGATAGAATAAATATTCATGGTATGAGCTATTAATGCATTGAATCATCAAAAGTGATGATTTGAGGTGATAGATAACTCTCCCATATTTCATATGGTGGTGGTTAGAGTTCATGATAATGAGTGGATCAGACTCAAAATTGCTTATTTATAGGAAAGAAGGTGTTATTATCATGTTTACCATTATAACATATGAATAATTTAGTATTATGAGATATATGAGAGATATAATACATTTTTGAAGTCATTTTAGATCTTGGTGAGGTAGTTTGATGACCTGCACAAGTCAAAATAGGTTGACTGGTTTTTGGGCCAAAAAGGTAATTTTAACAGTCTTGGTAAATTTGAAATATTTGAGAATTTATGGGAATGATGATAAAGTATTATGAGATTGGAGGTGTTTAACACATCCCATTTGACATGTTTCATGTTTTGGTTGAGCTCTGAAAGTGTGATGAGGTGACATGAAGAAGGTCACAAGTTGACCTAGTTTGACTAGTTCAAGACAACATTGCTTTGGTGAGAAGATTGATGTAGAAGACCAATGTTTTGGATTATATGATGATGGATATCCACTTAAGAGTGAAGATAGATAAAAACTATTTACCAATAATAATAAAAAAACAGTCTTGGTAAATTTGAAATATTTGAGAATTTATGGGAATGATGATGAAGTATTATGAGATTGGAGGTGTTTAACACATCCCATTTGATGTGTTTCATGTTTTTGTTGAGCTCTGAAAGTGTGATGAGGTGACATGAAGAAGGTCACAAGTTGATCTAGTTTGACTAGTTCAAGACAACATTGCTTTGGTGAGAAGATTGATGTAGAAGACCAATGTTTTGGATTATATGATGATGGATATCCACTTAAGAGTGAAGATAGATAAAAAAATTTCCTATTGAATGCATTTAGAGGTATTTAATGTGTCAGTAAGGGTGAAAACATGTTGATTTTCCAAAATTGGTTCCTGGGAAGTTTAGTTTGCTGAAAATGAGAAGTGGTTCTATTTGCATTGTTGGATGTTTCACGAGTTATAACTTGCTTATAAGTTCTCTACATGTAAGTGGATTTCCAATTAGTGTTTATATGTCATATTTGGTGTGATTTTAAGCTCCATTGCTGAAGAATGGTTCTTGGAAGTGCCTGATTTGAGTAGGAAACAATCTTACTTGATAGTGTTATGATGAATTTACTTGGTGAAGAGTTCCTTGAGCTGATTTATGATGTTATAATGGTATGATAGACATGTGTGAATCCTTAGTATTCATGACAAAGAATTTTTAAGCTCTTAGAGTCCTTGGAGTACACGGTGAAGGAGAATTGTTTGTTTTGAGCCTAGTTGGGCTTGTCTTATGTCTTGGTGCATTTTTGACCTATGTGGGTCTATGATATGATTTTATATGATGTTGTAGATGTTATTTGCTAATGTTATGAATAATATCTTGGGTCATGGCTGACCCAGTTATGTTTTTGAGTTGATTCATGTATAAAAGTGCATGTATGGTTCATTTTTGAACTAGTGTTGAAAGAGGGAAAAAGTGCGAGCTAGGAGAGAGTGAAAGTGATATAAGGGATTAAAGAAAAATTTGAGAGTATGTTTGAATGTTTGAAGAGTGATTAGGAGATAAGATGTAAGGGTATTCATCTAAATCAGTTCATGTTTGAGCAAGTTTGAGTGAAGTAGGATATAATGTGTTTGAAGAGGGTTTTGAGATGTATGAGCTGAATCTTGTGATCACTGTTAGTTGTGTGAGCAGAATATCTTCAGTGTTATTCTATCTAAATATCTTATGATGTGTAATTTTCATAAGATTCTTTTTTAATTCATATCAACAACGGTTTAGGGGTTTGTGCTCCTTGTGGGGTTGGTGCCTCACTAAACAAATCTTGCACGATGTGTAATATTCTTACAAGTCCTTGCTTTGTGTAATATAAGCTAGTGTTTTAGTGGGTTTTATTCCCCTCTAGGGTTCTCACTTACATATTATGTCCTTTTTCACTCTCTATTGTATATGTTCACGTGGATTATTGTTTCATGTTGTTAAGCTCACAATTAATGCATGGTTGAATGGTTAATGATTTATACAAGTCAAATTTGAATTGGTTAAAGTTTTGAAGGACTTATTAACCCCCCTTCTCATTCTATTTTGATTCCAACAAAGGCCCCTTATTTTGATGTGATAGGGTTGGGCCCCTAATAATTTCCCCTTTTACCAATAACTAAAAACATACTGTTTAACACTTGTTTAGGTTTATTTCAAGGCGTAGTGGATAGTTATAACTAGAATAACAAAGCTTATTTTACCCATTTAGCCAAAAGTAAATATATTAAAAGTTACTTATTGATCCAGAGGAAATTATGGAGGACAGAAGTTACCTGAATCTCATAGGATCACTACAGTGCAGAAGATGACTTTGAGAGCTTTCTGTCGACTATTTGAACGTTGAAAACGAAGTCCGTCTACACATCTAGTGGCTGGTAAAAGTTTGGTCAATGGAAAAATGGATGATTTTTAAATTATCTAATATTAACACCATTTCATAGAGCTCTCCAAGACCTTTCCAATGCATTTTGAATGGACCAAATTTAAGTCTGTATGCGAAAGTTATGATCGGTCAAAATTTGGTTAATTAGTAGTAAACAACCGAAGGATACACCAAATGAAAAAATGACATGGTGACATGTGGCATAGCTGCACACCTGCATTTGACACATGGAAAATCTGCATGTGACCACATGGATTTATTATTTATACATGTGGCATTAAAGGCGGGTTTATGGTTTTTACCCACATAAAAGGTTTTATAATCTTTTATAAAAAAAGAGAAAGGAAAAGTCCACGTGAGAATAAATTTTGGTGGATAAAGCCTATTAAAAAGGCTTGCATATAATGTGGGATTTTTGCCCACATAAAGCTGCTCCATCCACGTGAAGAGTGGATATTATTATGGGGTTGAGTTTTTTTTAAAATGGCTTAAGTTTATTTAAAAGCTTAAAAAAGAATTAATCCCTTATAACCCACTCAAAGCCTATTAAGGCTATTATTTGAAGTGGATTAAATATTTGGTGGCTAAATTATTCTTATGCCATGGAGAATTTGTCTAAGCCTAATCCATTAAGGATTATTATGGGATATTTTAAAAAATAAGCCATGGATATGATCAAATATCCTTTTATTCTGGGCTCCTAAATCAATATAAATAGGGGACCCGAGTACATTGTAAACACACACAAATCTAAGCTATTTTCTTGGATCTCGAAGGAGGGGGAGAATATTTTGGAAAAATATTTATAAGTCCTATTATTATTATTTTAATAGGTAAATATGGTGGTGTTATAATGTGTGGCCATAATAAAATGTGAAGGGCCACATTTGTGAGAAAATAAGTCCTATATTATTATAGGCACATTTGGAGCTAAGGCCTATTATTATAGGCATGTAAATATGTAAGCCATATCATTATAGGCATTATTATTATTTTTAATAGGTAAAATATTATTTTGTAGCTCTGAATTCCCTCCGAGAAGACATACTCTAAGCCTGAGCCGAGAAGGACGACTAGTGAAGTTCGATGGTGATCATGACGACATTATGGAGATGTACAACCTATTTTAATATAGGCAATATGGAGAGAAAATAAGACCTATTTTAATAGGAAAAATTGTAATAAGGAGTTATTATAAAACTACCTAGTAGGCTACATTTGAGCCACACTTCAAAATGCAGAGCCTGGAGAATCGACTGGCGAGCTATCTGGAAGACCAATCGACAAACTAAAGGACATTGTGCTTGAAGGAGAATATTGGATCAAATCTATCAACCAGGGTAGCTACTTGGTATAAAGATTCTTGTTCTTATGTATTCAGTATTATCATGTTTAGATTGTATTATTTATTATAATCATTTGAAGTTGATAATATATTAGTCTATTAAGGAACTTGGAGATGTAGGCATTATGCCGAACTTCGTTATCAACCTGTGTGCAGTGCACTTGAATTATTGTATTGTTTTAATTTGATTTTAATGGGGTAAGTTCAGAAAAGAATTTAATGCCTATAGGGGTCCTGATTGATGGAAATTTTTTAGTCAATTTACGAATCGCTTATTAAAAAAGGTATAAGTGGTGGAATCTAAGAAGTTGAAATCTATTCTCATAGATTATGAAGATGTGTTGGGTCAAATGATCAATTTTGACAAGAGCTCTCTTTTCTTTCTTCACACTCATGTCTCTAGGCAGAAGAAGATTTCAGTTATCCTTAGTTGCAATATCAATCCTCTGCCCTCTTCCTATCTTGGCATGCATTTTTTTCATGGAAAAATCTTGAATGAGGTATAAAACAATCTTATTGATAGATTTCAAAGGAAATTAGATGCCTGGAAAGGCACGATCCTTTCCTAGGATGGAAAATACACCCTTATCAACATCACTTTTCAAAGTCTCCTTATATATTTAATGCCTCTATTCAAATTCCATGGGGATGTTATAGAAAGAATTGATAAAATTCAAAAATGGTTTTTATGGAGTGGTGTAGAAGAACATGATAGATTCCACCTTGTTGTGTGTGAAAAATTTTGTCAGCCCAAGAGCCATGGTGGTCTTGGAATAAAAAAATTAATGTGGATGAATAAATTTATAGTGGCCAAAATGGGTCGGACATAGATGAAAGAAGACCTGGACTAGGCTCGTTAGAGCTAAATACCTGGAAAAAACTAGTAGTAAAAATTGGCTTCACAGGGAGGATTTCCCCATAGGCTCTCAAATATGGAACGCTTTGACTAATTCCAGGTAATTACTGATCAAGCGTAGTAAGTGGAATTTGGGGCATGGTAAAGATATCTCTTTTTGGGAGGATAAATGGATCACTAATTCTCTGCTTAAGAACTAGGAAGAATGGTCTCAGTTGATTTCCCCTTATTCTAATGTGATTGATACTAAAGTTAAGGATTATATTAGAGTTAATGTAGAAGGACACAAATGGGTGCAACTGCTTCACATAGATTAGAACCTATCTAAGTAGACCAAAAATCTACAGACAATCCTCAGTGTTCATCATCTTGATTCCAGTGACACCACTGACAAGCTCATTCAGGAATACTCCATTGATGGGTCCTACTCTATTAAAAGTGGATATTACTTGCTCTTTGCCAATCTGCCTTCCTTCACTGAGTGGAATAAGATATGGTTCAAAGAGTTGACTCCTAAAATCAATATCTTTCTTTGGCTTAGCATCCAAAACATAATCTTAACCACTGATAATTGGATCAAAAGAGGACAACATATTCCGAACAGATGCAGTCTTTTAAAAAAATCTGGATAATCTTTCAATCACATATTCCTTCACTGTAATTATGCTACTATTGTGTGGAATGCATTCTTCAAGATCATGGGCATTAATTGGATCTTACCAGATAATATTCCATCAGCTTGGATTCAATGGCATCCTCCCTTCAGACACATGATTGTCCAAAGGATTTGGTTGTTGTCCTTCCCTCATATTATTTGTCTTATTTGGAAAGATATGAACAAGAGCATCTTCAATAATTAAAAACCTTCCATATGTTGGTTTTTTAATCAACTCCCTGAAGGCATTAAATATGACATCTCCAGATACAGGCCAAAGAAGAATTTTAACCAAAATGAAGAGGAGGCTAAAATTCTCAAGAAGTGGAACATTTCTTGTGCTATTAATACTATTGCTACTACCAATGTTGATAGAACTCTTGTTTCTTGGTCACCCCCAATCCTAGTGTTGAGAAGAAATCTTGCCTCTTCAACTTAATCTACTAAGAAAAAAAGTAAAATTTAACCAACCTAAAAATGACGGGGTTTAATGATACTTGTGGATGTGGATGAATGATGTTGGGTTGTTGTGCTCCATGAGAGATGTGTACAAGCTCCTTTCCTGTGAAGAAATCTGTAATCACAGATACTACATAAGACGAGATTAAAAAAATATATGGCGGATTTCCTGGCAAAGTCTAGTCCCCAAAAGTCAACGAATTTCCTTGCAAGGACGTCAATCTGTGTTTAAGAAATTAATTGAATAATGAAAAAATAAGCTAATAAATAGACAATATAACCAATCAATGCAAAAGCAAAGGGACTAACATTGTCCATGGCTATATGATGGTATGATGGTGATACCTGATCCAAAGGGAGTATAGGGATCACAAAATGGCTCAAATGAGCAATAGGATGTAGATAATTGTGTGCTCACAAAGGTGAGCAGGGTGATATTGCATTTGATATAGATAATTGATAAATTGGTGTCAAATATTACTCAATGGAGCTTGATAGGGTTTAAAATGATGTAGCTTACAAAGGCAAGCAGAAGGATACATTGATTAGGATAATTACTAGAATATTATGGATGGCTCAAGGGATCTTGATATGGTATGAAAGGGTACCTGTAAAGGTAGAATGATGACAAGGACTAGGGTGAAGATATCTGCAATGTAAGTTTCAGAATTAGACTATATAACAGATATGGATCGCCGGTGATTAGGCAGATCGATGATGATTTGACAGATCGTAGATGATTACTATGGAAATGGTCAGATTGATAAAAGATGAGACATAATTGATTAAAACTATGTAAATGATAAATGAATGAGATAATGATAAACAAGAGGAAGGAACTTACCTGATACACACGTTGATAGATAAGGCTGAGGATAAATGATTAGTACCCAAAGAAGAATGTTGTAGATGTCAAAAGATTTGATGAGTTGAATCCCTAGATGTTGTGAATGACTTCCAAAGGATGAAGAAGAGATTTGTTAGATATTACTATGATGAAAAGTGCTATAATACAATAAGATTGCAATCCTGGATGCCTTGAGAAATGTCTTGTTATAAGACCAGAGTAGGAGTTCTTGATGTCCGGAAGGCTCACACACGCTAGATTAAAGGCCTCAAACATGTTTATCATAGGTTTCAAATCTTCAACAGAAGGTAGAATCATCGGCGATCTGGGAAATATGGGAAAAGGTTGTAACTGATTACCCAAATCGCTGATGATTTCTGTCTGTTCGAGCTTTGGAAGGAAAATAGATCAAACAATTTTCCAAATTAAGGTTTTGGTTATGATTTTGGGGTAGAATTTATTGGTTTGTTCACAGACATGTGATATTTGTTAGGGATTTTGTTTTGTATAGAATAGATAGGAAACATCAAGACCTTAGAATTTCTTATGTCTATAGGAAACCTATTCTAGCATGTGATTGTCATGAAAGTTCCATGAGTGATTGGGGAGATTGAGTCATTTATAAGAGTGAAAATTACACATGATGAGCTGTGGCAACAAGTGTAAAGCTTAGGGGTGTAAAGAGAGTGATATTGATGCTTTTGATTAATTAATTAGAGGGTTATAAATGTATAACCTATGTTATGGGGTGTTATGTATACCTAATGAATGAAGGTGAAGGGTATGAAAATAATGCAGTGGTGTATTTAATTAACGATGGATGTATTTAATCAATTGATTTGAATAAGGATGAGAGGGTGTAGATTTTCGGTGTCTACACCTGACTATTTTAAACTAAACTTTGACAACTCTTCCAAGGGAAATCTTGGGAAATCTAGTGGTGGTGGCTGTATTTGAGGAGAAGGGGGTCATTTTATAGCTGCTTATGTTGGGCCTATGGGAATTAACACCAATCACTACTTGGAAGCCTTGGCAGCTCTTTGGGGCATCAAATTATCTTTTTCTCTTAAGTTACATAACATCGTCATTAAGGGAGACTCCATGAATATAATAAAATGTCTTAAAGGCTCTACTAATGTCAATTGGTCTATAAAAATATATATTGAAGAGGCTATTCATTGGATAACCTTTTCTCTAGTTGTAAATTCAATCATACTTATAGAGAAGGCAATAAACTTGCATATTCTTTAGCCAATATGGGGTCTTTGCCAATAATTACAAAATTTAGGATCACGCCACTTCTTTACCTCCTAATGTCCAATCCATCATTAATATGGAGAGAAGCTAGCATTCATGTGGTAAGTGTTGGAAATTAGTGTTCCTTTAATGTCATTGCCCATCCTGCCTTTCCTTACTTTATCGCTTGGCCTTTGGCTCTTCGCATCTCTAGGGCTCTCAAAACCACCATGGGAGGGGATATCTGTAAAGTGAAGTCAATTAACAATTCCCAATGGAGGGAGGATGATGAGGTTGGGGATATTTTAAAGAAAGGTGGTTTTAACCATTTCATGAATACAGTCAGGGGCATGACTTCCATCTTTGTTAGCAACTGGTGCAGAATTGGATTGGATGCAGAGTGAGATATAGGAACCGAGAATTTCTCATTACTGAAGAGATAATCTCATCAGTAACGAGTATTCACCCTAAAGGAATGTGGTTCTAGAAGAACAATTATGACAAAAAGGAATAAGAGGCCAAATTTCTGGAGGGTGAAGAATGCCTCATCCAAGCTAAAAGTGATTTTCTTCAGGAGTCACTTCCTAAACCCCATGATAAGGCCAATTTTGTGCTAACGAAGTATCTAACTTTGGATGGTTGGTTTAAAGTTACTCCTTACTTTCATTTGGTTTTCCTTAACCAATTTAGAAGAAATGTGGTGGTCAATTTCCCCCTTTTCTCTTCCATTCTCTTGAAAACTCGGTGGATTTGGTGGCCCAGGAGAAATGTGCCCAACCCTCCCATCATGTTGTCATTTTACTCCTCTATAAACACTTTGAATTGTTCATTGTGAATACCCCTATGGCCCCTCCTACCCATTCCCCTGCTCCTATGAAGAGGCCTCCATGTTGTGAACACCCCTCTGACCTCTGACCTTTCCCTCCACAACAAAAATTCTAAGTTAGACCTTGTGATTGCTCCTATTCTTCCTTCTTCTCCCTCAAGCCAGGGTGTTTCTACACTTGGCCTTATTGCCATGGGTGACAAGGAGCCTACTAATAACAAATATGAACTGGTAGCATGAGAAACAAACTGGATTTGCACAATGATATGCTTACCTAGCTCAAGAATGAGTGCAGAGTATTGAGAGAGAAAGTTAGGGGATATAAGATTGCTATTGAAAGTGGTAATAAGTACGAGCAGATGAGGAAGGAGATGGAAAAAAGAATAAAATTCATTGAAAATGAACAAGGCAAGCTCATAAACAAACAATATGATATAATCTCCTTACTTAAGGGCAACATGGACATCATTTCCAACATCACTAAAGTGTTGGAAAACAATAAGGGTAAAGAAAAAGCTAAGAACGACACTTCCATCAAAGATATCAAAGACAATATTAAGATCCTCAAGAAGAATCTTTATAAGACCATGAAATAGTGGCTGGAGACATTATAGGTTGTGAGTTCTACTTTGTTCTAGACCAAGTTTTGTTGTTTTTTTGTGGTACCGCTATGGTTTTTTTGGGTTTTGGCTGTTGTTTTGTTGTGGTGTTGCAACACTCCTTGCTCCTTCTTTGTTGTGCTTTTTTTTGTTTTTTTCCTGAATATCTGGGATAAGGCCTCTTGTAACCTGGGTAGGATCCCTTTTTCCATTAATAAAAAACATATACATATTATAAAATGATGTCTTACCTTTTATTTAGATTTCAACTTGAAATTAATGCACAATCAAACTTTATAAGTAAATTCTCCAACATTAATATATTACAGTACATGTAAATGCAATAAATGATGATATTCAATTAGGTCACATGGTAAAATATATTAAATAACAACATGATATGTTGAATTAACTATTATGACACTTCACAGAGTGTTATGAATCTAGAATTAGGGAAAACTCATTATGATTGTGCCTCCTTTTCTCTTATATTTTTAAACTATGGTGTCCCATGTCTATGACTCTATGGCTCTTATTTATGTGATACTAATTATGTAGTTACTTATATAATTTCTTATTTTTATAGAACATATGGGCATGCTATGTTTGTCTTGTGACTTTTGTGTCCCATTTTTGTAACTCTATGCCTCTATTATGTGTGATATTTATTGTATATATATGCTTCCTTATTTGTATGTCATTTGTGTGGTTTTACTGTGATTTTATTTTGACACTTTGGTGTCCCATGTTTGAGGCTCTAATCCATGATATGCATATTTCATATACTACTGTTGGTATACTTGTATTTCTTTACCTCAATGTTTTTTTAATCTAACATAATAGTTTTATTGTTATTATTGCTTTTTGCATGTTGCTTCTTTTTGTATCATAGTCTCTACATATGAAGCCCTATTATCCATTTTTACCCCCTTGGTAAGAATGGATAGCTGAAGAAACTAGACCCAGGTAGTTGACAGGGCTTCAGGGTTGATTCTAGAGGAGATCAGGTAAATTCCCATGCTTTGAAGCACTTTCAGTTTTTTTTAGCGAGTTTGGGATCAATTGGAACATTTTTTACTCTTTTGGATTTCAAGGATCCTAGACTTAGCCAATTTTGGAAAAATGAGAAAAAGGAAAAATTGACTAAATTAGATATAAAAAAATTATCTTTGGGACACTTATTTCACTTCCCCTAACTCCCTCATCTCCCAAAATTTCCAAGGAATTAGTGAAATTTGATAAAAATTGGCCAAGGGGAACAATCCTTCGTATTGTGGGTCAAAGGGGTACGGGTGGAACAATTGCGGATAGAACATGAGTTCCCCACCCTTGGAACAAGTCCATAATGCGCTTAAGATAGAATATAGGATATATATCTTGTTCATTCTTTAGAAATATTTTGTTATCTATTTTGTTGACTAATCCTATTGATTATTTGGGAAAAGATGCAAAGTCTTGTGTATGCAGGCCATAAAGGAAAGATAATGCTAGTATTGGGAAAAGTGGAATTGATCATGGATGGTATATCTAAACTCAAATCTGATTTCATATTCAGATTCCTCTCAAAAAATTATGCAAGTTCAAAAAAAGAATCATCTCAATCCGAGATCGTATGCAAAAGTTATAGTTGTTTTAAGTTAGCTCTAGAACTCACAGATTTAGTTTCACAACTTAGTTCCAGAGAGTTAGTTGGAACTTGCAGAATAATTAGTTCAAATGGAAACTATGAGCAGAAGTTTTAGTTCATAGAAATGTGTTTAACATAAACCTCATTCAGATTTTCCAGAATCTAACTTTCAGTGAAGTTGAGGAAAAAGTGAATAGCACTAAAAGTTCCATCAGAAAAGTCAAATGGAAAATATGAGAGAGGTTTTTGTTCATAGAAATGTGTTTAACAAAAACCTCATTCATATTTGCTACAGGTTTTACCAATGAAGAGAAATCTAACTTTTAGTGAGCTGCAGTCGAGGAAAAGTATATCAGACGAGCACTAAAAGTTCCATAAACAGAAACATAAAAAGTCAAATGGAAAATATGAGAGAGGTTTTTGTTCATAGAAATGTGTTTAACAAAAACCTCATTCAGATTTGCTACAGGTTTTACCAATGAAGAGAGATCTAACTTTTAGTGAGCTGCAGTCTGAGGAAAAGTGTATCAGACGAGCGCTAAAAGTTCCATAAACAGAAACAGAAAAGTCAAACAGAAAATATGAGAGAGGTTTTTGTTCATAGAAATGTGTTTAACAAAAACCTCATTCATATTTGCTACAGGTTTTACCAATGAAGATAAATCTAACTTTTAGTGAACTGCAGTCTGAGGAAAAAGCGTATCAGACAAGCGTCAAAAGTTCCACAATCAAAAACAACAAAGTCAAATGGAAAATCCAGGAAAGGTATTTGGTCAAAATCTTATTTTGAGGAAATCTCGTCTTCCAATAATGTAGGAGAATAAAATCATTATGATTCTTGTTACCAAAAAGCAAGGAGAAGATTTGGGAGCAAATCTTCCTAAAATAAGTGAGATAAGACTTTGACTCCAATAATATATCTCTCTCCATATTTTGTGGAGATGGAGATCTTAGTTGTTAGGATTAGAATAAAGATAAGATCAGATTGTATCTCCCAAAATAAGGAGTTGGTTGGATGCATAAATTATAAATGCAACCTTCCACACTCAGATATGTAATGTTTTACCACCAAGAAATGAATCTGTTCTTTTCTCTCTAATATTCTGTAGTTTTGAGTTAAGATCTCGAAGCATGGTTTAAATCCTCTTCCAAGGAATGAGCTGGCCACTCATTCTAAGGAAGATGGATCTGTATATTTGTGTTTTTATTTTGTAATAATTTGTGTTTATTTCTTTTTTTCGTAATTATCATCTTGTTGTGTTGTTCTTCTCTTTGTATTGTAACATTTAGTCTGTTGTAAACCTGCAGGTGTTTCATTTAATATTTCTTGTCTCCAATTCAGAAATTTCAATTTATGCAAGTGTGTTTTTTATGCAAGTGTGATTTCCTTTATGCAAGTGTGTTTACATTTCTGCAAGTGTGCATTTAAATTTCTGCATGTGTGCTTTCAATTTATGCAAGTTTGGATTGTGTTTAAGGGAGTTGTTTTCCAAGATCTTCTTCTCTTAATGCATACAGCCTTCGGACACCAACCCAGATTGACATTATTAATGGTGAGGATTGACGACCCTCATCATTTTGGCACTATTTCTGGGGACATGGTGTTATTAGGAGATTCAGAGTTCTCTAAAAGAATATTCTAGTGACAGTAGAATACCTTTTAGCAAATTCTGTGACAGGAAGTATTTGGTAGGTAGTTTCTTTAGACTTTTTTTTATGCAAGTAGATTAAAATTTCATTTCTGTAATTAGGAATATTAGATTGTAAATATTTATCTCCCCACAAACTAACTCTGTGTATAAGAAAATGACTGTGATGTTTGATCAAGAAGGTATAATGGTATGAACAAAGAATTCAGATCTGGAAATGGTAGAATATGATATTGAATCTGGAAGTAGATCCAGTTGATGAAATATCATATGCCATTCTTGATAACCACCACCATTTCCCCTTGTATCAACTAACAACTCAGTGATCTTATTACACATAACCTTAGTCAAAAACTGGCTTATCCAGTTTGTAATAATGAAGTGGTAGCATTTCTAATTAACTCCATCCATATTCAGGGATTTCATTAGAGCCAAAATAAAAACCCACTCATAATAAATCCACCCATCCAAATTAGTTTTTCATCACATAATAAAATTCAATCCCTGAACCATATCCATTAGAAAAATTTGTTTTCATGTCTTTCAATTTCTTCATTTTTGTATATGCTTGTATAACATGAAGAAGCAATTATTGTGAATATCAAGACAAACACTTTTTTTTTGTGCTAACATCCACAGGAATTTTCAAAGTTGTTCTTGGTACCAGCATGCAGATTTTTGCGCACCAACAGTATCAACCAAGGAGCAGTTTGGAGGGACCCACAGATACATAACACAATCCATCTCCTGAGATCACTAGTTTGGGCTTTGAAGATTACTATGGTGATTCTGATTCAAGTTGGGCTTTGAAGACCTAGAAATTGTCTACACAATTTTTGGAAATCTTCTTGGAGTTACCAAGTATGCAAAAAGGTTTTTATGAGATCTCAGACATTGCTTCCTATTTTACACAAGTTGTACTTTGATGAATATAGTCTGATGATGGATCAAATTTTTCTCTAATCCTTCTCATGCTATCATTTCAGCAAAAATAAAAAAAATAAAAAACTTTGATTGGAAAACCAGCTTGCTGGCCAATCAAAGGAAAAAAAAAAAAAAAAAAAAAAAGCTTTGATTGGAAAACTAGCTTGCTGGCCAATCAAAGGAAAAAAAAAAAAAAAAAAAAAAAAACTTTGATTGGAAAACCAGCTTGCTGGCCAATCAAAAAAAAAAACAACTTTGATTGGAAAACCAGCTTGCTGGCCAATTAAAGACAAAAAACAAAAGGTGGCTCTTCTTCAAAAGCAATCAACTGTTACCTGGTGGCTTCTTTCTCGACACTATTTGACCATGTTAACAATAGGATGACAAGGACAACTAGAGGTATGATCAAGTTATTTTGTTCTACTATTTTATTTTTAAGCTTTCTTGTAAGTTTTTTTATTACAGCTAGATCCACTTTTAAGATCTCCAAGGAAGGCAAGATAAAATTCATATCTCCCCTACTTATATGAAAAATATGTGCACCTCTTTGCAATCAAACTTTTAGAGTCTAATTTATGGGCAGCCATGAATAAACAACATGCATGAGGACATGCATGAGCTTAAGTGCGGGAGAGAAGGAGAAGCACGAGGTATGCATTTTGATTTTAAATATGAGACACAACAGAAGGAGATCCACACAAGAACCTGTTGTAAAAGAAAGGAAATCAAAAGTAGCAGAAGGAGATCCACACAAGAACCTGTTGTAAAAGAAAGGAGATCAAAAGCAGCAGAAGGAGATCCACACAAGAACCTGTTGTACAAGAAAGAAAATAAAAAAGTAACAGAAGGAGATCCACACAAGAACCTGTTGTACAAGAAAGAAAATAAAAAACAACAGAAGGAGATCCACACAAGAACCTGTTGTACAAGAAAGAAAATAAAAAACAACAGAAGGAGATCCACACAAGAACCTGTTGTACAAGAAAGAAAATCAAAAATAGCAGAAGGAGATCCACACAAGAACCTGTTGTACAAGAAAGAAAATAAAAAACAACAGAAGGAGATCCACACAAGAACCTGTTGTACAAGAAAGGAAATTAAAAACAATAGAAGGAGATCCACAAGAACCTGTCTTTGAACTATATATGGAATGCATACATGCATAAGCTCAATGTGGAGAAGACTCTAAGAAGAGGAGATAATAATATAATGCATGAGGACATGCATAAGATTAAGTGTGGGGCAATGATGAGGCCATAAATTGGCCATAAATTACCATTATTTTGTCCTTCCAAGTTACCTTTGAAAGTGGATTTAAATGTAATCTAGGAACTTATAGTTTGCTTAAGATAGAATATAGGATATATATCTTGTTCATTCTTTAGAAATATTTTGTTATCTATTTTGTTGACTAATCCTATTGATTATTTGGGAAAAGATGCAAAGTCTTGTGTATGCAGGCCATAAAGGAAAGATAATGCTAGTATTGGGAAAAGTGGAATTGATCATGGATGGTATATCTAAACTCAAATATTGATTTCATATTCAGATTCTTCTTGAAAAATTATGCAAGTTCAAAAATAGAATCATCTCAATTTGAGATCGTATGCAAAAGTTATAGTTATTTTAAGTTAGCTCTGGAACTTGCAGATTTAGTTCCAGAACTCGCAGAGTTAGTTCTAGAAGCAGAGTTAGTTCCGGAACTCACAGATTTAGTTCCAGAACTTGCATCAAATGGGGATTTAATTATTATTCTGAGAGAACTAATCCTATTCAGATTATTTAGATGCAAAGTCTTTGTATGCAGGCAATGAAGAACTTTTAGTGAAAAGAGGAAAAAGTATATCTGATATTCAAAGCACTAAAAGTTCCATCAGAAAATTCAAATGGAAAATCTAAGAGAGTTTTTTTATTTCATAGAAATATGTTTATCAAAAACTCATTCAGATTTTCTACAGGTTTTACCAATGAAAGAAATCTAACTTTTAGTGAGTTGCAGTCTGAAAAAGTGTATCAGACGAGCTTACTAAAAGTTCCATAAACAGAAATAGAAAAGTCAAATGGAAAATATGAGAACTTTTTTTGTTCATAGAAATGTGTTTAACAAAAACCTCATTCATGATTTGCTACAGGTTTTACCAATGAAGAGAAATCTAACTTGCAGTCCGAGGAAAAGTGAGATCAGAGAGCACTAAAAGTTCCATAAAATAGAAACAAAAAATTCAAAGAAAAATATGAGAGATTTTTTTTTGTTCATAGAAATAGTTTAACAAAAACCTCATTCAGATTTGCTACAGGTTTTACCAATAAAAGAGATCTAACTTTTAGTAAGTCTGAGGAAAAATGTATCAGACGAGCACTAAAAGTTCCATAAACAGAAACAGAAAAGTCAAATGGAAAATATGAGAGAGGTTTTTGTTCATAGAAATGTGTTTTAAAAAAACCTCATTCATATTTGCTACAGGTTTTACCAATGAAGATAAATCTAACTTTTAGTTTGTAGTCTGAGGAAAAGTGTATCAGACGAGCACTAAAAGTTCCATAAACAAAAATAGAAAAGTCAAACAGAAAATATGAGAGAGGTTTTTGTTCATAGAAATGTGTTTAACAAAAACCTCATTCAGATTTGCTACAGGTTTTACCAATGAAGATAAATCTAACTTTTAGTGAACTGCAGTCGAGGAAAAAGTGTATCAGACAAGCGTCAAAAGTTCCACAATCAAAAACAACAAAGTCAAATGGAAAATCTGGGAAAGGTATTTGGTCAAAATCATATTTTGAGGAAAAACCTCCTTCCAATAATGTAGGAGAATAAAATCATTATGATTCTTGTTACCGAAAAGCAAGGAGAAGATTTGGGAGCAAATCTTCCTAAAATAAGTGAGATAAGACTTTGACTCCAATAATATATCTCTCTCCATATTTTGTGGAGATGGAGATCTTAGTTGTTAGGATTAGAATAAAGATAAGATCATATTGTATCTCCCAAAATAAGGAGTTGGTTGGATGCATAAATTATAAATGCAACCTTCCACACTCAGATATGTAATGTTTTACCACCAAGAAATGAATCTGTTCTTTTCTCTCTAATATTTTGTAGTTTTGAGTTAAGATCTCGAAGCATGGTTTAAATCCTCTTCCAAGGAATGAGCTGGCCACTCATTCTAAGGAAGATGGATCTGTATATTTGTGTTTTTATTTTGTAATAATTTTCTTTATTTCTTTTTTCTGTAATTATCATCTTGTTGTGTTGTTCTTCTCTTTGTATTGTAACATTCAGTCTGTTGTAAACCTGCAGGTGTTTCATTTAATTTGCTTATTTCCAATTCAGCAATTTCAATTTATGCAAGTGTGTTTTATTCCTGCAAGTGTGATTTCCTTTATGCAAGTGTGTTTACATTTCTGCAAGTGTGCATTTAAATTTCTGCATGTGTGCTTTCAATTTATGCAAGTTTGGTTTGTGTTTAAGGGAGTTGCTTTCCAAGATCTTCTTCTCTTAATGCATACAACCTTCAGACACCAACCCAGATTGACATTATTAATGGCCGGGGTTGATGAAATGCCCAAAAAAAATTGGAATTGGGAAAGGTTAGTATAGTCTGACTGGATCGGCCAATTCGGGCCTAGGTGACCTAAGCGGTACTAGTTTCGTGGGGGCTCACGTTCCCCCGTGGAGTTGATATCACTGTAGTATAAGGGTGACAGAGTTTAATACGGGGAAATCAAACATTTTGGGCCCTAAAGGAACTCAAACCCCTGTTCCTGTGTTCCTCGTGTGCTCCGAAGACTTGACATACCTGAATTACAAAGGAAAATGTATTTTTTTATGGCAGACTTATTAAAAGCTGGAGTGTGTTCCTCATGACCTCTCCAGGTCCGCATAGCTATAAATTTTGACTCAGGCCTCCATTTTAAAAAAAATACACTTTTTGGAATTCTTTCTTCATGCTCTACAACATGGAATCCTTAAAATCATATTCTGGAGGGAATAAATGGGTAAAAATGAGAAAAACATGGGAGTAGAACATTTCCTTGGGCTCCAAGCATAAACCAAGTTAAGTGTCACTCATCCTTTGTTTGTAATTAGTTTGGAACTTCTAAAAGGGTTGGGACCACTGGAAATGTGCTATACAATTCTCTCTCTCTCTCTCTCCTCTCTGGGATCAATAAATGTAACTGCTAAGGCACATTTTTTGGCTGGAATTTTCTTGTAATAAAACTCTGTAAAAATTTTTTCCAGAGAAGTGTTGAGTTGCAAGCCTCTGATTTGATAATTCTAGAAGAAGATCCTCACCTTCTCTTGCAATTGTAATGAAATGTGCATCCATTTAATCAATAAATCCATGTTTTTGGCTATTCTATACCCTTTCTATGTTTTATTCATTTTCTTTACCTCTCATTGCATATTCCAGGTTTTGTGCATCCTATGTATTCTTCTTACAGGTTCAGGGTTGTTGTGCTCCATAGAAATGATGTTTGACAAATGCAGTTAGGGACTGTGTCACTTCTGTCTGACCTCTCTCTTTCCCATTCTATATCTCATTTTCACTCATCTGAATTTTTTCCCTTACCTTACTTGGTACAATCACCTATGTAGCTTTAAATTTCCATTTTTGTGCAATCTCTCTTTGGTCCCTTGGAAGCTTAGGATAGAAATAGATAGCAAAATTTCCCTTCTAGGAGTAGTTTAGCATTAGAATAGGTAGAAAACCAAACCTTCTTGAAGGTTTGATCTAATTAGTAGTCAAGTACAACTGAGAGACAATCCCATGTTACCCAATTCAGTCATGCACACATAACCGAATATCATAGGGTGCTACTTTTCTGACATAACAGTTTTGGAAAGCTTGGTGGGACAACATAGAAGTCATTTTTCACAAGTGTACATCCAAGATATTTTAAAGGGAGTTCCATTACACCCATTTTTGTGCTTTACACCTTCATTTCACCAAGTTTGATATGTTTTTGGTGGAAAATTCAACCTTTTGAGGTATGTTCAAACACATCTGGCGACTCCACTAGTCCAAACAACCCATTTTCTGAGTTATAGACCTTCCATTTCATCCATTTCCATCCATTTTTCTTTTCATATCTTATCACTTATTTTCATTCATGAAGTTGTGTAATCATGACTTCATTCCCACCATAGAATCCTCAATTGCAATAGTACTATCCAAATCCACCTTCAAGTTACTACAATCCATCCCCAGATCAGTTCTACGATCAAAATCAATTTGAATATGCATATACACATGAGAAAAATGCAATGCAGTTGGCTCATCTAAACTATGGAGCCATTGTCCAAGAACACAAGTATGTATATTTTGGAGGCCATCCTACGCCTAGAGATGTATATTTGCAGAAAAGGATTCAAGAGTTAGAGTTGAGCATGGTGCTGATAAGGACTAAGGAGAAAGAAGGTAGCCCCGATTGGTTACAACATTCCATATCCATGGACTGACTCTATACCAAGTAAGTTCAATCCTCAACAAAATCTTCATTTCATTATCAAAACATTAACTCAAGTTGGAGAATGGATCAAAAGGAAAGAGGCTTATGAATCTAATGCTATACAACCCTGTCAATGGGATTTCCCACATTACCATCTCAAAACCCTCCTATGCCCATTCCCAACCTACACCATTTCAGTCTCAACTTCATTTCCCTAACTTTCTACCTGTTGCTCCCATTGAGGATTCCACTTCTTCATCTCCTTCCCTTCCATCCCACGTTTATCTTCTTCCCTTTTCTCTTCCAAAATCCAAATCCCTCCACAAAAAAAAGAAATTAAACCTTCCTTTCCACCACCAACATTGCAAAAATCAGTTGAATCCCAACCCACCCCTCCTCTTGCATTCCCAAACCCATTTTGGGAAGAACAAAATAAGAAAATCAGTCAAGGAGGGAAGAAAATTGAGGAGCCTAGCAGAGAAGAGCTTGTAAGGAGCTTGAGAGAGTGGGTTGCAAGATTCAATATCATCCAAATTCCATTAATGATTAAGCCTTCAGTAGAGGATAAGATTCAAGAACAAGTGGTAGAAGTTGATTCTACATAAGAACAAGTTCAAAAAGAAGATGATCAATAGTCCTTGTGCTCTCACAGTGCAACATACATGATGGCACCATATTGATGGAGACTAATGTTCTCCAAATCCCCACAAGAATCAGTAAAGAAGAAAATATCCCAAGTGTTTAAGATATTTCAATGGAATGTGGTGATCCTCATTGTCCCGCATGTTTGGAGCTTGTTGCATTATTGAAAGATTGCATTGATCCACTAAGAACATATTCAAGTGTTGCAACCAATCATAAGGAGATCCATGCCATGGAGGAAGACATTTTAGATTCAGAGGTCTTGAGTGATAAGATAGGTTATAGAAGAGATTTTAGATTCTTCTCCCACTTTATCCTTCCAAAAATATGAATTTTTGGATGAGTTTGAACTCTCAAACTTCATGTTTGAGGATGAGGAGAACCATGGTGAACTAATTGAAGAATCAGAAGCCAACATGGAGGAGGTAGAATCCTTGACACATTCGGACAATGAAGAGGTTGATTTCTTATCAAAATTGAAGGATTGCAATAGTGAAGAAGAGCCCATAGAAATCACCAATTTTGTTGCCCCATCATTTATCTTCCAACACAAGGTGCCTCTTGCCAGGGAAGAGAACATTCAAGAAATAACTGCTGCTCACAAAATCTCATGAATTAGAAATGAATAAGTTTTATCTTGCAAGCTTCACGTTGGATGAGGAGGAAGAAGAGAACAATGATGAAAACCTTTACAAATAAGTCATCAACGCAGAGGATCAGATGTTTGTTGAAGTACCACAAGATCCAAATCAACTTGCAAACAATCACCTTTTCCAAGAAAATTTGCAAGAAGGCTTCATTGTTGAAGTTGGACTTCGGAGCAATGGGCAAACTTCAGTGGATCAGACCTTCCCCAATCAAGAACTTGGCTTCACTAGATCCAAATAAGGAGTCACAACCAACCATGCTTGTTTTAAAGCATGAGGATGAGTTTCAGAGTACCAAGGATTAGCTGCAATGCCTCTCAAAACCAAATGCAGAGCAACTAAAAGAGGTATTTGTCTTGTTTCCAGTTGATACCTTGATGATTTGGGTGGAAAACCAACTCATAGTCAGTTTTTCACTCTAATTATTGACCATGTTCAATGCCAAATCAATCACATGGTTGCAATTTGTGAGAAAGGGAAGCTACTTCTCCCTGCCAGTTGCATGATTTGTTTGAGTTTTCCATTCCTTCAATTAGAGTAGAGTAGGTAGGTTTGTTTTCAATAGAAGAAGTGTTGTGCACACCCTGCATGTTCCACTTGGAACATGTATGTCTTTTCTTTTTTGTTTATAGTTTTTTTGCAGTTTTGTTGCTTTGCACAGTTCATTCTGAGCCAATCAGTGTTCATTGGGAAAATTAGTTTTCAACAGACATTTCTAAGTCCATTTGGGAAGCATCAACATGTGTTCAAGGAAGATATGTTCAGGAAAAAGGTGTCACTTCATTGCCAATCAGTGTGTGATCCAAGTTCCATGATGCTTCATTGTTGGCAAGTAATCAGATTTTGGGACAGGTTGAAAGGTTCATCCTTCCTCCCATAAAATCGGTTTGCAAGGGAAATATATGAAATTCTGGATTCAAAATAATTTTCCACTCGATCAAATTTCAAAGAATTTCTTATGAAAAGAAGGAAAATTCAAGCAATGACAAATCAACTTTAGGTTCAGTTAAGTGCTTTAAGTGGTCTCATGGTTTGTTCTTCAAGTTTAGATCAATTTTTAGTCTATCAGGCGGACTCCATGTCCAATGGATGCTTCAAGGCACTTGTGATAATTTTTCAATCTAAGAGGCAAATTACATTTTGGAGGTTGCCAAATTGTTATCCATGTTTTCCCTTTGTTTGATTTGAAAAATTGGGACAACTTGAAGAATTGGACTTGGGTAGTTTCATGTAATCCCAAACTTAGTCTTGGTGGACGAATCTAGAGAATTCAAGTATTTTAAAAAAATGTTTTAGGGCACTTACAGTTGCTTTGGGGGACTTATAATCATTTGGAAGCATTTGCTTTATCTCTAGGCTTCAGTCAAGTACTTATCCAAAATTTGGGTATAAAAATGGATAAATTGGAAAAAATGGCTTTTAGACACTTCTTCTCATCCTTGCCCAGTGCTTCAGTTCATATTTGACCCTAAGAACTTAGAAAGATTTGGAAAAATGATAAAAAGGGCTATTTAAAAGTGTTTGTGGGATTAAGGGCTGCAGAGAGTCGAGTGTCGCAGAGGTTCCTAGGAACTTGGTTTGTGGGAATAACTGATTGCCGACGACTTGGGAGGAACAAAGTTCCTTAAGTCCTCTAAGGTGCTTTGAAGTTCCGAAAATGCCAAAATATAAAGGATTTTGGCCGGGTATAGTGTAATGCAGACAGTTTAGGTCCCGATGGAACATGAGGTACAAGTGTCGACAGGGCATGAGTTCTTAGGGCCGCCGAAATGCTCGCAACACATTGGAATTGGGCTAGGTTAGTGTAGTGCGGGTTGGAGCAAGGATGCGGGCTCAGAGGGCCCAAACGGTACTAGTTTCGCGGAGGCTCATGTTTCCCGCGGAGCCAATATCTCTACAGTAAAAAGGCTTAAGAGTTCAATGCGGGTAAAGCAAACAATGTGGGCCCATGAGGCCCAGAAGACCCTTTTTCCTGTGTTCCTCGTGTGCTCTAAAGACCTAACATACCTGCAAAACAAATGAAAATGGAATTTTTTAATGACGACCTATTATTAACATCTGGGAACGTGTTCCTCATGACCTCTCCAGGTCCGCACAGCTATACCTTTTGACTCAAGCCTCCATTTTCAACGAAATTGGACTTTTTGGAATCATTTCTTTATGCTCAACATCATGGAATCCATAAAATTGGATTTTGGAGGGAAGAAATGGGTAAAAATGAGAAAAACGTGGGAATATCACATTTCCTTGGGCTCCAAGCAAAAACCTAGCCAAGTGTCAATCATCCTTTGCTGGTAATCATTTTGGAACTTCTAGAAGGGCTGGGACCATTGGAAATGTGCTATGGAATTCTCTCTCTTTCTCTCTCTCTTCACTTTGGGATCAATAAATGTAAGTGCTAAGGCACATTTTTGGCAGGGAATGTTCATGTAATGAAACTTTGTAAAAATTGTTTCAGAACAGTGTTGAGTTGCAGGCCTTTGATCTTGAGTATTCTAGGAGAATATCTTTTTCTTTCTCTTGCGATTGTAATGAAATGTGCATCCATTTAATCAATAAATCCATGTTTTGTGGCTATTCTTTTCCCTTTCTGCATTTTATTGCATTTTCCTTGCCTCTCATTGCATAACCCAGGTTTATTGTGCATCTATATGCTCTTCTTGCAGGTTCAGATTTGTTGTGCTCCATGGAAATGATGTTGGTAAATGCAGTTAGGGACTGTGTCACTTCTTTTTTACCTCTATCTTTCCCATTCTTTATCTCATTTTCACTCATCTGGATGTTTTTCCATTCCTTTCTTAGTGCAATCACCTCTATAGCTTAGGATTTTCATTTTTGTGCAATCTCTCTCTTTGGTCCCTTAGAAGCTTAGGATAGAAATAGATACCAGAATTTCCCTGTTAGGAGTAGTTTAACATGAAAAAGAGGATGATGGAGATAGTGTCATAGGATGATCAAGTAGGATGATGACATGGAGATTCAGATGGTTTCATGATGACATGAGGTGATTCAGTGAGATTGGCTTGGTCTAGCAAACCTAGTCAGGTGACCTAACTAGCCTAGGTGATGGAGCATGATGGATGAGTTTCTTGGTGGATTGAGGAGCATGGTAGCAGTATGGAGAGAATGTTTTGGGAGTTTTTAGGCACTCACATGAGTTTCAAGGTGTAGATACAGGTTGATGACCCAATTTCAGGTAATCATCTAGACCTAGTTTAGGTGTTTAGAGACCATGAGGATGATATGAGTTATAGAGCCATGTGAGCTCATGAGAGGAATGTACTTATGTGATACATGTATGTATTAAGTTTTTGTAGGGCCTTTTGGAGAGGTTTCATGATGAGTTATAGTGTTGGTTTAGTTGACCCTAACCTAAACCATGTAAAACCCCAAGGGCTAGTCATGAAAATGAGATGGGATGAGAATATGGAGAGACCTATTTGAGATATGATGATGATTGGATATGGTGAATAGGGGTTTATTAGAGGTGTGAGAAATTTTTTTGGGTCATTCTGAAGAATATTTTGCAAGTTATGATGTTTTGGTGAAACAAGGTCAAGAAAAAGTGATTTCCAACTCGAATTGCACCTTCTGATGCTCACCATGAATTGTGTGATTTACATGGGACCTTGTTGATTTCAAGATGATTTTCCATTGAGTTAAGTGTATTTCACAAAATTAACGAGGTCATTTCATCGTCATATTTTTATGAATGAATGTTAAGAAGGTAAACAACTTTTTGTGTGCTTAAAACCCTAGCTCAAAAGTCATAGGAGAGATATTGATAATAAGTCCTAGAATTGATTTATTGTGATTATTATGATTTTATGTTGTATAGGACTCCTCCATATTTCTATAAAGGTATGATAGAGCATGTGGTGATGAGTGGACCCCACCTAAAAACTGAAAGTTTTTGAAGAAGTTCAGTTTGGGACAAGGTTGTCCAAAGGAGTTGCAAAATAAATTGACATTGTTTTTATTATGGTTTTAATTGATTTCCATGATGGTTTCAAATCATGGTTGAGCTTCTAAATGGAAAAGTGTTCCCTATTTATGAAGACCAGTCTTAAGGCAGTTTTGGGGTAGTTCAAGGTTTTTTAGAGATGGACCTAGTTAAAGGCCTTCCACTTGGAGTTGGAAGTAAATGAAAGATGTTATGGAAATAGGATTCAGATAGCTTTCCAATTTTGTATGGTTTGTATCATGATGATGATATTTTGATGGGTCATCCAACTCAGTTTGTGAAGAAGAATTTTTGTTTCTCAGGACAAGATTGCTTTTGGCTGAAAGAATGAGGTAGAAGAGGCATGAGATGGATTATTTGATGATTTATATTAGTTGGAGAGTGAATAGGGATGAATTTTTTTCCTATTTAAGGAATTTTAAGGTCTCTAAAGTGACAAAAAGGGTGAAAACCAGTTGATTTTTTAAAACTAATTTTTGGGAAGCTTAGTTTGGTGAAGAGGAAAGTTGGTGTGGTTTGCACATATGGATGTTTCATGAGATCTATAAAGCATGGATGTGATCTAAATGTCCTATGGGATTCCAATTAGTGGTTACACTCCATATTTGAGTTGTTTTTGGGTGGTCTTGAGGCCCAAAGGTGAAGACAGGTTCCTAGAAACAACTATTTGGTGAAGGATATGAGCCTTCTTGAGTGAGTTATGATAAATTTGATTGGTGAAAGATAATTAATGACCATGGATGATTTTTTTATGTCATATTTGACATGTGTGATGATTTTGGAGCTTTAATAATCATGGTTATGGTGTTTGTGGTTTTTAGTCATCTAGGTGATGGGGTTTTGAGTTGTTTTTGAGCTTGTTTAGTGCATTTGGGCATGACGACCTACATGAGTCCAATTTTGAATGTTTTAATTTTATTGGGATATTTTTTAATTTTTTTGGTCAAATTTCATGGAGGACTGACCTTTTTTATGTTTTTGAGTTGAGAAGGGTATAAAGTGAAGTTTGAATTCAAATTTGAACTAGTTGAGAGAGAGGAAAAGTGTGACCCAAGTGTGAGTTTGTAATAGGTATGAAGGAATATTTCAGAATATGAGGAAGTGTAAAAGTTGAGGAATTTTAGAGATCATGTGTGCAAGGGTTTTCAAATCAAGTCAAGTTTTTGAAAGTTTGAGCGAGCGAGCTAAGGAGGTGTGTTTGAAGTAGGGTTTGAAGGAGTTTGGAGCTGAATCTTGTGATCACCATCAGCTGAGTTGTTTCAAAATATCTTCAGTGATATTATTATCAAAATATTGTGTGATGATTCATATTCATGCAAGTCTCTTGTTGTGAGTAATATCAACAAGGGTTTAGGGGTTGGTGCTCCTTGTGGGGTTGGTGCCTCACTAAAGAAATATCTTGTGATGTGTAATATTCACTTGAGTATTTTGTTGTGAGTAATATAAGAACAAATTTTTCAGTGGGTTTTCTTCCCCTTGATGGTTTCCCACTTACATCTTGTGTTCTTGTGTACTCCTTTTGTTTATGTTCTTGTGGATGGTTGTTTCTTATTTTTATGATCACATTAATGCATGATTGAATGTTAATGGTGCATGAAAGTTAATTTGAAATTTTTTAAGGGTTTTTTAAGGACTGATTCACCTCCCCTCTTAGTCCATTTTGCTTCCAACAATTGGTATCAGATCAGGTCCTTTTAGAGAATTTTGATCACTTGAAAGGATATCCTTTGAAGCACAAAAATGGTGAGTCAAAAGAGTGGTTCTTCTACTAGCAAGGCACCATTGTTTTATGGAGTGAACTATGATTTTTGAAGTCTAAGAATGATAAGGATCACATCATGTCCTTAGGGTTTGATATTTGAAAATATGTGGAGGATGGTTATATTTTTCTTGCTACTCTACCAACTAGTAATGTAGAAAAGAAGTTGTGTATTAATAATTCAAAGGATATGAATGTTATCATGTGTGGTCTAGCTGAATCTAAGCTTGTAAAGGTGATTCATTGCAAACAAAAAAATATGGTAGAAACTTCAGTTCTTATATGAAGGAGATTCAAAGGTAAGGATAAATAAGCTTTAGAATTTTAGAAATAAGTTTGAAGGGTTGAAAATGAGTGATGATGAGCCTATTGCTGAATATTTTCTTAGCGTTGACGAGGTTTTCAACACCATGAAAGGGTTAGGTGAATATGTGAAGGAATAAGTTTTAGTTCAAAAGGTTTTGAGATCTCTAACACCTAGGTTTGATTCAAAGTGTTTTCCATTGAAGAAGCCAATTTTGATTTTAATCTACTTTAAAATGGATGAGTTGCATGGTGTTAACTCCACATGAGCTTGAGAATTTAGAATGAAAAACTTATCAAGAATGAGATATCCTTCAAGGCTAAGAAGACAAACTACTTAATGTGTTGAATGGATAGATGATGTGCAGCTTATATGGATGCGTTGATAGTCACAAGTTTGTCATGGTTAAATCTAAATATTGAATTAAGTTTTAGGAATCAATTCACCCCGATAAGCTTCTGTTGTGATTCCAACAATTCAGCTATCAAAGAAGGTCCTTTTGAAGAAGTAGAAGATCACTTCAAAGGAGTGTTTTCTACTAGAAAGGTTAAGCATTGATTTGTTCACTTGGTGGGATTAATTTTCTGTAGTCAGTAGGTATAGGTAAATTACGATATGCAAGGATCCCTATGGTTTGTATGAGAGTGAATTATGGGATTCTTTGGAGTCGGGATAAAGGTATTCCTACACACTTCAAAATCATGTACCAACCAATGGATATGGTGCCACATGATCTACTTTTTTGTTGTCTAAGAGGGAATCTTCCAGTTTCAGGTGGTGCAATTAGAAGGATTCCAGTGGGAATAAGTTACAAATTAGTGTAGTTTGGCTTAGATTGTGAAGACAATAATTCGGACTATCATTGAAACTTGGCTTGGACAAATTTGTAAGATGGAAGGTGAATAGCCATGGAATGCTAAGGTTCATATTTTGTCAGTGTAGGATAAACTTCAGGGTGGTTAGGAGAAGAAGTGAGATTCAAAAGTAGTTGCTTAGAAAATAATCACGACAGTCTTATAAGCTACAAGTTCTAAAGGGATGAGTTTTAAATTCTATTAATACTTGATGAGCTAACTAGATTTGATACCTCCTATTGTTGGATGACTACAATGGAACTTCCTTCCATAGGGTTGACGATGAGGATTTTGATTATGACACCAAGGGATGAGTTAAAGTTATTTCAATATGTAAATGAAGGAGGTAATGTAAGTTAAAAAGGGACTGATGATGGTGCTCTTAACATAATTATGACATTTGACTTTTAAATTGTCCTAGAAGCCATTGAATAATCTGTTATTTTCTCTTAACTCTGAAAACAGTGGAAATTCATATGAAGTTCTTAAGTGTTGTATGAGTGAAAATCCTTCATGAATGATAAAGCTCTATCTAAAATGAGGATAGCACTCCTCACAGGTTGAAAGGAACATAAAGTAAGAAGACTAACGATCCATGATTTTTGCTCATAAGGTGAAAGGAAGATGTATGCTAGTTATAATTAGAGATGACTCTCATGGGATTAGGAGAGATAGTAGGAGTTGAAGGTTCGACTCTTAAAAGATAAAGGTATGCTACAACTTCCTTATAGATGTTTCAATGTGTGTAAACATAGGTCATTTTTCTATGAACTTTCCACTTATAAGAACAAGGAGGAAAATCATGATGATTATTGAGCATGATGAGTTTCATGGATAATGAAGTATCATAAGTATTTAAAGGCAAGAAGAAATTTACCTTCCATCGTATGGTCACATGGAAAGGTAACAACTGGAAGAGATTTCCTATAGGTTCAAGGAAGAATCTTTCTCATTAAATCAAAGGATAGGATGCTAGTAGAAGGTGTTTCAGATTTTAAGTCTAAATGGTGATCATGAAGATGTTGAGATAAGGTGTTGTTCACGAAGAAATGAATGTTACCATGATAACTCTAGTGAGAAATGGTCCTATCATTATTAGGTGATTCCATATCAGGTTAGTAAGATATTCTGAGGAAGAAGATGATGTTGAATATGATCTAAGTGTATTCAAAATGAGTTAAGGAATACTGAAAAGAAGAACAAGAAGTTGAGATCTCAAGTCAAAGGATATGAAGATAAGATTCATGATCTAGAAGAGAAGAATTGGTAAAAACATAGTAAGTTCGAGACAGTTAGAATGCTAGAAGAAAAGGTAAAGTTTCTAGTCACAAGTTTATAAGACAAAGAGATTAAGTGCACCAAATTTAAAGAGGATATAGAGTTTCTAAAGGAATATTTGTTAGAGGTTTGTTAAGATGGCTAATTCCTTTCAAAAATTTGAGAAAAGTACCAAGGATCTTGATGATCTTCTTGGAAGAACAGAGATTCAACAAGTGATAGAGAAGGTTTTGGTTTTAGTGATGACCTCAAGGGAAAATAAAATATGTAAGAAGATAATTTTCGCAAGAAATAATGATGGTTAAACAAGTATCAAGGATGGAAAGAAGGAGACTCTTTCAAAGAAAATGTGAAGACAAAGCCCATTAGGTATCCTAATGGGCTCAAGGTATGATATATCATTTAATGGTTATTGTTTTACTTGTAATGGATTTGGTCATAGGGAAAAGGAGTGTAGGAGGTATGCTCGAGATGATCATCCTTGGAGAGATAGTAGGAGTGAGCAAGCTAAGAATGTAGTGTGCTACAATTGTCATGAAAGAGATCATGTTGCTAGATATTGTTTGTATGATCCACCTAGTCAAGTTGAAGGCTACAAACACAAGAGTTCAAGGGTATGTCTCAGTTGTAATGAAGTTTTTCATGTTGCTAGATAGTGTTACTATGGTTTCTCAAGGAAAGATTAGAGATATCAAGGTCCTAGAATTCAAGAAAGAGGACTTCATAGGTCTAGATTGTATGTTATCAGTCAAAACAAGATATGGGAGTATATAAGGAACAACAATGGTCCTCCAAGAACTGATATGGATGTAAGAAAAGGTGTGACTTAGAGTTCAAAATAGAAACAAGTATATGGAGGTGATTTTTAGGTGTTCAAGAAATCTTGGTACCTTTTCAATTCCTTCTATTAGATCCATCATGATGATATATGCCTATACTAGGCTCCTTAGAGGGTTATTGATCCAAATGAATCATTAAAAGAGGGGTAGCTAAGTTTGTCTTGATGTATGTTAGTTGTGGAGTCTTTGTATGTTTTCAAGGTATGTTCAAGGTGTAGTCACCTTTTTCTGTTAAAGAAATGAAATGCATGTGTCAAGATTTATTTTTCAAGTCTTGAAAATGTTCGTCAAAAGTCTCTGAGTTTGTGATGTTATGTATTCAAGCTCGAGCTAAGTGTTAGAACTATAATATTAAGCGTATCATAATATTTAGTTCATATTTAATTAATATAAAATAACTTATATTATTATTATTTAAATATAAACTCCCATTGGGGTTTTCCATGTTAAATTCCTTGTCATCGTGTTATGGTGTTATTTACTTTTTTGTGTATTTATTACTATGTGCATTCATTCATTCATTTATATGTAGTCATTAATGTATTATGGTTGATATACATTTATACCCCTCATTATGACATGGTACCAAAGTAGGAAAAATAATTTATATTAATCCATATGTCATTTATGGGTATTAGATGTGTTAGGAACCTGTTTAAACTCGACATAATATGCCCCCCTCTGGGATATATTAATGTTTTTTTAGATTAGTGTATGCACGGGTGAAAGGGGCTCCACAATAATTACTATATGTTAAAGGTAAAGATTAATTACTATATGAAATATTTTTCAATTTTTCTATACTTCATGTGTGCAAGTTAAAAGTTGTTCAAAGGTAAAATCAAGAGTAAATAGAGGAAGATACAAGTTTTGTAAAAATAGGGAGTTAAATTTATTTCATTTGTCAGGGTTAAATTCTTGTCCCCTCTGTAAAACTCTATGATACTATTACTCACTTTTGGAATTTGAAAACTTCATGCTGATGAGGCCAAAATATGCCCGTTAAATGTACAATAAATGATCTTAGCTTACTCTCCTTTGTATTAATGTTTGAGTTGACATTTTGTGACTTTTGTTTAGGATCTGAAAATCAGTCTAGGATGTAATTGTCCATATTTTCTTGATTATGATTCTAATTGCTTTCATTCCAAGCTCTGTAATTCCTAACAAAGTGTCTTTGGAAACTACTGATAGTTCTGTAATAATTGACTATGTCAGAATGCTAGGAGAGCCCTAATTGATAGAGGTAAATTATAAACTGCGGATTGCATCTCTTTTAGTGACATGCATTGGAATCAATACGGTTTAGTTGAGGTGATAAAGTGGCCAGAATGGGTACTTCCAGAACTGGTACCAGGTTTCCTTATACGAGTTCAAATGTCACTAAAAATTTAGGTGTGAATACTTTCATGACTTAGTTCCAGGGATTATCAGAACATAGTGTCCGGAGCTCCTGTAGATGAGCTGAAAGACTCTGTCGATTAGACCTAGAATTCGATTAGCCTATAGTTCCGGAACTCATCAAGTGAAGTCTCGAGGATATGAGTCATGTGTGTAATCCACATGGCCAGTGATTTGCCAAATCAATGATCCTATCAATCAGGAGTAGATTAGAAGACTTTTGACTCTCCATACTCGTAGATCCAGGATAATTATCACAAAGTTGTACGACCAACCATGTTTTAATTCAACATCTATTTTGGGCACAATTCAGTTCCATTGTATCAGTGGAATAGTTATGACCATAAATGCACCCCTGGAAGAAGTATATACATACAGACCTACAAATAGATTAGATAAAGGAATATAGATATAGAACAAGAGATAGATATAGATTGATATACACAGATCCAACACATTTTTGTAATGCTGAATGTTTTATCAATAAAATAACCATTTTTTTTTAGGAGAAAATTAAGTTGTCCAATATTTTTTCAAGGTGGAGCGAGGGCCCACTCCTCCAAGAACCAGGATCCTCGGATTTGTTGGTATTTATATTTTTAGAGCAAAGAGTTTAGATCTGTTAATCATGTATCGCTTTTAATTATTCAAGTTAAATTTGTTGTGTACTCATTCTTACAGGTGTCTAGATTAGATTCTTATTTTCTTTCCATCATTTTCAAATACTTTCAATAGTGTGTTTATTTACAACAATTCCTTTCTGTAAAGTGTGTTTACTTCCAAGGCAAAGTGTGTTTATTTCCAACAATTCCTTTTTGCAAAGTGTGTTTACTTCCAAGGCAAAGTGTGTTTATTTCTAGCAATTCATTTCTGTAAAGTGTGTTTACTTCCAATAGGTTTTCATAGTTTGATTCCAATACAGTTTTTAACCAAGAAGTCCTTAAGACATTGAAAATATCCCCCAGAAAATACAAAATACCTACAATCAATTACTAGATCGCTAAGATTCTTCTTGTTGCATATAACTTTAGACACACCCCTGGTTTGAATATGACATCAACAGAGAGTTGATTAAATGAAGGGAATAACGACACCCATCACATGCCCCCTCTTAGTAAAATTCAAAATTAATTCTTTCATTTTAAAATATAATATAAATTTTATATTGATAGTTATAGTCGTTATAAAATTATCACTATATGTATATTTTATATTTTATATTTAATATAAACTATTTATTAAAAAATATATACATTACAATTATAAACTATATATACAATAGTTTAATAGTTTATATAAACTATGGTTGTGGCCTGTATACATTTTTTTACAACCTAAATTCTTACCTTTTTAATGTTAAACTTGTTGACGATTATCCTTGCAGATGATCTGTCAGAGTCGTTATATACCTTAGGTTAGTGGGACATGTGCCCTAAGGTAACCTCTAGGTTTTAAAGAAGCTGGCTATTCTATGTGGTGTGAAATAGGGTGAGGAAAAACCTTGAAAGAAATGTAAAACTAACTAAGGTGATGTGCCTGAATAGATCCTAAAGAGACAGAGAGATACCTAGGGAGACTATATAGAATAGTTTGAAGAGTGTTATAACATGATCCACCTATTTTAGAAGTACCTTAGATTCATCAGAGTCTAAGGAGATGAAACACACGACAATGCGTAGATAATAGATAAGTGAAAACCCAAGGGCGTATAACATGATATACTTCTTAATTAATCTAGAACTACTTAGCATAAAAGAAAGACTCAGAGTTTTGAAAGCTCAAGTGCACAGAACAAGAACTTTATTTATGGAGAAAATGATACATAAGGCCAAAATGGCACAAATTACAACTTCCTTATATAACAGAGTATTGTTGAGGCTAACTATTACAAAAATTGAATCCTATATCTCTTTTACAACTTTTGTCTGTTTTTCTAAAAACTACTCCCTTTCTTCTTGGATCGGACGTCCTTTTATATATATTCATGGCCCCTGCTTCAACGTCTAGAATCAGAGCTTCTACTGACAACATTCAATTTTCTTACATGATCTTCCTTTTCTGGGTCAATATCTCAAATACTTGTTGAGATATTTGTGATTCACCTTTAACTTGTGTAATTTTTGCGCCTTGAGTTGATGATGATCCTTTTCTGCCATGTGGAGAGTGGACGCTTGTTTAGGAGCCTTTTCTAGAACTTGATCCTCTAAAATGCGTCTGAAAGACATGTGGTGGGTGTAGTGAATTTATATACCCCTTAACAAATAAGGACAATCCCATGCACCCCGACCTATCACCCAGTGGGCACTGGGTGCTTACCTGAGGCACATGCTGGCACCGAGCCCCTCTTTTATATGAGTTGTTGTAAGAATGTATCATATATGTGTAATAGAAGACATAAGAGACTTCCTATTCAATTAAGAGCTTTGAGTAAATGCTACACTAATATATTCATCTAGACAAGAATCATATAAAAAGATAGATCTAAACCATGAGGGAAAGAGGATGCATGATGATTATACTCATTCATATGAAATACACTGAACATAACAAAAAGAGATGTGTATGAACCACAAACCACATATATTCATAATTAAATATGTCCAGTAATCACATTGCATCTATCAAGGTCATTACATACCAAAACAATAGTGTAGATTAGAACCATGTAGCAAGATTGAACTTATGTCCCTTACAATGCAAAAGAAAAAACATGTACCCATCCCTTGTTACATCATTTTTCCTATAGATCTCCCAGTCTAACCCATAAATTTCTCCATGTATTTCTGTAGAGCTTCGCCTCTCATCTGCTCTCTCTAATCTCCTCTATGTGTATCTCTATGTCTCTCCTTTTTTTTTCTTCTACCAGGCACTTGTATTTATAACCTTTCTCAACACCTTCAAACCTTCACAGGAGTTATAGATGCATTTCCAAATGTCCAAGGTGGTCCTGTTGTTGCAAATCAGCAGCACCCTCTGGATGTTGATCAGGCTTCTAATTTGATCATTCTAAGCATCCAGTGTGATTGCACAACATTGAATCCTCTTCCCAAGTGTGGGACTTACAAAAATGGAAGAGGAATCTCTAGATTAGAGGCTGGTTCCTCAACTCCTTTGATCAGCTATTTCACTTGCACAATTGCAGAGGTTTAAACTCCTAAATCTACTCTAAATTCCAAAGGGACAAGGATAGAAAATGTAAAAAGAAATAACTAATGCTAATAGGTGATGCACCAAAGGAGTTGTAGACACCTGATGCTGCATGAAATACACAATCCATAAGGAAACACAACACAAAACATGCACAAATGCTCAAAATGTAATGAAAGATCAAGAAAGCAATGATAGATATATGAAAGGATTGAGGGATTTTAATCACAGAACATATATCAACATCTCAGATCCAATACAGTACATTACAGTGATCGAGAGGCAAGAAAAGGTGCTGCATTACATGGAAAGGTAAAATTTCTTCACAAATTCTGCCAAGGAGGAAGAAAAAGGAAGTTACAGAGCTGAAAAAGTGTCTCTCCTTGCAAAATGAACTCATTCTGGCTTTTACAGTGCAAACCACGACCCCAGGAGAGAGAAACATGGGAAAACATGCAAGGGGTTCAACCATTGACCAAAATGCCATCAAAATAGCATGGGCGCCCTGACAGACCCATTCCCTGACATTTTTAACCATGCTGGGAGAGAATGCGAGCCATTCTTCATTAAAAACGGTGGTTGAAACGTCATTTCTGTCCATGACCACGTACCAGAAGCATTTTTTGATTTTATCTCTCCAAAATCCATAAAAAAGCAAAAATTGACCCTGAAATCTTGTATAGAATTTCACCATATTTCCATTGATATAAAGAATGTGAAAATCCAAGCTCTAGATCGAAAGATATGGCAATTTGAAAATATAGGGCAAAACAGGGCCAAATCGGGTCGGTGGGAAAAAATTCAAATTTTTGCACCTTTTTGGTCATTTGGAAAATTTTCCAAAATTTCCCTGCTCTCTGCCACTCTAGGTGCCACGTGGCGGCATCTCATTGGCCGCAGGCCTTTCAGGGGATTTTTTTCCAAAAAACTCCGCCGAGCCATAACTTCAAAAATACATGGAGTTAGGAGGAAAACTTTACCTTTCTGGAAAGCTGAGAAAGAGCTCTATCCAATGGTGCCATTTCTAGAAGGTTTTGAGTGCCTGAAAAGCAAAATTTTGTGACTGAGGCACAAGAGAGAGAAGAATGAGAGGAGTTAGCCACAAAATGAGTAGGGGGCACATTTTGGATAACAGGTCCTTCATGGGAGCATGCTTCTTCAGGCTTGAGCTCTCCACTCTTTGCAATGATGACCTTCTAGAATCTTCCATCGCAAGGTATATTCCTTCCTAGGTCACCCTATTGCTAGGATGGCACCTTATCCACTCTGCATGCGCAATCGGGTCACACTTTTCTTGTGTTCTGTCTAATATGCCAAATATGGCTAAGTGTCAAAGCCTTTACTTCTACCTTGTGCGCACGCCACTTATTCTACTAAAAACCCTCATAGAACCCTGTCCTACATGATTTCCCCTTATGCACCCTTCTTTAAGTGGGTCATGCATGCCCACACACTTCTTTGTACTTAGCCAATAAATTAGGGGCCCAACAGTGGGCACACGCTAGTTTGGGGGGCCTTCCTATTTTTATTTACTTGAAAGTGCGCTTGGGTGACATGTGGAGGCCCTGTTGCATCTTTGCTATGATTTTGACTTTTCAAACCACTGGGGTAACCTTTATCAGGCCTGGGACACGTGGCTAACACAACACAAGTTTGAGAGTATTTCCTCTTTTCTCCATGCTCCTCACTTACCCACTTTGTTCTTCTGTGAGTTCCTCACTTACCCTCTATCCTGAGTATCTTCTTCTTCCTTGTTATTCTCCATCCTAGAAAAGATGTATTCATCTTCTTCTTCCTCTCCTTCCTCCTCCGAGTCATGAACCTCATAGACGGGATGGTCCTCACCTCCTGGTTCATCTTCATCATCATCATCTCTCTCACCTCTATAGGCATCCAAACTGTCTGTATCCTCCAAATCATTTTCTTCTATCCCCTTCTATTTCTTCTTGGCAAGAGATTCTTCTTCCTTCTCCTCCTCCTCTGGTGACCTCTCCTAGGTGATGGGTTCCTTGTGCTTCAACGCTTCTTCCTCTGGAGACTTTGCTTTCACTAGAGACTTCTTTCTCTACGTATAAGTACTGGGCTTAACGCTTGTCCTCAGTGCGGTAACCACTTGGGTATCTTGAACACTTGGTGCTTTCTACCCCTCTTCCCTTTCCCTCTTCTTTGGCGTGGGATTCTTTCTACCTGTGGGGTCCTCGGGGATGGATACATTATTTTACAAGTATGCACCCATTTCAAAATTTGGCCTTATGTGAAGGTATATTCTTGTTGCATCCATTCCAGTGATTGGTAAAGTCACTGGTTTTATCATTTGTATCTCATGGGAGACATATCTCTCCATGTATGCCGGCTTCTTGGGGTAAACCAACTTCCTGCATAGTTCTCTGTGGTCTTGATATACTTCACTAAGGTTGAACCTTAGTCTCTTGGCCTCTTTAAACCTGTTCACTCTCGCTTGGAAGTATAGTGTTGTGAAGGAGAAGGGAAGCTTGCACCATGGGCTCATTATTTCATATGTCAACCTAAATCTGCCAATGCAGAAGTGTTGATATACCGTGAATTCTGCTTCTCCTTACACAAGAATGGGTAACTACTCTGGAATTCTCCATTCCACCCTAAACATGTTCCTCATGCACTTGTACCATTTCTCTAAATGCGCCTTGTGAGTAGTTGTCATGGTCTCGCAAGTATATTTTATGAAACGCTTCGCGGGCAAAGGATCCTCTTCTGGGTACTCCTAGACAAACCTCTCTAGCCTATCGAGCACTCTGATTTCTGAGAATACAATGGTGAGGAGGATATTGCCAAATAATATTTTATCACCCTCCTGTGTGCTGCTTATGATTTCATCTACGACGAAAGTGGATAAATTGTAGATGGTCACCTCAGCTATTTTTCGGCATACATCAAGCCATGCCTTGTTCACCTACCTCCATCTCTCCTGATCATTAATCTTTATAACCAGGTATATGCTCATCCTCATCACGGGGTCTGGGATCTCAATGATGTTAAAGTATCGTGACCCTTTCTTGTAGGCGTATGTAGTTACTGTCTCCTTGATGGCTTCCTTATCGCTTAAGGTCATTATCTAGACTCTCTCCCTCATAGGTAAGGCCTGTGAATTTTGAAATTAATTGGGGATTTATGCACATCGTTCATCCTATGAAATAGAAATGATCCTCATGCACATGTGACATTAGCAATTGGTAGAGGTGCTTAGGCTTTCTGAAGTATGGCAATTCATAAAGTTGCAACAACCCTGCCTTCTCCATCTTAACCTTTACCTCATCGATGTAAATGGGCATGCCTTTTGGCATTCTCTTATTGGTCAGGTGCACCAACTCTAAGGCTATCTCCTTCTTTGCTATAGTTCTGCGATGGTTATAATCACTCACCGTTATCTTCCTTAGGTGTGATTCCCATTCTTTTCATAGCAACACCCCGTCTAGGTACTGCATCTTTGCATACCATTCTTCATTTTTGCTCTTGATGGCTGTTGTTTGTTTTCCCTTGCCCTTTTGTTTCTGCTTCTTTGGTGAGATGGTTGTTTTTTTGGGTGCCATCTTTCTGACTAGTTTTAGTACTTAGAACTTCTCCTTCTTGCTCTACTTTGCCACTCTATCTAGCCCCAAGCTCAATCTTTACAAAAAATTCCTAACTCTGTGCCCTAGTTGCCAAACCCTAACTGGAAAACCCCTTCCACAAGACGACGCTTGCCTACTTAACTTCTCCACTCTCGTGTACTCCTTTCCTATTGGTTTGTGAAATTACCCTAGTTATGCACTTCATATCTCTCAAATTCTTCCTTCATCATAAAGATCTTACTTTGGATGCCCTATTTCACAAGGGCTTTCTTCCCATTTTAATCATAATGGAAATAATGAAGTGCTTGACCTTTTATTTATAGTTTTTCTCTTTTCCTAGCATTAAATGCTCTCTCACCTACCACCATAATTTGACCTTAAATGCATCCTTTTCCACTAATCCAGTCATAAGTGCCTTTACTTATACGCCCAACCTTGCGTGAAAAAATTCTACAATCTTTTGGCACGCAAAGAATCCATCCTAACAGAAGACTCTTACATGCGCGTTCACAGCGCCGAAGGTACTTCTTCTATCCACCTAATTTTTTCTCTCACCTAGCTCATATTTTTCCTATGGTCCTCTTTGTACGTGGTTTCTCTAAGGCTTTCTTGACACCAACCCTTCATATCCATCTCTTCGCTATGTGCCTATTAACCTTACGCGCCTTTAGTTCTTTTAACCGGGCCATTCTCCACAACTTCTACTGCCAACACACACTTGTATTACAGGACCATACTTTGCATCACTCCACCCCACACTAAAATAGATGCGCGGTCCTCTGCACATGCACAATCTTCAAAAAAGTAATGTGGTTACCGATGCACATGGCGCAAAACAAAACAACATAAAAGAACAAACAATGAGAAAGGGAAACACAAGAAAAGGAAATGCATTAAAGGAAAGTCTATTCTAACTAGAAACATTGCATTATTTACAAACACCAAGAAGACTTATTTATAGTAGGGATTCAACCTAATTTGATTAAACTTTCCTGGTAATCTCGTCCCATCTAGCACTTGCAATTGGCACATGCCTAAATCAAGGATGTATGAGATGATGTAAGGGCCCAACCAATGGACTTTTAGCTTCCCTAGATGGCACATAAACTTGGAATCATATAACAAAACCATATACCCTACCTAAAACTTCTTGTTCTTAATGTGACAATCATGCCTTGCCTTTTGTTTTGCTTTTTCAATCTTCTAGCTCCACTTGGTGAGTGACCGTCTTTTGTCCAACTGTATTAATTTGTCAATCCTTTCTTCTAGCACTTGCTCATTGGCTAATCCTCCTGTGCGTGCTATACGTAGTGAAGGTAACATGAATTCAACTGGTAGGACATCCTCCAAACTAAACACCAATTGAAATGGTGTGGCCTTATTTAACTTATTATAGGCTGTCTTGTATGCCCAAAGAATGGCTAATACTTTGTCATCCCAATCTTGTCTACCAACATCACATATTTGCGTTAACATGTGACTAAGTATTTTATTAAATGCCTCAATAGTTCCATTTGCTTGAGGGTGATAGGGGTAGTATTGTGATGGGCCACCATAAATTTTGATAACAAAATCCGGACCGTCTTATTGAGAAAGTACGTACCCCTATCACTTGTCAAGATCATGGGCATCCATACCTGTTGATTATATTTTCCCATAAAAATCTAGCGGCTGTAGCCGCTATACAATCCTTTGAGGGTGCTGCCTCTACCCACCGTGTCAGATAATCAGTGCAAGTGATGATATACCCCAAACCAGTCCTTTGTGTCATTGGTAAGATTGGCCCTACAAAGTCGATAGCCCATTTTCAAATGGTTTTGCATTGGCTATTGGTCTTAAGGGCATTTCATCCCTCTTTCTAGGTTTGCCAAGGCACTGATAATGGTCAAAGGCCTTACAAATGAGCACTCACCTGAGGCACATGCGGGTGCCAAGTCTCTCTTTTATGTGAGTTTAGTGGGAAGCATTACCTATGATTGTAAGAGTATTTAGGAAAAGAGTTGAGACATACAAGAACCATAGGGCTCAGAACGGCCTCCAGATCCTTGCAGTCACTTCAGACCGAGTGCTTTAGTAGATTCCAGAACATATACTATAACAGAAAGAAAGATACAACCATTCATTCATATCATGAAAGGAAAGAGAACTCATAAGAACGAAATATACATTAAACCCATTGATATTCATATCTATTTATAACAGGTAACCTCAACATATTCATTGATTCATTATAGAGTGTCACAGAGTGCAGACCGCAGTCATGCACATCACTGGACATATGTAGCTAAGCTAACAAAAAAGAAAAATACAACTCCATGCTTAGTACATCCTTTCCTGAACCAGAATATCCACTCGCAGCAATTCTACAGAGCCCCCCTTCCTCTCTAACCTGCTATATCCTATGTTTATCTCCCTCTGTGTATATATCTATCTGTGTCTCCCTCCTTTTTTTCCCTCAGCAAGCACTTGTAGTTATCACTTTCCCGGGCTGCCAACTCACCTTGCCATGCCCTCAGATCTATCGCCAAGTGTCGAATGTGGTCCTCCATGTGAGCATGTTCCTTCAGGCCTGAGCTCTCCATTCCATCTCATGATGATCTTCTAGAAGATTCCATCTGGGCATGCTCTTTCTTGGGCCAAACTGTTTCCAGGTTGGCATCTTATCAGCGCGTAATTGATCACACTTTTCATGTATCCTGCCTTGGGTGCTCAAATTGGCTAAGTCCTGAACCTGCTTTCACATGTCGCGCGCGCTATAGGCCTTTCTCTTTTATGCTTTTGCCTTGCGCGCCATCTAGTAACTGGGATCCCATGCTCCCACGCGCCTTTATACTTGGTCAATAATCCAGGGGCCCAACATCACCCCACACTATGCCTGTTCTCCGTCCTCAGAAACATTTTACTTGACCAAGAGGCAAGCTATTTTATGGGACCAAGATGTAGACTTATACTTTACAAAAATGAATAAGGAATGAAAGAATAGGGGAAAGAATGAAGAAATGGGGGGGGGAGGGCATCAATTCAAAAGGCTGGGAAAGTCCTTTCACAGATCTTCCTCCAGCTTGTTCCACACTTTGACCTCATCCTTCACCTTCTGGCATAGGTCACCCACCAGGGTGCTTACTTCATCAAAGCTTAGGCCAATTCCCTGGGTGCCCAAAGTGTCCACAATCTGCTCCAATTCCTTACCCAGGTCTACAAGCTTATCCATTCTTCTGGTAATTTGGGGATATAGTTCCTTCAGTCGGGCCTTAATTGAGCTCCTTAAAGCCTCAATTGCCTCTGATTTCTTTTCTACCTCAGCCAGAACCTTGTCCCTCTCTGCCCTGTTCCCTTTATTCTTTTCTTGGAACTCTTTCAGTTCTACTTCAAGCGTGGTGACCAAGGAGCTCGCCACCTTATCTCTATCCGTGCATGTGTCATATGTGGCTTCTACAGACTGGGAAGTGACCTTAATCTCTGTGAGTACTTGGCTGTACTCAGCAACAATTGCTACTACCTTCAATCGGTCTTCCTCTTTCAACCACGTGGCCACTTCTTCTATAGATTCCAATGCCAAGGGTCACCTCTCCATAGTGAGGATGCACATTAGGTCTTCTAAGCATTCCAAAGTTGATGCGTACCTCTGAGGGATTGGCGTAAGGTCTGGGTGCTTTAATATGATGGTGCTCTTGATTGACTCCACCTTCTTGTAGACCTCCTGCACCTTTACCTTTTCTTCCTTTAACTCGCGCCTTAACTGCGCGCTGATTAATTCCTCCTATTTTAAACTCTTGGCCTTCTCCACATGTTCTTCCTCCTTCTTCCCCAACTTCACCTCCAATGTTCTGATTCTGTCATTTCACGTGAACAGCCTAGCCTCGGTCTCGACCATGACTTTGTTCAGAGCATTGCATACTTGCTCATCTGAAAGCTCTTGAGCATTTACTAAGGGGTTGTCTCCCTTAGATTCTGGCAACGAGATGAGCACTTTCTGGTAGACTTCAAAGTCTGGCTCGTCAATGTGTGACTCGAATGCCCAAGAGAGCATCTTCTTGGTCCTGGGGTATGTGCCATCCTTTTCAAAAGACCCCATGGCTAGGAGCCTTTCCATGGGTATGGTGCTTTGGAACCATGCGCATAACACCTTCTTCATGTCATCCACATAGCCCATTATCTGTCTCTGTTCTGTATCTAGAGTTCTCTTGCCCAAGCACATGCCTTTGGGGAAGCTAACTGTCAGAGTGGGGCCTCCTAGGCTGTCATGTTCCTTTTCAATGCTCTCCTCCTTCCCTTCCTTAAGCACTATGTCTGCGCTGCACTCTAACTCTTGGTCTACAAGGACTTTGAGCATCTTTTTCACTTCTCGCTCTACTAACTCAATAATCTACTCTTTTGTAAGGCTTATGGCTCCCTGCTCCTTGGCATCCTTCTCATCTGCCTTCATGTCTTTGGTGCCTTCCTCATCTTGTGTGCCCTTGCACCGTGCAAATACAAACTCTTGCTTCTCCTCTCCACTCTCTTCCTCCGAGTCATAGACACTAAACACATGTGGCTCTTTGTCCTTCTCAGGCTCTTCTTCCTCATCGCCACCTCCTTCACTCTCATCTTCTCCTTCTCCCAAGTACTTCTCCAAGTTGTCGGTCACCTCTGAGTCAGCTTCTTCATCCACCCTCTGCTTCTTCCTGAGAGGTGGCTTCTGATCAGGAGATTCGGCCTTCTCTTCTTCCTTCGGTGATTCTTCCATGGTGGTGGGTTGCTTGGGTGCCTCTACTTCTGGCGTCTTCTCCTTTACTGGAGACTTCTTTCTTCGTATGTAGGTGCTTGGCTTTGTGCTTGTGGATGGCATGCTCACTGTCTGAGTAGTCGGCACACTTGGTGCTCCTTCCTCTCCTCTGCCTCTCTTCTTAGATGTTGGCTTCTTCTTTCCCAAGGGGTCTTCAGGTATGGAGATTTCATTCTCCAAATACGTGCCCTTTTCAAACTTCAGCCTTATGTGCATGTACATGCGCACCGTGGATCCTCTAACGATGGGAAGCATCATCGGCCTAGTCATTTGGATCTCATGTGACATGTACTTCTCTATGTATGCATGCTTACCATCGGGGTAATTCAGCTTCTTCCTCATTTCCCTGTGTTTCTAGTCTAACCTTCATAGTTCTAGCCTTAGCTTCTTTGATTCCTTAAATCTATTTACTCCCACTTGGAAGTATTGGGCAGTGAACGTGAAAGGAAGCTTGCACCAAGGGCTCCATGATTCATCAATAAGCTTGAATCTACCCAAGCAGTAGTGCTGGTACACCATGAACTCAGCTTCTCCCTCAGTGGCTTCTAGGAGTTGTTCAGGGATCCTCCACTCTACCCTGAATGCATTCCTCAAGCGCGTATACCACTTTTCCAGCTGCGCTTTGTGGGGAGCCGTCATTGTATCACAAGCATACTTCTCGAACCTCTTCGCAGGTGAAGGGTCTTTGGCTGGGTACTCCCACATGAACTTGTCTGAGGCATCCGACACTCCAATTTCTGCAAACACTATGGTGAGCAAGACATTGCCAAAGAGGATCCTGTCCCCTTCCTTCGCGCACTTAACAATCTCCTCTGTAATGTATGGACAAGTTGTATATAGTCCCCTCTGTAATCTTCCTGCAGACATGTAGCCAAGGTTTGTTGACCTGCGTCCATCTTTCTTGGCCATTCAGCTTAGTCACCAGATGCATGGCCATCTTCATAATGGGGTCCTTGATGTCTGAAATATCATAGTACTGTGACCCTTTCTTGCATGCATACTCAGTGACGGTCTCTTGAATAGCCTCCTTGTCACCAAGGTCATCTTCTAGGCTATCTCCCTCACATATGAGGCCTGTAAATTGTGAAATCAACTGGGGAGTCACGTGCATCTTGCGCCCAACAAAGTGGAAATAGTCTTCGTGCACCTGAGACATCAACCACTGGTACAAGTGATCTGGCTTCCCAAAATAAGGCAACTCATAGAGTTGCAACAGCCCTGCCTTTGCCAATTTTACCTTAACGTCATCGTCATATATGGGAAAACCTTCAGGTGTTCACTTGTTGGTGGGGCGTACCAATTCCAATGCCATTTCTTTCTCTATGGTGTTTTGTGGTGATTATAGTCACTAACAGGATGCTTCTCAAGTTGTATTCCCATTCCTTTCCCAACATCACCCCATCTGGGTATTGCATCTCTGCATACCATTCTTCATTTGTGTCTACTTCAGGTTCTGGTTGTTTAGCCTTAGCTTTTCCCTTTCCTTTCTTGGGTGCCATGGTCGAGGTATTTTTATCACTCCTACCCTCTCTTTGTTACTCTGTCTTTCTTCTCCAACCTTCGATCTTAGATCCTCGATATAACTCTTCTAAACCTGTGCCCTAGTTTTTTGAACCCTAACTTGGATAAACTCTTCACAAGACAACACCTTTTCCACTCCTTTCACACCTGTGTAATTCCTTCTGGTTCGCAATCTCAAACTGGCTCTTCATGTTTTAATCACACAGATCTTCCACTCGATCGAATCTGAAAACCCTAGTTTATAACACTTGCTTATATCTCCAACTCTTCATTTTCACAAAGTAAAAATGAGAGTGCCCCGACCCTTTATTTATAGTTTTTCCTTTTTCTGATCATTAAATGCTACTTTACCTACCCCCGTACTTTGTTCATTTAATGTGGATTTTTCAAACAAAGTCCATCTTCAGCACCTTCACTCACGTGCCCTTCCTGCGTGAAAACTTCTCCAACCTTCTGGCGCGTAACCCAACCAACCTGACAGGAGACTCTTGCGCGTGCTTAACCTACGCCGAAGGCACTTCTTCTATCCAGATTCTTGCTTTCACCTACCTCGTGTTGCTTTAACTGTGCTTCCTTTTCCTTTGTATGTGGGATCTACCAGTAGCTTTATCCTGGCACCAATTATTCTATCTTTTCTCTTCATCTACCTCTTTCAACCGGGCTACACAACAAGGCTCTTCAACACAACTTCCTTGGTACTTTAATCACGTGCTTCTTCACTTTTCTCCACCCCACACTTAAATGATGTGTGGTCCTCTGTGCACTCACAAATTCTCCAAAAATAGCAATAAGGTTACCGGCACCCAAGGGGCAAAACCAAAACAACAATGTGAAAGGGAAACACAAGAAAGGAAAATGCATAAAGGAAACTTCTAAACTAACTGGCAAAACTACCTTATTTACAAACACCAAGAAGACTTATTTATAGTAGGGCTTCAACCTACTGCCATTGAAGTGTCTAGGAAATTTCATCCCATCCAGCGCTTGTAACTGGCATGCCCTGAATCAAGGATGTACGAAATTGTGTAGGGACCCAACCAATGGACTTTCAACTTTCCAGGATGGCAGAAACTTGGAATCATATAGTAACACCATCTGCCCAACCTCAAACTTCTTGTTTTTAATGTGGTGATCATGCCAAGCCTTTTGCTTTGCCTTTTCCACTATTTGGCTCCATCGGGCAAGTGATCGTCTCTCATCCAGTTTCATTAGTTCATCAATTCTTTCTTCCAGCGCTTGTTCATCGGCTAATCCTCCTGCGCGCGCTATTCACAGAGAGGGTAACATAAATTTTACTGGAAAAACGACTTCCATGCCAAACACCAATTGAAAAGGTGTGGCTTTATTTAGTCTTTTATACGTAGTCCTGTAAGCCCTAACACTGCTAATACTTTGTCATCCCAATCTTGTCTTCCAACATCATAGATTTTTGTCAAGGTATGACTCAGTATTTTGTTGAATGCTTCTGCGGTTCCATTTGCTTCTGGGTGATAGGGTGTAGTCTTGTGATGAGCCACCATGAACTCTGATAACAGGATCCTCATGGTCTCATTCAGAAAATGTGTACCCCTATCACTAGAAACTCAATGGACATCCATACCTCGTGATAATGTTCTCCCATAAGAACCTTGCCACTGTTGCTGCCATGTAATCTTTAGTTGGGGCTGCCTCTGCCCACCTTGTGAGATAATCTGTGCAAGTGATGACATAACGTGACCCAGTCCTACGTGCTGCTGGTGCAATAGGTCCCACAAAATCTATCACCCATTTTTCAAAAGGCTCCATGCTAGGGATGACATGCAAAGGAATTTCATCTCTCCTTCCTAGTTTACCAATGCGTTGATAGTGGTCACGTGCCTTACAATAATCTCTACAATCCCTGTACAAGGTTTCCCACCATAATCCTGCCATTAATATCTTGTGTGTGGTGGCATCACCTGTGTAATGCCCACCCGCACTTCCTCCATGTGCTTCCTTCATGATGGCCAGGTGCTCATGCTCTAACACACACCTGTGCAAAACTTCATCACGTCCCAATTTGTATAAGTCTCCATTAATCAACATGTAGGGCATGACACGTATGGCCAACTACTTCTTTTCCAATGCCTTCATTCCATCCGGTGCCACACCTTCTTTTAAAAATACTGCAATCTCCTCTAAATCTGAGGGTGCGTGCCGCAACCTAAATAGTTGGGCATCTGGCATTGCTTCCTCAATACTTTGTGCATCCTCTCCTGAATCAATTCTTGACAAATGATCAGGTCCACAATTGCTTTTTCTGGGCTTCACTACAATGGTGAATTCAAACTCTTGAAACAACAACACCCATCGACATATGTGCCCTTGAAGAATGGGCTTGTTCACCAAATACTTTAATGCCATGTGGTCGGTGTAGAATACAAAGGGTGTTGCCAGCAGATACTGTCTAAACTTGAAGAGTGCGTAGATCATTGACAATGCCTCGTGCTCGGTAGTGGTATAATTCTGCTCTGCTGGTGTTAACTTCCTGCTCGCAAAATAGAGAGGATGATCAACAATCCCCTCACCTGGTTGTGCAAGCACTACTCCAATGGCGGTTCCTGAGGCATCTACATGGACATGGAAGGGCTTGTCCCAAGAGGGAAAATGTAAAATAGGTGTGGTAATAAGCCTATCTTTTAATGTATCAAATGCCCTCTGCTGCGCCTCTCCCCAATGGAAGGCACTTTTGTGTCTAAGCAGCTCCTCTAAAGGTGTGGCGATCTTGGCATATCCCTTAATGAATTTCCTGTAATAGCCCGTATGTCCAAGGAATCCACGCACTGCGCTCTGGCTAGTAGGTTCCCTTAACCCCACAATAACTGCAACCTTAGCGGGATCTACCAGCAAGCCCTCCTTACATATGATATGCCCCAATAGAGTCCCAAAGGGAGTAGCAAACACACATTTCTTAATGTTGAGGGATATCCTCAACTACCTACACCTTTCAAACATTAATCTCAAGTTGTCACAATGGTCCTTAACCAGACCATATACTTTCCAATCATCCAAATAGACCTGAAGAAATTTATGGATGAAGTCCTGGAATGCTTGCACCACTATACGTGAAAAAAAACAGGCACATTCTTCAACCCAAAGGGCATGACTGTATATGCAAAACTTCCCCACTCGGTGGCGAAAGTCATCTTCTTCTGGTCCTCCTTTGCAATCCAGACTTGGTGGTATCCTGAAAATCCATCCGTAAAGGAGTAGATTTCATGCCCAGCGACTCCTTTCAAAATATCTTCAGTGAAGGGGGTCAGAAATGGATCAATGACACAAACTACATTCAATTCCCTATAGTCCACACAAATCCTAATCCGCCCATCCTTCTTGATGTTGATTACCATCAGACTTATCCACTCTGATTCTTCCACTACCTCAATGATCCCAGAAGCTATCATCTTGTCTATCTCCTCCTTAACCTTCACGCGCAAATTGGGATTCATCTGGTAGGGCCTTTTTCTAACCAGGTGTGCACCGTCCTTCAGTTTTATCTTCATCTCCCCCAAGGAATGGTGAATGCCTTTGAGCTCATGGTACCTGCGTGGGAATAAATCCTCAAATTTGTGTAGCAGATCAATGATCTTCGATACTTCCTTCTCTATCCAGTAATCCCCAATAATAGCTTCCTTAGGTTCTTCTTCTGAACCGATGTTAACTTTCTTCATCTTTAAAGGCTCATGGTAGGCACACACGTGAGCATCTACACTGTCCACTACCTTTTGCATTCCTATAGAATGGATAACATCTAAGCTTTTTGATTCCTCTCCATCAATCACATATACTAACTTTCCCTTCTCTTTTTCCAAACATGTGCGCTCAAGCTGTAACTCTTCTGCTTCCTCAATTTCTTCAACATGCACCTCCAATCCTAGTTCACCTAATAATTCTAATAGCCTATCTTCCGTTCTGGCACTATCCCCCATGGTAAGGTGCTTGATACCCTGCAAGGCCTTATCAACCGATGGCTTGGTACTCTGATACTCAAAGGTTTGAATAAGGTCAGCCGTGAGCTCTTGCCAATTCCTTGTCTGGCGGCGTGTCTCTGAATGAATGTACCATGTGCGCACAACCCTGTAGTGTAGAATACAACTTGTGCACCCAGAGGGATGGTGGCAAAGCTTCTGTGCCTTCTCTCCAGACCCGTTCACACTCCTGGATATGGAAAGAGGTGGGCTCCTTCCCATGGTACTCCTTGATGATGGTGGGTACATTACTTCTAGAAAATCTAATAGAGAGATCAATTCTTACCTTGCCACTCTAAAAGGCTCTCCTAATGTGTGTCCCACCAATGAGCTATTGTGCCAAGAAAGACATAACTTAACATCTCCCTCCATTCCTTCTCATTCTTCCACTGAGCTTCTACCTCCTGCAGAAAGATCTCAGGGAAGGCTCCTCCTGAATACTTGGGCAGTTCTTTTCCTCCAAGGTGCCTAACAGTGCGTGCCTTTGTTACCTTGGTCACCGACCCTCTCAACTACCATCCCATTAATTCGTAAGTTCTATGCACCCAATTGTCACAAGCCAGACTGGTGGTATCACTTACTAACTGAGCATCTTCAAACTGGATAACTCCTGTTAGTAGGGTGTACCATCTCAGGGTCTCTAATTGAGCACACATAAATTTTGTCCAGAACTTCTTCTCCCAATGGTTCAATATAGGGTGTTGACTTCCCATCAACCAGGGGTATAATGACCCATTCCTCTTTGTTCTCGAAGCTGATGTACCCTTTATTGAACCGAAGGTCCACATTATTCTTGTAACACCAAGGGTGCCCAAGTAGTGCTGGGAAATTGTCCACCTCGGCGAGCCAAGACTTTGAAGTCCCCAGTAAACTTGGCTCCCTGAATAGTAATAGCTGCATCCTTCAAGACAGCGATGGGCATTGCCTTAGTCTTGTTTGCCATATACAACACATTCGAAGATGGCTGTAATGCAGGTCTTCCCATCTGATGCCATGCATCCAAGGTCAGGACATTAACCTCTGCGCCAGTGTCAATGAGTATATTGCTGAGGAGCCATCCATCTACAACTGCATTCAATGTAATCTCCTTGTCATAGTCGAGGCTGTGAGGGGGAAGGTTCACATGCAAGACCTGTCTCTCACGCTCTTCTCTGGCGCGTGGTACCTTCTCTCTCAACCAGGATCCTAGCAAAGGAATGATGTTCTCCTACCTTAGCATCTTACACACCTCCTTGACCTCATCCAGGTCATCCTTTTGCACCTTGATTCTCCTTCCTTGTTCCTCCTTTCTGGATTGCTCCTTTAGACACTGGATCTCCCCTTGTAAGCTTCGAATAACATCCATGGTGTCCTGATATATCTCCTTCTGATGTGTGGGGTCTGGATACTTTCCATGAATGACCTCCTCCCTTGATAACCAGGGTCTTCTGTCTTGGTACCTCTCTTTCACGCATGGCTTCTGCCCTTGTTGTTACCAAGACAGGCTCCAAACCTTCATCCCGTGTTACCTGAGGCATCCACTATATGTCTACCTTCTTGATGCTGACCATCGCAGTGCCCTTGTCCTTCTGGTGCTGCTGATTCATATGCTCAAATAACTCTGGGCACTCCTCATACTTATGCTTCTTTCCACACCATGAGCACTGTAACAGGTCTGGGCACTCATGCTTATAATGTTCTGTAGATCCACAGTTAAAACATGTTCCACGTGGGAACTCACTTCTTCCTCCACGGTTACCCCGACCATGGAATCCTCCTCGAAATCCTCTTCCATGCATGCCCCCATCTGCGCGCTCCTCATAATGGTGATCATCATTTTTAGAACCACTGGCAATGCTGGTTTGGTGCACCCCATGATCAATGGCCTCATGGATCTGATCAATGAGCCTACAGTCCTTCGTATCATGGGTTGTGGAGGTGTAAATTTTGCAATAACAAGATACATTCTTCCTGATCATGCGCTGTAGCAAGGGACATCTACTTGCATCATGGTCCCCATGACAGATCTCACAATCTACTATCACAGTGCGTACCATCCTCTGGGGGAAATTATCCTTAACGTGCCCCTCTATTTCACAATCTGTGCACCACAAACCACTGTGAGTCTCATGGACTGAGTTCGCAGACAATTTTTCCAACTGTTTGGCCATAGCAACAATCTGGGCCTCCAAGAATGGGCTAACACCAGTATCAATACTACCAATAGCCTCGGCGTGCAAGGCAGCTTCCAATGCTTCGTGTGGATCTGTAAAAGTTTTATGAGACAAGGCCCTTCTAAAAGGGGTGATCAATCCTCCAACAAACCACTGTGCATGCTGAGAAGGATGGATATCATATGATAACTTAGACAAGAGAGTTTTAAAGCATGCATCATACTCCCGCACACTCTCTACCATTCCCTGCTGAATCTCCTTCAAAGTGCTGATGCTTTTCTACTCGAACTCAGGAATGTGGAATTCTACCAGGAATGCATTCTTTAAAGCAGTGTAGTCCACCACCATTTGATGAGGGTCATACTTTCTATACCAGCTATGTGCGCGCCCTTGCAACGTGGTTACAAATTGACTAGCCTTTCATTCTGGGGTTGTGATACCCTTTGCGTGCCATAGTAGTTCACACTTGTGAACATGTTCCACAACATCTTCAATGCCCCTGTAATCTGGAAAATGTAGAGAAATTTAAAAGAATACTTGAGGTGGTGGCTGGGGTCCTTGTCCTAAACCAGAGCCTTGGTTCCCTCTGATGTTTCTTCCACTGCCTGATCCACCAGGTCCATCGGGTCATGTACCTCCAGAGCCACTAGATCCACCAGAACCACTGGGTCCAATAGGGCCTGTAGGAGCTGTGCCAAGTGCTCCCATGGTCCCACTGAACTGTGCACCGATGGTCTGTGATAGCACCCCACTACCACTACTTTGTCCCGTGCCACTCCCTGATGTGAGACCGAAAGCTTGTACACTTGCCCCTTGTCCAAAAACTCCTCTGAATACTAGAATATGTGCAGCCATAGAAGAAGGAAATGAAAAATTGTATCTCCTAGGCATGGATCTGTCTCTTCCACTAGTTTCAACTGGATCAATACTTCTTCCTGGTTTGGGAAAACCAAGCGCCAGGGCTCGGTCACTGGGTGGGTTCAGATATGTGCCAATGACTCTCCTTTCTCCATGCGATGAGCTCTCACCAGAAGCCGAAGGGGTCTCCCTTATGCGCTTGCCAAGATGGGGTAACACAGACTGCTCAAGTTCCACATCCTCTGCGTGAACCTCAACTCCTTCCCGCAATGTCTGTCTCCATAAATCCATCACACTAGCAGCCTCGTGTCGTCTAGCAATCTCCCTTTCATGCGCTTCACTATACTTGAGCCATCTTTCTTCCCTCTCCTTCTCTGTCGTATCATCTGCCATCTTCCTCCACCTAAGCTTCCTTACCCAATGCTCAGAATGGTTTAGCCGGCCATTGGGAGCACCTCTAAACTCATGGTAACCATCAATATCTTCATAGCTAGAGGAATAACATGTAGAAACATTCCTCTAGGTTCTCGCAGAAATTCAAACTCAGCAACCTCTGGGCAAGAATACGTAGAAATGGCATATTCCAGAGTGTAGCTAGCTAGTACTCCCCTCCACCAATGATCTACAACATGGGTCCATGTCAGATCTGCATCCTGCAACCTCTGGTAGTCTTCTTCAGTCCATATCCACGATCCATAATGCCAACTTGATCTAGATGCATAGGCTGAAAGCCATCCATATAACTCTACTGGGAAGCAGCAGAAGAATGTCTCATACAGATCATGGTAGAGGTTCTCTTCTACCCATCTACGTGTATTAAACTCAGGTCCAGTGCTGAATCTCTGAGAAAATTCATCCTCCGTGCTCTTGAACCATGATTCAACATTTTCCAATGTTAACCGATCCATCATTAATATTTACACAGCTCATGATGCATGTTATATCCCACTACAACTTTGAAAAGAGGTCCCGGCAATAGAACCAAGATGTAGTCATTTTTACTCCTATCACAGAAGGAAGAACCCCATGTGCGCCGGCCTATCACCCAACAGAAGCTGAGTGCTCACCTGAGGCATGCGCGGGTGCCGAGTCTCTCTTTTATGTGAGTCTAGTGGGAAGCATTATCTATGATTAGTGTAAGAGTATTTAGGAAAGGAGTTGAGACATACAAGAACCATAGGGCTCAGAACGGCCTCCAGATCCTTGCAGTCACTTCAGACCGAGTGCTTTAACAGATTCCAGAACATATACTATAACAGAAAGAAAGATACAACCATTCATTCATATCATGAAAGGAAAGAGACCTCATATGAATGAAATATACATTAAACCCATTGATATTCATATCTATTTATAACAGGTAACCTCAACATATTCATTGATTCATTACAGAGTGTCACAGAGTGCAGACCGCAGTCATGTGCATCACTGGACATATGTAGCTAAGCTAACAGAAAAGAAAAATACAACTCCATGCTTAGTACATCCTTTCCTGAACCAGAATATCCACTCACAACAATTCTACAGATCTTCGTTCACTCTCTAACCCACTATTCCCTATGTATATCTCCCTCTGTGTATATATCTATCTGTGTCTCTCTTTTTTTTCCCGTGGCAGGCACTTGTATTTATCACTTTCCCAGGCTGCCAACTCACCTTGCCATGCCCTCAGATCCATCGCCAAGTGTCGAATGTGGTCCTCCATGTGAGCATGTTCCTTCAGGCCTGAGCTCTCCATTCCATCTCATGATGATCTTCTAGAAGATTCCATCTAGGCATGCTCTTTCCTGGGCCAACCTATTGCCAGGTTGGCATCTTATCCATGCACAACCGATCACACTTTTCACGTGTCCTGCCTTTGGCACTCAAATTGGCTAAGTCCGAACCTCCTTTCATGTGTCATGCATGCTATAGGCCTTTCTCTTGTGCTTTTTCCTTGCGCGCCATCCAGTAACTGGGATCCTGTGTGCCCACGCGCCTTTATACTTGGTTCCATAATTACAATGCACTCATGTTCTAGCATGCATCAGCGCAGAACCTCATCACAGTCCAATTTGTATAGATCTCCACTAATCATCATGTAAGGCACAACACGTATGGCCAATTGTTTTCTCTTTAAGGCCTTCATTCCTTCTGGTGCCACACATGTCTTAAGGAATACTGCAATGTCCTCCAAATTCGAGGGCGTGTGCCACAACCTAAAAAGTTGTGCATCTGGCATAGTCTCCTCAATGCTCTACACATCCTCCACTGAGTTAATCCTAGATAGATGATCAAGTCCAAAATTACTCTTTCCTAGCTTCACAACCACAGTGAACTCAAATTATTGAAATAACAGGACCCACCGACATATGCGCCCTTGAAGAACAAACTTATTGACTAAGTATTTTAATGCCATGTGGTTCATGTAGAATATAAAGGGTGTTTCCAATAGATACTGCCTAAAATTATGCAATGCGTAGATCATGGATAATGCTTCACACTCAGTAGTTGTGTAATTTTTCTCTGCTGGTGTTAACTTTCTACTGCAAAACACAAGGGATGATCAACAAACCCTTCACCAGGTTGTGCCAGTACTACTCCAATGGTTGTGCCTGAGGCATCAACATGAACATGGAAAGGATTATTCCAAGAAGGGAATCGTAGTATGGGTGTGGTGACAAGATTATCCTTTAAAGTAATAAATTCCTTCTATTGTGCCTCTCCCCAAAGGAAGGCACTCTTGTGTTTAAGAAACTCTTCTAAGGGCATGGCTATCCTGGCATATCCCTTGATGAAATTCCTGTAATACCCTGTATGCCCAAGGAATCCACGCACTGCACTTTGGCTAGTAGGCTCCCCCAACCCCACAATGACAACAACTTTGGTGGGATCTACTAGTAAGCCCTCCCTACATATGATGTGCCCTAATAATGTTCCAAATGGGGTAGCAAAGACACATTTCTTAATGTTGAGGGATATCCTCAACTACCAACATCTCTCAAACATTAATCTTAAGTTATCACAGTGGTCCTTCACTAGCCCATACACTGTCCAATCATCCAGATAGACTTGAAGAAATTTATGGATAAAGTCCTGAAATGCTTGTACCACAATGCGTGAGAACACAACAGGTGCATTCTTCAACCCAAAGGGCATGACCATATAGGAAAAACTTCCCCACTCAGTGGAAAAATTTTTCTTCTCCTGGTCCTCCTTTGCGATCCGAACCTGGTGGTACCCTGAAAATCCATCCGTAAAGGAATAGACTTCGTGTCCGGCCACTCCTTCCAAAATTTCTTCAGTGAAGGGGGTTGGAAAAGGATCGATGACACAAACTGCATTCAACTCCCTATAGTCTACATAGATCCTTATCCTTCCATCCTTTTTGATACTAATGACCATTGGACTTACCCACTCTGACTCTTCAACAGCTTCAATGATACCTGATGCTATCATCTTATCTATTTCTTCCTTGACCTTCACACGCAGGTTAGGATTCATTCGGTATGGCCTCTTCTGAACTGGGCATGCACCCTCCTTCAACTTGATCCTCATTTCCCCCAAGGAATGGTGAATGCCTTTGAGTTCATGATACCCACGAGGGAATAAATCTTGGAACTCACGTAACAGATCAATGATCTTAGAGACCTCCTTCTCTGACCAATAATCCCTGATGATGGCCTCCTTAGGTTCTTTTTCTGTACCAATGTTAACCTTTTTTGTCTTTAACGGTTCATGGTAGGGCATGCGTCCATTCATCAACACTATCTATCACTTCACACGTCCCTACAGAATGGTTAACATCTAATCTTTCTACTTCCTCCCCATCAATTACATACACCATCTTTCCTTTTTCTTTTTCCATGCATGCGTGCTCAAGTTGTATCTCTTCTGATTCTTCTTCCTCAAAGCATGCCTCCAAGCTAGGTTCTCCTAGCAACTCTTGTATTCTATCCTCTACCATAGCACTATCCCCTATTGTTATACACTTGACAACTTGTAACGCCTTATCCACTGATGGCTTTGTACTCTGATACTCAAACACTTGAATGAGATCAGCCATCAATTCTTGCCAATTACCAGTCTGACGACATGTTTCTGAATGGATATACCACCCACGCACACAACCTTGTAGTGTGGAATACAACTTATGTACCCATAATGATGGTGGCAAGGCTTCTGCACCTCCTATCCAGGCCTTCTCACATGCTTGGATATGGAATGAAGTGGTCTCTTTACCATGGTAGTCTTGAATGACCGTGGGCACGTTGCTTCTGGAAAACCTTACAGAGAAATGTGATTCTTACCTCACGCCACTCCATGAGGTTCCCGATGTGTAGCCCACCAGTGTGTTGTAGTCCTGAGTAGGCTATAACTGAGCATCCCTCTTCTTTCTTCCTCATTTTTCCATTGAGCTTCCATGTCCCGTAAGAAAATTTCAGGGTATGCCCCTCTAGAGTAACTTGGTAACTTCTTTCCTCCTAGATGCTTGAGTGAGTGTGCCTTGGTCACTTTTGTTACAAACCCCCTCAGTTGTCACCCAATTAACTCATAGGTCTTGTGCACCCAATTGTCACATGCCATGCTTGTGGTATCACTCACAGACTGGGCATCCTCAAATTGGATAACTCCTTCTGTAGGGTGAATTATCTCTAGGTCTCTGATGGAGCACACATAAATTCTATCAAGGACCTCTTCTCCCAAAGGTTCAGTGTAAGGTGCTGAATTCCCATCCATTAGAGGGATGATGACCCATTCTTCCTTATTTTTGAAACTGATATATCCTTTGTTGAACCTCAGGTCAGCATTGTTCTTATAGCACCATGGGCACCCAAGCAATGCTGGAAAATTGTCTACCTCGGTGAGTGCCAAGACTTCAAAGTCTCCAGTAAACTTGGCCCCCTGAATGGTAATCACTGCATCCTTTAATACTCCAATGGGCATTGCCTTAGTTTTTTTTGCCATATACAACACATTCAAAGATGGCTTCAATGTGGGCCTTCCCATTTGATGTCAGGCATCCAGTGTAAGAACATTGACTTCTACTCCATGTCAATTAATATGTTGCTTAGAAGCTAACCATCCACAACTACATTCAGTGTGATTTCTTTGTCACAATCAAGGCTATGGGGAGGGAGGTTTACCTGTAACACCTACCTTTCACACTCCGCTCTGTGTGTGGCATCTTTTTTCATAGCCATTCTCCTAGCAAGGGAATAATATTATCTTTCCTTAACATTTTGCATACTTCCTTGACCTCATCCAGGTCCTTCTATGGAGCCTCAACATTCCTTCTTTGCTCTTGCTACCTGGACTGCTCCTTTAGACACTGGATTTCTCCCTACAAACTCTGAATGACATCCATTGTCTCTTGATACACCTCCTTCTGATGAGAAGGGTCTGGGTACTTCCCATGTACCACTTCTTCTATTGAGACTAGAGTCCTTTTCCTTGGTATTTCCTTGGCACGTGCTACTTCTACTCGTGTTGTCACCAAAACAGGTTCTAATCTTGACTCACGTGTCACCTGTGGCATCCACTATGTGTCAGCCTTCTTTACACTCACCATCGTGGTGCCCTTGTCTTTCTGGTGTTGCTGGCTCATGTGCTCAAACAACTCAGGGCACTCCTCATACTTGTGCTTCTTTCCACACCACGAGCACTGCAATAACTCTGGGCACTCACGCTTGTAGTGTTCTGTAGATCCATAATTGAAGTAGGTTCCTCATGGGAACTCACTTCTTCCTCCTCTGTGGTTACATGACCATGAAATCCTCTGTGAGAACCTTTTCCACATGTGCCCTTCCATCCGCGCATCCTTCATAATGGTGATCATCTTCCTTGGATCCACTGGCAAGGCTAGTCTGGCACACACCATGATCAATGGCCTCATGGATCTGGTCAATAAGCCTACAATCCTTAGTATCATGGGTCATAGATGTGCATATCTTACAATAGCAATACACATTCTTCTGAATTTGTGTTGTAACAAGGGCATCTACTTGCATCATGGTCCCCATGACAAATTTCACATTCCATCTACACTATGTATACCGTACTATTTTCAAGGGAAACTATCCTTGGCATGCCCCTCTACTTCACAAGTCTGTACACCACAGACCACTACGAGTCTCATGTGTAGATTTTGTAGATAGTTTCTCCAACTGTTTGGCCGTGGTAGTGATTTGAGCTTCTAGAAATGGACTAACACCAGTATCAATGCTCCCAACAGCTTCAGTGCATAGAGAATCTTCCAATGCTTTGTGTGGGTCTGTGAAAGTCTTATGTGATAATGCCCTTCTAAATGGTGTTATCAACCCTCCAAAAAACCATTGAGCATGTTGTGAAGGGTGAATGTCATATGAAAACTTTGATAGGAGAGTTTTAAACCATGCATCATACTCCCACACACTCTCTGCCATTCCCTACTGAATCTCCTTTAGAGTGTTGATGCTCTTCTGCTCAAACTCAGGGATGTGGAATTCTGCTAGGAAGGCATTTTTCAATGTGGTGTAATCTACCACCATCTGATGGGGGTCATACTTCCTATACCAGCTATGTGCATGCCCTTGCAATGTTGTTACAAATTGACTAGCCTTCTATTTCTGGGGTTGTGATCCCCTTTGCGTGCCATAGCAACTCACACTTGTGCACATGCTCTGCAACATCCTCTATACCCTGGTAATCTGGTAAGTGTAAAGACATTTCAAAGATTACCTGAGGAGGTGGTTGAGGCCCCTATCCTCCTGATCTAGATCCTTCGTTTCCTCCAATGTTTCCTCCGGTGTTCCCTCAACCAAATCCACTAGATCCACCAGGTCCTGTGCCTCCCGATCCAATTGTTCCACCTCTAGATCCTCTTGCGGCCGGTAATGGGCCTGAAGTGGTCATGCCTAGTGTCCCCAATGTCCCACTGAACTACGCACCAATGGTCTGTGAGATCATTCCACTACCAGATGTGTGTCCCGCGCCACTCCCTGATGTGTTGCCCAAACCTTGTGTATTTTCCCCTTGCCCAAAAATTCCTCCAAACACTGGAATGGTATGTGCAGCCATAGAAGTCCCAAATGAGAAATTATATCTCCTGGGCATAGATCGGTCACTTCCACCGATACAAACTGGGTTGACAATACTTCTCCCTTGATCTGGAAAACCAAGTGCCAAGGTCCAGTCACTAGGTGGGTTCAGATGTGTGCCAATGACTCTTCTTTCTCCACATGATGAAATCTCATTAGAAGCCAAAGGGGTCTCTCTCCCACACTTTCTGAGATGGGGTAGCACAGACTGCTCAGGTTCCACATCCTCTGTGTGAACCTCAACTCCTTCCCACAATGTCTACCTCCATAGATCCATCACACTTGCAACCTCACATTGTCTAGCAATCTCCCTTTCACGTGCTTCACTATACTTGAGTCACCTCTCCTCCCTTTCTTTCTCAGTCACAATGTCTTCCATCCTCCTCCACCCTAGCTTCCTCTCCCAATGCTCAGAAGGGTTTAGCCGGCCATTGGAAATGCCTCTAAACTCAAAGTAATGATCAAGATCTTCATCGCCAAAGGAATAACATGTAGAAATGATCCTCTGGGCTCCCTCAGAAACTTGAACTCAGCAACTTCCAGACAAGAGTACGTAGAAATGGCATATTCCAGAGTGTAGCTAGCCAGCACTCCCTTCCACCAATGATCCACAACATGAGTCCACGTCAGATCTGCATCTTGCAGCCTCTGGTAATCATCTTGGGTCCATATGTGCACTCTATAGTACCAGCTTGATCTGGATGCATATGCTGAGAGCCATTCGTACAACTCTACTAGGAAGCAACAAAAGAAAGTTTCATACAACTCATGGTAGAGGTTCTCTTCTACCCATCTACGTGCATCAAACTCAGGTCCAGTGTTGAATCTCTGAGAAAATTCATCCTCCGTGCTCTTGAACCATGTTTCAACACTTTCCAAGGTTAAACGCTCTGTCATCACACAGTACAGATACAAAGATGCATGCCATTTCTTACAACAACTTCAAAAAGAGGTCCTGGAAATGGAACCAAGATGTAGTCAATTTTTATACCCCTTAACAAATAAGGACAATCCCATGCACGTCGGCCTATCACCCAGCAGGGCTGGGCACTCACCCGAGGCACATGTGTGGGTGCCGAGCCCCTATTTTATGTGAGTTTTGCAAGAATGTAGCATAGATGCATAATAGAAGACAGAAGAAACTCCTTATTCAACTGAGAACTTTGAGTAAATGCTACACTAATGTATTCATTCAGACAAGAAGCACATTGATAAAAGATAGATCTGAACCATGAGGGAAAGAGGATGCATAATGATTATACTCATTCATATGAAACACACTGAACATAAAAAAAGAGATATTTATGAGCCGCGAACCACATATATTCATATTTGAACATGTCCATTAATCACATTACATCTATCAGGGTCATTACAGACCAAAATGATAGTGCAAATTAGAACTATGTAGCAAGACTGGACTTACGTCCCTTACAATGTAAATGAAAAACATGTACCCATTCCTTGATACATCATTCTTCCTACAGATCTCCTAGCCCAACCCATAAATCTCTCCATGTATTTCTGCAGAGCTTCACCTCTCATCTGCTCTCTCTAATCTCTCTCTCTTTTCCTTTACCGGGTGCTTGTATTTATAGCCTTTCTCAACACCTTCAAGCCTTCACGGGAGTTACAGATCCATTGCCAAGTGTCCAAGGTGGTCCTCCATGGGAGCATGCTTCTTCAGGCTTGAGCTCTCCACTCTTTGCAATGATGGCCTTCTAGAATCTTCCATCGCAAGGTATATTCCTTCCTAGGCCACCCTGTTGCCAGGATGGCACCTTATCCACTCTACATGCGTAGTCGGGTCACACTTTTCTCATGTTCTGTCTGATACACCAAATATGGTGACACGTGGAGGCCCTGTTGCATCTTTGTTATGCTTTTGAATTTTCAACTTGCCGGGGTAACCTTTATCGGGCCTGGGACACGTGGACAATACAAGTTTGAGAGTCTTTCTTCTTTTCTCCATGCTCTGACTGTGCCAATGAGACACGTGGACACCTTCCGCATTCAACTTCATACTTAGCTGATTTTTGATCTTGAGTGAAAAAAGAAACAAGGCCAGGGTGACAAAAGATGGTGATCAATGAAAGAGTCTATATACAAAAGAACTCTACAGTTATGGTGACTCACCAAGGGACTCTGTGCCAGCCATGGAAGAATCTGACAATCTCATCGGCCTAAAAAAATCAAATTGATTATCTCCTTATGTGAGAAATTTTGGAGGTTCTGCACTACTACATGTAAGTGGAACTCCAACTACATGATGGGGTTTAGAATGGATTCCACCTCAGCAACACTAGAGATCTCCTTTAAAGACTGAAAGATAGTCTTGTCTTGGCATTTGGCAATTAGAAGCAGTTGAATTTGGTCATTTGAGAGGATTGTAGAATCATCGGGGAAGGGGGAAGGGAAGCCTAACTGAACTAGTTCGTTGATGCTCTGCTTCCTCTCTTTGATTCCCTGGTGGAGCTGTGCCAAGAGATTCTGGAATTTGATAGAGGCCTTGTTGCAACTCAGAATCTCATTGATTTTCACAGTGATCAACTGTCTGTCAGTAATCCCTACCCCTTGAAGGGTAGAGTCTGAAGCATCATAAAGTTTCTGAATCAAGAGTTTTGATTCAGGGACCTTGGCAGACACTGTGTTGGTGATGGTGGAAGCTGTGGTTTCCACATTAGAGCACAATCCCTGAGCATCAGATATAAATCCAAGTGTGGGGACTAAATCCATTTCCTTAGTGGAAATTATGTCACAACAGGAAGCATATAGCTCCTGTACTAATGTTACAATTCCCCCCTTCTGGGATTGTTGCCCCAATTTACGGGTCAAGTCTTTGACCATGTCCTCAGATGATTTAAGATTTGTTTGGAGGCTGCCCTTTTCCACCTCGATAGAACGTAACTTGGCTTGGATTGTTGCCACCTCCACCTTTCTTGAATTGGCCAGCTATTGGAGTGCTCCCTTTTCCTACGTGAGTGAATTGACCGAGGCCTTAGATGTGGTGAGTTTGGCTGCTAGAGTCTTAGCCTCCTCCTGAGAAGCCACAAGGGCCTCTTGTGATGGGGCTCCCTTCAACTCCTTGTGGAGCTGGTCAATTTCTCTACCTTTGGCCTTTATCTTGGCCTCATGGTTAGCCACAGTGGCCTCTACCCTTCGAAGGCTAGATTGCACCTTTTTTAGCTGATTTTTGAGCTTCAGGTAGTCTGTAGTGACTACCGCTGCTATTTCATTCATTAATTCAACCTTATCTTGAGGCCAAAACTCAAAAAGGTTGACCGCAACAACACTGATAGAATAATCATCTGGCTGCATCTATTCCGTGGGTTTGGATGTTTGGGGGACGAGTTGAGTGATTGTTAAGGAGCTCTGTTGATGGTCATATAATGACCACATATGCTTCGTTTCTCCTGCCACCATTTCCTTTTTCTTCTATTTTTCCCTTCTACTGTCTCAGGAAGCCTTGGCAGACTCAGCTTGACTCAAAAATTTAGAGGAAGAAGGGACCATTCATCCCATGAATGGGAACCTAGGTGGCAAGCCATAAGGAATTGTAACTTGTGGTTGGGGCATTGAAGCCACTAGGGATGTAGAAGATCCTGTCACCACGCGGGGGGAGAAGGTTGGGATGGTGGAGGGAAGTTGAGAAAACAGGGGGGCACCGGGTGGAGGGAGAGTCTGTGATGGAGTTAAAGACAAGGGAATACTCCAGAAGGGGAAAATGGAGGTGGAGGGGGAGATTGAAATGGAGCCCCGAGAGGAGGGAGAGGTGGAGGAGAAATAGGAGCCGTGACTGATTTAACTTCTTACGTGGTGGGCTTGAGGCTGATTCCTCCATAGGTTTCTCACCCGAGGGGATGATTGTAGGTTGTGGTGTGGGAGCCTGGACTGGAAGATTTGCTGAGGAATGGAAGGTGGAGGTGGAACAGGTAATTACTGTTGTTGGGGACCAGAGGATTCTGTGGTCAATTTTGTGGACTGCTCCAAAGTGATTGTGACCGTATCCTCACTCTCCACATCAGAAGCATGATCTGCATCCCAAAACTCTTCCCACATCTCATCACTGGAGATGACCTCAAAATTCAGGGTGGTCTGGCCAATCTCCTGCCTATATTTCCAATAGGCTTCAATTTTCTCTATGCTCCAATATCTCTTCTTTAGGGCTGCTCAGAGTCCCTTAGTCATGGTGAGAGTGGGGTCATATTTGTACTTGACCTGGTGGAATGCCTCCCAGCCTGGGGTCGGTATGTCTTTGAGCTTGATGAATATGTTGGGTGACTCTACCTGAGGGTTCTGCCTTGCTTCAAAATACTCCCTTGGCTCATGCTTGCAGGAGTCTGAGACGTTATTACGAACCAGAGTCGCGACCGTTGTCCCGTTTGGGTCATACCTCCATGAGTCTCAAATTAAGGCAAACCCATAGGAAGCCAACTTCTTTGTAAGGCTATGCTCCACCTTTCTCTTAAGCACAGTGATTCCTCCCTTGCTCAAGGGGAGATCAAAAAGTGCCTTCTTCTTTTGGCCTGAGCCAAACTCAATGTCTAGGAGTACTAGCTACCTGGCTATTTCGAGGCCCACCACCCGACCCGTGAGGACCCTGGGGAGCATAAAGGATTCTTCTCTGAAACCATGCAGGTGAATCATGGAATGTCCTCTGGCGAAGAAGTAATCGTAGGGGTGTCGAGGGTATGTGAGGATGGATTGTATTGAGTCTTTCATCCTATTGTTGATCCCTTCAGGATCAATCTTGAGTAAGAGGGGCTCCACAAAAGAATTAAAGAATTCATATACGTCTGATGAGAGGGACAGTATATGGGTCCATGCAGACACTGGAATGATTTTTTGAGGATCCACCTCCATGTCCCATAGAGTCAGAGTCATAAATTGACTGAAATATTGGGCATTCTGATATAGAATGAGATGGAATAGATAGGATGAATACCTGAAAGTTAAGGTCACTGAGAATTGGTCGAGCTGTTCACAAATAGATTTCACAATGACTTCAGTGAAATTGAAGTGGTACGTCTGCTCCTTCTTGACAGACCTCATTTGAAATAAGGCTGCCATCTGCCAATCCTCAATGCCTCTGTCTGAATCTTTCCCAAAGATGAATACCAACATGGAACAGGCATCTTGAGAATCTGCTAAAAGTGATTTCAATGGAATGGGAAATCCCACGGTCCCCAAACCACCTGTATCTTCCTATCTCAGCTCCCTATTAAGGAACAGAGCTTTATTCTGGCATTGCACCCAGACACTTTGGAGTTTGGCCATATCATAGAAACTGGCCGTTGGGTCATGAGTCAGAGCCAACATGTCCCTGATAGCTTGTGGTGTAATCACCACCATTAAGTTTCTACCCTGGATGGTATGGGTTCTTGAATTGAAATAGTCTGCACACATCTGTATGAGTTCTGGGTATGGGTGCATGAGAGGCACCATGTATTGGGTGAGCATTGTACTCTTCAGATTCTAGAGCTGAAAGATTCATAATTTCCCAGGTTAAGAAACCTGGAAAAGGCTGATTCTCTCAAAGCTTTGGGCTTCTTGTTGAGGACCGGGTCGAATACGTCATCAGCGGGGTCAAAATTCACAGTAGGGTCATTGAACTGAGACCCTCCATCAGGGAACCTCAAATTTCATTATAGAGGATGAGGGGGAATGGGTTATCCCATGTAATATTTTACTGGTGGTGCAGAGCTGGAGGTTGCCATGGCATTTCTCTGAATTTGGAGAAGGATAGGATTCATTTACCTTTGACACTTGACAATTGATTCAGAAGACTCTAGCATTTGAAATGAGCCTTGTTGAACGCTCCTAATGTCTTAAATAGCCACCCTTACTTGGAGAGTAATGGATTGCATGTAAACAGGGTCACTTCACACAATGACCCCTTTCTAATTAATGACCTCAAGCACCGATTTATGTGTTCTTTGAGAGATTTTGTCAATTTGAAATATTTTCTCTCAAGTGTCAAGGAAGTTGTTGGATCATTAATTTTAGGGAAAATAGGAAGGTACACTCTTCCAAAATTTTAAAAATGGGAAGTGGGATCTGAAAAGGACATGTGTCTGAGATACTTATTACAAGGGACAAAATAGACAAAAAAGAACAAAGAAAAGAAAAATATACATATGATACAACTTTTTTACAAAGGGACTTATAGAAAAGATTTCAAGTGAATTCTGTTCACCAGAATCGCTAAGGGATCTCCTTCCATAGTTTCAAGCTCAAAAGCATTGTGCTACTTGCATGCACTGATTCTGAAGGGTCACATCCATAATGGGTCAAACTTTCCATGATTTCCCAGGCTTGGCAGCTCTTGCGTCCCATTTCAGAACCATAGTCCCAACTTGGAATTTTGGTTCCGATGTCTTTGATCAAACCAAGTCTTGACCACCTGTTGGTGGCTAATCATGGCCTCATGAGCAGACTCACATTTCTCCTAGAGCTCTACTAGCTTGGTGAGTCTCACCTACATCACTCCATTCTCTTCTATCTCAGCCTGTTTCAATAGTTGTAATGTAGGGATTTCCAGGGAAATTGGTATTAGAATGCTTTTCCCATAGACTATCTCATATGGTGAAGTTTTTAGGATCTTCTTTGGGGTGATCTGATTAGCCCATAAGGTTGTTTTGATATGTTCATGCCATAATCTCTTATGCTCATGCCCCATTCACTTTATGAGTCTGATTAAGTTTTTGTTGGTAGATTCTGCCAGACCATTTCCTTGTGGGTAATAATTAGAGGACATTTTTAGGTAGATCCCATGCTTTACCAAAAAGTTAGATACCTTGGCTCCCACAAAGGCCTTAAGCATTATCTGATATGACAGTGTGGGGGGGGGGGGGGAAGCATGTAGTTATATCCTGTAGGAGTCCTAGGATTACATTCTCAGTGGCCTCTTTAAGGGGGACTACCTCCACCCATCAGGTGAAGTAATCAGTTGCTGTGAGGATCCATTTGTGGCTAGTGCTTGAAGTTGGATTAACCATTCTGATGAAGTCCAGACCCCATTGTGTGAAGGGTTCCTCAACTAGGATGGGGTTGAGAGGCAATGTCACGTTTCTCTGGAAACCAGTGTAAACTTGGCAAACCTTGCATCTGTTTACCTCTACTTGACTGTCAGTGAACAGGCTTGGCCAAAAGTATCCTACTTGTAGGATTTTCATGGTTGTAGTCTTGGTAGAAAAGTGGCCTCCTGAGCTCCCGTGATGTAATTCATGTAAGACTCTTTTTCTTCATTTTCCAGGCATCTTATAAGGATTCCATTAAAATTCCTCTTAAAAAGGAAATTGTTGATCATAGTAAAATTGGCCTCTTGTTTCCTATAATATCTCCTCTTTTTCAAGGGTAGATGGCTTGGATACTTCTCGGTCTGCATAAAATGAACCTTTTCTGAGACCCAACTATCTGAATCACTTTCCTGGAGATATAGTATCTCCTCATGTTCATCTTCAATTAGGGGCATGGAGTCCTGTGTTAAATATTGACACAGACCCCTACCCCTTACAAGCTTTGTGGGATTTACCTCAATGTCATACTCAAGGATCTTAGTAATCCAATTGGCTCTTTTATCAGTTATCTCACCCTCCATTATGTATTCTTTGATGCTGGAGTGAGCCACCATGACCTGGATTCTATTATGAGTGATAAGGTGTCAGAATTTCTCTAGGCCTTTAACTATGGCATAAGCCTGTCTTTCTACAAAATTGTACCTTGTTTCATAGTCATGGAGGGTCTTTGAAAAGAAGGTGATCAGATGTTCCTCTCCTTGTGACTCTCCTTTCTGTGTTAGTACAGATGCTATGCTATGCTTACCCCCATATACATACATAATGAAATATTTTGAGAAGTTGATTGCATCAACACCATGGATTATTCCTCTTTTTGTGAGATCTCCTTTAAGTCTTCATACATAGACCATCGGGTGGAGACCCAAACTATCTAAATAACTTTTCTGGAGATATAGTATCCCCGTGCTCATATTTCAATTAGGGGCATGGAGTCATTGTTAAATATTGACACAGACTTTTCACAAGCTTTGTGAGCACTTACCTCAATGTTTTACCTCCAATTGGATCTTTTTTGGGATTATAGAATCAATTGTCTCTTTTGATGTTATCTTCTCCCTCCATTATGTATTCTTTGATGTTGGAGTGAGCCACCATGATCTGGATTTTATTATGAGTGACAAGGTGTCAGAATTTCTTCATGCCTTTAACTATGGCATAATCTTGTCTTTCTTCTAAATTGTACCTTGTTTTATAGTCATGGAGGGTTTTTTAAAAGAAGGCAATTGGATGTTTTTCTATGTTAGTACAAATTCTACACTATGGACCCCGTATACATACATAATGAAATATTTTGAGAAAGTCTGGATTGCACAGCACCGGGGCGGATGCAATAGATTTCATTTTTATCTCGAAGGCTTGATGACCTTCAGAAGTCTACTTGAAGCTAGGTCCTTTTTCTGACATGAGAGTGATCAAGTGGATTGTCCAGGAAAAGGAAATGAACTTGCTGACAAAGTTGATCTTTCTTAGGAAAGATTGGACCGCTTTCTTATTAATTGGCAAGGGGAGCTCCATAATGGCCTTAATTCTTGGGATCAATGGAGATTCCTTCCTTTGACACAATATGTCCCAAGAGTTTTCCTTGGGGTACTCCGAAGACACATTTCTTTGGGTTTAGAGAGATTCCTAATTCTTGGCATTTTTTGAATACAACCTCTAAGGTGTAAAAGTGCTCCTCTATTGTTTTGGTGAACACCATGAGATCGTCAAGATATATAAGGATCACTTTGTTTATTAGTGATCCAAATGTGGAATCCATGACCCTTTGAAAGGTAGCCCTAATGTTTTTGAGTCCAAAAGGCATTTTTGCGTAAGAAAAAGTTCCCCATTTGGTTTAGAATGTCATCTTATGTTGATCCCTTTCTGCAAGCCATATTTGATTATAGCCCAAAAAACCATCTAGTAGAGAAAACATCTCTGAGCCTGTGACCGTCTGTAATATTTGTTCCATAGAGGGAAAAGGGTAGTGATCCTTTAAGGAGGCTCTATTTAGGTCTCTGAAATCCACACAGAGCCAAATTTTCCATTCTTCTTTCTTACCGGAACTAGATTGGAGACCCACGTTGTGTGCTTGATAGGAAAGATTATATTGGATTCTAGGAGTTTTCTCAGTTCCTTGGCCATGAGAGATTCAATTTTAGGATTCACAGGCCTTTGCTTCTGCCGTACCAGCTTAGCCCCTTCTTCAAGGTCGATGGTGTGTTGAATAATGTCTTTATTGTAACCATGTAGATCATCATATGTCCAAGCCATCACCTTATCATACTTATGACATAGAGCCACGAGTCTCTCTCTTTCCTTTTGAGTCACCGATCTCCCAAATTTTAGTCTTCTCTCCTTAGTTACTTCTAGTTCGACATAGTCCTCCTTTATTGCTATAAACTTCCTTCAGTTGGAACTAGCATCGTTTGAATCAAAAAGACTCTCTAGGGTTATTAATGCTTTTGGAAGTTTATTTGTCTTCAGCTTGGATAATCTGATCTCCATATGCTTCCTTGATCTTGGACTGGAGTTGGTTCACAAATTGATCAAACTACTGAAGGAAGTGTATAATCTGCTGGTCATTATTGAAGACTTGCCAATGATCGAAGTTGTCAGGGATAGAAGGATGGATGATCAGTTTTATGGTGTTCTCATTTGCTATCAAATCCTGAATTGGGTCAAACTGCGACCCGATCAAGGCCATCCTATCAGCCTCTGTATTTTGATTCTCGAGGAATAACCTTGATATTGAAGGCTTCAAAATCATCTATGAGATCCCATACCCGATGCCGATAGGATCTCATCCTAGGATTCTTTATGGCGATAATGTTTCTTACTTGTGTTACTACCAATTCTGAGTCACCAAAGACTCTCAACTATTTGATGCCTTCTTTTTGGGCTGTAGTCAAGCCATGCACCAAGGCCTCATATTCTACCTCATTACTGGTATATGAGAACTTAAAATGGAATGACTGGAGTATCTTTCTTCCACTTGGGGATAAAAACACACTTTGGCTCCCGAGCCATTCTTGCTTTTGGCCCCATCAAAATGTAGGGTCCATATCTGGGAATCTTTGGGGGGATTCCCTTTCTTTTTATCATATCCTTTTTCCATGTTAGGGATCATGGAGTCCTCGTTGAAAATGACATAAGTGCCCAAACCAGTGGAATCAAAGTTCCCAAAAGGATCACCCAGGGAAGGTTGGATAGATGATCGTCACTTTGATGGTCTCCATCCTCCATGTATGATTCCTCTTCTCTTGTGATCATAACATGGGAAGATTTGAATCCTAAAGCCACTTGGTCTGTTATATGCTCCTTGGTGAGGGGTTCTGACAAGACCTTCATTTTAGACCTGTATTTGGTTTGCAGAATCAGATGAGACCAATCTAGAGACATATAGCCTCCAATCTTAGCTATGAAATCATGAGAGAGGCAAAGTCCAAATACTGGCGGGACGTCGATTACCACGATATCCTACAGGATGGTTATGTTTGAGAAGGAATAGAGCTGTAATGGGAGTCCCTTGATAGCTCCAATGGTTTGAACAGACCTCCCATCTAATTACATGACTCCTCTCTTTAAGGGTTCATATTTAATGCCCAAGGCATCTGCAATCACTTTAGGCATGACGGTAGTGCTAGCACTAGAGTCTATCATAGAATTATGCAGTAATTTCTTGCCTATGATAAGAGTCATGAAAAAATGATTTGGCCTTGGTTTACTAACCTCCCCTTTTTTATTCAATAGTACTACCTCTGTTGAGACTCAGGTGGCTTTTACCCATTCCTTCTCCTTACTAGAGGTGGTTGGATCGTCATTTGGTTTGAGTGCTTCTTGGAGAAACTCCTTCTACTCTAGGATGCTCAGAAGATCCCACAAGGATGCGTTAGTTGGCACTTTCTTGAGTTGTTGGACCATGTTAATTGGCCAGGAGGCAATAATTTAGATGATAACTAGTGTTTTGTTCCTTCACTGGTGGGGTGGGAGACATCTTGATTCTGAACAGTTCCTCTTGGAGCTTCTTTTATGGTGATAGGTGGTGATGGGGCTATAATGGTTGAAGGCTCTTTCTGCATCTTGCCAGTCATGCTTGGGATCAGAGTGTCAACCTCTATGATCCTTTTCTTAAAGCGAGTGTTGTAATTAAACTGAACAGGTTTTGAAATAGATGCTTCATTTGTAAATACAGATTCTTCTCCTTCTATCCAAGAGAAAAGAGTGTGCTCTGATGTGATCTCTGCTTCCTGTTCCAGGGACATCCCTTGAATCTGTGTGACGAAAGCAACATTTTGGACTCCCGCGGACTGATAAGGTCTGGATGTATCCACATCATAGCCTTCTCTTGATCATTGTTCGGCCACCTTTTGTTGCAAGTTCCCTTGGGGGAAGTCTCTTGGCATGTGGGAATTATTATAGGGGAAGCACCACGCGTTGGGGTCTTCAGCCAAATGGTTTTGGACGGGTACCATCTCTCTTCCGCTATTAGGTGGAACAGTTTGGAGTGGCGTTGGTACAGGAACTAGCTGGTTAGATGATTATGCAGGCTGCAGTCTCTGGGTATTCTGGTATTGAGAGGAATAGGTGGGCCTGCTACCTTGATAATTTTGATAATTTTGTCTTGGATAAGCGACCTGATTCCTTTTAAGATTTATTATCTCGTTAGAAAAGTTTCTCAAAATATTTTTCATTTCCTCCATTTTGGGAGAAGAAGATGATGACGCGGTAGTGGGAGTCGAATGAGAAGATGGGTAGTTATACAAGGACTTAGGGGCTTGAGCAGGGCTTGGTACTTGTGTTTGTGGAAGGGGGGCTATCTCAGGGTACATTGGCAAAAGGGTCCTAGGGGGAAGTTTCCCGGCATCTATTAAATTGTTCTCATCTTGGACAACAATATTATAGGCTTGTGGTAAGGAATCCCCTCCCAATGATTGAATCATTACAAAAATATCTGAGTTTAGAGATTTTAAATAAAAAAACAATAGCCATACCTACAGGTGGTCTTGCTAGGACAGGAATCCTTTGCCAAGTTTTATGAAACCTGGTATTGAAATCTGTCATCAGCTCTTGCGGGCCCTTCTTGATGTTGATAAGTTGTTGTAGGAGCGATGATCTATCCCCTTTTTCACTGAATCTTGTTACCAACACATCTCCTAACTGGTCCCAAGTGCTGATAGTGTTAGGAGTTAAGGATCGGTACCAATCCAGGGCCTTTCCTTTGAAGGAAGCGACTAACAATCGTAAGGTGACATCTTGTTCTCTGATGTAATGTACCATGCATATTTTTGCTACGTCTTGGAGGTGTTCTTGAGGAGTTTTAAAGTCTTCTCCATTAAATTTGGGCAGCGCCTTTAGTGCATTATCTTGAATAGGATTCCACACCGCCAAGGGTGTGGGTAGAATGAGCGGACTCCCCTGGTTCCATGAAATGAACTACCTCAGAGGTTGAGCTTGAAGGTGAGCCATAAAAATAGGCCTGAGGGTTCTAGTCGACTGTGTGAAGGGCCTACCTAGTGGAGGTGTTGAGAGAGTCTAGTTTGGAGGAGACAGAGATCTCTGGATCTGTCTACCTCTTTGTTGTGTGGTGGAGATAACTGCAAGTAGTCAAAGACACCTTCCTCCCTTGTTCTTTCCCTTGTTCGCATTCATTTTACAAATTAGAGAAGACCAACTAAATACTACTAGAATCAGTAGATATTTGATGATGGAATATTCAGATGTGTAGATGTTGTCCCACCGGGTGTGCCAGGAAAACTGTTGATGATTATCTTTGTAGATGAACTGTCAGAGTCATTGGATACCTTAGGTTAGTGGGATGTGTGCCCTAAGGTAACCTCCATATTTTAAAGAAGTTGGCTCTTCTCTGTGGTGTGAGATAGGGTTAGAAAAATCTTGAAAGAAATGTAAAACTAACTAAGGTGATGCACCTGAATAGATCCTAAAGAGATAGAGAGATACCTAGGGAGACTATCTAGAATAGTTTGAAGAGTGTTATAGCATGATCCACCTATTTTAGAAGTACCTTAGATTTATCAGAGTCTGAGGAGATGAAACACACGACAATGTGTAGATAATAGATAAGTGAAAACCCAAGGGCATATAACACGATAGAATTCTTAATTCATCTAGAACTACTTAGAAGAAAAGAAAGACTCAGAATTTTGAAAGCTAAAGTGCACAGAACAAGAACTCTATTTATGGAGAAAATGATACATAAGGCTGAAATGGCACAGATTACAACTTCCTTCTATAACGGAGTCTTGCCGAGGCTAGCTATTACAAAAACTGAATCTTGTATCTCTTTTAAAACTTTTGTTTGTTTTTTCTAAAAACTACTCCCCCTTTTCCTTTTCTGGATCAGATGTCCTTTTATAGATGTTTGTGGCTCCTATTTCAACATCTGGAATTAGAACTTCTACCGACAACATTCATTTGTCTTACATGATCTTCCTTTTTTGGGTCAATATGTCAACTACTTGTCAAGATATTTGTGATTCACCTTTAATTCTCCCAATTGTCACTCCTTGAGTCGATGATGATCCTTTTCTACCACATGGAGAGTGGACGCTTTTTTGGGAACCTTTTCTAGAACTTGATCCTCTAAATTGTGCCTGAAAGACACATGGTGGGCACGCACTAGTTTGGGGGGCCTTCCTCTTTTTCTTTACTTGAAAGTGCACTCGGGTGACACGTGGAGGCCCTGTCACATATTTGCTATGATTTTGACTTTTCAACCCTTTAAATAATCCTCTTTAGGCCCACTTCTTCACATAGGTAAGATTTTGCTTAATACCTTTTACAAATTTTAAATGTTTGAAATGCGTAGGTTTGCAAGGTTAATTGTGAAGGTCTCTAACTAAGAGATAATCTCCACAATAATAGGATCTCAAATTCTTATATTGACCTGAGACATAAAGTTAAATGAAAACCTTTTTCGTCGCTTATATTTAATTTTGAAATAAAAATGCATGTTATGCTTATATTTTAAAAAAATTATAGGATAATATCTAAATCTTAACCTAAAACCTATGTACCTAATCCATTCACCCCATCTACATAGTTCATATATTAATAAAATTTGGCATGGTATATGGATTTGTAGTTAATAATTTTTTTAATACAACTTGAATATATAAACTTATTAAATAGCTGCCCCTTTAAATATTATGTGCATAGAATATATTCTAATAAAAACCTACACATATGACCCGTTATTTAAATGCCACATTCATATATTAAGTGGGGATGATTATTACAAAGCATTTAAAATAAAATCAAGCCACCCCCATATTGTTTGTGTAAATGTTTTAAAAAAAAACCTATTTACTAACCTTATTAAATTAAACTCATGAAATATGATGGAGAGCTGGTTGTTCAATTGAATTCAACATATTTACAAAGCATTTTTAATTTATTTATGTAACATATTTTTTTAATTATTTAAACTTAAATTTTTTTCCTAATAAGGGAGTGTATTTGTTTAAACCCATGTGAAGTGGGAAAGGCCTCCAATAATGGGATTAAATCCATGACAATAAATATTCAAAAGGTGAGGAGGACATGTCATACACTCCAATGTGGGATGTAAATTTGGTGTGTTATATTCTATCAACAATGAGAAGACCAAGCACCAACCCCTCATATTCTCCTACGTTATTGGAGCAAACAAATTGCAACATGTGCACGAAGAAGAATTTCTCTATAACATCCTAATTTTAAGGCTTCAATAACAAGGGATTTTTTAAAATATTTTTTTAATCAATATTTAGAACAAACATTCATTTAGCGAATCCATCACATAACAATAAACCATATCGAGTTGTTTTGGCTCGGTATAAAACTGATCTATCCTGCTTCTTTATATCAATGTGCATACTAAGTATACTTGTGGTTCCCTTATTCAGTTAAGGGCCAATAAAGTGTCAATATCTAAACTTTATATCGAGTATCTGTTATGGATACCAATATAATATCACACACCTCTAGTCTAGGTGAATTCAAGACAACGCAACCAATAACTTGCGATACTTTGGCCAAAGTTTTAAGACATGTATGACATGATTTTATTCCTAGATGACATACTCGTCAGATGGAGTACGTATTTCACCACACTCAAAACTGTTATCTAGATCAGACTACCTTGAATCACTTCATTCACTTCCATGTCCGTGTTATATACTAAGTAGAGCCAGCTTGTGTAGACTAGTGCTAAAAATATGCTTATGAAGACTAAGGGAAATCAAGTGCAGCCGAATCGAACTGTGTCACTTCGGATCCAATTCATTACCCATAGTCATAATAATATGACATCTGAACTAGGCCATACAACTATCACTAATTAGTGTATATCAGTGACTTAGATCCACATATTTTCAATAACAACACTTAAGGGAGATAGGCGGATAATCACTCTATAGTGGCTGCTCCACAATAACCAAGTAATGACTCGCATCATTAAATGGGTACTGTGTAGCGACGACTATGCTTTGATGGCCCATCGAGTTCAATTAAGCATGACATAAAAAATGAACAAGTTTTTTAATTCATTTAATTCACAGCTTGTTAATTCCACCCTTTATTATTCTCAACTTTAGGTGTCGTGCCTAAGGATCATGTAGGGTCCGAAACGAATATTACTCTATGAAAGGATCGTAATGTTTTATTCACTTAAGTGCATAGTTTTAGATTTAAATATTCCTTATGCTTTATTATTTAAGCATAATTTTTTTTCCTTTTAAACAGATAAGTGTCGTGTTCCTATTTCAGTTGCATATAATATAGGACAACAATCATACATTCATCTTTTTCACTTAGTTCTCTTAGGAACAATTAACTATTATTCTGTTTAGGTATGTTTTCATACTTTTACAAGTAACATAACCTAATAAATGCAACCTAAACACATCAATCAAAGCATAACATCTTTATACCATGAATTGACCTTCTACTTATAATTTAGTTATATTCAATAAGAAATCCTTATACAAAACTTCATTATAATCACTACTATCAATTTTTTTTTAATTAACTAAAAAAATTATATGCATATATTTATGGTTCATCCTTATAACCATTCCAAATCCTATAAGTATAATTAATTCCATTCAAGTTAATGGACTTAGTCTAACAACCATATAATTGACATGCTACATAAGTTACTTAGGTATTTAATCACTTTACATTTATCTTATAATGATATACAATCACATAAAACATGTAGTACTTCAATAAATGAATCTTATATTTAGTAATACTAATGGCACTAAATACAATCTGCCTCAATTGTATGATGAATTCTCATCTAAGTTCAAACTTTAAAACCAAATTTTTCATTTAAACACTGCAATTAAAGAAATCAAACTTTATTTCATCCCAAATTCAATATCAAGTCATTTTTAAACAATGAATTAGATAAATTCGTTTTAGAACTATTACAATATATGGCCAAAAGCCTTTCTTATTTCTGAATCTGAAGTACATCAAGAAATGGACATAATAATCATTTAATCAAATTATCTCTCTTTACTCAATAGAACAAATGCAACTTTTTATACATCTTTGTTCTTTCTTTCACGAAGTCCATCTGTAAGATTGTTAGCATCTGTTAGTTCATATGAACTGAGCATGATAGGTAATAAATATTTAAAACAACACGCTCTAATTAATAATTTCATAAAAGAAACACTGCTTTTAAATGAAATTATCCTAAGGTTCCAAATAAAATACATACTCTTTTGATCATGCCACAAGAACTTCATAAATGAAACCATTTAAAGAAGACAAGATAACTTAATAAATTCATTCAAGTAATTCCAATCCAGTATTAATTTAAGACACTCATAATTAATCCAAGAAAATGTAATTTTTTACAATCAATCAAATGATGCAAGTACTAACATAATAATACTACAGTTTTATAAGCCGATACTTATATAAATGTAGATTTATATTTAGTTTAATGAAGTTTAAATAACATAACTTAATCAACAGTTTATTATGCATCATTTAAGCATTATCCTTGAAAGATAATAATTTACTCAAATAACTTTATAAGATTAAGATAATATATATGCTTCTTAACTCATCATGGCAGTCGAGTATAATACACACACTTACTCAACATACTGTGCCACTTTTCCATAAGTTACTCATAATAGAAACCAACATTCAAGTAAGGGTCATTACGAATCGAAACTTGTTTGGAAGGAGGTATAAGTTTATACTTCATTATCATTCATAGCAAACATGTATGAACCAAGCAACCATAGATGATATGGGATCAAATACACACAATTATATCATCTACCAAAGAACATTTAATAATCACCAATCATATCCTAACTCATGATATGAGGCCACCGTTCTATTGGAATTGAAAATAGTTTAAGTGACTAAGTGACCATACAACAGTCACACCTAAAATGGATCAACCAAAACTTAAGCACACAAATCAATGTTTCATTACAGTCGAGACTAACTACTCTCGAATAAATACCTCACAGTCATCCAAACGAGTAAGACACTTATTGATAGTTAAAGATAATTGACCAACCTTTAAGTCCAAAGTCAATACGAGTTCCAGATCATCTTGTAACAGGTAACATGTATACAAGGTTATACAAAAAATTAAGAGCTTATCAAACTAATGCAACATTACAGAGAATGGAAGAATTAGTCTACCACTCCATAAGTATGAATTCGAGTTAAAATCGAACATACCAATAACTTATACCTAGAAATCATCCATTAAACAAACTGATATTGATGCATACAAGATTCAATAATAACTTTAAGAATAAAAAGGGTAGACGAGATGTCCTTTTCGACCAAGGAAGTCTCAGGTTGAACATTTATCAATATTAACTTAACTCAACCCAAAATACTCTTCACTATTTCACTAAATCCCTTCCATAGAAGGTGAAGGTAAGTATATAATGCAACAATAATTAAATAGTCTGACGATTATGAAACTACCATTACCCACCAAGTCATCAAAATAAGGATTAATTTAAGTTACGAAAACTTACAAGAATGGAGGAAAAAGTGAAGATACTTTGTTCATATCCTATCGTGCTCAGGATTTCCAAACGAATATGACATAACCAAATAAAAAAAAACCCAGATGTTTTCCAAGGTGGTAATCAAACAACTAAAACTTGAGAACCTAGTAAGGGTTTCATTTCAACATTAAGTTCCATTTAAAATTAAGCTAAAACAATCAAATATACAGAAAAAAACCCTAAACTTTACAAAGGAAATTACATGACTAACTAAGGAAGGCTAACACCATTGCCACCTATAGTCAAGGCTCTAAGTCTAGGAATGTAACATTAAGATAGAAGCTTAAAGGAATGCTTAACTAACATGAATACAATTCAAAATCTAACTAAACATGCCTACTAATATGTTCAATTACCTAACATGGGCCTAAATAGACCTAAGAGGGAAATCAAATGGTTATGGTTGCTACTCCAAACAAGGTGAAATGGCCTCTCCAAATGACTACATGGTCATTTTGGATATCCATCTACTAACCTTGTTGAAGGCTTTAGGAAAGGATTGAACTTGGCTATAAATCATATTTATTATATGAGATGCAAATCAAAACATGGTGTAAAGTATTAAGGAATGAGGTGATTTTTTTTATAGTTTTCCTTTTGAGGAAAACTAGTATTTTGGTGCATGTGGGACTAAAATCCCAAATTAGATTAGAATTACTAATCATGATTAAGCTTTGCTGATCATAATTAGTGAATTAACAAGTGATTAAGATGTGTAGAGCCTTAATCAACCGCTTAGGGTCAACTAGGAGGCTAGGATAAGATTTTGAAGCTTGCTGAGATGTTGTGGAGGAAAGTGGGGTGATTTTGAGTGGTTGGAAGAGGGGTTTGAGTCAATACTAGGGTATATTGACCAAAACAAGGGAAAAATAGGCTTAATTAGCTAATAATCACTAATTATTTGTTTTGAAGAGGATTTTGTCTTAAGATTCGTCATAAAGTGGCATCTTGAATGCGAAAGGGATTAGGATAATCAACAAAGTGTTGTTAATTGGCCAAAATGGTAAGAAACATTAGTTAATTAGTGAAAATCACTAATTATAATGGAATTGGTAAGAATGAGAGTGATTTGTGTGTGTTTGGCAATAAGATTGCAAAAGTGGAATTTAGGTGTCTACATTTTCCCCTGTTTGAGGTGAAGTAAGTGACTTCTCTTCAAATATAGTAGACAAGCATAAACAAGTAAATTTTTGAAGAAAAATTAGTAGAATGAAGGATGCCCCCTCGAGTGTCGATGGGGTGATAGAAGAAGTCAATCGACGATTGAAAATATGATTGAAATGGATAGAAGAAATAGGATAGAATGGGCACGAAACCCTTGGTTATTGAGAAGGAATAAGGATAGGGATAAACATGGTTGTTTATTACCCTAGGTGATTTAGAAGAAAAATTAGTAGTGATAATAAATGGTAATGAAGAAGAAATGATAATGGAGAATATAGGACAAGCCCAATATTTGCATCCAACCTTTCAACAAGCAACTTTGTTACATCATTTTTCCCCTAGGTCTACATCATTAGCCTTTATTGAAATAAACAAAAGTGTAAGATAACATGAAAAGCTAAATTACTAACATTTGTTCATTACTACATAACTCCATGCAACATACATAATGCAATGCAATACGAGAAAGTAAAATGATGCTTAACTCAATGCAACATACATAATGCAATGCAATACGAGAAAGTAAACCAACTAACCTAACAGAGAAACCAGTACAATCACACATACTCAAACAAACAACATTCAAGACAGTTGCACCAATGTTTTTGTTATCAAGTTGCGGTTCCCAAATGTTCATGTTGTAATGAAAAGGGTTAAAAATGGTATCCCAAGAAAGGATATTTGTGAGGGGAATAGAAAAGGACACAAGTAGTCCCATGGAAAATCTTTCGTGCACTATGACACAGTCTCTAGCAACTCACTGTTGCATGGGAGTACCGACATAACATGCAACCTAGCATTTTGTTAATGGAGGTAGATCACGATGATCCGCAAGTTGTTTGAGACCAAAAAAAGCAAGAACCTTAGAAATATGTTTTTGTAGGAAAATTTTTTATGTTCGAGGATAATGCAAGTGATACCAGCTTTAGGTGCATGCACAATGTTTACCATTTTTTGCAAAATTTTAAATTTTTACAATTTTTTAGATTTGTAATGATTTTTACCATTTTTTTGGGTTTTTTAAATTTTTTTCAGAAGATATTATTATAGAAGAAATAACAAAGTTGTGAGATAATGTTACAAGTGATTGTAAGGAAAAAAATATGCCCCAGCTAGTAGAAAAGGCCGTTGGGAAGAAAAAATATGCCCCAATGTAGCGAAAACGTGTTGAAAATAATTATTTATTAAAAATAATCACTACGATAAGTGTTATAATTATTTTAGAAGAAATACGGTGGTCTCAGGGCATTTTGAGGGCAAGAAACACATCACAATAGGTAAAAATGAGTATATAAGCCATTGTGACAAGTTTATTTATCACATTTACTTACCATTTTACCATTGATTTGAGCTCTGACCTATGGGAGGAAATGGTGAGGGTACCGAACTAGAGACACCATGCAGACCATGTGAGGGACTACATGAGGCTCCTAACAGATGGACCATAGGTACACACAACTTTTATTTTTACCCTAGTTATTCAAAACATTTAATTTTTTGTTAAAATGCATGTTTTTAGGAAAAATTAGGGCAAAAACAGGGGGGGTGGGCGGTGCGCCTATGTTGCACATGGATGGGTGCATATGCAATGGTGCATAAATGAATGTGCCTATGCTTTGAATTTATTTTCAATGTTTAATTTTATTTTGGCTCAGCGGGGGTGCGCATGTGCTAGTGCAAAGAAGGGTGCGCCCATGCATCATTTACCAGGGCACTATGGGCAAAAAATGTGCAGCCTATGTGAGGAAAATGGGTGCCATGGTGCACGCTGAGGAATTTGAGAAATTGCACCTATTCACCTAATGCGCTTAGAAAAACATGCCTATGCTATGCAAAATGCACCTATGCTGAGCCAAATGTGCCTACGTGCACAACACATTGCTTAAATGTGCCTTTTAGGAGAAAACTGCAGGTTTTAGGGGTGTGCCCATGCTAAGAACAAATAAAATTTTAGAATGAATTTAATGATAGAAGAAAACGTAGGTGGAACTAATAGATGAATAATAGAATAATTTAATGATAGAATAGAAAAATAAAATCATAATAAAGGACTTGATTATTTCCACAGGTGGACTTAGATGTGCTAATGACACGAGAGTGATAGACTTGACTCTGGGCCTATGAGGCAGTGTTTAGACGACATGACCAAAATTTCTTGGAGATCACCTTGGAGGTGACTGGTTTATATTACGTGGCTCACATGCCATGAATTACCTTAGATCATGACCTACTCACAACCTTAGCTGAGAGATGGCGGAGTGAGAGTTAGACCTTCTGACTGCCCACTGGTGAGATGAGTATTACATTGGAGGATGTTTGACGGATCCTACGAGTTCCTATTGAAGGTTGTTTGATTACATACGATGGTCACTAGGACCGTATTGAGCAATATATAACCATCATATTTGGAGTGATAGATATAGCCTGCTCGGGTATGACAATTTTTATTAGGAGGTGCATGGCCAATCCATGGCTAGGACGGGTTCCTGTATGTTTATTAGCTCTTGTCAGTGGCATGTTGTTACCTGACAAGACTGGTGCATGATTCCCTCTGGGTCTCATTGGAGTGATTCATGACCTGCTTCAGGGAGAGGTGTACTGTTGGGGTCAGTGTATACTGGCTCATTTATACTTTGATTTACACTTGATAGCTTATCATGGATAGAGGTCAGTGGGTCCTGCCACTTTATTATAGATATGGGCTTGGTATCACATTGCGGTAGGTTGCCTTGCAGGAGCTTTGAGAGCTCGAGCTATTGGAGAGCCTTCCTTCATGGGCTGGCTTCACGACAGAGATGACATTCGTAGCCCACAGGGGGACATAGATTATTACAGGTGAGAGTTTGATGAGGTACAACCCACATGATTACATTGTGGCCATATAGAATATACCATTGGCCTCAAGATGTAGTCGAGTTGAGTACAACTACAGTGGACCATTTCATCATTGGGAGTAAGAACTATGTCATGGAGTGGTACAGAGTGGATAGGGTCCAACACCAGTTTGGTCTCATCCAGGGGATTCTTGGTGATGAGATGTGGTATGCACATAGATATAGAGAGGTCTTCCATATGGGGCCTCAGATCAGGTTGGGCCGAGCTCACGTGAGATTTTGACAGGTTGTTCCACAACTTTGGGTTCAACAGGCACAGATAGTGGATCCAGGGACTGCCCCAACTTATATAGCATGGTATACGATAGTGCTACCACATAGATTGACTATACAACAGGAGGTATTAGATGCATCATCGTAGGGGGGGCATGGCCCAGCTCTGAGAGAATAGGCACAAGCAAAGGCACAGGCAGGTCCACAGGGAGGACCACCTATAGGTGTACCTGTGTAGTAGGTGCTAGTATAACAACATGTTTTAGTACAAGTAGTGGTACAGCCACATGTGTTAGCACCATGGATGCCCCTTCAGGTTCCATTATGGGCACCATTGCAGGCACCTCCATCACCCCCTCACGTGATTCCATGACATAGTCCACCAGGAGGTGGAGGAGATGGCGGGGGTGGTGAGGATATGGAGGAGAAGGATGTTCAGGATATACAGGCTGGTGGGTAGGTGGCTGCCATTAACAGTAGACCAGCTACAGTAGGTGACAACTTCTAGATACAACTCCAGATAGGTAGATAGAGGGACTAGGTATCAGAGAGCCATTACTACAGAGAGAGACCAGGCTATCACATATGGGGATCAACTTGTGATAGAGCGAGACCAGGCCAAGACAAAGAGATTACATGCCTTGATATAGAAAGACCAGGGGATTGCAGATAGCCTATAGCTACAGGAAAAGAGGGACCAAACTATATTAGAGAGGGACCAGGTTATAGCAAAGAGGGACTATACTGTAGCAGTTAAAGCCTAGCTAGGGATAGAGCTAGCATGCGTGAGGGTGGAACGCGATATGCTTTAGCAGGCATGCATGTCTTAATGAGTACAAATGATGATTGGGCATAGTGTTATTGTAATAGGTGAGGCTAGATATTACAAGATGCAGTACTATATGGCCGTTTTAGCCAAGTAGAGATTTCTGGAGTATAGTTAGATAATAGACAACATGTCACTATCTAGATCCCATAGGCCATTGCGATCAACATGATCTATACAGGGTCCTTCAGGACAACAAGCTTCAGAGCAGCATGGGTCAACACAACATGATGTAACACCCTCTACATGTCCAACACCTCAGATTCCCCCACCTAGTTGTGGAACTGGACTAGGCAGTCTTGATGAGGGTGAGAGTCATGGTTGACTCTCTTATTGATGTACTAGATGTATTTTTTTGGTGTATCACCTTGATATGAAGGCATAATTTTGTATGGATGTATATGTACTATTTTTTATCATGCTTTATGATGAATGAATTTTTTTGTATAGATGCCCATGATGGCTCATTATATCGGATGTACTTTTGAGACACATTATTTTGTACATGGACATTTATATTTTTGATGATGTATGATGATAGATGGATTACTGATGTACCACATGTTGTTTATGAGATATCATGCTTAATCTTGTATGTTTATGTTTGTATCACATGTTAGATTATGAGATAGCCTTAGCTGATGTCATATTGCATGTTGATGAGATACTTTGAGTAAAACATGTTTTTATTTTTGATATTGGTGTGGGGGGGATAGATTTATAGTCATGCACAACCCATCTTGCCCCATTGATGATACAGTACTTGATGATTAGCTTCAGTATACATGTGTGATACAGACTTAACATTTATTGATATATGATGTATAGATGTGATGGTTTATGTGATATGATGATGAAGTGGACACAATGTACAAGTAAAAATAACAAGCACAAGTTAAACAAATCTAATCAAAGCAACACATTTATTTACAAGTATGCAAGATAAAATGAACTCAATGCAATGAACTACATATTAAAGTAACATTCAATCTAAGTAAGCAAGTGAATCCAATTTAAAGCACACAATACGAAAAAATAATGCAACTAAAAACCATACAAACCAACAACTAAAAGTAAGCAAACTACTACTTTGTTTTTGTGGGACAGTTTTGGGACGTTTTTCGTTGTTTTTGGTTTTATCTCTAAGACAATTTTCTATTGTTTTGGATTTTTCTATGAAACGTATTTGAATGTTTTTGATTTTTCCAAGGAACATATCTATATGTTTTGGGGTTTTAAAAAGTTATACGAATGTTTTTGACATTTTCTAAATAGTTTTCTGAAGCGAATGTGCAAGGAAATGAAGAAACGTGGATGCCCCTAACATTAAACATGATGGACAAGGGAATAATGCCACATGTTATATGCTAAAAGTGACACTGCAAAGTTTCCCCTAGCATGAGATGGGTTCATTCAAAGTTAAATACTACACATTCAAAAGGTAGGATTAGCCAGATCAGGGCAAAGAAGGATAGGCTCACAAGGGACTCAGATGAAGGTAAAGACCAGTTTAGGACAAAGTTGTCATACTCCTAAACCTAAAATGCTTGTGAACAATGGACCCTCCCTTGGTGCCGGAAACTGGTTTTCACCAAAGGACTTGTCCAAAGTGCCACCATTGCGTGGTTTTCACTATTGGACACACCTGTTTATTTCTCTTTTTATTTTTTTATTTTTATACTTTTTTGCTTTTATGATATTTTAGAGACCCCATACTTAAGCATAGAAGCACTTAAGATGCATTGCATTCATGGGTTCTCAAAGCTCTTGGCCATCTGAATAGGTAAGCTTATAGGCACCTGAACCAAACTTGGAAACCACAACATATGGTCCTAGCCAATTGGGCTCAAATTTCCCTTTCTTTTCACAATCCTTATTGGTGTTCTTCTGATTCTCTTTTAACACCAAGTCCCCTACCTCAAATTGATGAGGTATGACTCTTTTATTATAGCTTCGTCCACACTCGATCCTGGTACACTTTAAGGTGATTGAGGGTGTGAAGTATTTTCTCATCTAATAGCTCCAACTCTTCCAGTTGAGCTACTTTGTAGACCTCTTCATTCAGGTAATCCCTTAGCTCAATACGCAAAGAAGGGATCTCGATCTCTAAAGGTAGTATGAATTCTATGTTGAATACTAACGAGTATGGAGTGGCACCTGTGAGGGTGTGGATAAAAGTTATGAATTCCCAGAGTGTAGGGTGAATTTTTAGATGCCAGTCAAGGAATGTCTTGCTCACCATATTCTCCATAATGTGAATTAGGGTTTTATTAGAAGCTTCAACTTTCCCATTACCTTGAGGGTAATAGGGGGTCGATAACTTGAGGGAGATATGAAAGCGTTTGCAGAGTGCTTTCATAGTTTTATTTTTAAATGTCTTACCATTATCAGTGATAATAACAGAGGGGATACCATATCGACAAATGATATGGTTCATGATAAATTTAGAGATTTGGGAACCTTCAACATAGGTGAGAGGAACAACCTCTACCCATTTTGTAAAGTATTTAGTTGCAGTAATGATGAATTTATGACCATCTAGAAGAGATAGGGTTAAGTTTCCCTATTAGATCGAGACCCCACTTTGAGAATGACCAAGGTGTTATGACAGGTTACAAGGATTGCACCGACACATGTATCAAGTTGTCGTACTTTTGACAATCCATGCATTTCTTCACATGGTTACAACAATCATGCTCCATGGTAGGCCAATAGTAGCCTACTCTAAGTATTTTCTTTGCAAGGATGATCCCATTAGTATGAGCCCCGTAGATTCCTTCGTGCACCTCTTTGATTGCTTGGATAGATTCATCTGAATTTAAACATCACAATAGATTCCCATCATAGCCTTGGTGGAAGAGGGTGCCCCCAAGTAGGGTATAGCGGGCTATATGCTGGATGAGGGTACATTTTTTAGCATGGGAAATGTTAGTGGGAAAGGTTCCATCTTGGAGGTAATTAAAGATTTTAGTGTACCATGAAGAAAAGGGACCAATAACATTGCACACCAAACAAGAATATGATATGTCATATGCCTGCATTCTTAGATTTTCAACAAAGAATGGCATATCATTGTTCCCTGGTGGAATACTTCAACATGGATCCTACTGTAGCCATAGACATTAGTATGCTCTATTCTGGGCTCTTGGTATTTGTTAAAATGTTATCTATTAAAGAATTCCTTCAAAGAATCAACCATTCTTTTGTATGGAAGAAGTTTATCGTCTTTTACCTTATATTCATCTTTGACTTGCTTGATAATGATCATTGAATCACTAATGCAATTGACTCGTTTGATATCCCACTTGATGGCTAGCTTCATCCTTGCGATGAGATCTTCATACTATGCTATATTATTCATGCATGGGAACCTAAGTCTGAATATTGGGGAATCAAGTCTTCCTGTAGGAGTAATTAACACAACTCTGGCACCTGAACCATGAAAGGTAAAGGAGCCATCAAAGTATAATTTCTAAACTAGTGATTCTTCAAGGTATATGATGGATGCATAGTTCTAGATGTTCAGTACCTGGTAGTGGAAAGCTGATTTGCACACCTGTCCCAGGGTAAAAACTCGTTGTCAAACTCATCACTAAGATGATCCAGTTGTGCCATCTTTCCATTTAGTTCGACAATAAGTAATTTAGAGGTTCAACCTTTGAAATGGAAGATTAATTTTATTGTTGATGTCGAGATTTTAGAAATAAAAAACCATTACTAAAAATCTTGATGATTTGGGTAATTGAGATCATATGCTATCGATGGCTAAAGTAGTATACAACTTTTCCTCTCTGATGATCATATTGGCTAACAGCACCCCAAGTCATAGAATGTGTAAATAATAAGAGGCAACAGGTCCTATCGTGGGGACATGGAAAATGAAGTATTCTTTTAGTAAAGAAAATTCTTAAGTTGGCCTCAGGTGAAATTAGAATCCAAAATCCAGAGGGTAAATGAAACATGCATCAGCGTGAAGGAAAAATCAATGAAAATCAACTGAGGTTCCTAAGTCCAAGTAGTTGGGACAATTGGGACGTTTGGGCTTAATGCGACTGAAAAGCCTCTAGGCGGTCCACACAGCAAAGGGACATCCGGGCCGTGGGGAAGTGCAGGATGCGAAAGGGCGAACCGGCTGGAGAAATGAAGAAAATTGCCTAAGTCTCGCTTCGCTCAGTCTGGGACAGTTGGGACAAAAGTACGCAGAGGATGAAAATCGACCGGTTTAAATAAGCAAGTAAGTCCAATTGAGAGGTTCAGACCAGTGGTTCGAAAGTATTTGTCCCAGAAGACAATCAAGTCTTGCCACGTTATTCAACACAAAGAGGGACAATGAGTACGCGTAGGACGTAAAACCGCAGACGGTTCGGACATGAAATAATAAACTTTAATCCGAGACATGATGGATTGGGACAAAGGTCTTATGGATCAGAGCGTAGAGGATGTTAGTGAAGACCCATTTTTTAAATGTGAAGCCAACATTGGCCTGATCAGAACATGCCACGTGTCCTAAGGAGCAGGGAAGTGCGGAGCTCGGGGAGGACTTAGAAAATTTAGCAAAAGTTTGGCCAAAAAACTAAAAGGTAAAGGATAACCCCACACCTATGTCCTCCAACCAAATGATGCCACGTGTCCCAAAGTGGCGGGGCACGGGGGGAAAATGAGAATTTTTCCAAAGTATGAAAAAGGTCAAAATTTCAAAGCCTGCGGAAAGGTGGAGGAGAGAGAATTGCTCGTCCAATCAGCGCGTGACATGTGTCATCCAAGTGACAGACGTTCGGGAAAAATTTCAAATATCCGTTTTGGTCTGTTTCTGCCCTAAAACTTCAGATTGAGAAACAGGGACGGAAGCCTGTGTATATTTTATTAATCTCAATCAGTAAAAAATTACAGAGAATGGGCTGCAATATTTATAGATATTGCACAGCCAAATACATCCAGAAGAATAAGTTGCACAGGTGCAACCAAAAACCAGAATAAACAAGCTTCCAATAACATCCGGGAAGCAACAATTAAATAAAGACAAATATATTGTTTATAACAATATAACAATGTGAATACTGACAAATATGGTTGATTAACCATATAACAATATAACAATTATTAAATTAATTAAATAATAATCCTATGCATAATTAAATAATAGGATAATAATAATTTATCCTAACATTCCCCCCCTTAATTGTGCATTGTCTGAAGAGATGAGGAGAGAAATGCTCTGAACAACTCGAACTTGTCACGTGCAAGTGACTTTGTGAAAATATCTGCTCGTTGTTCAGCTGTTGGACAAAACTGAAGCTGGATGTTGTGCTTCAACACATGTTCGCGTATGAAATGAACCTGAACTTCAATGTGCTTTGTTCTCTCATGAAAAACTGGATTGCGAACAAGTTTGAGAACACCTTCATTGTCAACATACATGGTGGTCGGTTTGTCCTGTGGTATTCCAAGTCCTTCCAGTATGCGACGTAGCCAAATCGCTTCACAGACAGCTTCTCCTGCAGAACGATACTCGGCTTCTGTGGAAGAGCGAGAAACAAAGTGTTGTTTCTTACTTCCCCATGATATTGGTCCAGATCCCATAAAGAATACAAATCCAGAAGTGGATTTTCTATCATCAATGTTACCTGCATGATCTGAATCCGAATATCCAGTCAAGAAGAAGTTTTCATTCTTCTTGTATTCTAGACCAAGATCCACCGATCCTTTGAGATATCTCAAAATGTGCTTTGCTGCTTTCCAATGACAAACTTTGGGTTCCTGCATGAACCTAGATAGATAGCTCACTGCAAAGCTGATATCTGGTCTAGTGTAGGTCAGGTAAATGAGACTCCCAATCAGCTGCCGATAGAGAGTGGCACTTACCTCAGGAGATGGATCTGAACGAGATAACTGTAATCTGTTCTCCATAGGTGTAGCAATTGGTGTGCAATCCATCATCCTAAACTTCTCGAGCGTTGTCTTGGTATATTTCATCTGAGAAACAAAGATGTGATTCTCTTTCTGCCATACTTCCAGTCCAAGACAGTAGTGCATAAGCCCGAGATCTGTCATGTCGAATGATCGCTTAAGATCTTTCTTCGTTTCATCAATCATCTTCACTGAACTGCCAGTGATGACTAGATCATCGACATAAACTACAACAATCACCATCTCCCCCCCTTGCTTTTTGAGGTAGAGATTGGGATCGTATGGATTTCTGACGAATCCATGTTGTACGAGATGCTCATCAATCTTGATGTACCATGCCCGGGGTGCCTGTTTGAGGCCATACAGAGATTTCCTGAGTCTGCATACCTTTTCTTCTTGACCAGGTACAACATATCCCTCAGGTTGAGTCATGTAGACTTCTTCTTGTAAATCTCCATTCAGGAAGGCACTTTTTACGTCCATTTGGTGAACTTTCCATCCAAACTGAGCAGCTAGAGCAAAGATCATCCTGATCATTTTGATCTTAGCTGTGGGAGCAAATGTCTCCTCATAGTCAATGCCTTCTTTCTGTGCGTACCCCTTTGCTACAAGTCTTGCTTTACACTTGTCCACTGTCCCATCTGCTTTGTACTTAGTTTTGAATATCCATCTGCATCCAATGGGTTTCTTCCCTGGTGGAAGATCGACAAGCTGCCAAGTGTTATTCTTCATCACTGATTGATATTCAGAATCCATGGCATCTTTCCAAGCTTTTGACTGTAGGGCTTCCTGGACTGTAGAGGGCTCGTCTGATTCAATAACTCTACTCATCAAAGCAAAGTTAACTTCTTCTCTTGCTTTACTGCGAGTCCGTGGTCCAGGGGTGGATGTATCCGGTGGAGCATCCAATCTTGCATCTCGTAATGTACTTGTACACCATTTAGGCATACGTTGAGCTGTTCCCATGGGTTGTGGTTCTATCTGATCAACACCATCATCCCCATCATCACTTTCATCTTCTGAGGGAACATTTGCTTCAGTTTTTACAACTGGTGAAAAATCTACATCTTGCGAGTCCGGAGGAGGAGTCTCTGCTTCCTTCTTCTCGAAAAACTCAACATCTCTGCTTGTGTAGACTTTTCTGGTCTTAGGATCCATCAATCTGTACCCAAGAGTCTCTTCACTGTATCCAATGAAGATGAGATTTTGTGACTTCATGTCCAATTTCTTTCTGTTCTGTTTGGGTATGTGCATGCTGGCTTTGCACCCGAATACTCTGAGGTGTGCAATGGATGGTTTCCTTTTTGACCATGCTTCTTGTGGTGTAATTCCATCAAGAGCAGTTGTGGGCGCTCTGTTTAACAAATACACTGTTGTTTTTGCTGCTTCTGCCCAAAATGTCTTTGCAAGTCCGGAATCATCGATCATGCATCGCACCATTTCCATGATAGTACGATTTCTTCTCTCGACAACACCATTTTGCTGCGGTGTGTGTGGAGGAGGCATTTGTCGACGAATCCCGTGAGTTTGTAGGTAGTCTCTGAACTCATCACTGGTGAATTCCCCCCCTCGATCTGAGCGGAGAGTTCTGATGTGACGACCAGTTTCTTTCTCAACTGCCACTTTGAACTTTTTGAATGTTTCAAAGGCTTCACTTTTCTTGCGAAGACAAAAAATCCACATTTTTCGTGAATAGTCGTCAACACAGAGCATGAAGTACTGGAACCCAGAATGACTTGGCTGCATCGGACCGCAAAGATCGGTATGAACCAGGTCAAGTTTACCATGAGCTCGAAAAGTACTCTTTTGGAATGAAACTCTGTGTTGTTTTCCTGCTAAGCAGTGAGGACACTTGTCTGTATCCTTCTGAAGAGATGGTAGCCCATGTACCATATTACACCGGCGAAGTGTTTCGAGATATTTGAAACTTACATGACCAAATCTCCGATGCCACAACTGAGCTGAGGTGGAGTTTTTAGCCACAAGTGCTTGATCATTTTTGTGAATGAAATCAAGTTGAAACATTCGTCCCACATTTGAGGCTTTTGCAATTATTTTCGAGCCTCTGGATTTATCTCGAATCAAACACATTTTCTTGCCGGATTGACTATCAAAGTCAATTTTCAGGTTGTGATCTAGGAGTTGACTGACCGAAAGAAGATTCTTTGTCAACCCAGGGACATATAGAACATCTGATAGTCTGCATTTGCGTGAACCAAGGGGTAGAGAAATGTTTCCAATCCCCTGAACTGTATATGAAGAATCATCTCCCAACGAAACATGATTTTTCGATGGCGTGTCCCTCATTGAAATAAACCAGTCTCTGTGGCCGGTCATGTGTCGAGTGGCTCCCGAATCAACATACCAGACGTCACTAGATGACGTGGATGGTTCACTTGATCGAGCAGTGAACAAGAAGTCTTCATTGTCTGACTGTTCTTGTTGCTCAGCAATATTACCTTGCTGGTGGGGTCTTCTTTTCCAGTTCCCCTTTTTCTGCCCGTGATAGTTGTTTGAATGTCCCTTGTAAGTTTGTTGTTGTTGTGGTCCAGAATTGCTTGATGAACCTTTCTTATATGTGTTAAACCAACAATCTTTGCAAGTCATGTCCTCTTTTGCAAATTGGACATTGCTTCTTCTGTTGATTGTCCCCATGATACTGATTCTGATGTGGGGACTTCTGATAGGATTTAGGTTTTCCTTTACCTTTTCCTTTCCATTTTTGATGTGAAGACAGTGCCTGCTCCTCTTCATCATCCTTGTTGTGCATTGCTTCCTCTTGTTGCAGTAGGTTTACTAGCTTGTCAAAACTAATTGTCGTATCTGACAAGTTTAGAGTTGTGACAAAAATTCGGTAAGAAGAAGGGAGAGCTCTCAGAACAATGGGAACGAGAGATTCATCTTTGACCTCTTCTCCTAGGGCTAGAAGTGAAGCCCTCAACTCTGCAACTCTTCTTAGGAAGGCTTCAATTTTCTCATTCTGTTTGAATTTCAATGTATGTAACTGACTCTGCAAATTGAGTATGACATTCTTGTTCTTGGCCTCATATATTGTGCTCAGCTTATCCCAAGCTTCTTTTGCTGATGTGGCATCTCGAATGTGGGCTTGCACATCGTCGGACACTCCAAACAAGATGATGAGTTTTGCTTTCTGATCTGCTCTATCAAATTGTCGTTGTTGTGTTGCATCCGTTGGTGATCTGGTTAGAGTACCAGTCACAACAGGCCAGATTTCTTCAAACTCAAGTTGTGTCTTTATTTTTGTCTTCCATGCAGCATAGTTGCTTCCTCTGAGCAATTGTGAATCCGGAAGAAAAAATTTGGGGGCATTGGTGCCCATTTTGCAGAGATCACTGACAGGGTTTGGCTCTTATCACTCCAGGTATTAGGTCTCCCAATCTATATACCGTCAGTCCGATATACCGAACCTTTCTATATACGCGCCCTTCCGATATACCCGTCGGTACGTGGAAGAAGCTCGCCCTTTCTATATACCCGGCGGTACGTGAAAGAGGCGTTAACGTACGTGAAAGAATTCGATACGTGGTACCAAGACAGTACTGATGGGGTCTGTGCGATTATTGACACCGGCTCAAAGAAATATCCTCATACGCGCGCGTAACTTCGCTATATACTCGGATAATTTCTCAGTCCGGATTTATGTCTTGCAATCGTTCACAGACGGATGGGATGGTTCATAGTGTGTGCACTGTGACCTTATTACTCCCCGTCGATTTATAGGGACGATGCCCAGACGACGTTGTTGCAGCTATATTAGGCGTTAAGTGCAGTAGTAGTCGCGACGGCTTTACCCGTAAGCGCTTCCCAGAGGCACTGTATATACCGAACGCTGCGAATGAGATCTAGGATCTCGTGAGTGTTACAGAACCAATTTTACTATTTTTTATTACAATTCTGCCAGTTTCTGAGCAGTTACAAAGTTTTGCAGTTGACTATGGCAACCTGCAAATTAGTACAATATACAGTATACAATTTGAATGACAGGCAAAAAATTTCAGTTTCGGGGTCCTGGTGGCCTCCTGAGCCCAATACGACCCAAAATGCTAAAAATTGCAAAAAAATAGCTGAAAATGCAATTTTTAGATGGGTCTCCTTTTGCAAAAAATGTCTGGAATGAGAAAACAGACCAAATGGGAGAATTTTTTTTTTTTACCCTAAATTAGGGATTTCTCCGCTAAATTTAGTTAGTTATAACTAAATTCAAAAAATCTGCTAAATTTAGCAGTTCCGCCAAAAATTCTGCCAAATGCAAAATGTGAAGTTGGGGGTGGGATTTGAACCATGCACCTCCCACTTCTAAGGCTTTCCCTCTATCCAACTTGGCCACTTAAGGGCGCTTGATGTGAAATGAAGCAAACTTGTATTTAAAGTATGTGAAAAAATGACTTACCTTAGAAAATGCGCCCTAGATGAGGATCCACGTGGCGCATGCTGGTGAGAGGCGTTTTTAGGTTATTATTTAGCTAAAAATGGATCTGAAGCATCTACAGCACTTTATCTCCTTTGGCCGCGTTTTTTACCTTATTTCAGGCACCATTTTTTTGGCCACGTGTTTTCCCTTGCTTGGGCGCTTCTTTGATCTTTCCTTCACGTTTTTGGTGTTTGGATGCTGAGCAAATTTCCTTGCTTTTTTTGCAGGTTTGGGACAGAGAAAGGCGCGGGTTTTTTAAACAAAACGTTTCCTTGTGCGCAGGGTCCAAAGCACTGTGGAGGCACCATGTGAGGTCGATTTTGCTCACAAAAACGTTTTTCCTATGCAGACTGTGTTTTCCTGCTTCTGGACTGCGCTTTTTTTCTTCTTCCACTGTATATTTTTGCAGGTGCAGGGCGCCTTCTTTCCTTTTTTTTTATTATTCTTTGCTCTGTTTGATGCTTGATCACTATTTTGGATTTCATCTTGTGCAGGTCACGAAGACCAAGCTTTTAGCACTACCAGATTTGTTTCTCAGATTTCCAAATCCAGTCTGAAGGCTGTTTGTTCACTGCAGGTGCATATATAACCTCCAAAACAAGCCACGCAAATCCAAATACAGGGAAAAATGTAGAGAAAAAACCTTTATTGGAAAAAAATTAGTATTATTTCTAATACCTGTAGCAATTTTTTCCTGGTGCTGAGTGCACCAGTGCAAAAAAAAAATTGCCTTCCAAGCACCTGGAAGGAACAGGAGGATGTGGGGGAGGCAGGGATGGGGCTGGGAGTTTGCACGAGGCTGCACAGGCTCTCAAATGCTGCAAACACGTCTCCAATCTCCTCTCTCTCTGCTGCTCTCTCTTCCACACCTTCACAGGGCCAGAATTTCACTCTGGTACCAAATGTAGATTGAGAAACAGGGACGGAAGCCTGTGTATATTTTATTAATCTCAATCAGTAAAAAAATACATTGAATAGGCTGCAATATTTATAGATATTGCACAGCCAAATACATCCGGGAAGAATGAGTTGCACAGGTGCAACCAAATGGGCCAGAATAAACAAGCTTCCAAATCACCCGGGAAGCAACAATTACATAAAAGACAAATATATTGTTTAAAACAATATAACAATATGCATACTGACAAATATGGTTGATTAACCATATAACAATATAACCATTTACTATTAAAATTAATTAAATAATTAACTATGCATAATTAAATAATAGGATAATATAATTTATCGTAACACTTCCTACATTGAGAGGTTTTCTCATATCCTTATAAGCATGAAGTTTGTAAGCCAGATTTGGCATTATTTAGGGAACCGGAATACAATATTTTCCTAACACTTTTTAACTCAAGCCCTCCCTTCTTTTCTTCTCTAGGGTTAAAAATGGAGTTCGAACCTCCTCCCAAAAGCTCTGTAATGGAAAATTTTTGCCTTTTAATATTGAAATGATGTTCTGTGCAAACTTCTGAAGCAACAAAAACATGTTTTGTGATGCATCTGTCCATCCTTTCTCATTTTTTGCTTGTTTTCTTCTTGCCTCTCTTCATTGCAGGTATTTGTGCATGTTTGAATGTTCATTGTAGGTCTGGAGCTGTGTTCATGTAATTTTGGGACATTTTCTGTGTGAAATCTATCCTTGGGCCTGTGATGCATCTGTCCATCCTTCCCATTGCTCACCTCTCCTTGTTCCATGGCAGTTTTGATAGATGTTCAACATTCTCCTTCTCTGGTGTATCACCGTTTTAGTGTAGGCTTTTTCTGTTTTTCCCTTTTCTCTCTCTCTCTCTGTCTCCTTGGCATGGTTAGATTAGGTTTAGATTAGCTTGCCTGCACTAGAATAGCTTGTGGCAGGTAGTTTAGGAAGAGGAACCAGCCTTCTCTGGAGATTCCTTTCTCATTTTTGACAAAGGTCCCACACTCTAAGAAAGGATTCAATGTTGTGCAATAACACTGGATGCCTGATGATCAACCTAGAAGCCTGATCATCTGCATTCAGGGGTGTTGTGATTTTGTGCACTAACAGTTTTGGCATGCCCGGTGGGACCTTAGAGGTCTTCCACTTCATCTTTTGCAGGTTGGTGTGTTCCTGTGAAGATTTCAGCCTTTGGAGGCAGTTGCAAACACATCTGGCACTCCATATGATCAGCAACCCATTTCTGAAGTTGCAGACCTGTTTATCATCCATTCCCATCCATCCTTCTTTCCATCCCTTTCATTTTTTTCCATTCCATGAAGTTGTGCAATCATGACTTCATTTCCATCATGGAACTCACATTTACAACAGCAGCAATGTTCCACCTCCAACATGTTTTACAAATCCTCCAAATCAGCATTTTGAGCAAATTCAAGATCAGTATGCATACCCATATGAGCAGCAATGCCAAAATCAGTTTGGCTATGGAGCTTTCAAGAGCAAGAGTATGCATATAATGAAGACAATCAGATGCAAGATGCTGGTCTGTTGGAGAAAATCCAAAAGATGGAGGTAAAGATGGTGTAGTCCAGAGCAACAAGCTCAAATGAAAGCATTTGGAATTGGTTGTGGGCACCTTGTCCATGGGTGGGACCTTTTCCAAGGCACTTCAGCCCTCAGGAGAAGCTGGACTTCATGAAGAAGATGCTGCCCCAACTTGCATAATGGATTGAAGAAATAGAGGCCTATATGAGTTGTTGTTCAGAACAACCTTGTGAATGGGTAAGTTCACACCATCTCATGATCTGATCTTTCTCTGCCCATTACTCAAGCAACACCATCTCATTTGGAATTACAAATTTTAAATTCTCCATTTGCTGTCCCAAATGTTGATCCCATATCTCCACCTCTCAGTCTTCCACCACACCTCAATTCTTCTTTCCTTTTTCCTTCCAAATAGTCATCCCCTCCACAAGAGCTAACAGAAATACCCCCTCCTCCAAAGAAACAAGAGTTTCTACCTCCACCACCACAAAAAATTGCCAAATCAATTGAGTTACAACCCATCCCTCCTCTTGCATTCCCAATTCCATGTGGGGAAGAAGAAATTGCAAAAATCAGTCATCAAGGACAGCAAGAGGAAGAGCCAAGAAAAAAGAAATGATTAGACTTAACTTGAGTAAGTTTAGGGCTGCCAAATTTGGAATGACAAAGATCCCCTTGATGGTTAAGCCTACAGAAGAGATGCTGGAGTTGGAGAACAAATGGTGGTCAGGACTGATTTTGTTGCAGCAGAAGAAGAAGATCTTGCAGTCCCAACTTGTCCTCTAGAGCAGCAGATTGAAGAGTTTGACTTGACAAACTTCATGCTGGAGGAAGAGTTCAATCAAGAGCAAGATTATCTTCAAACATCGGAGGAAGGAAAATCTGCTCCAGATCCAAAAGAAGAGGAGCACATTCTAGTTGTGGAGGAGAATTTTTGCAGATCCAAGGGCTTTGAGCACAAAGTTAGGCTACAGGAGAACCTTCAGTTCTTCTTTCCACTTCATCTCTCTCAAGTTCAGTACTGAAGAGAGTTTGATCTCTCAAACTCAATGTTGGAGAGTGAAAGAAACCATGGTGATCAAGTTGCAGATCAAGAGGACACCATGGAGGAAGTTGAGCATTTGCAGCAGGACAGTCATGAGGCAGTTTATCTGTCAGATTTGGAGGACTGTTTTGATGGAGAAGAGCTGGTTGAGTTTCCACCATTCTCTCTTTCATCATCCACATTCCAAACACTTGAGTCTACTGTCATGAAGGAGAACATTCATTTGTAGCAGCCTGCATCTTATAGCAGCTCTTTGGAATCAAGATTGGAAGATTTTAATCTTTCATGTTCTTCATTGGAGGAAGAGAAAGGACAGAGGAATTTCACCATTCTTCCACACCATCCATTCAGAAGGGTCTACAAGAAGACTCCATTCTTGGAGTTGAAAATCAGAGCTATGGGCATATCAAACGGATCATAACCTTGCCCAATCAGGTATTTGGCTTCATTGGAGCCAAAGGAGAAGTCACAACCAGTCATGCTTGCTTCTGAGCATGAGGGTGAGCTACAAAGTACCAAGGATCAGCTGATCATACCTCTTCAATCCAAATGCAGAGCAACTAAAAGAGGTATTGAATTTTCCTTCAGCTGATACCTTGATGATTTGGGTGGAAGACCAGCTTCTTGTTGATTTTCCACTCATCCTAACAGCCATGTTCATGCGCCAAATCAATTGCATGGCTGCCACTTTTGAGAAAGGGAAGCTATTTCTCACAACCAATTGCAGGGTTTGTTTAGCTTGCCTTTGCTTCAAGTTAGAGTAGAGTAGGTAGGTTTTCTTTCAGTAGAAGAAGTGCTTGTGCACACTCTGCATGTTCCATTTGGAGCATGTATGATTTTCAGTTCTGTACATAGTTTTTGGGTGCTGGTTTTTGCTCTTGCACAGTTCATTTCAGTGGCATTTTGGTGAGAACAAATCCATTCCGGTGGGTTTCAAGCGGTTCAGAGGGAGGTTTTCAAAGTTCAGATCAGTTTGTCAGGCTACAACTCATGACTCCATGCCCAATGGATTGCTTCAGGCTACTGATCATTCATCTAGCAGGTAGATGACCCCGCTGAGTCGTCAAAACTGTTATCCAAAATTCACCCCCCAGGGTAATTTTGATAACATGCATCAGAATATTCAAGTCCCGAGCATGATAGATTGATTCACGGATTTAAAATCATGTTTTTGAGGGTCCCTCACAATTCTTTTTAACTCTCTCCATCCAAGAAGGAACTCTTGCAAAGTTCTAAGGAAATGAGGGTGAAAATTGCAAAAACTAAGCTTGGGGCAGAAAAAATCATGAAAATCAGCTAAGTCCTAATCCAGGCGGTCCTTGGGACAGTTGGGACGTCGGGGCATGAACCGACCGAAAAGCCTCCAGGCGGTCCACATCCGCAGCAATTGGGACATCTGGGCCATCGGGACGTTGGGACGCGAAAATGTGAAAAGGGAGAAAATTGCCTAAGTCTTGCTTCAACTCAGTGTGGGACAATTGGGACAAAAGTACACGGAGGACGCGGATCGGCCGGTTTGGCGCAAGTTAGTCCAATTCAGGCGGTTCGGAAGTATTTGTCCCAGGCAGTCTAGGACAGTTGGGACAAGAGTACGCGTAGGACACAAACCACCCGGTTCGGCCGAAATGAAGAAATTTTTTTGTTTCATCTGAGTACGCGAATGGCTTTTGGGATCGAAGGAGCCGAGAGTCAAGTTGAAATTTAGACCACGTGCAAAGAGGGACAAAGGAATGATGCCGATCGACCTGGACTCGGAGTTTTGCCAGACGGTTTGGTGAATCTTAGAACATGACCCACGCCAATTATTTCATGTATTATTACCAACAGGAGATTACTGAGTTTGTCCTATGAGGGGAGGAGTGCGGAGCTCGGGGAGGACTTAGAAAATTTAGCAAAAGTTTGGCCGAAAAACTAAAAGGTAAAGGATGACCCTGCGCCCCTGTCCTCCAACCAAATGATGCCACGTGTCCCAAAGTGGCAGGGTGCGGGGGGAAAATGAGAATTTTTCCAAAGTATGAAAAACGTCAAAATTTCAAAGGAAAGCCCGTGGAAAGGTGGAGGAGAGAGAATTTCTCGTCCAATCAGCATGTGACACGTGTCATCCAAGTGACAGAGCGTGGGAAAAATTCAAATATCCGTTTTGGTCTGTTTCTTCCCTAAATCTTCAGATCCCCATATCTTTTGATCCAGAGCTCAGATTTTCACGTTCTTTATATCAATGGAAAGATGGAAAAATTATCTACATGATTCCAGGGTCAATCTTACATTTTGGTTCAGTTTGGAGAGAGAAAATCAAGAAATGTCTTTGGCGTGTAGTAATAGCCAGAACTGACGTTTCAACAACCAGTTTTAATGCAAATGGGTTGCATTCTTCTTCAGCACGGCCAGAAGTGACGTTTCAACAACTAGTTTAATGCACATGGGTCACATTCTTCTCCAGCATGGCCAAAGGAGATGTTTCAACCACCAATTTTAATGAAGAATGTGTTTTGGTCAATGGTTTGGCTACTTGCACGTTTTCCTACGTTTTCTCTCTCCTGGGCTCGACCCATGCAATGTAAAGGCCAGATTTGGCTCATTTCTAAAAGAATTCATTACAAGTTGTTCATCTTTTCGGCTCTGCCCTCCCTTCTTTTCTTCTCTAGGGTTGAAAATGGAGTTCGAACCTCCTCCCTTGCTCTGTAATGGTGTTTTTGCCTTTTACTATTGAAATGATGTTCTGTGCAAACTTCTGAAGCAACAAAAACGTGTTTTGTGATGCATCTGTCCATCCTTGCTCGTTTTTCACTTGTTTTCTTCTTGCCTCTCTTCATTGCAGGTATTTGTGCAAGTTTGAATGTTCATTGCAGGTCTGGAGCTGTGTTCATGGAGTTTTGGGACATTTTCTGTGTGAAATCTATCCTTGGGCCTGTGATGCATCTGTCCATCCTTCCCATTGCTCACCTCTCCTTGTTCCATGGCAGTTTTGATAGATGTTCAACATTCTCCTTCTCTGGTGTATCACCGTTTTAGTGTAGGCTTTTTCTGTTTTTCCCTTTTCTCTCTCTCTCTCTCTGTCTCCTTGGCATGGTTAGATTAGGTTTAGATTAGCTTGCCTGCACTGGAATAGCTTGTGGCAGGTAGTTTAGGAAGAGGAACCAGCCTTCTCTGGAGATTCCTTTCTCATTTGTACAAGTCCCACACTCAAGAAAGGATTCAATGTTGTGCAATCACACTAGATGCCTGAAACATCAACCTAGAAGCCTGATGTGCATCCAGGGGTGCTGTGATTTTGCACTAACAATATATTCCTTAAGGTACATGATAGATGCATGTGGTAGTTCCATATTCAAAGGTTTGGTAACTAGTAGTGGAGCTTCTGTTATCTGATCTGTTAAGACTTGTCCTTTCAATAACTTTTGATGCACATATTCAATGTCGAATTCACTTAACAAGATGATCCAATTAGCCATCTTACATGTGAGTGCATGTTTTGACAGTAAGTTTTTTAAAGGACCGACCTTCGAAATAAGATTGACTTTCTTGTTGAGTAAATAGTTATGTAGCTTCTGGAAAGGATACACTACGGCTAGGTAAGCCTTTTCGATATGCAGATAATTGAGCTCATATGATATCAATGTTTTGCTCAAGTGGTAAATAAATTTTTCTCTCTGCTCTTTATCATACTAGGCCAACAATTCCCTAATTGCAAAATTCGTAGCATAAATGTAGAGAACTTTGGTTACATTCTCTTTCTCCTACCGTGTGTGGCATGAGAACATGAGGTTTTTCCAAGTATTCTATTAGCAAAACAAACAATTGATGTTGTTTTGCCCCCAGGTGAAATTAGCATCTTTCCTAAGAAGATGTGTGAATGTATGACACTTTTCTTCTAGCTGTGAAATAAACCTTCTGATGGCCTAAATTTTCCCTTGTAAGCTACGTTATTGTCTAATATTTTTAGGAGGCATCTCTATGATAGTTGTGACCTTTTTGGGGTCCACTTCTATTCCTCTCCTTGACACGATGAATCCTAGTAATTTCCTAAATAGTACATTGAAAAATCATTTCTTCGGGTTAAGGCGGACTTTATAGTCCCTTAGGCACTGAAAGATACACTGAAAAATCTTTGGGTGCTCCTCCCGAGTTCTAGATTTAGCTAGTATACCATCTATGTAATCTTCCATAATGTTACTTATCATGTCGTGAAAGATTATAGTCATTGCCCATTGATACATAACACTTGCATTCTTAAGGTCGAAGGGCATGAATTGGTAGCAGAATGTCCCTCATGGGGTTATGAAAGTTTTCTTGTGTTGATCTTCCTTCGCAATATTTATATGATTATAACCTGAGAATCCATCCATAAGTGATAGTATCTCATAACCAGTAGTAGAATTAATGGTCTTGTTGTTAGCATATGGATTTGCACACATGCAAATGACATGCAAAAGTGTGGGAATGAAGTCCCTCCTCAATGAAGGTGAGGTTGCCTTTATTGAAAACCAAAACTATATTTACATGTGTACATTCAAAATTGTATGTGGGGGGTGTTTTGGAACATCAATGGAAAGAAAGGTGAATGAGGGAGATGGAATGGAATGAAGGAAAGGAGTGGAATGGAATGAATTGAAATAACATGCAAGAGTTAGGTAAAAACAGAGCCTAATATTGCACGAAGAGAAAAGATGAATAACCAACACAAATAAAACGGAGTTTGAGTTAGCCAAACAAGAATGTGTAAAAGGGAACACACATGAGCAAGTAGATAATCAAAGCTTGATCACTGTGAAATAGAAAAACTGATTAATAACGTGGACAATAAGATCAAAGATAATATTTTCATGCAAGATTCAAACACCTAACATCTAATGAACATAAAAACATCAAATGTTACAAGAGACAATGAATGAGACACAAAGTTCGTATTTCATTAACTCCAAAATGTTTTTCACAAAAGAACACAAAGTTTCTTCCTGAAACAAAGCTTGCACAAGAGTATTTTCTTCTCCTCTCTCAAAGTCACCCTTTACAAATGAGCGCGCCACTTCCTTTTATAACCCAAAATTTGGTTACAAAGCAGTTAAGGTTTTACATGATCATTAAATAAGGCACTTAAGTGACCTTTGACTTTTTCAACCAACTTTATTAAAGACAACCCAAAAATAGAAATTACTTAAAATATCCATTATTTCCCAAAAACAAATAACAACACCTTTTAAAATATACAATAATAACTAGTGCTTTATCCATTGAAATGGGGTCCACCTATCTCAAGCATATGAGAAATGGACTCTCCCACTTCATTAGATACCAAGAAAATCAACTCCCTGAACCACTGGTGAAATTAGGATCTACCGCTTTTGCCAGTTGAAAGGATCTAAACCTTTCTAAAGTTTCAAACATCTTTTCTTCTTCTGGAGGTTCACTTGGTTGAAGAATAGCCTCACAAAATACCTGTAATTCAAGAATTCTACTTGGCATATCATTTAAATTAAGAAATTTTGATTGAGCATTCTCAAATAAGTTCTTTAATTTGATGCACCACTCCATGGAAACTGACGAGAAATTTTTGGCGGGAGTGTACATGTCCTTAAACAATTGTGAAAATTGTTCTTCCACTTGCTCCGATGAACACCTTTAATTATGCTCATTTACGAGGTTACAAGGAATCTTAGCCTTGAATTCCTGAATCAAGGAGAGTGAAGTGAAGGATTCATTACACATGCTTTCATAATGGATCATAGAATCCACAAGAAGTGTTTTTCTTGATTTGAGATGCAGACACCAAAGAAAACGTGTCCCTCAATATTCAAATTCGAGAATTCCTTCACTAGCTAAAACTGAAGATTCCATACTTGTCATCTCCTGTAAATTGGGCAATATCTCATCCAAATTTGATATCGTAGAAACAAAATTTTCTTTGAAAGAAAGAATTGGATCAAGATACATACTGACATCTTCATGAAGCTTAACCGCGGTCTTGATCATCCCCTAGCCTAAAACGAGAATCTCTGAAAAGCAAGTTTTAGTGACATGGCCCAATGTGTTTATCTCCTTTGACAAATTGAGAGTATCTTCATCAGGTACTAGGAAGGTGGATGATATGGGATTTATCAAATGTTGAACATATTCCACCAATTGATTCTTTTCGGCCTTGAGCTGAGAGTTTTGAGACTTTTATTTCTCAAGTCTCTTTAGCATGATATCAATTGAATCTCGAGCCATTGCCATGTCACTTTCTAATGTAGATCTTCCAAGTCCCAGTCTGGAAACTTCATAGTTGGCATACGTCATAGCATCATGCTCTTTATCAACTTGTGGAATGGTAAGGTTTGCAAATTTGTTTCCATCATTATCCACCATTATTCGAGAAAGCACCTTAGGATTCTTAGGAATGTGGTCATTCCAAAGTTTGAAAAGGGCATCAAAATCAATGTTAATTGGCTTGACAACTCTCTTCCTTTTCTTCACTTTGGAATCAACCCAGAAAGGAGTATCATTTACTATTTCAGCATACAGAATCCTAGAGTTTGAATCAATATTCTCATTATTTCCGACATCATGAGATCCTTCTTAAATCCTATCTAAAACCTCAATTTGAAGAGACACAACCTCAATATCCACTTCTTGATTATTTGGGAGATTTTGGGAAATCCCTTCATGAACTACATGCTTTGAAGTGTTTGATATTTGAATTACCTGCACCTGAGTGGATGCTTGTTTGAAGCATGGTTGAGGATCATTTGCTACTAGCTTCTAAGCACTATTAATGATGTGGGTAGAAGAATCTCTACTCGAGGTAGAAAATCCAGACACACGCTCTCTTCCTTCTTCGGGGTTAGGATCTTTAGATCTTTCTCCTTGAGACATGTTACTTGAAGAAGTGGATTTCGGCAATCACTCCTTTCTTGCTTGTTATGTATGATTGGATGGTAATGAGGTTAATCTAGAAGATACTTTGGTCGAATGGAGGCCCCCTCATATAGGCAATTTTTGTGATCCTGAAACATGATCTGGAATTGATTACAATTTGGCAAGTTCTCTGTCATACCAATATATGCTTCTTTCAATACTTGGTTGGTTCTTTCCATCAAGAGAAAATTCATCTCTTTCGATCTAGTCAATTCGAGGCAATGGGGTAAAGGCAACAACATCATATGAGGGATTGACGACATCCTTGTCATCATTTATGAATGAATCGGGAGGACTCCTGATGCAGAAGGCCTTGATCCGAGCAAGTGTTAGGCGAGAGTACTCCTGTCTTCTTACCTCATGTTCATCCGAACAAGCAGCCTAGAAATCTTCCATGGTAGGATTATGTTGGTACTTTTCTCCCATAATCTTTTGCATATATCCATTAATATCAAACTGGGCTCTCTTCACATATGGATGAATTGTTATGAGAGCGAACTCTTTTTCCATGAGTTGTGCACTGAAAAGATTTGGACATTGGTATTCCCCGATTTGAATTGGGAAATGAATTCCTGAACGGTGCTTGTCACTAAGAAGGCAGTGAACTGGGAATAATTGTCACGCCAGCTCCATTAATGCCCATCTTTCACTGACGTACTTAGGAAGTTTCCATGGGGTACCAGCAAAGCCACTCACGTGAATGTAAGAAAAAGATGAAAATTGAATAAACCAGGTTCCCCATTAGGAAATGACACTCATGGCTTTTTTAGAAAACCTTTCCTCATTATTCCGATTCAGGTTCTGGATCACGTGGAAGGTGAATGCATTGTTGACTCTTCTAAAATGGTGAGAACTATTTTTGAAGCTGAGTTGAGGGTAATAATGAAAAACACTGTTTGACGGCCCTATGACTCCTTTTGTTTCAAGTCCCAAAAATAGATTTCTTCTTGCTACCGCATAAGTCAGATATGATGTCATGTAGAAGCATCTAGTCATCTTAACTTCTATCAATTGTTTGTGAAGGGTGTTACTGATGATGGTGGCCCAATCCACAAACTCTTTCTTGGCTAGGATGACACAGATAAACTAGTACATCCATGGGTGGAAAATCCTAGTAGAAGGTAAACCAAAAACTTGACTTAGGAGAGTAATCATATCTTTGATTTCTTCCACGAACTCAACGCGGTATAGTTTTTTAGGAAGCCTGTTAATTCGAGGTCGCTTGGTTACTAACAAGTTTTTGTTAACCATCTTGCTCCATCTCTGGGGTTCTTCATCCCATAATTCTTGTGTTGATTGGCAAGTGATATCCGCATTCTTAGGAAAGTCAGGTATGCCGAGCAATTCCTCAATGTGCTCTGGTGTGATTAAGAGGAAAGGCTCACGATTATCTTTAAAAATTCCTCGTCTCTCAGGGTCATAATGCTCCACGCAAGTAATAACCAATTTCGAACACTGCACCGAGACAGGAAATGCTACTGCTTGGGGTAGTCCACTATGGTAAAGTCTATATGAGAAAATGGTTTTGCCTTCAGTTTTCACCCTCTCGTAAAACTGTTGCACATTGATGTGACCCAGATTTGTATCAGTGATGTTGTCATATGCTGACTTAATGGAAATGGGAGGGATAATCCCTTGAAATTCATACTTCAGGGTGGATTTGTTTTATTTTTTGACTGGCTTCCTCGATCTTCCAGCAAATTTGTTAGATTTCTCATCCATTATGAATTTCACAGAAGAATGACTCAGGCACGCAAGACAACGTAAACAGGGCCGGGTCTTAGTCTCTGAAACCCCATTGATGCAAGAAAAATATTTTCTGTTATATTATTATTATTATTATTATTTTAAAAATAATAATAATAATAATTGTCCTGAATTACTTTTTTTTTTGAAAATATCAACACAAACAAAAATATCGAGACTAAGCATGAATTCTAGATTGAGCAAAATTATAATAATATTTATTTTTAATCAAATTCTCCCAATCTGCGATGGCTTCGTGCATGATCAATTTCAATATTCTTAATCCACTATTTCTTTGCCTTTTCTTTTAATGCATGGATTCTCCTTCTAAGGCGTGGAATGAAAACAATTTGCTGTCCTATTTTGGACTGTTCCTTTTTTAAAACCTGTGCATTTTTTTCCTTTCTCCTTTCCACGTGGCTTCCTCCTTGGCTGGGCGCATGAATTTTCCTGAAGAATGCGTGGAAATTTTTTTTATTTCCTGAACTATTCTAAAAGTTTTGCTCTCTCCTCCTAAGGCGCGGGGTGGTTTCCTTTGCTGGGCGCGACCTGCTTTTAATCTCTTTAAAATTGTTCTTTGGCCAATGCGTGGAATTTTTTTTTGTCTTATGCTCACACTTCTTTCTTTCTTTTCTTCCTTAAGGCGTGGACTGTGGACAAGTGCGTGGGATTTGGTTTTCTCCCCCACATGGTCTCTTGATCCTTCTTTCTCCTAGGTGCAGCTTCTACTGCTGCTGCTGCTGCAAAAATAGCTAAAGCAAAATGCATGGAATTCTACTCCATGCGTGGGAAATGATCTTTTGCTATCCCCCAAGGCGTTGGAAATTGCTGTCTTTTTCTCTTCCAAGGCGTGGATTCTCCTTTCTCTCTCCACACGGCCTACCTGATTTGGGCATGAGATTTTTAAAACTGTTCTTTCCTTCAGCTGGGCATGTGGAGATTTCTTTTTTTATTTCTTTGCCTTTTCTCTCTCTCTCCCTGTGTGGATTCTCCTTTGCTATTTTCAAAATTTTTGGACAGTTTCCTTAAAAAACGTGGTGAATGTTTTGGCTGTTCCTGCGTGGAGAATGTTTGGAGGATGTTTGGGTAGCAAAAAGATTTAAAACTTCCCTTGCCAATGCGTGGAAATAATTTTTTTTTCTTTTTGCTGTCCTTTTTATCCCTCAAGGCGTGGAAATTTTCTCTGTAATACAAAAATCCTCTTATTTCGTGTTCACAGTATTGTGGGATGTGACAAAATATTATGTCCTTTAGAAGAAATAAGAAGCAAAGCTTTGCATGACTCATTCTAATGAGTTTTACAGAGGAAGTTATGAGGATTAATCCGACTTCCTCTCTTCCCAGGTAGTGGAATTAAGTGCCAGGGGAAATGGGGAAAGCAACGACCAATTGCCAACGGGAATGGCAAAGTGGACTGACAATCCCCATTCAATTTCCCCATGTGGGAAATTGGGAGATTTCCTACCCGTTATCCAATCCATGATTTGGAAATTGGTGGAGAAAATCCCACAAGAGGGAAATTAAAAGAAAATTGCCAGGAAATGAGAAATCTGGGTTCGGGAAGCAAAATCGGCATTCCCGGCAGTTAGAAGCATAAGCTTACTTCCCCGTAAATTAAAATTTTTCAAATGAACTCTTAATTAATATTTATTTAATTAAATACTCTCAAGTTTTTTAAAATTTAATTTTATCAAACAAGGAGCGATTAATTAATTAAATATTAATTAATTAATTTTAATGTATTTTAATGCAATTTAAATCCTGGCGGGAAGAGTTCTCACCCGAAAAGGACGAAACAAAGACCGAAACGATCATAAAAATGAGATGGTCGCGATGAGGGCAATGAACCACACAAAGTAACACTTTTGAAAAATTTCAAAATTTTCATTTTTATTTTTAAAAAATAATTTTGCAAAGTCAAAATTGGCTGATAACACATGTCAATGTCAGGAATAGGAAAGTTGTCCTTCGGACAAGATTTGTTAATATCTCTGAAATCGGTACACACTCTAATACAAAATGGATTTTTTTGAATTGGTACCACATTAGAAATCCACTCTTAGCAGTCGATAGGCTTGATGAAGCCTACTTCTAATAACATTTCTAGCTCTGCCTTTACCAGTAAGGTGACACGAGGATGCATCTTCTAGATCTTTTGTTTGGTGGGCTTGGCATTTGGGTGTACAAAAAGATTGTGCACCACTAATACAGGATCAAGTCCTGGCATGTCTGTGTAATACCAAGAGAATATTTCTACATAATCTCTCAAAATTCCTCTAAATTTTTTCTACTCTTGAGTCGAGAGTGAAGCTCCGAACTTAACTATTCTAGGAAACTCCTCCATGCTGATGCTAACATCTATTGTATCTTCCACTAGTAGCTTTGAATCATCCTCCATGCGCGTAGGATCGGGAGGGAGACTGATATCCTCCTCTACCAAAGATGGTTTAGGGAGATCCTCATCTTTATATGGGTACACTATCTTTTCCATAGGTTGTTCTGCTTGTTTTTCCACAAGCGCCTTGAAGAGGTTTTTCCTATAGGACTTCCCTTTTTTCTTTCCGCAAACATTTTCTATAGGAATCTTGCCATTGCTAAATTTTTTTACTTAAGTCTCCACACAATTTTACCTCCTCTCCGAAGTATGTGCATGTGTTGAGCTAAATGGAGAATCCTTTCTTGTGACCGTTTCTTGGAATGTTATCTCTGATGCCCATGAACTCACCAATAGCCTCATCGTTCTGAAACACATCAATAGGTACATGTTGTTGTTGATCCCAATTCATGAGTGATGGGTAGATGAGGTTTAATGTTTGAGTTATAGGGGATACACCATGTGTAATAGGGGTTATGGTAAGGATAACCATGTTAGAAAATAGGCTTGTAGAGGTGAGGTCTTCGTAAAGACTACACCGGGAATCTGTTTGACTTTCATTTTCAGACAAACTATCCTCACTCTCAAAAGAAGCATACTCATTATCTGAAGGGTGAGACTCATACAAATGGATGCCAATACTTGATTTACCCATCATACGATGAGGTATTGGAAGAGCTTCTAATGAACCTTGTTCTTGGCGGATGTAATCACATCCCTGATATCTCATAGTAAGCATGATTCTGTTAGGAATAACATACCTAGATGACTTGTAACACAAAGTTGTTTTATCATCTTGAGTATGAAATATAATATCATTGAGGATTATTTCACCTTCTAACAAGACACCTGAAGTTAAATTGTCGAAGGGGAAATTCTTCCTTGATTTTTGGAATTTATAACATGGTCTACCATGTTCTTGGGATGATAGCAGAATATTTTGAACCATAAGGGCATGCTGAAGGTTATACTCTCTAAAACCATTGTTTAAGACCCAATCCATTGCCCAAAATAACTCTCTTGACCTTCTTACGCTTTATTATTACCTCAATGTTTAAGGGCAGGTTATGGGAGGGATTTTCAGTTAAGGATTATGTTAGAATCAAGGTTATGTGTCTTGTGGGATAGATTTGTGCTACCATGGCCTGTAAATGTTTTGGGTCAACATCAATAGATAGTACTGATACCTGTAAGGTTTTACAAAGTATATCCTTATGGATGTTAGAAATATTTAGATGGTCTAAGATTGAAATCTTAGTTGTAGTCTTCTCTAGTTGATCTAACACATCATAGTGACTCTCTTGAGGAGGAGGGGGAGTAGGTTTAGAGATAACAAGGTAAGCCCATCATGTTGTTATGTCACACTCTCTTGTTTTAATTCTAATTGTATTGATTTACTCAATGAGTGGATACCCACAACCTATCAAGGCATCAAAATGGTATTTATTTGACACATAATTAACATTCTTATTCTGAGATGATTGTCCCCGATCCCTATTTTTATTTTCTTCATGATTTGGAAAATTCTCTTTGAATATCCCTAAGTTTGCATTTGGAGATTTGGTAGTGGAAACAAAGTCTACTTTTATATCACCACTCTTGACTAGGTCTTGAATGTAGTGTTTTAATCTTAAACACTTGTCACTTTTATGACCCTTTACGTGAAACCCATAAAATTCATTATCTCTAAACCATGATGGTTTAGGTGCATCATCCCCATAGGGTTGAATTTTAGGGAAATTTACCATGTTTATGACCTCTAAGTGTTTTAGTATGGATGATATTGATCTAGATAGAGGTGTGAAAGTATGGTGTTTATACTATGTAGGTGGGCTTCCCTTTGCAAGCTTCAAGGGTGTGTGGTTTTGAATGGCTTGTACTCGCTTAGAGTCTACTATCCCATCACCAATGAAATTTTTTTCTTATTATGAACAAAATTTGGTTTTCTATTAGATTTGGCATCATTTTGATCGAACGCCAAAGAGAAAGGTTTTAGAGTCCCCTTAGCCAACAATGATTTTTTCAATTTGACTCCATTTTTTTATTACCTCTTCAAACGTGTTGCCACAATGCATTTGTAAGTGGAACGTAATGTTTGGATGGAGGTTGGGAACAAATATACTTATCAAATGATTTTTGGGTATGGAGCAAGGAAAGTGGCTAGCTAATCCTCTCCATCGTTGTAAAAATGCAGCGAAGTTTTCGTTATTTCATTGTTTGGCATTGCAGAGATCTAACATGGTGATGTCACTCTCAATATTGAATGATAAGTGTCCTACAAAGTGCTTAGCTAATTCCATCCATGTAGATAGAGATCTCTTGGGGATGCATACAAACCACTCTAACGCATATCCTCCTAAACTATGTGGGAAGAGGCATATAAGATATTTTTTGCTAAATGTAACCTCTTGGCATGCCATATAAAAATATTTAATATGGTCACAAGGGTCACCTTTTCCCTTATACTTGTCAAATTTTGGAAAATCAAAGTGTCGTGGGAAAGGTACCTGTAACATGGCTCTATCAAATGGATAAGGGAATAACTCATCGAATTGGTATTTCTTAATGTTACTAGTTTTACCTTCTTGTAATTCTAGAAGGGCGTTCTTCATATTAGACCACTCTTGATTGGAAGAGCTGGATCTTGTGTGGGTGGCGTAGGTCTATACGAAGGATTAAATCTAGGTGTATTCCCACCCCTATTCTCTGTGAGAAATTATTCATAAGGTTCTTTTGTGTCTCTTCCATCAAGGAGTGTTTATTGGGAACTCATGAAACAAATCTTTAGGTTTTTCCTTCGATATAGCTTGTTTCAAAACTTTTGGTTGTTCCTTTTGCATATGTGAAGCCAAACTTGCCAATTAGCGAGTGAGGGCTTGGACCTATTGTTCTAGCGTCACCTCTTGAATAGGTACTTCGTTACAATCTTCCTTAGGGGGAGATTGTGCATGATAAACATGTTCATCATTGTCTTCACAATGAATTCTAACATAAGGTATATGATAGTCTCCATCATTTTCAAAGGGTACCTCCTCATTATTATGTTGTCCAAAAGTAGAGGCATGACCTGGGTTTAATATCTCATTAACAACTCGATGAGGTCAGTCTACTTCTTCTTCTCCTCAAACCATTCTGGCGATGAGAGAAGGGTCAACTGTGGAAGGTAACTTAGCTCCTAGTTCCATAACATGCATAATAACCTTATGTTTGTTTTGAAAAATGTAATCATCAAAATTGGTAGGGTGACACTCTATATCCACACGAGGAGAATCTTCCTCTCCACCACTATGGTCAACCATGAGATTATACTCTAAAAGAGGGTTTTTCACCTCCAAATATATCAACTTCTAATATTCGGGATCCTCATTCTTGTAGTAAGCATACTTGAAATAAGAGGTACAATGTGAAATGTTTCCACTAAGGTTTACTAAAAAGGGACCCTAGTCAAAATTTTGCAGCGTAATGACGCTAAGTCATCAAAAACAAGGTGACTATAAAATAGCCACAAAATCAATAGGTCAATGTGAACGTAAGAATCAAATAATAAAGAATAAGCTACCATAGCAAGGCTAATATATATGACACAAGTTTTTCTAGAACAATATAATGATGTACAATGCTCAAACTTCAGTCACAACAAATAGTTTACTCCCTAAGATTTTTCCATATTGGTTTGAAACCAAATAGTGACAACACAATATCACCAGTTAGGTTAAGTTTGAAACAAACAAGGCCTAAATAATAAGAGAATGTTGATGCGATCCTTCTAACAAGGTATACTAAAAAACCATAGTTTCTAAACACTAACAAATTCTAAGTCTTGTAAAATGGACGATAAAAATGTGAGAAGCGTAACAACACTATCTAGACACGTGATCAAGATTTGCAAGAAAGCAAGATTTTAGTATCAAAATGGTGTTATAGTGATGCTAACAAAGTAACCTCAACACTTAAAAAACTCAAGACAAGGCTAGGATGTAAAAACTATGTCTAAGTATAACAAGAAATTGCTATGCGTGTAAGCAACATAACAATATATTATAGAGATTTAGGCCTAGTTTCATTGTGGAAACAAGATGTAAATATCTCAATTATATGGCTATAATGCGGGAAACATAACAACTCAAAAATAAGATAATGATGATACCACCTAATTATAAATGATAATGAGTCTCAAATATGGGTTTTATGAGACAATGGGGGCCTACTAAATCATGAGTACGTACCATGCACACTTTCAACACTTGCATGCTCTGCCATTACAACCTAGTCATGCAAGTAGAATACAAAAGTGGTGGACACATATTATGATCTAGTAGTATCCATGTATGTTTTTCCTTTTGTCTAAAAAATGGACAACAAGAAAACAAAGGTGTAGACCAAATGGTGTTGAAAAATACTTGGTGTAACTTTGGCAGAGTTTTGCCTTGTCTTAGGACAAGTGAAAAACTAGGTCAAAGTAACACTAAATAGATTTTGTGATGAAATGTCATGTGGTTTCAAATTTAAGAGATTATTTCCCTTGTTCAAAAAACAAGAGTTTGAATCAAACAAATTTGTCACTTTGTGAGAGATCTCAAGTATAGCAACTAAAACAAAAATTGGCTCCAAGCTAACAAGCTTCCTAGGTGGTTATCTTTCTATGTATCACAAGTTTACTTCTGCGATCTCGATTTACAAGAAGGTTTGACTAAGGAGTATCTCAACTTTACTTTACCCCTTTTAATACAATGAGCAACTAGTGCGTTTAGTTGTATTATCACTGGGGTTGTAATGGAAATAACTTTGACTCTAATCTCAAAAGTGTACTAGTCAATTCGGTAGTGTGGAGCAACTTTCCTATTTCGTTCACAAGGTTCCCTCTTGTGTGAACTACTTTAGGGTTCCTAGGACCACCCCCATTGTTGTAGCTTAAGGCTTATGCCAAAGGGGTTATGTCCTAGTTTAAGTCGGATGAGCCACGTAGCTCTTAACCGAAACTTGCAATACGGTGTTTTGAATTTGTGTGTTGGTGTATTTTTTATCTTTTGGATTACGTAATTTGGTTTAGGTCACTGTTGGCTACCTACAACACACATGAATGTTAGAATTTGGTTTGAAGATAACTCTTCTTTCTTTGACAAGAATTTTAGGTTCTTCACACAAATGGTTAGTATTTCAATAGTATTCACAATATCATAGAAAGATAGACAATGATCATACACAAAAAGGCTTGTAAATCAAATAACTACCATAAAACTTTGAAAAAAAAGGTTTATTCCAATTAATCCAAGTGCTTTCTTAATAAAAAGACTAAAATTTATTTTGGTTCCCAAGATCACACTAGGTGCAAGGGAAGAGCATACACAAATTTTAGCCTTGATTATTTATCAAGTGAAAAATCTCTTAAACTAAAAGATCAAGTACATGTCAAAAAATGAAAGTTTATTCCCTTAAGCACAAAATGAATGATGATTGTTCCTACTTACTCCAAAGAAGAAAAAAGTGGTTTAGAGGTGATTTTGATTCTCAAGATCACACTAGGTGCAAGAGAAGAGCATACACAACCCTATTCCAAACTCAAACAAAGTATGAAAACATAATCACTCATCAAACCCTAAGCCAATTTAATAAAAAATCCCTTATCAAACCCTAAGGTAATTTTGTTAGGAATATTGCTCTAAAAATCAATAAATTGACAAAAACAACATCTAAAAACCCTTTAAAAATGACACCCCTAAAACACTAAAATTGAAATTTTGAAGTTTGAGGAAATTTTACCTTAGTGCATGGGCACACTTCTTAGTGCATGGGCGCACTCTGTAGAGCATGGGCACACTCAGTAGTGCACATGCGCACTCAGTTAGTGACAATAGGCACACACATATGTCAATTTTTACATAGTCAGTGATGCATGGGTGTGTCCAGTGATGCGTAGGTGCACTTTCTGATGCACATGCAATTTACCCACATAGAGTGAAAATCTAGTGTTGCATAGGCACACTATCTGCTACACCACACTCCTGATGCACAGGTGCACTTTGTGTTGCACAGGCACACCCCATATGTACCCTTTCCATAGGTGCTCAAAATCTGAGTTTTTTGAGAGGATTTCTTGAAAAAGGTCAAATCATTTGGTATTTTGAGGAATTTTGATAGCACTTTCGCCTCCTTATATCCTATAAATAACATGAAAACACGACTTCTACTAATCTAGTTGAAACAAATACCTAGATTGAAAAATTGATCTAAAAACTTTGAAAATTACTCTAAAAGTTTTAAATTAATCTAAAAATCTTGAGAAACTAATCTAACAAGCTTGAAAGTACTCTATAAATCTTGAAATTAAACTAGAAAACTTGAAATTAATCTAGAAAACTTGAAACTAAGCTAGAACACTTGAAACTTTGAAACTAAGTTAAAAATCTTAAAAATTGAATGCAATGGGGTATTGTCCCACTAGTCGTGCCAAATGATAAGCACCCTAAACTTTACAAAGAAAATTGCATGACTAACTAAGGAAGGCTAACACCATTGCCACCTCTAGTCAAGGCTCTAAGTCTAGGAATGAAACATTAAGATAGAAGCTTAAAGGAATGCTTAACTAACATGAATATAATTCAAAATCTAACTAAACATGCCTACTAATATGTTCAATTACCTAACATGGGCCTAAATAGACCTAAGAGGGAAATCAAATTGGGTATGGTTGTTACTCCAAACAAGGTGAAATGACCTCTCCAAATGACTTACAAAGTCACTTTAGATATCCATATACTAACCTTGTTGAAGTCTTTAGCTAAGGATTGAACTTGGCTATATATCATATTTATTATATGAGATGTAAATCAAAGCATTGTGTGAATTATTAAGGTAAGAGGTGACCATTTTTATAGTTTTTCCTTTTGGGGAAAACTTGTATTTTGGTGCATGTGGGACTAAAATCCCAAATTAGATTAGAATTTTTAATCATGATTAAGTTTTGTTAATCATAATTATTGAATTAACAAGTGATTAAGATGTGTGGAGCCTTAATCAACCACTTAGGGTCAAGTAGGAGGCTAGGATAAGACTTTTGAAGCTTGTTGAGATGTTGTGGAGGAAAGTGGGGTGATTTTGAGTGGTTGGAAGAGGGGTTTGAGCCAATAATAGGGTATATTGACCAAAACAAGGGTAAAATAGGCTTAATTAGCTAATAATCATTAATTGTTTTTTTTGAAGAGGATTTTGACTTACAATTCGTTGTAAAGTGGCATCCTAAATGTGAAAGAGTTTTGGTGATAAACAAAACACTTGTTAATCAACCAAAGTGGTATGAAACATTTGTTAATTAATAGAAATCACTTAGTATAATGGAATTGGCAAGAATGAGAGTGATTTGTGTGCATTTTGGCAATAAGATTCCAAAAGTGGAATTAAATTGTCTACATTTGCGCCTGTTTTAGGTGAAGTTAGGGAATTCACTTCAAATATAGTAGAAAAGAATAAATAGGTAAATTTTTGAAGAAAAATTAGCAGAATGAAGGATTCCTTCTCGAGTGTCGATAGGTGATAGAAGAAGTCAATCGACGATCGAAAAAATAGATACAAGAAATAGGATAGAATGGGCGTGAAACCATTGGTTATTTAGAAGGAATAAGGATAGGAATAAACATGGTTGTTTATTTCCCCTAGTGATTTGGAAGAAGAAAAAGTAGTAGTGATAATAAATGATAATGAAGAAGAAATGATAGTGGAGAATATACGACAAGCCCAATCTTTGCATCCAACCTTTCAATAAAAAACTTTGTTATACCATTTTGCCCCTAGGTATAAATCATTGGCCTTTATTGAAATAAACAAAATTATAAGATAACATGAAAAGCTAAATTACTAACATTTGTTCATTGCTACGTAACTCCATGCAACATACATAATGTAATGTAATACGAGAAAGTTAAATGATGCTTAACTCAATGAAACATACGTAATGCAATGCAATACGAGAAAGTAAACCAGATAACCTAACAGAGAAACCAGTAAAATCACACATACTCAAACAAACAACGTTCAAGATAGTTGCACCAATATTTTTCTTATCAAGTTGCAGTTCCCGAATTTTCGCGTTGTAACAAAAAGGGTTTAAAATGGTGTCCCAAGAAAGGATACATGCGAGGGGAATAAAAGAGGACATAATTAGTCCTATGGAAAATCTTTCTTGCACTATGACATAGTCTCTGGCAACTCATTGTTGCACTAGAGTATAGACAATATTGCATGCAACCTAGATTTTGTTAATGGAGGTAAATCAGGATGATCCACAAGTAGTTTGAGACTAGAACAAGAAAGAACCTTAGAAATATGTTTTTGTAGGAAAAATTTTGATGTTCGAGGATAATGCATTTGACATACCGGCTCCAACTGCATGTATGTTGTTTACCAATTTTTACAATTTTTTAGATTTTTACATGATTTTACCATTTTTTGGGGTTTTTACCAAATTGTTTTACCAAATGTTTTGGATCTTTTTTTTAAAAATTTTTTTATAGAAGAGAATTTTATAGAAGAAATAACAAAGTCATGAGATAATGTTAAAAGTGACCGTAAGGCAAAAATAGGCCCCCAGTAGTAGAAAAGGCCACTGGGAAGCAAAACATATGCCCTAGTGTAGCAGAAAATATGCCGAAAATAATTATTTATTAAAAATAACCACCGTGACAAGTGTTAGAAGAATTTTAGAAGAAATATGGTGGTCTCATGGCACTTCGAGGGGCAAGTGAAACATGTCACGGACAGGTAAAAGTGGGTATATAAGCCATTGTGGCAAGTTTATTTATCACACATTCACTTACCATTTTACTACGGATTTGAGCTCTGACCTATAGAGAGGAAATGGACGAGGGTACCAAAAGTGGAGACACCGTGTGGACCATGTGTGAGATTCTACATGAAGGCTCCCAGCAGATGGACCACAGGTACACAAATAGCTATTATTTTTACCCTAGTTATTCAAAGCATTTAAATGTTTTGTTAAAATGCATGTTTTAAGGCAAAACTAGGGAAAAAATGGGGAGGGGGTGCGCCTATGTTGTGCATGCATGGGCACATATGCGCTGGTGCATAACTAAATGCTCCTATGCTTTGCATTGTTTTTCATTGTTTAATTCTTGTTGGTTCGATGTAGGGGCACACATGTGCTAGTGCAAAGAAGGGCACATGTGCGCACCATTTGCTAGGGCACGCGTGGGTGCATATGTGCCTATGCCAAGAAAAATGCACCTACGTTGAAACAAATGCAACTACACTAAGAAATATGCACCTATGTTGAGAGAAATTCACCTATGCTGATCCAAATGTGCCTAGGCTAAGCAAAATGTTCCTATGTTGAGAAAGATGTGCTGGTGCACTCAAGGGTGTGCCCATGCACAATGGCCATTTTTAGAATGCGTTTAAAAGAAAACACAGGTGTTAGAAAACCCTAGGTGGAACAAACATGAATAATAGAAGAATTTAATGATATAATAGAAGAAATAAAATCATAATAAATAACCTGATTGGTTCCGCAGGCATGGACTTGGATGTGTTAGTTACGTGGGAGCGATAGGCTGCGACTCCGGGTCTATGAGGCAGACGTTTAGGTGATGCGAACCATATTTTCTTAGAGATCACCTTGGGGTGACTATTTGTTTATCTTACATGGTCCACATGTCACAAATTACCTTAGATCACGGCCTTGCTCATAGCCTTAGCTAAGATATGGTGGAGTGAGAGTCATACCTTTCCAACTGCCTACTGATGAGATGAGAATTACATTAGAGGATGTTTGGTGGGTCCTACGATTTCCTATTCATGGTTCATTTGATTATATATCATGGTCACGTAGGATTGTACCATATTGAGCGCTATATGGCCATGATATTTTGAGTGGCAGATATACCCCACTAGGGTATGACCATTTCTTATTAGGAGGTGCATGGACCAATCCACAGACTAGGACAGGTCCATGTATATTTATTGGCTCTTATCAGTGGCATGTTGCTACCTGAATAAGACTAGTGCATGATTCCCTCTAGGTCTAATTGGATTGGTTCACGGCATGCTTCAGGGAGAGGTGCACTACTGGGGGTCATTATATAGTGGCTCATTTATACTTTAATTTACACTTGATATCTTATTATGGATAGAAGGTCAGTGGGTTCCTGCCACTTTATTATAGATCTGGGCTTGGGATCATATTACGATAGGCCGCCTTGTAGGAGCTTTGAGAGCTCGAGTTGTTGGATAGCCTTCCTATCATGAACTCAGGTTCCAAATGGAGATGTCATTCACAACCATATGGGGGGCACATACTATTACATGTGAGATTTTTATACAAGGTACAACCTCGTATGATCACATGGCATCCATACAAGTTATACCATTGGCCTCAGGATGTAGTTGAGTTGAGTACAACTACAGTGGACCATTTCATCATTGGGAACAAGAGCTATGTCATGGAGTGGTGCAAAGTAGACAAGGTCTAGAACTGGTTTGGTCTCATCCAGGGGATTCTTTGTGATGAGATGTGGTACATGAGTAGGTACAGAGAGGTCTTCCACATGGGGCCCTAAATGAGGTTTGAATGAGCTCATGTGATATTTTTATAGGTGGTTCCACAACCTTGGGTGTAACGGGCGCATATAGTGGATCCAGGGACTACCCCAGATTATGTAGCATGTTATGCAACAATGCTGCCATGTAGATTGACTATACCACATGAGGTATTAGATGTAATAATGTAGGGGGAACAACAGAGCATATGCACAAGTAGAGGCATGAGAAGATCTATAGGGAGGACTGCCTACAGGGGTACAAGTGTAGCAAGTGCTAGTACAATAGTAGGTTTTAGTACAGTAACATGTAGTGGTGCATCCACAAGTGTTGGAACTACATATGCCCCTTAAGGTTCCAATACGAGCACCATTACAAGCACGTCCATCACCTCCTCACATGAGTCCATGACACATTCCACCAGGAGATGGAGGAGATGGAGGGGTGGTGAGGAGATGAAGGAGAATGTTTAGGATATACTTGTGCATTTCAGGCATAACAACATCTTTTCTTGTTGGTTCAGGTGTAGAGGCATGGGCCTTAGCTTGTGCAAAGGCTTGACCTACCAAAGGAGGGACACACGCTACATTTTGTAGAACCTCAAGTGCCAGAACTTGTAAAATTTTACTACTAGATGCCTTGGTTTCATCTCTTTACTTCTGAGGATCGACCTGTGTTGAAGGAATTGAGACTTGCGCACTGGACTCGAGCATTCATTTCTTGTACCTTGTGTTGTCCGCAAACTAAGTGCATAGTCTATTTGCATCATCTGTAGCTTGATTAATTGCACAAAAGTCTTTAGAACCAAAGAATATAAAGTTTCCCTCTGAAGGGGATTCTATATTTTCTTGCCTCTGAGGCTTGCTTGCACTTGTGGAAGATTAATAGTTAGAAGAAACATTAATCATGTAGGCCTATGCGAGTGCAACATTAGTGCAAAGATATTGACTATGAGGTAAGTTGCAAAGGAAGAAACATTATGACTCATGTGTCATGTTGTTTTGAAATGGAACAATTGCTTGGCTTGTATTAGGCATTGGGAGAGGTTGCGCAGGAGGAACTACTTACAAAAGAAGGTCCACATTAGCATGTCATTTGTAATTTTGTTAGTTCTGAACATATCTCTGGTTTCCATATTGATTTTTCCAGGGCTGATTATTTTGGTTATGTGCCTGATTAGAGTTGTTCTTGAAGGCTTGCACCTACTATTTTTCTAAATATATAGCTTCATTTGATAGGTGTTTAATCAGGGATTTCATTTCTTCATCTTCTTTCTGTTGTACGGGAGAGTATGATGTGGATGAAACGGGTTGCATGCTCTATACTAGAACATGAGCAAAAAAAGGATGGGGTATTGGAGACATATCTGGAAATAAGGGCATATGTGGTCTAGGGGCTAAATTTACAGCTTGAATAAAACTATTCTTTGTGTTGGTGTAATTTATGGGTTTACACACTTTACTCTAATTCTCCATGTTCCATTTTTACTCCAAAACGTCCTTGTGGCTCGAGCTAAAGATTTGTAACTTGTTTGATCCAGTTGAATGTTTTCAAACTGCCCTCAATGTTGTTATTCTACCCATTTTTGAAACAAAATCCAAGTTTACCCTTTATTTGTGCCCTAGTTTTTCATGTTGCACGGGCTGCGTTATTTTCCTTGGCCAAAGAGTGAAAGAAACCTGTTTTTGATCAAATCTTTTTATTCCATTTTTATGAGGGTGAAATCTCACTCCCCAAGCTTAAATCATCCCCACATCATGTTTTGTTGGATTCAAAACCAAAAAATCCATCTTCTTTGTGAGAAAATTTGATTTCAGAAGCATCCCCTGTGTTTTTTCATTTTGACGGGCATACGGGCATGTTCTACCCATAAAATTTATCAAGGCAAATTTTATGCTGACATGTTAGTCTCTCATTGGCCGGAATAAATGTTATAACTTGTCAAATTTTCAATTTTTAGCGAAGGGAGAATTTGCTCCGTGGCCCCGCATTTGCCTATTGTGCCTACGTGGCATGATTTGATCAGAAAGAAGGAGCATCGAGTGGCGGAGGTCACTTAAAAATTGTTTGCCTTCATTTTTTGCAAATTTCTCAAAATCAAGTTTTTGCCCGAAGGCTTGCACCCAATGGGAGGGTGACACATGGCACAGGGAGGTCAAACAGATAGCGTGGGAGTTGGGAAAATTTTATTGTCTTTTGATCAAAGATGTCAGAAGAAAATTTTTCCCCGTGGCCTCGTGGTTCCATAGGGATGTGCTTACGTGGCCTGATGTGATTGGTCGAGGATTGACGGGTGGCAGAGGGAACTTAGTCTCAAAATTAAATTTTTGCCCGAAAGCCCGTGCCCAATGGGATGGTGACACGTGTCCAGGAGGGCCAGGCAGATGATCAAGGACTTGGAAAATTTTTGGTGTTTTTTGGCTCGGGGTGTCAGGGGAAAAATGTGGCCCACAAGCCTGCAACCATTGGAAAGGTGACACGTGTCCAGGGAGAGCGACCGGAATAGAGGGAACTTGGAAGAATTTGAAAATTTTTGGTTTCAAAATGCAAAAGAAAAATTTGGACCTGATGGCCCGCACCAATGAGAATGTGACACATATGCACAGGGATGAAATGGAGAGGCAGAGGCTTGGAGGAATTTGAATTTTTTTAAACTTCAAAGGGTAAAAGGAAAAATTTCGGTTTAAGGTCCCACCACCAATGAATTATGGACACGTGTTTGAATTTTGATTGAAATTCGGAGCATGGAGGAAAGATGAATTTTTTTCCAAATTTTAGTGAAAAATCTCAAAGAGAAAAATAAACCCACGAAAAAATTTGGAGTTTCGACTCCCCATCCAATAGGACAGTGACACGTGGCATTTTTCGAATGTCAAAAGAGAGATGTCGGGCCCGCATGGAGTTTTGATGCTTGCAGAGGAATGAAGGCAAATGTGATGAGTCGGCTCCGACTCCAATGGGAGATCGACATGTGGCAGAGAAACAACGGGTGTTTGGGCCCATGGGGAATTTTGAGAAAATTTTCCTTTTTGTGAAAAAGGGCGAAATGCATAAAATCGGCCCGCGGTTTTGGTGAAGGCCCACAGAAGGACACGTGTCGCATCCATGGGCCCGCGGAAAAAATTTCAAAATCTTTCCAAAATTCAAAAGGGTAGAAAAAGTTCAAAATGCATTTTTAGGATTGGGGGCTTGCCCCAATCACATTTAGACACATGTCACACCTTGTGTAAAGGAAAAAGGTAATTTGGGTTCTTTTGAAGAGGATTTGGATCTTCCATGTGGAGGGCTAGCATTTAAAGTTGATTTTAATCAACGGCATTGCTGTGCATTTTCAATTTTTAGGCGCCATTGGAAGGTCCAAGAAGTGTGGAATCGTTATTTTTGCACCAAATCACATGAAATTTTATATGATTTCTGCATCCCATCAGGCCTTTTGAGTGCAATAACACCATTATATTTGAGTTAATTCGGTTCCCTGTAGTGTTTTTCATGGAGATATTTTCCACAGCCTGTGAAAAACACATGAAAGGTAAAAAAAAATGAAAAGTTGCAAACTTTAAAACGATGAGGAAAAAAGGTGAAAAATGATTGAAAATGCATGTTGGCATGGTGGAATTCCAAAAATGTGACCCTGGGATGGATAAGGATCCAAATTCATGTAATATTTTAAAATATGTGTGCATCTCTGGCATTTCGCAACCTGTTTTACAGTTTTATATCATTTTTCATCAAATGGATAGGGTTTTGTAACAAATTTGATCCCTTTGGCATATTCTTTGCTTGGGATGCAAGGATCCAAGCTGGCAGAGGATATATGATGTAATTTAGAGGCATTTTAGAAGTTTTTTGAGAATTTTGGTGGAGGAGAGAAGAATTTTCACAAGGAAAACTTGAAGAGGTCCATTTTCTTTGGGAGGAAACTGCCTGAGAGCCATTTTTATTCTTGTTTGCATCAAATGTTCATCATGTTGAGTTGGTTTCAGTTGTAAATCCATCAACAAGCTTTGAGATTGTCTAAATAACATTCCCTTACTGATATATCTGATCAAATTCTTAGATTAATTGGTTTTATCTCTTGACAAATTTTGCATACACTTGTGTTTCAGTAAGTTTTCCATTTATCCTTTTATGCTCATGTTGCAATCTTGCCTGTTTAGAGATCTCTTTGATCATCCAGGGTCTGCATTTCTAGTTGATGGTTTCATGGCATTTGCAATCTTGCATTCAGAAGAGCTCTCAGCTGATAGAAGCCATCAACAAGCTTTGAGATTGTCTAAATAAATTTCCCTTGCTGATATATTTGATCAAATTCTTGGATTAACTGGTTTTATCTCTTGGAAAAGCTTGCATGCACTTATATTTCAGTATGTTTTCAATTTTTGTTTCATGCTCATGTTTCAATCTTGTGTTTGGGATCTTTATTGGTCATACATGGTCTCATTTCTTGTAGAGGGTTTGAAGGCATCAGCAATCTTCCATTCAGAAGAGCATTCATTTGAGTGGAGATAAATAGATTTAAATCCATCTTACCTTCCTTGTAAATTGAGGGTATTTACAAACCTTTGGGTGTACCTTAGGACATGATCTAACAAGGGGTTCTGAATGCTTTATTGATATTTTGCTTCAAGCCTTTGTGGCAGGCTATTAAAGTTTGTATGGAATAGTGTAGATTTGGGCACCCATGGATGCACACATCCTTGTTGAAAGAGCACTGTCAGATTCATTGAAACATCTCTGTTGTTTAGGTGTTGTAATTCATTTGTAAAGCTTCCCAAAGAAGGTGATGACTCCAAACTACTCTTGTTCACAACATCTCTCATCATAATTTCATTTTAAAATAAATCATCCTACCTACAATACCCCTGCATTTGCATTGTGTGTCCACAAAATAAGTCAATCCTTTCACTAAAATGCATAAAGTTGATTAGGGTTTTATCATGTCTTTAACAACTCTAGCTTTGTTTTGAGAACATTTCCATCATTTAGTAGTGACAACTCCTTTGAGTTTGGATAATGGATACTTGATCATGGTTTCGCAAAGCCTCTTCCATATTATATGCAAAATAGAAGGACACCTCCGTCTCCTTACCATATAGGGGCTGAAATACAGGTTCTCTTGCCTTGGTTGATAGGCACAACCTAAAATAGTGAGGGTTAGATCAAAACCCTCTATGAAGGTGCTATCCACTCCCTCAATTCTTGAATGCAAACAAGCAAATAGTTGTGCTTCCCCGGCTACAAATCGACATACGAAACACCTATCCATCCTTGAGTGTCTTGTGGAAATTCATGATTGCTGTTAAAGTTTTAAAGGAGATTAAATCTGGATACCAACACCATGTCCCAATACCTAGGCCTTAAAAAACATCCTTGCAACACGGACTTGAGCCCCACGTACTGCAAGGTAAATCAAGTATGCCCTTGTGTAGGTCATGCATCCTATACTAGGCAACCATGTTGGGTTGTAGGTATTACCACCAAAGGTATTGTGTCCTAGGTCTTCTGGAATTAGATGTTAAAATAAATCATCCACTCATTGGGTGCCCTCTTTGTTGTAGTTAATTACTCCATTAGTGATAAATGATCTGACTTGTCTACAAAATAATTACATAGAGCCCTTCCAATCTCATCCCAGGTAGCAATAGATGCAGGTCTTAGGCCTCGGTACCATTGGAGTGCTTTCCCTTTGAATGAAGCCACAAAAAACCTGACTGCTAGATTGTCATGCATGATCAGATAAACACAGAACACATTTTCTACATCCTAGATATTATCAATAGGAGTGAATTGATTATTTTTGGTGAAGTATGGAATGCTCTTGAGCATGGTTGTTGGCATATCATGCTGTGCATTGAGATTGAGAGGGCTTCCACAAGTGAAGCTAACAAAGTTTCTCAGAGGAGTAGGTGGCTATAGCGCCATGGTAGAGTGTGCCGGTCTATTGTGAGGAGGATAGTCAACCATCTCACTTTTAACACGAAATCCCACACACTCTCTAACACCTTAATAAAAAAATATCAAACTTAACATCCTACTTCAACCAACCCCATCATCTCCATCAAAATCAACCATCCAATGTTGATCCTAACATCCTAAAAAGCATTCAATATATTAATCAACAAATATTCAATCCTAAATCATGCATCGACCAATCATCTTCTAAGAAACCATCTGCCAACTAACCCCATCTACAATTTCCCCTTTCTAAAATCCCTACCTCTCATCCCATTGAGTTCCTCCTTGAGGAACCTGTTGGTGCTCAAACTTGCACCCGTGTCTTGGATCCAAGAGTGTCGAGCTATTTGAGAAAATAATGGGACTATCTCCAAGTTGTGGGACCTTGCATGCTTGAGACAGACCTCCGAGAGAAGGTTGGTTCCTCTACCTATTTCTACTGCTACTGCTACTCCTAATGCTGAAAGGTAAAATCCTAAGCTAAACATGCCAAGGGACCAGGGATAGCAAGGATAATAAAAATGGAAAACTAATCTAAGGAAGGCGATAACACCAGAAAGAAAGGGGATGAACATAATTCAGGTTCTGAGTGAAAATGAAAGGAAAATGCATGTAAAGGAAGGTTGGACACATGTAGCAATGAGCCAAAATGTAACTGCACAATTAGTTTCCATGAAACACAATAAGAAAAAGAGATGCAAGGGACATAAGATAACACAACGAACACACAACGTAAAGGAAATTCAAGCGAGAAAGAATAATAAAAACAATCTCAAGGCAGAGATGATAGCCACAAAATAATGCTTCTATTACCTTCCAGAAATGCACAGTTGATTACAATGGTGTTTAAAGGCCGATATCCACATGCAAGGACCAAATATAGAAGGTCTGTGACTCAAACTACAAAATGCAATGTAGTTCCTTAGCAAAGTGCTAAAGGAATCCAAGTGTCCATTTTTAACAATGAGCCCAATTACTCTTACATTTATAGATGAATCCATGGAGAGAAGAGAGGAAGAAGGAGGAAAAATCCAATTTGAAATACTCAACCACCAACAACCAATAATGAATGCCTACTACCTATAAATCTATCAAATACATGTGCTTCCCCATGTCTATTTGTGCATGTAGGAGAAGGAAATAGAGTGCAAGATCTAAATCAAATCAGGTGGTTGGAGTAATCAGATATCCTATCATTAATGCCCATGAGAGATGTTTTCCTAGCTTCTCACCTACCTAATCTCACCAAAATTTAAATTTGAGTGATTTGGAGTGTAACCCACAGTTATCATTGAGACTAGGTATTTTTGTCATTTTATACTAAAATATGTCCACCACTTACTAGCTGGTGGCAAGGATTCAATTGACGTCTTAAAATTGGCAAACTTTGCAATAGGTTTTGTGCAATACACTCAATGTCACTGATAGTTTGCCACGTGGCACTCGACACTGACTTAGCTTTGGAAGGTGTGCATGTGTGCACTGAAGGACAGATATGCATGGAAGAATGAAAGTAGAGGAGATGCACAAAATTAATGCACGAGAGAATGAGGCAAGGATAAAAGGAACTACGCAATCACAAGATGCACATATGGAAAATGGGGGTGGTGATAAATATGGTCAAGGCATAATGTGCAGAAAGAAAGTAGGTGGGGTGCGTGAGGATGTCATAGTGACTTAGCTTATTGCGAAGCAATTTTGAGGCACGTGCAGTGAATGGTATATCAACTACTGGGAGGAAGGTGAATCATCGAGAGATGGAGTGCAGGAGGAAAATGGAACTAAGAATAAAAGAGGAAAAGGAAAATGATGGAAAGTGTGAAACAAAATGGAGAGCGTGCAATGGCGTGCATGAGGGAATAATGAGCCAAGTGAATGTGCCAAGGAGACAACCAGAGTAAAGTGCACACAACCTGCAATGTATGAATCTCTGAAGCAATAATTTGAAATGTAAGTTGTCAAAATAACTAGTGGAGTTATTTGGATAATAATTTTAGTGACTTTTTGGGCCATCTTGCCTACTAGATGAAGAGATATAAGTAGCCTAGAGCATCCATTGGGCATGGAGTCTAGTGTGTATATGAATTTCTGATTTTCAACTTTGAAGAACTATACCCTAGAAGTAACTTGAAGGATCATGTTATGAACTCTGTTTTAAATCCTGCCAGGCTATTGAAAACTACTAGAAGACTGGCTAGCCTTATGGAAGCAACAATAAGAGTGCATGAGTAGGAAGCACAAGTGGAAAGAAAGACACTATGTACGAACATAAAAGAATGTGCGCACGTAATGCACTTGGAGGAAATTAAAACTACTCTATAGTATATACAAAATGATGTAGTAGAGCTTAATAGAAGGATTTGAGATATATCTTATTTACTTGGTATCTGACAGTGTGCCTCCATCAAGATTAGTTAATTCAATAGATTTTGCCTCCTTAAATGAACTGGTAGATATATGGGTCCACTCCAAAGTGAATCAAAATTTGAATGGTGCCCTATTTTAGCTCTGTCAGCATACCATTTCAAAACTGAGTCCCTAAATTTTAAATCTTGAGGTCTAGCCTTTTTATCAAACCATTTATTTGCTTGATTGTTGATGCTTGTTCTAGCTTGATCATGGCAGAGTTTCTCGATTCTTTAAGTATTAACTAGCTCTATCTATTACGAATTTATCTCTACTTTGTGCCTTCAAAATCCAAATATTGGGCAAGTGCTAAAGAGTTCAACTAAAGTAGAAAAGAAAGAGTAGCCTCATTTCGATAGACAAATATTGTAATGTGAAGTACCTATTTCTTTTTTAAATATGATTATATCTTCACAGAGTGCACGTAATACATTTATATGCCATTGTCTTTGATTGATGCTCATCACCCACTTCATTATCTCTGACCAAGTTCTTATTTTGTTGAATCTACCAAACAATTTCCTTGAGGATAGTAGTTGGAAGAAGTTATTCAATATAGATTTCCATATTTAGCTCTCCAATCAGATGATTTTAGTCCTAAGGAATGATATTTGTATTATCTGAAATAATGGTTCTAAGGGAATGCCAAACAATTGTGATATATACCCTCGATAAATTAAAGGATTACTGAATTCGGTTGATTCCTTGATCATGAAAGTTTTATGTTCATCCAGTGAAGTAATCCATTATAGATGTTAGCACCTATTTTTGTCCAATGATTGAAGGTGGATTAACCATGCCTTTGAAGTTGACACCCGAGTGTGCAAAAGGTATGATTTTCTTTGATTGGTTGTAGGGGAAGAACTTGTCAAATGTTTTCACTCCTTCAAAGAAAAGTACATTCCTTACACTTTTTGACCCACTTGTGTGCACATCTGTAAACATAGTAGGACAAAATAGATACCCACTATGATTATCTTAATTTTTGAATTTTTGGTAGAAAAGTGTCCACTAGAGAATCCATCATGAAATTTTGCTAATACCTAGTTCTCAGTCTGTACGTGCTATTTATACACCTTAACAACATGCCATCAAAATTCCTATTAAAAAGAAGGCCATTAACTCAGGACATAAGGGATGGACTGTAACCTCATATATGTCTTCTCTTGTTACCTTATTCAAAATAGGAGGGTACACGCACCCTCGAAAACGGAATGTGATAATGTCCTTCATCTAGCTATGCACGCACTAGGATTCTATCATTTTACTTAGTTTTTACTTGTGCGAGATAGCTTCATCAAGGAACAATGAATTATCGGATTCCAATTTTCTGTGTCCTTAGCAAATATACTTGCATAGAGCGCATTTCCTCTTACTAGCATTGTTGCTTTGGTAGCCACATCATACTCCATGATTTTGGCCACCCACCTTGCTCTCTTTTTGATGATTTCTACTCCCATGATGAAGTCTGTCGTACCTAAGTGTGAAACTGAAACCTTGATGTGGTTTGTGGTGAGCATAATCTTGAAATTTTTGAGCACGTGTACAATAGTGTAGACTTGTTTTCCATGTGATTGTATTTCAATTCAAAATCCTTCAATGTTTGATTGAAGAAATCCACTAGCTTCTCCATTACCTTTTTATTTTCTTGTGTCAGGATAATAACAACACTCACACCAACACCATAAGCATAAAGGATGAAATTCTTAGCATAATCTGGGTTGATGAGTGTTGGCACACAAGAACTTTCTTGGCTGATATTGTTGAAAATTTCCTTTACTTATATTGTCCACTTGAAATTTGTGTCCTTATTTGAGAATGAGGGTGATGGGCCTTACCAATCATGAAAATTTAGGAATGAATCTCCCAACAAATTGATTTTTCTGAGAAAGGACTGTAAAAATTTCTTGTGCGTTAGCAGGGAGAGAGATAGGATGGCTGAAACACACTCAGGATCAATTGCAATGCCATCCTTTGAGACACCATGGCCAAAAATATTTCCCCATACCACAACACAATTTCACTTCTTGGGGTTAAGAGATACCCCAAAATTTCTGCATCTCTAAAAAACTTTCTCCAGATGCACCATATGATCTGCACCATGCTTTGAGAAGATAGTTATATCATCTAGGTAAACCAGGATGAATTCATTTATATATCCTTTGAAGGAAATATCCATGACACACAAAAAAGTTGTGCCTGCATTTGATAGAACAAAGGTCATCTTCTGATATGCACATGTTCCCCATTTGGTTGTGAACTTCATTTTGAATTGATCCTCTTCCTTGACCAAGATCTGATTGAAGCCAGAATACCCATACAACATAGAGAATCTTTTTGTTCCAGCCACAGTCTACAACATCTACTCCATAGAAGACATATGATAATGATCCTTCAGAGATACCTTATTCAAATATCTGAAATCAACATAGAGTTTGATTTCTCCATTTTTCTTGCATACTAGAACACGGTTTGTAAGCCAGGTCAAGTATTTGATGGGAAAAATAAGCTTCACCTCAATAAGTTTAGACAGTTCTTTCCTCATGAGGGGATCTATCTTTGGATTGACTAGCCGCTACTTTTGTCTGATGGGCTTGATACTAGGATCAAGGTCAATAGAGTGTTGAGCAACACTTGGATCAAATCCTTTTAGGTATTTATACTCCCATGAGAAAGTGTGACTATATTTCTGAAAGAGAGAGATGAAGGCCTTCTTTTCATTATGCACACAAGATTTACTGAGAAACAAATCCTTACCACGTGCAATAGTGACTGAGGAGAAGTCTTCTTACATCGTGTGCATATAATTTTCTTCACCCTTTAACTCATCATTAGGGTTGAATATTTTCTATATGGTGACTAGCCCTTTAGGAAACTTCTTTGTCTTTAGCTGAATCACTTGGTCAGGATAGTTGTTATACAAGTCAACTTGCATGCTCAAAGATAACTCAACTTCATTATGAATGAACTGGATGATATGTACATCACTATCAAACACTTGCTAGCTGGTGTTATTATATAGAATAGATGGCCAAATCATCATTTTAACATGATGTGTGTTTCCCTTGATAAAATCCTCAATAGGGGAAAACTACGAGCCAAGTACGACCATCTGATCTGCTTCTTTGTTCATCTTCCTTGGCACCACCTGCAGCTTTAAAGCATCAAATATCTCAAGGAGGTCCAATTTCTATGTTTATAAGATTTTATAAGCTTATTATTTGCAGCCCACTTATTTTTGACTTGGTGGATAACCGATTCAGTGTCTCCAAAGATCTGCAGCGCCTTAATCTATCTTTTCTTAGCAATGAGAAGGTCATTTATTTACCCTTAATACTATTTACTAACCCCAAGTGTGCGTAGACCTATCACATAGTAGGCTTTGGGCGCTTACCCAAGGTACGTGTGCACGTGTTGAAACCCCTCCTTTATGTGAGCTTTGTGAGAAGGTTCCACCATTAATGGAGGATGATTTGCATAGAAGTAGACGTACATTCACTTACTTAAAAAGGTAGAAGATGCAACTAACAGATCTACACATTAATGCACTTACAAAAGCTAAATAACATTGTAAGAAGCATAATAAACTGGATTTGAGCCATGATAAGTCATATAATATGAGGGTTTACACCCATAAACAAGTTATACAGAATGAACCCATATATATTGATTTAAAATAGTTCTAGTAGCCACATTATAGTCAAAAGGGTCATCTTAGACCATACACAATAAATGACAGAGACTTAACTCCTGTAGTCTTCTCTGATATGAGACCCTAAATATACTTTTCCCATTTTAACCCTTGTTACAAATCCTAGTACCCATACATATGCTTATGGCATCCCTTACAACCCTTAGCACTAAGTGCTCTAAACCCTAGCATTACTGCAACATTTCGTTACTCTTTTATTTATGTATTCCTTGTCTCGTACATCATCTCTTGCACATGTCTGTCTGTCTTCATCTCTACCATTCCCTCTTGTCCCCCTATCTATCTCTAGCCCGAGCACCTCTTTTTATAGGATCAACACCCATCGCCATGCCTTCTCTCCAACATAGATTGTGTGCCAAGTGTCGATGTGGTCCTCCATTGGTGAATTATTATCCATTTGCAAACCCTCCACTCTTTATAATGATGTCTTATAGGAATATTCCCTATAGTGGAATATCCTTTTCTTGACCTCCAAGGTTCCAGGCTGGCACCTTCTCCACTCATCACACCTAGTTGGGTACTCATGCTTTTCCTCAAGTGTACCCTAGAATGCCAAATATGGCTAAGTCCCTTTAAACCATGTTCTACCTCTGCATGCGTGCCCTGGTTTCACTTAAACCCTTCTTAAACCCCTTTTTCATACATGCTTTTCCCTCGAGTGCCCTTCTTCTCACTAGTCCTATGCATGCGCGACCTTTGGTACTTAGCCAATATTTCAGGGCCCAACATCACCCCACACTAAGCATGTTATCCATCCTTGGAAACATCCTGCTTCTTCAAAGAATAAATAATAGTGGAATAGGGACAATTTGAATAAAGAATGAAAGAATAGAAGAATGCTACTACTATTGTAGGAGGAGTGGGAATTCCTTCCTCACTATTACCTCAATCTTTTCCTAGGCATCCACCTCACCCTACACTTGCTAAAGTAGGTCACCTACTAGAGAGCTCACCTCATCAAAACTAAATTAGTCACTCTTAGCATTCAATGTATCTACAATGCCTTCTGGCTGCTTGCTAAGATTGTCCAACGCATCCATTCTGTGGGTGACCTGTGGACATAGCTCCTTAAGCTGATTCTTAATCAAACCCACAAGGTTTCAGATTGCTTCCAAATTTTTCTCAACCTTGGATAGGATCTTATCCCACTCTACCCTGTTTCCTTTGTTCTTTTCTTGAAAATCCTTCAGATCCACCTCATGTGTAGCAACTAGTATGCGTACTACCCTATCTCTGTCAGCACAATTGTCATATACCTCCTTAGCCATTTACACAGTAGTATTTATAGTGGAAAGGAGCTCATAATACCGAGTAACTGTCTCCCCAATATTTGGTTTTTCTTCCTCCTTCTGGCATGTCAATGCCTCTTCTATTGATCCCTATGTGAGTGGATGCCTTTCCATGGTGAGGATGTGGGCCAAGTCTTCCAAGCATTTCATGGTTGAATCATATTTTTTCTGGTCTAGGGCCAGCTAGATCTGGGTGCTTCAAGATTATGACATCTTGAAATAATCTCTATTTTCTTATGGATCTCGTGCACCTTTTTCCTTCTCCTCCCTTAATTCGCATCACCTTAATTACATGCAATGATCAACTCCTCTTGCTTTAACTCCTTGTCTTTTTCAGTGATCTCTTCATTTTTCTTTTCAAGCTCTTCCTCCAAGACCCTTATTCTATCATTTCTCCTAAAGAGCCTTTCCTCAACTTCTATTGACACTTTGTTGAGTGTGTTACAAACTTTCTCATCTGATAGTTGTTGGGAATTCACCAAGAGGGTTTACTCCCTTGCTATCTGGTATCTTCATCAGTGCCTCTCATGGTTGACCTCAAATTTGGGATCATCAACATGGGACTCAAAAGCCCAAGACAACATCTTCCTCATGCATGGGTACGCACCCTCTTCATAAAAGAAGACCATGCAAGGAGTTGGTTTAAAGGCATAGTACTTTGGAAATGCCAACGTACCTTATTTGGATCATTGATGTAAGTCATTCCTTGGATTCTTGCACCACTACCATACCCTTTCCACCTATGTGCACTGCCTTTGGGAAGCTTATTGCTAGGCTGGGATCTCCACCCATGCTTCCATACTCCTTTTCTAACTTTCACTTTCCTCCATCTCCTTTAGTACTTCTTCAGACACTATGCTCCACCTCTTGATCCACCAAGTCTTTTATGATGCTTGCTACCTTCCCTTTCTATGGCATCCTCTATCTTGCTCCTTAGTCAAGCTTGGAGTATTTTGATCCTTCATGTTTACTTCTTCGCTTCCCCCCTTACTATGAGTGCCTCCTTCGTCCTCATCCTTCTCTTCATTTCCCTCCTCCTTTGACTCATGTACATCATACATAGGATGGTCTTGAGCCTCACCATGCTCTTCATCATCCTTGTCACCCTTGTCAGCCTCCATGCTCTCTGTTTCTTTTGAGTCCACCTTTTCTGTTACTCTTTTCTTCTTCCTAACTGGTGATTCCAATATAGGAGACTCTTCTTTTTCTTCTTCCCTAGGTGACTCCTTTCTTATCAGTGATTCTTCTTTCATAGGGGGGTTTCTCTTGCTCTAGTGCCTCTTCCTCAGGTGTCTTCTATTTCTCTTCTACGGGGGGACTTCTTCCTCCATGCATAGGTCTTGGTTTCGTACACCTGAACTCCTACGTGCCTATAGAATGTGTTATATGTGTACTTGGTGCCTTTTTATCAGGAGGGCCTCTCTCTCTCTCCTCTTTTCCTTGGCAGGGCCTTCTTCCTTATGGTGGGGTCTTTTGGGATAGAGACATCATTTTCAACATAAGCACCCTTCTCATAATTTGGCCTTATGCATAGGTATACCCTTACTGCGGTCCTCCCAACAAATAGGAAATGTTACTGGCTTCAACATATGTACGTCATGGGAGACATACTTCTCCATATAGGTGCACTTATTTAGATATATCAATGTTCTACACAACTCACGGTAATCTTGGTATATAGTGCTGAGGTCAAACCTTAGCTTCTTTGCCTCTTTGAATTAATTGACTCTTGGCCTGGAAGTATTGTGCTGTGAAGGAGAATGCAAATTTTCACCAGGGACCCTTGGCACCATCTTCCATAGTAAACCTGCCAATATAAAAATATTGGTACATGGCATGAATTCAGCCTTTCCTTGTAGTAAAATAGGTAACTATTCTAAGGTATTCTCCACTCAACATGTTCCGAATGCATCATGCATCCGCTTGTACCATTTTTCTAGGTGCGCCTTGTGGGCGGTTGTCATGGTGTCACAAGTGTATTTCTCAAATATTTTGGTGGGGGAAGGGTTCTCATCTGGGTACTCCCACACAAATTTATCTTGGCCCATCAGGCACTCTAATCTCCAAAAAGACAATGGTAAGGAGGACATTACCAAACATGATCTTTTCTCCATCATGTGGCATTGATAATTTCTTCTGTTATGAAATCCTAGAGGTTATAGATGGTCCCCTTTGAGATCTTACAGTAAACATTCAACCAAGCCTTGTTGATTTGTGTCCATCTCTCTTGCCCATTCAGCTTTGTGACCAAGTGTGCAACCATCCTCATCACAGGGTCGAAAATCACATAAATGTCTAAGTATCGCGAACCCTTCTTGTAGTCATAAGCTTCAACAGTCTTCTTGATGGCCTCCTTATTGTCCAAGTCATCATTGAAAGATTCTCCTTTGTAGATAAGACTGGTAAACTTAGAAATAAGTTGGGGAGTTATCTGCATCCTCATCCTATCAAAGTAGAAGTGGTCTTCATGTACACATGACATTAACCACTGGTATAGTCACTCAGGTTTTCCAAAATAGGGAAACTCATAGAGTTGCAATAACCCGACCTTCTTCATCTTCACCTTTACTTCATCATCGTAGATAGGCATTCCATTTGGTGTCCTCTTATCTGTAGGGTGAACCAGCTTCTAATGCCATCTCATTCTTTGTGGTGCTCATTTCGATGGTTGTAGTCACTTACGGCCATCCTTCTAACATGAGACACCCATTCTTTTCCAAGTAATATATTGTCTGGATATTGCATCTCCATGTACCATTCTTCATTAAAACTGGTGGAAATGGCTTGTTTCCCCTTGCCCTTTCCCTTCTTTGGTGAAATGTTTGTTTCTTTTCTTGGTGCCATTTCTTCGTCAGGTCCTAAAAATTCTTCCTTTCTCCTGATCCTTTCTCTTCTCAACTCACGGCTCCACTCCTGTAAAAAATCCCTTCAATCATGTGCCCTAGCTTATGCAACCCTAACCTTGGAAAACCCTTTTTCCACAAGATGGTGTAAATACTTGTGGGATCCGTCCACACAACCTTCTTCTCTTATGCCCATGTACTATTTTTCCACTCTAGTTCACTGATCAAACTAGCTATGCACATAAATATTCACAACCCTTTTTCACAAATTTTCTTCAAGGATGCCCTAGTTCACGAGAGCTCTTTGATAACTTAAAATTCAAGGTAAAAGAATAATGCACCCACGACCTTCTATTTATAGATTTTGCTTTTCTCCTGTAATAAATGCCATGCCACCTATACCTAATTTACTCTCGCAATAAAGGTGGACATTTTCTACATTTCTAACCTTCAGCACTTTTACCTCTGCGCTCAATCCTACGTAAAAAACTTTGGTACAACCTTCTGGTGCTGCTAAAAACCCTTACTGACCAAAGATCCTTATGAACATGCTTTCACTGAAGACATTCTTCTTTGTGTCCTTATCCTAATTTTTGACATCACCTACCTCATTTTGTTCCTATGCTTCTCACCCTTCTTACATGGTTTCTGTAAATACTTCCTGACACCAATCCTCCTCATGTTCACCTTTTCCATGCATGTGATCTTCCAATCTATGCTTTTGATCCTTTCAACCCAGACCATCAAAAGCAATAATACTAGCTTCTAACACTTGTCACATCACTTCACCCTACACAAAAATGTTAATGTTTGGTCCTCTACATATAGGAAACTTTTCTGAAAATAATAAGTGGGTACCAAGCGCACAAATGTGCACAAAAAAAATAAACAACAAGCAATGTGTGAGAAGAGAAACACAAAGAAAGGAAATTGCATTATGGAAAATCCTAGGCTAACTGGAAATACTACCTTATTTACAAACACAAAAAAGACTTATTTATAGTAGGGCTTCAGCCTACTCCCATTGAAATGGCCTGGTAACCATGTTCCATCTAACGCTTGTAACTAGCAAGTGCCTGAATCAAGTATATAAGATATAATGTATGGGCCCATCTAATGGACTTTGAATTTCCCAGGATGGCATAGAAACTTGGAATCATACAATAGAACCATCTACCCAACCTCAAACTATTTGTTCTTGATGTGTCTATCATGTCATGCCTTCTGCCTGGATTTTTTTGTTTTTTAACTCTAGTGAGCAATACCCTGCCTCTTATCTAACTGCATTAACTTATCAATCCTCTCCTCAAGCCCTTTTTCATCAGCTAACCCTCCTGTGTATGTTATACAAAGTGACGTGGTAACATGAATTCAACAGGTAACACAGCTTCCGTAGAAAACACCAATTGAAAATTTATGGCCCTGTTTAGTCTCTTATAAGTAGTCTAATATGACCATAACACAACAAAACTTTTTCATCCAAAATCCTTTCTTCCCACATCACAAATATTGGTCAATGTGTGATTCAAAAAAAAATTAAATACCTCAGCAGTCCCATTAGCTTGTGGGTGATGAGGGGTAGTCTTGTGATGGGCCAACATGAATTCTTCCAATAAAATTCAAACTGTCTCATTTAAGAAATGATTACCCCTATCACTTGTTAATCTCAGTGAGCATCCACACTGACTGATTATATTTTCCCACAAGAACCTATTTGTTGTTGTCATTGTGTAGTCCCTTGTAGGCGTTGATTCTTCCCACCTTCTAAGGTAATATGTGCATGTAATGATATAGGGTGAACATGTCCTTCACGTGGTTGGAGAAATAGGGCCTACGAATTCAATTTCCCATTTCTTGAATAGTTATGCACTAGAAATTGGTCTTAATGGAATTTCATCTCTTTTCCCTAGTTTACGAAGGCCCTAGCAGTGGTCACAGGCCTTCCAATACTCAATAAAATATTTGTAAATAATTTTCCACCAAATCTTGCTAGAAGGATCTTGCATACAATCGCATTCCCCTTATAATATCCCCTTTAATTCCACCATGATCCTCTTCTATGATTATAGTGCGCTCATGCTCAAGCCTACACTAGTGCAAAACTTCATCGCATCCTAGCTTGTATAAGTCTCCACTAATTAACATGTAGGGTGTAGCACATATGGCTAACTAATTCCTTTTCAAAGTATTCATTCCCTTTGGTGCCACACTCATTTTGAGAAATACAGTAATATCTTCCAAGTCAAAGGTTTCACACTACATTATGATCAGTTTTTCATCTTGCATTGTATCCTCAATTCTCTATGTGTCCTCTCTTGATTCAATCCTTGATAAATGGTCAAGCCCTAAATTACTCTTACCCCGTTTTACAACAACCGTAAACTCAAACTCCTAGAAAAATAGGACCTACCTACATATGCACCCTTACATGATGGTTTTACTCACTAAGTACTTTAATTCCATGTAGTCCATGTAAAATATAAAATGCATTTCCAGTAAATACTGCCTGAATTTTTGTAGTGCGTATATCATCGATAATGCCTCATGCTTTGTTATAGTATAATTTTATTCTGTTTGGGTTAGCTTCCTACTAGAAAATCACAAGGGATGGTCAACAATTCGTTTTACACACCACATTCAAATCCATGTGATCCTTCTTAATATTAATGACCATCGGACTTATCCACTCTGATTCCTCAACATCCTCAATGATGTGATCATCTTATCAATCTCCTCCTTTACTTGTATGCTTAGATTCAGATCCATGTCGATAAGGTCTCTTATGAATTGGGTGTACATCTTCCTTTAACTTGATATTCATTTCTCCCAAGGAGTGTTGAACTCCTTTAAGCTTATGGTAACCAAGTGGAAACAAATCCTAAAATTTGTGCAGTAGATCAATAATCTTTGAAACCTCCCTTTCTGTCTAGTAATCTCCAATAGTAGCTTCCTTAGGTTCCACCTTCAAACCAATGCTAACCTTCTTTGTTTTTAGGGGTTCATGGTAGGTCAATGCTTTCTCATCATCACTATCAATAACCTCACACATACTAATAGTATGGTTAACATCTAAGTTTTCCACCTCTTCACCATTTATCACGTAGACCAATTTTCCTTTCTCAATTTCCATGCATGTGCAGTCAAGTTGTACCTCCTCTAATTCTTCTTCATTGAAGAACACTTCTAACCTAGGTTCACCCAAAAACTCCATTACTCTATCCTATGGCCATGACACTATCTCCCATATTTATGTGCTTAACAACCTACAGTAACTTATCCATTGATGGATTAGTACTTTGATACTTGAACTCTTGAAGGAGATTAGCCATCAATTCCTACAAGTTTCTTATCTGACGTTTCAACTCTAAACGAATGTACCATGTGCACATGTCACAGCCTTTGTAAGGTGGAGTGACCATTGAATTATGCACCCATAAAGATGGAGGCAAGGCTTCTGTGCCTTGCATCTAGGCCATCACACATGCATGTACATGAAATGAGGTGGGTTCCTTCCCATGATAGTCTTGTATAGTAGTAGGTGTATTGCTTTGGATAAACCTAACAGAGAACATGATTCTCAACTTGCACAACTCTAGAAGGTTTTGGCGATGGTTTTCCCACCAACATGCTATGGTCCCAAGAAAATGTTTAGCTAACATTACTTCTCCTTTCGATCTCACATCTCCACTGGGTCTCCATTGCTCAAAGGAAAACATCATCAAGGTTGGATCCCCCAGTGTAACTTGAAAACATTTTTCCTCCTAGGTGCCTGAAAAAGCATGTCTTTATTACTATTGTCACAGAGCCTCTTAACTACCTTATGACTAACTCATATGTCACGTGCCCAATTGTCACATGCCACACTAGTTGTATCACTTATAGATTGAGAATCTTCCCACTAAATAATGCCTTCTTTTGTTGGTTGCACAACCTTAGGGTCTCAAATAGTGCATACATAGATTTTGTCAAGGTCTTCTTCTCTCAAAGGCTCAATATAGGGCGTTGACTTTCCATCCATCAAGGGAATGATAACACGTTCCTCCTTGTTCTCAAAACTTATATACCCCTTATTGAACTTTAAGTCAGCATTATTCTTATAGCACCAAGGGTACCCAAGTAACACAGGAAAGCTATCCACTTTAGCAAGTGATAAGACTTCAAAGTCTCCAATGAATTTCACCCCTTGGATAGTGATAACAACATCCTTTAAAACACCAATGGGCATCACCTTTTTCTTGTTATCCATATACAACACATTTGAAGATGGGTGTAATGGGGGACTTCCCATTTGATTCCATGTGTCAAAGGTGATAACATTAACTTCCATGCCCGTGTCAATCAAAATATTACTCAGGAGCCATCCATCAACAGCTGCATTTAAGGTAGTCTCCTTATCATAATCAAGACTGTGAGGAGGAAGATTATCATGCAAAACCTTCCTCTCACGCTCTCCTCCGATGTTTAGTAATTTTCCCTCAACTACTCTCCTAATAGAGGGATGATATTCTCTTAGTACAACATCTTACACACTTCCCTAACTTCATCTATATCCACCTGAGGGACTTGAACAATTTTATTCTGCGTAAACTCTCATGATTGCTCCTTCAAGCACTGAATCTCCCCTTGAAAACTCCTAATAACCTCCATGGTCTCTTTATAGACTTCCTTCTGATGAGTCAGGTCTAGATACTTCCCACGTATCACCTCTTCTCTTGTAACAAGTGGTCTCTTCTTTGGTATCTCCCTGGCATGCGCAACCTTAGCTCGCGTCGTCACCAATATAGGTTCTAATTCAGATTCATGCACCATCCGTGACATCCATTGTGGGTCAAAACACTTCACACTTACCATCCCCGCGCCCCTATCCTTTTTCTTATTCTGGCTCATGTGCTCAATTAATTCCAGGCACTCTTCATAGTTTTGCTTCTTTCCATACCATGAGCATTGTAGAAAATCAAGAAAATCACATTTGTAATGTTCTGTAGATCCACAGTTATAATAGGTTCTATGAGGAAATTCACTTCTTCCTCCATGATTTCCATGACCTCTGAATCCTCCCTGAAAGCCTCTTCCTCGACCTCCTCCATCTGTGCGCCCTTCATAATGACGAACAGTGTCCTTGGATCTACTTGCAATACTAGTCTAGGGCACACCAGTATCAATGACATCATGTATTCGGTCAATCAATCTATAATCCTTAGTGTTATGAGTAGTAGAGATGCAAATTTTACAATAACAAGACACATTCTTACGGATCGTGTGCTGTAGTAGAAGACACCTACTCACATCATGATCTCTATGGAAAATCTAAGAGTCCATCGAAATGGTGCGCACTGATCTTCGTGGGCAACTGTCCATTGTATGCGCCTCTACTTCTTAGTTTGTGCACCATAGCCCACTGCAAGTTTGGTAAAATGAGTTCACAAACAATTTCTCCAGCTGCTTTGTCATGGAAACTATTTGAGCTTCAAGAAATGGACTGACTCCGGTATCCACGCTTCCCATGACCTCAATGCGCAAGGAAGCCTACAAGGCCTCACACAGATCTGTGAAGGTCTTATGTGAAAGATCCCTCCTGAACTGAGTGATTAGCCCTCCAACAAATCACTGAGCATGTTGAGAATGATGAATATCATAAGACAATTTTGAAAGAAGAGTCTTAAAGCACGCTTCATGCTCTGGCACACACTTTTCCATTACTTGCTAAATCTCCTTCAACGCGTTGATGCTTTTTGTTCAAACTTAGGAATGTAGAACTATTCTAAGAATGCATTACACAACACAATGTAATCCACCACCATCTGGTGTGGATCATACTTCCTATACTAGCTATGCACGCACCCTTGTAACGTGGTTACAAACTGACTCACATTCCACTCTAGGGCAGTGACACCCTTCACATGCTATAACCATTCACATTTATACACATGCTCTGTAACATATTCCACACCATTGTAATCAAACAAGTCTAGAGACATCTCGTAAAACACCTGCTGAGGTGGTTGAGGTCCTTTCCCTCTAGTTCTAAGGCCTTTATTTCCTCCCGTATTGCCTCTACCACCATATCCACTAGACCTACTAGCTCTTATCCCTTTGGATCCACCATGTTCTACTCCCGTGGCAGGTAAAGGGCTTGAATTTCTTGCGCCTTGCATCCCCACCGTCATACTAAACTGCGCGCCAATGGTTTGTGATACTGAGCCACTCCCAGATGTGTTTCCCACACCACTTCCAGACGTGATACCCAAACCTTGTGAACCTATACCTTTCCCAAATGTTGTTTCAGAAAAAATACCTCCAAACATCAGAAAAAATTGTGTTTCCATAAATGGAAATGAAAAATTATACCTCAAAAATGTCACTCAACCACCAATATCAACACCATTAATAGTCGAATAAACAAAGTTTTCCTCAGAAATTGGAAGGATAAGTGCTAGGGCTTGGTCACCAGGTGGGCCAAGATGCACGTCTACAGCTCTCCCTTATTCAAATGATAAACTCTCACCAAAAGTCGAGGGGGTATCTCTCTCACACTTGCTAGGATGGGGTAGCATAGACTGCTTAGATCCCACACCCTCTGTGCGAACCTCAATTCCTTCCCACAATGTATGTCTCTATATTGACATCGCTCCAAAAACCTTACATTTTCTCCTCAAATCCCTCTCTTGTGCTTCATCATACTTGAGTTGCATCTCTTCTCTCTCCTTCTCCATTATAGGATCCACCATCTTTTACCACACTGGCTTCTGCACCCCATGCCTAGCAGGAATTTATCTAGCTATAGGAAAGGCTTCCAAACTCAAAGTAATAACTAGGATATTGATAGATAAAGGGATAACATGCAAGAATAATCCTCTAGGATCCCTTAGTAACTCAAACTCAATTATCTCCAAGAAATAATACGTTGAAACAATGTATTTCAAGGTATAACTAGTCAAAACTCTATTCCACCAGTGATCAACAACACGGGTCCAGGTTAGATCGACATCATGTAGCCTCTAATATTCATCTTGAGTCTATACACGAGGTCTATAGTAATAAATTGACCTAGATGCATATGCTAAAATCCATTCATACAACTCCACTGGAAAAGAACAAAAGAAGGTCTCATACAACTCATGATACAGGTGTTCTTCTACCCATTTATGTGCACCAAAATCAGGTCAAGTGTTATGTCTCTGATAAAACTCTTCTTCTATGATTTTAAGCCATGCTTTGACACTATCCAAGGTCAAGCACTCCATCATCATGCACCATTCTCACAACATCTTCGAAAAGAGGTCCTGACAATGGAACAAAAATGTAGTCACTATAGTGTTAACCTTAGAAACTTATTTCATCCTAACCCCATGCACACCCGACTTATCATCCATGAAATATATTGTAAACACTGGGTGCTCACTCGAAATAGGCATCACTTACTCAAAAAGTGAGGTGTCGATCTCCTCCTTTATGTGAGATTTGTAAGAACATTTTACACCATTAATGAATGATCAAATGCATATATATTGATTTAAAGACCCATGTATAGCAAATCACATCTAGATCTAGGGATCCAAAATAACTCTACTTCATCAAAAACAGTCAGCACAAAGAAGAAAAACAATAAAAATGGAGGTTCTGTCTTTTAAGTAACACGACCGCCGCCTTGTGCAGGGTGGCGGATACAGAACTGCCGCCCAGCCAGGGCGGCGGTCCCAGGACCGCCGGTCTGCACAGGGCGGCGGTCCTGGCCATTACGGACAGAAAACAAAATTCGAAACGAACAACCTCTGAATTTGAAAGGATGTTCGTTTCTCTTCTCCTTCATGACCTTTCCCATTCTCCAGTGCACGGGAGGACATGAGAAAGGCTATAAATACATGATTGTAGAAGTGTAGAAGATCATCGAAGCATGAGAGCAAGTGAGCAAGAAGTCTTAGTGCTGGAAATTGTATTTTGTAGAAGAAAGGAGTGTTGAGACAGAGCAAGCAAGTAATTGAAAGGAAGTGTTGAGATATTATCTACTTCCCTTTCATACTTATTGTAAATTTTGTACTTGTTGATTTGAATTGGCCAATAGAAGTGGGAAGAAAGAGCAATTGCCCTTCCCGACTGGTTTTTCCTCCATTGGAGGTTTTCCAGGATAAAATTGTTAGTGTTATGAGCTTATATTCTTTCCTTTACAACAATTGTTGATTCTAAGCACAATAATAATTCATTCACTAGCTATCTCTGTTATTTTATAATAGAAAGTAAACAACAACGATTAATTTGTGATTTTGTGAATAATTCCAAAGTTGAAGAGTTTACAGATCATTTTGGTATCAGAGCTAACAAGTATCCAGGACTGTGGTATTTCATTCTTGAATTTGTATGACAGTGACAAGATCTAAAGGCGAAGAAGCTTTACCTTGCGATCCAGAGATTTCTACAAAGAAGTGGAAACAGAGAATTCGGGGAGAAATGGAGGAAGAGAACTTGGTCCGTAGAATCGAGATGCTGGAGACCATGATGGATAGGATGTTTAGAAGGCAAGAGGAACTTGCAGATTTGCAGAAGACAGCTTCCGTCAAGCAAGACTCCATGGACTCGGTGGTTCGAGGCTTAGCCGAAAAGTTTGGTATAGGCAAGAGCCACCATGAGGAAGATTATGGGGAAGAGCATGAAGAAGAGACTTCTAACACAAGAGAAAAGGTAAAATCTGAACATACTCCTTTTAAAGTTGAGACTAAAGTCGAAATCAAAAGCTTTGAAGGACAAGTAGATGCAGAGTTACTTGATAAATGGTTGAAACAGTTAGAAGTCTATTTTAGCGTCCATAATGTCACTGAGGCACAAAGGATCACCTTTGCACGTCTCAAAATGGAGGGACATGCTCTAGTTTGGTGGGAAACTCATCTAACTACTTGTGAAAAGAAGAAGCGTCCTATTGTGAAGTCTTGGCAAGAATTTAAGGAATTACTTAGAGCTAACTTCTATCCTATTGGCCATAAAACTGACCAAATGATTAAATGGCAGTATTTTAGACAAGGCAGTGGTCAAAGTGTGCAGGACTATACTACGGAGTTTCGGAGGCAAGCCATGTTGCTAAACATGGATTTGGAGGATGAGGATATTCTGACCAAGTACTTGGGAGGACTTCACACTCACCTTCGAAGAAAAGTCATCTCCACAAAGCCCAAGGATCTCAATGAAGCATGTGTACAGGCATACTACATAGATGATGAGAAAAAGCAAGGAGAAGCAGAGCCGAGGGTAAAGCAGTCAACAAATCAGCAGAAAAAGGATTATGGGCAAACAAGTAACAAGAGTAAGTGGAAAGGGAAAGGTAAACAAGCTGCCACTACTTTAAATACTTGTAAAGATCCCAAGAATTTTTGCAAGAATTGTGATATCAATGGTCATACTGATGCTACATGTTGGAAGTTGCATCCGGAGTTACATCCGAAGAACCGAACCAAGGACTCCAAGAAGTCCATGACAGCTGTAAAGACAGAAGGGGAGGTGGAAATCGAAGATGACTCTGATGTAGATGAAAGGCTTGGATGCACGGCCACCAACATGGACAGTGAAGAGGAGATGAGTAGACTATTCCAGATCAAAATCCAGATCAAGAGAACTAAGGTAAATGCTTTGGTTGATACCGGTTCTCAATCTAACTTGATTTCTGAGGCAGTTGTAAAGAAGCTTGGTCTTGAGACTTACGAGCATCCGCACCCTTATCCTTTGGGTTGGGTGAAGAAGGGTGTTGAAATTCAGGTAACAAGAAGATGTAAGGTCAAGTTTGGGATAAATTCCCAATATATAGATGTTTTTGAAGCTGACGTTATTCCACTTGATGCTTTTGATGTTGTATTCGGGAGTCCTTACTTGTATGTTAGGGATGCTATATTTATGAGAAGGGAAAACCGATACAGATGGGTCAAGGATGGGATCAGCTACAACATCCGGGCACACCAGCGTAAGACACGGGTTACTATGGTAAGTGCTAACCAAGCAAAACGACTTATTCAGTCAAATCATAATCAGTTTTGTTTACTTTTGTTAAAGGATAAACAAGATGGAGTAGAAGTTTCAGAGATTTCTAACCAAGGAAAACAAGATTTGGATAGTATTATTCAGTGTTTTCAGGAAGTATTTCAGGCTCCTAGTGGATTACCACCAAAACGGGAAGTAGAGCATGAGATTCAGCTATTGCCAGAGTCACCTCTACCGAACATCGGGTTGTATAGGCAATCCTTGCTTGAGAGTACTGAAGTAAAGAAACAACTCCAGGAACTAATAGACCAAGGGGTGATACGTCCGAGCACCTCACCATGTGGTTCGCCTATTGTGATGGTGCCAAAGAAGGATGGTTCTTGGAGAATGTGCATCGACTACCGTGCTTTGAACAAGATCACCATAAAGAACAGATATCCACTTCCCCGCATAGATGATCTCTTGGACCAGCTTCAGCATGCCAAATTTTTCACGAAGTTGGATCTCAAGTCAGGTTATCACCAAGTCAGGATGAAGGAGGAGGATATATGGAAGACTGCCTTCAAAACAAAACAGGGTTTGTATGAATGGTTAGTACTTCCTTTTGGATTATGCAATGCACCCGCTACATTTATGAGATTGATGAATGATGTATTGCGGGATTTCATAGATTCATGTGTCATTGTATATCTAGATGATATCTTGATTTTTAGTGCCACATGGGAAGAACATCTAACGCATTTGCAGCAAGTCTTGCAAGTTCTCAGGGAGAAACAACTGCTTTGTAATATGAAGAAATGTGAATTTTCCAAACAGTCACTTGTCTATCTTGGGCACGTGGTTGGAGGAGGAGAGCTACGAGTGGATCCAAAGAAGGTGGAAGCCATCACAAATTGGCCAACACCAACAGGAGCCACAGAGACTAGAAGTTTTGTGGGAGCAGTACAGTACATGGAAATTCATTCTAGGTTCCTCGGCAATTGCAGCACCTCTACACACAGTGGCCGCAAAGAGTAAGGGTTTTGATTAGGGTAAGGAACAAGACAAATCCTTTGAATTACTGAAATACAAGATTAGTCATGCTCCAGTACTTGCTCTTCCTAGTTTGCAGCAGCCTTTTGAAGTAGAGACAGATGCCAGTGATTACGCTATGGGCGCAGTGTTGCTTCAAGGAGGTAAACCCGTATGTTATCATTCTGAAACCTTCACTTCAGCAGTTAAAGGATATTCAGTATATGATAAAGAAATGTATGCACTAGTTCAGGCAATTAAAAAATGGAAACATTATTTGTTGGGTAAAGAAACTATTGTGCACACTGACCACAAACCTCTCCAGTATTTGCAAGCACAGTCTAAATTGCAGCAGGCAAGGCACTACAAATGGATGGGGTTTCTTCAGCAGTTCCATCTAGTGATCAAATACAAGAAGGGTAGTACAAATTTGGTGGCAGACATGTTGTCTAGGCCACCCACACAGGAAAAGTTCTCCTGTTTGGCCACTATCTCTCAGATCGAGCCCTTCACGAAGGAAGCTTACGGAGAGGCATATGCCCAAGACAAAGACTTTGGGGTAACATTTCAGAAGTTGCAGTCCCAAGGGGCTGAAAAGATGGGGATTGAAGATTGTTATCTCAAGGACGGGCTGCTCTACCGATGGGGGAAACTTTGTGTGCCTAAAGAAGAAAGACTTCTATTGATGAGGGAAGCACATACCTCGAAAGTAGCGGGACATTTCGGTGTTGGTAAGACCCTAGCCCACTTGCAAAGGTATGTATATTGGCCCAACATGCAAGAAGAAGTATCAAAATTTATTCGTGGATGTAAACTTTGTTGTACTAGCAAGCCTAAAACTAGGAAGGAAGGTTTGTATATGCCTTTACCAGTACCTACTCGTCGTGGGAGGACATTTCTATGGATTTTGTAGGAGGATTACCTATGTCTAAACATGGCCATGACTATCTCTATGTTGTTGTTGATAGATTCAGTAAAATGTGTATTCTTATGGCATGTAAAAAGACAGTAAAAGCACATGAGGCGGCAGATCTTTTCTTTGCTAATGTATGGGTGCATTTTGGTTTGCCAAAGTCTATTGTCTCTGACAGGGATTCCAGGTTCTTGGGGAAGTTTTGGACTACTTTGTGGGACAAGATGGATACCAGGTTACAGAGGAGCACAACTTTCCATCCACAGACAGATGGACAAACAGAGGTGGTAAACAGGACTTTGGTACAGTTGATCAGAGGGTATAACAGTAAGTACCCAAGGACTTGGGATGAGTCCTTAGCCTACATTCAACATTCCTATAACCGGGCAGTACACACATCCACTATGAAGTCACCATTTGAAGCATGCTTTGGATATCTACCTACAAATCCGCTGGACATAGCAGTTGGACAGCAGGATGAGGAGGATACACGAGACACAGAGGTGACTAGAGCCAACAAGTTCATTGAGAGGATCCGGAAAATCCATCTCAAGGTCAAAGAACAGCTAGAGAAATCTCAAGCAAAGTACAAAGCTAGGCATGATCAGCATAGGAGGGAACACAAGCTTCATGTTGGAGACAAAGTTTGGCTTTACTTGAGCAAGGAGAGACTACAAGGTCAAGCACGGAAGCTCAAGCCACTACGATATGGACCCTTCACCATATTGGAGCAGGTTGGGGAAAATGCTTTTCGACTTGATTTTCCATCATTCATGAGGATGTACTCTGTAGTAAACTGTGAGAACTTGCACCTATATGAGCCATCCATGCTAGATGAAGATGAAGAACTACAGTTGCTACCTTCCATTGAGGATTGCATCTTGGACTCACGAGGTGAATTGGAGGAGGATGTAGTGCTACAGCAGAAGGTCAGAGAGACTAGAAGAGGTCCACAGGAGTCTTGGCAGATTGGACTGAAAGGAAAGACACCAAGGCAGGCCCGGTGGTACTCGAAGGAGCAAGCGAGGGAATTGTTTCCTCATCTACTCCCCCACTAAGCTTTTGTGGGACCAAAAGCCTCCTAAGAAGGGGAGGTGTGATCCATAGGGATCCAAAATAACTCTACTTCATCAGAAACAGTCAGCACAAAGAAGAAAAACAATAAACGGAGGTTCTGTCTTTTAAGTAACAGGACCGCCACCCTGTGCAGGGCGGCGGTTACAGAACCGCCACCCAGCCAGGGTGGCGGTCCCAGGACCACCGGTCTACACAGGGCGGCGGTCCTGGCCATTACGGACAGAAAACAAAATTTGAAACGAACAGCCTCTGAATTTGAAAGGATGTTCGTTTCTCTTCTCCTTCATGACCTTTCCCATTCTCCAGTGCACGGGAGGACATGAGAAAGGCTATAAATACATGATTGTAGAAGTGTAGAAGATCATCGAAGCATGGGAGCAAGTGAGCAAGAAGTCTTAGTGCTGGAAATTGTATTTTGTAGAAGAAAGGAGTGTTGAGACAGAGCAAGCAAGTAATTGAAAGGAAGTGTTGAGATATTATCTACTTCCCTTTCTTACTTATTGTAAATTTTGTACTTGTTGATTTGAATTGGCCAATAGAAGTGGGAAGAAAGAGCAATTGCCCTTCCCGACTGGTTTTTCCTCCATTGGAGGTTTTCCAGGATAAAATTGTTGGTGTTATGAGCTTATATTCTTTCCTTTACTACAATTGTTGATTCTAAGCACAATAGTAATTCATTCACTAGCTATCTCTGTTATTTTCTAATAGAAAGTAAACAACAACGATTAATTTGTGATTTTGTGAATAATTCCAAAGTTGAATGAAGGCTTCAAGCTCCTCAACATATGGATCAAATTCGTGGTTCCTTTTCACCCACTCATCTAACACTAAATCAGGTACATGAGGTGGAACATGTTGCTCTTCAAGATCTGAAACTTCTTCTTCTTGGATTAGGTAATTAGATTGGAGAGGAGATGGGTCATATGACTCAATATCATAGGAAAATATTGGCTCAACTTGTATGGTAAACCGGGTACCATACCTTGTCTTGAGTAAGATATGGGACTAATCGGAAGACAAGTAACCACCCACTTTAGCAGTAAAATATCTTGACAGAAAAAGGGAAAACAAAGGAGGTAAATCAATGACTGACACATCTTGAGTTATGGTGAGGCTTGGACATGCATGAAGGGTTAACTCAAGATCCTTGATGATTCCTAGAGTGGTGACCATTGAGCCATCTAGCTACAAGACTCCTTTGGCTAGAGGGTTGTACTTAAGACCTAGGATATCAACAATTTTCTTAGGCATGACAGAAGTACTGGTGCCTGAGTCAATCATACAATTATGGATGAGATGTTTTCCTATGATCAAACATACAAAAGGGTGGGGTTTTAAAAACCTTACTTGCTTCTCCTCTGCTTTAAAAATATTAACAGATACGCCCGGGTTTCAGATAGTTGGATCAGAGTGTGGAAGTTATGCCAGATCTTCAAGAAACAAGTCGCGCTGAGATGGAATGTTTAGAGTGTCCCACATCATGACATTTATATTTTTATTCTTCATCTGGTCCACAATGTTGAATGGAAGGCCCATTGACTTGTGCATTTGAGGCACAAATTTATCTTTTCTTGTTTGTTCAAGCACATAGGCAAGGGCCTTGGCTTGCGTAGAGGCTTGACCTACCAAATGAGGAGAGGGCACTAAATTACATGGAACCTCATGTGTTAGAACTTGGGGGGATTTTATTACTGGATCCCTTGGTTTTGTTTCTTTGCTTCTGAGGATTGACCGGTGTTGTAGAAATTGAGACTTATGCATTGGACTCGAGCATTTGTTTCTTGTACCTTGTGTTGTTAACAACTTGAGCACGTAGTTTATTTGCATCTTCTATTGCTTGATTAATTGCATAGAATTCTTAAGTGCCAAAGAATATAAATTTAGACTCTAAAGGGGATTATATTTTTTCTTGCCTCTTAGGCTCGCTTACACTTATGAAAGGTTCATAGTAGAAGCAACATGAATCATGTAGGCATATGTGCGTGTAACATTAACATAGTTATATTGACTACAAGGAATGTTACAAGGGAAGCACCATTTTGACTCTTGTGCCATGTTGTTCTAAATTAGAACAAGTTCTTGGCTCGTATTGGGTGCTAGGAGAGGTTGCGTAGGAGGAACTACTTATAAAGGAAGGTGCGCGTTAGCATGCCATATGTCATTTTGTTGGTTCTGTCCGTATCTCTATTTTCCATATTGATTCCATCTAGGCTGATTATTTTGGTTATGAACCTGATTAAAGTTGTTCTCGAAGGCTTGTGCTTGCTACTTTTCTAAATATACAACTTTATTTGACAAATTTTTAATCAGGGCTTTCATTTCTTCATCTTCTTTTTGGTGCACGGGATGGTACGATGGGGATGCAATGGGTTGCATGCTCTACACTAAAACATGAGAAATATAAGTCTGGGACATTGGAGACATCTCTAGGAATAAGGGTACAGGTGGTCTAGGGGATAACTTTCCATCCTGAATATGACTATTCTCAACCCTTATTACAATGTTGTAAGTAACAAGTAAGGCCATACCTCCCATAGATTGAATTATGACTGAAATGTCACTATTCAGATCCCTTAGATAATATAGGAAAGCATGTTGGGCTGTACGTATTACCACCAGAGGTATTTTGTCCCAAGTCTTTTGGAATCTGATGTTAAAATCAATCATCTACTCATTGGGTGCCCTCTTTTTTGTAGTTAGTTACTCCAATAGTGATAGACAATTTGACTTATCTTCAAAATAATTATATAGAAACCTTCCAAGCTCATCCTAGGTAGTAATAGATGTAGGTCTCAGGCCTCGGTACCATTGGAGTGCTTTACCTTGGAATGAAGCCACAAAAAACTTGAATACTGCATCGTAATACATGATCAAATAGACAAAGCACATGTTTGATACATCCTAGATATGCTTAACAAGAGTGAATTGATTCTCACTGGTGAAGTATGGAATGCTCTTGAGTGTGGCTGCTGGCATAACATGTTGTGCATTGAGATTGAGAGGGATTTCACTAGTGAAAATATCAAAGTTTATCGGAGGAGGAGGTGGTTGTAGTGCCATGGTAGGGTGCATAGGTCTACTGTGAGGAGGATTAGAATGCACAAGGAGTGCCAGAGATAAAGATGTGTGCACATTTGTTTTGTTATGTAATCTCCTCAGAGATAGATGGAGGTACTTGAAAGACACTTCAACTACTACACTTTGTCTCGTATGCACTTTTCTCATGAAAGGCACTAATGACTACTGAAAACAATATATCTGGATGTTCATAGTTGTCAGATGCGTTAAAATAAGCCTCCTAAAGTCAGAAATCACTAAGTCACACACCAAAACTTAGCAATAATGACATTTAAGCTTTCAATGTTAGTTCCATTGGGTGTGCAAAAAACTGTTGGTTATTGAAACTTGCACATTTGTCTTAGATCTAAAAGAAATGAGTCGTTTGAGTAAAAAATGGGACTGTCTCCAAGTTATGGAACCTTGCTCACTTGAGACAAACCTCTGGAGAAGGTCGGTCCCTCTACTTACTTCTATTGCTACTACTACTCCTAATGCTAAAATGCAAACCTAAGCTAAAAATGCCAAGGAACTAGGAATAAAAGGATATGTAGAAAGGGAAAACTCAAACTAAGGGAGGTGATAACACCAGAAGAAAAGGTATGAACAAGATTAACTTCAAGTGAAAACAAAGGAGAATGTGCAGAAGAAGGCTAGACATGTGTAACACAGGCCAGAACACCATCGCACAATAATTTTGATGAAACATAATTAGAAAAGGAGATGCAAGGGATGTGAAAAGGCATAACAAACACACAACATGAAGGAAAGGCAATAAATAAGAACAAAAATAAGCTAATGTATAAGATAACCACAAAAGAATGTTTCTATCACTTCCAAAAATGCACAGTCTATTACAATGGCGTATGAGGCCGATATCCACATGCAAAAACTAGATATGAAGGTTTGCAACTCAAAATGTAAGGCAATGCCTTTATAAACTGAAAGAATCCAACCCCCATCAATGAGCAATGCTCTTACATTTATAGATGAATCGATGAGAGAGATAAGGATGGAAAATATGATTTGAAAACTCAACCAACAAAAATGAGCAATAAATTCCTAAAAATCCACCCCAAATGTATCAAATGTGCTTCTCTATGTCTGTTTGGCATGTGGGAGAAGAAAAGGGCTAGATCTAAATCAAATCAGGTAGTTGGAGAAATCAGATCCTGTATTAATGGCATTAAAGATGTTTTTCATCTTCTCATGCACCCAATCGTGTTGAAATTTGAACTTGAGTGATATGGAGTGTAACCCACGTCATTAACTATATTTTCATTTTATACCACATTATAAGGATTTGGCACCCTATTGGCATGCTTTAATAGGTTATGTGTGATTCACTCAATGTATGATAGTCCATGTGGCATAGGAACTGGTGTAGAAGAAGGTGTGATAACATGCATGGAGTAAAGAAGTGCAGGAGAAGAAAACAAGGGGAGGTGTGTAAAAGTAATCCATGTGGGAGAAGTGGAAGGAACACCTACCAGAGGAACATATGGAAGAGGCACAATCATTACAAGATAATGTATGACAGTTAGGATGGGGGTGTGCAAGAATGCTAGGGACTTAGCTAATTTTGGGAAGTAAGTTCATGATGCGTGCAAGATGAATAGACTACTGGGAAGAAGGCGAATGCGTAGAAATTTTGTGTGAGGGAAAACAGAACAAATGGAGGAATAGGAAGGGAAGTTGAAAGCACAGGAAAGGAGCATGTAAAGGCACGTGAGGAACAAGAGCCAATGAACATGTCAAAATAACAATTGAAGTACGTGTAACCTGCAATACAAAACCTCATATCTGGAATAGAAGTACAAGTTATCTAAATAACTAGGGGAGTTATTTTAGATAGCAATGTCCATAGTTAGTGGATCACTTTTAGTGAATTCTATGATTATTCTTATATAACTTAATTATTTGTTCAAGATAAGTTATTTATCAAGTTTTATCTCATTTGTAAAGGCTTACAATAAGATAATAAAGACATATATGCTTTTTATAAAAAATTTCTTAGAGTGTGAAACTAGAATATTATTATATGCATATCAAACGACACTTGGGACATCCTTGCATTTGTATTGGAGACATCTAATGCTGATTGCATTTAATATAAATTTTACAAGAATAGTATGTTGAAACTTTTCAAATTTTTTTTAACATGGTTAGTTGTTAAGCATATTGTTATGTTAGTTGTTATACAACTAATATTTAACTTTTACAAGTGGTTAAAAGTGAAATCAATAAATGAATTAGATTTATATGCTTATTATGATGTCTATATGGATATTGTGACTCTAACCATGTTGATGTTGTGTCAGATATAAAATATACTGGATATGTGTTCAAGTTTTTTGGTGCAGGAACCATTACTTAAAACAACTAAAGAAACCAACAGTCTTCATTTCTTCTACTGGGGAAGATAAGTACAATGGAAGAAACAAAGAAGCCATGTGGCTAAAGCATCTTTTGGAAGATATACACATGGAAGCTGAAGGAATTATTCTTCTTATATGTGGTGTTTAGAGTGATATTACTCTTGATAAAAAATCCTATTCAACATCATAGAATGAAGCATATTGAAATTCATATGCATGTTATCCGAGAGAAGGTTATTTGCGGTGATAGAGATCTCCAGTTCTGCCAGACTGAAGATTATATTAGAGATATGTTCATGAGCCATTATGTGTTGTAAAATACTACAAGTGTGTGTAATGCTTAGCCTTTCAGAGTTACCATTGAGGGGGAGTGTGCATGTAATGTCACCTCCTAATGATCGAATGATTGTTAAATCCTTCTCCTATGTACTTCTCTTGTTTAAAGCATTGTAAAAAGATCTTGTATGATCTATGTAAAATGATAGAGTTTACAGTAAATTGATAGAGTTTATGGAAAATACAGTCTAATGGTTGCATATATTTGTAAAGGAGGTCCTTGTGTTATAAAATTCTCCTAGAGATGCGGTATAATAATTTTTCCACGAGAAACGATGGGATTTAATCTCACAAATACATATGATAGCCTAAACCTTTATGGTTTATGGATTTATAAATCCTGTTGTAAAAACATGTAATGGTCGCATATGGTTCCCCACTTAATATTAAGGGGGAGTGTTAGAACTATAATATTAAGTGTATCATAATATTTAGTTTATATTTAAATACTATAGAATAAATTATATTCTTATTATTTAAATATAAAATTTATATTAAGTGGTTAGTTATTTAATTAACTAAATATTAAATCGAGTTGCACCTCATCACTTAATAAGGTCATAACCCTTAGGGTTATTTAAATATGGCCGCTGGCCATAATTAGATGTATCAATTTACTCCGAGTTAAAAACATGGAGCAGGAAGTGAGGAGAGGAGTTACTAGACTAGTTGAAAAGTTTCTCAATAAAATGGAAAATATTCTTCTATGGTTTTTTACCCCATTGGGGTTTTCTACATTAAATTCTGTGTCACTTTTTAATAGTGTTATTTACTTTTCTTTATATTTGTTACTATGTGAATTCATTCATTTATTTATATGTAGTCATTAATGTTTAATTATTATTTAATATTGTTGATATAAATTTATACCCCTCGTCTTGAAACTAAGTCTATAAGGTCTTTTTTTATACTTCTTAGTGAAGTTATGGTCTACATCAATGTTTCCCATGTAATTCAAAGCAGATAGGTCTGGTATGAGAAGTTTGTTATTTGAATAAGATGGTATGAAGTGTGTCTAATTTAGTCTTAAACTCAAGAATATGTGTAACTCTGTAAAGAGTTGTCTAAGTCCTAACATTCTTGGTTAGGTGTCATTGAGTCATACTCATTATTAAGTCATGCTCATTATGGTGTCAATAATGATCATGTTACATAAAGGATAAATTCATAAGGGATGATTCATAAAATATGATGACTTGGTTAGACCATCATCTCAAGGTAGATTGTGGTAGAGTTCATGAAGGGTAATTAAGGACAATCCAAGAAGGATACAAGTAAGTGTTTGTGTTTTCTTTGCATCATAACCAAAATATGGCTACTCAGGATATTAGAGGAGATTGATGAAAATATTTTTTTAAGACTTGAGGACTTGAATATTAAAATTTTTACACTTTTAGTTTTCACTACCTTAATTAGGCTCTTGCAAATCAGAATAAGCAGTATGAAGGAAAACATGTGCTTGAGGGAGTAAAAATTGAAGTTGAAGGCCAAAATTTAAATCAACATCATCTTAACGTGGTGTAATTGAATACTAAAGTGATTTCATCCCAAGAGGAAGTAAAAATTCTTAGGAAACTGTGAGAGTTCTTATATTTGACTGTGAAGTGCTTTGGAGACCTATTAATAGGGGTAAGTTGCAAACTAGGTAAATAAAAATTCAAGAACAAACTACAAGCTTGATAGAGTATATAAAAAATGGTCAAATGGGTACTCAAATAGGTAAGATTCCTTTGATAAAGTGAATGAATCAAAATTTAGGAATGAATTCTTATTAGAACAGGGCTAGTAGCATGTGTGAGCAAAACAAAGAAGAGAAAATGGGATAGAGGGATACTATATATGCGTAACTTTGATGGGTAAAAAAAAGTTTTGATTCATTAAATGGATCTTGATAAAGTTTATAAATTAGTGTCAATTAGTGAGGCTCATCAAGTTGACAAGAAATTGATATATGTGACATCAATGCAATTAAGAAAATAGAGGGCAAATATGATTGTCATAATGTCAGACATAAATAATTCAAAGGTATGTATGCTTGACAACTTGATTCCTGTTAGATTGAGTCATGTTCATGACATCATGAGTGTGATTTACATCTCATAAAATGATGTATGGAGATGGTCTAATGTCGAATTCAAGACCATGGAGGTTAAAGTAGGTTTCTTGGTTGAGGAATGATGCTTCCCAGGTAAAAACGAGTTTCACTAATAGGTAAGATGAGAGAAATATATGGTTTGTAATTCTTATTTGGGTTCCTAAAATGAAGTGTTAAGATATGATGTAGTTTATGATAAGTTTATAACAATCATCAATCTGCAATGAACAGTTCTCTTGAGCTAATGAAAGGTAAGTCTTTCAAATTCACTTATGGAGTTGTAACGATGATATCAATGGCATGAATGTAAGAAGTGTACAATCAGAACATGTTTTCTAGGATGGTCTTAGTAATAATGGAATGATTCAAATCTAAGGACTATGGGCTTGTAGGTTTACATTCCCTTGAAATGTACTGAAATAAAAAATTTGTTACAAGACTATGTAGGTATCTAAGGGTCTTGAATTTCATGAATGGATGAAGGCATGCTCCATGCCAATAATATGATGTACTGTGATAGCACCATTATAGGCTTCTAGGAGTTGAAATTGAGACATGGGAAGCCATTGAAGTTATTGATCCAAGATAATTATGTAATAAAAAAGATTGAATGGCATGAGTGTTATCCTTACAAAATTAGTGATGGAACTTATAAACCCATGTATGTGACTGAGTTTTATCATTGCAAAATGAAGTAGTCTGTATAGTATTGCAGGGCTTCAATAGTAGTTGCACAGGTCTGTAAAGTATATCAATATTTTTGAGATATCAATATGGATGAGGGGAACCTAAGTGATTCATATATCCCATGGAATTAAGAGGTTATATGATTAATGAGATTTAGTTAACCTAACATTTTTGGGATTGAATGACAGTGACAAAAGATACATATGGTCTATAAAGGATTGAGACATGAGTGTTATAGGCTAACATGGTGCTATATCTCATCAAGGCATGGGTAATTGGATTGTATCTCACCATTAATTAGGTATGGAAGGTGTCTTGGAAGTATGAATAGTACTTGAAGACTCGTATATTAATCGCTGGATGTACAAATACCTAATGGAATACAAGTCATTTAACACTAGAAGGCTGTGATAGTATGCTCAAGATAAGGATCAAAACATTGAAATAATGTTTTAGGGTAGTGATCAAGTGGATAAGGCATCCTCAATGCATCATGAGCAAGGTAAACATTCAAATTTTTTCTTCTTTAGTCAAAAATTGATACCATATGTCCAGGGGGAGTCATAAGGAGTTTCTTCATGAGGTATGATTGTGCTTCTAGAGCATTGTAAAGATTTGGCCTAAAATAGCACTGAAGATTCAGTTTAGGGATTTCTTGGTTCAAAATGATTGTGTGTGAACATGATGTATGCAAAAAAGGTCAAGAAAATTTAAAGCCCTGTCACATGGTGAATGATATAAGCAATCAAGATGAAAGTAAGCATGGTATTTTTGGCTCTAAGACTTCATTTTTGTCATGTTCATAAGTAGCATGCATTAGTATAAGGTCTGTTACAATTTTCCCTTGGTGAGAAAGAAAGTTTAAAAACAGAAGTTTTGAGTAAGATATGATAGTTTTGTAGCGTTTGTATTATGGTTAATGTTTCCAGTACCAATAGGGGATCCAAGGAAGCAAGATAAGATGAAAACCATGATTTTTAGGTATTCCTTTTCATTAATGTAAAAAGGGGGAGAAGATTAGGTGGTTTTCCATCAATGACAAAGGGGGAGATTGTTGGCATGTTGAGTTCTAGGTGTTGTCATTGATGTAAAAATCATTAATGACAAAGAGAATGATGGAGAAGTGTCATAAAATTATTTTTATGATGATTACATGGATTTTCTGATACTTTCCTGATGGCATGAAGTGATTCAGTGAGATTGGCTTGGCGTAGCAAGCCTAGACAGGTGACCTAGCTAGCCTAGGTGATGGAGCATGATGGTTTGAGTTTTTTGGTGGCTTGAGGAGCATGGTATTGGCATGGAGATAATTTTTTGAGAGTTTTTAAGCACTCACATGAGTTTCAAGGTATAGGTACAGGTTAAAAACCCAGTTTCAAGGTATCATCTAGACCCAGTCTAGGTGCTTTGAGGCATAAGGATGAGTTGTAGATCCAGATGTGAGCTTATGGAAGCATGAATAGGTATAATACATGTTTAATAATATGTTATGTCCTTTTAGATAGGTTCATGATGAGTTATAGTGTTATTTCAGTTGACCCTAGCCTAAACCATGTAAAACCCCAAGGGCTAGTCATGCAAATGAAATGGGTTGAGAATATGGAGAAAGCTATTTGAGATAACATGATGATTAGAGATGGTGAATATGGGTGTCCTAGAGGTGTGAGAAAATTTTAGAGTCATTATTAAGAATATTTTTCAAGTTATGATATTTTATGTGAAACAAGGTCCAAGAAGAAGCGTGTTTTCTAGCTCGAATTGCTACTTATGATGCTCACCATGAATTGTGTGATTTTCATGGGACCTTGTGGATTTCGGGGATGATTTTCCATTGATTTAATAAGGTTTCAAAAAAATAATGAATTCATTTCATCGTCACATTTTTATGAACGAATGTTAAGAAGGTAAACAACTTTTTGTGTGCTTGAAACCCTAGCTCAAAAGCGGTAGGAGAGATATTGATCATAAGTGCCTAGAATTGATTTATTGTGCTAGTATGATGATTGGATGTTATTTAGGACTCCTCCATCTTTCCATATAGGTAATATAATGCTTGTGACATTTTTTGGGCCCCACCTAAAAATGCAAGTTTATGATGAAGTTCAGTTTAATGAAAGATTTCCTAAAGGATTTGCAAAATAAATTGACATTTTTTTATCCCTGGAGTTTTTATAGATGTCCATAATAGTTTCAAATCATGTTTGATCATAAATGGAAAAGTGTGCCCTATTTATGAAGACTAGTCATAAGGTAGTTTTTGGGTAGTTTTTCAGAGATGGAATTTGGTTGAAGGCCTTCCACTTGGAGTTCGAAGGAAATGTATGATGTTCTAGAAAGAGGTTTCTAATGAATTTCTATTGGTATATGGTTTGTCTCATGATGATAAGATTTTATGGGTCATACAACCAGATCATACTAAGCCAAGAACACAGATGCTAATCTCTAGCACCATGGCGATGCAATAAGATGAAAGCAGATTCACCATGAATGGACTTTATGTTTAATATCTTTGCAAACAAATGAAGCAGGATGTTAATGTTTCTCATATGTTATTATGGAACTCAATGAAAGTACAATGAGAATGGTGCAAACTTGCTTATATATGCAAGGAACTAACAATCTGACAACCAGTGGTCGAGCTCAATTTGGTGAAGATCAAGCCATAAATCAAGGAAATAACTAGTCATGACACATATGGATGTTTAGGATGAGAACTAGACATCAATGGATCTAATCAATACCATAGATCAAGGAAAGAATTAGTCAATACCATAGATAATAGGAAAAAAACTTGGGTGTTCCTAGGCCCAAACTGAAGATAATATCTCCTAATATCTAAATAAGATAAAAGAAATATCCACACACATAAGTGGGTGAGGATAAATACAATAAAGGTAAATAAATTACCTAGGTGAACATGAGCTAAGGTAAATACCTACTCTAACAGACTAATCATGGTTATAGTTTTTTTGGTTTTAGCTCATCTAGGTGATGGGTTTTGAGTAAGTTTTGTGCTTTTCTAGTGCATTTGGGCATGACTGACCTACATGGGTACAATATGAATGTATTGATATTTTTTTAAGTTGTATTAGTCTAACTAGAGGAGGGAGACCAACTTGATTTGTGTTTTTGAGATAAAGTGCATATAAACATGAAGTTTGAATTCAAATTTGAACTAGTCTTGTGAGAGAAAAATTATGACCCAAGTAGAAGTGTGTAAAAGGTATGAAGGAATGATTTGAGAGTTGAGAGAATGTTTAATAGCTTGAGGATTGATTGAGAGAATGTGTGCAAGGTTTTGAAGTCAAGAAAAGTGACGAAGGAAGGAGAAAAAGTAAGCTAGGTAAATGAGGGTTTGAGCAAGGGTTTAAACGAGTTTGGAGCTAAATATTTTGATCACCATCAGCTGAGTTATTGCAGCATATCTTCAGTTATCTTATTATTAAAATCTTGTGTGATGAGTCATATTCATGCAAGTCTCTCAATGTGAGTAATATCAATAAGGGTTTAGGGGTTGGTGCTCCTTGTGAGGTTGGTACCTCACTATAGAAATCTTTTGTGATGTGTAATATTCACTTGAGTCTTTTTTGTGTGTAATATCATAAAAATTTTCAGTGTGTTTTCTTACCCTTGTTGGTTTCCCACTTACATCTTGTGTTCTTTTTTACTCCTTCATGTTTATGTACTTGTGGATGGTTGTTGCTTATTGTTGAGATCTCATCAAAGGCATAGTTTAATGTTAATGGTGTATGAAAATTGATTTTAAATTGATTAATGTTTTTGAAGGACTGCTTCTCCCCCCTGTTCATTGTGCTTGGATAACAAAAAATCCTTAAAAATAGGAATAAATATAGAACAAGGACCAAATTCACACACATAGAATCGACCACTAAGGGAGAAAACCATAATATACTATAGAATGAATTAGAGATTTCCATAATTGGGGGAAATTTATAGAAAATTTTAACATTGTCATGTTCTTAAATATATTTGCATAATTCTGGTATTTATCTGGATACAAATGACACAATTAAAAGTAGAATATAGGAGGCATGAATACTTCATTCCTTATTAACTACATCACTTAGATACATGGTATGGGGGTATGGGTCCTTATCCGTGCATTGTTAAGCATTTTTATAATAAAATTAATTTACTATAGCACATGGTGTGGTCATGGGCCATATATGCACTCTCAACTTTGTGTTAACTATGAAATTAGTCTTATATCTGTGTGCAACAATGTGGTTCATGGGGTTGAAATATATCAAGGTGGCTGGATATTTAATAGGATGTTATTCTGTCCTCTTTCTCTTTATGTGGTAAGGTATTAGGGAATATATATATTTTGTATACTTCTCTTCCCTCTTTGTGAGGTTATTTGGGAGACATTTATTATTATACCTCTTTTTGATGTTAGGTCATGCACACTTGATTTGTTTTCTACTCTATCTTCTCCTTTATAAAAAATGGGGACTGATCACTTGCAATCATTTGTTATTTTTGTGTAAATCAAAATTCACAAGTAAAAAAATAATGATATCTTCTTCCTCTATAAAGTAAATAAGTGTATCAATTTCTTTCTTTACAAATCTTTACTTTACTATGCACAATTTTAAATTTTAAATTTACATTTAGTTTACAATTTAATTTATTCTATGGATATTGAATACACTATATGTTTTAGGTTTCATCATGGAACATGCCAACACCAACATTAGGAAAATAACTATCAAGTAAAGGTAAATTGTATGCAGACTCAAGTATGTTATCTTTTAAGTTGAAAATGTGAATTCCACACTTGAGGTGGGGATAATTTAGCCACTCAAATTTGGTAACTTATCCAAGTTGGAAATGATAAGTTTGAATTTGTTCATATACTAAGGCAAATACTCAAATTCTAACTACATTGATATATCCATAATCCTTCTCTCTCTTATGACTTATTAATCTATGCACACTGCTCTATCATGCATTCCTAAAATATTAATTATCCAAAGTAGTAATCCATCTTAAGGAATCTATCCTAGACTCTGGATATTTCATCACTAAATACATGTATGAGACCATAAAGAATAGGGTCAAATCATACTACAATTTGGGCTGACCTGTATGGTCTCATGCCCTCTCTCCCAAAATATTTTTCTTAATTGGAAAATCTTATGTGCATTATTTCATCTTCCCTAGGTCAACCATAATGTGAATATCTAATTTTTGGAATCCTATATAATAAATTCAAAAGAAATTCATAAATTTCCTAGAATTCTCAAGCACTCCTATTACAAATATTAACACTAAAGCACTCAAATATATCTTAAATATTCATAAAGAACTTACACATCCTTTAGAGAAGACACCACACAAGATTGAAACACTCAAAATCGATTCACTATTCTAACTTCCTCCATCACAAATAATGTAAATGAATTAGTGATTTAAAATAGTCAAATATATATAACATTATTAAGAAAGATCTCATATGTAATAACAAACAAGTGTGATCAATATAGAGATAAGAGTGACTTCACTTGTATCTCATTGTTTGGGATGTTTCTAGGATAGACACTAGATAAAACAAGATGGATATGAATTGAGTAAGATTCATCTGGAGAACATATATCCAAAATTTTATTATAGATAAAATTTCCTGAAGGAGGACAAGACCACCCCGAGTGCTAGTGTCTGAATTGGGTGCTAGTGTCCTGGAAACAACTTTGGATCTAATATTTTTAGATCTTGATAATTTCTTCTTCCTTTCACTCTTTTTATTTTCCACCTTGTTGTATGGTTTTACTTTCACACCTAAACCTGCAAAAAAATCCTATCTAGCTACATAAGGCTCAAACACACATTAGATGGAATACATAATACATATGCTTAATTTGGACTAACCTCGATGGTCACACTAATGTAATTTTTACTGAGGAATGCACTACATTTCAAAATCTATGTAGTTCTAGTGTGTGTATGATATAATTGTGTCCCTTGAAGCTAGGTTTCCCCTTGTGTCCAGTTGTACTAAAATAAAGTGAGTTATAATTTCTTTACCCCCTAAGGTGAACGCGTGAGATTGAATTTGATAAATAATCCCCTTCCTATGCAGTGAACAAATGGTGCAACACTAAATGTAATGGTTGAATGTTTCTCTTTTTCACAAGCAGTAGCAGATAGGGAGTAATAAGACCAAATTGCCCAGCCCCTAATAATAGTGATTAATTTGTGTGTGTGTGTGTGTGTGTGTGTGTGTGTGTGTGTGTGTGCATGTGTAAATGTGTGTGTGTGTGTGTGATCCCTTATTTTAATTTCATCATTAAAAAATAAAAAGGCCGATCCAAGGTGGTAGGTAGTAATTTTAGAAAAGATAATAGTCTATGTGACATCTCAAATATGAGAAAAGGAGGCAAAAGGAAAGACAGCACCCAAAGGGGACGATAAAACGCTTGGGTGCTTCTTATCCCTAATGGGTGGTGATGTCTAGGAATTCTTAGTAGGATAAAACAGGAAACACAAATTTTGGGTCACGCATGTATCTAACATCCAAAATTAAAGTAGTCGTTCCAAGAAAGTAAAATGACTACATCTAATATATAAAAAGGATAAAGAAATGTAAAAGAAAAAAAACAAGTGTTATTAATGTCTAGTAATATCTTGCTTAGAAATCATATGCATATAATTAGATACATAGAGGTGTGATTTAAATAGTAAGTTCGTGATTTTATGTCTATATTTTCCCTCTAATTTATGTTCATGAATGAATATTTGGTAACTTAACATAAAGTAGATAATAAAAAAATACCTTGTCGAAGAGCTAAAGGAGGGTTGTAGTCTGATAACATGCCGGGTATGGAAATTTATAACTGTGTTGAATGAGAGGTTGTAACGTGTGTATCATGGAATATAAGAGGGGATTAGGACCATATAGTTGAACTTATGTTTATGGTAGAAATGACGTGCATGTATGTTTGTTTCTTAAAAAATACCTTTTTCCTAAGCATATTATGCTTTGATACTGATCATTGTTTCATTTGTGATACCTTTTCCTGGAGCATAGGAAAGTACGTGGAAAATAATAGAAGTGTATTCAATGCTTATGGTATATTAAATTGAACTTTAACTAAGTAAAATGTCAAACTATAAACATGTATTGAAAAATAAGTGAGTTGAGGATACAATACAACTAAATGTCATGAAAGAGAAGAGATAGAATTATTCCTATCGTATGTTTGTTGTCCTTGGATATGGTTGGAAGAGTACTGAAGTGATTTAGGCGTTCATGTATTCACCATACTGATGATTTAGTCATCCTATCACCATACTAAGGTATTTATACATCATGTTTCCAAGGTAAGATTATTGAGAGGGCTATAGGATTTTCCCTCCAAGTGTTGATGCTTCCCCACATGGATAAGTTCCAATACAGATGATGACTAACCCCATAGAAACTATTCACATATGACACATTGTTCCAGGAATATAATTTATCCTAAATATACCCTAAATTCCACTCCTTATTTTATACCGGTAGAGAAAATGTAAATTGAGAAAGAAGACGATTTAATTCATTTGCTCAAAGCAATGTAACTTGCCACTGATTTTATTCCTCTATGTACCTTGATAGTAACCTATGCAACCAAGTATTTTCTATCAATAATCTATGGATAATCCTATCCACTAAGAACCTTATTAAAACTTCATTGTATCATACATGTTCTACCCCTATGAGAAGAGAACCTCACTAGGTGAGGACACCAGCATACACCATTCCTTATCTATATTGGGAAATTCTATCCCTACTCTGCTTTGACACAAGTATAATTCTGAACTATTTTATTAGCATCTTATTTGGTCATAATTTTAATATATACCTATTTTGTGTCTAGGAATATGAATTGATTGAGTGGGCTGAAATAATCACATGATGATATCCCCCACTTTTTTAGGGTGCATTTTAGGTAAACAAATGCGATGTGTGGCCTAGATGAAATGAGGAAAGTTGAAAGTGATTTGCACATCTAAAATTAGAAATCCTTCTAGTGGGATAAGGAATATGCATGGTAATAACCATCACACATGAAAAATAATGGGAAAAATCTATTATAGACTATTAGTCCACAAAAAAGCGTGGAATGATTTAATAGATACTAGTAAAAACATGTAGTAATCTAGCAAAATACATAGTGAGTAGTTTGTTTTATACATGGGAAACCACTTATGATGTCACAATAAACTCATAATCCTTCAAATCTCATACAAGATAAAACACACAAAAAAATCATATGAAAAAACCCACAAACATAATGTGAAAAATAGACAACAAGACACAAGGAAATAAGATAATCAGATAAGTCGTGGTAACCGAAGTAGGTACCTACATGAAAAATGCTACACATGAATCACCCACTAGATTGTTGGAAAAGTTTATTAGTATGTAAAAATGTATTACAAATTAAAATTAATAAGTGGAAGTAGTAGATATTACTACGATATCACTTAAATATAGAGAAGTAGAAAAGGTATATTCCCTTAAAATCCTCAATGATACTAGTAGAGAATAATGTCAAGCATCATACATTGTGTGATAACCTAGCAAGTAGAATTGCATTTACCTCAAAAGTACCATGTGAACGTGCATGTGTGTATGGAGAAAAAAAGGATAGAGCATACTATGAATCAAAGTAACATGATAAGAAATGTACAACATAGAATAATATAAACAAGCAACGATACATCTAATCAAGATCTAAGCTAATATTTTAATAATTTTGCCAATATTTGAATGTTTTGGAACCATTAGAATATGAAATACTATGATTGGGAGAGGGGAGCAAGGATGCACCCTAGTGTATGTGTGCAAAGAGAGTTTCATGTAGGTAACTACACCTTCAATAATCATGTTTGAACCTAGAACAAGAGTGCATCATTCAGTAGCAAGGGGGTAGCATGATAAATAACCCATAATAGTATCAATATAGTAAGGGAAAAACCATATAAATTCCAAGATCCTAACTGCATGAGTACAAAGTGTATAAACAATAAAAGTGGGTCCAGTAGGAGAAACTATAATAGGTGGAAATGGGGCTTGTTGGAAATAGTGGAAAAAGTAATTGCAAACATAAGGATCAATGTGTGAGTGAAGATATGTGTAATATATGTAGTGTTAGAAGGATGGAGAGACATAAGACTTGTCATAAGAAATAATTGCAATTTGGGAAGATTGGAAGCAACAAGATGCGGTGTAGTCATAGTGTATGATTTGTGCAGAGGATTTTAAAAAGTGTATGAGGGAAAAGCATCATAAATAATTAGCAAATCATCACAATTTGTTCCTACTTGTGGTGAGGAGGTTGCGGAAAGTGATGCAACATTAGAATCAACAATCATATGATCATTAAAATTTTAAGAAACATGTTTGAAAGCTATGGTCATGGTGATATTATAAAGGGGGATATGAGTGTCATCATGTAAATTAGTAGCACTGTGGTCCATCATAAGAGGATACTGATGTGAAATTTAAGTAGTTTCTTAATTATCTTGTATGAGATGGATAACACAAATATTAGTAACATGAGGTATGGGATCTATTGTATCATTATCCATGGAAGAAGGTGTGGCAAGGGAATGAGTGGAAAGAGCTGCATTCATAGTTTCTAAGCAATGACAACCTACAAGGATATTATAAGTGAGATTGTTAGGAATGACATAACATAGAAAAGTAAGAGTGCATGGTAGTATAGTGATAGGTAGAAATATTTCACCCAACACTCACTTAGGTGTGTTATCAAAGCTATATATACATAGAGTATATGGAGTTAGATCAACAGTAGAAAGCCCTATTTTATGGAGAAAGGAAATGATGCGTGTATTAAGACCATATCCATTATCAATTAAGGTGATCTTAACAAGAACATTACGAATGTGGACCTGAATATATAATGGAGGAGCATTGTCAATGGTGACACTGGAACTATTCCAGACTAAAACTCTTAGAACTCTGGACCAATACTATGTCTAGCTCTGGACCAAATTTGAAGGAAGATCTATACAAATCATAAGTATAGCTCCCGACTAAAAGTATGGATAACTCTGGACCAATTTCCTTGTACTTGATTTTTTCATATATGTTGAATAAATCACTTGTTCACTATTAAGAAAGACATCAACAAAATTTTGAAAAGGTTAAAGAATCATTCATAATAAGTTTGGTCCTTAGAGAACTTTGGTTGATGTTTCCAACTAATGAAATATACTATTATCTCCATTATTGTTCATTTTCCTTTTTTCATCAAATGAAAAACAACATCAAAGAATAAGAAATCAACTTTTTCTGCCACCTATTTACACTTTCACCTTTAGGCAATCTAAATACCCTTCTTGTGGTCTTATAATGCTATTTTAGATCCTTCTCATTTACTTTTTGTTCTTGAGTTTTCTCATTTTACATATTTTCAACATATCCTATATTTATTTCTAGGCCTCAAGGTCTTTATTGCATTCCATTACAAAATATCAAATCCTTATACTCTTCTCTTTTTTATAGTAAAAGAGGCCTTTCATTGTGATTTTCTATTGTTATCCTTCTTATGAAGCTTTAAATCCATATCTAGAACTTGGTATCATGTATGAATCATTTAATACCTTATATTTATACCCCTTTATGATGAACTCAATATGCAATCGTTGCACTTACTCTATACTCTTCCTAGAATGTACCTATTATGCTTGTTTTAAGGAAAATTGAGATCTAATTTTCCCTAAATTGAACTCTTAAAAAACCTAATAAATTTTTTAGGTACCCTTATTACATTTAAGAAGACTTAAAAGTTTCATATTTCAACCCTTAATGTATTTTACCCATTTCTTAATAGAGTAAAGAAAATTAGGTCTTTTGGGCAGTCAACTTTGTCCCTTGTAAAATTTTCATGAATAGATTTCTTGTATGACTATGAAACACCATAAGAATTATTTTATCTGAAAGAAGACTATTCAATGGTCATATGTTCTAAATATAGCTCCTAAGACCATAAATTTACCAAGATATGATGAATTCTCTTCAAAATCTAAATAAGGGTTTACAGGAGACCGATAGGAGGAAATTTAACTTATATTCTTTTGTTCACATTTTCAAATCCCAAACCTAGTTGATTAAGCTTTGTTATACTCCAATGCGAATTTAGTTTTCAAAAACTTATAACTAAAATTGCTCAATTTAGTCTGTACTATGATATTTTTCTAGAATTACATGGAAATAAACAAAAGCATGAGTAGATTTCAAGGATATTGTACGATATTATGCATTGTCATGAAAAAATCAATCTCTGATGTTATAATACATTTTAACCAAAGTAAAATAAAATTTGGGAAGTAATAAATTACAATATCTCTCATTACTTACAATACAATATGACTCATCACATAAAAACATGCAACTTTATTATTTACAGTCTCCTTTCAAGAGCCTAATATGCATAAGGTTCTCAAGGATTCATCTTGATAATGTCTTGAAAAATTATACTAATGACTCCTAAAGCCTCCAATTTATATCCTTGCATCCTCCTTAGCTTGAGGTTTGAACCCTATCATGAGGAAAGAAACTATTCTATCTTAGTATGGTCTTAGAGTAGGCCAATAGTCTCTCTTTTGATCTTTATCCTCAGCAAAACTTGTTTCTCTATCTCCTTCCAATGTGGGAGTTTCCTTCAAGATAATATAATGAGGTGTATTTACACTTACCAAGGTAGGAATAATTTTAGCAACATGTTTATGACCCTCTAGTATCATTATAAAAGCTATACACCCCTTCATTTAGTCCTTAAGGCTTATAAGTCTCTTTTCAAAATTTGAATTTTAAAATGGGAGGCCTTGGAGAGAAAACTTGAATTTGACCTCTATTGGAAATTTAATACCTCCTAGTTATTTGAATATTATTATATTAAGACAACATAAGCTTTTTAGGGCCTTATTATGCCTTTTACATGCATTTAGAAGCTTGTTATGGCTTATAGAACTTCACAATCAAGGTTTATCGATTCACTTAGACTACTTATGTAAAATTTACAAGAATGATTTGATGCTCCCACATCAGTCAATTTTTTTTTGGGAATGAACAATAGACTCAATATCTTGTGTGCTAGATTAATATGAATGGGATCTATAATAACTAGGAGATGTGGGTAATCTATATAGCAACTAATAATGATCCTTGAGAGTCAACATGATGAATGAAATGTATTTAAAACCAAAACCAAAGAGGAAAACCTAAGGTTACTAGGGTTAGGGATATGATGAAGCAAACAAAGTGAGGGATCCTATGAAAAATAAGGGTTTGATCAATAACCAGGTTCAATAAATTATTTAATATAATTTATATCTTTATCAAAGGACTAAGATCCAAAAATGAGTAGCAAGCAAGATCTAATATGCAATAGCAAACAAGTGTGATAAATAGAGAAATAAGAGTGACTTAGCTTTTATCTCGTTGTTAGGGATTTTTTTGGGATATAAACTACATGAAACATAATGGATTTTAACTGAGTAAGCTTCGTCTAGATAAAAAATATCTAAAAGTATTGGGGACAGAACCTCCCGAAGGAGAACATGACTTCCCCAACTGCTAGTGTTATGGAAATAGCTTTGGATCTGATATTTTTAGGGCCTCATAATTTCTTCTTTCTTTCACTTTTTGATGTATCCACCTCACTATAGGGTTTTACTGTCACACCTGAACCTTCAAAACAAACCCTAACTACCTATAGAAGGCTCAAGAACACATTATATGGAATACATAATATATATGCTTGAGTCAGACTGACCTCAAAAGTCACCCCAATGTTATTTTCACCAAGTGTTGCAATAAATTTTATATTATATGTAGTTCTAGTGCGTATGTGATAGAACTGTGTCCCTTGAAGCTATGTTTCCCTTCTATTAGTCACACCAAGATATAGGACTACACTAATTTTAGCCTAAAATGAATTTGTGGGATGTAATTCAAAAATAACCCCTCATATACAGTGAATGATGCAACCCAAATGCAATACTTAAATGTTGCTCTTTTTCCTAGGTAGTAGATAGGAAGTAATATCCCGAATTTCCTAGCCCCTAATAATAGTGAGCAAGTCATATATATATATATATATATAAAATTACAACCTATCACTTTGGGTCAGCCTTTTTAGTTTTTAATGACGATATTCAAATAAAGGAATCATATATATATATATATATATATATATATATATATATATATATATATATATATATATATATATATATATGATTCCTTTATTTGAATATCGTCATTAAAAACTAAAAAAGGCTGACCCAAGTGATAGGTTGTAATTTAGAAAAGATAATATTTGACAAAAGGAGGGAAAAGGACAAAAGTGCTCAAAGGGGATATTAGCGTTTGGGCACTCCTATTCCTTATGGGTATTACTATCTAGGATGTTTGAAGTATAAGACAAAAAATAATGAGCTGGGTCACATGTTTTCCAATGTCCAAAAGTAAAGTACTCATTTCAAAAAAGCAAATGATACGAGTGTAAATAGGATAAATCAATGTAAAATCAAACCAAGTGTTATTAGTGTTTATTTTTCTTGCTTAGGAATCATTCATATAGTGACATACTTAGAGGTGTGAAATAAATAGTAAGTGCATGATTTTTTTCTACACCTAAATCTATGTCCTAGAAATAACAAGTCACTCCAATCATTTCCAAAGGTCTTATGGAATAAAGTGGATAGTCTTGGCATTTGAAACATACCACAACACATTACTATTGCATTGGATATATTTCTATTCTATCTATAATTATGTCTGATATCTTAATGTCAAGAGACATGAGGGAAAACATAGAGATTTGGCTTAAATATTTTACATTAATTACACCGACACTATGAGAACTACATGAGGCTTACTCCCACTTGAGGGGATGTAGTGTAGTGTCTAGATTAGTTCAACATGGATTGACCACCAGGGTTATTACAACTTCATCCACACAAAAATTTATCCTTTTAATCTAATTATTTGATGAATTTATCTATAGATATATATCGTTTTCTATGTGTTTCAATTCATTATAAGTGGTTCCAAAGGTGTACAATCCATAGCAATCAATAGTGACAACCATTCTTAGGATATAGATAGACAAGAAAAGTTACATAGCTAAACCATTTCCATGTTCAAAACCATATGAAGTGAGACCATATTGTACCATGGCCCATTAGATATATATGGTTATATACAATACAAATTTTGATGTATAATATCAAGAATGAAGCATATTCGTGTTTATATCATTTATTCCAACAATTTTGTGCACCCAGATCACTTATATCCTTCTATATATAGCTAAGTCTTTATCATTCCTTATGTTTTAAACAAACATTATATCATGTGCAATGTATTGAAAATTTTATTTTGATTAACATATTAATGTTGATTACTTAATAAAAATATTCAACCTGTAACATATATTACACCCTTCTTACACCTACTATATTTTTAGCGTGAAACCACCAACTCACCCAAAGAATTATTTAGAATGTTAATGTTAAAAACCTAATTTAAGCATCATCTAAAGTGTCTAGAATTAAAATTAACAATGCATTTGTGGCATACACACCCACCCACTTGTCATTCACACTCAGTAAATTGAAACTCATCCGCAGTAATGTTAGAAAACATTCCCAACAATCCATGGACATGCACTTCCCTTTTTATTTCCCATAAAGAGATGAAAATCAATTTTTACTAATTTGTAATGTACATCCATCAATTCCAGTGACCAATTTATTAAAAAAGGTTTGATACATTCTTTAATTCCCTACAATGAAAGTTTTAGTGCCACACTTGAATTTTAAGTGCCACCAATTTTTTTTAGTTTCCAATTATTTACCATCTTCCCATGTCTTAGCACATTAGCAAAAATAAAATTCAAAATTAGTTTTCATCTCTTTGCATATTTATTTTTAAAAAATGACATGTTCAAGGAACTTCATCCAATGCTCCATGCCTTCAAACATATCTTTCAACACTTATGATAGCGCTTCATGCAAGAAAATAACACTTCAATCAGAAATTATTTTCTCAAGGTAGATTAATGGTTTTTATTGAATTCCAATTCTATTAAATTTGTTACAAGAAAAATATATTTTTATAGTTTTAAAAAAACTTATGAAATAACTTCACATAGACAAATTACTTTATGGGTCTTTCATATCCTCCTCCCAAGTCAAAAACCAAACCTATGATACCATTAATATAATTTGTGAGTACACTAGTTCAAAATAAGACCGCCATTAATTTAAACAAGCTTACAATTTAGAATACTTTGTTACAATATTCATTACATTACAAAGCTTTGAATTGTCATATGGGACCCAACCACTAACTTACCTAGCCATCCAAAAGTTTACTACTATTTCTATTAATGACTAATATTAATATAAAGTGAGTAACATTTAATAAGCCTGCTAACAACAAACCATATTTGAATCACTAGTGCTAACAAATAATTATCTCTAGATTTTCTTTTCCTTTATTATATTGTGATTTTATTGATTATAGTTTGTGTATCATGTGCATAGAATAGGATAGAGTGGTATATTATTTATAGGTCCTTTCATTACATATTCCCCTTATCTTACGATGCTTATCTATCTCTAACAATTGTAGTTTATCTAACAATCCTAGTTTAGATATGTTTATATACACAATATCACATATTGGTCTTATTAGAATTGGGATGCTTACAACACTATATCTCCTATCCTATACTTATGCTTTGGAACCATACATCTTTAATAGAGTTTGGATAACTATCTTGTATATCCAAAACTCTTACACCACTTTGGTTATATATTGTGTTTGTAGGCCTTATAATAGGATTCATAAGATATATTATTCTATAGTTTTTAGAATACAAGGAGGATAATCTATACATATTATTATCCCACATACAACACCTCTGTTTAGCTTGAATTTTCCAAGCACATATAATTATTTTTTCAACATATGTGTTATTTTATTAAAACATCACCCATTGAGTCATGTTCTTTACCATATTTTGAATCCATCACTTTTTTCCACCATTATAATTAACCTCATTGATTTAGTGCACAAATACATCATAGTGACCAACCTATCAACTCATTATTTCTTCAATAGCTTTCCATCTTGATTTCTCTCATTACTAAGTTAAATTATATTCCATTTTGAGAATTCACTCTCTCTTCACATTGATTGACCATTATCTACTTTGATATTACTTTTTGGGTTTGATACTCCATGCTTTTGTGCTCATTCCTTCATATGATAGTGTCCCCTCAGTCATATCTCCAGCTATCACAAACACTTGGTACATTCAGTCTTTGTGTCTTTGAATGTTAAATTCACTCACACCTTGTGAGTTATCTCTTGGCTTAGGTCCATACATCCTTGATCATCTCATCTATTTGGATCAAATCCCTATGCATCAATCTTCTTAGAGAAATTTCATCGCTAATTAGGCTCTTGGCTTGGCCCTACTCTCTGTTTTATTCCACTATCACCTCACTACTAGTGTACCATCTCACTAACTCATGGTGTTACCGATCTCTCGATTTACCTACTCCTAATTCTAGCATGAAATTAGTTTCTCTCTTTGCATGATATTTTACACACTTTCTAAACTATCTTAGCATATGTACACAATAATATGATGATAAGACTCTTTGTATATCAATCATATAGGAACTTTACATATTTATAGGACAATATGTATCCTATTAAAAAGAATCTTTAACAAAATACTGCTTAACCACTAAATAATATGAGTTGTTTTAACAATTTGTATAACAATATTTATCTATATTATATTATTATTAATGAGTTACCAAACTCATATAATAATATAATGAATTAATAATGTTTACAATAATTAATTCCTAACATTCACCCCCTTGGTGTGAAAATTATTAATTCCCAATATTCACCCCCTTAATGTGAACACAAAAAAAATGCACCATAAAAATGGACCCAGAATCGTATGCATCCACATACTTTTAGGTCTGCATATTGTTGGCTTGGATCTTGCTGTCTGGATCTTACTGCACATGACCAATCCGCTTCACCACAGTGAACCCCATACTGGATGATCACACTTCCACCGATTCACCTACATATGAGAACTCAATAGTTCCCGCTTTCACTTCCAGCGAATGATAGATTTCACTGACCGATCGATGTTAGATGTACGACCGTCGAAGGATATCTATAGTCAAAGGATCACTCAAGTTCACCTGCCCTCCTATACAACTGTTCTCAGCACCCAACATGCACATCTTCCTCGTTTGAATCAAAACAGGGGAAGGAAACCACACACCACTTTATTTTGCACACACCACACAACTGAAATAATATAAAATACTGCCACCAAATTTGAATGTAACCCCGTTGTTGGTGATTGACGAGAGCTGTTGATCGCCCTCCACCCTCTGTCGCCTCCAACCTCCAGTATCCTTTTGCTAGTTCACTTGGATGTGATCATGGGGCTTAATGGTTTTTAGGAAGTCGGGTAACATCAAAAATGCATCTGTAAGACAATTTTTATTTTATTTTTTGAACTTTTGACACTTTTGACTTGTGAAAAAATGACATATATTGCATTAAGTGACATAACTAATAACATTGACAAGACAACACTTTATTTTTTAAAAATGACTTGATAACACTAGGAAGTTTGACACTGATATTAAAGACTCTATTACCATAAGAATTTGAGAATAACATGTAAATTCATACTAGAAGATATTTTTTAATACTACTAAAACTAGACAATTTTTGATTCGACAATAGTAGCAACCTAACTCTTAACAAGACTATAACAATTTTTAAATGATTTTGTAATTTGCACTAACGGGATTTTTACGACTCTAATATGATAACAATATAAAATTTAATAAAACTATTATGGACTACTTATGATGACTATAAACTAAAATACTCGTTTTTATTACCTGTGAATCCTCGCGCAGTTAATAACTTGATTGAGCTATGCAACCAATAATCGTCCACTATGAAATTTGAACTCCAGGTAAATGCACAAATTGAATTTGGAATGAGGAATGATTCACCCATGATCAAATCGAACCCGCCATGATCCATTTCTCAAATGGATGCACCACTTTGCGTTGTAAGTGGACAGCTTGACAGTAACTCATCCGATGGCAGGCCGTAAAGCTTTGGCTTTGTGGTGAAGATCCCATAAATAGCACGTAAGGAGCGTGTGAGGCCCAAATCTGATAAAATGATTATTGCATATTACACATTAATATAGCCTGCATGCACCATGGGAAGGCGTGTCAACCCTGAACTCGTGAAATGATCAAAACATCAATGCAGAAATGGCTCATGGAGCGCAAATTCCAACTCTTGAGTAGGAGATTACAACTTGTCCTGCTGAATGTGTATCTCATAGGCAATTCAATAGATGATGTTGTCAAAATGTATGTCTGCTAGATGTACCCAAAATGCCAATGGTGAATTCAGATGAAGAAGGTTATATGAACCTGATTCCTTGTTATCAAGGATAATAAAATGCTTCAACGCTGACTGTAACTCAATCCCAATGCATGCATGAAGAAATGTAAACTTCTGCAATTAATGAATACATACAATATAATGATGTTGGATCATTAACAAGGGCAATAAAAAATGGATTTTCCCTCTACACATTCATTAAACATCCATGGAAAGGACCTGTCAACGCTCTGGTACCACATGAAAGTGCAGTAGCAGATGTACACAAAAAAATGATAATAAAACTCTTTGTATATCAATCATACGAGAAATTTACATATTTATAGGACATTATGCATCCTCTAAAATAGGATCTTTAACAAAATACGGCTTAACCACGAACTTAATAATACGAGTTGTTTTAACAACCTGTATAACAATATTTATCTATATTATATTATTATTAATGAGTTACCAAACTCATATAATAATATAATGAATTAATAATGTTTACAACAATTAATTCCTAACAATAATCACCTTAAAATATTCTTTTATCATTTCAATGCACAAGCATGAGATTTTTATCTTAGCTCCAAGATCGAGCCACAACTGTTGGTTTGATATCAAACCATATCTTTAACTAATCTCAACTCATACTACAACCTCTATCCTATTTATCTTTTCTTGATAGTAGGCTCCAACAACTCAATTTTTCGTCAAATCTAATACTCACCAAGACTAGGGGTTATGAAGAGAAAAACACTACAACTTTTTTTTATTATTGGAAAAATGTTTTTTGACTGGGAGCCTACCCAGATTACAAGGTTCCCCGAGCCTTGATATACAAGAAGCAACAATACAATAAGAAAAAACACAACAAAGGAAAATCACTACTAGGAAACATCAGACACTGTAGCAAAACCACAACATAACATCAACCAAACTACAACCAAAACACATCAATACCACAAAAAATACATACCAAGATTAAAAAAGATACAAATAGTAAAATCCATGGAACTGGCAGGCTCTAGTAACTATTTCATGATCTTAGCAAAATTATTTTTGCGATTCTCCAATTTATCTCTGATGTCTTTGAAAGAAGTGTCATTCTTAGATTTTTCCTTGCACTTGTTAGTTTCCAATACAGTATTAATGTAGGCAAGAATATCCAAATTACCTTTAAGAATGGAAATAATATCACACTATTTACTTCTAAGAATGTCCTACTATTTTTCAACAAGCGAAATCCATTTTTCCATTTCCACCAGCAGGTGATCATCCTTGCTTCCACTTTCAATGGCAATTTTACAACCCCTGACTTTATCATTTAACACTCTACACTCCTTCCTAAGCCAAGTTAACATATCATTGTGCAGGCCTAACTCATTTCTCAAGCTTTGATTATGAGGTTTTTTGTTTTCAGTTCTCTTATCTCCCATGGCCAACAGGCTGAGAGCAGCAACACCCTCACCAAGTGGGGAAATGAGAGGGTTAGGAACGTTGATATGGTTAATGTTAGCCCTCTTGCTTTGAAGGGAATGGTCAGAGGCTGGGGGAAGGGGTATTTTAGCAAGGGTAGAGGGTGGAGCAGGGGGGTGCTAGTGCAATGTTCACAATAAGAAGGTTAAAGTTCTTGTATAACAATAAGATAATAACATGATGAAGAGGAAGGGATATTTTCCCTTGGATAACCAGGTTCATAGAATGTTCAAGGGAGTGAAACAGGTAGAAGGGAAAGTTAACAAAAACAATCCTCGTAAAATGATTTAGAAACACCAAATGAAAGAAGGGGATGACTTTAAACTGACAATCAAGTGTGAGATATTTCATTATAACCAGACTCACCTTGATATATGGTTTTGGCAAAGACTCTCTTAAGAATCCACTATTTACTTGCGTGAGGCTCTCATCTTCCTCTAAAATTTTTATTTCCTCTTCCTTCCTATCATAATTATTTTTGAAGAACCTCATGCCTTTGGGGTGGAGTCTGGTGATGCCCGATATCATCTCCTAAGTGATGCGAAATTCTCTATTTTTATAGCTCACCCTTCTATCTTTCCACTTCTTCATGAACTGATAAGACATATGAATATCATGCCCTCTCACCACGTTCATATAGTGGTTAAAGCCCCCTTTCTTCATGATTTCCCAAAGTTGTGCGTCCTCTTTCTATTGTGCATTGTTGGCTTGATCGACCTTACATATTTCACCCCCATAACTCTGAGGAAAAACCTACAATCTTCGTGTGAAGGAGTGTAGGTCGAAGTAGTCTAAATGGTAAGAAAAAAAATCCCCAAATAGAGATTAATAGGTTAAGATAGAACCCACAAAACAATGGCATTAAACCCATGAAGTCTGTCCTTTTTCTAAAGTAATAATTATTTGGAAATTTTGGGGTAAAGAATTACAGTGGTGCTAAGTGGTGTAATTATGGGAAAGAACCCCCACATTAGTAAGAGAGTTGGAAAGATTGTTACCTTCTCTATATGTATGATTGAAGGAACACCTAGAGAAGGACTTGTTTAGGTGTATAGCATCTTCAATGATTTTTTTAATAGTTTAGCTAGCTTTGGCCTTGCCTTTCAAACAATTTATGACATTCATAAAATCACTTTCTATAACCAAATTCTGCAAGTTGAGAGAAGAGGTGAGTCTAATACCCCAAAGTGTTGTTAATGCTTCCATAAAGTGATTGGTATTCATACCCATAGGTCTAGTAAGAACAACTATAAAATCTCCTCCTTCCCCACGAATACACCCCCACCTCTAGATTTCCCAGGGTTGCCCTTAGAGGCCCCATCAAAGTTAAGTTTAAAGAATCTAGGAATAGGAGGGGACCAAATAACAAGATTTCTATCAATATTTGAAGAAGGAATGTTGTTAGTAAAACAAGAAACATTCCACATTTTGAGAATATTGGACTCCTCTTCATTTTGGTTAAGATTTTTTTAGGCCTACATCTAGAAATGCCCTACTTAATTCCTTCCAAAAGTTGATTGAACATCCTGATAATGGAAGGTTTTTACTATTGAATATATTTTTGTTTCAATCTTTCCATATATACCAAATGATGTGGGGGAAGGAAAATTGCCAAATCCTTTTAATGCTAATAAGAACTATTTTAGTAGATTTCAAGATCGTATAACATGCAATGAAAACTAGTAAATAGATGCAAAACAACCATTTCATATTCAACTCATGAGATTCAACAAATATATCCACTTATATTTAAATGAAATAATTGGGTAGGGTACATATACGTGTAATGCACAGTAAGGCTAAGAGATAAATATTGTGTGATTAAAAGGGGAATACATCCTTGATAAATTACCTAGGCTACAAATAACCAAAAAATAAGATAAGAGAAAGATCTTATGATGGAGAAGGGGAATGCATTATAATTGATTTTTCTAGATATCACATGCTAGGTGGAGAATGATATGCAATTCAAGGCCTCTTTAGAGTAGTGTCAACATCAGCGATGCATAGGGGTTCTCACAACCATTCTAATGTTTATTTTGTAGGACTTGGTATCTATGGCTATGATTTGAGATGATGATCAATCCATACATATAGCCTTGCTTTATGTGTGACTAGGGTTTGATAGTGACCGAAAAATCCAAGAAAGCGAGCACCACAAAAAGTTACATAAACCAATTCAGAGCAGGTCTAAGACTATATAGTTTGGTCATAACCGTATGGTATGGTCATGGAATTTTGGTATAACCCTACCTCAGATGGATTCACAGTCATAATTCTAGTTCTAAAGGTCATTCAAGTTCATATGATCCATTTCTAGCACTATCCAATCCCATATCTCTCCAGAAGTCATCTATAATTAATTTAGTGCCTTTATACATCTATTTTGAACTTTCAATTACATATTAGGTCTATTAGTAAATGCAATATTCTTTCTATCTGATCTCAGTTGTAAATATGAGTTATTATTTCTATTATAACATCTTTGTAATATTTTTAATCAAATAAAATCTAATCTAAAGCCTAATTAAATTGACCCAAAATTTAGTTAAAGATTAAACATTTTGGTGTACCTACTTTCGATTGAATCCCTAACCTACTCTAGGATCTATTACTTATGTATCAGGCCTACTAACCTCTAAACCCTAGTTGATTTAGGGTTTCCATTTGGATACATGAATATTCTTCTATACTTGTGCTTTATTTTGTTTATCATCATGCCTACTTTTTGTTCTCACTCTATGGATTTTTTACCTAAGCTCACAAATATTGTTTTGAATTTGATGCATTTACAGCATCCACAATGATTCCTTCCAATTTTACCCCCAAATTATTTTGGAAATTTGTGTTTCATGAGTTACACCACCAAATTAAATCTTGTACCACCCCCTCAAGCCAACATGCATTAATGATCTAACAATTGTACCTACTCCTATGAATGTATCTGATGTTTCTTACTATGGTGATGATATTAGCACCACTTGCCAACAAAGGCCATGGCGATTTTACCCTTGCTTCTCATCATGTGGCACCACTTCATGTTGGCTCTCTAATAATGAATGGCAGGACACACGTTAAAATTAATACAGTTGCCATTGAATATGCTCCTATAAAATTTGTCGCTCATGATGTTTCACTTCCTCTTTCTCCCCCATCATTATTCTACTAATCTAACATTTTATCTATTTGTTAATACTTCATTTACTATCATTTTTATCATGTTCAAGCCTGAGTCTCTAATGTTTGGCGAGTGTTATTGATACTCGTACTAATAAATTTGGATCAATTTTACAAAAGAAATAACACACAAAACTATTTTCTTCTATATATTTTTATATATTCTCCCTATATCAAAACATTTGAAGATGATTACAAATATATAGGAAAAGGATTTCCTATAATTAGAGAGGTATAAGCTCCACCAATATCTCACCTCAATCTAACAAATGACTAACGATATATGAAAAACCAATTGTGTAACCTTATACAATGCACTATATTAGAAAAACTTCTAGCGTAGATCTTTGCACCCACAGCTCGTGTGGACCCATTAATGGATGTCATGAACCGATGAGAGCTCACCAAACTCAGGCAAAATTTCTCGATTTAATAATTAATGGTAGACCAAGCCGCTCTTCTCAGGTGCTTAAAAATCATCTGGTTTACACACCTGCAATGTACACCACACAACTCCCTTCACATCCCACTAGATCAGAATGAGAATCAAGTTGTCTGAGAGTAGGTGAGTCGAGCTCAAGAAGAAATCTCATGGTCGTGTATTAAACTCGACATGTATTCTCTCCAAAATGCAATGTAACTTTACACCAAACAGAAATACTATAGGTAGAGATTCTATAATCGATAAGGGTCACAGAAATACTATAGGTAGAGATTCTATAATCGATAAGGGTCAGATCATGTAAAATTTGAGAGTAACCCCATTAACAAAATATCAGTACGCTACTCTTTTAATCCATCAACAGGGGAGAAGTACAATACATCTTCCCTTTCAAAAATATTATTCTTTCATGATGAGATACAAACCAGTCAATCAAAGGATTAACTTGATATGATACCAAATAATGAATTTGGATTAGTTTTACACATGAAATAACACACAATACTATTTTATTCTATATATTTTTATATATTCTCCCTATATCAAAACATTCAAAGATGATTACAAATATATAGGAAAAGGATTTCCTATAATTATGGAGATGCAATCTCCACCAATATCTCACTTCAATCTAACAAATGAGTGACGTTATATTGTTATAACAATATATCTTGACAACCTATATCGTAATATTGTTTATAACAATATTAATATCAAATATTAATTAACAAACCAAACCTATATTAGTGAGTTGTTTATTAACAACATCAATATTAGTGAGTTGTTTATTAACAACATCAATATTACAATATTAATTACATTTCTACATTTACGTAATTACTAACACCCCAAATGTAAACATTAATTTCCTAACATGTACTTTAATTATTTCGTAATTTCCAGTCCATGGTGATGAGGTTGTTTACAACAAAGAGAATGATTTAAATTGTTCTAAACATGCATTAACTATTAAATTCAACCAAATACTATTTCTAAACTTATCTATCTAAGAAATGGTTGTTAAGATAAAACAAAGATTACTAATTCTACGAATTGAAATGATGGTGGTGTTGGAATTCTCGTAACTAATCAAATGCCGAATAAACAAAGGATTGAAAGAAAACAAGCATTGCTTCCCTTCATGTTGGGGAGTAGTGGCCCTTAGTCCTTCCCTCTGATCCGGTTTCAGGATTAGAAATTACACCAATGGGATTTAAATAATGATTGTGCACTTTACTGAATGTAATACTATATTTCTTTCATCATCAACCAACCACACTAATTCGACTACAAAATATTTTTATAATAAGCACATTCTTTGTCACTTTAAAATAAGATTGATTATTTTTAAGAGATAACTAATAATTAACTAAAAAATTCTATGAGAACAATTGTTTGTTAAGGAGTTACAAGTTTGAAAGAACAAGTGCATGTCACACTTAGATTATATTTGTCTTGTTAACTCCGAGTGGAGTCCTTGATCAAAGCTCGAATGAGGTCATTTATGTATTGGGAACCCTTGAATAATGGCGACTGACAGTTTGAGTTTTCCATTTATTCCACATTTCCAAATGAATTTGATGTTAAGCTGGACTCTCATAATCTGCCTAAATTGCATGCTGACTAGATAGTAATATTCATGCAATGGTCCTTTCATCATACAACTTGTGTGTTGTCTAGATCATTTCATCTCCTTTATTTCCAAGTCGTTTACTTCCTCCTTACGAGTCATGCACTCCAAAGTGATTCATGTGCCTTATTAATGTGAGTCCTACACTCCAAAGTGAGTCCCGTACTTTATAGCATGAGTCATGCATTGGGCTTGAAGTGAGTCTTGTGTCAATGTTTAGATGATTCCTTCCCTGGGCTATGTATGAGTCTTACACTAGGCTTAAGATAGATTTTTCATTCACATTTGTTAGCATATATAAATATTTATTTCAACTCATTCAAAAAAGCATAGATAAGATGAAAATGGACAAGGTTTATGAACAAAACTTCCTTTTAAATATATTACATATTGATTACAAAATTCTAATATCATTCTTAGTACAAAAAGATGAAATAAAAATGAGGTTTACATAGGAATTAACAATGCTCATCACTCCCCCACACTTAGTGATTAATAATTCATCCTGCTACAGGGTTTCTGTTCATGGCTTCTACTATTTTTGTGCAATTGTATTCATTAGTGAAAGTAATCCATGTTTCCTCTTCTGGATTATTGAAACCAAAAAATTCGACTACCATTTCCTTCCATCTTTTATATCTTTTTACTTGTTGGTCCTGTTTGTTATTCCATCTGGGCACCGTTGCTAATATCAGTGGTGATCAAAATATCATACTTACCAGAGGTTAATTGGAGATATAACCTCTTTCTTTTTCCAAACTTCTTAATGTAATCCATATTATTTTTGTCAACAAAAGAATGATAAGTTAAAATTTGGAAGTACATAACCCTTTAAATCTGACACATAGGTGGAGATTCTTTCTTTATATTTTTCCACCAGTTAGAGGTAGTAAATTTGAGCAATATATTTCCTTAATAACCTTTCCGGTGTTAGAAGATTATGCCTCATTAGGAGGCCTACATTAGTTTCTTATTCAGTGTAATTCCCATTTGATCCCACCATATGGATTCATGCCTCAATGTGGAAAAAAAGATCTTAACTGCACTCCCCTACATACAAGTTAATTGGTATTTCTACTTGTTCACGGAACATAAATTTGTGAACATAAAATTCACATAACAAATTTTTCCCAATTGTGTTCAAATGTTACATATGCTCCCATGAATTGTTTTTCATTTTCAAATTATATGGATTTAGTGGAGAAGATTCTAGAGGTTTTCCATTTTAAAAAATGTTCCTTTGGGAATAAAGCATAAAAATTGGAGGGGGCTATATAAGTAAGGGCTTGTTCATACAAATGACAGAGAACAATCATATTATCCATAGAGTATTTTCTTTTCTTCTCTTAATAGATTATTCTCATATGTTACTTTCCTAATATCATAGCACTATTGTATCCCTTTGAACATCCCATCTTAATATAATAATTTATGGAAATATAGAATCTGTTTGAATCATATTGGTCAGTAGTTTTTATAGCCTTTGTTTTCTCTTTCTCTCATTGTAAAAGTGCAAGTTTAGAAAAAAGTTATTTAGTTATAGATTGTATTGATTGAATTCTCTATTTTTTCCCTCTACATTCTATTGAAGTTGTTGGATTATTCTATCTTTAATGGAGGCACATGTCATGTTGGAGGTGTTGAATTTTCTTATCTGTATTTTCCTCCAATTGAGAAATTCTTACATCTTTTTCTTACAGGTTAAGTTATAATTGGTTAATCCTTTCTTGAGCTTGATGTATCTCATAATCCACTTTAGAAATGGCTAAAACTTGGGGCATAAAAGTTTCATTATCAATAGGTGATCTAGGCTCACCTTCAAGTATATGTGCCTTTCCTTTTTCAGGAAGGAGGGAATCTTCAAAAATGGTTATTGAGTTTACAATGTCTTCTTTACAAACATGGTCTGGAGGGGATGTAAAGACATATGGAGAAGCAAAAGGTGTTTGGTTTAAGGCTCTAATTTTGGTTGTTGCCTCTTGCTCCTCTTGTGAGGGGAATTTTTTTTATTAGTGGTAAAAAGAGGGTTAAGGGGACCCTTCCCTGTACAACCAGAAATATCCATGAGAGCAGATTAAGCTAAATTATAATAACATCAAAAAACCATATTATAAAAGTTCATAGTAATAAGGGAACTTAGGAGCCCATAAAGAGAAACTACCAGTAACAAAAAACCAAAGTGAAACTAACAACATCGAAAGAACTAACAGCCAAAGACATAGATAGTGAAAAAATAGAACACCCCACACCAAATTCATTTGTAGGATTTTTTAAGCCCCTCCAGCACCTTAGCTCATTCTTTTGCAAGAGCATCAATATTAACAGCCAAAGAGCCCAGGTCTAAACCATACGGGGTCACCTTCCGTCTCCTTCCTTGACTATCCACAACACAATAAGAATTGGAAAGCTACCCCAGAGTTTAAAGGTGTAGTAGGGTTGACTTAACAGTCACCATTCTCCATTCCATATAGTTATGGATGATATCTTTAACCTAATCCATATCCCTAGTTATGGCCCCAAGTTTGCCTTTAGGATCTTGATCTGGCCACCCTACCCATTGCTAACAGCTTCCTGCACCTACCTCATCTTGTGCCAATCATTAAAAAGAAACTGGACCGAGCTGTTAGTGAGCCGCATGTTCCCCTTGAGCTCATCAATATCAAAACCCATCATGGCCAAGTGATTTTCCCCTTTTATTGAGATGACATGACCCATAACTTCATAGTGTTGTTCCAATTGAACGTTTATAGGATTCAAGGCACCCTATTTTCTAGACTCACCCTTAGTGTTTGACTTAATGTTTGGGGTCTGCGTAGATTTTAGGTCATGTAGGTTTTGGGCCGCAACCACCTCAAGCTCATCTTCTTCCGTGTTGCCATCCAAAGAATCCTCTTCATCAATCGAATCCTCCTCCTCCGAAATAGACTTTGAACTGTCCACATAAGCTTCCAAATTCAGCTTAACAGCACCAATTTTATCAATGTCCATGGCCGCCCTTTTGACAAGGGCAAGGATAAAGCCCTAGTGGAGAGGGATAGAGATCCTACATGATTTAAACTACGAAACAGAGGCACACAAAGAATGATACAAGAAATAGGGGAAACTAAAATCCTGCCCCCATCTAAAATGGTTTAGCATTGAGAGGTGGTAAGGATATATACATTTGTGGTGACCTTCCAGGGTTAAGAATTGAATTAAGGTGAGAGCCACCTTGCCAAATGGTTTAGTTAAAGACATTCTAAGGTAGCCAACAAAATGGGAGGTGAGATTCTCATTACCTTTATGAAATAGATTCAGTTCTTCTGAGGCTTCCTTCTTTAGTTTGTAGAACTCCCTACCCACCACCAGAATGCCCATAACTCTAGCCACAAAATCCATAGTGATCTCCATACTGATCCCTTTCATCTCCAGAACAACACCTTTTTTGGTCACCTTCCAAGCACTAGCAAAGTCTTTGCTGAGATTCTCATAGTGTCATTCAAATATTTTTAGAAAAGGGGTAAAACCCTTGCTATCAAACAAGAACATAGCATCGGCATTGACCCTAGCAAGGTCAGTAGGTTCAGTCCTGATGAGATCCCCACCCATACCACCAAACAAAAAAGGCCTCTTCACAAAATGGCTCAGAAACCAGAGAGCCGAGATCTTACTCGCACACCAAAAAATGATTCTACAGTAGCGATTGCTAGATAAAGTTCTCCAAAAATACGTGTAAATCACAACCCTAATATTCTCATAATTAAGAAATAAATGCCAATTCATCATACAACAAAAAATCATGACAGAATAGTCCTCCCATGAAGAGACCTTATACGTGGGCATTAGTGTCTTTTAATAAGTGTGCCCGCACCTTGGGATCAATAATTTATATCTCCCTCAAAAGTGTCAAATCATTCTCATTAACTCCCATGTTAGAAAAGAAATCTGCCATGGCATTAGCTTCCCTATACACATGTTTGAAGGAGATAAAATTAAAAGAATGGGCCATTTGCTTAATACTCTTAATAGAGTTAAAATTGGAAATAGAGATGGGACCTTCCTTATTTATGCTGTTAATTATGTTCAAGGAGTCACCTTCCACCTCCATATTAACAAAGTTGTGTTGGAGAGCTATAGATAGACCCCAAAAGACCCCAGCAGCTTCAAAAACATTATTTGTTTGAGTGCCCAAATTGTAGAAGTATACAAGAATAAAACTTCCTTCAGAGTCACAAAAGACCCCACCATAGCCAGCATGCCCAGGATTACCTTTGGAGGCCTCATCAAATTTTAATTGTGAGGGGAAATTTTCATTTTGGTGCTCTGAGTTATCATGGATGACCCAATCATTTTCTTTGTCTTGGCTTGGATGGAGGGCCATGTTTCTGGAATCATGGTAGGTTTAAGGGCATATCTATTTTGAAATTTAACCCACTTCTTTAACCCATTACGCTTCTTGATGAAGTGGTTCTTACAAATAAGGTGAATGAGCCCTTGGAACTTAATATATGGGGAACCCCAACATAATGTTTTAGTGGCAGAGGAGACATAGACAAACAATAACTACGTGAGATTAATTTTTTTTTGGTATTGGCTTGTCCATGGCATAGGTGGATGATAATTCTTAATATCGGTCCAAGGATAACCTCATATTTTCCTTCACAAGTGAATATTTTATGACCCATTTTTCCACATCTACCCATGGCTCAAGGAAATTTCTTCTTTTGATGCATGCGGCCTTCCCTTTGTTATAAAAAAATAACTCTAGATTTTATTTATTTCCCATAACAAACCTTTTAAATATTTTAGAGTAAGGAGTCCTAGAATTGACTGATTTCCCTTGTTCTAGAATACCAAAAATTTGACTAATAATGGAGGAACTAAATAATATTTTTGTACCTTTTATTCTTGAGTGTCCTTCCACAATGTTTCTTAAAAATTCCTCCATCATCCTGGGGTTCAATTCCTCATATCAAAGCATAAAATCCAGCCATCCCTCTTTCTCAAACATTGCCACTAATTTTTTGTATGATTGCAATTCAATCGGGCTTGATGGTTCATGGTGAACCCTAATTCCCATTTTCGGTATGAAACAAAACTACTAGTGGCATAAGACTGAAAATGAATATAGCGTAGGAATAGAAATAGTGATAGTGCAGGAGTGACATGACAATGGTGAAAAAGTGATAATTGGGGAAAATAGAGGAATTAAATGGTTTTATGTATATACATATACCAATTGGGTAAAATGAACCAATTGTGATGAAATGAAGGGTAGTTTGGAGAATAAATTGGAACGTGTGAGTAATTAATGAGGATCATGTGAAATATTTATTAGGATACGGGATGTGTGCGTGAACATTGGAAATGGGGAGTCATCATTTTTCATAAGAGTAATAATTAACATCTTATAAATAAACATTTTAACATTTAAAGGAGAGTAATGGAAAATTTCTCATTAATAATAACTTGTCACATATTCTATCACCAATAGATTATTTTTTTCTCTCTGCATGTTATCTCAATACATTTATCCATGACATGATTCCTAGTGACCGTCATTGCTGGTTTTCAACCACTTGCATTTTATTTTCAAATATTTTTCCTTTTTTAGTTTATTTTTGTAAGAAGGAAAGGTCTCCATTTCTAGTTTTTAACCATTCCTTCATATTAAGATGGATGTCATTACTAGTTTTCATTCATCCCCTATTTATTCTTTTTAATGAGAGATCAATTCAACCTTGAATTGACTTGGACAAGGTAACCTTGTCCAAGAAATTTAGAGTTGAATCATCTTGTAGCATCTTCTTGAATTCCTCCTTTGATGTTGGATTCTGGTATAACCTTATTATATAACCATTAAGTAGCATCAATCTTCTTTCACCATCATTTGGGATCAGTTGCATGGTCCCATTGTTGAATACTTCATCAATTTGGCATGGGGCCATTTATTTTGTTTGTAACTTCCCTTTAAAATATTTATATTTTGAGTCAAATACAAGAGCTCAATCCCCTTTTTGAAACTTCCTTTTCTTGATATGGTTGTCATGCCACACTTGTCTTTGATTTTGGATTATATTTGTTTAGTGTAATCTTGTAACCTCATCTCATCTAGTTCATTCAACTGAAGAATTATTTCCTGTTGTGCTACTGCTAATGAGAGCAACAGTCAGGGGACAAGAAGTCCCTCCTCTTTGATGGGAGAGGTTCCCTTATTCAAAAGCAAAACTTATTTACAAATGTACAACGCATTACTTTGATGTGGAACTTGGATATCATGAAAGCTTTGCGAAATGAAATAGATTATCAATCACAAAAGCATAGAAGGAATGAAGACAAGGAAATGAGCAGAAAAGCATTCTCCAAAATTATAGCTGACAAAATAATTCCTTATATGTGCCAGAATACAATGAATTGGAATTAAGACCATTTGTATTTGAATTACTAAGATGCCATTTGGAGGGACACACAGTTCCACAAATAAAATTTACAAGAATACAAAGCTTCTTGGTGTTATGTAGACAAATGATGTCATAATAGTTAACGAATAGCTGTGAAATAAAGGAATCAGATGAACAAAGAAAGAAGGTCCTTTTGTATTGATTGCCGTATTATTTCTTACACTTTCAGAAATAAGCCAAGTTCCCCTCAAAAATGGCGAGGAGAGGCTATTATATAGTTTACAAATCAGTTACCCTTGGTAACTACTTCTTTTAATTAATGTTTAGTTAAAGGGCTGCTTAATCGCAAAACCCCAACTAATTACAATAAATCCGAGATGAAGAAAGGAAGAAAGGAGAAAAGTCAGGAGAAAAGACAAGCGTTCATGATTGAGAGGGGCCCACTGATTTTAGGATCCATTGTCTAAATCTTTTCAATGCCTCTGCTATGTCTCTGCCACGTGGAACTGATGTGTTGGCAGTGGACTGGGTCCAAAATCTGAGGCACTTCTCCATCTCTTTTTCAAATTCGACGTGTGTATGATAATCTTTATTTGCTTCTTCAATAGCAGACTGGAGAGAGCAGATCTCCTTCATCTTTTCCTTGGAAATGGAATCCTCTTTGAACAAATTATCTTTGACAAAAGCTCCGAATTGAGCTTTGATTTCTTGCAAGGAGAGGGGTACACCAGAGGTCTCATCATGGAGGTGGCAATGTATATCTTTGAAAGTGGATACCACCAAAGTCTTGAAGGCCTCACCCTTCTGCCAGTTATTTTTCAATTCTCCCAAAGCTTCTTCCAGCACCTTGATTTTCCATTCCACACTGTATTCCCATGATTTTGACAAGTTATCTTTTGCATCATCAAAGACTTTGCTTGCCATTAAAATATTCTCATCAGCCTGCCCCATAAGGTGAAGGTCTACTATACAACTGCTCCAGAGTTTGAGTTCTTTATCTATATTTCCCATAGTGGAGGAGAGTTTCTGTTGTAGATTATTTACCTTCTCATTGAGTTTGAAGGCTTCATTAATGAAATTCAACCCTGCAATGAGCATATCATCCACCATGGCCTCCATAGCCCTTCCATAGATGGAATATCTGTGTATATCTTTGATACTCTGGACTTCATCTTGGCTGAGGATTACAGGTGGTGGAAGAGTAGTCAGTGGGGTGGGGTCTAAAACTTTATCCTTGGACAACAGTGACTTGATGAAACCTGCAAGAACCTGAGCCTGCTCTTCCAGCTGCTCTATAGTTTGTTGCCCTTTTTCCACTCTCCCAATGACCCTGGTGACTATTTCTTGAAGATTGTGAATCTCACCTTCAGGGGTGGACTCTCCCATAGGGATCCTTGAGAGCTCTAGATCAGATGCTTGCAAATCCTGCTCTGGCTTGTAAACTTTGGGCTTGGCTATCTCTAGGAATTGCTGGCCTTGAGCATCAGATACTATTCTAGAGGTAGTCCTGGCCTTCTTGGTGGGAGTAGGAGGAGTAGTGCCTAATAAGGCTGCCACAGCATCAAAATTGGGTCCTGAGATTCAGGAGGAAGACTTTCTCTTCCTACTATCAACAAAAGGTTGCACCCATGCAAAAGAGGAGGAGGAAGAAGAAGGTGGGGCAAGAGGACCAAGAGAAAGGGAACTCATGGCACTCAAAGTGTGCACTGTTGTTGCCTCTAGTTGAGATATGAGTGGGACACTCGGGGCTTCTGGTACAGAGGAGTCAATGGTGCTTGGAAGCTCAGTGCTTTGGACTTCTTTGTCTTTATCCATTGGGGCTTCTGGAGCACTTATGGAGGCTGGCACTTCACTCTCTTCACTTTCACTGAGAACAATAATGTTCTCTGGACCTGAGGGCAATTCTGAATGCTTCATCATGGGATCTTCTTCAACAGGCTCCTTTTTGACCTCCTTGATTTTCTTCTGATATACTTGAGTGGATGAGGAAGGAGTGGAGGATGTAGGACCTTTAGTTGAGGAGGTAGGAGGAGTCTGCACAGGTGCTTCCGAACTGGGTTTCAATGCTTCCTTCCTTGGTGTTGAAGTATCCTTGGAGGAGGACTCACCTGAATGCCTTCTAAGCTCACGAGACTTTCCTATCAAACCAGATCTTGGTTCTTACTAAGACAGGGGCTAAGATTTCAGCCAGATCATCTTTCTCCTTTTTGAACCAATCCAAATCCTCCAAGGGAGTATGTTTGATCAAGGTGTCATATTCATATGAAAATAGGTCAGAATTATCATCCTGAAGCCCTTCCGGAACTTGATACAAGTTAATCTCTTGAATCAGTTGAAGAGAAAACCTACCATAATGTCTCCTTCTTGCCTCAAAATCATCAGCACAGTCAACCCAATAGTCTTCTGTGTCTTCCCTATGATAGTAATTGATTTTGATGTTCTGTTCAATAAATTTCTTCAAGTCAAAACAAGTTCTTGGCCTGAAGAAATGGACAGTGATGGGAGCTAGGGCTCTTTCTATGTTTTGTGCATCTAGAGTTGTCTTGCAGGTGTAGTTTCCCAAAGATATGGGGAAGTGCAGGCTAGTAATTTTCTTATCCCTGCAGGTCCTGTTAAACTTGTCCAATTGCCTGCATATCTCTATCAAGGCCATTTTATCATTGCAGAACATAGGGAGCTTGAGAGGGGTGCTCTCATAGCCTGCAAGCCTGATATAGGAGAATTTTCTGAACTGGATGAAGTAGGCACCGTACTTGCGATATTAGGCTCATGGCTTCATCAGAAGAACCTCCTTGCAGTGTCACTCTCTAGAAGCCTTACAATGTACATGGTGAAAGCATCATTCACCCTCCTGAAGTTGCGATTGCTAGTGTCCAGGGTGAATTGAGGGCAGTAGGCATATACAGGGTCACCCTTATGAGCATCAATGTATGTGAATCCAAACCATTGCCTTGATGCTGCTAGGGTATACATCAGGTATGAAGTCATGTAGAACTTCTTGGTTTGTTGTACATTGGACAGCTGCTCTGCTAAGTTCATGCTGATGATTTCTGCCCAGTTGATATTCTGAGTTCCTTCACACACCATGTTGATAAGGGGGCACATCCAGAAATGGAACTCGTTGGTAGAGGGTAAGCCCATGACCCGAGCTAGTAGGATTATAAAATATGACAGCTCCTCATTGAAATCGGCATGAAACAGAACCTTGGATAGACAGGACGCCCCCTTTTTAGGGTTTTTAAGCCAAGACTTTGCCACCCTCGCCTTGTATTTCTCACTGTCCTGGTCGAAGAGGGCCTGTGCCTGGTTCTGAGAGATTACTATAGAATTTTCCATCTCAGGAATCCTTAGGGCAGTGCCAATGGCGGCAGCATCGAGCTTGGCAATGAGTTCCCCATGCACATTCGTTAGCTCACTCGAGTCAGGATTGAAATGAGCACCGCAGGCGAGTACTGTATCTACACATTGTACTGAGATTGGGAAACCAGCGGTGAATGCCAAGCCACTATCATGAATCATTTGTGCCATAGGAGAGGGGTTTGAGTCTTTCATCCTAGTCCAGAAATCTCCAAAGTCCAGGTGACGAACTTCACTGTCCCCTATATCGGGAACGGCAGACTTGAGCGGTGAAACTTGCTCCTGACCTTGAAATTTAATCTTCATGTTGATAGCAACTCTTGAAAAACAAGTCACAGTCTGAACTCTTGATGAAATTGCAGGGGGAATGGGTATGCACAGAAATTTTGATTGCGAGGGTATGAGCAATTGATAGCAAGAAAGCAGTGTGCAAAAATGCGTAGGGGGAAGCTTATTAAATAGCCGTTTAGGAGAGAGAAAGGTAATAAATGTGCATTAAATACACATCTACCAACTTGAAAAGCAAGATATTTGGGAAGAGTGGGAAAAATTAGCCCGGATGGCCTTTGGTTCATTTGGGACACGCGGGATGCGAAAGTGCGATTCGGCCGATGCGGGCGACGTGGGAAAAGGATGCACAAATGCTTTCGGGACATGAGGGACGAAAGTACGTGGAGTGCGCGATTCGGCCGAATCAGGTGAAAGGTGAACATTGAGCCTGGGTGAACTTGTGTTATTTGGAACAAAATGTTCTGACGGGCCCAAAAGAAATGGACTTCAGGTAAAGCGGCTGATCGGTGAATAGAGGAGCCCGAATGAACTTGGGACATTGGGACAAAAATGTCTGACAGACCCGCAAATCACACAAAATGACCCATAAACGTAGATTTTTTCCAACTTTTTTGACTTTTCCCCTTACCAAAACAACAGAAAAGGTGTTTAACTCAAAATTTTCAATTTTGAACTTCTCAAAAGAGGGAAATTTTGAGAGGACAACAGCTGGCTCCTTCTGGGGATGACTTGGCTAAAGTCCAAAAGAATGAGACAAGGCAAGAATTCAGAAAATCTAGGGGAAGCATACCAGTACCTTATCCATTGGGCCACGGAGTCAAAAGCAAAGATCAATAACAAAAGACAACACACCAAAACAAGGAAAAGGAAGGGGAAAGACAAACGCTATACAGAATATACAAAGGACTTCCTAATCACCTATGACTTAAACAATTTCAGGTACTGCCCACTATAAGGAAGTGGGAGGGAAGAACCATCCATATATTCAAGGTAAAAAGAATTCTCACCAGCAAAGTGCCTGATCTTGAAAGGCCCGAGCCAAAGAGAATCATGCCTTTTATCCCATAGCAAAACAATGTCTCCAATTTTGAAATCCCTGAACCTGGCCTTTTTATCAAACAAGACCTTTACTTTCTGTTGGTGAGCAGATATTCTATCAGTGACATTCAACCTGTCCTCATTCAATTGGTGAAGGTACATGATCCTTTTATCCAAAGAATCATTGAAACTAGTGTCTTCGATGGCCTTCATTAAATGCAAGGTTGGTATTTCCAATGTTATGGGCAATTGAGCTTCCACTCCATATACTATCTGAAAAGGAGACATCCCAATGGCTCTCTTAGGTGTGATCCTATCTGCCCAAAGAGCATCATAGAGTTTCTTGTGCCAGTTCCTCTAAGATTCATTAACTAATTTCCTTATTATAGCCACCAAATTTTTGTTTGTTGATTCTGCTTGTCCATTCCCCTGAGGATAATAATCCGAGGAGTGAGCCAGGGAGATGCCATATCCATAACAAAAATCCATCATCTCAGTTGAAGAAAAATTTGAAGCATTATCTGTCACTATCTTGTTTGGCACACCAAACCTCACCAAGATGTTCTCTTTGATAAAATTGCATACTACTTCTGAAGTAGTACTCTTTACTGGAATGGCTTCTACCCACTTAGTAAAATAATCTGTGGCAGTTAATACGTGGGTGTGACCAGCACTAGAAGAGGGATTAAGTGTTCCAATGAAATCTAAACCCCATTGTTGAAAAGGTTCTTCGATCACAACTGGTTTAAGGGGCAAAGAAGCCAACTTGGGTCTACCCACGAAGGTCTGACAAGCTTCACATTTATCAACCCACTTTGATGCATCTCTGAACAAGGTAGGCCAGTAATATCCTGCACGAAGAATCTTATGAGCAGTGACAGTTGATGAGTAGTGCCCTCCACATGCTTGATTATGAAAAGCCGAAAGTAGCTTCCTCTGTTGTTCCTTATCCACACATTTTAGAAATCTTCCATCCAACCCACGCTTAAACAAGGAATTCTCCCACAACACATATTGGGCTGATCTTAGCTTAACAGCTCTCCTCTCTTTGGTAGTCAAATGAGAGGGACATTCTCCATATGTGAGAAAGTGTGTGATATCAGCATACCATTCATCAATTGAGCCAAGAAACAGAACGGTAGGAAGATCAACTTTATCCTCTAGTAACTCATGTCTAGCTCCCTCAGCGATGAGTTCACACAGGCCTTTTCCACAGATGAGCTTGGTTGGTCTGATGTCAATGTCATATTCTAAGACCTTGGCCACCCAGTTCCCTCTCTTGGATCCAAACTCCTGTTGTGTGAGAATGGACTTGATAGTTGTATCCGGTACAAATACTATGGAGTGAGAGTTAAGAATGTAAAAATGAAACTGCTTGACAGCTTTAACCACTGCGAAAGCATGTTTCTCCATTATGGTGTATTTTAACTCATGATTTTTTAGAATGTAGCTCATAAATGCAATTGGGAGTTCATGATCATTAGAATCTTCTTGAGTCAAAACAGCAGCCAGGGTGTTATCTGTGGCATAGCAATAGATAATAAAATCTTTGCCGAAATCTGGACATGCTAAAACAGGAGTTTTAGCAATAGCCTTTTTAATACCTTCAAAGGCTTCTTTCCCTTCAGGAGACCAACCAAACGTCTATTTTCCCTTCATCATTTGGGAGATATTCAAAGTTAGCTCTACAAAATCAGGGATGAATCTTCTCAGAAAGTTAATCTTACCAAAGAAAGAGTGCACTCCCTTCTTGCTGGTTGGAAGGGGAATTTGCTGGATAGCTTGAACTCGCTCAGGATCAATTTTTATACCATCTTTGGAAACAACATGCCCCAACAATTTTCCCTCTTTGACACAAAAGACAGATTTCTTAGGATTTAAAGATATCCCATGTTCTCTACATTTCAAAAGAACTATTTCTAGATGCTAAAAATGATCTGCCCTTGTTTTGGAAAATACAGTCAAGTCATCAAGGTATACGACAATACACTTCCCTTTCAAACTTCCAAAGGCCAAGTCCATAGCTCTCTGAAAAGTGGCACCGGCATTAATGAGCCCAAAAGGCATCCTTTTGTAGGAAAAGGTACCCCAAGGGGTAGTGAAGGTTGTTTTGTGTTGATCTACGGTATTAACTTCTACCTGATTATACCCTGAGAAGCCATCAAGCATAGACAACATTTCAGATACCTTCACAGCTTGCAAGACTTGATCCATCATGGGAAAAGGATAGTTGTCCTTTAAATAAGCTTGATTCAGATTCTTGAAGTCGACACAGATACGAATCTCACCATTTTTCATTCTAACAGGCACAATTTTGGCAATCCATGTTGAATGGTGGATAGGAAAAATGATTTTGGCTTTAATAACTTCTGTATTTCCTAAAAGATGGTGTCAGCTATCTTAGGAATGTATTGCCTTTGTTTCAATCTAAAAGGCTTAATCCCAGGTTTGAGAGGGATGAAATGTTGCATCTCCTTTGGTTGAAAAGATTTTAAATCTTCATAGGAATAAGCAAGAACATCTTTATACTTCCTTAAAATATTAATTACTTTCTTCTTTTCTTCTGGTGTGCAACATTTTCCAATGTTCACGAGTTTAGGGTCAGTAGAACTCCCAATATTAATTTTATCATATTCAGCTAATTGTTGAGGTCCAGTAGAAGCTTTAAACCTCACATACCTGTCATGTTTGTCAAACAATTCTTCTAAACTCACCAATCCCTTTGGAATCTTGTTCCCTTTGAGTTTGATACATCCATCTTGATCCATCTCTTCTTCCTTGAAATCTTCTTTATTGGAAGGCACACTTTCATGAGGAAAATTATCACTTCCTTTAAAGTACAACTGTTCAAAGTTATCCCTGAGTTCTAAGAAAGAAAGTAAATGTTGATCATCATTGAAAACTTGCCAGTTACTTGCATTATTAGGTACACTGGGCCTATGGATCATCTCAATGGTAAACTTATCTTGAGAAAAGTCAGGATGAGGTATCAGCAATGACCCTGAGACTGCTAGTGAATCAGCCCTTGTGTTCTCCTCCCTAGGCACTGCTTCAATAGAGAAGGCATCAAGAAATTCAATAGAGTCCCAAACCTGATTCCTATAATGTTTCAATCTTCTATTTTCTTTACCTGGAAAAGATTTCTAACTTGCTTGACAATTAGCTCCGCATCTCCACAAGCTAGAAGATTCTTCACACCCTTTTCTTTTGCCACCTAGAGCCCAAGAATGAGAGCTTCATACTCTGTTGTATTATTAGTATTTTCAAATTGTAACTTGAATGAGAAAGGATAGACCTTTCCCTCGGGAGACACCAATACTACACCAGCTCCAGAACCAGCTGAGGAACAACTTCCATCAAACTCTAATATCCAAACACCATTAGGATCCTCAAGTGATCTTTTGGGGAGTTGGATTTCCTCTAGAGACATAATCATATAGTTGCCATGCCCCATATCCTCATAAAGTATTTGTGCTTTGGGATCATCTGTTTTTTGTACAATATACTCAGACTGCTTCTCAGGCAACAACTTCTTCATTTTCCCATTAATAGGTATGAGGGCATGTGACCAATCCATTTGAATTTCTCCACCCACATCCTTACAGAAGTTCCTACTTAGCAGCATTCCATATGAAGGAGGAATATCCGCTACCAGGATAGTAGCCAAAACTTTCTTCTCAAGCAAAGTAGCAAAAGCTACTTGTGCATCTTTAATTCTTCCGATTAGGGGCACTTCCTTACTCTCCATGGAATAACAAGACCCATAAGTGCATGTGAGAGTTAGGCCTAAGGCATGGGCTACTTTGGCAGGCATTACATTGTCTGATGCCCCTGAGTCTATGACTCCCAATTGACTGAGTCTATGGCCAACTATAAGGAGTGTCACATAGAATGGTTTGATCTTGTCATTGGGTGAGGTGACAAGGCTACCAGATTGGGTTGTGGTATGCAGAAGATGGAGTGGGTAAAAGACCTTCAGAGGTGGTTTCGGAATGAGAATTGACAAAGCGAATCATTTTAGCAAAAGCCTTGGGATGGGTTTGATAATACTCAGCTATCTGAGATTTGAACCTTGGTCCTTTTCAGGCGATCAATGATATCGAAAGACCCATAAGTGGATGAGCTATCCTCGCTTGGGACCTTAGGCTTTTCAATCTTAGGAGATGAAAAATAAGTAACCTTAGTAGCTAGACCATTGACATGAATTACCTTGGGTGTGGATCTAGCAATGGGGATAGGAAATCCTCTTTTTGCAATTACAGGAATAGGTCGTACCGGATGTTCCTTGGATCTTTTGGTCGGATTACATCACTTTCTCCTTTTTGTTTGTTCTTGCTCATCAAGTCATGACAGTGTATGATTCACTATCCATGTCCACCACTACCTCGTCATAATCATCTTCTTCATCAATGCCTTAAGTATTTGTGAAGAAATTAACTCGAGATCCCTCAAGTTATTGAATTTCTTCATCAAGCCTCTTCAACAAATTCTTCAACCTATCTTCACTAACCTCTTCATCCTCTAGCTCTGTCAACTTCACAGGTCGCATTAACAGGGACTTTAATAGGAGGTCCTTCAAGTGCTAATTTAGGTCTTGTGAGGCAGGAAAATGATTTCTGGGCTGAAAATTCCTCCTTGGAACATCTGCATAAGGGGCGTGCTAAGCTAATTGTTTCTTAATGGTGATGAGATTATTTGCAAGTTTTTGTACTCAATGCGAATCAGTTATAAGGTCTAGGAAGTGGAAGAAGAGGGAGGAAAAGACCTGGATTTAGAAGGATCTCTTCTCAAGTTCCCTAGACATGATTAAATAATCTTCAACACTAACAGTAAGAGTTTGATCCTACAAGCCAATGTTGCAAGATTAGCTCTTCTCAATGCAGTAACTAACTTCAAGCAATTTACTGCATTCAGGAAAAAGCATTTTTGAATTTGATCTACATCATTGAGTGTCCTGGTGGAATTTTATTGATATGCAACATTGTTAAATCGAGCCACAAATTCTCTCATGGGTTCTTGTGATTCACTTCTTTATTTGAGAAATTTGGGCTAGCAAAGCATGCACATCTTCTGCTGGTTTGAAACGATTCTCAAACCTAGCTCTCATTGTAGAACCAACTAGTGATAGTTCCGGAGGACCAAGGTGATAGAACCAATCAACCACATTATCTTGTAAAGTGTCAATACAAAATCCTTACTAGAGACATCTTCATGTTCAACCACCCAGAACTCCGCATGCAACTATAAAGGCCGTGATATTTTCATCAGGATGTACCTTGCCATCACCTTTGAACTTGGGAAAGTTCTTCCGGTTACCTCTGGGTAACTCATACAAAGGCTGAGGAAGGGTAAGAGGCCCAACATGATGGCCCCAAGGTAATGGTATCTCCATTCTTGGAAAAATGGCTTGAAGGGGAACTGAAATGCCAGCAAGAGTCAGAGCTCGAAGATTATGACTGAGTTGCTCTGATGGAACAACCTCCCGTAGGGGTTCTATTTTTGACAGGAGGAGTGCTTATTGAATGAGCTAAAAATTGCTATTTCTTCTTGCTGAAGGGAAAGGAAAACAGGTCTGTTGTTTTAAAAGCTGAAACTGAGAATTTTCAATACCAAGGGCCCTTCTCCCTTGAGTAAAACATGGAGTCGCCAGATCAAGAATGATCGATAAATGGCTATTGGAACTGGAAAACGATTCCCCAGTGGAGTCGCCAAAAACTGTTGGTCGTAAAACGAAGATCCTAATGAGAGCAATAGTCAGGGGACAAGAAGTCCCTCCTCTTTGATGGGAGAGGTTCCCTTATTTAAAAGCAAAACTTATTTACAAATGTATAACGCATAACTTTGAGGGGAACTTGGCTTATTTCTAAAAGTGTAAGAAATAATACTGCAATCAATACAAAAGGATCTTCTTTCTTTGTTCATCTGATTCCTTTATTTCGCAAGCTATCTGTTAAATATTATTAGATCATTTGTCTACATAATACCAAGAAGCTTTGTATTCTTGTAAGATGTTATTTATAGAACTCTGTGTCCCTCAAAATTGCATCTTAGTAATTCAAATACAAATGGTCCAATTCCAATTCATTGTATTCTGGCACGCATAAGGAATTATTTTGTCAGCTATAATTCTGGAAAATGCTTTTCTGCTCATTTCCTTGTCTTCATTCTTCTATGCTTTTGTGATTGATAATCTATTTCATTTCACAAAGCTTTCATGATACCAAGTTCCACCTCAAAGTTATGCGTTGTACATTTGTAAATAAGTTTTACTTTTAAATAAGGGAACCTCTCCCATTAAAGAGGAGGGACTTGTTGTCCCCTGACTGTTGCTCTTCATTAGGATCTTCTTTTGACGACCAACAATTCCCATAGACCAAATCATATGGAGTGAATCATGTGGTTGAATTACAAGTGGTAAAAGTAGGCCCATACTACCTATGGTAATTTCTTAACCCAATTCTTGATTGAGAGATCTATTGTTTTAGTTAAAATGATTCTCTAATTCCATATTAGCAACTTCAATCTTGACCATTAATTCATGAGGGTGGTATGGAGATGATTTCTTGTGCCTTAGCTAATATGTTTCCATAAAATAAATGACCCTCCATTTGACATGAATTATGGTCCTTAATCTGAAACAAGTTGATCTTATTGCTCCAAATCACTGGGAAATAATGTTCATACAAGAAGTATGCTACTGAATCATCCCTTTCATATTAGAGGGTGTGTACCTCAACCTACATATGTAATATATTCTATAAAAACCAAGACTGTACTCCTTTACTTGAGAAGATGGGTCAATTAGTCTAATGAAATTCAATCCCTACTTATCAAATGGATCCAGAATATACTTGAGGTTGAAGTGGTATCACAAGCTGTAAGTGTTGGCTTTCCCTTCTATTGACATTGATCACATTTCCACACATAGTGAGCTATTGAAATCATTATGCAAAGAATGACAAATAGTACCCATCTCCCATAACTTTGTGGATTTTTCTTTTGACTGAGTGATGCCCCCTGATGGTTTATCATGAAATGCTCTGAGTATATCAAAGATCTCATCATTAGCTATACACCTGCGTAATACATGATCAGGGTCCATATTTGAAACCAGCATTCCATTAAATCATGCATACATCACATTTTTTTTAATTAATATTTTTCTTTGTTTATGTGTGAGGAAAGATGATGGGTGTCGTTATTCCCTTCATTTAATTAACTTCTTGTTGATGTCATATTCAAACCAATGGGTGTGTCTAAAGCTATATGTAACAAGAGTAATCCTATTGATCTAGTACTTGACTGTAGTTATTTTTATATTTTCTGGGGGATCTTTTCAATGTCTTAAGGACTTCTTGGTAAAAACCTTATTTAAATCATACTATGAAAAATTTTGCTAAAAGGAAACACACTTTGCAGAATGGAAATAAACACACTTGCATTTTGGAAATAAACACACTTCGCTTGTGGAAGTAAATACACTTTCTTTTGGAAATAAACACACTCAACTTAGAGTGCTTTAAGGAAATGGTTGTAAAAAAGTAAGAAACTATCTAGACACCTGCATGAACGAGTATACAACAGACCAGTTTAACGGGAAGAATTAAAAGTGATACAAAATTAATAGATGTAAACTATTTGATTAAGAAATATAAATACCAAATAGAAAAATATCCTGGTCCTTGGGGGAGTGGGCCCTTGCTCCTCCTTGAATCAAGATTTAACAACTTAGAATTATCTCAAACAGGAATGGCTATTTTATTGATAAAACATTCGGTATTACAAAGGTAGGTACTAGATTTTTGTACTTATTCTATATCTATCCTCTATGTTCTATATATCTATTTCATATTATTTATCTACTACAAGTCTGCTTATATATACATTTACAATCATAATGTTGGTCTCTATGATTCTGATGAAATCAAATCGTGCCAAAAATAGATGTTGACTCGGATTATGGCTAATTAGATAGGTGTAAGATAACTATCCCTAGATCTACGTTCAAAAATCTTCTCATCCTTTACCTGATTGAAAGGGTCATTGATGCCAAATCTCCAGATGTGGTTAGAATAGATAAACTTCCAGTCTGGTTCTAGAACTTCAGAGAAGTTCCAAAACCATAGGAAATCATTAAGGATCAAAACCGTGAGAGTTTTGGAGCTATACCCAAGAGTTTCAGAACTAAGTCCAAAATTTTTGGAACTAAATACTGGAGTTCCGGAACTAGATACTGACTTTGTAATGGAGTTTTAGAACCAGCTTGGAAGTTTTAGAACTAAGTTGTATTGGAACAAATGCTACCAAAAACATGTTGAATTGCTACATACTTCATTTCTTATGACTGATTAGACCTGCTTTATTACAAAAAATTATTTCAAACACACACTTCATAAAAAATTTCAAAGATTTTAAACGTTAGAATCACAATCAATCAAAAGACAAACAATTACATCATAACTCATATTAGATCAAATAAAATTCACAAAATGCAATCAAACTTAATAAAAAGGAGAGTAAGATGAGATCATATATTATACATTTAACGGGCATATTCTAGCCTCATCATTTCCCCCAAACTTACTTGTTTGTAAGTCCCTTTACAAACTTCATTCTTCAAAAGTGGGGTTATATGTTCTACATTCCATTTGATTGCTCAGATCAAATGGCTGAAACTGGATTTTCCAATGCTTAAACTTAGAGGTATTGTACCCTGATCCTGCTTCTATTTTCCTCTGCCACTCTTCAAATTTAATAGGATCTTGAGGTTCTCTATTTTGCCAAGGAGACATGGGGGTGAGAAGTAGAGGGGGCCTTGTTCGCATTCCCATCCATATTTGTCTGTAGGTTTCATTTATCTGAGGAATTATTATGCATAACACTTTTTCTCTTTCTAAACTTGAGATCAGATTTGTCAGGGGATATTACTTCCCTTCTTCTCAAGGAAACAGTAAGAAGTTCCCACCTTTTTAAGCATCCTTCATAAATATCTTCAAACTTCTCCTCCTCATAGGAGGTAAAGGTATCAATACTCTTTCTATAAGCTGGCAAAATAATGTGTCTAAAATCATTCATCAAAGGCATGAGGAAGGAAGCAAGGTTTACCATAGTGAGCTCTCATGCAGAGACCAATTGAGCTAGCTTTCAATAAAAACTCAGATTCCCTTTCCTTCCATGACAATTTGGTTTTGTAGAAACCGAGACAAATGCATTGAGCTGACTTTCCCCCACATACAAATTGATCATAAATCCTGTGTTTTTCTCTAGTATCAAATTACAAAGATAGAACTCACATAGAATATTTTTTTGCTCAGGACTGGCTAAAGAATAAGTTGTCATGAAATATTCATAGAGTTCATGTGGAAGTCCACATGCAATCCTTGACAACCTGACCAGTGAATGAATTGTTCTTCTAAAAACACACTATAGGTAGGAGAGGGCCTCCTGCATAGCAAGCAATTTTTCACTCATAATGCACTACCATATGAATTTTTGCAAGACATTTATATTTGTTTCCTTCTTCCTTGTAAAACTTTTCTTCCCACTCTTTTCTTTAATTTCCTGCTTCCATCTTGCACTCTAAGAATCAAGTATTCATTTGATGTTTTTGTAGTGCCCACTTCCCTTTGACACCTTTTGATACTGATCATGATACTATTGATTATATTATGGACATTATTATGGTTTTGATTTAGTATGATGTTAGATGTTTGATCATGGATTATTGTTGACTTTGATTCTAATATGATGCATGATGATTATTAGAGACTTTTTATATGTTGATGATGATATATTCAATTTGACATGGTTATATTATGGAGTTGTTGTTCGGACCATATGTGATATTTGGATATTGTGAGTAGACCTAGAAATGGAAAATTATTGATGATGATATAGTTGTTGATAAAACTATAATGATATTGTTAGATTGATTTGATGTTGTTGTGATTCATATATCTAGATGATTTTGGACCTGTTAATTATATTTATATTATTTTGGATAGTTCTGATATGGCCACGAGGCTGAAGGAGGTATTTCCCTTGTTTTGTAAGTTAAAATATCACAACAAACATCAGGATAGGATTGGAGACCAACCACATTGGAATTCTAGATGAATTCAACAAGGTCACCATGGCAACTAGTTTTCCATGTCAGTTGTGTGTGTTGTGTTCCAGTGTTAGGGATTCCATGGGGGGGATTGCCTTTAAATGTGACCAAGGGATCTTTTATGTTTTTCATGTTATTTGGTATCCTTTGTTTAATGTTTGCATGTGTTTATTTTGTGATGCTTTTACCCCTTTCATTATTTATTTAATGTGTGTCCTCCTAGAATTATTGTGAGTAATCATATTGTTTAAAGTTTTAATTAATTAAAAGATGTGGGATATAAGAATGTAATTAATAGAGTTGTTGGCTCATGTTTTAAAGTGTTGTAAGAATGTGTAAGTAATGTGTAAGTAATATGTAAGTGATGTGTAAGTTAACTTTTGAGTATGAAACACTCCACCTTCTTGGAAATTCGAATTTGTCCTCTGTAGAGGCTGGATTTTGGATGCTTGTGGGATAAGTTAAACTTGTCCCACACCTCTAAAATTTACATACCAACCTTACCTATGGTTGGATAGTTAAAATTAGAATTTTATAATGAATTTTGGGAAGAAAAATTGTAGGTTTTAATTGCACTTTTCTTACATGATTTTAATTTTAGTCCTTTGGGGTGTGGGTTGGATTTGAGTGTATAAGTAAACTGTCATATTATTCACCCACCTATTTATTATGCATTGGAGAATGAAGTTGAATTTTGAGGTTGGAGTTGAGGATGTGTGATGTGGCATCCTACATGGAACCACCTCAGTCTCTTCTCTTACCTCTTCTATAAAATTCAAATTGTTTTGCCTCTCTTTTGGGTTGCTTCACTTTGGAGATCTGTGCATTTATAGGTAGGATTTTCTTGTTGTATTTGGGAGATGTTGCTGTGAAGGAGTTTTGGAGAAATTGCTCGCGATACTTGTGCTTGGCTGTGTTTGAGATTGCTTGCATGTGAGCGATAGAGCTTGTTGTCTTTTGAATTTGGATTACAGTCTTTTCATGGACACTTCCAAGAGCTCAGCTCTTGCAATTTCCCTCTCTTCGATTTTAGTTGCATATGTAATTGAGAGAGTAAGATTGTTACTGTTGTGGGAATCATTGTGCAGATGGTCTGACTTAGGAATTACGAGTATTATTGCTACAGATTAATGGTGTTACAACTGATCGGATGTACAGAGATGCATTCAGGGTTGCAGTATAAGGCTGGAGGGAGTTGGGAATATGGAGAATTCACATCGGTTTACAAAGAAAGGTATCTTGCATTTGTGATACTCGTTATGCAGTGCCAGGAAGAGTTTTTCAGTTATTGTAATCTATATTGGTGCGAGGAATACATCCCTTACATCTGGGGGAGGCATAAGTTTATGTATCAGATTTTAAAATTTTATGATAAATTCCAGTTACAGTTGAGTTGAATGATGAAGATTATTTAATGGTGCTAATGATGGAAATTAATCCAACATCTGCTTTAACAGTCCCTTGTTAAATGAAAGTATGCATTGTAAGCAACTTATATCACTATGAAGTGGATAATCCTCAATGTACAATGCATTGTTTTGGATAGATGGTGGTACAGATCCTGTCACCTGATAAATTTGTGGTATAAAAGACCTTGCATAATCTATATTCTGTATTAGATAGACAGGTGTCATGAATGGTATTATCTATGCGTCAAACTGTTTTTTAAACATACCAATGGAAAGGAGCACTGAATGACTATTCACCTTGGAATGTGTTGTAGCAGTCTTTAAGTTGATGTCATATGATATTCCTTCTGCATTGGAACCCATCTATGTGTTTCTCACTTGTTGTACAGCTTATGAAGTCTCATGATCTATGGTGTTAGTTGCATTATGTAAATACAGATTCCTGAAAGGTTACAGGAATTTTATGGGCTTTAATTTACCTAATGTTCAAAATCTAAGACTGATTGCCAGCTGAGGTTGATCGAGTTTATCTCTTATAAGGATAGCCTGTATCTTTTTGTTTTATACAGTTTTTGAAAGTGTGTGGTATATACTTATCTCAAAAGGGAGAGCTACCCAGGGATGACCAAAATATTTGCAGACAATCATGTCTGAAATTTCTGGTTGAAAGCAGTAAATGTCGTCTCCGTTACTTTTTAGTGCAGAATTCATATTTTTTATATGTGAAAAGATTTGAAATCAGAATTGCATTTAGGGAGTCAAGAATTGTCTTAGCAAGTTTGAACTCAACTACATGATTTGTTTTCAGAACTCTGTAACAAGAGAATTTGTACATTCTGTTTTAGTTGCATTAATACCATTGTCAATCCAGACATGATCAAAATGTTGATGCATGTTCAATTCATAGATTTATAAACAATGGCCATTCACTGTAAACCATAAGATATGTATAGTACGAAATTGTACATGTGAGTCAATTATCTTTGAGACAACTCTATTGGCAACCGGTTTCAGGGTTTAAAATACATTACAAAATAAGGTTAACATAGAACTGTGTGGAAATGAAAGTGTTAAAGACTTATCAAAATCAGTCTCAATACCATTGGTCTTGCATGTTATGTTTGGACTATCAAGTAGACAAATATGTTAAAATCTCAGAACTTAATCAGACATAATAGAACCTTGAAGTGCTTCTCTTGAATTCATATAGGAACTGCATTCGTCCATGTATAGGTGAAAATGTTGAGAGAGGAAGAATTTGGAATCTGAATTTATCTAACATGTGAAGAACTTTTATTTCAGACTCGTTTTGGGAAATCCTACAGGCTGTTTTCTTAAGTAATTGACCCATGGTAAAATGTATCGAATAATTTTGAAGTGAATAGATCTCTGAGCATCAGATGATGTCTGAGTTATTTTCCTTTTCTTCATTGATGATTGTCCAAGCAACTGAGATCTTTCATCAGAAATTTATGGCATCCCTAAAGTATTGTACATGAATAATCAACTTTAGTGTTAAAAGTTTGGAAAAAAAAAGTATTAGAGGACATTTAGTTAGCCCAAATTATCTTGATCTGTTAAGTACTCAGTGCATAAATAATTGGGACATTCTTTAAACTTAGTGTCCCCAGTAGTTGAGGAGTATCTATCCAATCAAATTCTGCCATGTGGAACCATGAGCTATTAGTAAATCAATGAATCAACCCTTTTTAACTTAGTGCTTTCGGAAAATTTTGGGAAAATTTTCCAACTTTTCCCCACTGGCCCGCAACCAATCAAGTGATGCCACGTGGCATCACGAGGCATCAACAGAGGAACGGGTTCCTTTTTCTCTTTCGTGTCTCAATTTTTTTTTGATAATTTCTCTGAGTTTTCCACCCTGTTCTACCTGGCCCGCAGCTAATCAGGGGCTATCACGTGGCATTGCGAGGTGCCGGCGGAGGCACGGGTCTCTGTACTCTCTTAGCCTTTCAGGGCATTATGTCAATCTTCTCACCACTTGCCTCACTTTCCCCATGATGACTCAAGAGATGCCATGTGTACTTTACAGATTCACAGGAGTGCAGGTGCAAAGGCTGACTTTCATCCCACGCAGGAGAATTTACCAAATGTCTCCCACCACCACCACCCCCCGCCTTTCCCCCGCGCTGCCTTAGGGAGCGCCACGTGTCCCTTGTGGACTTAAGGTCCCACGAGAGCGTAGGTGCAAATGTAATTTTTTCCCACAAGGGAAAGAATTTTCTCAAGGTCTCCCCATAGCCCGCCAACCACCCTTTGGGCAAGTTTTCACCCCTGGGCCCGCAGACCCGCTCTTGGGGGAAAATTTTCACCCAAAGGCTCGTCAGCCCATAACTTGAAAAATATGAGGAGTTAGGAGGACTTCTTTATATCAATGGAAAGGTGAGGAAACTTCCTATCCAACGAAAAATGATTTAGGAAAATTTTAATGCATTAATTTATAGAAAAATAAAGTTGAAACTTTAATCCTGTTAAGGAGTGGGTATGGTGGGGATTTTCCCCCTGAACCTAATTAAAACTTCTTACCCTAAATTTTGAACCTTGTGACCTCTAATAATTGTTAATAGAATAAAATTATGTTCTAGTGGATTATAATTGTTCTAGAACTTGTTAGTTACAAATTTTGTCTTGTAACCTGGTTTTAGATTCCTTTAATCAGAAAAAATTATTCCATAATTTTTTTTCTAACCCACCCTAAGTTGTTTCTTGGGTCTCAAGTGGGTTGTTTTAGTGGGCATCACATTTTTAGCTTCTCTGAGTTCCCTGTAAGTTTCATTCCATAGTTTTTTGAGTGGAAAATAAGTTAACTCAGTCTGTGCAGAGACTGTGGACACAACATTCTATTTTCTGGAAGTTTGACATTCTTCCTCTTTCTCTATCAGCTATTTTTTAATTATTGATAACTCCTCTGTCCTAGATGCAAGCTGAGTTTTTAGCTCTCCAATAAGAATTTCCCTTGGTTCTAATTTGAGTTTGAGGAAATCCAATTTGTCATCCTTTTCTCTAATAATGAGATCTTCTCTATACAAGAACAGAGCCTATTTAACCTGATGTCTTTCTTCTTCCTCTGAAATTATTTGAGGAGTTGAGCATTATTCTTCTATAAAAGGAAATTTACCTTTTCATCTCCAAGATTCAAACTCTTCTTCTTCATGTGAAAATGTTGATGGTTTAGCCAATTCCTAAAAATCCTGCTCCTCAAGTCTCTCATCTCCTTTTTCCATCTCAGCTTAGCTTGGTTCAGGAGGAGTCATGGCCATGCTGCCCAAAATATCAGTAGCTTCTTTTTCCATATTATCCTGTTCACTCCTTTCCTCTGGGGTTTCCCTTGAATTCTTATGAATTGACCTTATTTAGGGAATTTCAACATGCCCAGTGGTGGATTTCCTTCTAGAGATTCTTCTTACTTTTGTTTCTTGCTCTTGCACGGGTGAGCTATCACCGTCAGAGACATATATTAGCTCCCCTGTAGCTGCTACAGAAGAAGAATTTCCTTCAAATGCACAGAAGGCTCTGTTATTTTGATATTTCTCATAGACCTTATTTTTGGTATATTCTCTCTTCCCATTTCCTTCTATTCTTTTATAGGGGCATCAATTTCCAAATTAGTTGAAGGAGAAAATGGAGCTGGTATTGTCCTTATGATAATATCAAGGTTTTTCTTAAACTTCCCAAGGAACTTTTCCAAAATTTCTTCTCCATTTTTCTTTGACAAAAAATGGTGCTGGCATACTAAATGAATTAACCCGTGATGCCTGATTGTCCCAACACCCCAGGAATACCTCTGGGCCATGGTATGGATAGAATAAAAAAGAAACCCTGGAAGGTTTATTATGTACTCTGGTTTTGTGGCTCCATATTTCAGATATATGAGAATTTTTAGGACTTCTTTTCCTACGGACCCAAATTTACCATCACAGGTTAAATACTTCACTATCCAAAATGCTACCCTATCAAAGGGTTTAGGAAAACTGGCCCTTCTAACCCCTTTTATGATTTTCTTTGTATTGTAAATGTATTGAGGTTTAGTTTCTCCTTCTTGTAGTAGGGTTTCAACTAGTTCTTTCAAGGTCCCTTTGGCAGGATGTGGGACATGCACAATTGGCACTCCAGACACATTACTTATTGTATTCATAGAAAAAGGAATAAAAATATTTCTCACCTTTGTCTTGGATTACTCTAGGTTTATGAATAATTCTCTTACTAATTCGTCATTATACTTTGAAAACTTCTTCAGGAACTCTAGCCATCATGTATGCTCAAAGATAGATGCCACTTCTTCATCCACGAGCAGCTGGGAATCATCCTCTGGTTCTAATTTGTTTTTAATCCCCATATCGACTCGAGTTCTGTTTCCTTTGATTCTATGCAAATCGGATGCAGGACTTCTTACTTAGCTGCGGAATTGACGATTTTATCTACGAAACCTCTATTCTTAGTTGCACAAACTCTCTTCTTTGCTACTGAACACAAGCTTAATTCGTTGCTTCTCCCTCAAAATATCTCTGCAACTTATTTCACTTGATTTTGCACTAATGATTACTAATGATAACTATTCCACCACTTATTCCATCCAAATTATCTTCATGATTACTCACTTGTAATCATAATGTATAGATAGATGACTCATCATACCAACTTTTAAATCAAGTAAAATCACACATACAAACTTTTAATTTAACCCTAAATAAATTAAAAGATATAATTACCATCCTTGATGATGTAATCCTTTTGTTATGATGACTCATCATTCCTACAAGTGGAAAAAAACACGGTTAGATAAGACAACTAGAATTCCAAATAATTCCCTTTTATTTGAATTAGCCAAAAGAGGAGGTCAACCGCCATTGCTAGTTTTCAATTGACCTTTGAGAAATTTTTTTTTAAAATTTTTTTTTTTAAAATGGGAAGAAAACACTATTTACTAGTTTTCATCTTCTTCCCTTTATTTTGGATCTATCATTTGGTTATTTGATCATTTTGGAAGAACTGGGTTCTTCCATATGATCAAATTCTATCTTCTTCAATCTTCCTCAAAAATTCATCCTTAGCGGGAGGCTTCCTATAGAGTTTTAGCCTATGTCCATTAACTAAGAGTATTCTTCTATTGCCATCAATGAGAAGTAATTGAATAGAACCATTGTCAAATATCTGCTCAATCTGATAGGGTCCCAACCATCTGGTTCTCAATTTTCCCTTGAATTGTTGGTACTTAGAATCAAACAACAATGCCCAGTCTCCTACTTTGAATTGCCTTTTCTTGATATGTGTGTCATGTCATTGCTTCCTTTGATCTTGGATTATCTCTATCTGTTGAAGTGCTTCCATCCTCAATTCATCCAATTCATTGAGTTGAAGAATTCTTTCTTTTTGAGCTACATCCAACTCAATACCCACCTTAACTGTTGTCCTCAATGTCTGAAGTTCAAACTCAATGGGTAACAAGGGCTTTTCCCTATAGACTAACTCATATGGTGAAAACCCTGTTGTATTTTTCCAATTTGTATTATAAGCTCAGATAGCTTCAGGTAGTCTTTTTACCCAATCTTTTCTACCATCTTCAATATTTTTAGTAAGAATGTTTTCCAGTTCTCTATTTGTTACTTTAGCTTATCCATTTGACTATGGGTGATAAGGAGATGACTTATTATGATTGATTTTGTAATACATTGTGAAATATTGGATCATATTATACATAAATTGTGGTCCCTGATATGAAACTATGCTCCTCGGTGCTCCAAAATTTACCATAATTATGTGCCAAAGGAAATTAGCAACTACTTCTTTAGTGGCATTTGTTAATGCCTACACTTATGCCCACTTTGTCACATAGTCAGTACACACAAGAATATATTTCTTTCCTTATGAAGGAGGATTAAAGGGACCAACAAAATCCAATCCCCATCTCTCAAATGGTTTAATCACTACTTGAGGTTGAAGAGGCATTTCATTGGTGAAAGTTGGTTGTCCCATCCATTAGCAAGGATCACACTACTTGATATATCTCTTCACATCCTTGTACAGAGATGGCCAATAATAACCAGTGCCAAGTATCTTATGAGTTGTTCTTTTCACTGAATAGTGTCCTCCACTTGGTTCATCATGACATGCTCTGAGGATGTCAAATATTTCATCTTCTCTTACACACCTGCGTAAAACCAAATCAAGGCCACTTTTAAATAGTATCCAATTTAACCATTTGAATTGTGCACTAGTTTTGATTAACTTCTTTATTTGTTTCTTAGTGAAAGGAGGAAATGTACCTGTTGTAAGATAATTTTCCATATCAGCAAACCATGGTGTACTTGCTGAAATAGAAAATAGTTGTTCATATGGAAAGTTATCCTTGACTAGATATTACTCCCCTATAGTGGTTAGTCTTGACAAAAAATCAGCTAACACATTAGATTTACGTGGATTTTCCACAATGGTAATATCAAATTCTTGCACAAGTATTAACCATCTAATTATTCTTCCTCCAACCACTGGTTTGTTCATTAAATATTTAATTGCTGAATGATATGTGTGTACAAATATATTGTACCTTGTAATGTAATGTCTGAATTTATTGATTGCATAAATCACAACAAGAAATTATTTTTCAATGGTGGTGTAATTATTTTCAGTGGGAGTAAGATTCTTACTAAGATAATAAATAGCATACATTTTTCCTTCTTCATCTTTCTGTCCCAAAACTGCACCAATGGAATTATTTGAGGCATTTATTTGGATATGAAATGTCCTCTCAATATTGGGGCAATGATTAATTTTTCTTTAATTTCTTCAAAAACATGCTGACACTTTTCATCCTAAAGAAATTTATAGCCCTTGGTTAGAAAATTAAACATGGGGGCAACAATTTTACTGAAATATTTAATAAAACACCTATAGTACCCAGCATGTCCTAGAAATGACTTGATATCTATGGGGGCTGAGGAATAGGTAAATCTGAAATGATCCTAATTTTTTTTTATCAACCTAAATTCCTCTTTTTGAAATATGGTGTCCTAATACAATCCCCTCATCAACCATCATTAAACACTTTTCATCACTAAGAGATAGATTTTGTTGTTCACATCTTGTTAACACTCTATCTAGATTTCTCAAAGCATCATCAAATGTATCTCCATGTACAGTGAAGTTATCCATATATACCTCAACACAATCATTTGTTAGATCAACAAAGATAGCTAGTATAGATCTCCGGAAGGTTACAGGAGCATTGCATAAGCCAAATGGTAACACCCTATAGGAAAAGGTACCCCATGGACATGTAAATGTAGTTTTGTCCTGATCTTCAGTAGCAACTCTGATTTGATTGTATCCACTAAAACCATCCAAGAAGGAAAAGTATTATTTACCTGAAAGGTTGTCTAGGACTTGATCTATGAATGGTAAGAGAAAATAATCTCTCAGTGTGGCTTTGTTCAGTTCCCTATATTCAACACATATTCTCCATTTTCTATTCTTTTTAGGAACAATTACAGGAGGAGATACCCACTAACTATCCGAGATAGGGTAGATAAAACCTACTTGTAATAGTTTTTCAATTTCTTGTTTGACTATATCCCTTAAGGCTGGGTTAATCCTTCTTTGAGGTTGCCTAACTATTTAACGTTTTCAGTATAGATGTGATGAGTGCAGATACTTGGGTGAATTCCCTTCATGTCTTTGTAATACCAAGCAAAAGCTTTAGTATGATTTTATAGAACATCAAACAATTTAGCTTCTTCATCATCCTTCAACCAGCTATTAATGTTCAAAGTTTTACCCGGTTGAATCTCAACATGCTTGCTTCCAATGTGTGATGAACTGATTTGTTGAAAGGGTTCCATTAAATTATTTAGTGGACATGCATGTGGTAACAACATATGATATGTAGCAACATCTCCAAAAGTTCCTTGAGACAAAATACTGGAAAATGACAATAATGAGAATTATGATACTTATCTCTTTCTAGGTAAAACTCTTCGTTATTGCCACTTTCCAGAAATTCTTCACCACTCCCTGATGTATTTGAAACTGAAACTACTGATTCTTCCTCTCCCCATGAGAAATCTCGTTCCTACGGAGTGAAATTATTTCCAATCATAGAGAACTGCTATTTTGGTGGTTCTCGAACTAATAGTGGTGGTTCCAGATTTAAATTCACAAGTTCCAGAACTAAGTTCGTAGTTTCCAGAACTATAGTCACAGGTTCCATAACTATTTTTGATTACTTCGAGGATAGTTGATGCTCATCCAATGGTGGATTAATCATCTCTTCTACTTCTATTACATGATCCTGCAATGTGATCATAGCCAAAGAAGACAAATTTTTCTTATTAGTATCAGGAGAATCAACCCACAAAGGTTCTGGATTGTCAGTAAAAGGTCGTGCAAAAGGATATAAGGAAATTTTCTTAGATTTCTTACCATTCAAGATTTTCATATCACTTGACCTACAATCAATTAAGTAAACAATTGTAGCTAACCATGGTCTCCCTAAAATAATGGGATAACCCAATGTTTTACCTTTTGGCTATAGTATAAGGAAGTCAACTGGATATTCCCATGACTCCACCATAACCACCAAGTCTTCAATAATCCCTTCTGGTTTTCCTATAGACTGGTCTGCCATCTGCAATATGGTATTAGTAGGTTGTACACACATTAATAGTAATGTTTTCAAAGTGTCCACTGTCATTACATTTATAGCCGCACCCAAATCTACCAAAATGTTATGTATATCCTTATTTCCTATAGAGATAGAAATAACAAGACTTCTAGGATATCTGTATTTGGGAAGTAAAAGTTTTCTTGCTAATAAATCAACAAGTTTCTCATCTACTTTGATAGTCTTGGGGTACTATTTCTTTCTTCTAGGATTTTTCAAACATAACATTTTGATTAATTTGTTCAATTTTGGAATTTCCTTAATTAATTGTAACAATGGTATTTCAATATTAAATTTCCTTAGTTCCTATACCAATTTAGACTCCTTTGTTTCTATAGCTTCTTTAAATCTCTTTGGAAATAGAGTCTCAATAGTGTCACTATCTGTCTCCTTTTATTTTCTTTTTATATCCTCTTTTGGAACAACAGTACTACGGGTTTCATTTTCTTCTGTCATTTCAGTGATTGTAACAAGTGGATTGCTAAATATTTTCCCAGATCTAGTTTGAATATCCTTACAATCCATGACATGTAAATCAACTGATTTTTCTTGTTTGGTTCCATAAACAGGAGTTGTTTGTTTATTTCTTGGGTTTACTACTGGTTGTGCTGGTATTTATGTTTGGACTATATTCTCAATTTGTGAATTCTGTGCAGGGGATCCCATGATGGCCTGTTGACTATTATTTGGATATGTTCTTCCTTGAGCATAATTATTAGGGTTCCATCTAGGTTGTGACCAAGCATAAGGATTTCCTTGATCAGCCCATGGTTGTTTATGTCCCTGAGCATACCAAGCTTGACTTACCTAATCTTGAGGGTTCCATGTTGGTTGAGGTAACCAAGGTGGTTGTCCCCAATTTTGTGGTACTGTTTGAGCAGCCCATGGCATCGTCCAAGGATTAGGAACTGATCTTGGCATAAACTACACTTGGTGAGGTTGTCTCTGAAAAAAATTCAATTATTCTGTTGTGGATGATGTATTGGTTTGTTTAAGCTGATTCTTTATAATTGGAAGTAGAGAATAAGCATCAGTATCAGGTTCTTTAGATTCACAGATAAGACATATTTTTTTTATCCAAAGGACAATCTCTTATTGCATGCTTCTTCCTACATCTAGGACAATACATAGCCAATGGTTCAATTTTGGAATTTGCTTTAGGTTGTAATTGATCCATAGTGGAGATTAATTGAACTAAAATGTTTTTTTTTTAAATTTGCTAACTCATTCATTAGTTTGTTCATATCTAGATTCAGAATTTTCACCGGTTTTCCTTTTCTAGGTCCACCCCTTGTTCTGGAATAGCTTCTACAAATCTCATTAATTTTATTCATCCTTAACTGATCAATGTATCCACCTCCTATTAAGTTAAGGGCTTACCTAGATTTGTCATCCAAACCTTTAAGAAAAATGGTTTTACTTATCTCTTCTTGAAGTACAAATCCACACCTTTTGCTCATAAAGAGGAATCTGTCTAAATAGTATTCTATATTTTCATCTTCCTCCTACTTGATTTTGAAGAATTCTTCCTTCCTATTTCTCCCTCTACAATAATCCTGGTATTTGTCTAGGAAGGAAGTATCCATTTGTGCCCAAGTGGTAATATATTTGGATGGTAATCCCATGAACCACCTCATTGATAAATCCTTCAGAGTGGATGGAAACAACTTGAGTTTTTTATTATCTATTTTGTAGTCATGGGTCTGACATAGTACCTTGAACTCAAACAGAAATTGGTCAGGATCTTCAGATGACATCCCTCTAAATGTGGGTGAATGTGTAGGTGAGATATTTTTCATTGGTGTATCATCATCACCCAATTGGATTGGATAATTAAAGGTCCTATCAGGTTCTCTTTCAGCTTCTTGTGCCATTTTAAAAATATTTTTTGAAATTTCCTCCCAATCAATGTGGTATGTGGTATGCCTTGGGGAAGGTGAAAAATCAGGAGTAGGAGGTTGACTACTCAATTGAGAATCAAAAATTTCCCTAAATGGATCTTGAGTAATAACCATTTTCCTAAAATTTCTACTTTCTTCAGGTGACTGATCTAAGAATTCCAAAGGTGGCAATTTTGTTTCTTGTATGATAGGGGATGATGGTGCCTCCAATTCTTGATCAATTTCCTTATTTGGACTAGAGGATGTTATGCATTCTTATGAAGATGTTCATGGGAGGAATCCACCCTTTGAGTCTCTTGGTCTACTCATATATTTTATGATATAGTAGGTAAGATCCTTCAACTACTAGATGTATGATTGTTGCTCTTGCTGACACCTAATTAGAAAATTCCAACTAGTGTGGTCCCCAAAAAAAATTCCAAAAATGATGGGTGTCGTTATTCCCTTCATTTAATCAACTTCTTGTTGATGTCATATTCAAACCAGGGGTGTGTCCAAATCTATATGCAACAAGAGTAATCCTATTGATCTAATAGTTGACTGTAATTATTTCTATATTTTCTGGGGGATCTTTTCAATGTCTTAAGGACTTCTTGGTAAAAACATTATTTAAATCATATTATGAAAACTTTGTTAAAAGGAAACACACTGAAAGCTTTGTTGAAAGGAAACACACTTGCTTTTGGAAATAAACATGCACAACTTAAAGTGCTTTAAAAATGGTTGTAAAAAAAAAGAGAATCTATCTGGACACCTGTAGGAACAAGTATACAACAAAGTTTAACTAGAAGAATTAAAAGTGATACAACATTAACATATCTAAACTATTTTCTTAGGAAATATAAATACTAAATAGACGAATATCCTGGTCCTTGCGGGAGTGGGCCCTCGCTCCTCCTTGAATTAGGATTTAACAACTTAGAATTATCTCAAACAAGAATGGCTATTTATTGATAAAACATTCAGTATTACAAAATGTACGGGATTTATGTACTTATTTTATATCTATCTTCTATGTTCTATATCTCTATTTCATATATTTATGTACTGCAGGTCTGCTTATATATACATTTACAATCCTAGTTCTCTCTACGATTCTGATGAAATCGAATTGTGCCGAAAATAGATGATGACTCGGATTATGGATGATCAGATAGGTGTAAGATAACTATCCCTAGATCTACGTTCAAAAATCTTCTCATCCTTTTCTAATTGAAAGGGCCATTAATGCCAAATCTCTAGATGTGGTCAGAATAGATAAACTTCCATCAGTTTCGGAACTTCAGAGAAGTTCCAGAACCATAGGAAATCATTAAGGATCAAAACTATGAGAGTTCTGGAACTAATTCGAAAATTTCTGGAACTAGATGATGACTGTGTAATGGAGTTCTGGAACTAGCTTAGAAGTTCTAGAACTAATCTGTATTGGAACAAATGCTACTGAAAACATGTTGAATACTACATACTTCATTTATTTGACTAATTAAACCTTCTTTATTACAAATACTGAATTTTAAACACACACTTTGTCAGGAATTTTAGATCTTTTAAACGTTAGAATCACAATCAATCAAAAGATAGACAATTACATCCTAAATCATATCATATCAAATAAAAGTCACAAAATGTAATCAAACTTAATAAAAATGAGAGTAAGATGAGATCATATATTATACCTTTAACAGGCATATTTTGGCCTCATCAAAAGATGGGAACTTCCCTATAGCTAAGTAATTACCCATGTATACAAACCAAGGAGAGGAAATTGAGATTGCAAATAGATGTTCATCTTGAAAATCATTATTTACCTGCTCCTTTATACCTGAAACAATTAGACTTGAGATAAATTCAGCTACCACATTTGATTTTCCTAGTTTATCAATAATATTTATGTTGAATTCTTGCAATAAAAAAATCCACCTTACAATACTGACATGCACCAAAGTTTTATTCATTAAATATTTAATGGTGGAATGATATGTATGGAAATTACTTCATATCCTGTAATGTAATGGTGAAACTTGTTAATTTCATAAGTAACTGCAAGAAACTCTTTCTCTATGTTAGTGTAGTTTCTTTCAGTAGGGGAGAGATTTTACTAATGTAATAGATGGCATACATTTCCTCTCTTTCTTCTTCTTGTCCTAACACAAATCCTACTACCTCATTAGAAGCATCAATTTGAATGTGAAAGGGTAGCTTCCAATTTGGACCTCTTAAAACTGGGGTATTTTTCAATTTTTCCTTGATGATGTCAAAGATTTTTGACACGCTTATGTCCATTCAAATTCAAAATATTTTGTTAAAAGGGAAAAAAATGGAGAAACTATTTTACTAAAATCTGAAATGAATCTTCTATATAATAGCCCATATGTCCTAGAAATCTTCTTAATTAAATTTGATTTTTGGGGGATGGAAGTTGCAAAATGATACTGACCTTATATATATCTACCTTAGTTCCCTCAGCTGAAACATGGTGTCCTAAGACTATCCCTTGCTCCATCATGAAAATAAATTTCTCATGGTTTAAAGATAACTGATGTTTCTCACACCTAGAGAGTAATTTTTCCAAATTATCTATTGCCTCTTGGAATGTTGCCCCATAAACTGTAAAATCATCCATATAAATCTCCATATAATCATGAGTGAGATCAAAAAAATTTTTGTTAACATGGCTCTTTGAAAAGAGGCAGGAGCATTACATAAGCCAAAAGGTAAGACTCTATAAACAAATTTCCCCCATGGGAAGGTGAAGGTATTATTATCTTGGTCTTCCGGTGCCACCATGATTTGATTGTACCCACTGAAACCATCCAGGAATGAAAATTATCCAAGACTTGGTCAATAAAAGGAAAAGGGAAATAGTATCAATGTGTTGCCTTATTCAACTCCCTATAATCCACACATACCCTCCATTTACCATTATTTTTAAGAACTATAACTAATGGGGATACCCACTGGCTGTCTGAAATTGGATAGATAAATCCTACTTGAAGAAGTTTCTCAATCTCAGTTTTTACAATATCTCTTAAGGTAGGGTTTATCCTCCTTTGTGGTTTCCTGACTGGTCTAGAATTAGTTGTGTAAATGTGATGTGTACAAATACTGGGATGAATACCCTTCATGTCACTATATTCCCAAGAAAAAGCTTGAGGATGATAGCATAAAATCTTGAATAGGGTATTCTCCTCTTAAATATTCAACCAACTATTAACTACCAATGTTTTTCCTAGGAAAATAGGTAGTTGTCTTGTGTATGGGTACAGAGAATTTACCATTGGGTATTCTCTTAGTAATGAATTCAAGGGGCACTTATGGGGAAGAAATATGTGGATTTCAGTGATGTTGTGGAAAATACACTCAATTAGATCTATGTTCCTTTAGAAAGGAAAAATTATTGGTTGCATGTTTTCATCTATCATATCTTCCTTTATCTCCAATGGTTATTATTGAAGTTCAGAAGAATCCAATTATGGATTTGTTCTAAGTGTTCTTGAATTATAACCATAGCTAGTGAGGAAACAACATCCTCTATGCTTCCTTTGAATCATCCTTCCACCATTTTTTTTCCTGAAGTGGTGAAAGGTTTTACAACTAGATATATAGATAGTTTCTTTGAATCATGTCCATTTGTAATTATCATGTTTCCTATTCTACAATCAATAAGAGTTACAGCAGTGGCTAACCATGGGTGTCTTAGGACTAGGGGATATCTAATTTTCTTATTATTTGTTTTAATAATCATAAAATCTACTGAATAATCTCATGCTTTAATTGTGATGGTCACATCCTTTATGATCCCTTTAGGTTTTGCATAGATTAGTCAGCCATTTGTAACACTATTGAGTTGATTGTGGATCTGGAAGAGACAATGTGGACAAGGTATCAGTAGTCATCACATGTTGATTGCAGCCCCTAAGTCAATTAGAACATTTGGAATCTTCACATCTCCCAATACAAATTGTAACAATTGGACTCCCAGGTCACCATATTTTAGAGGGGTCATCTTCCCTTCCAATATGCTAGATAATTTTCCATCAACTTGGATTATTCTTGGCTGATTTTTCCTTCTACCTAGAGTTTTACACATAATTTCTTTGATGGTTTTGTTTAACTCTGGAATATCTCTAAGAGCTTGTAATAGAGGGATTCCAATACTTAATTTTTTTAATCCTTGAATCAATTCTGACTCTGGTCTCTCTTGGGTTACAATATTGTCTTTTTCCAAAATTTTGGATGGAAATGACATGTCTGCACTTGGTTCAGATGTTTCTTCAAGATAAGGTTTGGGTTGTGTCTCTTCTATTTTTCTTTATCTTCAGGGGACTTCCTCTATAATTGGAGATGATGGTTTTGAAGTAATATTCCCTGACGTAACAGTATGTTTCTACAATCCACAAAATTCACCATGGGAATCTTTTTAGATTCGACAGTGTATGTTGGGTTACCTTGCCTTACATTCTTTGGATTTTCCATGGTTTGAGCTGGAATTTGTGGTTGGGTAGGTTGTTCAAGATGGAGCAGTAGTTGTAGGCCCAGTTAACAAATCTTTTTTTGTCCATGGGGTCTTCTTGGATTATAATATTGTTGACCAATCCTTGGGTGCATTCCACAGTTGTTGAAATTGTGGGTTAAATTATTAGAATGGTGGAATGTTTGATTTTGGAGTCCATGGTTGTGGATAATAATTTGGTTGTGCATTCCACTGAGGACTCCATTCTTGTGGAACTTGTTGAGCCCAAGGTTTGGGGTATGACCATGGCATGTTCCATTGGTTTGGAACCCATTGTGTTTTTGGTGCATAAGGTTAGTGTTGATTTGAAGAAAAATTCCCTCCTTTCCTCTGAGATAAATAATTGACCTCATCTTTACTTTGTGTATTTTATTTTAAGTGATTATTTAGCAAGAGAAACATTCCACATTGATTATTGGCATGCTTCAAATCACATAAAGGTAGATATGTTTTTTATCTAAGGGATAGTCCTTAAGCCCATGTTTATTCCTACATCTTGGATAGTATATGAACAATGGCTTTGTATTCCTAGCTTTTTCCCTATCCACAGTTGTGTTAAGCTGAATTAAGAGATCCATTCTTAAGTTTACAATCTATTCTCTTAGTTTAGATATGTCTCCATTGGCAATCTTTCCTTTATGTTTTCAAAAATTTGGGTGATTTCAGGAATAGTTTCTTACAGAGGTCAATGATATCATGAATTCCAACTTGTTCATGTCTCCTTTTCCCATTAGATTAAAGGCATCTTGTGTGTCTTCATCCAATATTTTAAGGAATATAATTTTTAGAAGGGTAATATCAATAATTGTACCACACCTTCTATAAAGGAAGAGAAATCAATCAAGATAGTCCTCAACACTCTCATCCTCCTTTTGTTGTATCCTAAAGAGTTCTTCCTTTTGGTCCCTAACCCTACAATAATCTTGGTATTTATCCAAGAATATTGTTTCCATATCTTCCCAAGTATGGATAGAGTTGGGGTTTAGGCCCATGAACCACCTCATGGTTGTATCTTTTAGAGTTGAGGGAAATAACTTTAACTTATGAGTGTCTGAGGTATAGTCATAGGTCTGGCACAACACTTTGAACTCAAACAAAAATTGGTCAGGATCTTCTGAGACGAGTCCCTTAAAGGTTGGTAAAATTGAGAGAGATATGTTCTACATGGGGGTTTGGTCATTAGGGTCTAGTTCTATGGAATAGGTGAATTTCCTTCCTAGTCGGGGGTTTTAATTATTTACACCATTGGGATTTTCCAATCCATCAGCCATCCTTCCTTGTTGGTCAAGTTACTCCACAGGTTTATTTTGAGGGGATTTTTGTAATTTTATTCTAATAAATCTACCTCTACAGTCTCTAAGTCTAAACATAAAATCCTACCATGCTTAATAACAATCTCCTAACTATAAGTTCTTAACTGATTACTTGTGTTCCACATACTCCAAAGCACATAAAATAATCTTATTGTCACAACAAGATCTTTTATTTCGAAAGAAAGAGTATGAAAAATATATTTTTAAATGGAAACTTACCAGGCTATCAAGAAGTACACAATTTAGTACCTTGATGTTTTCTAACACCTTAAAATAGTCCTTGGTGATGGTGCCAAAAAGCAATGAGTGTTTTTGATACTCATACTTTAATTATTTCATGATTGTCAATCCAGGGTGGCAATTGTCCACGAATTATTTGCAACAAAGAGAATGATTGAAATTGTTCTGAGCATGCATTAACTACTAGATTCAACCAAATACTATTTCTAAACATGTATTTAAGAAATGGTTGATATGATAAAACAAAGATTACTAAATTCATGAATTGAAATGGTTAAAGTTTCAAAATTATTGTAACTAAGAAAATACTGAATAAAAAGAGATTTAAACAAACAATCAATGTTTCCCTTCACATTGGGGAGGAGTGGGCTCCTTCCCTCTGATTCGGTTTTAAGATTGAAAATTACACCAGTGAGATTTAACTCAGAATCATGCACTTTATTGAATGTAATACAATAATTCCTTCATCAACAACCAACCACACTAATTCTACTACAAACACTTTTTATAATAAGCGTATTTCTTTTCACTCTAAAAGAGGACTGATTATTTATAATAACTAAATAATAATTAAGTAACATATTTGTACGAGAACAACTTCTTATTAAGGAGTTACAAGTTTGAAAGAACAAGTGAATGTCACACTTGGATTAATTTTTGTCTTGTTAACTTTGAGTGGCTTCCCTGATTAACACTTAGCTGAGATGATTTAGAGATTTCAGAGGATGTAAAATCTCATGCATTCAAATCCCTTGAATAATGGTGACTACCAGTTTGTGTTGTCCATTTGTTCCACATTTTCAATCAAACTTGATGTTAAATTAGACTCTCATAATCTATGCAAGTCACATGATGACTAGATGATAATACACATTCAATGCTCCTTTCATCATGCAACCCATGTGTTGACTAGATCACCTCTTCTCCTTGTTGTCTGAGTCCTTTTCTTCCTTCATACGAGTCTTACACTTCCATAAAGTGAGTCCTGCACTTTATTATGAGTGATGTGTTGCTTAAAAGTGATTCATGTGCCAATGCTTAGTGAGTCTTGCACTGGGCTATAAGTATGAGTCATGCACTAGGCTTAAGATAGGTCCTTCATTCACATTTGTTAGCGCATATACAATTTATTTCAACTCATTCAAAGAATCATAGATAAGATGAAAATGAACAAGGTTTATGCACAAAAATTCCTTTTAAATATATTAAAGTATTAATTACAAAATGCTAACATCAGTCTAATAAAAAATGATGATTAAAAATGGGGTTTAAATGGGAATTAACAAGGCGGGGGTTGATATCTCTGAGCTCATTGGAGATCCAACCCAATGTTGCATTATAACCATCAAGGATTAAAACCTATCTCATGCATCAAAATTCAGCTTACATCCAACCCACCATATTTTTCGATTTGAGCTAACTTTTATGTTTCAACGAACTCACACTCAAGATGAGGTAGGAGTTAACCATATCACTTAAACATCAGATTACATATTTCTTGTCTGAACCAAGTTTCCTTATGAGCTCATCGAGCCATTATCTTATCTCGCTCTAGCATAACGCTTAAATAAACCAATAACTTTGGGAAAAATCACAAAAGTGGGACATTTATAATAAAAAGGGGTTTTGACTTTTAAAATATCACAATTAATCTCCACAATGAAATTAGTACAATGCTAAAATAGAAATACATGTCAAAGGAGCTTGCCGATATCGTATAGCTCAAAAGCCAAAACTTGCAACAGATCCATGTCTCTTTTCGTATTAGTGGTTTTTACATGTAAACCAAACCACCACCATCACCACAATAAAACCAAGCTAAATTTTCATTAGGATAAGAATACCCATGAAAGGATAATAGGTGGAAAGAAAAGTAAATGAAGTGTATGGAAATTTAGACTGGAGTTTAATCTCTATATAGAAAAGCAAGAGGAATTTATTAATAATGCATGCATCTAGAATTAAAAAGGAAAATATACTTGAAAATTATAGATGATAGAGCTAATTATAGCTCCGTGAAAATCTATAAAACAATATGGAGGGCATAGTATATGGATACACAAAGAGATATCTATTGTTATTGGTCACATATTTAAAAAGGATGAATATTTCTCATAGTGGAACAAAGACTTAATTTTTTTACAGAATCATTAGGCTAGAGAGTGAAAGATGCATGCGCAAGGATTCATAAAGAACAGAGAAGTCAGGGATAGGGCAAGAGGGAATTGAGGGGTTCCTCATTTTTCCCATTATATATGTTATGTTTTTTTATACCTACCTAAAAATTGATAGTTTTAAGGTTAAGACATTATGCTTATTACATGAGGTTTTAGGGTTCGAAACCCTTAAACACCATTTATTTTACTTAGTCTGTCTTTATAAACCATAGAATGGATAACAATATTTAAATAAGAGGATACCCATAGTGAAATCAAACCGTGAGTCACTCCTTTATAACTTTTATTGAAAATATTAAACAAAAAAGTTAACAACATTTATAACATATATATGCGACAAATTTTTAGTAAGAATTACATAAAGTTGATCAAATAATAAATCATAGATGAAAAGGTAGGGGTCTCAAGTTCGCACCCTTAAAATGGGGGATGTTTAATTAAAATTAAAAGATAGAGTTTCTTTGGATATAATTAAATCTAAAAAATAATTGGGGCGACCCTAATAATTTTAGCATAAGGATATGAAGGCATATTTAATAATAGTATTTATGATTATACCATAACAGATGGAAATTAACCTTTTTAGGTGAAGATATAAGAGATACATGATTGATTATATAAATACCTAGTAAAACCAAGAAACATCATTAAAACTTATGGGACTAGTTTAAAATTGGTAATAAGTAAGCATAACCATGGAGTAAAAACTTTTGACACATATACCAATAGATGGTGATTATGATAGCATAGTGTAAACCCTTTATTATATGTTATGATTCATTCATATTCATTATAGCATTACTTATGGATTGTATTCATTATATTATGAGTTATGACATGATAACGCAATTTCATGAATTATGGAATAATAGGCCTAGTTCACATTTAATATCAATAAAATATGAAATAATGATTGTTTATTGATTATCATTGTTTATAAACATTATATGAATTATTATGAAACTTTGGGACATGAATTCCTAGAAAACATGTATATAGAAACTATTACAAATAGTATATATTCTTATGCATGTGATGGTAAACCAGGATTAGGATTCTTGCAAAAATGACTTCCTTAGGTGGTATGGACCATCCAAGAAGGTTGTGATTGTCTGCTTCATATTCATGGTTTTCTTTATATTTTTGGGGGAGTTACAAATTGGGATTAGGATCCTTATATAATTAATGTGAACAGGTAGTTATGGGGCATTCTGGGAAGGTTAGTGTTGTTTGTGTTTTAGTTATAGTTTGCCCAAGTTGCTAGTGTATGGAGAGAGAAATGATCTTATTGTGAATTTCTAGTGGGGAAAAAAGGAATGTTTTAGAGATGTGTTATTATGGACTAGAGAGTGACATGTATGGATGGGTCAGAGTAAGCTAATGCAGTTGCTCACACATGACAATTTGTTAAGGGGTTATGGAGTGGAATGTGGATAGACTCAAGGTCTACCCTCATGATTAGTCATTATATGATTATTTGATGCCCTAGTACTTTGTTGTATTTCAGTTGGTAAGGGTACATCTTGTTATCCTAAGTCTTTTTTTCCAAAAGCATATTCATTACTTACTTTTATTTCTAGGATGCTATATTGCATACTCGGTTCATAGGTCTATTGCATTTTTTGGGTGACTGCACTACACATGGTGATTCTCTCTTATCTTATTGATTTCTCGCATCTTCATTTTCGTGAAGGGTAGGGCCACTCTTGACTCCGTGCAGATGTGTGTGCAGGATTCTGTAAGGCTCGTGGTTGGAGGTAAAGACCTCTCGATGATGATTGCTCTCTCTCATTTTAGTGCAATAACTAAATGGCGTCTCTAACAAATGGTATCTCTAGCATCGAAAAGCGAGGGATTGATGCCGCATTTTTTATGCTTATATCTATTGTATTGTATATTGAGAAAAGAAATTGTAAAGTTTGTATATTGAATGAGGAGAACTACTGATGTATCAGAAACTATGTAAAAGGGAACCAATACTGTCACATGTAATGAAAGGTGGATTTATATAATTGAGATGTAAACTTTTGTAATGGTGTGATAGTTACTAAATAAATGGAAATCAAATACTTTCGCATACTTGTATTATGGATTTGTAATTATGATGAACTTAACTGGATGGATGATTATGTTTAGGTACTTAGATGAATCTAACTAATTGAAATTTTCTTATTTAAATGATCTTGTCACATATACATTTATGGAATGGAAATAAATAGAAGTTACTAAGAATGATTCAAATGTTTAAATGGATTAACCTATAATGACTTATAGCTATAATTGTATGAAAAATTATATGTAAACTCATGTAGGTTTTAATACTTAATGATTTACATATGGTTAATTCACTTACATTGAAATGAAAGCAAATTATACAAGTTGTAATTAAGTGACACAACTAAACCTAATAGGTAAAGAACTATGTATTAATTTTATTATATTATTTTTATTATTGCACGTGTGTGGATATATGCATATGACTAGGAAATTGAGAGGCGTTGATTTTCATCCCCAATTGTGAAGGTGATTGAAATTTATAGTTACAAAAAAATCCAACGTGTTGTTTGGGTTACCCATTATAGGTTGTCACACCTTGGTATTAGAGTTTTAGTTCAATGTTATGTCCTTTTATGTTTACTACATTCATAAAAGCTGTGTTTTTATGTCATTTCAGGAGTAAGAATGGAAAGGACAAGATCAACATCCAATAGTAGAAATGAAAATGCCAATGATGCCAAAAATGTTAATAATAATGTGGATGATATTGTCAATCAACAACAATAAAAGTTAGATCAAAATCATGCACTTATGATTGACACCTAAGATCATCTTATTGCAATGGAGTAGAGGGTTCTATATAAAGAACCATATGAGAAACCAAATAAAGAACATAATTAAATAAATAATGCCTAGAAGGGTTATGGACAAAATGAGAAAGCTTTGAAAAAATTCATGATTAGGAACTTGAATAGGTTCCCAAGAGGGCAAGATTCAAAATAGAATTGGCTAAGGATCTAAAAAGATTAATTCCACAAAAGTACACAAAATTTATATGGGATAAGGTTGAAGCATGGCTCATTTAAATGGAGAAATATTTCAAGCTTCATAATTTATTAGAGGAAAAAAAAAGGTAGTATGGGCCACATATCATCTTTTAGGCAAAGCATCCACTTGGTGGAACAATAAAAAGGTTGAGAAGAATTTGAGTGATGAGAACAATACATGGAAGTTATTTTTGTCTTTATTCACAAAAAATTGGTTTCCACTATTGTCTTTTGACGTAAAGGTCACAAAATTTTATAACTTGATCCAAGGAGACATTATCGTAGCTCAATATTGGGAGAAGTTCACAAAACTTCTCAAGTATGAACAACAATATTAGAAGTATGAGAAATTTTGAATCCATAAATTTAATATGGGTTTGAATCCCTATATTCTAGATTCGATGTGGATGTACATAGGATGAATATTATGGATGAGGCTTTCGATAAAGCAATGAAGTAGGAAAAAATGCTACAAGTACTATTTACTTCTAGAAAATATTTCAAGGGTCAGGGTAGTGGAACAAATTAACAGTCATTAGTACCATTATAAAAGAAAATTAACAAGTTCAAAAATACTGGTAGAAACAAAAAAGGGAATTCTTGGAAATATAATGTTAAATTCAAAATTTTTGAGCTCTCGCCCTCCTAAAGTATTTAAGCCAAGTTGAAAGTTTGAAGAGATAGAAAAATCCATGCCCTAGAGTTGTTTCAAATCCCCAGTCTGCTTGTTTTGATAAATTTTTGTTTTCCTGTCTAGACGCGTGAAAATTTTATTGTTGTCCTCATTTGAATGAAATTGTCAATCTTTCTATGCCCCTGGATCATCGAACCTTGTATTGTTTTCAATTCCTTGGCTCGCGAAAGAAATTTGAAAATCGGGCGCGAAATGGTGGAGTTTTCTTCTTCTCTGCATTTTTTCCCACAGTCGGGAACGATGGGCATTTTCTTCCCCATCAAATTTTGGCCCCATCATCCATGGGTACATGGACATACCTAATTGGAAGTGGGTCAGTGGAGAAATTTGTGTTTTTGAGCCTCTTTGTAAAAAAGGTGAAAAGTTAAAAAGTGACCCGCAGCCCCGATCAGGCTTAAAGGAAAAAGTCAAATCTTGAGCCCAGTCAAAGGAGTCAGGGAGGTGGACCATCTGGGGGATTTGAGATTTTGAGCCTCTTTGTAAAAAAGGGTTAAAAAGTGCGTCAAAGCCCATGGGGGATTTGAGATTTTGAGCCTCTTTTTAAAAAAGGAAAAAAGTTAAAAAGTGACCCACAGCCCCGATCAGGCTTAAAGAAAAAAGTCAAATCTTGAGCCCGCAATCAAAGGAGTCAAAGCAGGGAGGACCATCGGGGGGATTTGAGATTTTGAGCCTCTTTGTAAAAAAGGTGAAAAGTTAAAAAGTGACCCGCAGCCCGATCAGGCTATCAGGGAAAAATTCAAACGTCAAAGGTGAAGCCTGCCATTGAAAAGTCAAAGCGGACGAGCGGGCCATCGGGGCACTTTTGGAAATTTAACCAAATTTCCAAAAGTGAAGTAAAATTTCTAGAATGCTCCGTGGCTCCACCAAGGTCTCGGGCCCGCCGTTGAAAAGTCAAAGCGGGAGAGCGGAGCGGCGGAGAACTTTGAAGTTTTGAGCATTTTTCTAAAAAAGGTTAAAATTGAAAAAAGTGAGCCGTGATTCCTTCGCCACTCAAATAAAGCCACGTGTCAGGCCTATGGCGGAGAGGTGGAAGGGCGGACCAAAATGTCAAAAAATGCCAATTTTCTACAAAGGCATAAAATGCAAAAGGCATCCTCCACGCCCGCTCCAATAAATTTCTCCCACGTGGATGACTCTGGTTTAAAGTTTCAAAGGCAAGATAAATGGTTCAAATTCAAAGTTACAAAATGAATGTAATGGCTGCATTATGAAAAGTCTGGTTTTTCTGCCATTGGCGTTTCTTCGCGAATCAAGAATCTGAATGGACGCAAATGATTGAAAAGAAATTGTAAACTGTTTCTTGCTAACAAAGAAGAAGTTGTAACCGTTTCTTGGAGGAGATTTAATGGCTTCTTCATGCCATTGTCGAGGGTTGGCGATTGATCTTGTAAACTCACGAGTGCATTGTACTTAGAGAAAACAAAGGAGATAGCCATTTTTCTTCCATTTCCCCCCCTTTTCTCAATTTCCTCCATTTCTCCACTATGTACAACTTCTGATTAAGCATCAATACAAGAAGAAGGATTTTGTAGCCTCTTTGATGAGGAGATTTTAGAAACTTTGAGTTCACAATCTTATCTCATCTTGTTGCCATTTGCAGGGTTGTTTCTTCCCATGAATGCATGTGATGAATTTTCTAACTAGTGTGTGCAGGAATCTGATTTCCTACCTGCAACATTAGTTCTCCTACCTCTTTTCTCACTCCCTTTCCCACTTTTAGACAAATTTCTCTCTTGCAAGTATCTGCAAGCTTTTCCGCAGGGTCAGTGGAGTGCCCCTGTTGGATCCCCGGCCGAAAGGCCACCACAGAAATCCACATTTTCTCATGCATGCATATACGGTAGCTGCACCGGTTAAGTAGAGGGACTTAGATTCCTAGAGCATTGGTAAGGAATCTAAAAGTTTTTCCACCCAAAAAATTCCCTTGCCAACAGTTTTTGACACCCACCGTGGGGCAGATTTAGCAGCATCTGCACCTGAATGTGACCGCAAGGTCAAAAAATTCAAAATTCAAAAAAGAGAAAAATTTCTGGAATTTGAATGGCTATATGAGCCACATGGATTCAAATCATGGCTATTCGGGAACCCTCCTATTGAAAGACCTGAATTTCTCTTCCACATCCAAGAAGATGTTGCTTCAGATTTGAGGGAAGCTATCTGGCATAATAGACAAAGTGCCAATCACTACTTCATTGCCACGAGAATTCTGGACCTTGAAGAAGAACGCGCTGCTGAATTGGAGAGGCAAAGACAAATCCCAGCACCACAAAGAAGAGCATAGATTTTCAAGCTGGCGGATAGAAGATTCACCTGGCAACAGAGACAAGGAGGACAAACTGATCCCATTTTTGAGGAACTTCAAAGGAGACAAGAGCTACTCAGAATCCAGAGGCTTCCTTTTCAAGCAATCAGTCACGTTGGGAACCTGAGTGTTGCTAATCCTTTGGACGGTGAATTTTCACACATAAATGAGAACCTTGTAGAATTCACTGACGTGAAGACCGAAGAAGAAGCTAGAGAAAGAGAGGCAAGAGCCGACGAAGAAATAAGAGCTCAACTCAAAGAAATCGAGAGACTTCAAGCCGAGGCAGATGAAAGAACAACAGTAGAAGCCGCAACCTTAGCAAGGTTGGAAGATAGAAACAGAAATAGAATGGGGGATCAGGATCATGAGCGTGAATGGGATCGTGAAGCCCGTAGGCCTAATGTACCATGGGGAGGAAACACTGGTCCACTGGCTCTTGCTCAACCACTCCATGAGCTACCGAGAGGCTCGAGAAAAAACTTCCCAAAATTCAGAGGGGATGGTTCTCAACTCCCTGAAGAGCATGTAGCAACATTTATCACTGCTTGTGGTGTGTTGGGTGTTGAGGATGAAGATGTGTCAGTCTGACTCTTTGTGGAGTCACTTCAAGAAAAGGCTTCGAATGGTTCTACATGCTACCCCCGAGGTCTGTCACCTGTTGGGAAGATATAAGAAGTGCATTCGAACACAGGTTCAAGACCACGGAAGATTGTCAGGATCTTTTGGTCCAATTGGTACAAATGAAGAAAGAAACCTCTGAGTCAATGAGGGACTTTGTAGCAAGATATGATAGAGTGATAAGAAGGATCCCTGAAGATGTGGTGCCTCCCAAAAATAATTTGAAGAGGTTTTTCATCAGTGCTCTGCCATCAGAAGTAGGTTTCTTCCTCAGAAGAGCCCAACCAAGAACATTGAGGCAAGCCCAGGACTTTGCAATAGAAACTGATGATGATCTAATCCTTTCTGGAAAGGTGAAAGGCCCCAATGGGAAACAAAAGGGTCAGAATTCAAACTCTGTCACCACAGATCTGATGTTCCAAAAAATGGCAAATGACTTGGTTGCCTTGAAGAAGCAGCTATCTCAGATCACAATGTGGAATGCTTCAAGGAGACCAAACCCTCCAGATAGGCCAAGGATTTCTCCACCTCCTCGTCGGCTTGCTCTTGAAGCACCACCAGTCAATGCCATCTGTGACACCAAAGAGCCAGAGGAGGAAGCAGAAATTGATGAAACTGAAGAAGAAAACATGGAAGATTATGAAAACTATCTTGAGATTGAGGAAATTGATATGCACAATGGCCTGATTGAGTATGTTGATGATGAAGATGAAGGTGATGAAGAAGTTCCAAGTTTCTCATGTGTTGTTTTCACTCGTGCTCAATCTAAGAAAGGGATTTCAGCCCCAACAGTTGCAGCAAAGGATAAGAAGAAGAATAAAGAAGATTGTCCTCCAGAGGTTACACAGAATAAAATCATCAATAGAGGATCACCATTACCACCTTCCATGGAATCAGCCAAAGAAAAACCAGACTCACTGGTTGCCAAAGAGCATGCTACTATACCAAGTAAGTCATTTGATTCTTCTTCCAGCTCAAAAGTTGCTAAGAATAATTCTCTTCTAAATGTTGGTCCTACAAAAACATCTAAAGTTCAGTCAAAGGCTACACCCTCACCCCCTTCCAAGCCAATTGTTACATCTGAAAAAGAGAACCCAACACCAAAAGTAGAAAAGTCTCTACCATGTAGATCTTCCTCCATTTCAGGAGCCTCTTCCTCACCCACCATTGCCCCATTTGACTTTGTGGAACATGCAAGCAAAACCAAAGTCCAGCTCTCAGAAATAGAATACCTACAAACACACCCTGCCCAATTTGACAGATTCATCAATGCAGTTCGTGGTGGTAACCCTATCTCTTCAAGCCCAAATTCTAAAGGCTTACTCCCCACACCATCCACACCACCTTCCCAAAACATGCTAGCCCTCAGTGCCTCCAACATCAACAGAGTTGAACCTTTCTACCTATCACTCCTCATCAAAGGCTTCCAGCTGAATAATTGCATCATAGATTTTGGAGCCTCAGACAATGTGATGCCAGCCAAAGTTGCAAATGCTCTAGGCCTCACTTTGACCCAGGTAAATGGCACATGCTACTCAATGGAATCCAAACAAGTTCCATTGGTAGGAAGAATCAAGGATGCACAGGTGGCACTAGCTGATTTTCCAGACAAGAAGGTGCTCTTGACCATACTGGTAGCAGACATCCCAACATCTTTTGGTATGCTTTTGAGTAAGAAGTTTTTGCAGAGACCTAGGTGGAGAAATAAAAATGGATTGGTCATCTACAACTATCCCAGTAAAAGGTGAGATGAAGAAGTTGCTACCAGTAAGAAAGATGAAGTTCACAGTACGAAAGTCTGATGATCCGAAAGCAAACATTCTCTTTCAAGATTGTGGGCTAGGAAACTACTTCCTCACATCAGAAAAAGAGGAGAACTTGCCACTTCTCATGGAGGAAGAGGAAGATCAAATTTGGACAATGGAATTTGATGGTAGTCATTCCAGAGCAGGTTCAGGAGCTGGTGTAGTATTGTACTCTCCTTCCAATGAGGTGTACCCTTTTGCCTACAAGCTGCAATTTGATAATACAAACAACACTGCAGAGTATGAAGCATTGCTCTTAGGCATGAATGCAGCAGAGGACATGGGAATCAAGAAGCTGAGATGCAAAGGTGATGCAGAGATTGTGGTAAAGTAGGTCTGCCAACAATATCAGGTGAAAAATCCAAGGCTCAGGCATTACAGAAACAGAGTGTGGGATTGCATTGAATCTTTTGATGCATTTTCCATTGAAGCTATTCCAAGGGAACAGAATGAAAAGGTTGATTCTCTTGCAGTATCAGCTTCCCTAGTGACACCTCATCCTTCTTTTGGTAAAGACAAAGTGACCATTGAAATGGTATTCCGGCCTAGTGTACCAGACAATGCAAATCATTGGCAAGTCTTCAATGATGATAACCAAATTCTATCCTTTTTGGAGCAAAGGGATAATTTCAATAATCTCTTCTTTGAAGGAGGTGAAAATCCACACCGAGAAGCAGTCCCTGAAGAAGAGAAAGAAGGAATTGAAGGGATTGATGATGAGGGAGTAATCAAATTGAAAGGGAACAAAATTCCCAAAGGCCTAGTCTCTTTAGAAGACCTCTTTGACAAACATGACAGATTCATTCAAGAGAAAGAAAAGCAATCTTCTCGGTGCCCAGCTGATTTTGATAAAGAAAACATTGGTACCCCAGAGGAGCCAAGGATGGTCAATATTGGAAAATGTTGCTCGCCTGAAGAAAAAAGAAGGTTTGTTGCATTACTCAAGAAATACTCAGATGTCTTGGCCTACTCTTATGATGAACTCAAATCCTTCCAGCCAAAAGAAATGCATCACTCAATTCCTTTGAAGCAGGGTGTTAAGCCCTTCAGGTAGAAACAAAGGCCGTACAACCCAAAGATTTTTGATACCATCAAGGAGGAGGTAATGAAGATGCTTAACACAAATATCATCTTTCCCATCCACCATTCAATGTGGGTGGCTAACATTGTGCCAGTGTGGAAGAAGAATGGTGAAATAAGGATATGTGTAGATTTTCACAACCTGAACCAGGCATCACTCAAGGACAATTATCCTCTTCCTATCATGGACCATATCCTGCAAGCAGTCACCAGATCTGAAATGCTTTCATTACTTGATGGATTCTCAGGATACAATCAAATCAAAGTGGCAGAGGAAGACCGCACCAAGACAACCTTTACAACACCTTGGGGCACTTTTGCCTACAACAGAATGCCTTTTGGCCTAATCAATGCAGGAGCTACATTCCAAAGGGTGATGGATTTGGCCTTTAAAGATCTGAAGCATTGCATTGTCATATATCTTGATGATCTCACAGTATTTTCAAAGAAGAGGGGAGATCATATCTATCACTTGGAACAGGTACTTGCAAGGTGTAGGAAACATGGCATATCACTAAATCCAAAAAAGTGCATTTTTGGAGTCACAGAAGGCAAGTTATTGGGGCACATTGTGAACAAACATGGAGCACACATTGATCCTGATAGGATTAGAGCCATTCAAGCATTATCCCTACCCACAAGCAAGAAGGGAGTTCATTCATTCTTTGGAAAGGTAAATTTTCTTCGTCGTTTTGTGCCTGAGTTTGCTGAATTGACAAAGCACATCACTTCCATGATGAAACCTCAAGCAAGTTTCAAATGGAACAATGAAGGGAAGGAAACATTTGAAGAGATCAAGAAATCCATTGCCAAGGCTCCAACCCTTGTGTCTCCAGATTTTAACAAAGAGTTCATCATGTATTGTTATGCATCAGAGCATACACTCTCTGTTGTTCTTGTTCAGAAAAATGATGAAGATGTTGAAGCACCTATTGCTTTCATGAGTTGTCCTTTGAAGAAGCATGAGCTAAAGTACAACCAATTGGAGAAGCATGCCTATGCAGTGGTCAAGGCTGTAAAAAACTTCAGGTTTTACATTCTCAATTCTCATACAGTGGTGATGGTCCCTGGCAGTGCAATCAAGTCCATCTTGACACAGCAGGATCCCGGAGCTAAAAGAGGAAATTGGATTGCAAAGACTCAAGAATATGACTTGGAGATTCGACCCTCCAATCTGGTAAGGGGAAATGGCTTGTGCAAGTTGATTGCTGAAGATGAAACTCTCAAAGTTCAACATGGCGAAGAAACATGTACTTGCTCAACTTGTTCAGAAGACAACCCACTAGTTCTCTTTGTCACCACTACCGATGAGTGGTATGCTGATATTGCCTACTACTTGACTTATGGAGAATGCCCTCCTCATCTTGATTACAAAAAAAGAAGAACACTCAAGCTGAAGGCAACCAAGTTTGTGATCTGGAATCATGCACTTTACAAAAGAGGCCTGGATGGTTGTTTCCTCAGGTGCGTAGATAAAGAGAAACAAGAAAAGTTTGCTTATAGCATACCATGACCAAGCATGTGGTGGACATTTTTCAGCAATGGTCACTGCACACAAGATCCTCTGAGGAAGGTATTATTGGCCCACCATCTTTGCAGATACTCGAGATTGGGTTTCTAAATGCAAAGCATGCCAACAGTTCATTGGAAGACCACAACTCGCTGCATTACCACTCAGGCCTGTGGTTATTGAAGAACCATTTCAACAGTGGGGGCTGGACTTCATTGGTGTTCTGAACCCTCACTCAAGTGTGGGGCACACCTATGTACTCACAACAACAGACTACTTCACCAAATGGGTGGAAGCCATTCCGGCCAAACAAGCCAACACTGAAACAGTATGCAACTTCATCAAGGAGAATATCATAGTCCATTTCAGAGTGCCACAGAAGATTGTAGCAGATAATGCTACCTATTTCTCTTCAAGAGAGCTGATTGAGTTTTTCTATAGCTACGGAATCTCCCTAGCTCATTCTTCTGACTACTATCCACAAGGAAATGGATAAGCCGAATCAAGCAACAAGAACATTGTGACCATTGTCCACAAGCTTGTAGATGAGAATCAAAAAAATTGGCACAAAAGGTTATACAATGCATTGTGGGAAGATAGGATCACTCCCAAGAAGGTGATAGGTATGTCTCCATTCCAACTGTTGTATGGAGTTGAAGCAGAGATTCCCCTCACAATTGAGATGCCAGCTCTCAAGTTGCTACAGGAAATAGAAGATGGTCAATACAAAGATTCCTTAGACAAAAGGATCCTATTTCTGGAGAAGCTGGAAGAAAATAGATTCCAGGTGGTGGATCGAATCAAAGAACACCAATTGAAAGTGAAGAAGATCTTTGACAAGAGGGCTAAGGCAAGAGAATTCAAGGTTGGAGACTTTGTCCTGCTATGGGACAAGAGAAGAGAACCAAAGGGCAGCCATGGAAAGTTTGATTCATTATGGCTTGGCCCATTCCAAATTCATGGAGCTTGTGGTGAGAATGTTTTTCTCCTCTCATACTTGGATGGAACACCATTGGAATTGCCTCAAAGTGGGCAATACTTGAAACTGTATCATCAGTGAAAGCAGGTTGTCCCCCGCCTTGTACCATAGGTGATTTCTTGGTGTGTTTCCCTTTCTGTTGTGTGGTTTTGTTTCCCTTCTATTGTGTGTCGTGTGTTTCCTTCCTTTTGTGTGCTTGTGTGTTTCCTTCTTCTGATATTTCTTTCTTAGAATTGTACATGACTCTGCAAGGCCCAATGGATAAGGCACTGGTCAATGTTATATGGTTTAAAAATTGAGATTCTGGATCCTCATACCACGTCTTTGCCATGCTCAGTCCATGCCATGTCCCCAAGCTAGAGCCAGTTGTTGTCCCCCGAAAACCACTTTTCATTTTCCAAGTTAAATTCAAAATTTTGAGCTCTCACCCTCCTAAAGTATTTAAGCCAAGTTGAAAGTTCAAAGAGATAGAAAAATCCATGCCCTAGAGTTGTTTCAAATCCCCAGTCTGCTTGTTTTGATAAATTTTCCGTTTTCTTGTCTAGACGCGTGAAAATTTTATTGTTGTCCTCATTTGAATGAAATTTTCAATATTTCTATGCCCCTGGATCATCGAACCTTATATTGTTTTCAATTCCTCAGCTCATGAAAGAAATTTGAAAATCAGGCACGAAATGGTGGAGTTATCTTCTTCTCTGTATTTTTTCCCATGGTCAGGAATGATGGGCGTTTTCTTCCCCATAAAATTTTGGCCCCATCATCCATGGGTACATGGACATACCTAATTGGAAGTAGGTCGGTGGAGAATTTTTTTTTTCAGCCTCTTTGTAAAAAGGGTGAAAAGTTAAAAAGTGACCCACAACCCCGATCAGGCTTAAAGAAAAAAGTCAAATCTTGAGCCCACAGTCATAGGAGTCAAAGTAGGGAGGTGGACCGTTAGAGAAATTTGTGTTTTTGAGCCTCTTTGTAAAAAAGGTGAAAAGTTAAAAAGTGACCTGCAGCCCCGATCAGGATTAAAGAAAAAAATCAAATCTTGAGCCCGCAGTCAAAGGAGTCAAAACAAGGAGGCAGACCATCGGGGGAATTTGTTTTTTTGAGCCTCTATGTAAAAAAGGAGAAAAATTAAAAAGTGACCCGCAGCCCCAATCAATCTATTAGGGAAAAAGTCAAAGGTGAAGCCCATAGGGAAAACATCAAAGGTGAAGCTCGTCATTGAAAATTCAAAGCGGACGAGCGGGCCATCGGGGCACTTTTGGAAATTTAACCAAATTTCCAAAAGTGAAGTAAAATTTCTAGAATGCTCCACAGCTCCACCAAGGTCTTGGGCCTACCGTTGAAAAGTCAAAGTGGAAGAGTGGAGCGGAGGAGAACTTTGAAGTTTTGAGCATTTTTCTAAAAAAGGTTAAAATTGAAAAAATCAATTCACAATTCCTTCGCCACTCAAATAAAGTCGTGTGTCAGGCCTATGGTGGAGAGGTGGAAGGGCGAACCAAAATGTCAAAAAATGTCAATTTTCTACAAAGGCATAAAATGCAAAAGGCATCCTCCACGCCCACTCCAATAAATTTATCCCACGTGGACGGCTCTAGTTTAAAGTTTCAAAGGTAAGATAAACGGTTCAAATTTAAAGTTACAAAACAAATGTAATGACTGCATTTGTAGTGCCCACATTTTTATAGCTCTAGTTATCTATTGGTTCCTTTATTTATAGACATGTTTTGATTGAGACTCTGATAGACTTTGGACATTTTACTATGATAATCCTCATGGACATTATGGCATTTTGGGCGCGAAGCGCCAATTGGATTAGATTCATATACTGATATATTTCATATGATGTGATGACACTAATAGGGTTATATGATAGACGTATTCAGTTAGATGTTAGTCTCTTGTGGATCGATTTGATTAATGATATAGTGTTTTGGATTTAATGATGGTAATTTTCATGCTAACCTATGTGTATGTCATTACAATTTTATTTGTGGATGATTCATGGCAAACTATGTGGATAATTGTATGCATTGCACTATCAATTGTAAATTATGTTCGGACATTATAAGTTTGATTGATATTGTGATGTATAGATGATGTTTATTATATTGGACATGTGTGGTTAATGTGTGCAATGAGTGTGCAGGTGACAGGTATAGGAGAGCATGGGTTTCAGGGCAGCTACGCAATTGTGCACAAGCGGCCCACGGGCTGAGTCCTAACCATGCTAAATTGTTTGAGGCCTTAGATTAGATGTATTTAATTGGGCACCATGGGTGAACCCCTCAATTTGTAATGTAATTATGTCTTGTAAAATTAATTATGTTTAGGGTGTGTTTTATTAAGTAAACTAGCTTAGGGGTTAATGATCTTATCTTAAGTTAAGTGTTGGTTTTGGGAAGTGTGTGTGTGTTGGTAGAAGGGATTGGGGACCACATGTGAACCTTGGGTGAACCCCACACCCTCTACCCTTGTGCCCAAGCATGCCAAACCCGAAATTGGGTTATTTTGGGTAATTTTAGGGACCCCTTTTGAGTTTGGGGGTTCCCTTGGCATGAAAATGGGCCCTTGGACCCTACCTAATAGGTAGGGGGGCCTATTTCCAAGGTTTGGAGGGAGTTTCCCTCCCATTTAGCCCTCTTTAGTCACCATCCATGTAAGATGGCTGGATTGTGTGAAAGTGTTAAAAGTTGCTCCACTTTGTTTTATTTTAGTTTTTAGTATTTTGGGTGAAAAGGGATAAAAGGTGAGTTTACTCTTACTTATTTTGTTTTTGGAATCTTTGACTCTTGAGAGGAGAGGGGGTGACACTTGTCACTTTTCCATTGGTGAGGAAACTTTTGGGCTCCTCTTTTTATTCTTTCTCATGTGGGAAGAATGGGTCTTCTTGGTTCATTTTTTTTGGAGCTCTTGGAGAATTTTGGGAGCTTGGAAGGGAGCTTGGACAAAGGGGGAAATCTTAGAGTTTGGAAAGCATATTAGAGGTAGGGTTCTTAACCTTTTTCCTTCTTAGCTTTGTTATCTTGTAAACTATGCTTGCTTAATAAAATAGTGTGTGAAATGATGTATGGTGAATGTGGTTGCTTGCTTGTTCTTGTTGTTTTCCTTGTTTTCTCTCCACCATCATTTGGATTGATGGTTTTTGGAGAATGTAGGGGAAGAGAGAGGGATTTCCCTCTCAAACCTCATGGTTGTTGGTCAAGCCATGAAGGTCCCTTCTCATCCCCTCATATGGTTTGAGGTGGGAGAAAGGTTCATATGGCTTGATCCTTTCCCCATTCTTGGTGAGGAAACCCATGTGGGTTTGAAAATCCTCCCAAGAAGGATTTCTATTGTATAAGGAGGAATAAGGAGGATGTATGACTAGGAGGTATAAGGAGTTTTTATATATGTGTATTATTGGTGCTCCTATGGTTGGACACCTTGATTTGGGCATCCTTCTTCCTCTCTTCCCCCTTGTGAGGTTGACCTTGTTCTCCTCATGTTGTGGTTTTCTTTGAGTAGTAGGTCTAAGTGGATGATTGATCTTATGTTTTTCTTGTTGTGTGTGTGTAAATCCCCATTACTTGTGCACATTGTGGAAGCTAGTTCCTCTCTCCCATGGGCTTGGGGGAGGCTAGCATGACTTCCAACCATGGAAAGGCATGTGATGATGCCTATTGGTTGGGTGGTAAACAAGCCATGTTCTCTTGGAGTTGGTTTCTTGTAGGAGCAATGGAGTTGGAGCTCATGTTGGAGATAGTTGAAGCCTCTTGCCATCTTGGTCATCCTCATCTTTTGTGGGCATTACCTTCATTTTGTAAATAAATGTAGCTTTGTAAAGATTTATACTCTTGTAAAGACCCATTTTGTACTCATTGTATTTGATAAAGCATTAGTCTCTATTAAGGAAACTTTTATTTTATAGTTGCAAGAAGCTTGTAAGATTGTCATTTGAATTTATAATGAAACCAAGAACATTTTATTTTCAATGCCTTCATTTGGAAAGATTTGTTGTTTAGAAATATGCAAAACATATAGTCATGAAATATACATTTGAAATATTTAGTTGTGCATTACATACAAAAGCTACAAAAATTTAGTGTGCTTGCATTTTATTTCACAAAAAAAAAATATGGCACTACAGCATTATGAAAAGTATGTTTTTTCTGCCATTGGCATTTCTTTGCGAATCAAGAATCCGAACGAACGCAAATGATTGAAAAGAAATTTTAAACTATTTCTTGCTAACGAAGAAGAATTTGTAACCATTTCTTGGAGGATATTTAATGGCTTCTTCACGCTATTGTTGGGGGCTAGCGATTGATCTTGTAAACTCACGAGTGTATTGTACTTAGATAAAACAAAGGAGATAGCCATTTTTCTTCCATTTCCCCCCCTTTTCTCAATTTCCTCCATTTCTCCACTATGTACAACTTCTGATTAAACATAAATACAAGAAGAAGGATTTTTTAGCATCTTTGATGAGGAGATTTTAGAAACTTTGAGTTCGCACTCTTATCTCTTCTTGTTTCCATTTGCAGGGTTTTTTCTTCCCATGAATGCATGTGATGCATTTTCTAACTAGTGTGTGCATGAATCTGATTTCCTAACTGTAACATTAGTTCTCCTACCTATTTTCTCACTCCCTTTCTCACTTTCAGAAAAATGTCTCTCTTGCAAGTATCTGCAAGCTTTGTCGTAGGGTCAGTGGAGTGCTCCTGTTGGATCCCCGGCCGAAAGGGCACCACAAAAATCCACATTTTCTCACACATGCATATACAGTAGCTGCACCGGTTAAGTAGAGGGACTTATATTCCCAGAGCATTAGCAAGGAGTCCGCAAGTTTTTCCACCTGACAAATTCCCTCGCCAACAGAAAGGAAAATAGAGCAATGTCTTTTTCCAACTGAGCTAGAGGTACCATGTTTAAAATAGAGGTTAACTTATATGTTGCACCTTTAGGATCATATGATGTTTTGAGGGGGTAGTTGATTATGTAATTGTTGTGATAAGGTGGAATTTTATACTAAAATAATAACATGCCAAAATTACAGTGGGAATTACTTGAGTTTCCAATTAATTAAGAAAGCCACTAAGTTGAGGCATATTTCAGGTATTAGTTAAAGAAGGTGCAGAAAAAGGGACTCATAATGTATCCAATACACGTTGATGATGTAGGTGAATAAAATAATGTACATTAGAGGATTTACCTTTTCTTTTATATTTTAGTGATGTATTTATTCCCGAATAACTATGAATTCCTCTAATTAGATAATTTTATTTCTCTATAGACATCATTATAGAATCAAAACCTAATTATTAAGCATTTTATTGAATGACTACCACCAAACTGTTTGAATTAAAGGCACAATTTTAGGTGTTTTTAGGTACAGGATTTATTCATCTTAGTGTTTCACCTTAGGAAGCACTAATTATTTTTGTAAAAAATAAATGTGGGACATTTAAACTTTGTATTGACTATAGGATGTTGAATAAGGAAACAATAAAGAACATGTATCCATTACTGTGCATTGATAATATTTTGATAAAATGCAAGGAGACACTCTATTTTCAAAAATTGAGTTAAAATTGGGATACCATCAATTGAGGATCAAGGAAAATGACATACATAAGAAAGTTTTTCACAATAGGTATGGTCATTATGAGTTCACAGTACTTCCTTTTGCAGTTGGTATTGCAAAAATTGATACAACATAAGCTTTATCACAAGATGTCAAATTGTGTCTTCTTCTAAAAATGGGTGCAAAATTTATCCCATATCATATCAGCAGATGGAATTGTACTTGATATTGACAAGATAAAGGCTAACATGGAATGGCCTACACTTAGGAATGTACATGAATTTCACAATGTCATGGCACTTGAAGGATAATATAAGAAGTTTGTAGAAGGTTTTCAAATATTGGCATTCCTATTAATTCATTGTAAAATAAAGGGAAGAATTTTATATGGACAAAAATTGTGAAAAAACATTCATAAATATTAAGTAAAATTTTACATCTACACCAAAAAAAAAATTTACATCTACACCAATTTTGAAATTTGTAGATCATAATAGAGAGTTCATCATTTTTCGTGAATGCATCCAGTGAGGGTTTTGGAGGTTTTTTTATGTAGGAAAATCAGGTGGTGGCTTATGAGTCATGAAATATTATGCAAGGGGATTCAAATTATGCTCCATGTGACCTTGAGATCATGGCTATAGTACATGCTTTATAGATGTGGAGGCATTACCTTTTGGGAAATCCTTTTATGATTAAAACTTATCATTCATGATTGTTGTATATCTTCATTCAAACTAAATTGAATACATGGAAATGGTGTTGGTTATAATTTTTGAGTGAGTATGAGTTTGATATAAGTTATTTTTAGGGTAGGGAAAATTGGGTTGTGGAATCCCCTAATAGAAGACAACATCTAGCGGAAAGGGCCTCAGTGAGAGCCACTTTTAGAGAAAAAGTTTTTAGTAAGCTATCTTCAAATAATTTTTATAGTAAGGTAAAATCTGGAGAGTATAATAGATATTTTGGATATATGGTGACCATGGAAATATATATCTAATTTTCAGGGCGCTTCATGTCAAATTTCAAGTCAATATGTTGAAGGTTTTTAAAGATATGCAAGTTTTGGTGAAACCGGGTAAGTGTTAGTGTGATTTTGAAGAAAAGTCCGACGTTCTGATGCTCGTTGTGAACTATATTATTTACATGGGTACCTAAGATATTTGGAATATTTTCTAAGTTCAGATATATATTTTTCAAAAAAATAATGAGGTGGTTATATCGTCACGTTTTTATGAACGATCGCTAAGAAATTAAAGTAGTTTAAAACCATAACTAAACCCTAGCTAGGAGAAACTTACAGAAGAGTGAGTATATTGAGCATATTTTTATTCCTTTTGAAAAATTGATGATTTTATCTTGTAAAGGAATATTCCATATTTTTAAAAAGGTATGTTAGAGTATGTGGTGATATGTGGGACCCACCTGAAAAGGCTTTTTTATGAAGAAGCTTGGTTTATGGAAATGTTTTCCAAGTGAGGTATGAACTAAATTTCCATTTATTATATACCAGGAGTTTTTACAGATTTCCATGAATGTTTCACATCATGGTGAAGGTGAAAAAGTGTAAATTGTTCCCTATTTGTGTTGACTGGTCAAAGGGTAGTTTTGGGGCAGTTGGAGCAGCCTAAAGTAAAATTGACATTGTAGGATCTAAAAGAAGAGTTGGAAGGTGATTCAAGTTGTGTTGGAAATATAATTTAGGGATATTTCCACTAATATATTTTTTTACGATGATGATATTTTCTATGGTTTCTAAGTCAGTTTGTGGATAAGAATATTTTTGGCTTTCTAGGACAAAACTGCTTTTCCTGAAAGTTTGAGCTAGTTAAAGCATCATATGGATTGGATGATGTTTGTTATCTCCTAGAATTTTAAGAGGGACTAAATTTTAATCCATTTATACTTATTTAGATTATCTAAAAGGGTGTTAACCAGTTCTTTTTGGAAACAATTTTTTGGGTAGCTTGATTTGGTGAAGACAAAAGTTGTTGTGGTTTGAACTAGGGGATGTTTCATGAGATATAACTTTATTATATGTTTTTACACATATTTATATTTCCATAGAGTGGAACATGCTATATTTCAGTTGTTTTAGGTGATATTGAGGCCCAAAGTTGAAATCTGGGTATTGAAAACATGTGTTTTGTGAAGGCAATGAGCCACTAGGCCCATTAAACGAAATAATTTGATTGTTTCATAATAATTGCGACCATCTATGGTGTTTAAATGATATTTTAAACATGTGTGGTGATTTTTAGATATTTAATAAAAATATGTTTGGTGTTAAGATATTTTTATCATTCCAATGACAAAGTTTTGAGGATTATTAGTGCATGACAAGTGGTTTTTGGCTAGGCTGGCCTACTTGAGTCATATGTGACCCTTGTAATGAGGTTTATGATATTTTTTTAATATGAATTGGTCATGAAAATTTTTAAGGACTGACCTAGTATGATTTTGAATAAAACAAAGCATATTTAAGTGCTTGTTTGGTTCATTTTTGAGTTAGTGCTCTTATAGGGAAAATGTGACCTAAAGGAGAGTGATTTTCAGGTATGTGTGCATGATTTTAAGGTTGAGGAAGATCATGATAGGTTTATTATTGATTTAATACATGAGATAAATAGTTTAGATCCATTACGAGTTGAGAAATAAGAAGAAAGAACAATACTGAATACTAAGGGTTTGTGACCTACATAAGTGATCTCCATTAGTTGTGGCAGCAAAAAAACTAAAGATAAAACATAATCAGGTGCGTTATTTTGTTCTTTTTCATCCTATATGGTTTTATCCTCCTTGTAGAGTTAGTGCTTCACTAAAGTAGGGGATGGTGTTCCTTGTAGGATTGATGATCTACTAAACTAGGGGTTGGTGTTCCTTTTGGTGTTGGTGCCTCACTAAATTTGAAGCATGTAAATATAAAGTTTATGTTTCATTGGTTTTTCTTTTCCATAATGGTTTCCCACTTGAATATTATGTCTATGAGCTCTCTTTCATGTGTTATGGTTATTTGAATGTATTATGCACACATAATAAGATTGTGATGAATGTATGTGATTGGATGAATGTTGATGTATGTTGCAATAAATGGTAAATCAAATGAGTTATTTTTAGGACTGATTCACCCCCATATCATTAAATTGTGCTTCCAATAATTTTTATTAGGTAAGTTCCTTATGAATCAAGTATAACATCTTAAAAGATATACTAGAAGCACAAGATGGCTAAGAAAATCTGTAAGAAGAATCGGGAGTTAAAAGATATGGTCAAGGAAGATGAAGAAACCATTAAAAACATATTCAATTGGAGAAGAAAATTTAAGATATGAGTTTAATGCTATGTTTTTGGAGCCTATTTTCATGTTAGAGTGTGGTACACCTTCTGTGTTACACTCGGGTATTTTTACAGCGGTCCCGCTCGCCAGTGAGCGGTCAGGGGGTTTGAGGGGTGAAGCCCCTAAAGCAAATTTTCATGGGTGGTTTATTAACACATGGGTAATGGGTAACCGTTATGGGCTGTTTTTGGGCTCATGGTTTTTTGGTACCCATTGTTTTGATACACATGGTTTTTTGCCCATGGTTACCCACAGTTTTTGCTCATGGTTTTGATACCCACGGTTTTATATCAAACTACTTAAGCAATTGTCTATTTATATGGTCTTATGCATATGATACAAATACAAGAAAATGTATTACAGATGTGTTTTAAATTTGGGTGTGAATTATGTTGAGTTTGTTGAGCATAGCTCCAAACAGATTTGGGTATTGTATTGAGAGAGTGGAGGCTTGTAATAAAATCTGAGCAAGTGATTCTTGGTGGACGTAGCCCAAATTGGGTGAAACACGTTAAATATTGTCTCTCTATGTTGTGTTATTTATTATGTACTTTTATTTGAGATCTGTAACATTTTCTGTATATTAGTTTCTACTATTGCGATTTTGTAAGGGATTATTCCACATATTTTATCTCTTATTTCCTAACAATTGGTATCATAGCCTGGATTGGTTTGCTGAAGTGTTGAATCGCAGGAAATTTTTTTCTTGAGTGGGAGCTATGGCATATGATGGAAGATCCGGGATTGATAAATTCAACGGGTAGAATTTCAGTCTTTGGAAGATGCAGATGGAAGATTACCTTTATCAGAAGGATCTTTATACTCCGTTGTCTGAGAAGGTGAACAAACCCTCGAGTATGATAGATGCGGAATGAGATTTGTTGGATCAGAAGGCACTTGGAATGATCTGGTTGTGTCTTGCATCTTCGGTATTATTTAATGTTTCAAAGGAAAATACTACAAAAGAACCGATGGATGCATTAGGGAAGTTGTATAAAAAACCCTCTGCCTATAATAAGATATTTTTAATGAAAAAGTTGTTTAATATGAAGATGTCTGATAATAGTTCAGTAGCAGATCATTTAAATGATTTCAATACGGTTGTGAATATGTTAGCTTCGGTTACAATAGAATTTGATGAAGAAGTTATGGCTTTATTAATTTTGTGCTCGTTACCTGAAAGTTGGAATAGCCTGGTAATGGCGGTAAGCAACTCGGTTCCAGCTAACTCGAAGTTGAAGTTTGAGGATATTTTAGGGGTGATTCTAAGCAAGGAAATGTAAAGAAAAAGCTCTGGGGAATCTTCTACTTCAGGGAATGCTTTGATAGTGGAAACTAGAGGGAGACAGAAGAATAGAGGAAACTGTGGAAAATCAAAAGATCAAACAAGGTCAAAATCCAAGAGCAAGATTGTATGTTGGAACTGTGGAAAGTTTGGGCATGTAAAGAAGGACTATTGGGATCTTCGGGACAAGAAGAAACAATGTGAAGAAAACAAGGAGGAAAATGTGGCATCAGGTAATGTATACCAGGATGCTTTGATTCTTTCTTTACATAATATTACTAAATCTTGGGTTTTAGATTCAGGGGCTTCTTTTCATGCTACTCCACATAGGCATTATTTTGTTGATTATGTTCAAGGGGATTTTGGGCATGTTTTTCTTGGTGATGACGAGCCTTGTAGTATAGTTGGAAAAGGTTTTGTTCAGGTTAAGATGTATAATGGGAATACATGGTTATTGAAGGATGTCAGACATATACCTACATTAAGGAGAAATTTGATATTGACGGGGCAATTGGGAAGTGATGGTTGTACTGTGATATTTATATTTGACTCTTGGAATGTTACCAAGGGTGATCTTGTGGTGGCAAGAGGTAAGAAGGTTGGAACCTTGTATTTATCCACTGATAGTACTAATGATTGTAATCTTGTGGCTTCAGATGCAAATACAACATTATGGCACTATAGGCTCGGTCATATGAGCCATAAGGGCATGGAAATCATAAATAAGAATTTTCTTGGATATATAGAAACAGGTTTGGAGTTCTGTGAGGACTGCATATATGAGAAACAGAAGCGAGTAAGGTTTCTCAAGATTGGACCTACAAAGAAAGAGAGTAAGTTAGAGCTGGTGCATTCTGATGTGTGGGGGCCAGCTCAGGTATCATCTCTTGGGGGTTCAAGTTATTATGTTACTTTTATTGATGATGCAATAAGGAAAGTTTGGGTTTATTGTATTAGAAACAAATTTGATGTATTTGACACTTATGTTAAATGGAAAGCCTTGATAGAGAATGAAACAGGTCTTAAGCTAAAATGTCTCAGGTCGGATAATGGAGGGGAGTATTGCAGCAATGAATTTAATGATTACTGTTCTAAGAATGGAATCTACGAGAAAAATATGGTTCCAGGAAATCCACAGTAGAATGGGGTATCAGAAAGGATGAACATAACAATAATGGAATGTGCTAGGAGTATGAGGTTACATGCAGGACTGCCTCTTTCTTTTTGGGTAGAAGCAGTGAGCACAGCTGTGTACTTGATAAACAGAGGACCCTCAAGTGCCTTGGATGGAGGCATACCTGAGGAGGCTTGGTATGGTAAGAAAATTGATTATTCATTTCTTAGAGTCTTTGGATGTGAGGCGTTTGTTCATATATACAAGGATGATAGGACCAAGCTAGAGGCTAAATCAGAAAAATGTAATTTCATTGGTTATAGTGGTGATGACTTTGGATTTAAATGTTGGAGTATTAAGGACAAGAAAATCATTCGGTCTAGGGATGTGGTCTTTAATGAGAAAGTCATGTATAAGCAATAGTTACAGGAAAACAGGGAAGAATCCAAGAAATAATATGCAGTGGTAGAGGATCTTCCGGATGGGATAGTGACCCATGAATCAGTTCAGGAACCGACTCAACAGGAAACCCAAACTCCTACAGTGAGGAGGTCTTCAAGTGTAAGAAAAGAACCTAAATGTTTTTCTCCTTCTCTTTATTATTTATTACTCACTGATAGTGGAGAGCCAGAGAGCTTTGATGAAGCAATGCAAATAGATGTTAGTAAGAAGTGGGAGCAAGCCATGGATGAGGAGCATAAGTCTCTCATGGAGAACCAGACTTGGGATTCGGCGAAGCTACTGGAAGGAAAAAGAGCATTACAGAACAAGTGGGTGTACAGAGTTAAAGATGAAGGAGGAAAGAAAAGATATAAGTCTCAGTTGGTGGTCAAGGGGTTTGCATAGAAACAAGGTATAGATTTTGATGAGATCTTTTCTCTTGTAGTAAAAATGACTTCTATTATAACTGTTCTTGGAATAGTGGCAGCAGAAGAATTGCACTTAGAACAGTTAGATGTAAAGACTGCATTTCTCCATGGTGATTTGGAGGAGGAACTATATATGCAGCAACGAGAGGGCTATGAGGTCAAAGGTAAAGAGAAGATGGTGTGTAAACTGAAGAAAAGCTTGTATGGCTTGAAACAAGCTCCACGTCAATGGTATAAGAAGTTTGATAGCTTCATGATGGAGCAAGGTTATATTAGATGTCATTCTGACCATTGCGTGTATACAAAGAAATTGGTTACACGTGAAAACATGCAAGAAATAAAAGTACTCAAGAAACAGCTAAGTGAATCCTTTGATATGAAGAATTTGGGGGCAGCCAGACAAATCCTTGGTACGAGGATAACTCAGGATAGGAACAGAAGCTGAATTCATCTCAAGAAGAGTACATTAAGAAGGTATTGGATAGGTTTAACATGCAGGATGCTAAACTGGTTGGGACTCCTTTGAGAGGCCATTTTAAGTTATCAAAGGAGCAGTGTCCCAAGACAGAGCAGGAAAGAAACCAGATGTCCAAGGTACCTTACTCATCAGTAGTTAGTAGTTTTATGTATGCTATGGTGTGCACTAGGCCTGATATTGCCATGCAATGGGAGCTATGAGTAAATTTATGAGTGATCTAGGTAAAGAGCATTGACAAGCAGTAAAGTGGATCCTTGGGTATTTAAGAGGGACCATGGGGATAGTTTTGTGCTACAATGGATCAGACACCACTTTACGTGGTTATGTAGATTCAGACATGGCTAGAGACGTAGACAGCAGGAGGAGCATGACAGGTTATATTTACATTATAGGTGGGACAACAGTGAGTTGGATTTCACGACTACAGAAGTTGGTGGCTTTGTCAACCATGGAGGCTGAGTATGTTGCTGCCACAGAGGCAAGCAAAGAGATGATTTGGTTACAACAATTGCTTGAGGATTTGGGGCATAAGCAGGAGGGATGTAAGCTACATAGTGATATTCAAAGTGTTATATACCTAGCTAAGAACTCTACTTTCCACTCTAGGACGAAGCATATACAGTTGAGATATCACTTCATCAGGATAGCTTTGGAGGAAGATAAGTTGAAGTTGGAGAAGATTCATACCAGTCAAAATCCTACAAACATGATGACCAAGGTGGTCATAAGGGATAAACTAAAGCTATGTTCAGCTTTGGTTGGCCTTCGTGGATGACAGTGAAGGGTTGAGAAGCTTGATTAGTGGAAATCAGTCTCCAAGTGGGAGATTGTTATGTTTTTGGAGCCTATTTTCATGTTAGAGTGTGGTACACCTTCTATGTGTTACACTCGGGTATTTTTACGGTGGTCCCGCTTGCTAGTGAGCAGGTCTGGGGGGTTCAAGGGCAAAGCCCATGAAGCAAATGTGTGGTTTATTAACCCATGGGTAATGGGTAACCATTATGGGTTGTTTTTGGGCCCATGGTTTTTCGGTACCCATTGTTTTGATACCCATGGTTTTTTGCCCATAGTTTTGATACCCACAGTTTTTGCCCATGGTTTTAATACCCATGATTTTGTATTAAACTACTTAAGCAATTGTCTATTTATATGGTCTTATGCATATGATACAAATACAAGCAAATGTATTATAGATGTGTTTTGAATTCGGGTGTGAATTCTGTAGAGTTTGTTGAGCATAGCTCCAAACGGATCTGGGTATTGTATTGAGAGAGTGGAGGCTTGTAATAAAATTTGAGCAAGTGATTCTTGGTGGATGTAGCCCAAATTGGGTGAACCATGCTAAATCTTGTCTCTCTGTGTTGTGTTATTTATTCTATACTTTTATTTGAGATCTGTAATATTTTCTACATATTAGTTTCTACTGTTGCGATTCTGTAAGGGATTATTTCACATATTTTATATCTTATTTCCGAACATTTAAAGGATGAGGAATGTGAAAGTTTGAAAAACAAGTCATGCAATAATTTATTTCATATTCAAAGTGTTCTCAAGGAGGAGTTATTTGATTTACAAGAATACCTAACATTTCATAGGATGGAGAACATCAGATTGAATTCTAAAATCAAATACATGAAAAATATTATTAAGGCCAAGGAAGAATAATGTGACATGCTCAAGGAGGAGGTACAATCCCTAAAGGAGAAAGAGGAAGCATGTTCCAGGTATAAAGATAAAATGAAATCTAATGCATGGGTCAATACCAAAATTTTCGTACTATATAATCAAGAGCTTGAACCTACTCTAATACTCCAACCAACCCCTGCTTGAGGATCACCATTTACATGTTTTATGGCCCCTTGGTGTCTATGGAGGCCTAATGCATGTTTTGTATGAAAGAAAAACCCTTAAAGGAATTCCTTGATCAGAGATGAGCTAAGGTGATCATTTTGTGACCATAGACACAATGTATAATAGATATGTAATGCTCCTACATTCATATACATGACTGTCCCAAGATACAAAATCTATTGATAAGGTATCTAGCATATGTTACCTTTTGATATTTCTTACCATACACTTTAATCCCAATGGAGTTCTTCTTTACTACATTCACAAGCTCTTTCTTAATTGATTGAACATGAACAAAATAACAAATCAATGTTTCAAGTTCCTTTATGGATGCTCAAGCATCTCTCTACTAGTGTGCAGTCCCAATACTCTGCCCTCAAGACTGAACTTAGTCTAAAAGCATCCAACTCAAACTCTTAATACTCAATTAGTTGGTTCCCAAGGCATACCAACAGCTAACAGACCTCCCTTCACAATGGTTGAGGTATTCATGAGTTCCATATACTGTCCTAGATCTAGGTTTTCTCTTTATCACCTCCCTTGTATGTTTTTGAAGTGACTTATACTGCCCTAGAACCCCTACACAGTCCACATTTACTCCAAATCACTGGTAGATTTCTCTCTAGAATCATGGAACACATTAATAATACTAGGATAGTCATCTTCCAACTTCCATGCACAGGTACTTAACTCTAATTCTTCTTGAAATTAGTCCTTTTACTATCTTATTGTGGACTAACACAGTCCTAGACCACTGTACAGTCTCCTTATAGCTAGAGGGAAGGAATTTCCCTTATGCCTATATGCCCAATGTCATTCATATTCAACAAATATACCTGGGTAAGTACCCTCCCATTCCTTATCAGTGGGTTTTCATCATATTGTATCTATCTCCTTCATGTTTACAGTCCTCTTTTCTTGCCAAATACAGTCTTAATCCTGTGTAATCATCTTTTATATACTAACAAGGTGATAACTTCATGCATTCAAACCTGAGATCATGAAAATACATTCCATATATCCCTATTTTGTCCATCTTATCAATCTATCATCATAATTAGCAATGCTATAAAGCAAAAACTGTGCATGTTCTTTATTTGACTGTAACAATACATCACTGTTGTATCTCGAATATACAGTCACTTATAGGTTGAGTGACACAAGATCATTCTTCACCAAATTTGGATGGTCTTTAGATCATATCAATGCAGAGATATTGTAAAAGTTTCAGGTGATTCTATCCATGGAATGAAAAGATATACGAAGCCCTAGTTCAGGCCCGAGAGGCAATAATTTGCTATAAAATTCAAATTATGCATTTTCAAAACATACAAAATTTATCAATGTGATCCACATCACATGTAGGATCTTTCCATACTGATAATCAAGAGAATTACATCATTTGAAGGTCGTGGAGGGTTTTGACCTTGCTATCCTGCTAGGGTTCTTGTACACAGTCCATTGAAACAAGCTATTTCATGCATTCCAGAGTATAATATCTTCTTCCAAACATCATACACACGTTGTTACTCATTGTTCTATCCTCAAAAATCTTGAGAACCCCCTGTCCTACTTCATCTCCATCGAATCACCTATGAAATAGGTATTCATTAGCTAAGAATAGACCCTCTAAAGCTCCTAAACTGACTTCTAAGCCAACTCACACTCCTAAGAAGACTCAACCATCTTCTCAACATAGAAATCCTGTGTATATCACCTTGATACTCTCCTATAATCCGTACAAGGAAGCTATTACATGATGTCAAGGCTTAAAATGACCTTAATTAGCCTATATTACTCCTTAAATGCCAAGTCAAGTCACCTTACCAACTTCTTACAAGCATATATTCATTTTTACAACATATTTAACTCTAACACACCTAAAAACATGTATCATGGTCTTATATGACCTTATTATGTGTTGTTCCCTGATGCTCCTGCATCAAAATCCCTTGAATCAGATTTAGAGAGTACATCTAGTAGGTTGAGGATATATGAGAAGCTTGAGAAGAGATATAAATATCTTAATGAGTGTTTATAAGGTCAAAGAGACTCAAATGAAAAAACATGCCTAGTGTTTGAAGGAAAGAAAATGAAGAATGATGATGAATTCAGTCCAATTTCAAAATAAGATGAGAAAAGTAGTGTTATGCTATAGTGATAAATTGGATTCATCAAGAGGTTGACAAGGGTCTCTGATTCAACCATCAGGGTAGTGATTTGACTGAAGGTGAAAGTGGCCATCTACATGACTGACAAAGAATGGAAAGAAGTAAAGTATGTAAGAAAATGACTTTATAGTGTTGTAAGACTTGGAAATATGTGTGATATTAAAAGTTGGAGTCCTCCAAGAACCAAAGACTATGAATGAACAATTATGCTTAAGAAAAGGTACAATCTATGTTGGAGTTTCAGTTATCATGAAGGTAAGAATAATAACAACCTGTGTAAAGAAATTTTCCAAGATATGCATGCTAAAAGATGTAGTTAAATATCTTTAATGTTTTCTGTATTATGTAATTTCAAGTTAATCAATGATGTCTAAAAGGCTGAATAAGGTATGTTACTACTAGAAAATAGAGGATAAACATGATATTTGAAAATGGAGTTCACTATCATAGTATTGAATGGCTTGAGGAAAAGGGAGGTAAAGTATAGTTAAAATATTGCAAGGTATAAGGTTGAAAACAAAGGTACTGTGATGTCACGGTGAGAAAATGATGGTTTTAGGCAAGAGTATGATGCACTCCTCATTCCTAGGGGGAGATCTGAGCTCATGAATACTGATCTAAGGAAATTCAAGAAGGATAAGGTATGAGATCCATATTTATCTCATGTGGATGTAGATACAAAATTATTAATAACTCTATGAAGATGTTAGCTTGGTTTTCAAGAAGTTAGTATAGTGCCTTGATGGATCTATCATGAACAACTATTGTAAATTTTATAGGTATGGCATGAAAATAAGACATGTCTTAAAGTGGTAGATAGTCTTATCTCGGTATGATATGTCATGTGTGCTCAGTCTAAAGGTATGAACAATGATATGTATGTGGTTTGGGTCAATTGGTAGTGACATTCAAGCTGCAAGAATGATTGTGAAATGGTTTTATCCTTGTTATCCTATGAGTCTGAGACTTGGGCTAATGACCATGGTTATTAAGGTCTTTTGAATTTTGTGTGATCTCGCTTGTCAAAATGGTTTAGTGGTATTGAAGGTTGAAGTTAAGTCAAGGATGTAATGGGTCGAGAACTGTAGATAGCCTTAAGAAGAATAAGTTCAAAGATTTATGATTTTTCTTGAAGGTCAATCAAAGATAGTACATGTGTCAAATCACCATAGGACTGTGTGAAAGTAAAATTATCTTCTTAATTGAGTGAAGATGTTGTGCCATAGTTTGGAACAAATGACAGGTATATGAAGGTTTCTCAAGGTAATTATCTAATAGTAATGTTTGTTGCATTTATGTAAGTCTTTCAAAAACTAGAGATATGCTAGAACTTCAAGATGTATATGCATAAAGAGTCATAAGAGGCAGAAGTCATTACTTGCAAAGGAAGAAAGCTCTTGATATCTGAGAAAGCTATGTTATTGGTCCTTGAGGCAATGATTTTGTGATATTTACAAGTTTAATCTCTCATCATAAATGTTATATGAGTTACTCAATGTATAATAAGGTCAGAAAAGGAGATTGTTAATGTATATCAGGTCTGAGAATAATTTGTACCAGACAAAGAAAAATGTCAACATCTATTGAAGTATCTAATGGAGTAAAGTAAACTAATTTACTTCTAGTTGACTATTCAATATTGTGTATTGAAGGTAATGAGAAGGGTATAAAGACTATGATTGTATTTCTTAGGTCTACAGTGGTAGAACAACATGAAAAAGGGGCAGTGTACTCTAAGTACATGCTTCAGGGATGAAGGTAAGTAACTTAGGCATCTACAAGGCATATATTCAAGGTAAGAGGCTAAACATTTGCATTTTAGCTAAATTAAGACTGAATAGGTCCACTGGGAGCACTTCAAAGGTGTGTTATAGGCCCGAGTTGATTCTAAAGCTTGTATAAAGTTATCATTTTTGTAATTAAAATGTTGTTTGGGGACAAGAGTTATTAAGAGTGGTTTGATAGATATGAAGTCAAATTTTGAATTTCTGAGTTGGAATCAGTTTTTTTGGTAATGTCAAACATGATTGAAGGATAAAATGGATTGTATCAACTAAGGGGGAGCTATTTTTAGCTCATATCAGCACCAAAGGATCATCAGATACTGCTAAAGGAGTCAAAGAAGGAATAATAAAGCCCCAGGGGGAGTAATTTAGGTAATTAAGTCAATTTTATCATTGTTTTTGTCTTGTGTTGTCATTTCTCATGTCTAGGAGTCAGTGTATCATTTTTCATAGATGGAAAAGGGGTAGAGAGACATTAAAAACATGGTAAAGGTCATGTAAGTGTGTTGGTCATATTGGTTTCCATCAATGTTTCTGAATGATGGTTACCATCAATGACAAAGGGGGAGATTGTTGGCCATCATGTGTTAGTTTTTTCATTTATGTCAACTCCATTGATGAAAAATGGTTTCATGGTGTATGTATGAGTCTCCATATGATGTTATTCATATGTCAAGCATGAAGGTTATGTGGTGTTGGTGTAAAGTGTCAAGTGTCATGGTGCTTGGTTGAGTATGCTGAAGTCATGTTTGTTTTCTAGTTGGAAGAGTTTCATGAGGTCATACATGGTCTTCATGAGTGTGTTTGCATGTTTGAGTTCATGAGGTTAGCAAGGTCATTTCATGAGTTGTACGTGTTACTTCAGGTCATTCTAGGCTTTTTTCTAGCCCTGGAGCATGCCGAATGGTAAGGAGGTATGATATTTTGAGCTAATGAGTTTCATTCGAGTATGGGACAATGTTTTGACAATGTACCTGAGGTGTATGGTGAATTTAATGTCAAAACTCAGAGGTATGATGCATATTTGGGGTCCTTGGGAAGAAAGAAGTGAGAAATATTTAGTTTAGCACATGAAAATGAGATTGGATGGATTTTTTTAGATATATTTTGGATATATGATGAGCAACTATAGTTAGAGAAGTTTTTCATGGTGTTTCATGTCAAATTTCATGTCACTATGTTGAATATTTTTGAAGATATGAAAGTTTTTGTGAAACCGGGTAAGTGTTAGTGTGATTTTGAAGAAAAGTTGGACCTTCTGATGCTCATTGTGAACTATATGATTTTCATGGGGACCTAATATTATTTTCATAGCTTCTAAGTTCAGTTTTTCATCTTTCATAAAAATCATGAGGTGGTTTGATTGTCACGTTTTTATGAACGATCATTAAGAAGTTAAAGTGGTTTGAAACCCTAGCTAGGAGAAGCTTACAGAAGAGCAAGTATATTGAGCCTGTTTTTATTCCTTTTGAAAATGTCATGATTGGATCTTGTAGAGGACTCTTCCATATTTCCAGAAAGGTATGTTAGAGCATGTGGTGATATGTGGGCCCCACCTAAATTTGCTTGTTTCTAAAGAGTTTCAGTTTGTGGAAAAGTTATCCAAATGAGGTATGAACTAAATTTCCATTTATGATATCCCAGGAGATTTTCTATATGTACATGAAGTTTTAAGGTCATAGTGATGGTGAAAAACTGCAAAGTGTGCCCTATTTGTGTTGACTGGTCAAAGGGCAATTTTGGGGCAATTTGGAGCACCCTGGAGTAAAATTGACATTGCATGAGCTATAAAAAGAGTTAGGAGGTGATTCAAGTTGTGTTGGAAAGATAATTCAAGAGATATTTCCATTGATATAAGTTTTTTTCATGATGATGATTTTTGATATGGTTTCCAGGTTAGTTTGTGGATAAGAAGATTTTTGGCTTTCCAAGACATAATTAATTTTTCTGAAAGTTTGAGTTGGTTGAAGCATGAGATAGATTGGGTGATGCTTTCTATCACTTAGAATGCGAAGAGGGAATAATTTTGCATCAAATTAATTCATTTATAGGTCTTAAAAGTGTCTGGAAGGGTGTTAACTAGTTTCTTTTTAGAAACAGGTTTTTGGGAAACTTGATTTGATGAAGAAAAAAGTTGTTGTGGTTTGAACCAAGGGATGTTTCATGATCTATAAATTTCTTATATGTGTTTTACATGTTTTTAAATTTCCATACAATGGTAAAATTTCATATTTTATTTGTTTTGGGTGATATTGAGGCCCAAAGTTGAAATCAAGGTGTTAGAAATAGGTGTTTTGTGAAGGAAATTAGTCACTGGGCCCATTAAACAAAATAATCTGGCTGGTCCATGATAATTGTGACCATGTAGGATTTTTAAATTTTATTTTAAACATGTTTGGTGAATTTTAGACCTTGAATAAAAATATTTATGGTGTTAAGATATTTTGGCATTCTAATGGCAAGGTTTTAAGGATTATTGGTGTATGAAAAGTGGTTTTTGGCTAGGCCGACCTACTTGGATCATATGAGGCCATTGAAATGAATTTTGTGAGATTTTTCTAAGATTCATTGGTTTTAAAAAAAGGTTAAGGACTGTGTTAGTGAAAATTCACAGCACCCCCAAAATGACCTATGGATCGGCTATTTTAAGGCAATGTCATTTGGTGTGAATGCACAACATTGAGCTTTCACAAAGTGTGGGACCTTTGCAAATGGGGAAAGCTCTCTAGAGAAATTTGATTCCTCTTCCTAAACTACCTGCCACAAGCTATTCCAGTGCAGGAAAGATAATCTAATCCTAATCTAACTATGCCAAGGAGACAGAGAGAGAGAGAGAGAAAAGAGGGAAAAATAGAGCCTACACTAAAATGGTGATACACCAGAGAAGGAAAATGTTGAACATCTATCAAAACTGCTATGGAACAAGAAGAGGTGAGCAATGGGAAGGATGGACAAGTGCATCACAAAACCAAGGATGGATTTCACACAAAAAATATTCCAAAACTCCATGAACATAGCTCCAAAACCTGCAATGAACATTCAAACATGCACAAATACCTGCAATGAAGAGAGGCAAGAAGAAAACAAGCAAAAATGAGCAAGGATGGACAAATGCATCACAAAACATGTTTTTATTGCTCCAGAAGTTTGCACAAAACATCATTTCACGGCTAAGAGGCAAAAAATGCCATTACAAAGTAGGGGAAGAGGTTCAAAATCAATTTTCAACCCTGGGGAAGAAAAGAAGGGAGAGGTAGAGAATAATGATGAACAACCTTTTATAAATGAGCCAAAATGGCTTTTAACCATTGAGTAAAATGGAAGAAATGAGAAAATGTGGGAAAATCTGATTTGGAACTTCAACCACTAATAATATTCATCTAATTGGCCTAAAAAATGATGGGCTTCATGGAAAAACCCATACACCAAAGTACATTTCTCTGTAGAGAAAGAAAGAGGCCCATACTTCATTAATTTTGGTGGTTGGGGGTGGTTTCTGCATTTTTTGCATGCCAGAGACATTTTCCTATTTTTCTCCTATAAATCTCCATCAAAATTAAAAATTGAATATTCCATCATGTGGATAATTTCACCATCTTTCCAATGATATAAAGAACATGAAAATCTGAGCTCAAGATCGAAAGTTATGCCCCACTAAAGATTTAGGGAAAAAATGGCAATTTTAGGGCAAAATTCGGGTTGACGGGCCAAAACTTGAAAATTTTCCTTTTTTTGAATTTGGGAAGATGTCCCAAGAATTCCCCATGCCCCGCCACTCTAGTGACACATGGCACTTTCCCATTCGCTGATGGAACTGTGGGCCCAAACTACGCTTTTTTCCTTTAAAAATTTCATTGGGAAAATTTCCCAAATTTTCCCCGTGCTCTGCTCTCCCGGTGAAATGTGTCACCTCCTGGTTCACTCAGCGGGGGCGTGCTTCAAATTGTTTCTTTGTGTCTTTTTTAGATTTTGGAAAAAAATTCCAAATAGCTTTGTGCCTCTGCCCTTCCGCCATGACACGTGTCAGCTCCTCATCACTCGATGGGCCTTCGGGCCAAAATTTGACTTGGGCATTTTAAACCCCAAAGGGCTAAATGCCAAGTTTTCCTTCGCGGGCCCGCGCCAACCCATTTCTTTCCTTCATCAGGCCTGCAGGCCAAAATTTTCTTTTACACCCTTTGGCCAAAGTGCCAAAAACTTAAACTTTTCCCTGACATATGTCGCTCTGCCCTACCACGTGGCACCTTCTCATTGGCCACGAGCTTGTCTAGGGAAATTTTCCCTAAAAAACTCCGTCGAGCCATAACTTGAGATTTATAAGGAGTTAGGAGGAAAATTTTACCTTTCTGGAAAGGTGAGAAAATTATCTATCTGATGAAGCCATTTCAAAAAAAAATTGAGTCCCTAAAGCATGCCAAAAATTCATTTAAGTGCTAGTAAAGGAAAAGGAGGAGGAGTTAACAAAAAATAAGCAGGGGCTTATTTTGGATAACAGACCGACCTATGGTGATTTTGAAGAAAAACATATTTAAGTTCTTGTTTGGTTCATTTTACAACTAGAGCTCTTAGAGGGAAAAAATTGACCTAGATGAGAGTGATTTTCAAGTATGTGTGCATTATTTGAAGTATTAGGAAGAGAATGATAGGTTGAGAATTGATTGAAGACATGAGAGCAAGATTATTTAGCTATGGAAAGTTGAGAAAGAAGAAGAAAGAGAAATATAAAAGACCTAGGGTTTATGAGTTGAATACGTGATCTCCATCATTTTTTGTAGCATAAAAACCAAAGATAAAACATAATTTGGTGGATAATTTTTTGCTTGGTCATCCTAGGGTATTTTAGCCTCCTTGTGGAGTTGGTGCTTCACTAAATTAGGGGTTGGTGCTCCTTGTAGGGTGGGTGCTCTACAAAACTAGGGGTTGGTGTTCCTTTTGGGGTTGGTACCTCACTAAAGTTAAAGCATGGAAATATAATTTTTATGTTTTAGTGGTTTTTCTTCCCCATGAGTGTTTCCCACTTAAATATTGTGTCTATGAGCTCTCTTTCATGTGTTATGGTTATTTGAATGTATTGTGCACACATAATAAGCTTGTGATGAATATATGTGATTGGATGAATGTTGATGTATGTTGCAAAACATGGTAAATGACATGAGTAATTTTTAGGACTGATTCACCCCCCCATATCAGTCCATTGTGCTTCCAACAATGCACGTGACGGGACCCAACCATGGGTAAGTTGTTGTATTTAATTTTGTTGAGTAGATTATATTTCATTTGGTTTTTTTTTACATTTTTAGAGTTGTTAAGGCATCATTTTTTTTCCAAAATTGCATCATAGGGTAGGTTAGGGAAATATACAAGTTAGTTTGGGGGGATTTTATTTTTGTTTTATCATTTAGTAGTTTTTGGGATACATTATACTATGAGGATTTATCTAAGTTACAGAGATTAAACAATGAATAATAATCAACTCTCTATTAATGTGAATAATAAAATTGAGTTACAATTATATAAGAATATGTATTCCTATAAACAATGAGTTGTAGTTTTGATTCTCATAACCATTCCAACAACGTCACCTATTTTATCTCATAAATTTATGTTCTATGAAAATTGTTTAAACTACATAAACAACTCACATAATATATATTTATTCTTTCACTTTTATATGTTCTTGATCTCACCCCGTTTGCTCTAAAAAATTCTTCAATCTGTGGGCTCTGTTGTATTTTCTATTTCCCTGAATGGATGCGTGAAAAGTTTTCTTCATTTGTATGTTGTTGAAAGATCCTTCTCCATGGTCGTGGATCACATTTGGGCCTTGTATCATTTCCAAATTATTTTTCCTTAAAGAAAAATTCAATTCTGGGTGCAAATGGTGAAGTTCCCCTACATCTTACTATTTGACAGGCATGTTTACCTATCAAAATTTATCTCTAACATCTACATATACATGTTCTCTTTTGATTGGATGTGGCTTGGTGGGGAATTTTGAAACTTTAAGGCCCACTTCAACTCAAGTCTTGTCCACGTGGAGGCCCCATGCGCTCATTTGAGGATCCACCTCTTGGTTTACCTTAGCAGTTGTGCCAAGGAGACACGTGTGAGCTCGTTCTTGTTTAGAGTCTCCACTTTTTTACACCAAGGGAGACATGTGGAGGTTTTAATTCAGCTCCTCTCTATACTAATAATTTTCAATGGATGAGGAAACTTTCTAAGGCTTGGGACACATGGAGGGCCCATGCCTATTTGGGACCCACCCCTTTACTTTACTTTAGAAGAAGCACCAGGAGGACACATGTTGGTTTCTGTTGGGTCTTCCCATACTTAGACTTTTCAATGGCCGATGAAACTTTCTTGGACCCTAGGCGCATGGAACCTTCCTCTGGTCCTTAAACTTTTTAACTCTATATGGACTGAGACATGTGGTGAGCCCGCGCTTGTTTAGGGTCTCCACTTTTGGGCACCATATCAAAGTTGCACCAAAGAGGCACGTGGCACCTTCTGCTGGTCCTTAAAATTTTTCAACAACTCTGTCAGACTGAGACATGTGGTGAGCCCACGCTTGTTTAGGGTCTCCACTTTTGGGCACCATATCAAAAGTGTGCCAAAGAGACACATGGAGGCTTCCACTGGCTCCTTTTTATACTGAAATTTTTTCAAAGGCCAAAAGGTAATTTTCTTGGGCCCAAGGCATGTGGAAGGCCCGCGCTTGTTTGGAAACTTGCCTCTATACTTCACCTTTGTAGTTGCACCAAGGAAACACGTGGATGACTCTAATCTAAAGTTGAGAAAGGGAAGAATCAATGGTTGTTGTGCATTGCATCTGATTTTGCCACCATTTTTTCTCCAAGACTCCTGGAGATGTGAATACGCATTGTTTTTCATCATTTTTTGATGAAATTCCTTGTCATTTTTGTCTGCAAAGTGCAATTGAATGGATTTAGAGCTTAATTTGTGAGTCCAAGGATTGTAAAGGTTGATATTTTGAAGTTGGAATTGCTTGGGAACTTGAAAAAATGTGAATTACCAGAGAAGCTGGATGCAGAGCAGAGTTGCAGATGAAAGAATGGGAAAAGGATGAAATGAGAGGTTGCAGGTGCAAAGGATGAAAAAGGTGTTTCCAGAGTGAAAAGGATGATCCTGGGTGCCCCAGTTAAAACAATGATGGAAATATTTGTAAAAAATGATTCAGTCATTTTTGAAAATGTGATAACTTTTTGTTGTAAATTTGTTAAACATCATTTTTGAAAATCATGACAAACATGTAACAAACAAAGGTTCCTCGAAATATTCTTTTCTTGGGGGGGAAATTTGGGATGTAAGTGAGTGTTATGTAAAAATGCATGCTTTAGTCATGCAAATGGTCGGGGGTTGAATTCTTACGAGAAAATTTGAGAAATCCCATCTTCCTGAGAGACCATCTGAGAAACCTGTTAATCTCTTATGTTTTAGATTTGATCATGTCAAGTTGGTTGCAAGTGTACAACCATTGACAAGCTCTGAGACTGTTCAAAGAAACTTTCCCCTGCTGATGAATCTAATCAACTTTGAATTAATCTGTGTTAATCTTGGGAAAATTTGTGTCTGCTTTATTTTAGAATGTCTGCAAGTAGTTTTTCTTGTTCCTATTGCAATCTTGTGTTAAAATCCCTCTGAATCACACAAGATCTCATCCCTGTGATAGTTTAGTGGCATTTGCAATTTCATTATGAGAAGAGCCTTCATCTTGTAATGAGATAAACAATTTAAAATCACTTTACTGTCATTTTGTTGATAAAGATTGTCTGTAAGCCTTTGAGTGTATCTTAGGCATGAGGAACCAGGGGTATTTAATGTTTAATTGAGTCTTTAGCTCAAGCCTTCATGTTAAATTCTTGGAGATTGTGTGAAACTGTGCAAATTTGGGCCTCCATTGATGCACACCTTCTGGTTGAAGGAATATTTTAGCTATTCTGAAGCATTCTGTCATTTAGTTTTCCAATTGTTGTGAAGGTTCTCAAAGATCTGGAAAAATCAAGTTTATCCTGCTTAATCTCCCACCAAAAATTATTCAAAAACAATGAATCCTACCTGAACTACCCATGTTTTCCCTGTATGTCCACAAATGAATAAATTCTACTGCCAAAATATGCAGAAGCAATCAGGATTCCATAATGTCTTTAGTAACCTTAACCTTGTTTAGAAAATATCACCATTCTTTAGAAGTGACAACTTGTGAGAGTTAAATTGTGGTGCATTGATCATATTTTCTCAAGGTTTCCTTTCAAATTTGTGCAAAGAAGGATATCTTCATTCTCCTTCACCAACAGAGGTTACAAAATGGGTCCTCTCACCCTGGTTGAAAGGCACAACCTAAAGTAGTGAGGATAGATCAAATCCTTTTGAAGGTGCTATCCATTTCTCCAACATGCCTGAGTGACAAAGAGCCAGACTGAATCCCTCCCCAGCTACAAAATGACTCATAATATGATTTATCTGTCTCTAGTGTCTTGTTAAATTTGTGATGTTGCTCAGGTTTCCAAGGGAGAATCAATTTGGATACCAACACCATTCTATTTGGTGTTGTTGTTCCTGGGGATTATTTATTTGTAACAACACTTTTTTGCAAGGACATTCAAACATATTTTGGCCCTGGTAATGTTTCTTACATGATCTAAGTGCAAATACATTGTTGAAACATCATCCTTGTGTTGAGATTTGTAAGAATTAAAGTGCAAAGTTACAAGTTCTGTGTCCAATATTTCAAGTTTCTGTTGGTTTTTTGCACTAAGTTTACATCATCAATGTTAAATATGGGTAAAGGAAGGTCAGATCTATGAAGCTTTGCATGAATTTAGTGTTGACAGACATTTGACAGATCAATTTTAGTGCATTTTCACAACTAAGGTGAAAATCCTTAGTGGCGACTCTGTGTTGAATTAATTTTTGATAAATGCCAGTGTCTTAACCTCTGTCAATTGAAATTTATCACTAATCTTTGCAAATATGGAAGGAAGAAGATATTTCTTCATTAAAGACCCTACTAGAAGGTTGTTTCCAGAATTGGGAAAGACAAATTCTAAAGGAAGAAGAATCTGGAAAGTTGTTGGAGATCAGAAATCAAGAAAAGAGTTATCAATTGTGGAAACTGATCAGCCTGTCATTGAAGATTTCCATACTTCCTCAAGTGCTTCTGAATCAGGTAGTCTTTTTGTAGATCTGAATTCTCCATCTAGAGAGGGGCCTTCTTTTGTATTTGAAAATTTACATCTCATTTTTTCCCTATGTTATCCAAAGTTGATAGGATCTTCCAAGAAATAAAATTTTTAGAGAACATTCATTCTAAGAATTGCATTCCATGTGCCCCACAGACCCCTCACTCCTCATCATTTTGTTTCTCCTGTAAGATCACCTCCCAAAAACAATATGGCCCAGCCCCCACCCAGACCTCCATTTGTTGTGAACACTTTTGGTCCTATAGATTTCAGAGGTATGGCTGGATATCCAAATGTTGTGCCCCAAGATGTTAGAAATAGACTACCTAAATTTCAAGGAAATAATGCTATTACTGGTGATCAACACTTAAATTTTTTTGTCAATATGATGGAAGACTTTGAGATTGAATTTGAGGATGTGTACATAAAATTGTTTATTCATACTCTAGAGGAGGATGCACGAGACTGGTATAAATATTTTCCAGACAACTCCATTGATTCATGGACAGAAATGAAGAATGCTTTTAGATTGCAGTATGGAGATAAAACAGACCCTAGGTTTCTTTTATCAGAATTTGAAAATATAAAAAAGAATCCTAATGAATTTGTTCATGACTTCAATACAAGGTTCAATAAGACCCTAAATAGGCTACCTATGATCCTGAGGCCAAGTGATGTTTCTTGTTTGATAAAATACTCTGATGCTTTTGATAAGAAGGCTTCCTATTATTTGAGGGATAAGAACCCAACAACATTGAGGCATGCCTTCACCATGGCTTTGTAGATTGAAAACAATATCAAAGTAGTTGGTAAGCCTCCTAAGAGGGAAGGTATCAAGCTGATCAATCCAGAGAAGCCTCAGTCAAGTAAAGTTGTGGATCTAGAGGAGGTTGTAAAAACTTTGGCCGGAGTTGTTAAGGAAATATCCTATAAACTGGCCAGAGCAGAGAAGGGGATTGGACAAGGTTCCCAAGGTCAGCATAAAGCACAAGGTCAAGAAATATTTGCAAATCATCCTAGGGGTGATCAGAGATCTGATGACAGAGGTAAAGGACCCTGTGGGATCAGGAAATAGATACCCCAAGCCCAGTGAAATACAAATTGTGCCTGATCCTTTGACTGCCAAAGTTGTTGCTGTGGAAGAAGCCAATGAAATTGAGTGGTGTGACAAATGTTTCTTGCCACATGCCCCATGTGATGAAGACAAATAAGTTGAGGAAGATGATGATGACACTGATGATGATGTGTGCATGATGGGGTGCTCTACAAGCTCATGACATGGATCAAACTTATGACTGAATTAATAGTCCCTCAGAACATTGAATTAGATACTGGAAAAAGATTTCATGCTTTTAGATTCATACTTAAGGTATTAATGATTCCAAGTATGATGGAGGAACTTTGAGGAAATAGATATGTTACAATAATTTTGAATGTTTCCCAGTAAAAATTTTATAATACTTAAGGAGTAATGTTTAAAAGGGGTATGATCCTCAGGAATCCCTTATGAGTTTCCAGTTTACCAATAAAAAAGAAATTAATGAAATATACAAGGGAAAAGGAATAGAAACAGGGTAAATTTGTCTCAGACCATGGGAAAATCCTTTCAGGACAACAATTCAAAAGTTGGTAAGCCATAAAGTTCTCCTTGCCCAAATATCTGAAATGAATTGCCTAAGTCTTGAGTCAAGATAAGATTTTATTTTTGAGTTGCTTGTACAAAAGAAGGGCCTTTGAGTAAGAAAATATCCTAGAAAATATTCAGAAGGAATAAAATCCAGAATAAGATGAGGGGATTCCTCCGTAAAATTTAGATTTCAGCAAAAACCAAGGTCAAGAATTTTCAAATTTAATAACCAAAGTAGTGAAAACAACCTTTCATTTATTTGGGTAAATGAAACCATTTTAGGAATTAGATTACTTTACCTGAGCAATGTGAAAAGGGATCCTTTCTGAGAGTTGCTATTATGGAAGAACCCCAATGAAATCCATGGTGAGACCTGAAGATATTTCTTGAACATGCCCCATGTGATGAAGTCACAAATGAAGTTGAGGAAGTTGATGATGACACTGATGATGATGTGTGCAATGTATGGTTTGCTCTACAAGCATCACGAAAAGGAGCAACTTTGAGGTTTGAATTAATTAGATATCAAACTGAAAATAGATTTATGGGAATGCATTCCATGGGTATTACCCCTTCCTCCCTCTCATGGATTTCAAATTGATATGGTACAATATTTTGAATTTCCTAATAATGATTTTGAATACTTAAGGGCATTAATGATTAAAAAGTATGATGGAGGAATCCCTTCTGAGGAAAATAGGCAGTTGTTAATGAATGTTGTGGTTGCCCAAGAAAAAGAATATAACACTAGGAGTAAAGTTGTCAAAGGGGTAGGGCCTCAGGCCAAACCAAAAACTCTAGTTCTCACCAATATCTCAAAAGAAACTCCTAAGAAAGATACATCTGGAAAAGGCCTTGTTTCCCCAAACAGAATTGGTATCCCTGCCCATGCTCAAACCATGAAAAATCCTTTGCTGTCAGATGAGTTTTTCAGTCTTCCTCCAAATGTTTCCTTTCCCAAATATGTTCCTTATGACATTGCCCAAGTCTTGAGTCAGATCAAGATTTTTGTTCCAATTGTTGAGCTGCTTAGGATTCCTGAGCACAAGAAAAGGGCCTTTGAGTATTTGGGATTGAAAGAAGAAAAGATTACCCAAGGCAGAAATGTAAACAATGTTGAGACTCCTCCTACCATTGCAGAGTTGGAAAAACCCCAAGTGCTAGAAGAACTAGGTGAGCCACCTAAAGTATATTTGGGAACATCCTTGGTTGAGTCCCAGCTGAATGTAGATCCATTTTTCACTACTCTGATTATTAGGGACAGGTTGTTACACAACTGTATGTTTGATTCTGGAGCATCATGCAATGTTATGCCTCTTGAGGTCGTGAATGAATTAGATATCAAAGTGACAACAACTTATGGGAAGTGCACTGCCATGGATTCCAGAGAGGTGCCAGTGGTTGGATGTGTCAAGGGTTTGATAGTGCAACTTGCAGCTTACCCAGGAAAGAACTTAAAACTAGATGTTGTTATTGTTGATTGCCCTACCAAATGGGGAATGTTGTTATCAAGAAAATGGGTTGCTAGTGTGGGTGGGAGTGTGCAAATGGATATGTATTTTTCCACTATACCTATTGAGGGCAGCCTTGTAAAGTTGTATGGTGAAAAGAAGATGCTACATCTCATTGAGGATCCCAATAATGCTTCCTATGAAGTGTTATACATTGACATTGATGTTGATAACTTTGTTGGATTTTCTGATGGTAAAGAGCACAAAATTGATCAATGCAAGTCTCTTAAACAAGTAGGTTCCCCTTCGAATTTGTTGTTTGATGGGGCTTGCTCTAAATTTGGAAATGGTGCTGGTATTGTTCTGATATCTCCTAGGCCAGGAAGAGTTTGTTTTCTCTTTTAAACTCAACTTTGAGTGCACTAATAATATTGTTGAATATGAAGCACTGCTGTTTGGGTCTAAGAATTGCTTAGAAATATGGTATTAGAGACATCATTGTTAAAGGAGATTCAGAGCTAATTGTCAAGCAGGTTAGAAAATTGTATGCAACAAAAAATCAGAGAATGAAGCAGTATAAGCATGCAGTCTGGGATTTCATTGAAATGTTTGACTCCTTCAACATAATACATCATGATAGGAAGTACAATACTCTAGCAAACAAATTGGCCGTATTGGGGTCCAGATTTGAAAATTGTACTGTATCCCCCTATTGTGAGTATAATATTGAGATATTAACTAGGCCATCTGTTCCTGACAATGTTAAACACTGGCAAGTGTTCGAAGATGACACCCAGGTGCAAAGGTTTTTACAGAACCAAGGAGAATTTTTCTGATCAACGTATAGATTGGGAGCCAATGGTTTGTGTGGCTGATGGAAAGGAGACTTTATTTGGCAAAGACATCATTCAGTTGAAGACTAATACTATTCCTAGAGGTTTGGTAGCACTTGAATCAAACTTTGATAATGTTGATTGCATTGTCAATAGACACATGTCAGCCTCGAGGGATGTTGAAGAGCATGACCTGGGCACGAAGGATAAACCATGTAAGATCTGGCTAGGTAGCAATCTGAGCAAGGAAGAAAAGTAGTTCGTATGTCCAATTGTTGAAGAAATACCAGGACTGCTTAGCATGGTCTTATTTTGAACTGAAAGCATACAGAGAGGATATTTTCCAGCATGAAATTCCCTTGTAAGCTTCTGCCAAGCCATTTAGGTAGAAACAGAGGCCAATCAATCTAATCATTTCCCTGAAAATGTAAGATGAATTGAAAAAGTTGAGGGATGGAGGAATCATACAAGCCCACAAGGTACTCATCATGGGTTGCAAACTTGGTACCTATCAGAAAGAAGAATGGAGATATAAGGCTGTGTGTGGACTTTAGAAACTTGAATAGAGCATCAATGAAGGATAACTACCCTCTACCAAATATGGACAATATGTTACAATTGGTTACTGGTTCGGAATTGTTATCCACCTTGGATGGTTTTTCTGGATATAACCAGGTAGTTGTGAAGGAATCAGAGTGAATCAAGACTGCCTTTACCACTCCTTGGGGAACATATGTATATGTCAGAATGCCTTTTGGTCTAATGAATGTTGGAGCCACTTTCCAAAGAGCAATGGATGTAGCTTTCTCTGGCTATATTAATGATTTCATTGTTGTATATCAAGATGATGTGACTGTTTTCTCTAGAAAAAGGAGTGACCACCTGCAACACTTAGAAAAAATGTTGTTAAGATGCAGGGAGTATGGTATTTCACTAAATCCTAGGAAGTGCCATTTTGGAGTTCAGAAAAGTAAAGCTGCTTGGACACATTGTGTCAAAGGAAGGGGTCATGATTGATCCTGAGAGAGTATAAGTCATCAACAAAGTCCCTATTCTAAGAACCAAGAAGGGAATTATATCCTTTTTTGGGAAGATTAATTTTATTAGGAGATTTATCTCCAACTTTGTTGAACTAACTATCCCAATCACTAGCATGCTGAAGAAAGATCAAAGTATCAAATGGGAAGAAGCAACTATTCAAGATTTTGCTGGGATCAAAGAAGCATTAAAGAATGCCCCTATTTTAGCAGCTCCAGATTATAAGAAGGCTTTCCAAATTTTTTATTTGATTCAGAAAGTACTATTGCATCTGTGTTGTTGCAGAAGGATGATGAGGGAGCTGAAAGACCAATTGCCTTTTTCAGTAAGGCATTACAAGGAGCCAAGCTAAAGTATACTATCATGCAGAAGCAGGCATTTTCTTTGGTAAAAGCAACAAAGGTCTTCAGGCCATATATTCTGAGTTCCAAAGTCATTTCTTATGTTCCCCACACCATGGTGAAAGATATCCTATCAGAAATGGAGGTTTCAAGAAAAAGATGTCGATGGGTAAACAAATTACAAGAGTATGATATGGATATCCAAACAAAAAAATTGGTCAGAGGTTTGGGCCTGGAAAAACTTATGGCAGAGAGAAATCTGTAGACAATTGAGGTAAATGAAGTTGAAGAAGAAAGGTTGAATGTCCTTGAAAAACTGATAAATTCTGAATGGTACAAGGACATCATTTTTTATCTCAAACATCTACAGTGCCCTGAACATTTGAGAAAGAAATAGAAAAGAGCACTTAATTTAGCTTCCCAAATATATGTCATTACTGATTTTGGGTTAGCTTGGAAGAACCCTGAGGGAGTTCTCTTAAGATGCATTACTGAAGATGAAGCCCCTAAAATAATTGTTGATCTCCATGGAGGAGTTTGTGGTGGGAATTTTGCTGGAAGAGTCACAACTCATAAAATCTTAAGGGTTGGTTATTGGTGGCCAACTCTTTTCAAAGATACAACTCTATTGGTAAGAAAATGTGAAAGTTGCCAATGCTTTTCTGGAAGACTGAAAGCTTCAGGCTCCCTTCCTTTGCATCCTGTATCAATTGAAGCCCCATTTAGGCAATGGGGAATGGAATTCATTGGTGAGATTTCAGATCCTTCAAGTGCTGGCCATAAGTGGATTTTAGTAGCCACTGATTACTTCACCAAGTGGGTGGAGGCAATCCCCACCAAGAAAGCAACTCACCAAATTGTCATGGATTTCATTCTGAATCATATCATTTGCAGGTTTGGAGTGCCTACTAAGATAGTTGCTGATAATGCCATGAGCTTCCAGGCTAAACCTTTGGTGGCCATGTGCCATGAATATGGGATCAATTTGACATATGCTTCCAATTATAATCCCCAAGGAAATGGACAAGCAGAGTCCAACAATAAAAATATGTTGAAGATAATTAGAAGAACTTTGGAGTTGAACAAAAGGAAGTGGGGTGAGTAGTTGAAGTTTTCTGTTTGGGCTGATCGAATCACTGTTAAATGAGCTACTGGAAAAATCCCATTTGAGTTGGTGTATGGAACTCAAGCTCTACTTCCCCTGCATATGAAATTGTCTTCATTTCAATTTCTTCAACAACTGGAAGATCAAGAGGTTAGTCCCTATGATGCTCGCATCAATCAGATTATTGAGTTAGATGAAGAAAGAAGGGCATCCCATCAGAGGCATATAAAATTCAGAGAGAAATTGAAGAAGTTGTTTGATAAGAAGGTGACTCCAAGAGCTTTCAGTGTGGGAGATCTTGTGCTATTGTGGGATAGCAGGCATGAGGATAAGGGAAAACATGGAAAGTTTGATGCATTGTGGATGGGCCCTTATTCAATTGACATTTGAATTGGTGAACATACCTTCTTCTTAAAAGACCTAGATGGGGAATTGCTTGAATTTCCTATTAATGGTAGGCATTTGAAACATTTCCTTGATTAATTTCTCATAATGAGGTATGCACCATTGTAAAGTGTATAGTTTTTTGGTTTCTTTCTACTTTTGTGTTTTTCTATTTTGGTTCATCCTGGTCCTTGGTGGCCGTTTTTGTTGGTTTCTCAGTTTGTTCCTGGAGGGTTGGCTCGTGACTCCATTGCCCAATGGTTTATTTTTGGCACTTGGTCTACTATTTGTTCTTGTGGCACTCGCTGGGAGTGCCCATCCCCGATTCAGAGCCGATGTTGGTGCTCAATTTGATCTGCCCTAGTTTTCCTTAAAATTCTTCAATCTGCGGGCTCTGTCATATTTTCTATTTCCCCAAATGGATGCGTGAAAAGTTTTCTTCATTTGTATAATATTGAAAGATCCCTCTCCATGGTCATGAATCATATTTGGGCCTTATATCATTTCCAAATTCTTTTTCCTTAAAGAAAAATTTGTAACTTGGGTGTAAAATGGTGTTTTTCCCTTACATTTTACGGTTTGACAGGCATGTTTTGTTTTCCCTGTCAATTTTATCTCTAACATCTGTGGAACGTGGTCCTTCTTGATTGGATGTGGCTCAGTGGGGATCATTTTGAAACTCTAAGGCCCACTTCAACTCAATTCTTGTCCATAGTGGAGGGCCTTACACTCATTTGAAAATTCACCTCTTGGTTTGACCTTTGGAGTTGCGCCAAGGAGACACGTGGAGGTTTGCTTGTTTGGCCCTTTTGTGGCACCAGATCAAAAGTTGTTGGACCAAGGAGACACGTTTTCGCCAGGGCTTTTATACTTAAACCGGTCAAGTAACTTTCTAAGGCCAATGGACACGTGGAGGGTTGTGCTCATTTGAGGATCTACCTCTGGGTACTTTACTTTTGCAAAGAGTTGCCAAGGAGACACGTGGAGGTTTGTGCCGTTGGCTTCCCTCTTATCTTTTTCAAATTTTCAAGAAACTTTCTAAGACCCTAGGACACGTGGGGCCTTCCTGTTTGGGAACCTGCCCCTAAAATTTTCAACAAGCTACCAAAGAGACACGTGGTGAGTTTCCACTTGTTTAGGGTCTCCACTTTTTCAACATATCAAAGAAAATTTCTCGGACCCTAGACACATGGCACCTTCCACTGGTCCTTAAACTTTTTCAACAACTCTTTCATTTCAAAAACTGAGACACGTGGTGAATTTGCTTGTTTAGGGTCTCCACTTTTGGGCACCATATCAAAAGTGTGCCAGTGAGACACGTGGAGGCTTCCACTAGCTCCTTTTATACTGAGACTTTTTCAAAGGCCAAAAGGCAATTTTCTTGGGCCCAGGGCACGTGGAAGGCCCACGCTTGTTTGGAAACTTGCCTCTGTACTTCACCTTTGCAGTTGCGCCAAGGAAACATGTGGATGACTCTAATCTAAAGTTGAGAAAGGGAAGAATCAATGGTTGTTGTGCATTGCATCTGATTTTTCCACCATTTTTGCTCCAAGACTCCTGGAGATGCGAATACGCATTTTTTTCATCATTTTTTGATGAAATTCCTTGTCATTTTTGTCTACAAAGTTAATTGAATGGATTTAGAGCTTAATTTGTGAGTCCAAGGATTGTAAAGGTTGATATTTTGAAGTTGGAATTGCTCGGGCACTTGCAAAAACATGAATTACCAGAGAAGCTGGATGCAGGGTAGAGTTGCAGAGGAAAGAATGGGAAAAGGATGAAATGATGGATAGGTGCAAAGGATGAAAAAGGTGTTTCCAGAGGAAGATGAAAAGGTGCTCCCAGTTAAAACAATGATGGAAATATTTGTGATGATTCACCTTTTTGAACAACTGGCAACATTTTTTTTGTAAGTTTGTTAAACGTCATTTTCATGAAATCATGGTCAAGAATGTAATAAAAAAAGTTTCCTCGAATATTCTTTTCTTGGGGGGAAAGCTTGGATGTAAATTGAGTGTTATAAAAAGCATGCTTTAGTCATGCAAAATGGTCGGGGGTTGAATTCTTAAGAGAAAATTTGAGAAATCCCATCTTCCTGAGAGACCATCTGAGAAACCTGTTAATCTCTTATGTTTTAGATTTGATCATGTCAAGTTGGTTGCAAGTGTACAACCATTGACAAGCTCTGAGATTGTTCAAAGAAACTTTCCCCTGCTGATGAATCTAATCAACTTTGAATTAATCTGTGTTAATCTTGGGAAAATTTGTGTCTGCTTTATTTCAGAATGTCTGCAAGTAGTTTTTCTTGTTCCTATTGCAATCTTGTGTTAAAATCCCTCTGAATCACATAGGATCTCATCCCTGTGATAGTTTAGTGGCATTTGCAATTTCATTACGAGAAGAGCCTTCATCCTGTAATGAGATAAACAATTTAAAATCACTTTACTGTCATTTTGTTGATAAAGATTGTCTGTAAGCCTTTGAGTGTATCTTAGGCGTGAGGAACCATGGGTCTTTAATGTTTAATTGAGTCTTTAGCTCGAGCCTTCGTGTTAAATTCTTGGAGATTGTGTGAAACCATGTGCAAATTTGGGCCTCCATTGATGCACACCTTCTGGTTGAAGGAATATTTTAGCTATTCTGAAGCATTCTGTCATTTAGTTTTCCAATTGTTGTGAAGGTTCTCAAAGATCTGGAAAAATCAAGTTTATCCTGCTTAATCTCCCACCAAAAATTATTCAAAAACAATGAATCCTACCTGAACTACCCCTGTTTTCCCTGTATGTCCACAAATGAATAAATTCTACTACCAAAATATGCAGAAGCAATCAGGATTCCATAATGTCTTTAGTAACCTTAACCCTGTTTAGAAAATATCACCATTCTTTAGAAGTGACAACTCGTGAGAGTTAAATTGTGGTGCATTGGTCATGTTTTCTCAAGGTTTCCTTTCAAAATTTTGCAAAGATGGATATCTTCATTCTCCTTCACCAACAGAGGTTACAAAATGGGTCCTATCACCCTGGTTGAAAAGCACAACCTAAAGTAGTGAGGATAGATCAAATCCTTTTGAAGGTGCTATCCATTTCTCCAACATTTGAGTGACAAAGAGACACTGAATCCCCTCCCCGGCTACAAAATGACATACATATGATTTATCTGTCTCTAGGCTTCTTGTTAAATCTGTGATGTTGCTCAGCTTGCAAGGGAGAATCAATTTGGATACCAACACTGACTTCGACTCACAGTGATGATACTTGACTACATATGATAATAAAAATTTGATTCTTTTACAATAAATTATTATATATACTTCAACAAGGGTTAAAACCCTATTCTTTTTTTAACTAATGATGTAGGACCGCCTATACAAAATATAATATTAAACTTCAAATAAAAAGTGCATTTACTTTTTTTTAATAATGATTTAAACAACTATATATTAGACTTAATGAGATCATATGCTAAGATAAGACTTTGAAAGTTTTGAGGAGATTCATTATTCCATATATCACCCTGAGCATATCTTCTCCAAATAGCACAATACATACGAGTTGATAAACACAAGCTTCTAAATATTAAATCCACGTGTTGGATGGACACTCCAAATTTTCCGAACTCAATTATTTTGATGTATGAATGGACAACCTCACGAATTTCCAGCTTCCAAAAATAATGGCAACCTGCTACACTTTGAGAAATTCGATGTTGATTAGGTGACAAGTGGCGAGATGAGATTATAATGTCGAGATGAAGAGCAACCAGATGTTTCCGGAGATTTTGATAGAGCTGTTCACTTGTGAGGAGCATCCAAATGGAAGACGTTAAGTTTGCATTAGAATGATTCACATATAAATTAGATGACACAAATCTATGAGAAATCAATACATGGCCGCACTCAAATATCGTATCAATGACGCTCATAAAACTAAGTAGATAAATAAAACATTCATAAAATAGTCTCCTCATCACGTGGGGCAATGAAGAATCATTTGCGCCCTACAAACAATTAACTTTCCCATCATAGGCAGTGGAATAATAATGCTCTCGTACCAGATGTGAGGATTAATCGAAGTTGCAGAGATTAAAAAATGAATAATAATCAACTCTCTATTAATGTGAATAATAAACTTGAGTTACAATTATATAGGAATATGTATTCCTATAAACAATGAGTTATAGTTTTGATTCTCGTAACCATTCTAACAACCTTCCCTATTTTACCTCATAAATTCCTATTCTATGTAAGTTGATTAAACTACATAAACAAGTCACATAATATATATTTGTTCTTTCATTGTTATATGTTCATACTAATAATTAAATATAGCTTTCCTAACATGTTCAAAGTGGCGTGGGTGTTTTTGTGCAGAAACTGTCGGCCCCTCTCAAGGAAGAGTGCCAACGTAGTCGGGGTTTTTATAGAAATTTGGTAGGGGCTAATGGCATTGGTAGAGGGGTCGATGGTGTAAGTCAACAGTTCAATGGAATAGAAGTAGGTGCATGTGTCTTTTTTATTTTTATTTTACGTACTTAGTTGATTTATCAAGGTTCTAATTCGTGTTTTTTATCATTTTGTGTGTGTAGGGAGATTGTAGGCTCCTCCTATGGAAGAGTGTTGATGTGGCATGACTGAGTAGATCCGGTTTGACCCAGGTAGAGTTGGCCCGGTTTCAAGGTTGGGGATTTTGGGTCATCATGCAAATGCTAAGGACACTTTTAGATCACGATATGATCCAAATGTTTTTGGCCACATGGGAGACTAGGTATAACACATTTAGGTGGTGGACAGGATAGGAGACCATGGAAATGGGATTAACCTTATAAAATGTCCATGGGAGTTTACGATTACCCATTAGAGGAACCCATATGTATTTTCATTTGAATCCTAGTTCTATAGAGTGGAGGTCCTTAGCCGTATGGGCTACTAGGAGAGAGACATGCAAAAAGGGCATGGTGTGTGTCCGACTCAGTGTAGTGTATGCCTGCAAGGATTCTGGTTATCTAGAAGATGGTGTGATGGGTATTTGTTGTGGCACGAGATAGTGTGTCACAAGGCAGATGGAGTCATTCCATTATTTTTGATAGTAGTATGCAGGGATGTTGTGGACCATGGGGTGTCTTTCAGTCGGGGCACCACTATATGGGTATAATTAGTGCATGATCTCTACAGGGTCAGATGTAGAGGACAGAGGGTTGTGGGACCCATCATTCTACTAACATCCTAGATTTATGAGAGGTTCCCTATGTATTGACTGACAAGTACACCATTGGTGATAGTAGCATATGCCTTAAGAGTACTCCAGTGGACACAGAGGTCGGAAGTGATAGTACTTTGAGCATTCCAGCCACTAGCACCAGGTGGGTCGGGATGATGTTATATGAACAACCCTATACAGGGAATGTGGATCATTGGCCTATTTGGCCAAGAAAAGAACACGTAGAGGCCATTATTGAGGTAAAACGGCATTATTTATATTGAGTGAAGACCCACTCGATGAGTAGAGTCTTGAGATAGTTTAGACGAAACTATCTCCCATGATGGTACCACCATTACCACCCTACAGATGTCGACATGCTAGAAAGGTCGTAAGAGGAGAGGTGAGGGTGTTAGCACTATGTCCCCGTAGGGTAAGGGAAGTAGGAAGACATGGTCAGAGGAAACATAGGCATGGTGGGGATGTTCAGGACCCACCACAAATGATCAAGGATGTAGTAGATATTATTTCATAGGAAGGATCTGATACAAGATCTGTTGATAAGGGTCCACATGCTGGAGACACATGTGGAGTTGGCCCTAGCCCGAATGGGGTACCAGTGGGACAACCAGTAGGGTGGCTAAGGGAGAGGTGGATGCGTCGGTAAGGAGGAGGTTACCTGACACCTTTTGGATTCCAAATGGTCATACATATGAGACAAAGGCCTAGACCATAATGCAGGGTGACATGATAGTAGTGCCCCGAGTCAGGTGGGCATAGCTTTATAGGGAGCTACACCTCATCGTGATGAGGAGGAGGAGGTACTAGGAGGACATTGAGGAGATAATGAGACCATCATGTAGAAGACCGAGAATTTCTAGGTATGTTTAATTATGTTATGTAGATGTGTTGAGTGTAGTACTTGTGTTATATTTGTATTGTAAGTGACACGTGTCTTCATAGTTGGATTTTAAAGAGAAGACAGTAGAGGAGTGGCACTCCTTGATAGAGAGTACCCACCATGAGATCCTAGATCCATATGCTGGATGTCTAGGATACTCCAATGATGGTTGATATAGTAAGCACCATTGACATGAGAGATTAGTTGGGTGCCTTCAATATGTTTGGAGAGGCATCCAAGGACCTTGTAGAGATATATGGAGGTATAGTAACTAATGCAACCATATGTAGCATAAATGTGATGCTATACAAAGTTTATTGTAAGAAAAAGAGGCCTTAGATAAATATGAGTACTGCCCACCTATCAGATGCCTGGAGGGAGGCTAAGAGGATTACTGTTATTGGAGGCACAACTGGAGAGAACATGGAGAGTCCTACCGAGCCCAATCTAGGGTGGAATCTCTAACTTGAATAGTCTAGACATAGCCAGCAGTGAAGCCCCACCAGCCTAAAACATCCAAAGATACCCCCCGCAGGAGGTGAGAGTGCTTAAGCATGGGACATATACATGTTATCATTTTTTTGATGTAGATGATTCGACACACACACACACACAATTGTAGAAGTTTTGTTCACTAGATGTATCATGTTACATTTTGATGACTTTCCTATTGTCTTCATGCATGCATATGATGACACACATGTCGTACTTATGGTATGATTTTGTTCATTGGATGTGTAAACCCAAAGCGGATGTTAATTGGTTGTTTAGACTAACTCCACTTATATGTCCGAATAAGCCCAGGGGCATGTGACGATAATCACTAATACTATGTTAGGAATGTTGCCAGGTAAATTAATCTAAACCTAACAGTGAGGGGGAATCGGTAGGTCCAACCCACATGATCTGCATATTAGGCAAGGTGCGGAAAATGAACATGACATCCAATGGGATGACAAGGGTATTTTCAGAGTTAAAATAGGAATAACAAGACCACAGGCCATCCAATGGTAGGAGGATGCACATAATACTGTGGCGACCCAATGGGAAATACTAGGGGTGTAAAAAGCCAAAAAGCGGAGGAATCAAGACCATATAAATCCAATGGTAGGAGAATGATGGTTGTCCACTAGGGAGTGAATATGAGAACCCAAGTGGGGGATGTACAAAAGCCAAAATAAGTAGCAAGATATCAAGGAAGTGTGTGAAGGAAACCCAGGGCGTGGGGGCCAACAAGAGAGCGACCCAAGGGAAGGATGAGATATAAGGAAGTGTGTGAAAACCCAAGTGGGGGATCAAGACCCCAAGTGAAAGGTCAGAGCTCAAGCCAAAGAAGGAAATAAAATGTAATCAAGGTACTATAGATAGCTATCCATGAGGGGCAAAATATCATTGTAAGGTGTCAATGATGATGTTGTCATCAACCTGGTGTAAGATGTGACTTGTGGCTTGAGACATGAGGTCCCCTATGGCATGTTGTGTAATAGAGACTTGCCGATGAACTTCAGATCTCATGGAAAATACGGCGTTTCATCAATTCAATCCTCCAGATGGGTGATAATGTCACATCTGAATATCATCCATAGTGGGATGAGGATCGAAGCGAGGTGGCAACCCATAAGTAGGTTGTGGTCTAGGTCATTCGAGGGGAAGGTGGTTTCAGTTCTGAGAGGAGTTGGCTCTATGCTTATCTACCACGTGAATAGAGGACTCAAGAACCTGATGCTTGCTATGCATAACCTGACTAGTCAGCATTGGTATGCGCGCAATACCCATGGTGAGAACAAAATAAAGGGAGTCCAAAGCGGAAGGTTGTGCACAACCTTTATAGTTTGGTTTCATTTAACCTTTTCTTTGAGTTTCTTCATGTGTTGTCGATAAGCTCTACATTCTGAAACATCATGGTTCGGGCCTCGTGCCATGTGTAATATGGCTCAGTTGTAGGGGACCAAGGTGCCATAAGGGCAAGAAGTAGGGAGGGAAGTCTCATAGGATGTGGAGGGCTAATGAAAATAGGTGGGGAAGGCACCGATGTAATGGGTGAAGATGGTACCGATGGAGTAATTTGTGGCTCAGTCATCGAAGCACACGTAGATGCTTTCATCACCCATGAGGTCATCAGCTTCGTAGTCAAAAATAGCGACAAAATCATCCATTTATGTAAGGGAAAATGGGTCGACTAGATGGATGGTAGAGTGTCAGAGGGGTAGTCATGAGGTAAAGATGGCCAGTGGAGAGATCCTAAGGCTTGAGGCATCGAAGCACTAGATGGTTGAGGGAAGTATCAACCATACTCAAGGAGTCCTCTTGTATGAGGATGACATTTATGTCATGAGTGTATTGGGTGTGAAGAATCTCTTGGTAATGTAAGACTTCCCTATTAAAAATATGGGCATAGTTGGCCAGGTGGGGATCATCTAAGCACAATAACCATTGTTGTAGTATGATGTGGAGGTGTCTATAGCACAAGATTTGACAATAGTCTATAATCGAACCATATGCTCTAATGGAGGCTATGGTGTACATGAGATGATAGTGAGAACCAGGCTCCTTCTTGCGAGGATGAGGCAACAAGGAAGGAGCTAACTAGGATATGATAAGATCAGAAAGACCGGAAGTATTAATTCTAATTGTGATATCATCAGGGTCATTGTCATAAAAATCCAGAAGATTGAGAGGTGTATGCCTAACCAATTTGGGATGACCGGTATTTATGGAAAGAATATATAGGATAATTAAAGCATTGATACTGTTGAAAGGGGATGATAGATAAATAATCTAGTGTTCGGAGTTTATATGTCCCCTTTTGTTGGAGTTTATCATAGTTCCAAGGATTAGGATCCCATTAAATCTTATAGATAGCTCCTTGGTGAGAAAGGTTTACACATTGACAAGCGGAGAAAGTGACTGTGCACATGCGATGAGTTCAAGGCCACCTTAGGAGGATATTATAACATAGGGAAGAGTAAAAAATCATGACTTTAATACAGATAGTATTTGGAGGAACATTGATGGGTAACCAAATAAATCACATGGGAGGCATCTGTTAGCGGTCATACCCTTGACAAGTGGTACATGTAGGTTTTAAGTTGTCTTTGGAGTAGCCAAGAGCCTTAATAAAGTCTTATGAGGCAACACACTTTTCATCTCCTTCGTTTATGAGAGCACATTTGAATGTAGTGTGTCTAATTTATACTTAGATGAAAAGAGGTGGATCGTATACATGGAACAAGATCTCATCAGGGATCATAGAATCTATAAGGAATCATATGCAAGATTGAGCATCCATGGTAAGGTCGGTATTAATGAAGAGCGCCTCACACTGGTAGTGGATGCTTTCCTCTAAGCCATGTAATGTGGGACTATGCCCCAAATCCAGAAGAAGGGGGATTTTCATGTCAAATAAGTTTTTCATAAGATGATAGTTGTGGTGAGGTGAAGCATGCATAAGTTCTAGAAAAGGTATTTGGATAAGAAATTGGGCAAGTGTTTCAAGATGATCCCACTCATCAAGAATGATTTGTGTAGTCAAATAAGAGTGATAGGATTCCTTGGGAACATATTTGGAAGAAGCATGTGTAATTAGGGATACTTATTAACTTGTTCTTTTCTTAGATTCTACGATATCGAACCTACAAGTTTCATTTTGACAAGGGATGGTATTATATGTAGAAGCAATGTTAGACATCATCGTCCATGTAGGATATTTTCCATAGGGGCCAATGGCGTTTGTAATTTTAGAAGTAATTTAGGCATCATCATTCCTGTAAGATATTTTCCACCAAGGTTAATGACATCTAGAAGAGGGAGATTTATTTATTTGGAGGCCTTATTTGAGATACATAATGGTACACAACCCTATGAGTTTTAGGTTGTAATTATATGGGATACTTGGGCTCATTTTGGACAATTTGTATCATCTTGTTTCGGATTGGCAGAAGATGAATATGATTCCCATTTACATCCATTAATGGGGGAGGTATGTAAGAAGGAATTATAGGTGCCACATTTTGAGATGTTATTTGAAAATTTTGATTTTACACTTCGATCATGCTAGTTGTGGTGGTAGCACAAGATAAGGCCATCTGATCTAGAAGTTTGACTGTCACGATATTATGATCCATAAAAGAAGAATGGACTTTATAGGTGGGTGTTTGTTTGTGATTTTTTTTCTCATTAGTGGGGGTTTTATGAGAACTACCTTAATCAGTCTTATATGGAGGAATCTGATCATGATAGGGTACTTATTGATTGGGACAAGGTATAGTCATTTCCATGGCATTAGTAGGTATCCTTTGGAAACCTCCATCCTTTTCAAGAGTAAATTATTCATTGTTGTTAAGGTTCATAATGATGGATCGAGGATCTATTTTCTAAATCTCAACCATGTTCCATTATACTAAGTTACCCTACTCTGAGTGATCAGAGGGATAAGGTTGGGACAATAGAGTCTCGTGAGTGAGATCGAGGAAAGTAAAAGGGTTATTTCTTATAGGATTAGAACTAGAAAATTTAGAAACATGAAGAGGATATGTAGGCACAAAGTAAAATCCCAAGGAGAAATTTGGTGGGTTTAATTGTGCCAAAACTATCCTCAGATGTGACATTTTTACAATTTGGAAGCCGAAAAAAAGGTTCTGGAAAACGGTGCTTCTGACATTATCGAACATGTCAAATGTTTGCAAAAGGGCTAATGGAATTTAAAGGAATTTTTTTTTGAACCATATGAGATCACCCAAGGGTGATGGCATAGGATCTAAAAAAATTTTGTTGTGACATTATCATTCATGGATAAATAGGGCCAATGGCATAGGGTTTTCTTGGGGGATGTTAATTTTGTCAAGTTAAATTGAGTCAAAATTAGATGTGGAAGATTTTAATGAGTTGTGCTTAGTCATGAGGTTTGTAGGATTCACATCAAGTTTAATAGAATGTATGGTGGAATAATAATGTGTCTCAATGGATTTTACTCTTAGGTCTTTCATTCTACAAGGATATGAGGAAATGAAGAGGAGACACACATAGACTGGTACATAGTTGATTGATTTAAAAGGGGCTAAAATGAGCGCTAATGTTTCATATCTAGAGAGTAGTTAGTAGTGATCCCTACACTATGTTAACCTAGGGTTTCCAACTCCCATGATCAAGATAAAGGAGGGTACCCTTCTAGGATATTAGTTAATTGGGGAGAGATGTAGATTGATAGAAAGATAACACAAGCATGCACAATCTATACAATTGAAATGTAACTGAAAGGTGAAAAAAGGAAAGCTAAGGAGTTTATCATGTAAGAGAAATATGTTATCACCAATGTACATACAATACTAAGCTAGCATAAACCAATGGGAAAGGATATGAACTAATCTATGTAAGATGAATAAGAGGATTTGAGTACTTACTTGTGGGATGATCATGTGAGACAGAAGCTTCTTACAATATTCAGTATCATAAACTTATGTGCACATCAAACTGGTAGCATAACTCCATAATATCTCTCTACTCACTATCTCTATTCTATTTAGATTACTACATACTTATAAGGGTGGGGAATTTCCCTAAAAGGAATGATAACCATATCGTACCAAGCCAAGAACACAGATGTTAATCAAACACCATGATCTATAAGATGAAAGTAATTCACCAGAATAACTTTACATAAAACCTTTGCAAACAAATGAAAAGAAATATCATATATTATTATGGAACTCAATGCAATACAATGAGAATGGGCCTTGCTTAAATACAAGGAATAACAATCTAAGAACTAGTCAAGGTCATAGATCAAGCCATAAATCAAGGAAATAACTAGTAATCAAAGAACTAGTCAAGACCATAGATTTAGGAGGGAACTAGACATCAAGGATTTAGTCAATACCATAGATCAAGGAAAGAACTATACCTAACAACTAGATAATATCTCCTTAGATCTAAATAAGATAAAAGAAATATCTACACACATAAGTGGGTGAGGATAAATACAATAAAGGTAAATAAAGTACCTAGGTGAACATGAGCTAAGGTAAATACCTACTCTAACACCCCCCCTCAAGTGAATCTAGGGGCCAAAATAGAAGTGGCATGTCCACAGAATGAGTCTCGGAAACTATGCCTAATGAGGTACTCATGTACAATAACTGGAAAAAAAGGGACACCGCAAAGTACCCAAAAATAATAACAAATTAAAAAGAGTAAAGACCCACTCCAAGGCATCCCGAGAATCTCAGCTCAAAAAACTTGTACAATGCTAAAGAATTTTGGTGTGCACTGTGGTATGAATCCACTACTCGATCATAGAACTAAAAAACAATTGACACTGGGTTTCACCAGAATTGCTCCATACAGAGTGATGTCAAAAGTGTAAAAAACACCAAACATAATTTGATCAACCTCTACAAATATGTGTGTCACGATACAAGAACAATAACCAAAGCAATAAGGCAAGGACACAAAATCAAGAGTATCACGATCCAAGAAAATCCAAGGTAACAAGGCAAGGACACAAAACTCGAAGAAGCGGGATCAGCACCACACCCTCCCATACTGCTAAATGGGTGGAGTGGCACTACAAATTTGTATGAGTTGTCAAAAAAACTACTCAAACACTGACAAACTAACACTAGAATGCACCATAATCGATCCCCCATAAGAGATACTATCAACATGCCAAAAGGGTCGAAAATACAGATACAAAATCTCTCAACAAACAAGAGAGATACTACACCTGGTAAAGAAAAATGCTCAAAATAAGAAGCATCACAATGCATAAGGTATAGAAAGTAGAACAAGAGGCCGAATTGTGGAGGAGCCATGCTTGTAGAGTCCTCTCAATGAATGCCTATGTCACCACCACGAGTGATCAGATATCCACCCCAAATCAACACGGATGGATGAAGAAGATGCCTGCATATGAATTGGTGTAAAATGCACAATGGTTGGATGTAAAAGAACATTATATCGTGTGTCAGGTTGATCATGTTTGAAAACTGAAATCTCAAGTTTCTTAACCCTGAGTGAAGGTAAAAAACTCATGTGTTGCTCATGATCCTCAGAAAGAGTCGAGTGGACAAAGAAATGAGCTATATCAATGTGTGATCCCAATGAAGTATCTACTCAAAAACCAATGTCATGACGATAATTTCACTTAATATGTGGAATAGAGGAAACAATACCATGTGAATGTTTGTCAATGACTCCACTAGTGAGACCCATAGAATGGAGCAGCAAGAACTGAATGTAATGGTATGCTTCTCAAAAATCCATGCAGGTGAGTAGAAGTAGGATACACAACATGTGGTATTGTAATAGGCACAGATGTGGAAGAGCATGCAATAACAAGCTTCATAGGTGTATGAGCATCAAGAGCATGAACAGACTCAAAGACTAACAGATCAATGTCCGTGGGTTCAAAAGAAATAGTTGTAAGTGGACTAGGAGCATGGATATGGATATCCACAATATGATGGTGATGTTGTAGGCTAGCAAGTTTGTTCTGCAGGAAGTGTATTATTGTATCCTTATCATGAATGAGTGATTATAGAAGAGAATTTCACTTCTTGAGTGATCTATTTTCTTCCACAAATTTTACAATATCCTCTTGAAGTCCACATACTTCAGAGAAAATCCTATCATTCTCAGAATTCATAATAGATACAAAATGCAACTCCCAGAAGTTTAGGACGTCGGGCTTAGCCAAAATTTCATCCATAATTTATTACAACACTCCTCCATATTTGGAACTTTATAATTATAGTGAAAGTCTCAAAATAAATATGTCCAATGGAAAGAGCATGAAAAAACAAGCACTTTTACAAAAAACAGAACTCAAAACCGAGTTACCGATCAAAAGTTATAACCTTTTTTAATATTTTGTTCTGTTATTTATTTTAGTTGCCACTAAAACAAAGTTGCTGCCTTCACCACACAAACAAAATTAAAGGGGGATGAAATTAAGCACTAATCACAAGCTTTAAGCCCTCATATGACAATACCATATGACCAAGGGCTAAGGATTTTAATGGGTGTTAGCCTCTAAGGTTTTCCAATCACTTAGTGTGGCTTCTACCTTTTCTGGAATATTTGATGCAATATAATTTAACTCCTCTTGCACAATCTCTTCCTTCTCTTTTTGTAATACTATAACAATGTTGGACATTATAGTCACCCTTCCTTCCAGAAGATCCATCCTCTGTGCTATAAGCTTCCCAATTTCATCCAACCTTTCTTTATGTGGGTCTTGGGTTGCTGCAAGGGCCTCATGTTTTTGCTTGACCAATGTTAATCTCTCTATGTGCCCTAAAGTATCATCCTTCATTGCCTTCAGGACTTCATTGTCTTCTACCATTTTCCTAATTTGGATAATTGCTTCTGGAGTTGTACAAATATTTAATGTCTGGTCTGCTTTCTTCAGCTCTTCCTGCAAAGTCTGGAGCAAGGCTTTATAAGATGAAATATTTCTAACTACTGATACCCTTTCTCTCTTCGCTTCTTATTCAAGGTCCTTTGGTTCTGGAATATGTCCATCCTCAAGCACCAAATCCACTTATGCACATAATGCATAGCCAAAGGTAATATATTAGGTACCTTGGACTCTAGGTGCACTCTTTCCTTCAGTACATGATCGTTGATCTCCTCTACCATGATGATGATAACCCCATTCTTCTTTTTCTCTAGGTCCTTCTCTCCTTTCAAACGTGCCATTTCAGCATCTTTAGCTTTGATATCTTCTCTTAGCACTCTAATAGTTACATCCTTATCTACATTCTGCCACGCCACCTCTATAGATACCTTCACCAAGGAATTACTCACCTGCTCATTAGACATAATAGTGGTCTTGATAGTTATGTGCCTATTTTGCGGTGCCTTTCTCATTATTCTTGACACATAAGACTCTTCACATACATCAAAATCAGGCTTTTCCATGTGATTTTGCATGGACCATGACAATTGTTTCCTCACGTGTGCATTAGCCATGTCTAGGTCCATCAACTCCCATCCATATAACTCCTTGAGGCCTATTCTATTCTAGAATCATGTGTGGAAAATTTTACTTGTGTCCTCATCATATCCCATGATCAGTGCAACATACTCCCCACTTTCCCTCTTTGTTCTTGGCCCCTTAGGAACTTGAGCACCAAGGTTTGGAGTTGGATCTTCTATGTTCTTAGAAGTATCTTGTTCTTTTTCTCCTGCCTCCTTTACTCCTTCTTCTTCATCCTTCATTTATTAATCCTTTGGTTCCTCCAAATACTCTAGTGGTACAGGATTCCCAAGCGTGCTCTCTACAGACTCCTTTGCCTCCTCATTTGCTTCAACTTTCCTCCTTTTCGCAACTACTCTTTCTATGGAGAGATTCATGTTGATCTTCATACTGACTGTGGAGTTCCCATGCCTTGTGTTTTTGTTCTCCTGAAAACCCTCTTGAAATGGTGCTCTCTTTAGATTTCATCTAAGTCCTCTTCTTCTTCTTGTGCCTTAGGTGGGGTACTTACACGCTAGGCCTCTACTCTATGAACCTCCAACCCTATGTTTTGAGCCTCCATTGTCTTCATGATCTTCTTCCTCATCATCTACCCCTATAGGTTATGTGGGCTTTGGAGCTAGTACGTTCTCCATTGTATGTTTTCCCTTAGGTGGCCCTAGGAGAGTGAACTCATTCTCCACATATTTTTTATTCTCCAGCTTGGGCTTAAGTTAAAGGTATACGAGTGCTGCTCAAATGTCCCCAATTTCCAAGCTTATAGGATTCATTATTATAACATCTGAAATGAGCCTCTCAATATAGGCAATCTATCCTAGAAATACATATGTCTTCCTCAGAGTGTGGTATTCATAGTCTACCTTGTCTATAATAAAATTTAGTCTACCTATGTTTTGAGCCTCCATTGTCTTCATGATCTTCTTCCTCGTCATCTACCCCTATAGGTTATGTGGGATTTAGAGCTAGTACGTTCTCCATTATATGTTTTCCCTTAGGTGGCCCTGGGAGAGCGAACTCATTCTCCACATATTTTTTATTCTCCAGCTTGGGCTTAAGCTAAAGGTATACGAGTGTTACTCCAATGTCCCCAATTTCCAAGCTTATAGGATTCATGCTTATAACATCTGAAATGAGCCTCTCAACATAGGCAATCTGTTCTAGAAATACATATGTCTTCCTCAGAGTGTGGTATTCATAGTCTACCTTTTCTGCAATAAAATTTAGGCATCGCGCATCATTAAAATGGTGGACTGATTCCTGGAAGTAGCACGCTATGAAGGCATATGGTAGTTTGGACCATGGGCTCCATGTCCCATCCCTCATAGCAAATTGTGTGATGTAGAAGTGTTGGTACACCGTGAATTGTATTGTCTTGCCCACTACGATGGTAACTCCTTAGGAATGTGCCACTCCTCTTCAAATTTTGCACAGAGGCTATCATACCACATCTCCACCCTCTATTTGAATGGCCCACTCATTAACCCTTCACATAAATATTTTTCAAACCTTTCTACAAGGGATTTTTTCTCCATGGGATACTCCCAGATCTTTTCCTTCGGCCCATCGGGCACTCCAATCTCCATAAATACTAAAGAAAGTAAAATAGTGCCAAAACTAATTTTATCACCTGTGCATGCTTCCTCGATAATCTTCTCAGCAATGTAGCCTGCTATGTTGTAGATCACTCCCTACGACATTTTCCTTGTGATATGTATCCACATTGTATTCACTTTTGATCACCTCTCTTGGTCATTCAACTTTGTTACTAGATGTGCAACTTCCTGAACCATGGGATACTTCTTTAATTTGTCAATGTCCATCCTGTGCGGACCCTTTGTATATCCCAACTCCTTCCATGTTTCCATGATTGTTGCTTTATCAGTCAGGTCACTAGCCAGGTCTATCCTTATGCATTTTAATCCTGTCAGTGTTCTAATCAAGGCAGCTGTGATTCTGACCCTCCGTCCGATGAAATAGAAGAAGTCCTCATGGACTCTACTCATTAACCACTGGTATAATGGTTCATACTTGCTAAAATAAGGGAGCTTGTAAAACTGATAGACTCAAACCTGCTTTAACAAATTCTCCCCAACATCATCATATACTAGCATGTCCTCCGTTGTGCACTTATTGGTCTTCGTGCTCAACAATGCATCTAACTCCTTGTTATCTAATGTGTGGTGGTTGTAATCACTTATTTTACACTTACATATGTGGGAATCCCATTCTTTCCCAACTATAACACCTTCTGGGTACTGCATCTCCAAAAGATTACTCTCAGGCACAACTTCAACTTCTGCCTCCACTTTCTTCTTTCCTTTGGCTCCTACTGCAAGGTACTTTCTTTGGTGCCATCTGAAAAATCTCACCTTCCTATCCTTTGTAATGTGCAAATGCTTCGCTTTCTATCTTCTATAATGAGCATGTTCAAACCCTAGCTCGAATCTACATGCCCTAGTTTGAAATCATGTTCCCTAGCTCTTTTGCAATGCATCTTCTTCACTCAAACCCTTCACCAATGGGGACTCAAGCTTCTTCTGCACATAAATATGCTCTCCACATCTGGTTTCACACTCTCCACATGTCAATATACATTTCTCATCTCGATTACACATAGCTCTTTCAAATTCTTGCAATCACAATGGTAAAAATGAACTCGCATCATGTCCTTATATAGACTTTCAAAAATATGGTGCATTTATTACTCCTTCACCTACCAATAATCCTCTCATTAATTGACCATTTTCACAATTTCCACGCGGTACATCTTCGCGCCTTAGTTATAACCTTCTAGCGTGCCTTCCTACCTTCTGGCTACATACTTCTCTTCAACATGCTTCCATGTGCCTAAGTACCTTACCACTGCATCTTCTCCTGGTAGTCTCCATGGCTACTACTTACCTCACGTTATATTGTTCCTTTGTTTATCTCCATCTATGGTCCTTGTTTGGAATCAATCTTCTTTCCAACAACTCTCCAAAATTGAAAACCACCTGTAGCATTTTTTTCTTTTATGTGTACCCCTTTTTCAATAGCCACCCCACACAAATGGTATGTGTAGTCCTCTAGGCATAAAAATTCTATAAATGGTAATTAGCTTACAGCGCGCAAACGCACTTATTACACAAAACACCAACTAAAATGACAAAGCATAGCGACGAAGAAGGAAATACATGAAGGGAATACATAAATTAAAACCTACTCTAAATGTAAACACTACCTTATTACAAACACCAAGAAGATTTATTTATAGTAGGGTTTATGCCTACTCCCATTGAAGTAATCGGGTAACCGTAATCCATCAAGCACCTCTAACTAGAAATTTATTCTTTCAAGTATGTAAGTGATAACATACAGTCCCAACCAATTCACTTTAAGTTTGCTTGGATGGCAAAGAAACTTAGAGTCATAAAGAAGCACCATATGTCCTATCTCAAGCTTTTTGTCCCTAATGTGCCTGTCATGCCATGCTTTTTACCTAGCATTTTCTTGCTTTTGACTCCATCGTGTTATTGCTCATCATTCATTCAGCTTGATCAACTTTCCAATTCATTCTTCTAATGTTTTCTCATCAGCTAGACCTCCTACACATGAAATACATAAAGAAGGTAACATGAACTCCATAGGAAGAATTACTTCTATGCCAAACACCAATTGAAAGGGTGTGGCCTTTTTTAACCGCTTGTATGTTGTTCTATACGCCCAAAGCACGGCAGAAAATTTATCATCCCAATCTTTTCTTCCAACATCATAAATTTTGGTCAATGTATGACTCAAAATATTATTGAAAGCTTCAGCAGTCCCATTTTCCTGAGGATTATATGGTGTAGTCTTATGGTGTGCAATCATGAACTCATCCAATAGAATTATAATTGTCTCATTAAAAAAGTGTGTGCCCCTATCACTTTTCAAACCTAGCAGGCATCCATACCTTGTAATATTATTTTCCCATAAAAACATGGTTGTTGTAGTTGTTGTATAATCCTTTATAGGTGATGCTTTTGTCCACTTTGTTAGATAATTTGTGCAAGTGATGGTGAAGTGCAATCCAATACTACGTGCGGCTGGAGAAATAGGACCCAAAAACTCTATAGCCCATTTTTCAAATGGTTCTGCACTAGGAATAGGTCTTAAAGGCATTTCATCTCTTTTCCCTAGTTTTCCAAGGCACTGAAAGTGATCACAAGACTTGCAATATGCCTTACAATCCTTATACAAGGTCTCCCACCACAATCTAGTGAGTAGAATTTTACGCGCAGTGGCATCACCTGCATAGTTCCCACCTGTAATACCACCATGAGCCTCTTCTAAGATATTTATGCGCTCATGCTCCAATTCACATCGGCATAGTACTTCATCTTGACCTAACTTGTACAGGTCACCACTAATCAACATAAACAGTGTCCCGCGAATGGCAAGTTATTTCTTCTCTAAGGGTTTTACTCCTTCTGGCACTATACATGTACGTAGAAAGACAACAGTGTCCTCTAATTCCGATGGCATGCATTGTAACTTGTATAGTTGTGCATCGAGCATGGTATCTTCAATTATCTGCGCATCTTCTCCTTACTGTATTTTGGATAAATGGTCCGGTCCAGAATTACTTTTCCCTGGTTTTTCCACAACTATAAAATCAAATTCTTGGAATAAGAGTACCCATCGACATATGCACCCCTATAAGACTGGCTTATTTACCAAGTATTTCAATGTCATTTGATCGGTATAGAATACAAATGGTGCTGCTAGCAGGTATTGTCTGAATTTAGTAGCCAATTGATCGTTGACAAAGCTTCGCGCTCTATAGTTGTTTAATTGTGCTCTGCATGAGTCAACTTTCTACTAGTAAAATAGATAGGATGATCTATAATACCTTCTTCAGGTTGAGCCAACACTATGCCAATGGCCATGCTAGAGGCATCCACATGTATATGAAATGGTTTGTCCCAGGAGGGAAAGCGCATAATAGGTGTTGTAGTAAGATCCTCCTTCAATGTTTGGAATGTGCATTGTTATGGTTCCCCCAATAGAATGTCCCTTTTCCTTTTAGTAACTCCTCCAAGGGTGCGGTAACCTTAGCATATCCATGTGTACTCTTCTTTTAGATATTTTATCCACTCCTCAACACTTTCTAAGGTCAATTGGTATGTCTTCATCATGAACCATCTTGAAAAATACTGAAAAAGAGGTCCCGGAAACAGAACCAATGATGTAGCCTAGAATTTACCAGAAATAACTCAAGTGCACTGGCACATCACTCATCTTATCACCCGAAGTGCATAAAAGGTACCAGGCCCCTCCTTAGAGTTGAATGTGCAGGATGCAAACCTGATGAAGGGTTAATGCATTCAGATCCATAAATACTATAAACATTCTACAAAGCATATTCCAGATCTAGATCTAAGGAGTAATGGATTTAAACAATATCCATAATGAATTCAACCATGTAAAAACTAGTTACATTCATGATTAACACCTTGAATCAATCAATACACTCCATTATATTAAACACAATAAATACACATAAGCTTCTTACAATATTTAGTATCATAAACTTATGTGTGCATCAGACTGGCAGCATAACTCCATAATAGCTCACTACTCACTCTCTATTCTAAGCATATTACTACATATTTATAAGGGTGGGGAATTTCCCTTCACCATTTACACAGTTCCCAAAATAGGTCACATGCTAAAAATAGCCATGCACCTTTACAATAATAGATACACATGCAAGTGTGCTAATAATAGATCTCTTATGGTTAAATGGAAGTGGTAATACTATTATTAACTCGAACCCATACAAAGCACTTAGTAGACACTATTCCAAAAATATCCTATGGGTGTTGCGGAAGTCTTTATCCGGTTTGTGTGCTCTGCACGCTATCTCCAAAAATAGCCCGTAATCCTGAAAATGGCTAAGTCCCAAATCTGTCCCTATCTTTCACATGTGTTTCCTTCCCTATCTTTTTGTGCCTTTGAACAAGCTTTATTCCCATGCGTGAACCTTTTGTGTGCCTTCGGCTAAGTGTCATACTGTGTCTGCTCAACATTACCCCACACTAAACTGCATTGTCACACTGGCAATGGTTGCCTCTTTATACTTTAAAGAATAAAAAATGGGAATGAAATGAAATTAAATAATTACTGTACAAAGGATGAAATTTCATCCTAAAACGTCCTTTGTTTCAACTAGAATAATTAACTCTGGATATTCTTCTTTGATTTCAGCCTCTAAGGTTTGCCAATCACTGAGCGCAGCTTCTACCTTTTCTGGAATATCAGATGCAATAGAATCTAACTCCTCTTGTGTAATCTCTTCCTTCTCATTCAGTAATACTATAACAATGTTGGACATTACAGTCACCCTTCCTTCTAGAAAATCCATCTTCTACGTTATAAGCTTCCCAATTTCATCTAGCCTTTCTTTGTGTGGGTCCTTGGTTGCTGCAAGGGCCTCACATTTTTCTTGACCAGTACTAATCTCTCTATGCACCCCAAATTCTTGTCCTTCATCACCTTCAGGACTTCATTGTCTTCTACCATTGTCTTAATTTTCATAACTGCTTCTGGAGCTACACAAATATTTAATGCCTAGTCTACTTTCTTCAGCTCTTGCTACAAAATCTAGAGCAAGGCTTCAAAAGATGAAATCTTTCTAACTACTAAGGCCCTTGCTCTCTCTGCTTCTTTTTTAGGATCCTTTGGTTTTAGAATCGGTCCATTCTCAAGCAATAAATCAACTAAGGTATGCGTGTAACACATAGCCGAAGGTAATATCTTAGGTACCTTGGACTCCATGTGTGGTCTTGCCTTCAGGATATGATTGTCGATCTCCTTTGTCATGCTAATGATAACCCCATTATTATTTTTCTCTAGGTACTTCTCTCCTTTCAGATGCGCTATTTTGACATCTTCAGCTTTGATATCTTCTCGTAGTGCTCTAATAGTTGCAGCCTTATCTACATTCCGCCACGCCACCTCTATAGATATTTTCACCAAGGCATTACTCACCTATTCATCAGACATAACATTGAGCTTGATAGTTGTGTGCCTATTTTTTGGTGCCTTTCTCATTCTTCTTGACACATAGGACTCTTCACATATATCCAAATCAAGATCGTCCATGTGATTTTGCATAGGCCATGACAATTTTTTCCTCGCGTGCGCAGTATCCATGTCGGGGTCCATCAACTCCCATCCATACAACTACTTAAGTCCTATTGTATTCTAGAATCATGTGTGGACAATTTTACTTGTGTCCTCATCATATCCCATGATTGGTGCAGCATACTTCCCACTTGCCCTCTTTGTTCTTGGCCCCTTAGGAACTTGAGCGTCAAGGTTTTGAGTTAGATCTTCTATGTTATGAGTAGTATCTTGTTTTGTTTCTCCTACCTTCTTTACTCCTTCTTCATCCTTCATTTCTTCATCCTTGGGTTCATCCACATCCTCTGGTGGTATAGGATTTCCATGCGCGCTCTCTGCAGACTCCTCCTTCTCCTCATTCTGCTTCAACTTTCTCCTTCTTTTTGTAACTACCTCTTTTTGTGCACAGATTCATGGTGATTTTCATACTGACTATGGAGTTCCCATGCCTTGTGTTATTTTTCTTCTGAACACCCTCTTGAAATTTTAAAAATGAACTCACATCATTCAAATTCATACTTTATAAATTCAAAGGTAGGATCAACCAAATCAGGGAAAATACGGACAGGCTCACAAGGGACTCAAACGAAGGCAAAGACCAGCTTAAGACAAAGCTACCATACTACTTAAACCTGAAATGTTTGTGAACTACGGACCCTGTGATGGTGCCAGAAACCACTTTTCACCAAAGGACTTGTTCAAAGTGTCACCATTGCGTTTTTTTCACTATTGGACGCACATGTTTATTTCTCTTTTTCTTTTTCTATTGTTATGTTTTTTTTGTTTTTCTGATATTCTAGAGACCCCGCTATTAAGAATAAAAACACTTAAGATGCATTGCGGTCTTGGGTTCTCGAAGCTCTTAGCCATGTGAATAGGAAATATTATAGGCACCTTAACCGAAATTGGCAACCACAACATATGGCCCTAGCTGATTATGCTCAAATTTCCCTTTATTTTCCCAATCCTTATTTGTGTTATTTTGATTCTCTTTTAACACCAAGTCTCCTACCTCAAATTGATGAGGTATTACTCTTTTATTGTAGCTACGTCACACTTGATCTTGATACACTTTAAGGTGATTGAGGACGTGAAGTCATTTCTCATCTAATAGCTCTAGCTCTGTTAGTTGAGCTACTTTGTAGTCCTCTTCTTCATTCAGGTAATCCCTTAGCTCAATATGCAAAGAGGGGATCTCAATCTCTAGAGGTAGGACAACTTCCGTGCTGAATACTAAGGAGTATGGAGTGGCACCTGTAGGGGTGTAGATATATGTTCTGAATGCCTAGAGGGTAGGGTGAATTTGTAAATGCCAATCACAACCTATTTTTATTCACCATCTTCTCCATAATATGGATGAGGATTGTGATGCCCGGTTAAAACAACCCACTTGAGAACCATGAACAACCTAGGTTTAGTTAGAAAATTATGGAATAATTTTTTTTATAAGGAGTTAACGACCAAAGTCTCAAAGACAAATAAATTCAACAGATCACTTTTCCCATTATAATAATTACTAATTTCACATTATAGAGCAACACGTGCAATAATTCCACACCTAGCTCAAATCTCTCTAGGGATTAATTTAATTACTGATTACACTGACATTTAGCTAAATATTTCCTGATTAGAAATTTTAGGGTTAAGGGTCCCAAAATAATTAAATACCCAAGATATTTAATTCCACCAAGATCAAGACAAGAGAAGGGTTTAATTATACTAAGAAAAAAAGGGAATACATAATCAAAATCAACAGAGTGAGGTCTCACTTACCCATTCCCAGAACTTGATTGAGAGAGTCTACAACTAGGTTACAAGGCAACAACTGCCACTAACGGGTTCCGGAACAACTCAAATCCACAAGAACAAACTTCTCTTTTATTAACAATTCTCAAAGGTCACAAGGCCCAAAACTCAGGGCTAGAAGTTTCAGTTAGGTTCAGGGAGAAATTTACCCCAAACCCACTCTCTAATAGGCTCAGAGTTTCAATAGGATTTTTCTCTTATGTAACACTTCCAAAGTTTCCCTAAACCATTCCCATTAGATAGGAAATTTTCTCACCTTTCCGGTGATATAAAGAAGTCCTCCTAACTCCTTACAGAACTCAAGATATGAGCGGGTAGAGTTCTTAGGTCAAATTTTCCTCAAGGGGACACGTGTCAAGAGGAGGGGAAAGCACCTCCAATGGGTTGGCGGGTCGCGGGGTGGCTTGGGGAATTTTTCCCATCGTGCGGGCACAAATGCAAAGTTTCTTCCACACCTCTGCGGGTCCCTCGTGGACACGTGGCAGCCTCAGAGACAACGCCGATGAAAAGGGAAGGGTGGAACAACGAAAGGATTGGGGCACTTCGCCCAAGGAAGGGGAAAAACAAACCAACGCTCCTGCGCCTGCGGGTCCACTTAGGGACTTGTGGCACTCTATGGTTGGCCACGGGGATCAAAAATAAAGAGGGGTGTGGAATGGTGGGAGGATTTAGTGCATTGCACCCGACGGAGAACAAAAGGGAGAAAGGTACGTGTGGGTCCGCGCACCCATGGAGGAAGAAAAGCCTGAGGTGGGGGTGGTGATGTGGGGCCACGGGGAATCTTGTTGCAATTTTCCCAAGGCCAAAACCAAAGAAATTAAAGGGGTCCTCCCCCCACCCCCGCTGCCACCCCCCCAAGGTGCCACGTGGCACCTTCTCATTGGACTGTGGGGCCGGCGGGGAAAAAGTGAAAAGTTTTCCCCAAAATTTTCAAAAGGCTAAGGCAAAAAGGGAACCGCACCTCTACCGTAGCCCCCAAGAGGACACATGGCACCCTCTGATTAACTACGGGCTGGTGGAGGAAAAAGTGAAATTTTTCCAAGTCACAATTTTTTCCAAAAATTTTCTAAGGCAAAATGACGGGAAATTTTGGCTTGCGGGCCCGCTAGGGAAAATTTTCCCAAATTTTCCCGCCAAGGCACAAAAACTTCAAAGTGCCATAACTTTTGCTAGGAAGCTCAGTTTTGGGAAAACAAGGACTTTTTGGAAAGCTCTCGATGCCCTCTTTGCATAGGAAACATAAATTTTACATTTTGATAAGTTTTTAAGGGTCAATTTTACAAAAAGGATCTGCAGGCTTATAATTAGTGAACTGGCAATTTTCAACTTCTCAATTTGGTTAAATTCGGTCTCCTCCTTCACTCAACATGTCAAACAGACATGGAGGATTGATCTAGGGAGGGTTTAGAGTGTTTTAGGAAAGTTAATTTGTTCAATTGATTCAAAATTGAATTTGTCCAACAAATGACAAAAAATGGTTGAGGAAGAGATTAAGCTCAATTTTGCAATGGTTCAAGATATTATCTTAAATCTTCTTTGTCAATTGAGTACATTACTAATCTTATCATGGTAAATTTTAAGGTTTCCAAGTTGATTGTTAAGTGCAGGTCTGAACTATATAATTTTTATTGCATTCCTTTTTGCCAGTATAAGGTTTATAACAATGAGTGATTATTTCTTTGAAGGATTTGTTTATCAGTTTTATCATGAAGGTATGGTATTTAATACCTAAACTAATCCATTACATTTAGTTGATTCTAAACAATTCATTTCCAAGCTAAATTACAAGTTCTGATTTCAAATTTAATATAATTCAAAGGAGAACAATACAATATAATTCCCACCTACGTGTTTCTTCTTCTTGCAATTAAACAGAGATTCCTTCACAATACCATTAGATATTCCCATTTCAATTACAATAATGTAAAAAAGAGATAAACTTACAATTCCTTTATTGATTTCAAAAAGAGAAACATCTTTACATCATTCAATGCTTGAATTAATTAACAGAATTTTCATTTGGTTTCAAATATAATTTACAAAATATACAACACTCTTACACATTCTTTTTTTTTTTAAACAAAGAAGAGAATATAACTCTTTACATTTCACATTTCACTTTCAAACTTTCCTCATCAATACAAGCAACTTCACATTATAAAATAACTATACAATTCATCCACTTCAAAGTGGGAAGGATTACAATGAACTTGCTCAAAGAAGGGACTTGTCAAACTGTACATTTCTTTGGCTTCAAAACAACAACATGCTCCATTTATTTTTTTCTCCAAATTGATCACAACAAAGAGGGGGAAAGGCAACGCTCTCCACCCAACCAAGACATCCAATGAAAGGAGAAGCCTTCCTTCATCATTGGCCCCCGAGCCCCAACCAAGATACAATAAAAGGTGCAATTCAACCATGGCAACAACTGGCTTCCACACACAACATTCTTTCACATACACATTTCCTTTTAAAACACAATGCAACACCAAAAGCAAACAACAGTTCACAACTACATTTAAAAACATTTCAAATCACAACTCAGGCTTGATCAAGCAAGCCAAAGGAGCAAGGACTATGGGGGAAGCTACTTATGCCTCCCAATTGGGAATTGGGCATCCACCTATAATCATACCGCCAATATAACATATCATATCCCATAAACCTTATGCCTCCCAACCCCTCCTTATGCCCCCCACAAATTTTCCCTTATGCCCCCCCACAAGTAAGAAATGCAAGCTATTTCTTTTCCATGGTGGATCCCAAACCCAAAACTCCCTCCATAATGAAACTGATGCCAATGGCATTCCCTTATGCCCCCCCACAAGAATTCCCCATAGCCTTCTCCTACACCTTCCCTAAGGTGGTCTACCCAACCAAGCAACAAATAAAACAAAGCATGCATTTTCCACACAACATAGCAAGAAAATAACAGAAATGGAAGAGAGTTAAATTCCTACCTCTCCATGGTTATTTTTTCTCTAGAACAACAAGCTTCAAATGCCAAACACAGCCCAAAACAACAAGCTTTCCAAGACAATAACACAACTCCAAATAGCAAGCTTTCTAAGCATGCAAAGCTATCTCAAAAACTTTCTTCAAAAACCAGAGCTCCCACAAGAAAAATGTGCCCCCAAGGAAGAATGCAAAAGGTTTGCAAAAAGGTCCCAAAGCCTTCAAGAGTTCCAATCACAAGAATGCCAAAAGGCAAAATTTTTCAACCACCAAAACAATCTTCCCAAAGCTTCTCCAAAGTAATAGTTCCAATCACAAGAAAAATTTGCCCAAGGAAGCATGCAAAAGGTTCAACAACCCAAAACAAGAAGAGAGTTTGAATTAAATAGAAGAGGGAGAGAAGAGGATGATGTGGATCCATGTGGGATGCCACATCAAACATCCACCAATTCAACACAAAAGACAAAAATCCATTCCCCCAAGCACAATAAAGAGGTGGGTGAAATATGACAGGTTACTTGCACACTCCAAAAAGAGCCCACACCTCAAGGGACAACAATTTAATAAAATGTAAGAGAGTGCAATTAAAAACATGCACAAGATGAATAAAGTGCATTATAAAAGTCAAAAATCACTTCCCAACCATAAGTATGGTTGGTAACATAAATTTAGAGGCATGGGACAAGTTTTACTTGTCCCACAAGCCTCCAAAAACAGCCCCCAAGGTCAAATTCGAATTTCCATGGAGGTGGAGTATTTCTTACTCCAAAATCTGACTTACACAAGCTCTTACAAATTAATTACAACAGCCAACAACTCTTATAATTACTTTCCATATCCCAATTTGATTTAATTAAACTTTAAACATATGATCTCTCACATTAATTTATCACAATTAATTAATTAAAAGAAGAGAACACCTTACAAATAAAATACATACAACAATAAATAAACATTAACCATAAAAATAAAATACACAACCCATGGTCACATATAAAGATGATTCCCCCCATGGGAATCTCTAACAAAACAACACACAACACAATAAAACAAGTTGCCATGGTGACCGTGTTGAATTCACCTAGAATTCCATTTTGGTTGGTCTCCGATCCCCCGATGTTTGTTGTGATATTTTAAACCTGTAAAACACAAATACCTCCTTCGGCCTCGTGGCCATATCAAAACATCCAAAATGAATATATAATAAAATCACAAAATCATCTATACATATGGATCACAACAATCACCAAGGAAATCAACGGAATCATTTACAATTTATATCGACAACTATATCATCATCAAATAATTTTCCTTTTCTAGGTTTACTCATAATCTCCAAAATCACATGTCTGAATAACTTCCATTAAACATCCATGTCAATAGTATATCATCATCCACATATGAGTGTCTCTAATAATCACCATGCATATATATATATAATCAGATTCAACAATAATCCAAGATCTGCCATCTAACACCATACTAAATCAAAACTATTTAAAATGACAGTCATATAGTCTACAGTATCATGATCAATAATAAAAAGGTGCCAAAGAGAAGTGGTCACTACAAGGGTTTTGATATCGTATCAACAAATGATATGGTTCATTATAAATTTAAATCTTTTGGGACCTTTCACATAAGTAAGAGGAACAACCTCTACCCATTTTGTGAAGTATTCAGTAGCAGTTATAATGAACTTGTGGCCATCTAAAGAGACAGGGTTAAGCTTTCCTATTAGATTGAGACCCCTCTTTAAAAATGGATAGGGTATTGTGATATGCTGCAAGGATTATGTTGACGCATGTATCAGGTTGTCATACTTCTGATAATCCAAGCATTTCTTGACATACTTACAACAATTGTTCTCCATGGTAGGCCAATAGTATCCTACTCTGAGTAACTTCTTTGCCAATAACAATATCATTTGTATGAGCCCCGCATATACCTTCATGTACCTCCTTGATTTCTTGGATGGATTCATCCAAATTTAAAGAGTGCAACAAATTCACAGTATAGCCAAAGTGGAAGAGGGTGCCCCCAATTAGGGTATAGTAGGCTATACGATGGATGAGTTTGCTCTTTTCAGCATAGGAAATGCTTGTGGGGAAGGTTCCATTGCGGAGGTAATTAAATATTTCAATGTACCATGGGGAAAAGGGACCAACAACATCACACACCAAACAAGACTCTGGCATGTCATATGTTGGCATTTGTAGTTGCTCCACAAAGAATGGCATATCATTGTTCCCTGGTGGAATACTCAACATGGACCCTACTATAGCCATAACATCTACTGCTCTGTTATGTGCTCTTGGTATTTTTTGAAATGTGATCTACTCGAATAACTCCTTCAAATAATCAACCATTATTTTGTATGGAATAAGTTTCTCATATTTTACTTTGTATTCATTTGTGACATGTTTTATAATGAGCATTGAATCACCAATGTAATTGACTTGTTTGATATCCCATTTGATTTCCAGCTTCATTCTTATAATGAGATCCTCATACTATGTTATATTATTCATGTATAGGAACCCAAGTCAGAACGCCTAGGGAATCAAGTCTCCTATAGGAGTGATCAACACAACTCTAACACCTGAACCATGGAAGGTACAGGATCCATCAAAGTATAGTTGTCATACGATAGATTCCTTGATGTACATTATGGATGCATCTGGTAGTTATAGACTCAAAGGTTTGATACTTGGTAGCGGAGCTTCTGCTAGTTGATCTACTAGAACCTGTCCTTTTATTGAATTTTTATGTACATACTCAATGTCAAACTTGTTTAATAATATGATTCGATTAGCCATCTTTCCTGTGAGTGCGGGTTTTGACAATAATTATTTTAGTAGATCCACCTTTGAAATAAGCTTGACTTTATTGTTGAGCAAATAGTGGTGTAGTTTTTGGAAGGTAAAAACTACAGAAAGGTAAGCCTTTTTGATATGCGGATATTTGAGCTCATGAGCTATCAATGTTTTGCTCAAGTAGTACACAACTTTTTCCTTCTAGCTCTTTATCATACTGGGCACATAGTATCCCAATTGTAAATTGTGTAGAAAAAATGTAGAGTACCAAGGGTTCTCCTGTCGTGGGTGGCATGAGACCAAGGGGTTTAGCCAAGTATTCTTTTAGCAAAGAAAACACTCTACTATTCTGGTGCCCAGTTTAAATTAACAAAAATTTTAAGAAGATGCGTGAATGTATGACACTTGTCTGCTAGCTATGAAATGAACCTTTTGATGGCCTAAATCTTTCCTTGTAAGCTATGCAATTGTTTAATATTTTTCTGGGTAGGCATTTTTGTGATAGCAGTGACCTTTGCAAGATCCACTTTTATTCCTCTCTATGACACAATGAATCATATAATTTTCCAATATAGCACATCAAATACACATTTATTTAGGTTAAGTTGGACTTTTTAGTCTCTTAACCATTGAAAGATGCATCACAGAATCTCTGGGTGATCTTCCTGAGTTCTAGACTTTGCTAATATATCATCTACGTAATCTTCCATGATGTCACTAATCATGTCATGAAATATTATAGTCATTGCCCATTGATATGTAGCGCCTGCATTCTTGAGGCTGAAGGGCATGACTTGGTAACAAAATGTCCCCCATGGGGTAGTAAAATTTGTCTTGTGTTGGTCTTCCTCAACTATCTTTATTTGGTTATATCCTGAGAAGCCATCCATGAGTGAGAGCATCTCATAACCTATTGTAGAATTGACAATCATGTCGATGTTGGGAAGAGGAAAATCATCCTTAGGAAAAGCTTTATTAATATCTCAAAAATTGGTACACACTCTGATACCGAATGGATTTTTCTGAACTGGAACCACATTAGAAATCCACTCTGAGTAGTCGATAGGCCTGATGAATCCTACTTCTAATAACCTTTCTAGCTCTTCCTTAACTAACAAGGTGACGTGAGCATGCATCTTCAGGAGCTTTTTTTTTATGGGCTTGGCATCCAGGTGTACAACAAGATTGTGCACCACTAATGTAGGATCAAGTCCTAACATGTCTGCATAAGACCAAGTGAAGATATCTACATATTCTCTCAAAAGTCCTGTAAATGTTTTCTTCTCTTGAGCTAAGAGTGAAGCTCCCAACTTAACCATTCTAGGAAACTCCTCTGTGCCGATGTTAACATCTATTGTATCCTCCACCAGTAACTTGGATTCATCTTCCATGTGCATAGGATTGGGAGGGAGATTGAGATCCTCCTCTACCAAAGGTGGTTAGGGAGATCCTCATCTTTAGGTGGGTACACTATCTTGTCCATAGGTTGTTCTGTTTGTTTTTCCACAAGTGCCTCAAAGAGGTTTTCGCTATAGGACTTGGAATTTTTCTTTCCGCAAGGATTTTCTGTAGGACTTTTTCCCTTGCTTATTTTCTTACTTAAGTGACCACACAACTCTACCTCCTCTCTGAAGTATGCACATGCATTGAGCTAAATGGAGAATCCTTTCTTGTGGTCATTTCTCGGAATGTTGTCTCTTATGCCTAGAAACTCGCCAATAGCCTCATCATTCTGAAAATGTCAATGGGTACGTGTTACTGTAGGTCCCAATTCATGAGTGATGGGTAAATGAGGTCCAATGTATGAGTTATAGGGGATACAATGGGTGTAACAGGGGTTATGGTAAGGATATCCATGTTAGAGAATAGGTTCGTGGAGGCAAGGTCTTCGTAAAGATTGCACCAAGAATCTGTTTCGCTTTCATTTTCAGATAAACTATCCTCACGCTCAGAAGAGGCATACTCATCATCTGAAGGATGAGACTCATACAAATGGATGCCAATACCAGATTTACCCATTATACAATGAGGTATTGGAAGAGCTTGCAATGAACCTTGTTCTTGATGGCCGTAACCACGTCCTTTATACCTCATAGTAAGCATTATTTGGTTAGGAATAACATATCTAGGTGACTTGTAACATAAATCCATTTCATCATCTTGAGGATGAAATACAATATCTTTGAGTATCCTTTCATCTTCTAGTAAGCCACCTAAAGTGAAATTATCAAAGGGAACAGTTCTCCCTTGATCTTTGGAACTTGTAACATGGCCTACCATGTGATTTGGTAGATAGGGGAATGTTTTGAACCATAAGGGCTTATTGCAGATCATACTCTCCACAACCGCTTGGTCTAACCTTCATCTCCCATGTAGCGAAAGGATTTTTTGAGGTGGAAGCACCATTGTCATTGGTAGACAAGGTATCTGGATCCACTCATGAAGTGAGGGCCTCTGACTGAACATGAACAATGATCTCCATAGAGGGACACTCATAGATGGTAGGAAAATATCCTGACAATGCTCTGTAATGAGAAAATGGTTGGGTATCCCCTAGTATAGTAAGTGTTTGTCCTTCATGTTTCAATTTTAAACATTGATGATACATTTATGGTATGGCTTACATGGGATGAATCCATGGGTGACTGATTAAGATGTTTTACGGGAGCTCTAAGTCCAAGATATGGAACTTTGTATCATGGGTTATGGGACCAACTTCCAATGAGAAAGTGATCATTCCAGCTGATTGTCATTCTTCATTGTCATACGCCTTTATGGTGATGACCTTTGTCTCCAAATCAGCTTTTGTGCACCCTAGTTTCAAACTAGTTTAAGAGTACAAATATTTAGACCCGATCCACCATCCACAAGTACTCTCTTGACCTTCTTATGCTTGATTATTACTTCAATGTGTAAGGGAAGGTTATGGGAGGGATTTTCTGCTAAGACTTTTGTGGGGCTAAAGGTTATGTGTTCTAAAGGAGTGATTTACACTACCATGGCCTGTAAATGTGTTGGGTCAATATCAACAGATACTCCTGATCCCTGTAAGGTTTTGCAAAGGATGTCCTTATGGACGTTAGAAATATTTAGAAGGTCTAAGATTGAAATCTTAGTTGTGGTCTTCTCTAATTGATCTAACACATCATAGTGACTCTCTTGAGGAGGAGGGGGAGTGGGTTCTGAGATAACAAGGTGATCTCGTCACATTTCCATGATGCACTCTCTTGTTCTGATTTTGATCATGTTGATATGCTCAACTAGTGGATCAACACAACCTATCAAGGCATCAAAATGGTTTGTGTTTGACACATAGTTAGTACTCTTATTTTGAGACGACTGTCCCTGATCCTGATTTTTATTTCCCTCGTATTTGGGAAACGGTTCTTTAAAAATCCCCAAGTTTGTGTTTGGAGATTTGGTAGTGGAGAAGAATCTACTTCTATATCACCACTTTCGATTAGGTCTTGAATGTAGTGTTTTAATTTCAAACACTTGTCAGTTTTGTGACCCTTTACGTGGTGAAATCTGTAAAATTCATTATCCCTAAACCATGATGGCTTAGGTGCATCATCCCCATAGGGTTGTGTTTTTAAGGTATCGAACCATGTTTACAGCCTCTAACTATTTTAGTATGGATGATATGGATTCAAAGAGGGGTGAAAGTATGACATTTATACTCTGTAGGAGCTTCCTTTGCAACCTTTGAAGGTGCATGGTTTTGAACGGCTTGTACTCACTTAGAGTCTACTATCCCATCACTAACAACGTTTTTATTCTTATTATGAAAAAAAATTGTTTTGTAGTTAGATTTAAAATCATTATGATCACGTGAAAAGGGTTTTAGAGTCCCCCTAGCTAACAACACTTTTTTGATTTGAATCCCTTTTTTTATCACCTCTTCGAATGTGTTGCCATAATGCATTTGCAAGTGGAATGTAATGTCAAGGTGGAGGTTGGGAAAAAATATACTTATCAACTATTTTTCAGGTATGGAGCAAGGGAAGTGACTAGCTAACCCTCTCCATCATTGTAGGAAAGTAACGAAGTTTTTGTTGTTTCATTGTTTGGCATTACATAGATCTAACATGGTGACATCACTCTCTATATTAAATGAGAAGTGTTGTACAAAATTTTCAGCTAATTCCTGACCATGTAGATATAGATCCCTTGGGGATGTGTAAAAACCACTCTAACGCTTGTCCTCCTAAACTTGTGGGAAGAGACGAATAAGATAGTTGTTGCTATATGCAACCTCTTGACATGCCATATAAAAATATTTGATATGGTCACAAGGGTCACCTTTTCCCTTATACTTATCAAATTTTGGGAAATCAAAGTGTCGTGGGAAAGGTACTTGTACATGGCTCTATCAAATGGATAAGGGCACAACTCATCAAACTGATACTTTTTTTTGTTACCAGTTTTTCCTTCTTGCAATGCTAGAAGGGCATTCTTCATAGTGGACCACTCTTGATTGAAGAGTGGATCTTGTGTGGGTGGCATAGGTCTATACGAAGGGTTAAATCTAGGTGTATTCCCACCCCTATTCTCTACAAGAAATTCTTCATAAGGGTATTTTTGTGTCTCCCATCGAGGAGTATTTGTTTGGAACTTGTGAAATGAAGCTTTAGGTTTTGCCTTTGGTATAGCTTGTTTCAAGGTTTTGGTTGTTCCTTTTTTATGTGTGAAGCTAAACTTGCCAATTGGTGAGTGAGAGCTTGTACTTGTTGTTCTAATGTTACTTCTTGAGTAGGTATTTTGTTACACTCTTCGTTAGGAGGAGGTTTCTCATGATGAACATGTTCCTCATGGTCTTCACAATGTACTCTAACAATAGGTATATGATAGTCTCCGTCATTTTCAAAAGGTACCTCCTCATTATTTTATCATCCAGAAGTAGAGGCATGACCTAGGTTTAATATTTCATTAATAGTGTGATGAGGTCATTCTACTTCTTCTTCTCCATGAACCATTCTAGAAATGAGAGAAGGGTCTACTGTAGAAGGTAATTTAGCTCCTAGTTCCATGACACATAAAAGGACCTCATGTTTGTTTTGAAACAAGTAATCATCAATATGGGTGGGATGAAGCTCTCCATTGCATGAGGAGAATCCTCCTCTCCACCACTATGGTCAATCATGACATTATCCTCTAAAAGAGGGTTTTTCACCTCCAAAGAGATGGATTCTAACTTTCATGACCCCATTCTTGTAGTAGGCATACTAGAAATAGGACAACGTGAAATATTTCCACTAAGGTTTACTAGAAAGGGACCCTAGAAAAATTTTCGCAGTGTAACGATGCTAAGTCATCACAAAGAATGTTGACTATCAAATAGCCACAAATCCAATAGGTCAATATGAACCTAAGGACCAAAGAATAAAGAATGATCTACCCTAACAAGGTAATATATGACACAAGTTTTCTAGGACAATACAATGACGTATAATACTCAAATCTAGTCACAACAAAAGTTTACTCCCTATGATTTTTCAAGATAGGTTTGAAACAAATTAGTGACAACACAATATCACCAGTTAGGTCAAGTTTGAAACAAACAAGACCTAAATGCTAAGAAAGTGTTGACACGATCCTCTAACAAGGTATACTTAAGACCAGTTTCTAGACACTAACAAAGTCTAAGTCTTGTAAAATGGATGATACAAATGTGAGCAGCGTAACAACACTATTTGGACACGTGAACCAAGATTTGTGTGAAAGCAATATTTTTAGTGTCAAAATGATGTTATCACGATGCTAACAAAGTAACCTCAACACTTACAAAACTCAAAACAAAGCTAGGATGTAAAAACTATGCCTAAGTATATCAAGGAATTATTATGCGTGTGAGCAACGTAACAATACAATATAGAGATTTAGGCCAAGTTTCACAATGGAAACAAGACATAAATATCACAATTGTATGGCTATAATGTGGGAAACATAACAACTAAAAAGAAGAAAATGATGATATCACCTAACTAAAATGATAATAAGTCTCAATATGGGTTTTGAGACAAGAGGGCCTACTAGATCATGAGATACGTACCATTCACACTTTCAACACTTGCATTCCAGACATTACAACCTAGTCATGCAAGTAGAACTACAAAAGTGGTGGACATGATTATATGATAGTGGTATCCACGTATGTTGTTTCCTTTTGTCCCAAAATGGGCAACAAGAAAACAAAGGTGTAAACCAAGTGGTGGTGAAAAATACTTGGTGTAACTTTGGCAGAGTTTCACCTTGTCTTAGGACAAGTGAAAAACTAGGACAAAGTAACACTAAATAGATTTTGTGATGAAATATCATGTGGTTTCAAACTTTAAGAGATTCTTTCCCTTGTTCGAAAAACAAGAGTTTGAATCTAACAAAGTTGTCACTTTGTGAGATCTCTATAGAATACGATGTCTAAAACAAATGGCTCCAAGCCAAAAAACTTCCTAGGTGGTTCTCTCTCTATGTGTCACAAGTTTACTTCTGCGAGCTTGATTTGCCAAGAAAGTTACCCTTGGAGTATCTCGACTTTACTTTACCCCCTTCTAATACAATGAGCAAACTAATGCGTTTAGTTGTATTTTCACTGGGGTCACAATGGAAATAACTTTGACTCTAAACTCACCAAGGCATACTAATCAATTGAGTAGTTGGAGCACTTTCTCATTTCGTTCACAAGGTTCCCTCTTGCATGAACTACTTTGGGATTCATATGATCATTCCTCTTGTTTGTCTTAAGGCTTATGCCAAAGTAATTTTCTCCTATTTTTAAGTGTATGAGCCGTAGCTCTTAACTGAAACCTGCAATACAATGTGATGAATGGTGTGTTGGTGTGTTTTCTTATCTTTTGGATTAAGAAATTTGGTTTAGACCTATGTTGGCAACCTACAACACACGTGAATGTTAGATTTCAAGTCCTCCTTTCTTTGACAAGCGTTAGGTCCTTTACATAAATGGTTAGTAATTTGAAAAGATCTACAATATCATAGAAAGAGGATTAAATGTTGCTTTTGGTTCTCAATATTGTCCAAGGATGTGAGAGAAGAGCATACACAACAAGTAATCCAACTAGATAGCAATGAAAAATATTGTAACTCAATTAACTACCATGAAACTTTATAAATATAAGGTTTATTCCCAATTAATCCAAGTGCTTCTTAATGAAAGACTAAAATTTCTTTTGGTTCCCAAGATCACACTAGGTGCAAGGGAAGAGCATACACAAATTTTAGCCTTGGTTATTTATCAAATGAAAAAGCTCTTAAACTAAAAGATCATATACATGCCAAAATGAAATTTTATTCCCTTAAGCATAATAATGAATGATGATTTTTCCTACTTACTCTAAATTAGCAAAAAGTGGTTTAGAGGTGCTTTTGATTCTCAAGATCACACAAAGTGCAAGAGAAGAGCATACACAACCCTATTCCAAACTCATACAAAGCATGAAAGAAAAATCACTCATCAAACCCTAAGAAATAATGTTAGAAAACCTATTATAAATTGGTAAAATCAGAAAATGATAAAAATAACTAAAAATCCTTGGAAAATGACAGAAACATTAAAAATCAGAAGTTAAAATTTTGAACTTTGAAGCAAACTTTACCTGAGTGCGCCAGTGCACATCTTTATGCAAGAGTGTGCATCCTATAGAGCATGGGCATATCCCTTAAACACATGAACATAAGTCATGCACAGCACACCTCTGTCAACTTTACACAGTTAGTTATGCACAAAAGCACGGCCAGAGAGGTGTGGGTGCAGACTTTGAAGCACAAGCGCAAGCTACACACAGAGGTTTGAAATAGCGTTGCACAGTGATGCAAAGGCATGGGCACAGACTTTGAAGCGTGCATCAGTAGAGCAGCATGAACTTTGGAGCATAGGCATACCCAGTAGAGCACATGTGTGAACTTTTGAGCATGGGAATACCCCTTTGAGCACAAGGCGTAGACCTTCATGTAGGTGGTTAAAATATGGATTTTGAGAAGAAAAAATTGAAAAATATAAAATATTTTGCCTTTTGAGGGAATATCGACAACACTTCACCTCCTTATATCCTGCAAAGAACATGAAAATGTAACATCTACTACTAATCTAGTTGAAACAACTATCTAGCTTGAAAATTGATCTACAAAACTTTGAAAATTACTCTAAAAACTTGAAAGTAATCTAAAAAGCTTGAAAAACTAATCTAAAAAGCTTGAAAGTAATCTAGAAAACTTGAAACTAATCTAGAAAGCTTGAAATTAAAAAAACTTTGAAACTAAGTTAAAAAGCTTAAATGAATGTAATGGGGAGCTCCCACCCCAAACATAACAAAGCAAATAGTTAAGAAAATTAATGACTAAAAGGTTAACACCATGTAACCTATAACTAAATGCTTCAAGTTTTAAGAATGTAACATCAATGATCAAAGCTTAAAAGTATGTTTTGAATATAAACTAAATAGAATCAAACATTAATCTACAAAGCATCCTTACTATGTATTGAATTGCTAACCAACATAGACCTAAATATATCTAAGAGGGTAATAAAATTGGGATTATTGCTACTCCAAGAGAGGTGAATTGGTCTCTCCAAATGACTAAAAGATCATATTGGATACCCATCTTCTAACCCCATTGAATATTGGAGGCAAGGATTGAGCTTAGTTATTAATCATATTTCTTATATGATATGCAAATCAAAGCATGGTGTAAAGTTTAAAGGTAGTACTTAGTCATTTTTTATAGTTTTTCCTTTGAGGAAAACTTGCATCTTGGTGCATGTGGGACTAAAAGTACAAATTAGATTAAAATTTTTAATCATTATTAAGGCTTTGTTAATCACAATTAGTAAATTAACAAGTGATTAGGATGTGAGGAGCCTTAATCAACCACTTAGGGTCAATTAGGAGGCTAGGATAAGCTTTTGAAGCTTGCTGAGATGTTGTGGAGGGAAATGGGGTGATTTTGAATGGTTGGAAGAGGGGTTTAAGCCAATAATAGGGTATATTGACCAAAACAAGGGTAAAATAGGCTTAATTAGCTAATAATCGCTAATTGTCTGTTTGGAAGAGGATTTTGACTTACGATGTGTCGTAAAGTGGCATCCTAAATGCGAAAGAGGTTAGGTAATCAAAAAAGCGTTGTTAATTAACCAAAATGGTAAGAAACATTAGTTAATTAGCAAAAATCACTAATTATAACATAATTGGTAAGAATGAGAGTGATTTGTGTGCTTTTAGCAATAAGATTGCAAAAGCAGAATTTAGGTGTCTACAATTCATTCTTGTTTCTTTTCATATCATAGTAGGGTATATATAGGAGTTAGTAACTAGTATATGATCATCATATTGAACACTTGAGTCTTATTGTATAGTTTGAAGGTTTCCCCCTCGAAGTGTCTAAGTCATTCTAATTTCATAATATGATCATTTCTCTATATTTTGGTGTTCTTTGGTGTTTTACTACTTCTAATATTCATATATTTCTAAGTAAATTCCTTACAAATGGTATCAGAGCTTCGATTTGGGCCAAAACCCTAATTTTTAGGATTCTCCTACATCTTACAAAAAAAATTGAATTGTTTTGTAATTTTTTATTGAAGTATGGAATAATTTTTTTAAATTAACCTCCAAATTCAAGCTTATTATGATTTGTTTTGTGGAATTTATTTTCATTTTCAGTTTTTTCATAAATTCACTCCATACACTGTAATTTTCATAATTTTCTTAATTGTCTAAATTTTAAAAAAGTTATAAAAATTAAAGGGGTTTCATCCTTTGTAGTTTTTTCTTTGAGGAAAACATCATATGAACAACCTAAGCCCTAAAATCCATGGTAGGATGATCGACTAAATGCCAAGGAAAAGGTTCGGCCACTCCAAGGAAAGTTTTTAATAAGGAGGATATTGAATCAAATTTGTAATGGAATGGTACTTACGATGTTATGGTGGATGAAAAAATGCAACCCCTGATTGAAAGATGGAAAACCATGAAAGGAGAGTTCAATATAATTTTTCACAACATGTGAGGAGAGGTAGCGGCATTGAAAAATGATATGAAGAATATATCCAAAATAATTGATGAAGATATGGATAAGATGTCCAAAAACAATTAGGGAGATATGGTGAATCTTTACACAAACATTAAGTTGTTATCCTCTCAATTAACTCAATAGGAGTCTAACAGAAACTCTTTTCATGATTCAAATACGGAAACATACCTACAAGGCCAACATTAATTTTACACCACGAAATATTCTCCCAAAGGTGGACATGTGCAAGTTTGATGGCAAGGACCCGCTAAACTAGATCAGCCAAATGGAGAATTTATTTGATCTACATCATATCCTATGTGGGAAAAAGGTTACAATGGCATATTTATAGCTCTAACCTGAACAATTCACTTGGTATCGATGGTTATGTCCTTAAAATAAAAATAAATCTCTCAATATCACATTATTCATTCTTACAAAGGAGATACAAATGTAATTTAGTAGTAGTGTGGCCAAGAAATATTTCATCCAATTGACAAAGGTGCAGAAAACAGGATCGATAAAATATTATATTCTACATTTCTATAACTTTTCCTTGCATGTGGATATAATTATAGAGGATAATATGAATGATCTATTCCTAGGTGGTCTCAAGGATCCCAACATGAGGTATGATGAATGTTTGATCTAGCCAATGTTTCTAATTATATTATCATGGCATGTAGGCAAAAAGAAAAATTCCTTTCCATGAAGAGGACTACCTTCACTAACATTAGAGATCATAGTACCTTGGTTCCATAATTCACTCAACTTACCTGGTTGACTCCTCAACAAATTGAATAAAAATGAGAAAAATGGCTATGTTTCAATTGTGATGGCAAATGGAGCAAAGGAAATAAATGTGCTAAGAAGAAATTATTCTACATTAAAGGTCCTAATGAGGAAGAAGAATAGGATGAAGCATTTAGTGAAGAGGAAGAGGTTATTTAGATCGAGGATGAAGAATATCGACCAATTATCTCTTGACATGAAATTTCAAGCATTAGAACCCCCATAAACTGTCAAGGTTGTAGGTTTTGTGAAGAAACAAAGGGTGACAATATTGATTGACTATGGAAGTAATCACAACTTCATCAACCATAAGTTGTCCTTACACTCAATTTTATTTGTTTATACATTCCCATATGTTTAGTTCATGGTGGTAGATGGAGGTAAAGTTAGTTATTCAGGAATGTGTCATAAGATTAAAATATCCATTTGAAATTACTTGCTAAATAGCCCTGTGTATGTCATTTCAATATGAGTCATAGAAATTGTGTTATGGGTCCAACGGTTTACTACCTTGGGAGATTTTTAGATGAACTTCCAATAGTTGTTCATGTGGTTCCATTCTGAAGGGAAGAATTTTGAGTTATGCATGATGAAAGAAAAATCTCCACAATTGGTGATTTCCCATGAATTGTAGAATATGATTATGAAGGGTATAGATGGACTTGTGGCACAACTATTTTCACTACAAGCTCAACCATTAAAATCTACTATACCATCAGATCTAGAACCAATTATTAATGATCACTCAATTATTTTTGGTGATATGCCAAAATGGTTACCTCCCAAAATATATCATGATTATATTATTCAGCTAGTACCAGAAACCAATCACCCAATATATGACCTTATCAGTGGCCTTATCTATAGAAGAGTGAGATTGAAAATATGGTACAAGAGATGTTAGAATCAGGTATTATTCACCAATGTTAGAGTGTTCAATTTTCTTGTGTGGTGATGGTATGAAAAAAGGATGAAGGTTGGTGCATGTGTTTATATTATAGGGAGATAAACAAATACACAATAAAAGATAAATTTCATATTCCTATCATTAAGGATTTACTAGATGAGTTACACGGTTTTGTTTAATTTAAAAATTATATCTTCAATCAGGAAATCATCAAATCAGAATTTGTGATGAAGATATCCATGAAACTGCATTTCGGACATATGAGGGCCACTATGAATTTCCGATAATGCCTTTTGTCCTTACAATTACATCCCCTACATTCCAAAGTTTGATAAATTCAATATTTCAACCATTTCTTGTGAAATTTTTTCCCTGTATTCTTTGATGATATCTAAATTTACAGAAATAAATTGTAGGAACACTTATATCACGTCAATAAGGTTATCGACACTCTTAAACAAAAACCCCTTTATGTCAAGCCCTCCAAGTGTTATTTTGGACTCATAGAAGTAGAATAATTTGGTCATATTTTTTCTCATGAAGTTGTAAAAGTAGATAATCACATGATCTAGGCCATGGTGGACTAGAATATACTTAAAACCCTTTAAAACTGCAAGTGCTTCTTAGGTCTTATAGGTTACTATCGCAAATTTGTGAAGAATTATGGTAGAATTTTTGGACAACTCACATCTTTACTGATTAAAAATGATTTCCATTGGAATAAGGAAGATACTCAGGCATTTGAGACACTCAAGAGGGTCATGTTTACCACTCCATTTCTGGTTACCAAAAATTTCCCCAAAACCTTCATTGTCAAATGTGCTGCTTCAAGGTGTGGCATACATGTAATACTCATGTAATAGGTATGCCCCATCACATTTGAGATTCGTCAACTCAAAGGTAAGAACCTATCAACAGCAACCTTTGGGAAGGAAATGATGGATATTTCTTATGCAGTCAAACAATTGAGGTCATATCTCATGGGTCATCACTTTAAGGAAAAGAAAGTTTGTGATAGTTTGAAATACTTCTTATAGAAATTACTATCATCTAAAGAACAACATAAATGGGTCACAAAGATGTTGGGTTATGCCTTTGAGATCATTTATAAGAAACGAAAGGAAAATATGGTGATTAAGGCATTATCCATGAGAGATGAGTCAAAAAAAGCATTTTTATATGTCATGTCCGTATTATAGGAAGATGGATCAATCAATAAATATTAGAATGGAAAAATGAAATAGAGACCTACACTCTCATCCAAAATCTTCAACAAGATCTGGTCATTTCAAAAACAAACTATAGAAGGGGAATGCATTTTGGTACAATGATTAGTTATACTTATGCCAGAACTCTACTCTTAAAAGTCTAGTTCTCTCATAGCTCCATGCTTCTCCAGTGAGTGTTCACTCTCGGTTCCTAAATAAATAATCACAAAATCAAGCAAGATTTCTTATGGGAAGGGTTGAAAGGGGATTCCTATAAAATAATGGTAGATTGTTCGGTGGTATAACACTTCATTTCATACCTCATCCAAAATGCCTCCATTCTTGGCATTATATGGTTACCATCCACCATACCTCACATCCAACTTGAGGGTCCAACCTAAAGTGAGAACATTTAAATATCACATTTAGCACCAACAAGAGGTACTCTCTAACCTTAAAGGTAAATTAGCAATGACACAAACCCTTGCATAAAGCAATAAGTTGATAATCAATGTAATGAGTGAAGGTGTAAAGTTAGAGATTTTTTTATGTGCAATTGCAGCCATTTAAATAATATGTATTTGAAACAATCTAAAAAGATAACAAGTTTTCACTTAAATACTATGAACCTTATCAAGTGTTTCAAAAAAGGTATTGTGGCATATAAATTTGATCTTCCTCAATCAACTAAAATACATCTAATTTTCCATGTTTCTTGTTTGAATAAGGTCGTTGGACAAAAGGTTTCTTCCTAGTCAATGTTACCTAAGCTCTATGAGGAGGGATATATCATTTTGAAGCCTGAAGGAATCCTATAAATATGCACTAAGAATTTGAGGACAATGGTCATTACCTATCTGATCGAGTGGAAGAATCTAGATAATGAAGATAAAGCATTCTAACCACAACATCCAAATATTACCAACATTTTGGACAATGTTTCTTTAAATGGGAGGGGCATGTTATACCCTTAATCCTAGGTCATATATCAAGATATATATGGTTGAATTGTGGTTAACATAATCTATTATCATATCATATCACATTTATTTATGTTTTCATATGCTTAATAGGTTAGCCTTGGTGTTTTCCATAGCCTAATGGGGTATAAATAGGATTTAATAACTAGTATATGATCATCATATTCAGCACTTAAGTCTCATTATATGCTTTGGATATTTCCCCCTCGAAGTGGCTAAGTCATTATACATACATATTGTGATCATTTCTCTATTGGGTGTTCTTCGGTGTTCTATTGTTGTTGATATTCATAGCTAAGTAATTTCCTTACATCTACATGGTTACTTATGGATAAATATAAAAAACAGATATATCAAGTCATGTTTTTCATGTCTTCATCACATTCACCTATCTTCATCACATTCACCTCATCGTTATCTCTTGAAGTGGATCTTAGACCACTTAGTTTGACTTAGGCTCTTGTGTGGAAACTTAGGTTGTTACTCAAATAGTCCACCCACTCAAATGCTCGAGATCCTCTTTGTTTCCTTCTTTATCTCAAATCCTTTCTATTTTCTTAGCTCAACTCAGGTCATGATACTTACTAATTTACCTTGACTTCACTACCTCAAACTCTCACCTTGGCTCTGTTCACAATTTCTCTTGAAACTCGACTCTCCTTGGCACTACATGGGTTTTATAACACTTAGCTCCATTCAATTAATCCTCACCTCATGATTTTTCTAGTTTGACTTGATTTCATCGTTTTCCTCTATCACCATTTTTTAATACAAATAATTTTGATAAATACCTTAAAGTGATAGTTGATCCTATTTTGATGGTCAAGCACGATGTGTTTGGTGCAAGTTATAAGTTATCATATGAGTAATATTTAATTTTTATAAATTTTTCTTTCCACCTTGAAATCTCCTATCATTTTCTTACAAGGAAAACAATCTTATCAAGTATACTTACCAGCTTGAAAATTTGTCAAAAATTCCAAATTTTCAATTGTGTGCTTCAAAAATCAAGTAAGAACTATCACTTTTACAATATCATATTCTTCCTAAGATCTTGATCCCCTTCTAGGGGATGGATATCCTTTATGCAAGGAAATAGTGTGAGGCTCTCCCTAAGGGGTGGTTTGGGATCCCAGTCAAGGTAGATGATTGACACATAGGCAAGTGGCATTGAAGCTAGCATGACACTTGTGGCTTTCAAATAGGTTGGATGGATCCATGTGATGGTGCATCATCCCTTTAGGCAATGTGATTCGAGTTGACTCTTCAAGTAGTAAAGAAATTTGCGGTTATATATGTGAGTAGCTGTTGAGTTAAACTTGGATGAGATTTTAAGATTGACCTAAGAAGAAGGTATATGCTAGAATGTTAGGCCCATGTGGTGTTTGACACCATTTAGGTGAGTTAGGATCCCAATATCGATTGAAAAGTTATTCCCATGATTGAATGGATCCATAGAGGTGGTGAATTATTCCTTGGACTTGAGGATCCACACAGTAGAAATAAATAAATCATGAATCAGATATGACTCTTCAAGTATAACAATGTTCCAAGGTTGTAGATATATAGGGCATTACAACTACCTTTAATAGGACTTGGGATCAAGCAAAGTGGAAGATATGGTTATCTTGCATGGTGAGTGAATGTAAAGTATCTTGGAATGAGATAATGCCCCAACACAATATGGGCAAGTTGGTAAACTCATGGAGGGAAGTTTAAGGGGATGTGTTCTTATGCTGAGTTTAGTGATCTATGTAGGATCCAAGTAGAGAATAAGGGAGGAGACATTGAAGCGGAAAGCTGTCTAATCCGCCCAATAGGCTTAAGAGCTAAGAGAGATCGATTCAAGAGGTAACCAAGAGTTAGTACTTAAGCCAAAGGAAGTAGTTGACTTGATGACTCTGGAATTCATAGGGTTGTTCACAAGGCCTTGGAGGTGGACTTAATGCTTTGAGTTCATATGTACAATGGTACACTAAGGGTTAACAAGACTCCAATGTGAAAATATCTTGAGCTAGAGTAGAGTCAGGATGTGAGACCTCTGAAGTGGGTTCAAGATAGTGTAACAGGCTATGTTATGCACATCCAAAGGAATGGAGCTTTGGATAGTTGGAGGTAAGTTGAGATTTGGAGGATAAGAAGAGTAAAGATGTAGAAGAGTAGATTTTATATTTTTCCATTTTTCAAATTCAAGAGGAGAGAGTATAGACTAATGCAGCAGAACTAGGAGTTTGGTGAGCTCGTCATCCACGTAAATGTGGAATAATGCAACAGTGAGTTCAGGATTCAATGCTCCATCAAATATTTCAAAGAGCTAGTGTTCCCAAGTTGAAATATTGATATGAAAACAACATCTCAGAAATAAAGTTCAAATCTAGGGCTCTAATGGAAGCATGTTGAGAGATAAAGCATTTGAGTTAGAACGATGAGGTGTTTTCAATGAGCTCATTGATGGAGGTCAAGGGAATGATATGGTGGACTAAGTAGAGGAGATCATGGAATCAATTAGATAATCAAGTAAAGGGAAGGAGAGTATGTATCCAGTAAGAATTTTTGTTTATGTAATTAGTGGATTTGCAAACTCACAACTAAGGTGGAATAATTAGAGGATTCTAACACAAGTATGGATGAATATGAGTTGAGGGAAGTAAGAGTACCTTCCTCACATTCCATGTCATTATATAGATTCAAGGACATGGGCTTATGTCAAGATGCTAAGAAATGAGGAATGGATTTGTGTTAAGGACCATGGCACCCAAGCAAGATAAAGCATTAGTTAAGAAGAGGGTAGAAGAGTACCTCGTCCACATGTGATGTGGTCTTACAAGATGGTGATGCACAGACTCGTTGTAGAAGGAATCTTTAGATTATGACATGGTAAGAAAAGAGTTGTTAGTGGGTCAAGGTGAGGAGGTATGATACCTCACTCATGGGATGGATTCATGAGGACTTCCCAAGGTTTTTGCACGTAGATGTGTACAGCCAAGAAACTCATTCAACTTAAGAAAATAAGGAAAATATGAGATCATTGGCATTTTAGAGGTCAACTCTTTTATTACACTGAGTGAAGTGTAAGTCAATTGGAGTGTTTTGTTTTCATGAAAAGGGGAATGTGTTGTTCTATAGGATACAAAAAGGCATGAATGTTACAAAGTGTTTGATTCGGTGCTTTGGATGATCATTGAGATTGGTTCCAAAGATATTAGCAGAGTGGGTGTTAGAGTATTCCATTGTACAATATTTTTTGATAGATAAATTTGATGTTAAGGTAGCTCTCCAAGAGAGTTGGTATCTGAAGTGATTTAAGTCGAAAGAGTTAGATTCTCATGGGTTTTTATGAATTACAAGACATCTTATTTTCAATAGTGGTTATATGGGGAGCATTGAAGTTTAGAAGAGCACTTGTGCATCGATGGAAGATAATGGGAAGGTCGAGAGTTGTAGTATATGTTTACTTGAGCATATTGTACCTCTTAGGATATCTCAGTAGGGTACCAATAGTGTCAATCAAGTTCATGAGACCCATTTTATAAATTTTGGGACTTTAATACATAGGGATGTATAATTTCCTAGATAAAGATCCAAGTTTCTCCTCTTTCCACTAGGTGTAAGGTTATGGTGAAGTGATGGGCCCTAAATCAAACTTGATTTTAATTAAACTAATAAATTTACTTTAAACATCATTCAACCTCTATTTCATTAAAAAATTAATGTGTTCATAAGTGTTATGGAGATGACATGATCAACACAATACTACCAATTACAAGTAAGGCAAGTTTGATAAATTGGTGAACAGATTTAGGAGGGTCTTTTGTGTACTTTGGTCATCTTATCCCTTGGTTTTTGAACATGATTGATTTGTGGAAAAACCAAGGGAAATGGGTAAATATTTTATGATGAAAATTTGTCTTCGAAAAAGGGTTGATGTGTTAAAGTGAAAATTGGGGAATTTTGACAAGGTTTTTAAAATTTTAATTTTTGAATACAAGTAGTTTCTTGACCTTGAATTTGAGATTGGTCTTTTAGCAGTACACTTAATGTGTCAACTATTTCACTAGGATTTATGAAGTGATGTTTTATGGGGTCAATTAATCCTCGAATTATGTAATATCTCTCTTGTTTCCACGTTGTTGACTTCAGTTGAGAGATATCAAGTTTGCGCAAGGTAAGGTCGAGTTCCTTTTCATAGTGTTGTGCTTATGAGTTAGTTAATTCAAAAAAATGAGGTAATAAAAATAATAATTGTAACTTTGTATTTTTCCTTCCATGAACTAACCATCTAGACCTTGTGGATATCTTCGTGTTTCCAAATTATGTGGTGATGTCAGTTTTCATTTGCAATTCACTCAAATCGAGATCACTTTTAAATTCTTGAGTTTTAAATATTTTAATAACATTAAATTTTGATCAAATCAAATTGTTTTATGGAAAATAATAAATTTAATCCTTTTAAATTTTGAAATAAAAATATTTTTTTGATAAAATAAGTGCATTAATAGTATAGGGTGGCATTCTACGTAGAGGAAATAAATTATGGGATTATTAATGTTTTAGGAGTATAAACATTCTCCACTACCCTCTCTTTGTGCCATAAATGGGGAGGGGACTCTTGTTTGATGTTTTAATTAAAAATTCTTGGCATTTGGGTATGCCAAGGGTGAATAAATGAGTTTTGGAGCATAGTTTAAGCATCCATCAAAGCATATTTTTGTAATAGGTATGGTGCCTAGTGTGGAGCAATAATCTCATGCCTCTACCTATTATGAGGTCACTTAGGAGTGGTGTGGATTTGTTTTTAGGTTCTATGAAAAATATATTTATTAAAAAGGCCTTAGAATCTTACAAGTAAATGCAATTAACAAGTGTAGTGCCAAATTGCACAACCTCTCCAACTTACTCCTAATGCCAGAAAGGGAGATTTGAACTAGATATGGATATCCATCAAGTGAAAAGGACATAGGAATTTTTTCACATGTTGTGGTTGTAGAAGATATGGGTGCCCTCATGCATCATTGCTAATGTGTGATCTAATGAAACCAAACTCCATGTTTTTTTAGCATCCTCCTTACCAACACACCCAGCTTGCATTAAGACATGAGCTTTAAACAAGGTATGGTTGTCCACCAAAGCATGACAGGAAATGGAATTTGTCAGACTTGATAGTTAAAAGAACCTATTAGATATGTATGCAAAATAAGGAAGCCTAAACAAGGCACGTAGACTTTTTGACAAAATGCCTTGAAGAAATGTGGCTCTAATAGAATGTCATGGTTGTAGGGTCTGGACATGGATGAAATTGTTAAAAAGGATTTAGAAATTTTCAAGAAAATGTAAATTAGCATATGTAAAGTCATATTCCATAACATTTTTTGGTGTCCTTTTTGCGTACAACCCTGAAGGTTTAATGGTTGATTGTTGTGCATACTCATTCACATGAGCGGCCCCTTACTGCATTTCACCTGCAATGGATCATTATGGGTACATCGTTGACCTTCTTGATGTGTTGGTTATCATAATAACTCCCTAAATTGTATCTTATTCCCAATTAAGCATGTTGTGGTTACATGGAAGTGATTTCTTGGTGCCCATAGATCACTTATCAATGTATGCATAGGAGTCTTCCCAACCATGATGCATTTTGATTTACATCTGAAAATGATGTAACTTAAGTTATTCTCTCCAACATCTACGCTAAAGTGGGCAGGTGAGGAGAGGTTCAAATGATTCTGAGAATGATTGAGGGTCGTTATTTTTTTGTTAAATGTGAAAACTTACCGAGAGCATGGGAATTGTTTTTCAAGATGCAACATCATTTTGTGGTCTCCCAAGTTGTGAATGTAGACCAATTGGAGCCTCTGCATACCCCCATTTTGATTTCTATCATGCATGGTTATCTTACCTCTTTATTTCATGATATTAACATTTCTAGTTTTCAATTTTTAATGGTATTAAAAATAAAATTTAATAAGATTAATATTTTGGTGAAATAAATGAGACGTAGCACTAAATAGCAAAACATTTAGCTCTTTTTATATGCAACTAGAAAGGCTACTTGAATATAAACCCAACTCATGAATCACCTCCTGAGATGTTTAGAAAAAATAGTTTAATAGTATTGGATAATAGAAGTCGTGTGGTTGGCGAGTTGAACTTGAATTTTAGTTTAAACCTACCTCTTGATGACCTTGCGAAATGTTAATAAAATCTATTTTTTATGATATGTAAAATATCTCTCTAAACCCTGTAATGGGAAATTCAAACGTTCAATGTGTTCCTTATCACGTGGAGTGTTACAGTGAACTTTGGAATGACTTCAAAAGTTTTTTTGACCATTTATCGCCACGTGTTTAAGAGCCTAGTTTACCATTTTGTAGCTTTGAACAGCTGCCTAAAGTTAAAATTTTACTTTGGTTTTGACCCGTGGTTTAGGCCTTGTTTTGAGGAATGGAATTATTCCTCTACATACCTCTAGTATTTCTCTGCAACAATCACATTCAGCCATTATTTTTGAGAAAATCAGTTTTTTTATTAGATATGGTAAAAAATAGGGATTGGCTCCCAAGGGCCATTACAAGACAAGGAACAGACAACAACAAACAAGAAGGAAACGTAAAAGTCTAAGAAAGGTTTTAAACATTCTTAACTCTTACAATTAAGAACCAGAATTTGTATTAAGGTGGGAAAACCAGAGAGAAGGAGAAACAGTCTCCAAAACAACAAAATAGTAGAAGTTTGCCAAAATTCTGCCAACAGTCCAGAACCATAAGTTAATTTTTTGGAGATCCCCCACTAATACCATCATGGCTATATTTGATCACGTCACCCTCTAACACATTTTTTATTAAAATATTCCTCTAGCTCATCCTCGGAGCTACTGATGTGAAAGTTAAAGTTCCTTATTTTAGTGCCCTCCTCCATCCCTTCCATCCTGTCACTTAGCTTTTTGACCTGGTCCTTCAACTCCAAAAATGTCTTCTTGGACTTCACCTGAGCAATGACAATTTACTTAGAAGCATTGATGACATCCATCACTGTTTCCCTTTAACCAGCATTGGTTTCTTCCATCGCATGAAGCACCCCTTCTAAACACTAGACCTTTCTGCTCAAATCCTCGAAACCCTTTAAATTACCATCCAAATTTATTTTTCTCGAAGTGCTCGCTTCCCCATGACCATCCTCACCCGTTTCTTTAGCAAAACCCTCCTCCACAATTTTACATTTTCTGGCCTTAATCTTAGTAAGGTAATTTGCGAGAGTGAGGTCATCCTCATCTGCATGCTCTTTCAGGGAAGAATACAGAGCATGTTTCCCATTTTCAAACGTCAGAATAATGACCCTTCATGCAGAGGCATCTCCACTTTCTCTTGTTGGAAATCCATCAAAGAGTTAGTCAAAGACATAAACAGAAAGAAGGGGATGTTCACCATGACCTTATGGCGGAACATATTTAGAAGGGTCAAGTGGTGAGTATATATTTTTCTGTATTTTCCTTCCAGAGTGATGTACTTCATCATTTGAAGGCACACCTCTCTCCAAATACCCGTAATGCATGACCTGGAAATACCATCCGTAAAGAAAGAACATATTTCCTTGCCAACAAAGAACAGCTCAATTTCATGTTCTCTGTGGTTCTATTCTTAAAAATTTTAAGCTCGTCCATTTTCATGTCCGTGGAGAAAATCACTTTACAATTTGGTTCTATACGTGGTTTTTTTAGCCCTTTGGTCGTTATGTAGTTTGGACAATTGACATAATTAAAATAAAAAGCTCCAGAAATGCAAATTTCAATTGAACCTTGTTCGCCAATTTTGAATTTTTTCAACTTTGAGGGGTTCCCTGTATATTTGTGTGTTTGAGTCTTCTGCATTAGTTTTTAAGCCCATATTTTTAGCCACTTTGATCAATTTGGATGTTTTTGTGAACTTGTAGCAAAATGGGGAAAATTGTCATGGGACGTTATTTAAGTAAAATATCTATCAAGAAACTTGTAAACACTAACATATGATTGTATGGAACTTCCTTTTGATCCTTGTTTTGAGAAAATTGATTGTGGAAAAATGGTTTTTTCTCTCTCTTCTCTCTATATCTCTCTAGTGTTCAAAAATGAAATGTAACTACATATGTGTTTCCTATACTCTCATGTTGTGTGTGAAGTGTTGTTTTTATTGTGAATGGGAAATTATTAAATTATGAAATTATGCTAGATTGTAGGAAGGTTCCATGCCAACTTTTAAGGTAACCATGTTGTGGTTAGAGGTATCGTGGGCAAGATAGATCAATAGCATACTCAATATGTTGTCTTGATATATACCATTGATATGAATACATTATATATTGTAAACAGTAACACTACTGAAAAGGTTTTAAAAGATGGCATTGTTGTATTAGGAATGATATATTATTACTATTTTTTATAATGAAATGATGACCTCACTCGTATAGATATGTATTTGAGTTATATTTGCATGTGCATGTTTTGGAGTTTGTATTTTAGTTGTGGAAATCATCAAATAAAGTAATCTTGTTGTTGTATGTTAAGTTCAATATTTAACACTAGTAGGGTGGTATTTTATTAAGATTTTGGGATGTCTCTAATCTAATAATAACTCTTTTGGTATGCTTAGCTCCCTTGATTTTTCCCTCGTGCCCTTGTTTCCATAGAGGGATTAAACACCTTAGTCAAATTTTTAATCGTGTTACCTCTTATTACTATTTGAGACTAGGTTCTTCCTTATGACCGAGAAATTTGGTCTTACTGTGTTTTCTTGACCATCTTGTAGAAAGTGAACATTTTATCTTTCCCGTCCTCCACACATGACCCATGGGAATTTCCTTTCTTTTCCCTCATGGACAATTTGTATCATTCACAAGTAATGAACTAAAAGACTTGTTAATGTTTCCAATCTCGCTTTGTGAAAGAAACCCTTTGGGACATTACTAAGCCTTACGAATAAAAGTGTCACCTTGGCTAGTACTTTCGGAATACCTTGGGTTTTTACGAAGGCCTTGTGAGATAAAGATGTTTGAACACTCAAGTATTGACCCATAGTAGGGCATATATCCCTTGGGGTAAATGGAAATTAATTTAAACCTAGGACCATTAAGAGGACCATTAAGAGGTTAACATGTGGACAAAATTTGTAACTAACTCTAAGCCAATGAAAAAAAATTGTAATATGACGGCCTAAGAAAGGTGAGAATTGAAACGTGTTCCCTTAACTACTTGCAAAGTCTTCTTTTTCTTACATTTAATGTAAAATTAGATGTCCCATGTGAGAACATATAATTCTAAAACACAAGATCTTACCTTGAACATGAATCATATGTGAATCGTGTGTAGCTTATAAATACTTCTAGTCAATTATATAGACGGGATATACCGCAAATATGAATTTTAACTTGAAATACTTCCCCTTTAACAAAATGTCAAGTGGAAACCATGTTCATTCCCCCCCCACTTTTTATGAGCACCCTTTATGTTAATAAAAGTAAAACAATTTGTTCCATGTGTACCGTATTTTCTTTTGAAAACAAGAATCCTATTTGGGAATAAGTGGAATGTGATTTTCATGCACTTCATGAATAATTCATAATGAATAGTTAAATCACATAGCTAATTATAACAACACAATAAGTGAATGGAGTGTATTATTTTTGTTTAAATATTATAATGAAAATGGAAAATGGGAATCTGCCCACTCTTATGCCTAATATTCTCCCCCTTATCTTCATGTGAATTTTCTTCTTTTGCAATGATGGTTAAGAAAAGTGTCAAGTAAGCATAGTTTCCAAGAAATGAATCTATAGCCTAAGAATGAGTATTAGGTGACGCATGTGTGTTTAAACTGATTACAACTAACAATTGATTTATGCAAATTAATTGCAATAGAGGAATAAACCAAATAGTGTGTACTTGTTCTAAGGTAAATGCAAAGTGAAATAAAGATTTGAAGTTTCAAGAAAAGGGGAAAGTATGCCCTTACATGTTAAATTCTCTTTAAACATATAAGGCTAAATAATTAGAACTTAATTGTAATAAAGATGTAAACCATGAAAATGATGTGTTTTGGAATTGTATTCATTTGTTTGAGAAAGTGTGGTATTGATATGCATCTTGTGTTATCATGTTGTATGTGTGGGTCCATATGAGTGTGTGCATATTGTGTGATGTTGTGTCATTCTAAGTAATCACAAGTGGTGTGTAATGATAACAAATGAAATAACAAAAAAAATCATGTTTTATTTTGTCTTGTGTTTTGGTTTTTCATGTGTGGGTGTTACATTTGGTATTAGAGTGGAGGTTCATGCTCTCAAACCTTTGGGACAGTTAGTGTTGTGATCGTTATTCATGATGGTGGAGCAGTTAGAAGAGTAATGTGATATTATGGTGATGTGAAAAATGTGGTACTTGTGATAATATGAATGCACCTGTTGTGAATACCATTTGGTGTGGACTTTTTATGGTGAGGTTTTTATGAGCAAAGAGAGAGAGAGAGAGAAGATGGGTAGATGAGAGTATGGGGCAGAGAGAGAGAAGACAGAGAGAGAGAGAGAGCGGGAGAGAGAGAGATAGAGAGAGGAGAGTGGAGTGAGTAGAGAGGAGAGATGGGGAGTAAGGAGAGAGATGGGGGTAGTGTAGGGGGGGTAGAGCGCCGAAAAGAGAAAGAGAGAGAGGAGAGAGAAGATTCGAGAGAGGGATGGAGGAGGAGGATGAAGAGGAGAAGAGAGAGAGGGAGAGAGAAGAGAGAGTAGAGAGAGAGTATGCGAGAGAGAGACGAGAGAGAGAGAGAGAGGAGAGAGGAGAGGAGAGAGAGAGAGAGAGAGAGAGAGAGAGAGAAGAGAGAGAGGAGAGAGAGAGAGAGAAGAGAGAAGAGAGAGAGAGAGAGAGAGAGAGAGAGAGAGGAAGAGAGAGAGGAGAGAAGAGACATGAGAGGAGGTAGAGAGAGAGAGAAGAAGAGAGAGAGCGGAGAGAGAGAGAGAGAGAAGAAGGAGAGACGCGAGAGAGAGAGAGCGAGAGAGAGAGAGGAGAGAGAGAGAGAGAGAGAGAGAGAGCGGAGAGAGATAGAGAGTAGAGGGAGAAGGAGGAAGAGAGAGAAGAGAGATGAGGAGAGAAGGAGAAGAGAGAGGAGAGAGAGAGGAAGAGAGAGAGAGAGGAGAGAGAGAGAGAGATGAGGAGAGAGAGAGAGAGAGAGAGAGAGAGAGGAAGAGAGAGAGATGAGAGAGGAGCGGAGAGAGAGAGAGAGAGAGAGAGAGAGAGAGAGAGAGAGAGAGAGAGAGAGAGAGAGAGGAGAGAGGAGAGGCGAGATATATATCATATCTCTGCTCTCTCTATATCTATCTCGTCTCTATATTCTATCTCTCTCTCTCTCTCTCGCTCTCTCTCTCTATCTTCTCTCCTCTCCTCTCTTCATCTCTCTCTATCTCTCTTCTCTCTTCTTCTCTATCGTCTCTACTTCTCGTCTCTCTCTCTATGACTCTCCTCTCTCTCTCTCTCGCTCTCTCTCTCTCTCTCCTCTCTCTCTCTCTCTCTCTCTCTCTCTGCACTCTCCTCTCTCTCTCTTTCTCTGTGCTGTGTGTTGGTGTGTTGTGTGTGTGTGTGTGTGTGTGTGTGTGTGTGTGTGTGTGTGTGTGTGAAGGAAATGATTTTTTAACTACGAAAGTGTTGTAGTTTTTAATTATCCTATGATATTCCATATGTGTACCAATTTTTGCATGAAAAAGTTCTTCATAGTGAAATGTTTCATATCGTGTCGATTACCACCATGGTGTGTTGTATTATGATATTATATCACTACGTTGTGTTGTATTTGTATGTATGTCATGATGTTAAATCACTATTTTCGTCATGCATAAGTAATATTATGTTTTGTGATAAATTAATGTCATTCATTGAGAGCATATGGAGATCTTATGACCCTATTGTATTGTACTTGCACTTTTGGTGCGTTATTTGGAAACATGATGTGTTGTAAACTATGGAATTATGGTGATGTTATACCCAGTAATTATACCATGTGTATGACATCGTGGTTGTGTGTAAATATCGTTGTGTAGGTGATGTAGTTATGCTTTATGTTGTGTACTCTACATTACTGAATCTTATAGGTAGCATCGGAGTGTATGTGTGGAGTGTGAAAATTGGATCGTTGCTTATTTAACTCGAGCTAAGTAGGAACCAAGAAGTGAAGTCTATCATAGACTGAAAATCCACTTATATCTATCTGGTATGTAGGGCATTTTCTCAGCGGTTGTCACGCATATTGTTTTGTATAGACACATTAGGATCAGTGGATGGCAACTTGTACCTCTTTCTCTCTCTCATTAACTAGTTTTCTTATAGACAACCTTTGTGTGGGTATGACTGTGTTGAGCCTTGTCGAAGTTTATAGGTGATAATTCAGACAGAGATTATGGCAGTTACATTATTTGATCAGTTATTCTATTATATGTCAAGATGGAATCTCGATGTTGATATGCGCACTTGATGAGATAGTACATCGATGAGCAACCTCTTTGGAGGTTACTGTAATACGTTGTGATGTGAATCATTTTGTGTGTGTTTTAGTTATAAATTCAATTGTACTTGGAAGCATAAATTTTAATTGATTTGTTACAACGCTTCGAGGATCATTATTTAATTGTGATGTTTTTGTTGTTTGAATGCGGCTACTTAGCCATTTTTCTTGATTTATCAAATTTTCCTTTCTTTAGTTGCTCTCAAAACTTGAAGATTTGTGATTCTTGATTCCACTTGGATATTTGTTGTCAAGTGTGGGCCTTCTTAAATATTTGAATGAGCTAATTCTACCATGTTGTATGTGTTTATATGATTTTCATCAACTTGATATGGTCCATGTGCGGTATATGGGGTACTCCCAAAGGTCCTAGGACTCTATTACTCAGGGCTCCAGAGCATTAGGCCTTTAGTTTTTTAGAATATGTGGCTCTATGTGTTCATGTGTATGGAGTGACCTGACCTAGTTTTGGTACTATGATTCTTTTCTTTGATGGGAGGCATACGTATTTGTTTTGGGAGGCTTATGGAATTTTGGGAGGCATATGGAGTGGTATATATATGATTCATGTTATGTATTGTGATGTTTGATGCTTGATGTTCCTCATTGATGATGTGTTATTGATCTTATCTTGACATCGTGTCGTTACGATCAGGATTTTGAGTCATGTTTGACCTTTTGTCAATATATTTTTGTGATGCCTTATTGTTATGTATAGAATCTATGCCACAGGCATGTGTGTTGAGTTCTATGGTGTGTGGATTGTTATTTCCTTCCCATGGCTAGGTTGGACATCTTGTTTGTGATACAGTCATGAAAATGTGTTAAAAAGGTGTTTTGCGGGTTGTTAGAGTTGTGCTTTGGACCTTGTGTGACATTGTGATGTCAAGTGTTTTGGGAAACCTACTAGAACTTTAAAATTGAAATTCTTAACAAGTGATAACATTGTGAACATTGAACAAGTGAATTGTGCAATCGGTGAAACTAATAAATTGTGAATACACTTATGAGAAACACAAGATTAAATAGGTTTGGACATGAGTAAAAAATTTGAATTAAATTGGTTGTGGTATAGAGAAATACAAATCTTCACAAAACTTTAAAGCAGTTGAGAAAAATTATAAATACATGATTGGCTTCCCTGTGGTCGTAGTTTAGTGATATAGCCCTTGTCCCTAAATGGATTTTTTCGTTGTTGACTTTCCTTATTTATTGATTCGTGTAGTTAACCTTGGTATTGGTCGCATCAAGGATGATTCTCTTATTAGGGGTGGGAGATGTAATGCCCTTCCATTTTCCACCTTACTGACTTCAATTGCGAGAGATAGAGTTGGCCCATGGTAAGGTTGAGTTAATTTTCTTGGCATTGTTCTTACGAGTCGATTAATTTTTTAAAATGAAATAATAATCAGAGTAAAAGGATTCTGATGTAATGAGAACGTTGAGATCAATAAAATTTGCAAGTTTCTATTTGAGTTTCTGTCTTGAAGATCTATTGTGTGTTCCTCTTATTCTATCTGTAAAACAAGTTCATACCTCGTAAGCCAGGCTGAGGTGAGCCTCCCGCTTTGTAAGTCATCGTGGATGTGCGCAGTTTTAGGTTGAAGGTCGATACCATAAGCCTTGCATAAGAGTTGCTTGATAGTACCAGCTATGGAATTTGAAGATCGTGCTAGTCTTTCTGGTGGAGATTTAGATCAAGATCTTGTAAGTTTATCTGATGTATTTCCTGTTAATTCTGCTATTGATGTTCAGCAAGAATCAGATCCTTTCCGGCATGGAAATTGCCTAAGATCCCTTATAATCAAGTATATGATAAGTTGACTGCATTTCATCTTATTGTTGCTACTACGTTAAAAACTAGAGATTCTGTTATTCAAGTTTCTCAGACGTCTTCTCATGAGTATGATATTCCCTTAATAGATCCTACTGATATTCAGTCTTTAAAAAAGTAAAAAACCTTTAAGTTTTCCCATATAGGATGTGTGCAAATAGGTATTACTCCTTTATTTCGTCGAGGTCTTAATGCCTCTGTCTTGTGTTGTCTTATGGATTTAAGATTTGAAAGTTTTAAAGATTCATTGTTAGTTGATATACAAACTGGTCTACATAATGGCCCTATTTCTTTTGAAGTTTATCCAAACTATCCTATTAGTTTGCAAAAAGAGCAATTGCTCAAACAAGTCTTACGCTTACATCTTGCCACTACTGGTTTGCACATGAAGCCTGGTGCTTGTCCCCTTGCTATTCATTATAAAATCATTTATAGGGTTGTCAATACCATGCATCCAATTGTTAAACATGGTATTTCCAAAGGCAGTAGCGTGGTAAGTCATGCCAGTTTGGAAAGTCAAAAGATTGAACCTGAGTTGATCTCATGGTCCTAGATCAAAGTTCCCCAAGGAATGGAACTTGTCAAAAAAGTTTCTTGATAAAAGTCAGCCCAAGTTGGAAAATGCCACTGCAATTAATGAATCAAAATCTATTGTTACTTTATCTTTTAGATCCAAAAGTTCTTTGTCTGATTTGCCCAGATCTAGCTCATTCAGATCTGATAGTTTTGTCTTCTCGTTGGGAGAGCCCTCAAGAAAATCTGTAAAAGAGCAAACATATATTTGTAGTCATAACAGTCTAGTCCATGACCCAAATACTGATTATTTGTGGTGTAAAGATTGTGAACAACTTATTAAGCAGAAATATGTTCCCTCTAATGGTCCAACCATTAGTATGGCCTCAAGAGCATCTCATGTTTCCTCCTCATTTCCGTCCCTTGACAGTACAAAAGTCTTGTCCCCAGATGAATCCCAAAAGGTTGTATTTTGATATCAAAGGTCTATTGACAGGCATATAGATCCATCTGAGTCCTCTAAAATGCTTAACTGGACTAACAAGGCTGTCAAAAATGTCCATGATAGACTTCAGTCTCAAGAGTCTATCTTAGCTGAAATGGAGAAAACTCTTAAAGCTATTGAATTGCATCAAAAAGGAGATGTGTTTGCTGCTTTAAAGTTGTTGAATACTAAAATAGATGATGTCAGTACATATGTAAGAAAAGTAGATAGAAATGTTGAAAATACTTCTGCATATGTGTCTACATGTCCTGATATACCCAAGGTTGTAACTAGAAATGTTGTAGATATTGTTCAACCTCTTATTGATCATACTGTTGATATCAAAAAAGATGTTTCCTCTAAGTTAGGAACAACCCATAAACTTGTCCAAAGTAGTCTGCATCAGTTAAATGAGTCTACTGTTGAGATAGGTCATAAGGTAGATCTTGTCCAAGAAACTATTAATCCTATACCTGTCATGGTCCCCAAATAGAGCAAATCTTGGAAAATACCAAGAAGCCCGAAGAAATAGAACCTGACTGGTCACAAAAAGTATCCTGGAAAGAAGTTGCAGAACTTTCAGGAATCTTCTACTCAGCATAAAACTATTTTATCACAGCATAGTCCATTATTCCTCTCAGATAAAAAGGATTAGTAAAGGATCAATTAGAATGGTAAAAATTCTTCCTGAAGAAGCTGAAAGCATGTTCTTAGGAGAATCTTCTGGTGCATTCAGCTGAGCCATTGCATACTACTGCAAGAACTCAGACATTACAGCCTAATTGGTATAAGTTAGATTGTCCATTCCATGATCAAGTAAAAGAGATGATTCAACATGGAATGATTGGTTGGTCTAATTCTCATGTTAACTTGTATATAGAAAAGATCCACATCAAATTGCTGAGATTATTGCTAATGGTTTTGTTGGAATAGTTAGAGAATGGTGGGATGCTCATCCACATCAAGATGATATTTTGATGGAGGATATTCTGCTTTGACAACTACTGCTCTTATCAAAGAATTCATTGGTATTGTTGATAGTGATAAGCTTAAGAATACTTCTTTATTCTTAAGAGCAAGATTATGTGATATGAGTAGAATTAAAGAGTATCAATGCTATATGCAAAAGTTGTATTATAATTCTTGCAATATTAATGATCCTACAATGAGATTAGATACATAGAATCTTTTCCTGCCTTACTTTTCTACAAAATATAAAAAGGCTAATGCATGGAAAAACTCCTGAAGAATTAAGTCTCGGCGCTATCAATCAAATCATTGATGAGACTGGAAATGCTCGACTTTCCAAGAGAAAAAGGATCGCAAAGAATTAGCTAAGGCCCAAAAAGCCTTAGGACATAATTCTTGCCAGATGATAGATATTGACCCTTTTGGTTGCAAATCCCCACATTCTTCTCACAGAAAGAAGGTATGTCATGAATGTTCATCTTTTTCAAAGGGGAAGGGTCAGGGTAAATAAGTAAATACAGAAAATACAGCAAGTTCAAGAAAAGAAATAAAGATTTTTTTGAAAGCAAAGTCCCATACAGAAAATCATATTTTAGAAAAAAGAAGTATATGGGTAAAAGAAAAAAGTTTTATTCCTACATGCTTTATCTGTAAAGGAAAGCACTATGCAAATGAGTGCCCACAAAAGGAAACAGATAAAGGAAAGTTAAAGATAAATACTCTTGTTGCTAAAAGGCATATTACTGATAAAGAGTATTGTTTGTATTAGTGATTCTGATAAGTTATTCTTCAGATATTTCTTATAATTCTTCTAGTGAAGAATTTCAAGTAAATGTTATTCAGTATTCAGATATTGATTCAGATAACAGTACTGATTCAGGATATGATACTTTGCCATCATTTGTAAATATGATTGCAAGTTTTCCTCATCTATGATGCCAGTATCTTCAGAAATTTCTTCTCAAGCAACTGAATTAAGACAAAGTGAGTTTGAAGACTGTCCCCCCTGGGACACTGCAAAGAAAATATTTCATGTCACAAAAAGGTTAGAGAATTAGAAAGGAAATATTCTCAGCAAGTAAGATCTGAACAAGAGTTCAGAGAAAGACTGAGAAGAAGAAGAAGATAAGCAAAGATGGTATTCTCAGAAAAGAATCATTTCCCTTCAAGGCCTCCATTTCAAGGATGTGTCCGGCAGAGACAAACTCCTTATAGAGGAAGAGGATCGTGGAAGAGGTGGAAGATATTCTCCTCCAAGGAGAAGTTTTCCCATTTCTTATTTCCTGAAGAAAATCAGAAGAAGAAGAGTTTCAGGTACTTGCTACTACTCCTAGTACTGATGTTATGATTCCTATCCTGAAACTATGAAAATATGGAGAAGAAACAGGATAGAATTTTCTTCAGAAGGTTATTGCAAAAGCCTACCAATGAGTACAAGCAGTCTCATTGAAGAAGAAAATAGAGATAAGAAAGAAGCTAAAGGCAAAGAAGATTTTGAAGAAGCCTACTAGCAGATTCTGCACCAAGATGCAGAAGCATCAGTCTCAGTTGAAGCAACCCAACACTGAGGTATGTACGATAAAAGGAGCCCAAAATCCTTTTATTACAATCAACATTTGTGCATTCCCAATATCAAGCCTCATGCTCTATTGATGCGATGATTGATACTGACAGCTGACATAAGTATTGCTAAGGTAAAGCTATACCTCCTGACTATTGGATTGAGACATATCTTAAAATAAATTTTGATAAAAAAGAAGTAATTTCTAGATTCACTGCTTATGTCCCAGTATGTATAGAAGGGATATGAGAGAACATTGCAGTTTATCAACATGATATGTTATCATATGATTGTTTATTAGGTGTAGATACCCTACAACAATGTGGTACCTTTAGTCTGACAAAGGATACCATATCCCTATTCAATCCTAGTGTTCAAATCCCTAGAAAGTATTCTTTCAAAACAATTATCCCTTTGCCAGAAAAAAGAAAAATCCAATCATGAATGGATCAAAGTCAATCTCTTTGCAAAAGTAACATTGATGATATTGTAGAGAAAATAAAGAAAGATTTTGTTTTGACAATCCTCATGCCTTTATAGGACTTCTGAAGTTTAAACATGTATTGTTCTCTTGATTTACAGATTAAGAAAAATGAAAAAGCTCTTACTAAGAAAAACCAGTGAATGAGTCTCAACATGCCTTTATATAGGAATGCAAGACGCTTTTCACCGGATCAAAGGGCAACCTAGAGACCGGTAACCTAGGTGAACAAGAAGATTCCCACTAAGGAAAAGTAGGAAAAGACAATTGAGTACACGCCACTCAACATAACGCCTTTAGATAGTGGGGAGGTCCACCATGCTTTCGACATGACTTAAAGCAAAGTCATATCTAACTTTATTTAAAGATGACAACAAGCCTGTCATCATAGCTTTTACGGACTATAGAGGACACTGGGACCATCATCATCATCAGATGAGCTGGAAGATTCTTCCCACTCTTGTCTTTCCGCAAAGTAGATATCACGGGTATTTCTTTCATACCATAATCTGGATATGGATGCAGTTCCATCATTATCTCTATTGAGGTGTCTTCTTGTCGGAAAAAGATAGTGGTCAGGAATCCTTAGGAATTGACCAGGTGCAGGAGGTTGCACATTCATTGTGTGATGGAGGAAGATCTTTCTCCAAAGTTGTCCATTAGGATGAGCATGATGTCCCTGTTCAGGATTAGTCCTAACATAATAGCAAACTTTTACATACCATGGTATTTTACAATTTATCAAAATATTTCTAACAGTGTCAGGATCTATATTCAACAATGGACTGTTAGAAAGCTTTGTAGGCAGAAATTAGAAAGAAAATACTTAAAATGATTTGTGATATACTGCCTATCTCCAGGAGTACTGGGCCGGTTCCATGCATCATTCTCCAGAGGATGTCCTTCAGGCCAAAGTCTGGAAAATTCAAATCTCCAGAGAGTATTAGGTCTTGGGACCAATTGCCTTAACCGACGCCCTTCAACAGGAATATCATTAGCAGGTGGCTCTACATATCTTGAGTGTCTCCACTGCCATTGTAGAGTATAGAATACTATTGAATCTTGTCTGGAGTGGAATTCTGTGGTTGGAATTTCTAGATCAACAAATCTGCAGGCTACCTCTGTAGTCTGATAAGGAGAAACTGAAATAATGCCCCGTGAGAGAAGCAAATGTTGTGCTTCATAAGACATTTCATTATCATTTCTTTTGAGTGATCCCAGATAATTCTGACAGGTAGAAGTATTCCAGATGCATTCAACAAATTCATGAGACACCTGAGTAATATTCACCTTCTTTGATTGATTTAGTTCTCTGCTGGCAAAATCAGCAAGAGAATTTTCTTTTCCTTTAATGTGTTCGACTTCAAAGCTGAAATTGTCGAACCACATGCCCCAACGCTGCAACCTATTAAATGCAGTTTTATTTGCAGGGTCACCATTACTCAATCTGGCTTTAAAATCTTTCAAGTCAGAGCGAAGAATGAAATGTTCATTCTGAATGAAAAACAAGAAAGCTTTGATGGCTTTCTTAGCAGCTAAAATCTCCTTATGAGTAGAATGATATTTTAATTCAGAACCTTGGAAAGGAACCAGATGCATACCTACAAATTTTCTCTTTACCATTGTCTGTCTTTTCTTTTAAGACAGCTCCCCAGTAATGCTCACTGGCATCTGTTTCAATTATCTTTAATCCTTGACCAGGCAAGGACATAGCAGGAAGATTCAAAACTTGTTTCTTTATTCTTTTTACGGCCTGAGTCATCTCTTCAGACCAGGCAGGTGCATTCTTCTTCAATCTCTTATTGAGAAGAATTATGTCAGCAGCTATATCTTTGTAAAAACCAGCAACATAATTAACACATCCAAGGAATCTCTGTAATTGTTCTTTCTCTGAGATTTGGTCTGAGAAATCCTAAATTTTGGACACAATATGACCTTGCATCTCTATCGATCCATCTTTGATCTTAATCCCTAAAAAATTCATTTCATCCTTGAAAATTTCTATTTTAGTAGGAGACAAACACAAACCATTCTGATAGACTGTCTCATAAAATTTTTTCAAGGTGATCTATATGATCTTTTGGTGACTTAGAGAAGATTATTATATCATCAATATATACTATCAAAAATTCAGATAACTAACCAAAAATGGAATCCATTTTCTTTTGGAAGATGGAAGGTGCAGTTTTCAACACAAAAGGAAGGACTTGCCATTCATACTGTCCTCCTGGTACAACAAATGTTGTCTTGAATGTGTCTTCAGGCTTTAGAAATATCTGCCAAAAACCACTTTTCAAATCAAATTTACTATATACTTTAGAACCTTTGATTCTGGCTAACAGATCATCTTTGGCAGGGATTGGATGCTGGACTGCTGTAACAAATTTGTTCAAAGGCTTATAATCCACAACAAGCCTTTTCTTCTGTCTAATCTGCTCACTTCTTTTATTTACATAAAATGCAGCACAAGCCCAAGGAGAGTTAGATTCTTTTATAAATCCTCCTTGAAGTAATTTCTTTATCTCTTCTTGGCATTCTTTTCTTTCAGAGGGAATCATTCCCCTGTGATGAGCTTTGAATTTAGGAATGACCTCATTCCCTTTATCATCCTTTACAAGCTGCAAGTCAAGTGAACAAACATGCTTTCTTCTGGTTATGAAAGCATGAGGATTATCAGAACAAAGATCCTTTTTAATCTTTGTTATAATATCATCTATATTACTCTTACACAGAGCTATTGACTTATGAATCCATTCATGGTTGGATTCTTTCTTAGACTCTGGTAGAGGGATGATTGTTTTGAATGAGTACTTTCTTGGGATTTGAACATCTGGATTGAATAAAGATATGAAATCTTTATTAAGGCTAAAAGTACCGCATTCTTGTAATGCATCAACTCCTATTAGACAGTCATATGAGAGCATATCATGCTGATAGAACTGTAATGTTCTCTCATATCCTTCTATTCTAATAGGGACATAGGCTGTGAACCTAGAGATTACTTCTTTTTTATCAAAATTTATTTTGAGATATGTCTCAGTCCAACAGTCAGGAGGTATAGCTCTGGATCTTAGCAAACTTATATCAGCTCCAGTATCAATCATAACATCAATGGAATATGGCTTGATATTGGGGATGCAGAATGTGATTGTAATAAAAGGATTTTGGGCTCCTTTTATGGTACATACCTCAGTGTTGGGTTCTTCAACTGAGACTGATGCTTCTGCATCTTGGTGCAGAATCTGCTGGTAGGCTTCTTCAAAATCTTCTTCACCTTCAGCTTCTTTCTTGTCTCTGTTTTCTTCTTCAATGAGACGCTTGTACTCATTGGTGGCTTTTGCAATAACCTTCTGAAGAAACTCTATTCTGTTTCTTCTCCATATTTTATAGTTTCAGGATTAGGAATCATAACATCAATACTAGGAGTAGCAGGTACCTGAAACTCTTCTTCTGGATTTTCTTCAGGAAATAAGAATGGGAAACTTCTCCTTGGAGGAGAATATCTTCCACCTCTTCCATGACCTCTTCCTCTGTAAGGAGTCTGTCTCTGCCGGACACGTCCTTGAAATGGAGGCCTTGAAGGGACTGATGATCTTTCCTGAGAATACCATTTTTATTTTCTTCTTCTTCTTCTTTTCTTTCTCTGAACTCTTGTTCAGATCTTACTTGCTGAGAATATTTCCTTTCTAATTCTCTGACCTTTTGTGACAGAAATATTTTCTTTGCAGTGTCCCAGGGGGGACAGTCTTCAAACTCACTCTGTCTTAATTCCAATTGCTTGAGAAGAAGTTCAGAAGATAAGGGCATCATAGGATGAGGAAAACTTGCAATCATATTTACAAATGATGGCAAAGTATCATATCCTGAATCAGTACTATCTGAATCAGTATCTGAATGTTGGATGATATTTACTTGGAATTCTTCACTGGAAGAATTGTATGAAAAATCTGATGAATAATTATCAGAATCGCTAACTAAACAATACTCTTTATCAGTGTAATGCCTTTAGCAACAAGAATATTTATTTTAGCTTTTCCTTTATTTGTTTCCTTTTGTGGGCACTCATTTGCATAGTGCTTCCCTTTACAGATAAAGCATGTAGGAATAAACTTTTTCTTTTTACCCATATACTTCTTTTTTCTGAAGTATGATTTTCTATATGGGGCTTTACTTTCATAAGAATCTTTATTTTTTTTCTTGAACTTGCTGTATTTTCTATATTTACCCTGACCCTTCCCCTTTGAAAAAGATGAGCAATCATGACATACCTTCTTTTTGTGAGAAGAATGTGGGGATTGGCAACCAAAAGGGTCAACATCTATCATCTGGCAGAATTTAGTATCTAAGGCCTTTTGGGCCTTAACAGCTTCTTTGCAATCCTTTTTCTCTTGACAAAGCCGAGCATTTGTTTCATCAATTATCTGATTGATAGCTCCAAGGCTTAATTCTTCAGGAGTCTTTCCATGCATAGCTTTTTTGTATTCTGTAGAAAAATAAGCAGGAAAAGATTCTATATATCTGACTCTCATTGTAGGATCATTGATGTTGCCAGAATTATAATACAACTTTTGCATATAGCATTGATACTCTTTAATTCTACTCATATCACATAATCTTGCTCTTAAGAATAAAGAAGTATTCTTAAGTTTATCACTATCTACAGTACCAATAAATTCTTTGATTAGAGCAGCTATTAGAGCAGAGTATCCTCCACTTAAAATATCTTCTTTGTGTGGGTGAGCATCCCACCATTCTCTAACTATTCTAACAAAACCATTGGCTATCATTTCAACAATTTGATGCATATCTTTTCTATACAAAAGCAACTGAGAATTAGACCAACCAATCATTCCATGAATCATTTCTTTTATCTGCTCAGTAGAATGACAATCTAACTTATACCAGTTGGGCTGTAATGTCTGAGTTCTTGCAGTATTATGTAATGGCTCAGCTGATGCGCCAGATGATTCTCCTAAAAACATGCTCTCAGCTTCTTCAGGAAGAATTTTCACCATGCTAATTGATCCTTTATTAGCATCTTTTTTATCTGAGAGGAATAATGGACTATGCTTTGACAAAACAACTTTATGCTGAGAAGAAGTTCCTGAAAGTTCTGCAACTTCTTTCCAGGATACCTTTGTGACCAATCTGGTTCTATTTCTTCGGGCTTCTTGGTATTCTCTAAGATCTATTCTATTTGAGGAACCAAGACAGGTATAGGACTCACAACTTCATGGACAAGATCTACCTTATGACTTAATTCAGTGGTAGACTCATTTAACTGATGCAGACTACTTTGGACAAGTTTATGGGTTGTTCCTAACTTAGAGGAAATATCTTTTTTGATATCATCAACAGTATGGTCAATAAGAGGTTGAACAATATCTACAACATTTCTGGTTACAACCTTGGGTATATCAGGACATGTAGACACATATGTAGAAGTATTCTCGACATTTATATCTACTTTTCTTACATATGTACTGACATCATCTATTTTGGTATTCAACAACTTAAAGTAGCAGACACATCTCCTTTCTAATTTAATTCAATAGCTTTTAGTGTTTTCTCCATTTCGGCTAAGATAGACTCTTGAGACTGAAGTCTATCATGGACATTTTTGACAGCCTTGTTAGTCCAGTTAAGCATTTTAGAGGACTCAGATGGATCTATATGCCTGTCAACAGACCTTTGATACCAAAACACAACTTTTTGGGACTCATCTGGGGACAAGACTTCTGTACTGTCAAGGGACGGAAATGAGGAGGAAACATGAGATGCTCTTGAGGCCATACTAATGGTTGGACCATTAGAGGGAACATATTTCTGCTTAATAAGTTGTTCACAGTCTTTACACCACAAATAATCAGTATTTGGGTCATGGACTAGACTATTATGACTACAAATATATGTCTGTTCTTTTACAGATTTTCTCGAGGGTTCTCCCAGCGAGAAGACAGAACTATCAGATCTGAATGAGCTAGATCTAGGCAAATCAGACAAAGAACTTTTAGATCTAAAAGATAAAGTAACATTAGACTTTGATTCATTAACTGCAGTGGCATTTTCCAACTTGGGCTGACTTTTATCAAGAAACTTTTTTGACAGAGTCCATTCCTTGGGGACTTTGATTTGTGACCAAGAGATCAGCTCAGGTTCAATCTTTTGACTTTCCAAACTGGCATGACTCACCACGCTACTGCCTTTGGAAATACCATGTTTAACAGCTGGATGCATGGTATTGACAAGCCTATAAATGATTTTATAGTGGATAGCAAGAGGACAAGCACCAGGCTTCATGTGCAGACCAGTAGTGGCAAGATGTAAGCGTAGGACTTGTTTAAGCAAGTCTTCTTTTTGCAAACTGACAGGATAGTTTGGATATACTTCAAAAGAAATAGGGCCATTATGTAGACCGGTTTGAATAGCAGCTAACAATGAATCTTTAAAACTTTCAAATCTTAAATCCATAAGACAACACAAGACAGAGGCATTAAGACCTCGACGGAACAAAGGAGTAATACCTATTTGCACACATCCTATATGGGAAAACTTAAAAGTTTTTTGCTTTTTTAAAGACTGAATATCAGCAGGATCTATTAAGGGAATATCATACTCATGAGAAGACGTCTGAGAAACTTGTATAACAGACTCTCTAGTTTTTAATGTAGTAGCAGCAATAAGATGAAAAGCAGTTAACTTATCATATACTTGATTGTAAGGGATCTTAGGCAATTTCCATGCCGGCAAAGGATCTGATTCTTGTTGAACATCAATAGCAGAATTTACAGGAAATACGTCAGATAAACTTACAAGATCTTGATCTAAATCTCCACCAGAAAGACTAGCATGATCTTCAAATTCCATAGCTGGTACTACCAAGCAACTCTTCTGCAGGGCTTACGGTATCGGCCTTCAACCTAAAACTGCGCACATCCACGGTGACTTACAAAGCGGGAGGCTCGCCTCTTAGCCTGACTTACGAGGTATGAACTTGATTCGCAGATTGAAATAAGAAAAACATGCAACAGATCTTTAAGACAGAAACTCAAATAGAAACTTGCAAATTTTATTGATCTCAATTTCTCATTACATCAGAATCCTTTTACTCTGTATGACAGAGAACCAGCTCTGATACCAATTCTAAAATATGGATATCATCAAAGCGTAAAGGAAAGAGGAATTCTGTCAAATATTATGGGTTGCAGAAGATATGGTCACCCTCACGCAACATTGCTATTGTGTCATCTAATGCAACCATTGGGTCTCCAATCTGATCAGTTTCACCTTCGCTGGCATACTACTATATTGTGCCAAAGATGGAGCTTCCAAACAGGGCATGGACACCTGCCAAAGCATTAGGAACGAGGGATTTTTCGACAGATGTTTTTTATGCAAGTGCCCTGGCAGATATGTCTGCGCAATAGGAGGCATGCGAACTGGTTGACAAAATGCCTGAAAAATATGTGGTTCGCGGAAAATGTTGATTGCAGGTTATGAGCCAAAAAGGATTTGTTCAAAAGGCTTTAAAAGCTTTCAAGCAAAATGTAATTGACAGATGTAAGTCAAATGCCACGTTTGCTTGCATCCTCCCTGTCAGCACATTCTCAACTTGTGTTGAGATAGGAGCTTTGAATTGGGTATGGTCATCCACCAAAGAATGACAGAAAATGGATTTTATCATACTTGAGAGTTGCAAGCGCCTCGTAGATATGTATGCAAAATGTGGGAGCCTAAACAAGGCACCTAGACTGTATTACCAAATGCCTTGAAGAAATTTGGATCCAATAGAATGCCATGGTTGTAGGGCACACACATGGATGAAATTGTTGAAAAGGCTTTAGAAACTTTCAAGCAAATGCAAACTAGAAGATGCAAAGCCATATTCCACAACCTTTGTCGGTGCCCTTTGTGCATACAACCCTGCATGTTTAATGGTTGAGGGTTGTGCATACTCATTCACATGAGCGACCCCTTGTTGTATTTCACCTATAATGGATCATTATGGGTGCATCGTTGACTTTCTTGTTGTGTTGGCTATCGTAAGGACTCCCTAAACTATTTCATTTGTTGCCAATTAAGCATGTTCTGGTTGCATGGAAGTGTTTTCTTGGTGCCCGTAAATCACTTACGAATGTAGGCATAGGAGTTTCGCCAGCCACGATGCATTTTGAATTAAATCTGAAAATGATGCAACTTTAGTTCTTTTTCCAAAATGGTGAGGTTCAACTGATTTAGAGAATTATTGAGGGCAGTTATTGCTTTTGTTAAATGTGGACCGAAAGCGCGGGAATTGCTTGTTAGGATGCAGCAACGTTTTGTGGTCTTGCGGGTTGTGAATGCAGACTGGCTGGAGCCTCCGCATACCCCCATTTCGATTACTATCAGGCATGGTTATCTTACCTCTTTCTCGCATGATCTTAGCATTTCTAGTTGTTCTATTTTGAATGGTGTTGAAAATCAAATTAAAGAAGATTAATCTTTTGGTGAATTTTATTTTTTGGAGGAGACCTAGCACCAAATAGCAAAAAAATTACCTCTTTTTATACGCAACTACAAAGGCTACTTGAATATAAACCCAGCTTCTAAATCACCTCCTGAAATGTTTGGAAAAACTTAGTTAATTGTATTGAATAACTAAAGCCACCCTATTGAATAACTAAAGCCACCCAGGTGGCAAGTTGAACGTTGAATTTTAGTTTAAACCTACCACTTTACGACCTTGCGAAATGTTATTAAAACTTGTTTTTAATGACACACAAAATATTTCTCTATACGCAACTAATGGGAAGCCACCCGGTTGGCAAGTTTTGAATTTTAGTTTTAAACCTTGACGACCTTGTGTTAATAAAACCTATTTTTAATGACACAAAATATCTCTCTAAACCTTGTAATGGGAAAGTCAAGCTTTGACAGTGTTCTTGTCAATGGAGTGTTTGACCAGTTATGACTTTGAATGTTGTTTGACCAATTATTGTTTAGGAGCCCATGTTGACCATTTCACAACTTTGAAACAGTTGTTGAAAGTTAAAAGTTCAGTTTGGTTTTGGCTTGTAGTTTAGGCCCCATGGTTGAGAAATAGAATTATTGGCTCTGCATACCTCTAGTATTTATCTATGACAATCACTACCAAACCTTAGTTTGGAGAAAATCACCTTTACAAGCTAGTTTTACAGGTGGGTTTTGTAGGCCTCTTGTCATTGGGTGACAAGGACAATCTGAGTAATTACGATTAGTAGCTCTGGAAAGGCAGTTGCCGATTGAACCATGTTCACCAAGTTTTGAGTTATGTCAACTTTAAGGGGTTCCTTGTATATAAAGGAGTAGTGTATAGGAATTGTCACATGATGTGTTTGAGTCTTCGGCATTGGTTTTTGAACGCAGTATCCCATAGCCACTTTGACTAAATTGGATGTTTTTGTAAACTTGTAGCAAAAAGGGAAAATTGGTCGTGGGACCTTATTCAAGTCAAATAATCTATCGAGAAACTTGTAAACACTAACATATGACTGTATGGAACTTCTTTTTGATGTTTGTTTTGAGAAAATTGATTGTGGAAAAAAAATGGTGTTTTTTCTCTCCTCTCTCTATCTCTCTCTAGTTTTGAAAATGAAATGAAATTGCATTTGTATTTCTTACTCTTCCAAATGTGTGTTAAGTGTTGTTTTCATTATGAATGGAAAATTAGGAAATCATGATTTGTGCTAGATTGTAGGAAGGTGCCATGCCAACATTTGTGTTGACCATGTTGTGGTTGCAGGTACCATGGACAGGAGAAATCAATAGCATGCTCAATATGTTATGATGACATGTACCATTGAGATGAATACATTGTATATTGTAAACAGTAACACTACTGATGAGGTTTTATAGAATGACATTGTTGTATTAGGCAAGAGAAATTATTACTGTTTTTGTAATGAAATGATAACCTTACTCGTATGGATATGTAGTTGAGTTATATTTTCATGTGCATGTTTTGGAGTTTGTATGTTAGTTGTGGAAAATGTCAAATGAAATAATCTTGTTGTTGTATGATAAATTCAATAGTTAACACTTTTAGGGTGGTATTTTAATAAGATTTCAGGATGTCTCTAATCTAATAATAACTCTTGTGGTATGGTTAGTTCCCTTGAGCTTCCCCTCGTGCCCTTGTTTCCATAGTGGGATTAAACACCTTAGTCAACTTTTTAATCATGTTACCTCGGATTGCTATTTGAGACTAGGTTCTTCCTTATGAGAGAAATTGGGTCTTTAGTGTTTTATGGACTATCTTATAGAAGGTGAACATTGTACCTTGTCCATCCTTCGCACATGACCCATGGGAATGTCCCTTCTTTTCCCTCATGGCCAATTTGTCTTCTTCACAAGTAAGGAACTAAAAGACTTGTTAATGATGCCAAGCTCACATTGTGAAAGAACCCCTTTGGGACATTACTAAGCCTTAGGAATAAAAGTGTTACCTTGGCTAGTAATAATGGAATACCTTGGGATTTTACAAAGGTCTTGTGAGATAAAGATGTTTGAACACTCTAGTATTGACTTGTAATAGAGCACAGATCCCTTGGGGTAAATGGGGATGAATTAAACCTAGGACCATTAAGAGGTTAACATGTGGAAAAAAATTGTAACTAACTCTTAACAAACGAAATTGTTTTTGTAAGATGTTGGCCTAAGAGAAAGGTGAGAATTGAAACTTGTTCCCTTAACTACTTGTGAAGTCTTCTTTTTCTGACATTAAAGGTAAAATGAGATGTCCCATCCGAGAACATGTAATTCTAAAACACGAGCTCTTACCTTGAACACGAATCATATGTGACTTGTGCATAGCTTATAAATACTTCCAATCAATTATATCTACGAGATGTACCACAAGTATAAAGTTTAACTTGAAATACTTCCCCTTTAGCGAAATGTCAAGTGGAAACTGTGCTCATCCCACCCCCCTTACTTTTTGTGAGCACTCTTTATGTTAATAAAAGTAAAACAAGTTGTTCCATGTGTAACATACTTTTTTGAAAACAAGAATCCTATTTGGGAACAAGTGGATTGTGATTCACATGCACTTCACGAATAATGCAAAATGAATAGTTAAATCACATAGCTAATTGTAACAACACAATAAGTGAATGGAGTGTATTCTTGTTGTTTAAACGTTATAACGAAGATGGAAAATGGGAATCTGCCCACTCTTATGCCTATTATTCTCCTCCTTATCTTCATGTGAATTTCCCCTTTTGCAATGAAGGTTAAGAAAAATGTCAAGTAAGCATACTTTCCAAGAAATGAATCCATAGCCTAAGAACAAGTATTAGGTGACACACATGTTTAAACTGATTATAACTAATAATTGATTTATGCAAATTAATTGCAATAGAGGAATGAACCAAATAGTGTGTACTCATTTTAAGATAAATGTTGAGTGAAATAAAGAATATGAAGTTTCGAGAAAAGGGAAATTATGCCCTTACATGTTAAATGATCTTTAAACCTGTAAGGCTAAACAATGAGAACTTAATTGTAATAAAGATGTAAACCATGAAAATGATGTGTTGTGGAACATGCCTACCCTTGAGTTCATATTTTGGTTGGGTCATATTTTTGTATTCGTTCATTTGAGAAAGTGTGGTATTAATGTGCATCTTGTGTTATCATGTTGTATGTGTGGGTCCATGTGAGTGTGAGCATCTTGTGTGATGTTGTGTTATTCTAAGTGAGCCCAAGTGGTGTCTTGTAATAGTAAAGAAAGATGAAAAATATATATATCTTGGTTTATTTTGTCTTGTGTTTTGTTTTTTCCTATGTGAGCATTACATATTACAACTTAATTATTTAGAACAATCTTTTTACCTAAAAACTTTGACCTTCCATATGAACTTGAAAACCATTCAAAGCATTATCATTCTTAAGAGTCTCAATAGGAGGGGTTGTTGCAATTTCATAATCAACATGAGTTTGATTGGCAAATGCCATATTTTCGCATAAGCTCCAATAGGAATTAAGGGAATTTCAACAAGATCAACCCAATCGGAATTTAACCTAGCACTTCTTCTAGTTTAAGTCTTGGATCTAATCAATTTGAATGGCTTAAAAGATGTAACATGTAAATAGCAAGATTCAACCAATATCAAACACAAGAACTAGTACTAAAAGAGTAGAACAAATAAAATGAACCCTTGGAAAATTGATTTTCTCACCAAGAGGAAAGAACTAATCCCTATAATGTTACAAGAAATTCAAGTTATCGAAAGATGAAACCCTATGGTTGGGTGTGAACTATAATCACAACTTCACCAAAAAAAGATAGCACTAGGTTGGGTGTAAGTGGAGTCAGGTTCACTAACATGTAAATGTGGAAAGTGGTTTGTAATAAGATATTCCCTACACTAACCAAAATCCAGGGTGTAATTAGTCCAAACTAAATATAGCACAACAAACAAAGGTTATTTATAGAAATATATGTTAATTTTAAGAACATTAGCAACATTGAAAAATAAGGAATGATTAGGAGAATTCAAATACTTGAAAAAATGGAAGAATTGGGGTTTCTGTATTGATACTCAATGTGTCACTAATCTAGAGATAGTTGTTAGCAACAAGAAGTCGAAGATAGGTCTAGATAGCAAGGTGAAACATGACCAGAACAAATAACATTATCTATTCATCTTGGCCAAAACCGTACAAGTACAATTTAGGCACACCCAGAACCATATTATGATTTCGTCAACCTTTTGCAATTAAAAACTCAACCTATGAATCTAATTTCTTCTAATCTCAACAAATCTTGCTCTCTTTTCCAAAATTGGTCGTAAGTCACTAGAAAATTGATCTCCTTCCTCCAATCCCTGATCGAATCTAAACACCTTGCAAAACAACAAAAACAAAGTTTTGATTCAAGTGTTTGTCTCAATCAAACCCCTTTCGAGGAAAAGGTCTTAAAAAGAACATTTAATGTAAGTCACCAAAGAATTCCATGTATACAAGTGTTCCAACCCTTACTATATTTTAATAGGTAAATGCTTGTGGCATTCTAAATTCTTAAATCCCTCTTTTGGCATGGGGATGCTCTTCAAACAATAAATTTTGTTCTTATAACTTCAATATCACTCTTGTGTAGACCTTCAATCATTTTCCTTCTTTGTTCTCTATGCATTGAGGCACGCACCGACACACAACCAAAGGAAAATGCTAACAAAATAGACAACCCTAGGGACTCGTAAATAAGTGTCAAAAGAGCCCTAGGAAGCAAGATCCAAAATTGTTCAATTCGAATTCTATAAAAAAATCCAAATCAATGGGAAATTCAATGGAAGACCGAGGAATAAGAGGGCAAAGAAGTAGACATCAACAAAACAAGGCAAAAAGGAGAGTCAGCAAAAAGAAAGTGAAGTCAGAAAGATCACTATACCACCAAAATTCACACATAACACAAATGAAACAAGTCAAATTTTGAATAATGCAAGGAATGTGTGCCAACAAGAACCTAAATTGGTTTAATAATCAATAAACACATCAATATGTTAGGGACATGGCGATTAACGAGTCGTGTACTTAAATTTGCTGTCTACAAATTCAAGTTAGGGCCTTATGGGTGCCAAATAGATATCAAGATGACTAAAATGCAAAAATGATGGGACAACGGGGATGGGTGCATCTTAACCTAGCAATGACCAAAAGGGGCCACAAGGGCCCAATAACACCGTGTGCGCTCCAAATAAACCTAGCATCATCTAGATTACTTTAGACAACATGCCTAGAACCCCTGAGAGAGGAGGGAGAATGGGATCATAACAAAGGGTTAACATAACAAACACCTCGAAAACACTTGTTTTACGTCGATTGTCAACAAATAGACAAGAATGTTGAAACCATGCAATGTAACAATTAATAAATACCACATGGACATTTTTAACTATACATTTTTTAATAACTATCCAAAGTAATGTAGATTTTTTTAATTTAGCACGTATTTGCTAACTTGTCTTTGATATTTGAGTAATGTATAATTACAATAATGGGGCTAAGCCATTATGAAGTGTGGCTTGATCTATCAGGTTGAAGACACCTATTTTTGGTACAGGACTAGCATATTACTAAGATTTTGGTGCATGTGTTTGTTGACTTTCAATCCAAGTTAGTCTTTTATCGACATGTATTCCCTAGTGTTTGCACTCTTCAACTCGTCTTTTAGTTCTTGTCATTCTTCCACTTGGCTTTCTTGTGTCATCAACCCATTATTGACTCTCCTTGTCAATTTCTCTTCCTATCAGTCTCATTTGATCATGAATTTGTCATTTCCAACTTTGATGACCATGGTCTTTCCCATTTCCCCTAGTTGTCTCTACCACTTTGGGACCTTGACCACTTTCGTGGTATTCCCCCTCTTTCCCCTAGTTTTCTCTCACGCTTTCAAACCTTGACCACTTGTGTCAAATGTCGACCATTTTCATACTCCACAAAAGTAGTCACATCTCCACAAAAATGGTTCATCAACTCTTTTTGCCCCTTTGACTCTTCTTTATTGAGTTTGTGCCTCTTCTAATCCGCTCTCCCACCCATTGTGTATAGGATTGTGCACCAAAAGGATCTTAATTTGATTTGATGACTTTGAATACATGTGCTTTAGTGGATTTAAACCAACATTGGTTCAAAAGCCTGGGTCACATATTTAGAGATACATTCTAGTCGATACTAGTTGCACGCATTTGAAAGAGAAAGGTTGGGACATTGGCATTCACAAGACCGATTGTTGACTTCCGTCAAGTGTTACTTGCGATATTTTCAAAACACAAGGGCCCTTATAATAATGAAGGGATAATACCAACCCTTATTCAAATTCCACAATTTTATGGGTTTTCCAAGCAGTTGAGTGTAGGTAAAAGTTCCTACACGAGAAGATTAAATTCCCAATGATTCACAGCAGATTCAGACAAACTAAGAGGGTTTCACAAATTAGGGCACAATGTATGCATTCGTAAATCCAGATCCAGTTTTGCACATACAAATCCATTTTGGCAGTATTGCTGCCATTTTCGCACCCCACAATATTAGTTTGATCTTCATGAAAAAGGTCAGGAGGGTTTTCATGATCTCATTTCTCCGAGTTGTCCGTTCTGTTTTCTGGACCTGTTTTTCTCAATACAAAAACTAACTACATCCAAATTAACTGTTAAACTAGTGTTCAACTTTAAAAGTCGTCAAAATTGTATTGCCAAACTATTTTCATTTATTTCTTTCATGACGTTACCACGTGAGAAACGTGTATTTTATTTAATAGAACACGCCATTGCTTTGGGGTAAAACTTTACGCGGTACTACGGATTTAGCGTGCAACTATTTTCTTACCGAAAAAATGCCGAGATTTTTAAAACTTTAAAAATGTTGCCATGGTTTGGAGGATAAATCCAAGTGTAACGCAAACAAACAAATTAAAAAAAAAAAAATCCTTTCTGTCAAAATTTTATTATTGGCCTATTTTCATTTATATCTTGATTTATTTCCTTAGAATATATATCAGCGTCTTTATCCATACATCTCAAGTCTTTTAGTTCGACAGATACCCAATGTGAAATTTTAAACATAATGCAACAAAAAAATCCAAATAACTCAGTTGTGAGCGCTCCTCGTAATTTTTCTTTCTACAGGGGAGAGGCAAAATGCAAACTACACAAAGCCTTTGACATTGGTGAGAATAACATAAAATAATAAAAGGAATCAAAATCTTCTAATGCGCTTAATTTCCAATTAGAAGTAATGTGGCTTAATAAACATCAAGGTATTGAACAAAAAGTAAAAGCAAGTAGTCTATGCAATTGGCCTTTTTTAAATATGACTGTCAAACTCTTTAGCTAACAGCAAGTGCACTGGAAGTTGAATATTTTGGCTGCTGAAAGAATATCACACTGATACTAACACTGGAAGTTTTACTTTTGGCATGCAAAGTCCATAAGGAACTAACACAGCATGACCTGAAACAAAATGAGGTGTGCATATATTAAACATCATTTACATTTTAATCTGAACAAATACCAATCCCTAGGAAGAACTCTTACTTGAAGATATAATATAGGGTTGCAAATAACATGCATCCCTAGATAGGTTGCTGTAATGAGAATTATGCCCTTAATTGTGGGAAGTACTTCAACAATTCTGAAAGAGGAATATACCGCTGGCATTTTGTACAAACTGAAAATCGCCATCCAATGGTCAAGAATCACAAGCACATGAAATCGGAATGCCATCTTTAAGACAGAATGTAATGCCGTGGTAACTGGAGCGTAACAATTCAACTAAGTAAAAGAAAGAGCTTCTGGCTGGAAGCCTAAACACAAACATGATCTGCAAATGCTTCAATAGCACAATACCCATACTCATCTTCTCAAGTTTGCAGTTCTATGAGATCCAACTGACAAGAACTGGTATTTAATCTTTTTGTTTAACAAAAAAGGAAGAAAGGGGCACTGGGCCATACTCCCTACTTTCACTACTAGAATCATCACTCGAACTTCTAGATCGTTTCCGTCGAGACTTCCGCTTTCTCTCTCTCTTGTACCTCTTCAACTTTGATCTCTCTCTTCTAGATGTGTGTCTTTCATCATCATCACCCGACATATCAGAATCAGACTCTGATGAACTCTCCCGATGCCTCTTTCTAGAATGCTTTTAAAAATGCAACAAACAGTATTAGTAAGTTACCCTTGCAGAGAATAACTATTCCGATTATAAAAACGCCTATAATAAAAAAAACAAGGTGATGAATGCTCTTGATGAGCCCGTTCTTCATAGTTTATTTGGGGTGCAATTTCAATGGATTATACTGTCCAAGTTTCCGTGAATGTAGACTAGATTATTACATAAACTATTTGATTTGAATAAAGCCCTCCAATTGATTACTGTATGTCATATTACAGATGGCGACAAAAAGGTCCAGGATTATAAAATCTTGAATTAAAAGTTACATTACATTTGTATTTTGTTCACCTGAATGTGTTCAAGATTTGAATGTTCAATATGTTCCCAACCTCAATAATAGCAAGTTTGAATGTCCACAGTTTCCAATGTAGCAGTTGCAAACCCAATGGCATTTGCAGACTAGTAAACTGATTATAGAGGTTGGAGATGCCAATGAAAGCAGATATCTTTGTGATTTTAAAGATGAAGCAAAATAAAGCAAAAACAATATTTTGAAGAAGTCGTTAAATCATTGCTTTGGGTGAGAAGTCGTTAAAAACGAATCTCTCTCGACAGTCCCAAAGCCTTCTGGACCCCTTTCTTGCAAAGGGAAGGTAACCAAAAGCCTGGCTTAACATGTTTTTCCATACATGCAGAGGATGTGTCTGGTTCTATCTTACAGAACCTAGATTTTCAGGTTCCTTTTTTGACACACAAGCAATCCCAGTTTAACTGTCAGGTATCCATAATGCATTTAACCTTGGTAGAGGGAGGTCAGGTTCACCACAAGCTAGAAATGATTACCTTTTTTTTGTTTCCTCTGATTTCAATCCTGCAAGCATAGCATTATTTCCAGCTCCAACAAAATTCCTTAACTTTCCTCAAAACAGTAATGAAAGGCAAAAGGCATTGAGATTGAAATTTCCATTTCTATCTCAAAGAAGACAAATCACAGTACACTTGCAATTTATGTTAGGATCTATGTAGAAATCACATTACGAAAGCAAATCCCGAATTAGGTAAACCAGATATTTACAGACAAGCACTAGAAACAAACAGGGCTATGAAATGCTATTTCAGTTTCTAGATGTCAATGCCACTAAGGCAAAGGAAATTGGATTGAAATTTTCATTTCTATCTCCAAGAAGACAAATCTTGAAACTTGCATTAGGCTCTATGTAGAAATAGAGTTACGAAAGTAAATCCCAACTTAGGGAAATCAGATATTTGTAGGCAAGCATCAGAAACAAACATTGGGCTACGAAATGCTATTTTTAGATGTCAATGACACCATGATCAAGGTCGCTACAATTTGCAATATACGAAAAAACAAATATAGAGCTTAGAAGAATATAAAATACCTTTTCCAAATTGTCAAGAGAAAGAGAATACACCAGGTTGGACAAAGATGCATCTATAAAAGATGACATAAAAGGAATCATGAAAGATTTTGATTCAGATACATCCGAGGAACTGATAGCAAAATCAAATGAGCAGTTGGAAGTATTTTACAATGTGATAAACAATTGTGTAGCATTGACGGTGCTCATTTCAATTCTTGGCATTTATGGGTCTTAACTGGCCCATATCAGAAGTATAAGCACTTTTCATGCATACACTACAAAGGATCATCCATCTTTTACAAAATTGTACTAATTTTCTGGCCTTTGAAATTTCACATGCTTGTCGGAAATGTAAAATTTAGAATAACCACACCACATGCATCCAATGATACTACATTGCAATCAACTCTATCAATGTATTCTTCATAGAAAATTACCTGAAATCGAAGATCTACCAAAGTATTTGCATACTTGCTGAACAAGAAAAGATAATATGGTGTTGAATGTGATTGAATCTTATTTTACAAACAATGTGATTTCCCTTTCCCATACCAATATTCATTTTATTTACTTTGTTTCCTCTATCACGTAAATTAATATTACACTGGGTTGGCTCTAAGAGCCAAAGATCATAGTGACCAGAAATTTTTTATTGGAATGTTTAGATAAATATATACTCCACATGATTTTGTTTTTCAAATGCCACAAGCATGAAGCGGGAGTTATGTGTCTCTGGCAGGCAAGGATTGGTCTCGACAAGTTGCAACTACATGGCTTTACTTCTACAGAACATCAGTCCAATGCTTCTCAAAATGCTTGAACCGACATTTAACTAATAGTAAGTTAATGTTTCTAAAAGGACATGTAAATTTCAGTGTTTCGAGAGATTTTTCAAATTTAGATTGTTCTGCACATAGTTCCAAAACTTACAACTACTTGCCGAGAAACACCAAAATTCAGAGAGTCAGTAGCAATGTCAAGTAACTCAACTGCTGCTAAATAATTGCAGCCAGCAGCCGAAAAACGTTTTTTTCCTGCTATACACATTTATTCATTTACAAGTTGTGGCAAGATTTCAATCGACTCTTAAAGATTTTGACAGAGATTTGAGACGTAAGACTCTTCAGAGTATGGTTTTCTGACTTAGTTTAGGTTTTGAAGTTTTGAAGAAAAAAATTAAAAGAAAAAATCCATTTCAGATTCATGTTAGCCTGTAGGATTTAAAAAGTTTTTTTTTCCTTTTTCCCCAACTTCTTCTAGCAGCTAAGGTTTCCAATGACCCTGCTTGGAAGGAAGCATTACATAGAGGATCCGGAATATGATACAGCAATACACAATTATTGTGGCTTTTTTATGAGCAGAGGCGTTAATCACCTCAAACACAGACTGAGATGTGTTAGTGTGCAACCAGGTAGACCCTGAAGTTACAAGAGTGATGCCTTCTTACCTTGCTAATTTTGAGATAAAATGAAAATGAAGGACAGCAGCAGCAGTTGCATCCGTAATGAATTGGGGGCAGTGGGGCTGATTTTGATGACTTAGTACGCTCTTCTATTGGCCCAAGGATTCGAAAGACAGGGCTCATCCACTGAAGAAAGTGCAACCCAAATGCTTTTGGCTTCACTGGGTTTCTTTCTTTCGAGCAATACTCGTGGTACACAACTTCACTCGATGATACTGCTTGAAACCGGAAAAATCATAATGGTGCCATGGCAGCATCTGAAACTTTTTGTAACTATTGAATATACCATTCAATGTGGCGAGAAGCCCATATTGGGAGAACTCTGGTAACTGCATTGACTATTGCCAAGAAGGGGTTCAAGGCACCCACTCCTCATGATTTCAGTGGCCCATTGTTGGAGGAAGTTGTAAAAAATATGCAAGGTGATAGTAGATGAGTAAAAATGAATATCGTGCAAAAAAGTTGCAGTATTTTGTCTGAATGAATGGAGGGATGGAAGGAACAACACTTTGATAAACTTCTCGCTAGGTGGCTTCAAGTTGGATGCAGTTGATCGTGTAAGCGGGTGTTGAAGTCGGTCATTCATGCCTCCCATGCCAAGTGAAAAATGCAGACTTCTTGTGTGATATGTTCGGATCCCTTGCACATCATGGAAGTGATGTCCTAGAATGATAAAAATTCTATGAAGTTGTGAGGTTGACAATCACAAAATACATCTACATCATGGGTGAGCAGCTTAATGAGAGAGCACGATTTTGAAAAGGAGCTTGTGCACAAGAATTATACTTGATTATTTTTTATTTAGCCCTTTTGCATTATTGGATCAAATCTCCTATTTTAATTTTAAAATTGCATCATGGGTGAAAAGTGTGGTTGAAGAAGCCAAAAATATATCACAAGCTACATCTACAATCACCCTTGGATGCTAAGCTTGATGAGAGAGCACACCAACAAAAAGGAGCTTGTGCAATCGGGAGTCATACAATTCACCACAAACTTCATCACATTCAGAGCATTGCCTCACTAACATCTCTTAAGAAGATGTTTGTGAGCACACGGTAGTTGAAGTCTCCCTATGCTTGGAAGGCCAAAGGGAAAAGAGTCATGAAGAACATTTTTGATGTGTTTGAGAAGAGCACAGAGGAGATCCTTGTAGTAACTTTAAACTTGCTTATTTTTATTTATCATTTATTTTTTATTTTTTTGGTTCAAATTTTTCTTAATTTTAATTTTAAAATTGCATCCTATTTTATTTTAGGGGTCGAAGCTTGGTGGATCCTTCAGTTAGAGTTCTATGCTTGGTGTATGGGCGAAAAAATAAAATGGATTGTGTATATTAGGCCATAGAGAATTATTATGGGAAAAATAAAAGAAAATTGAACTCATTTGCCACATAATTGATTGGAGATGGAACAAGCAATAGTTCCGCCACCAACTGCTAACATATACATGTCGCAGGCCTACTACTTGAACCCCAAATTTTTCTTCTCCAATTCATTTAGAGGCCAATGGGGATGTTATGGATGGCCTCAACACATGCATAGAGAGGATGATCCTGACAAAGCCACTTAGAGACACAATTCTTGATGAGTTGCATATTTACAAGAGTGTAGGGAGGCTCTTTTCTTTAGCTCTATGCATTCAAGGAAAATGACCCAACAGCCAGGTAAAAACAAATTGAGTCTTTGATTGTAGTCTTGTTACTCATAGATACTAGACTTCTTTAATAAATGCAAGCCTAGTTGACTTACAAAGTTATAAATGTCATATTTGCAAATTTGTGGTGGGAAGATTATGGTGCAAAAACACCAAATCTTTAGAGGCTAGCCATCCGTATTTTGTCATCCATGTAGCTCTTCTGGGGTGAACATAATTGGAGCATATCTGAGGCCATTCACACAAAGAAGCACAAGAGGTTGACAACACAAAACCTCAATAACCTTGTTTTTGTGCAATACAATCTTTATCTTTGAAAAAGTGGAGGGAAAAGAGAATTATGATACAATTGACTTAGATGATATTGATCCATACTCAATCTAGAATGTTGGGGATGAGGAGCCCATGTTTACCGAGGAGATTGCAAATTTTGAGAGGGAAGCAACAGAAGGGGCAGTTGGCAGCGGAAAGGCACAAGGGCAGCGGAAGCAATAGGAGGGGTTGGTGAGGATGATATGTTTGCAAATGATTTTGTTCCAAAGAGGAATCTTTACCTTCCACTTCCAAGGTGCAACCAATGTGTACAAGGAGCTGAAGGGGGCAAACAAATTTGTAAAATATTTTATGGATTTGTAATTTTCTATGATGATGATCAACCATCATATACTATTATGTCTAAAATGATGAGCATTGTACTCTTTTTTGGTCTAAAACTAATAAAAATATACGAGTGTTCTTTACATTCATTTCTCATGCTTTTTAAAAGCGTTTTACATGTTACTCAAGTTTATTTTATGAATCACCACTAATGTACTTCACATGACATTCATGCCATAATAGTGCTTGACCTTTCATCTTCAACCTTTCATAGAGGTCCTTTTGCACAATAATATAGGTTTGTAGGGTGTAAAAAAGCCAATTGTCCAACTTCTATATGGCAAGTCATAAATTGGTGTCCCTCTCTTCGCTCTTTTACTAAAGTAATAATTTGTTGGGGTGTTTATCCCTAAGCTATCCTCCCCATTTGTCTAGTGGGACTTGTGACCCCAAGCACACAAGCCTTGTTTGCTCACTGTTTGTGCTAGCATATCACATAAGAAGATTCCCTACACGCCGACCTCAACGCATTTAGTGTGCCAAGTCCCACGCTGGTTCAAAGAATGGAGTGTGCACGCTCCTGTACTTAGTGGCATATCCCATCTACTAATTATTAGCTAACAAATGTAGATCACTTGCTTCACTCAATAAACACAAACTAGTTGATACAAGTGTAAATAACTTGCTCATCTCATGCATTACGCATGGAAAATAAGTGACATTCATTCTTATGACAAAATTGCTACAGTGTGGGCCAACAGTGGTGGATCACATACAGAATGGGACCTAATCCTCGTACTATATTAGCAGTAGCAAAATTAAAGACCAACAAACAAACTAACAGGCTAACCTTCTCTCTCAACCTTGCCCTTCATTTATACATTACATTGCAGATTCAAAACGAGTATTTCCCACTTAAATGTGTGGGGTTGTCATTAATGCGGAATGTGGCCCTACAACATAAATGCATTGACCACCTAGGGAAGTGGGGGTGGCACCTTGTCTCCGTGATTTTCACTAACAAATCAAGAGATATGTCAGCCTCATTCCGCCCACGATCCTTGTAGTCACTTGTCGCCCCTAGCATGACAATTTGACTGCCATGTCAAGCCACGCTCCATCCAAACCTCCATCCTGTCATCTCACTACAAAATATCTCCACATTTTGGGGTCCAACATCTCCTTGGACTAACTTCCTTGTTGGTCCTCCAACAAGCCCTTGTCCTTGCTCTTCAAAAATTCAAGGACCGGTGCCTACAATGGTGCTTTGAATGTGCTCCACTTGAGGAGCACACCCTACATGCCTTCAACAATTTGCGGCAACATCGCTTTTACATTCTCCTTTTGCATGGATTCCCACACTGCCTTGATTTCAGCTAAGAAATTACTCTTTGCATCCTTAATGTCATTTGCCTCTAAGGCCTGCAACAGGAGTTTTCTAAACATCTCTTCAAGGGTGGTCTACTTCGCTTTTATCTAGTCTTTAAGGGCCTTAGCCTCGTTGCTCACACATGTTCACTTAGTCGTATCCCATATTGTGAAAATCTGACACTCAAGCACCTTCTTTTTCTGTGCATTCTCCTTGGGTTATTCCACAATCACTCCTTTGTGTGCTAAGCATTTGCGACCATCTAATCGGCCACTGCTATGTTTTGCGTAAGTTTAGCCAAGGTTTCATCACTAGTGATCAATTGCGCCTCAATTTGCCTCTTGAGTGCCTCGGCTAGGTCCTCCTCTAGGTGCCTAGGAAAAGGGCGCTCTTGAAGACTTTGTCAATCAACAACCCAAGGTGAGCCATGGGATACTGCCCTGCCAAGAGTTGGTTTGACATAGTCCATTTTTCCATCATCTTTGCACAAAGAATATTTACACGCACCTCCCAGTCTTGGACCTTTTTTGACAACTTCTACTTTGCTTGCTCGACCTAGCACAAGTCATATGCCCTCCTTTAGGCAGTGTATCGGTTCTCTAGCCTCTGTCAGTTGACTTCGTTTGCAAGTGTTATGAGCACATTGGAGGCCTACTACTCAATTAGTCATTATGGGTTTACAAAAGCGTTATTCTCCCTACCTACCTGCTTTATCTCAACATCCTCCTCCAGCGTTGCGTCCATAACCTCAAAGTGAGGTTCATCTACAAAGGTCTCTACTTGGAAAGAGACATGTTTGCACATCCAACTTAGTGCTCTTGATTGGTGCATATGGTGCCATAGATACAAGTCTTCGACCTCACTCCCCTTTTGGTACATCACCCGCGCCATCTCTAGATCTTGTTTGGGCTTGGGGGAGGACCCCTCAAGACTCTCGCTCGAGGTTTTTTCTCCTTCCTCCTCAACGCCTCTAAGTGCACCTCCTCATCCAAGAAATTCTCAAACTCCGCTTTTAGAGTTAGAGCCAAAGAGGTCTATTGACGCACCAACAGGAGTCTACACCATCACTTGCTCTCATTACTTTGCTCATGTGGCTGCTTCTCCTTCTCTTTTGGGGCCAACTTCCTTGAAAGATCCCCAAATGGATCTCTTTATACCCCAAAGAGTTTTAAATCAAACAAAACAGCAAATACAGATTTTCGTATGATATGGTGATTTCCCTAATGCAGATCTGAAAAATGCGACTAGGGTCTAATAGAGAAATTAATAAAAATAACACCCAATGGTAATATTTCTGATTTCTAATGATCGCCCAGGTATTTAGAGACTGAATTATACAGGAAACTGACTTTATTACAGCTGATACAACCCAAAAAATCAGATCTGAAGTCTAATAAAAATCTGATTTTTATGAATATAAAACAGGCTGGAGTTTAACACAGAAATCTGCATATGTTAAATGACTGTGCACAGCAGCTATAAAACCTTCCCAAAAATGACTGAAAATCTGACTTCATTTGAGATCCATAAAAATTAATCTACAATTTATATCAGACAATGCAAGTTTCAGACCTGAAACAGCATTCAAAACACTTCCAAAAATGGCCAGAAAGATGGGTCACTTCATCCACAGAAAATACAATGGCACAGCTGCGATGAATTCTACAATCCTTTATTGCTTCAAAAACCCCTTACAAGACGCTGAAAATACTGAAATTCTTATAAGCACAATGGGAGATCCAGTGTGGAAATCCCTCCAATCTCTAAGAGGGTTTTCGTCCTCCAGAGGCAATATACTAAGGGTTTTCGTCCTTAGAATACTTTAATACAAAAGCACCTGGCTTAAGATCAGATTCAGAATTGATAAATGATTATAATGGTCCTCTACCCAAGCCGCCCCTCTCTTTTTTATAGGAAAAATATTACAAAATGAACTTTTCATCATCCAATGGGAAAAGAGTGCCAAAATACCCTAAAAGCAATACCCAAACCTAGGCGCACTTTTCTAGGGATGACTCCTTGAATATCTTGGCCTCTACAATGCCAAGTCGCACTTTCCTAGGGAAGAGGCTTAACTTTTATCCCTAAACTCTACTTGGCCTCCTTTGTCCAAGTTGCACTTTTCTTGCCTAGGGAAGACAAACATAGCATGTCTCTTTCTAATCTTTAGATCAATTAAGACACCAAAAACTGATTTATAGAATTCACACTAATACAGATCTGTTTTTATGGAATAAGTGCGATTAGGGCTGATCATAGGACCCTCATAGAACAGTGATTGAATTGAAGAATTTCCCAAACTAATGACAAATACAGATTTAATACAACCAAATCAGTCCTTACAGGAATATGCAACCATATGAAATCATATCCTTAACTGTAGCAGTAGCTACAGAAATGGCGACTAGCACATGAGGATGAAACTCATACAAAAGAAGCCCAACAAATAAGATTCTTAGCAAATCTGATCCCTATATTTTATTTATCCAAAAATTATGATGAAATCTGCATTTTTTAGTGGTCAAACAGGACTGAAATAATCTGGAATCTATATCAGAAATCTGCAGATTTAAAGAGGCTGAAACAGTCATATAAATCCAACCATAATATTGAAAATACCTTCTCCTGAGCTGTACAGCAGATAGCAGCAAGGATCAGACCTTAGAATGACTTCAAAAACATCAAATAACAACCAAGGATGAGTCGCTCCAGTAGAGAAAATCTGTACAGCACTGCTGCAACACTGATCTTTAATTCTTTATTGCAAAAACTCCTCAACTACCGCTGGAAAATACTGAAATTCTGTGTAAGCTCTGTGGAAAATCCTATGTAGAAATTCCTCCTAATCTCCAAGAGGGTTTTCGTCCTCTAGAAGCAATATACTAAGGGTTTTCGTCCTTAGAATATTTTGTACAAAAGCACCTGGCTTAAGATCAGATTCAGAAATGATAAATGATTATAATGGAATGCCTCTACCCAAGCCGCCCCTCTCCTTTTTATAGGAAAAATATTACAAAATGACCTTTTCATCATCCAATGAGAAAAGTAGTGCCAAAATACCCTAAAAGTATTACCCAAACCTACGGCGCACTTTCTCTTAGGGATGACTAAACATTAAAGGTAATGTTAATAATTATCTTGGCCTCTCATGCCAAGTCGCACTTTTCCTAGGGAAGAGTAATAACTTTTATCCTTTCTAAACTTACTTTCCTTCCTTTGTCCAAGTTCGCATTTTCTTGCCTAGGGATGACAAACATTAGCATGGGTCTCTTTCTACTCTCCCTAGAAAGGATACAACATAATATTAGACCCAATGCTACCTATTTAGAGATTAATTTATTATTAAGTCAAATAAATTAATACAAGTGCTTTATTAATATTTTTTTGCACTTTGTAATAACTCATTGTGACTTAAGTCACCCTTATATTTTTCCTTTGGCCGTCGGGTTGACAAAATGGGCCAAAGGTCTTCAATTGGGAAAAGGGGACATTACATTCCTCCTCTTGATCAAGGACATTTCCCTCTAGTTGGTCGGCCTCCATCTTTTCCTATTTGAGGCCCTCTTTTTCATGTCTTAACTCCTCTAATGGCTTGCTTCCCAACTCATGTCGTAGCACATCCTTATTGACATCTACGTTCTACTCCTTCCGCGCCACTTTCCTCGCACACTTCATCATGCACCTCCTCGGAGTTGTCCATTTTGGACTACTCTATGGGCCCTTCCTTGGGTCCCTGTGTATCCGAGCCTTACGGCTCCACTATGCACATTAGGGAGTAGTATGATGGAGAGGAAGCTAGCGGAGTAGGGGTTGGTTCACAACAAGGGATGGTTGATTCACAAGTGGTGGGGGTTGATTGTGAGTTGGCGAGGCATTTTGCACTCCACCCACACTTCCAAATGTTGATAGCATCGTTTATCCAAAGCTATTATTTACTTTGATCCCTCACAATGACGTATATGGGATAATATGTTGCAACACGAAGTAGGTATATAGTCCTAAAGCAACAGTCTATGCTTTTGTTGGTGTCATTACCTATCAGGTGACTCCCTCCATCAGCAGAGGTCGTCCAGGCATCCTCACATCCTTTACAAGTCCTTGCAACAACCAATATTAGGCCCCTCCTTTGGCTATATTTACACTTCCTGAGCTCTATCTCATCCACGTCTTCCATCTTATGCTTCTTCTGGCAACATTTTATGCTTACTTTCTCCACACACTCTTGTACTTAGCGGCAGATCCCATCTACTAGCTATTAGCTAACAAATGTAGATCACTTGCATCACTCAATAAACACATAACTAATTGATACATGTGCAAATAAGATGGTCATCTCATATTGCATGCAAGAAACAAGTACCATTCATTCATTTAATCATGGACCTAAAAAAAAAAGCAGAGGATGAGATTAGATCACAGCAGGCTTCTTTTAAGCAAGAAATGGAAACAAACATCAGGTCATGGGCTCAGGTTGTTGGAAAAGATGGATCTCCCTCCTTTATGGCAGCTTTTGAGGAGGTTGTTTAGGCCAAGATATCCAAAGAACATACTAGGTGCGAGAGGGAATTGAATCTCAAGGTGAGGGGACTCCCTCTACCTCTCTCATCTTCAAACCGCCTTGGTGGTTGGGAATGGGTTTCTCCGGGATACTTTGCATATACCTGATATTGTTCTAGATAGGGCCTAGTTGGGCTATGACTCCACTCTTTTCCTCAAATTCAAATCAACAAGAGATCGGCCTAGGGCTCTCACGGCCAAATGGATGCTACACTCTCTCCGTAATAAGATTTTCCTTGATGAAGATGTTATTAGGGTGACAAAGTGTGCAGAGCTTAAACGCTCCAAAGAGTTGGTTTTGGCAACTCGTCAGGTAGGGAAATGGGCAGTTATCAGGAATCTTAGACGCTGTCATTAGAGGCACATTCACTCCTGAGATGGGAGGCCCGACCTGGGACTTCTAAATGACGGGTTCGTAGGGAGAGGAGACAGGGTACAAGTATCTCTATTAGTTGTTGGAACAGTAATGGTTCTTTTTGGTTATAACTTGGTCTTATGTTTGATGCTTTTAGATCGTCCGACATCCTTTTCCTCACAGAGACACACGAGAGGCCATATACGACTTCTTCCAGAGATCACGGCGATACCACTGGTACTCTGCTTGCATAGACAGGAGACATAGAGTTTGAGTGGTGTCAGAGGACTCAGGGAGTGTGGCTTGTTTGTATAGGGATTTCCTCCTAAACTGGTTTTCGCTGGTGTTCACAAATGAGTTTTCCAGGTTTCATGTGGGTTCGGATTGGAGGGGAAAATCTACCTTCTAAGGATATTTTTATTGTAGTTTGCTACTTTTCTCTATGGTTTCCTCTTTGTATGCCATTCACAATAGGCCATGATGGTGATCCTTTTTTTGACCTGTATGATCAGTATTACTCGGTACTCATAGATTGGTGAAGTCATCCTTATGTGGGACTTCAATGCTCCGTACCAACAGCCCTTGAGGTTCCTCTCCATGACCGATTAGAGGATGTATTTTGCAATCCCATTAGCGATTGATCTAAGAGGCAATGGAACTTCACAAGATAGTTTTTAGAGGATGACTCAGGGCCCTTCATTGCATATGGTCGGCACCCTCTACAATAACCAGGGAATCCCAGGAGTTTTTGATCCTAAATCAAGCTTACCTAATTTCTTGATTCTCACTTCTTCACATGTCAGCCTCATGCAAAAATGAGGGTGCAAGTGTTGTGGATTATGTCCTTTCTAGCCAGTATCTCTTGTCACTTGTCGATCACCTCTCTATTTCACCCATCTCCCTTGTCGATCATACTCTTCTTTCATTCTCTCTCCAGGTTGATATCCCCCCTCTCGCCATTGTTCCCATTCATACCCTTCCTCGTACTATGTTCCATTTGATGAAGGTGGCCTCAATACCTTCTCTTCCCACATCCGTCAATTAGTCCCTTCAGAAACCCATTTCTTTTCATTGGGTTGTGTTGTTACCAAATACACCCGCCTCTCTTCCATCGTTTGGGAGGCTGCCCTTAAATCTTTCCCCAGTTCCACTAGGCCTTCCCCCGCTTCCCATCAACCGGATAACTCCAAATCTTGCCCTATGAACATGTGGTACGATGATGAGTGCACATTCCTTCACCACCAGCTTCGCCGCGCCTTCATCCACGCCCTTCCCTCCTATCCCACCTTCAAATCCTCCTACCATTGTCTTCTTCGACATAAGAAATGTCTCTTTATTTCCCTAAGGAGACGGATCTTATGTTATTATCTCTAACACTCTCCCAGACATTTCTAGACACCATCCTCCCTCACCACTCTCCTCTTCCTCTCGATTTTAACCTCGAGTCCATTTTCTCCCACACCTCCACTCTATACGATATCCCAAGATAGCCTCATATCCTAGTTGATTCTCCTCCCACTTCATGTTACTTGTTCACTTACTGAAATATCAGTGACACGATCAGAGTGATGAACAGTAGTAGGACCCCTGATGAGGAGGGCTTCCAGGCTGAATTCTTCAAGTTTGGCTTTAGAGGACTGGGTAGTTTCTTGGTTGATCTCTTCAACCACGTGGTACGATCTGGTTTTCCGTCGGCTTGGTCACATCACTCCATTCACCCCATACACAAAATGGGCCCCAGCTTTGATCCCAATAATTACAGGACTATCATGGTTGGCCATACATTCCCGAAGCTTTATGAAATTGTTCTCCACATGCTGTTTTCCAAGGAATTGGAGCAAAGACACCTCAGAGCTAGTGGGCACGCGGGGTTCCAACCCGCTTGCCCAACCACTGACTATGTCTTCACTCTCCAGGCCATCATTGAGGAGGCACATCATCGCTCATCGAAAGTCTACTACTACTTTGTAGATTTTTAAAAAGCTTTTGATTTTGCTCCTCGTAAAGCTCTTTTCTAGAGGCTCAAAGACATTCGCATTTTCGAGATCCTTTTGGCTGCCTTCATGCGTTTATGTGAGATTGTTCTTGGGTCGTCTCCACACTATTCATAGGGTATCAAATTTCATCAAGAGTACCATTGGGGTTAAATAGGGCTGCTCCCTATCCCCCACTTTATTTGGGATCTACATTGATGAGCTTTAGGCCTTTCTTTGTGAGCATATCCAGGACAGTGATGGGTGCCTCCTCCACTAAATTCTGATATTATCTATTTTGTTTGTTGATGATAGTGGTCCTCCTAACCTCGTCTCCTACGGGACTACAAAGACAATTGGATGCCTTAGGGTTGTTTTGTGATCTCTGATAGTTGACAGTCAACCTGGGTAAAACCAAGGTTATGGTCTTCAACGGGTTAAAAACCTCACACCTCCATTTCTTCTTCAAGGGGGAGGAGATTTGTGCATTACGCGGTACCTACCACTTACTTGGGTGTGCAATGGCTCTGGTGTCGTGTTTCAGTTTGAGACATGCCCTCCAACCACGTGTCAATAAGAGTTGCGGTTCTTTAACTCTCCTTGAGCAACAATGCTTCTGACACCATTTTCAGGACATCTCCAAGATGTCCCTCATAGATTCCCTTAGCAAACCCATTGTTCTTTATGGCTCTGTGGTATCGGGGCCCTCTTTGCTCACAGTCGGACATGGGCTTCAGCCAAGAGAGTCCAGACACTTCTCCTTCGTCGCTTCATCAGGTGCAAGCAATTCATTCCCTATCACATCATCCCTGTGGAGTTTAGGGCCCATCCTTTCAGGCTGGAGACCATGTTTGATTTGATTTCCTTCTTGCATCGTATCTAGAGCTTTGCTTGACTCAATGGAGGGGAGAGACAGGTACCCATATTTGGCATATTGCTCCACGGAGACCATTGCCCTTTCTAATTCTCTGGGTCGTGCTCATTGTTGGTGCGTTGGGGTTTATGTTCTCTTAGAGTCAGTGGATTAGGATGAATCGTCTTCCTCCTATTCTATACTCCTTCGACACATCGGCTCATCTTCTACCTTCCATACAGGGGTTGAACAGAATCATCAAAAAGGATATTTACAATCCATCCACACCACTTGGGTGAACACTCATGGTGGGTTACGCCCGAACATGGCTTTTTATGTGGAGCACTTCTTGGAGTTGAGTAACAGACTTATTATCCGTCCTCAATATACCCTTTGCCATTGGATGCACGCTCTTTGCATCCCCCTAGGTTAGTTTAGAGTGGATTCTCATAGGCTTCAGAGTGAGACAGACCACCAAATCGATCAGTCAGACAGGATTTTCCAGCTATGCAGACTTTAAGAGGTCGAGACAAAAGCACACTTCATCTTTCGTTGTCCCATCTACTACGAGATTAGGGGGAGGTTCCACTATCTTTTCAGAGGGGCCCGTGCATTTACTGACTTTTTCAAATATGTTGATCAGAAGTGTCTAACTTTATACTTGCAAGAAGTTCTTAGGCTTCGGGATCGCATTATTTAGACACTTACCGAAGCAGACTCTCCTCAAAGGATCACTTCTTTCCGGCACTACCATTGGAGAGAGGCACTAAGCGCTAGATTGATACCAATACAATGTCACACTCCAGATCAGTATGGTTCAAGGGGTCCATATACAATCCCCCGATTTCTCCCAGACATTATTTTATCAGTTCCAGTACTAGAGGGCAAACTAGATCCACCAAGACCTTGAGACATACTACTTTCGCCAAACAGCAACACAAAGGCAAGTCTTATCCCACCACCTCTTCCTCTTCTTTGAATCATCACACTATTTTGAGTTTCTTCCGGTTGGCCTCGAATGTTGAGAGGAGGGTTTTCCATTCCTGAATAGACATTCCCCATTGCTTCACCTAGGTCTTCTTCAATCTCTTTTCATGCTTTGTACTTCTTTTAGAAACCTTTGATTTCCCACTTCACTTTTGGTCTTTGACCTCTTATGTTGCTTTGTACTTCTTTTAAAAACCTTTTTGGTTTCCTGCTTTGTATGGACACATTTGTACTTTGAAATCCCTTTGACCTACTTTTGTGGTTATTTGTTGGACATTAATATATTGATCTTATCTAAGGAACATGTTGGAAGTTGTTCTTGTGGGGGTAATCAATCTAATTTATGTCGCTATCTTTTTAGTCATTTGTGCATACTTCGAAGGAATATGTTGGAATTTGTTCTTCTAGGGGATGTATCAGGAAACCACTATAAACTAGACGAGACCCACTGCAAATGGAATTATCCAGGCGAAGGGCAAGGTTTGTGCCATGAAGAGAAGCCAATTTACTCGATCGATACCATACAATGTTGACAAGCTTTCTGGATTATATGTGAGGAATTATCGAACGCAATGTACACCAACCCTAGACACAAGGTATGAATTTTATATCAGTCATGGAGACATGGGATACATTAATGGGGATATATGGGACTGTATATGAATAAGTGTATCACTATACTACATTTGAGCATAGTCAATAGGAGATGAGAGTACAAGTATGGGGAAGGGTTTCACATCACAGAACCCAAGTTTCATGGTGACTGTTTTATATGTTTCACACTCTAATAAGCTTTTATGCTGGATTTTCAAATATTGAAGAAGTGGAAACTTGATGGAGAATAATTACTCTAGGATGTTTAATTAAATATCCAATAAATGTAGTCTACAAATATGTGGCAAATTGATTTAATGTGTCAAAATATCCAGCACAATGTATGACAGCCCTAAACACAATGTTTGATTGACTTGAACATTAGCAAGACATTAATGAACAATCTCTCCATCTCCTTCTGTCCATTCTTCTCCTTTGCTCCATAAAATCCTAAAGTATGGTTCACATCTTGGTTATGCAAATGCTCTTATATCCAAAAGGAGTGTCTTTGGATACAAGTCGTTGGCTTCCATGACAATCTAGCTTCATACTTAGTTTGTGTTGTCTTGTAGGCCTCTGACCACCTTGCAACTCCATGACAATGGAAAGTGCACTGCAATGTCAAGGATTTCTTTTGGGTACAGCTTGGATTTTTCCATTTAGGAAATAAGGGATAAAATATGTGGAATAATACCACACAGACTCGCAATAGTAGAAACTAATATGCAGAATAATATTACACAGATCTGAAATAAAAGTGCAGAAAATAAAAGAAATAGAACACAGAGACACTATTTAACGTGGTTCACCCAATTTGGGCTACGTCCACCAAGAATCACTTGCTCAAATTTTTATTACAAGCCACCTCTTTCTCTCAATACAATACCCAAATCTGTTTGGAGCTATACTCAACAAACTCTCAATGAATTCACACTTGAACTCACACACATCTACAATGATATGTCTCTCCTATCAAAAGTACATCAATAGGCAACTGCTTAAGCAGTTTTACAGTGTCGTGGTTACCAAAACTATGGGCCAAAACCACCCCATAAACCTATGGGTCAAAAACCCCGCCCATATGAGAAGAACATGAAGAGCACATTTTTTGAGGTCAAATTTTTAACTTGGAGGATCTTGCCCCCAAGGGGGGTACCCCTGCTTGGGGAGGCCGAACCCCAGCGAGAAAAATGTGGAGAGTGTATAGTACTTTAGTGTACAGTCTTCAACACTTCCACACATGCTCCACAACATAAAAACTTGGAGACTAGTTTTCCTCCAGCTTCTCAACCCTTCACTGTCATCCGTGAAGACCAACCAAAAGCTTTTGATTCTGGCTGGTATGAATCTTCTCCAACTTCAACTTCTCTTCCTCCAAAGTTTCCTAATGAAATGGTACCTTACCTATGCTTCATTTTAGAGTCAAAAAATAAAGTTCTTAGCTAGGTGTATAACACTCTGACTATCACTATGCATCTTCCCTTCCTCCTCTTATGCCCCAACTCCTAAATTGTTGTAACCAAATCATCTTCTTTTCTTCCTCTGTGGCAACAACATGATAGCCTCCATGGTTGACAAATCCACCATCTTGATTGTAGTTGTGAAATCCAGCTGAAATTGTTGTCCCACCTACAGTGAAAATATAACATGTCATACTCCTCCTGCTATCTACATCTCCAGCCATATCATTAAATCTACATAACCACACAAAGTGGTGTCTGATCCTTGTACACAAAAAATGTCCTCATAGTCCCTCTCAAGTATTTAAGGATCCACTTTACTGCTTACCAGTGATCATCTACCTGGATCACTCATAAATCTACTCACTTCTCCCACTGCATGGGAAATATCAGGCCTAGTGCACACCATGGCATACATCAAACTGCCAACCACTGATGAGTAAGGTACCTTGGACATCAATGGTTTCTCTCCTGCTTTGTCTTGGGACTAAACTCCTTTGATAACTTGAAATGGGCTGCCAAAGGAGTCCCAATTGGTTTAGCATCCTGCATATTAAACCTCTCTAAGACCTTCTTAATGTACTCTTCCTGAGATAAAGTCAGCGTATTGTTCCTTCCTATAAGAGATATCCTCATACCAAGGATTTCTTTGGCTGCCCCAAATCCTTCATAGCAAAGGAGTCACTTAGCTGCTTCTTGAGTACTTTTATTTCCTGCATGTTTTTTCCTGCAACCAACATGTCATCCACATACAACACATGATAATATAACTGTTATCCTGAAATTTCTTTATGTACATGCAATGGTCAGAATGACATCTAATATAACCTTGCTCCATCATAAAGCTATCAAATTTTTTATACCATTGACGTGGATCTTTGTTTCAGGCCATACAAGCTCAAATTCAATTTGCACACCATCTCCTCTTTACCTTTGACCTCATAGCCCTCTAGTTGTTACATATATAGATCCTCCTCCAAATCACCATGGAGAAATGCAGTATTTAAATTAAGCTACTCTACGTGCAAGTCTTTTACTGCAACTATTCCAAGAATAGTTCTAATAAAAGTCATTTTTACTATAGGAGAAAAAATCTCATCAAAATCTATACCTTTTTTCTGTTCAAACCCCTTGACCACCAACTAGCCCTTGTATCTTTTCTTTCCTCCTTATTCCTCTTTAACTATATACACCCACTTATTCTGTAATGCTCTTTTTCCTTCAAGTAGCTTCACCAAATCCCAAGTCTAGTTATCCATGAGAGACTAATGCTCCTCATTCATGGCTTGCTCCCACTTCTTCCTGGAATCTACCTGCATTGCTTCATGTTTATTGGCTCTCCATTGTTAGTGAGTAATAAATAATAAAAGAAGGAGAAAAATGTTCAGGTTCTCTTCTTACCCTAGAAGACATCCTCAATATAGGAGTTTGGGGTTCCTATTGAGTAGGTTCCTGAACTGATTCATGTGTCACTTTCCCATTCGAAAGATCCTCTACCACTGCTTATTCTTTCTTGGATTCTTCAATGTTTTCCTACAACAGTTGCTTATACATAACTTTCTCATTAAAGACCACATCCCTCTATCGAATGATTTTCTTATCCTTAATACTCCAACATTTATATCCAAACTTCATCACCACCATAACCAATGAAAGTAACCATTTTTCTGATTTAGCCTCTAGCTTGGTTTATCATCTTTGTCAATATAGACAAACACCTCACATCCAAAGACTCTAAGAAATGAGTAATCAACTTTCTTACCAGACCAAGCCTCCTCAGGTATGCCTCCATCCAAGGCACTTGAGGGTCCTCTATTTATCAAGTACACAGTTGTGCTCACCGCTTCTGCCCAAAAAGAAAGAGGCAGTCCCGCATGTAACCTCATGCTCCTAGCACATTCCATTATTATCATGTTCATCCTTTCTAACACTCATTCTGCTACGGAGTTCTTGGAACCATCTTTTTCCTGCGTATTCCATTTTTAGAACAATAATAATCAAACTCATTGTTGCAATACTCCCCCCTCCATTATCTGACCTGGGACATTTTAGCTTAAGAGTTGTTTCATTCTCTACCAAGGCTTTCCATTTAACAAAATTGTCAAATACATAAGATTTATTTCTAATACAATATACCCAAACTTTCCTTATTACATGTCAATAAAAGCTAACATAATAATTTGAACCCCCAAGAGATGATACCTGAGCCGACCCCCACACATCAGAATCACCAGCTCCTTTATTTCTTTCTTTGTAGGTCCAACCTTGAGAAACTTTACAAGGCTTTTGTTTCCCTTATACGCAGTTCATCACATAACTCAAAACTATGTTTTTGTAAATCTGGGAAAATTCTCCTTTATGATATGCATGCCCTTATGGCTTATGACCAAGCCTATAGTGCCACAATGTTGTTTTCTAAATCTAAAGCCACAAGATTATAAGCATTAGTCCACTATCAGTGGTTAAATACAATGTTCCAACCTTCTTACCTCTTGCCATGACAAGATCAACCCTTGGTAACCTTCCAAGATTCATGTAAATTCACAATACAACCATCATTTCCTGACCCGTCGATATCAAATTTGTCTTAATGTAGGCACATGTCTGACATCCTTCAATAGCCATGTATTTCCATTTTGCATCTTATTGAATCCAAAAAAAATTCCAACTATTTGCAAGAGCTCATTATCACCAAGTAAAAACATGCCTGGAAATCCCCTTGAACATAATCAACACAATAATGTACTATGTGGAATAGCATGGAAATAAGCCCCCGAATCTAAAACCTAACATTCAATAAATATTACATTGCAAATTTGAATCAAAGCATCCTAAGCATTGTTACCTATTGCCACATTCACCTCCTAGATTTTATTCATAATTGTTTTTTAGACTTGGAGGTCATCACAGTGCTCCCAACAATATTCTTTGCATGCCCAGACTTTCCACAGTGCCAACATACCTTCTTAAGCTTCATTAGAATTTTAACCTTCTCCTGATCTTTTGATTTTCCATGATTTCCTCTATAAGGAAACACAGTCTTTTGTCTCCCTCTATGTTTCCACCGTCAAAAATTCCCTAAAGTAGAAGATTCCCTAGAAATTTTTCTTCACATTTCCTCACTTAGAATCACCCCTATAGGTCCTCAAACTTCAACTTTGAGTTAGCTACAAATGGAGTTTCTTATTGCCCTTATTAGGCTATTCCAACTCTTAGGTAAAGAGCACAAAATTAATAAACCCCTAACTTCTTCATCAAATTCTCTTGTAACCGAAGCTAGCATATTCACAATCCATATTAATATCATTCAAATGATCTCACTACTGAAACTATTCTTAGACATCTTCATATTAAACAAATTTTTCATTACAAAATATATTCGTTAGAGGTAAACTCATTTTCATATAACTTTAATAATGCATTACATCAGTTATTTTGTAGTATTTTCCTTTGAAACATTAAATAATACCGAAGATACAAGACCTAAGTGAATATGTTTCAAAGTGCCTTCCTATCCACATCTCATTCCGCATCCGTCATGCTCGAGGGTTTGTTCCCTTTCTCAGACAGTGGAATATAAAGATGGGTTTTTGATAAAGGTAACAACCATATCCATCTTCCAAAGACTAAAATGTTCCCGTTGAATTTATCAACCTTTGATCTTTCATCATCTGTCATAGCTCCCACTTCAAGCTAAAATTAGGAACCGATTCACTAAACTTCAATAAAGAGGGGAAATCCAACATCTGATACCAATTGTTAGTTCCCCCCCTAATGGGATAACATATTCAGAACAATCCCACGCAGTAATCGCAATAGTAGAAACTAATATGCTGAAACTATATTGCAAATCTGAAATAAAAGTGCAGAAAATAAAAGAACAAAACATAGAGACAAGATTTAACGTGGTTCATAATTTGGGCTACGTCCACCAAGAATCACTTGCTCATATTTTATTACAAGCCACCTCTTTCTCTCAATACAATACTCAAATCTATTTGGAGTTGTGCTCAACAAACTCTATTGAATTCACATTTGAACTCACACACATCTACAATGATATGTCTCTCACGAATCAAAAGCACATCAATAGGCAAACGTGCTTAAGCAGTTTTACAAATATTATGGGTACCAAAACCATGGGTGCAAAATTCTACCCCATAAACCTATGGGTTAAACATCCCGGCCATAAAGAAGAGCATGTTTCCCGAGATATCGGGAACTGTTTTTTCCTTCTGCCAAAGCAAATACAATTGTGGAGAGTTTACAATACTTTTAGTGTACAGTCTTTAACACTTCCACACATGAAAACAAGCTCCACAACATAACACTTTTGATGTCTTGTTGCCCTCTGACCACCTTCCAACTCCTTGACTTTGGCAAGTGGGACTCCAGCTCCCAAATAATTCCTTTCGGATTGCAACCAGGATTTGTCAGTTGATGCACATCCATGCGCTGCGTTGTATACTGCCAAAACTTGCATTGGCTTTCAGCTAAGGGCCGCCATATTCTAAGGGTCTATGCAATCTAACAAACAAATATGATCAGTATGTAACAGATGCACAGATATTGCCTACTGGATTCAATAACAATGTGCCTTCAACTACTAAAGAACTAGATGATTGTGTTTGACTACATGTCCATTTAAGGTATAGAAATCAGCCGGAGGCGTAGCTTACTCAAATCCGCTGAGGTCTCATTTACAACTAAAATGCCCTGCAAGCTACAACTAGCTTAAATAGACCTGCCTGACAACGTATTGCCACCTATCGTATCATGAGACGCCTATCTGGGAATTTGTAAGGATTTAATTTGCTACACCAACAGGTTTCCAACATGTTGCTTGCACCTTCTGCTACCCCTCTTATGCTGGTGCATCTCCGCAGTAGATAGTGACAAGTGTGAGTAAGTTGTTGACAGGTGTTGCCTGCAATTCTATTTGCAGCTAATAAGTCAGGCTCTTAATAATATTTCCCTGAAAAAAAGGAGCTTCAAACTCCACCTGATGTGGACACAAAATTTTGATGCATTTGCTGCTTCTCCACCAGGAACACCGCACTGAATTCTGCCCTACGAGGGTTTTGAATGAGACATCAAATTCACAGGTAAGGTGATGGAGCATCTTACAATATGTAGATTTGACACTTCTGCTGTGGATGGAGTCTAGGGTTCCAATTATGACTCGACATAGTTAAAGCTCAAACCATTGCAGGAATATTCAGTTTGTTGATATTGTCTTGATTTGAAGACCAACCAGACTCCCATTCCATTTTTAATTGAAATACCAATGGTTTCAACAGCAATAGAAAAACTTATATCCAATTTTTACCCAAAAAACAGAAACCCGACATGCACAATTCCAAAAAACTAAAACAGTGTATTAACTGTGAATCAGAACACCAGCTTCGTACTAAAAATAAACCCACGCCAATATTACAACATGATTGCCCGCCCACACGATGCTATATAAATGACATAAGTTTAATTTTCAGGGAAAACATAAAATAACCATCACCACCTTTTTCCTCCTGCTGTTCCTCCCATCCTTCTCTTTGTCCTTTTTACCTACAGTATACATGTTTTATATAAGCAACAAAAAGACGTCCTGGAAATGCAATGACCAAAACTAATGCATCACACTCGTGGAGATATATCCAATCAAGCAATCTTTGAAAATGTGCTCATACCTTTTTCCGAGCTCAGTCTCTTATCAGCATGGTTTCTGCCCCTTGCTAGCTTGCTTGCTCGTTCAGCATCTAACTGTGCTCTGTACTCTGTCATCAAGCGAGCCTCGTCAGCTTCTAACTCACCCTTCTTCCTTTCAGCTTCCTGTATAATATTCAGAACAAATACAAACAACACAATTATATCCTAAAGCATAAGCAATGTGAACATTGAGGAACGTAACAATGAATTTAAAACATAGAGATCATAGACAACTCTGTGCATTAGGCAATGCCTGCATTCAGACATTCCTTACAATCTTTGTTATTCCTCATATAGAATTTGCCATATATTTTACTCTTTTAACATCTTCTTGTGCCTAATAAGAGTTATCCGCAATTGAAGGGAAGTAGATTTGCCAAATTTTTCTACAACTTTTTCCATATTGAAAATTAAGAAAAATGTTTATTTTTACAGTTTCTGAGCACTTATAGAATATATTACTATTTGTTTCCATCATCTTTGGATTCACATGTATATACAACATTCTACATTCTGTTATGTTCAGGTACAACTTCAAATGGTACGTTTGCAGGTTTTAGAGTATTCAAAGAGTCTCTTTAAAACTTTTAGAATTTCTAAGAGTTGCAACTTGCATGAGCCTGGAAAAGGTTATAGATTACAGGATACAAGCACAAAAAATAATTGGAAACTATTACCTGAAACACTATTTCCTCATAACTAATATTTGAGTGGCAGAAAATTTATACATTTGGACTAAAACATATGAAGTGATTTTGAATGCAAAAACATGAAAATTCTTCAAATGCTTTTCTAGATACCCAATTTGCCATAATTTCATGTGTTTAGTTTCCCCTCACCTATAGGTAATTCACATTACTCCGTCCACAAAATCGCTGTCATTAAGAATCTCAAACATTAAATCAGAAAAGCAAAAACCTTTTAATGGCATTGCAATCACAGCCATGAAAAGAATATCTTGAGAAGGCTCCAATGATTGTCTATGTTTAAAATTTCATCTAGATTGGCCATATTTTCCTGTCTTTAATTTCCACTCATTACTTATAGGCATTTCACATTGCTGCATACACAAAATCACCGTCAATAAGAATATTAAACATAAAATCAAAGAAACAAAAATCTTGAGACCTTAATGGCATTGCAATCATGGCCATGAAAAGAAAATTTTGAGACAGCTCCAATAATTGATTATGAAGCTGCCTTCAATCTTCTGAAAATCTGCAGTAGTTTTATACAAGTTTACTTTCTTCACCATGTTTTAATTTGGTACTTTGGCTAGAGATATTTTAAAACATAGACTTTCAAAGAATTATACTTTTCTTCGCATGTATTATTATAGTCAGATTGTTGAATATTTGGTTTTATCAGCATCCCTTGACTTCCATTGCCAATGTAACTAACGTCACCATGTTAGTTTTATAGTTAAATTGTTCTATAGAGGATTTTATCAGCATCAAAATACATTAATTTAATAGTAGGAAATAATATCTTGAAAAGAAATTGTATCACATCCAGGATGTTGGATATTTTATAAATTAATACATCATAGAATAATATTATTATGTGTGTATAATGAGTTGTTGTAAACAACTCATCATTGATAAGTTTGAGTAGAGAGAATATAGGGATCTGATGATAAGGGTAACTCCACTAAAGTAGGAGATTATTAGCCTATATATATATGTACGCTTCTGTTGTTGAATATAATTTATTCCATTTATCTTTCAGTTAGTATCAGAGCCGGTTAACATCAAGCCTGTGAAAGCCATGGAAAATTCAAATTGATCAAGGGGCACTTTGGTTGTGTTATTGCCCCATTTAATGAAAAAAAATTATATATTAATTTCCGTTGTGTTTTCTTCAGTGTATTTTTGTTTTGAGCAATTTATTTAGCATCAACCAAGGCATTTTGGATGCAGTTCCGGCTGTGTGGTGTTCAGACCTGCCTGCTAAATCCAAGTGGATCATCTTTTTTGGACTTACCTGATATCCTCACATGTTTAATCGATATGGCTCCGACAAGTTTGGATGTACAGCAATTCTGAAAATATATATTATTGATTTGTTTATTATAATCTGCAGTCATAAGCATATCGTCGTGCATCCTGGCACATTTACGCTTACCATGTGCGTTATCATGGGTTTCCCAGATGCATGTCTTTGCTGGCCTTGACAAATTCATCCAGACTCTGTGCAGGTCTTAGACTTTGTTATTCTTTGATTCACTATTGCCATGCAATTTGTATACCAGTTATCTCGATCCAACATTTGATTCTGCAGTTCCGTTCTCTTTGAATACCATCTTTGTGACTCCAGTTGCATCCACTGCTCTTTTTTAGGCATCTGTGCAGTCTACAAACCCTTTCATGCATTCAGATTTGATAATGTCCAGGTGTGATAGTGCCATGTGTATACCCCCGGAGTCCAACCTCGTAACATGAAAATTCTGCCATCGCCACATAATCTGCTTTGTGGGCATATTGTCAAAGGAGTATTTCACAAATTAAGCCAAATAGCTTTTAGCTATAGACTAAGACTTGATTGCTCAGTAATTTTCATGGTTAGGATAAAAATTAAAATAGCTTATTTATTTATGTTTAGTGTTTTGTGGAATAGGCTTTAGGTATAGATTGTTAGTTATTATTTTACTGTTATCTAATTTCATTTTATATAATTTGTCACTTATTTTTAAACAATCTTACATACTATAGTTTAAAAACCAACCATATAAATAATAATGAAAAAGGTCATTGTATGTTGTCAATGTCAAGGTCACGAGTCAAATTCTCTCTTTGTAGCGGATGCATTTTCAGGAGAACCCAACAATCAATAGATATGTCAGTCCTATGGAAGGGGAGGTTTTTCTCATAAAAACGACATACAAATGAGCTTCAAGATTCAATCTTGCAAAGTGAGCAACAGTCAGCAGGGGGTAGGAAGCCCATCAGCAACCTCAAGTTCACCGCTAACTCAAACAATGCATACCACATTGGTGGAACCACCAGGTTGAGTCCAAATGACAACAGAGTCTGAAGAGATGTTAGTCATCACTTTCAGTGATGATTTAATGAAACCAAACTGCTCCAAACCGACTAATGTCAAGATTGGTGTCCAGTGGCAGTGGGTACCGATTATGTTGTTCGTGATCAAGGGCAGTGGCTGCAAAAGCAAACTGCTAAAATATAGAGCATTATATAGCATGTAATGCAGTTATGTAGTTCTCATTCAGTTGGTAACTGTTCAACCAATCTGTAACCACCTCTTCCTATATAATAAACGCTGTCACACTTGTTTGAGTGTGCATTCAGCCTTCTCTGAATTCTTTCTTCTCTTTGCATATGCTAACATTGGTATCAGAGCGTCAAAGGTTCACAGTTCGAGGAAGAAAGAAGCCATTCAGTCTGAGGAAGCTCTTGGAGAATGAGTACAGACAAAGGAGAAGCCTGTGGAGGTCATACAGACCTGGAGCATCTGGTTCTCCATGCACAGCAATCACTAGGGCATTCGTGAGGCCCAAAAGTTGTGATTTGTGGGCAGACAAAGAAAAACAAACAGTCATGAGGAGTTCTTGGGCAGTTCATGGGCTTTGTTGAACCATTCGAAGCTGTTTTTCAAAGACTCCCAGTTGCAAATCGTGTGAAGGAAAGGGCACGAGTTGTGGGCAAAGCTTCCGTTTTATACAGTCACAAATAGTCCTGGAGGGCAGAGAAGGAAGAAAGTCCTCCATTCGCGCAGCAAGAGACAGTCAGACAACCATTTGAGGCTGTTTTTTTAGGCAAATACGGTCGGTTTTGCACAAAATTGAAAATTGTGGTTCGAAGCCCAAAAGACGTGGTACAAGGGCATAAAGTCGTGGAGAACGTCAAACATGAGCAGTTCGAAGGCAAAGTCTGGTTCGAATGCCAGAAGTTGTGGTTCGAAGAACAGTCGTGTGGGCCAATAACAGTCCCAAGCAAAGTCATGAGGGCAAAATAATATTATTTGGGCAGAATAATATTGAGTCATGAGGGCAGAATAATATTTTTGGGCACAATAACATTATTTTTTCAGCAGCAAAGGTATTCATACTATTTGTTGAGTGAGTAATTAATTTCATACTTTTTGCTGGAATAAATAATATATTATTTTATTAGTGTGGGCAAAATATTATTTTATTATTTCCGTTACTTTGGAATAATAAAATGGCAAATATTTCACACTTGACCCTGCCAGAGACACAAAAATTAACGGGCACTAATTTCAATGTATGGAGCCATAAGATTTTGACCCTTGCAGAATTTTGTGATTGCGATAAAATAATCACGGGTAGTGAAGCTCGACCAATGACGAACTTTGCAGATTATGAAAAACATCATAAGGAAGCGTTATTGCCTCTCAAGTTGTCGGTGTTGGATGATATGATACCGGAAGTGCGGAATGCTATTGTGGCTAGCACATTGTGGGCCGATCAGAGGGATAAATATCAGACATCAGAAAAGAGTCGGGTTTTATACTTGAAGAATATGCTCTTTTCCGTAAAGTTACAAGAAGGTGGATCGCTGTCTGAGCACCTACTTCAGATGAAAGACCTCCGAGACCGATTATCTTCCATCAACAAAAAGGTGGATGACGATGATATGGTGGCTCTGGTTTTGAACAACTTACCTTCTTCGTATGAGTCATTTGTGGAGGCACTCCATTTAATGGCTGAAAGTCAAACACTCACATTTGACAAGGTGAGTTCCTACCTATTGCAAAAGGAGCGGAGACAAATTCAGGCAGAATCTAATTGTGACCAATCAGAGAGTGCTCTTGTCACTCAGTCAAAAGGAAAGTGGAGACATCATTCTGGTGAGTCATCCACTCGGTATCAGGTCACATGCTATTACTGTCACAAGGTTGGGCACCTTAAGAAGGATTGTCAGAAGCGGAAGTATGATCTTTCGCAACAAAACAAGAAGCCATGTGATGAGGAACATGTGGCAGCAGTTGTAGAAGAACAAGATTCAGATGACAGGCATGCTCTTTATTGTCTTACAACATCATGCTCGCATGACAATGGTACTAGTTGTTGGATCATTGACTCTGGTGCATCCACACACTTTTCATGTCGCAGGGACTAGTATGTTTCATTTACTGCAAATATATGTTTTGAATCAGTAGTACTAGCTGATGGAGAATCACTTGCAGTAGAAGGGATAGGAGATATATGCATTGTATTGAATAATGCTCATAAATTGTTGGTACGGAATGTTAGATATGTACCTTCTTTACAAAAGAATCTTCTATCTATTCGTCAATTAACTAAAAATCCCAATATTTCTGTGGATTTATGTGGGAAGAAGTGTGTTGTTTCTGATATGAAATAGAGATGGATGATTGCCCTTGGTATTGGGCAAGGTGGCCAATATCAACTTGTTAATCCTACTACGATCAACAGGAGTGCACGTGTGGAGGATAGCTCCACCATACAGGATGTGCAGAAGGTTGCAATGCCTTGGGAGTAAACCATTCCTCACAAATCTGTTGACTAGGATACAGTCAACCTACGTGCACTTATTGTGGAGGGAGTATCCACTATACCAGATGTACGGGAGGTGGACATGCCTTGGGAGGATGGATTTCCTCATTCTGAAGAACAGTTTGTTGTGGATGGAGACTCCACTATTCCAAATACACTAACGGTGCATGGTGAGATGGCATGCCAAGCCACTCACTCAGAGGTACTTTCTAGAAGGACAGTAGAGCATGAACAGTTTGTTCATTGTGTTGTGAAAGATTTTTCCCAACATAGGGGGATAAATGAGCAAATAGATCAGGAGTTGGTTCTCACTCCTACTGCAGAGCTGGTTATTTCTCCCACTGCTAAGACGGATGAGATGGAGATGGTTATTTCTCCTACTATTGTGGAGTTGGTTCTAACTCCTACTGCATAAATGGTCACATTTCTCTTATTGAGAAGGTTGGATGAGCACTACATGGTGTTGCAAGGACATGATCGAGGTAACTTCGATTGCAGGATAATTAAGTCTTTGTACAGACTCCAGTTGGCCGATGTTCATTGTGCGCTTCATGATCCTGATCAGGTTCTTGTTTGTTGACTCTGCCAGACCATTTCCTTGAGGGTAATAGTTGGAAGAAGTCTTCAGATAGATGCCCAGATTTAGAGCCCAATCAGTGATTTTAGTGCCAAGGAAGGCTTTTGCATTATCAGAGATAATGGTTTGAGGAATGCCAAACCTTGTGACTATACCTTCGAGAAAGTCAAGGATGACTGACTCGGTTGATTCCTTGAGTGTGACAGCTTCTGTCCATTTGGTGAAGTAGTTGTAGCTGTCAGCACCCATTTGTGTCCAGTGCTTGAAGGTGGATTGATCATGCCTATGAAGTCGAGACCCCATTGCGCAAAAGGCTGATCCACTTGGATTGGTCAGAGGGGAAGCGCTGCCAATCTCTTCTTTCCTGCAAAGAAAGCACATTCCTTGCATTTTGTGACCCACTTGTGTGCATCTGCAAATAGAGTAGGCCAAAAGATACCTGCCATTATGATCTTCATTGTTGTAGTCTTGGCAGAGAAGTGTCCACCAGAGAATCCATCGTGAAATTTTGCTAACACTTTTTCAGTCTGCGCGTCGTTGATACACCTTAACAACACGCCATCAAGATTCTTCTTGAAGAGAAGTCCATCAATCAAAACATAAGGGATAGATTGTAACCTCAGATGTCTTCTCTTTTCCTTGTTTAAGCCAGGAGGGTATGCACCCTTGGAAAGGAATGTGATCATGTCCTTCATCCAGTCGTGCATGCACCAGGATCTGTATTCTGCTCAAGTTCTACATGTGGGAGAGCTTCATCAAGAAATAATGAAGTCTCAGATTCATTGTGTGCATCCTCAGCAAGCTGCTTGCAGAGTGTGCTACCTCTTACCAGCTTTGTGGCTTTGATAGTCACATCATACTCCATGATTTTGGTCACCCATCGTGCTCTCTTTTCACTGATTTCTGCTCCCATGATGAAGTCTCTAACAGAAGAGTGGGAGACTAACACCTTGATATGATTTGTGGTGAGCATAATTTTGAATTTATTGAACATGCACATGATGGTGAAGACCTGCTTCTCTGTGTGACTATATTTTAATTCATAATCCTTCAGTGTCTGGCTGAAGAAAGCCACTGGTTGTTCCAGCCCTTGTTCATTTTCTTGTGTTAGGACAACAACAACACTTGCATCAGTGCCATAAGCATAAAGGATAAAATCCTTTGAGTAATTTGGGTTGATGAGTGTTGGGTGCAAGCAATCTCTTGCTTGATTTTGTTGAAGCTTTCCTTTCCTTCTGTTGTCCATCTGAAAGCTATGTCCTTCTTGAGCATCAGGGTGATTGGCCTTACCAGTCCTGCAAAGTTAGGAATAAAATGCCTAACAAAATTGATCTTACCGAGGAAGGATTGCAAGGCCTTTTTGTGTGCTGGAAGGGAAAGAGCTAGGATGGCTGAAACATGCTCAGGATCAATTGTGATGCCATCCTTTGAAACCACATGGCCCAAAAGCTTTTCCCTGTGCCACAACAAAATTACACTTCTTGGGGTTAAGAGATACCCCAAATTTTCTGCATCTCTCAAAGACTTTCTCCAGGTGTGCCATATGATCCATGCTTTGCTTTGAGAAGACTGTAATGTCATCAAGGTAAACCAAGATGAACTCATTGATGTAACCTTTGAAGGCAATGTCCATGGTGCGTTGAAATGTTGTGCCTGCATTTGACAGACCAAAGGGCATCTTCTGATATGCATATGTTCCCCACTTGGTTGTAAATGCCATTTTGAATTGATCCTCTTCCTTGACCAGGATCTGATCGAAATGTGAATACCCATCCAACATTGAGAATCTTTGTGTGCTGGCCACAATCTACAAAATCTGCTCCATTGAAGGAAAAGGATAATGATCCTTTAGAGATGCCTTGTTCAAATCTCTGAAATCAACACAGAGTCTGATTTCACCATTCTTCTTACGCACTGGAACTAGATTCGTGACCCAGGTAGAGTACTTGATGGGAAAAATAATCTTCACCTCAATGAGTTTGGATAATTCCTTTCTCATGAGGGGCTCTATCTTTGGATTGACTGGTCGCTGCTTTTGTCTGACGGGCTTGATACCAGGATCAAGGTCAATGGAGTGTTGAGCAACACTTGGATCAAAACCTTTGAGGTCTTCATACTCCCATGAGAATATATCACTGTATTTTTGACAGAGAGAGATTAAGGCTTATTTTTCATCATGTGTGCAAGCTTTACTGAGCATCATCTCCTTTTCACGTGCAATAGTGACTGGGGAGCAGTCTTCTTGTGTGGTGCATGCATATACTTTTCTTCACCCTTGAACTCATCATCAGGGCTAAACATTTTCTCTAAGGTGACCAACCCTTTAGGAAACTTATTTGTCTTAAGTTGTATTACTTGGTCACCATAGCTGTCATGCAAGTCAGCTTACATACTTGATGAGAACTCAACTTCATTCTGGATGAACTGGACGATCTGTGTGTCACTGTCAAACACTTTCAGCTGGTGTTGTTATCTGGAATGGATGGTCTAATCACCATCTTAATGTGTTGAGTGTTTCCTTTGACAAAGTCCTCAGCAGGAGAGAACTGTGAACCAAGTGTGGCCATTTGATCAGCTTCCTTATTCATTTTGTGTGGCACCACCTACATATTTAGAGCATCAAAGCTCTCAAGGAGGTCCCAAACTCTGTGTTTATAAGCTTTGAGAAGCTTATTCTTTGTTGCACTTGTTGGTGACTTGGTGGATAACCAATTTTGTATCCCCAAAGATCTGCAATGCCTTAATCTTCTTCTTTTCAGCAATAAGCAGACCATGCACCAGTGCCTCATACTCTGCCACATTGTTAGAACATGTAAACTGCAACCTGTGAGTGAAGAATAATTTCTCATCCTTAGGGGAAATGAGAATGACTCCTGCTCCCGTGTCATTTCTGCTTCTGGATCCATCAAAGTATAACTTCCATAGACCAGGGTTCTCTTCACTTTGCTTGAGTGCGTGCGACAACATAACTTCTTCTTCAAGAATGCAGTAAGTACCAAGCCCAGTTTCATAAGCTTCCAGTTCTTCAGCATATGGGTCAAATTTATGGTGCCTCTCCACCCACTCATCAAGTACTAGATCAGGAATAGAAGGTGGAAGAGGCTGCTCTTCAGAAACTGAAGCTTGTTCTTCTTGGATTAAACAGTTGGCTTGGAGAGGAGATGGGCATATGACTCTACATGATAGGAAAATATTGGCTCAGCTTGTATGGTAAACCAGGTACCATACCTTGTCTTGAGTAACATATGGGACCAATCATAAGACAAGTAACCACCCACTTTAGCAGTAAAATCTCTTGACAAACATAAGGAAAGCAAAGGGGGAAGATCAATGATTGAAACATCTTGAGTTATTGTCAGACTTAGACATGCATGGAGGGTTAACTCAAGATCCTTGATGATTCCTAGGGTAGTGACAGTTGAACCATCAAGTTGCAGGACTCCTTTTGTCAAGGGGCTATACTTAAGACCTAAGACATCAACAATCTTCTTAGGCATGACAGAAGTACTAGCACCTGAGTCAATCATACAGTTATGGACAAGATGTTTTCCTATGATCAAAGACATATAGAAGGGTGGGGTTTTAACAACTTTACTTACTTTCTTCTCCTCTTCTTGGCAGATGTTGATAGAAGCACATGACTTTTGAATAGTTAGATCAGTGTGCGGGAGTTGGGCCAAAGCTTCATGCAACAAGTTGCACTGGGATGGAATGGTTAGGGCATCCCACATTGTAACATTTATGTTTGTCTTTTTCATCTGGTCCACAATGCTGAATGGAAAACCCATTGACTTGTGCATTTGAGGAACAACAACATCCTTTCTTGGTTTCTCAGGTACAGAGGCAGGAACCTTAGCTGGCGCAGAGGCTTGACCTACCAAAGGAGGGGCATGTGCCACTTCAGGAGGAGCTTTGCATGGAGCCTCGTGTGTGGAAATTGAGAACTTTTACTACTGGATGTCTTAGTTGCTTCCTTTTTCTTTTGAGGGTCTACTTGTGCTGCTGGAATTGTGACTTGTGTGCCAGACTCGAGCATTCTCTTCTTGTATCTTGTGTTGTCTGCAACTTGGGTGTGGTCTGCTTGTATCCTCTGCAGCTTGGTTGATTGCACAGAAGTCCTCAGTGCCAAAGAACATCAAATTTTCCTCTGGAGGAGCTTCTGGCCTTTCTTGGTTATCTGCTTCAGGTGCACTTGTTGAAGGCTCACAGCTGGAAGCATTCTGAATCATGTAGGCTTGTGCGCATGCAACATTAGCACAATGATATTGACTATGAGGCATATTGCAAGGAAAGCACCATTCAGACTCCTGCACCATGTTGTTCTGGACTGGGACAAGTGCTTGACTTGTGTTGGGCACTGGAAGAGGTTGTGCAGGAGGAATAACTTGCAAAGGCAAGTGTGCATTAGCATGCCATCTATCATTCTGTTGGTTTTGTCTGTATCTTTGATTCCCATACTGATTCCACCAAGGTTGATTTCTTTGGCTTTGCACCTGATTGGAACTACCTCTGTAGGCTTGCGCCTGCTACTTCTCCAATGATATGACCTTGTTGGACAAGTTTCTAATCAGGGCCTTCAATTCATCATCTTCTTTTTGCTATGCAGGAGAGTAGGATGTAGATGCAACTGGTTGTGCGCTCTGCACTGGAACTGGAGCAATAGAAGGCTGGGGTGCTGGAGACATCTCTAGGAACAAGGGTGCAGGAGGCCTAGGTGCCAACTTACCAGCCTGAATGAGACTATTTTCTGCCCTTATTGCAATGTTGTATGCAGCAAGAAAGGTTCTACCTCCCATGGATTGAATCATGACTGAAATGTCACTATTCAAAGCCCTTAGATAGTACAAGAAAGCATGTTGGGTTGTAGGCCTTACCACTTGAGGAATTTTGTCCCAAGTCTTCTGGAATCTGATGTTGAAATCAGTCATCTGCTCGTTGGGTGTGCGCTTTGTTGTAGTCAGCTGCTCCACCAGTGATAAATGATCTGATTTATCTTCAAAGTAATTACAAAGAGTTGTTCCAAGCTCATCCCAGGTAGCAATAGATGCAGGTCTTAGGCCATAGTACCATTGGAGTGCTTTACCCTTGAAAGAGGTTGCAAGCAACCTGACAACAACATCATCATGTGTAATCAGATAGACAGAGCATACATTGGCCACATCTTGAATGTGTTCAACAAGGGTGATTTGATTTTCTCCTGTGAAGTATGGAATACTTTTGAGCATGGCCACTGGCATATCATGTTGAGCATTGAGATTGAGCAGGCTTCCACCAATGAAGCTGGCAAAGTTCCTTGGAGGAGGAGGAGGTTGAAGTGCCATGGTAGGGTGTGCTTGTCTATTTTGAGGAGGAGTAGAGTGTGTGTGGCATGCTAGAGATGGGGATGCGTACGTGGAAGATATGTTGTGTGTATTTCTTGGTGAAAGATGGAGGTATTCAAAGGATCCTTCAGCTGCAACACTTTTACTGGTATGCACTCTTCTCATAAAAGGTGCTCAGGACTACAAAACAGGAGCTCTGGAAATGTTGGGAGTCACCAGATGTGTTGAAATAAGCCTCCAAAGGCTGGAAATACTAAGTTCACACACCAGAACTTAGCAATATGAAATTTAAGCTTTCACTGTTGGTCCCACCGGGTGTGCCAGAAACTGTTGGTGGTCAAACTTGCACCCATGTCTCAGATCTGGAAGGATCGAGTCATTTGAGACAACAATGGAACCATCTCCAAGTTGTGGGACCTTGCGTGCTTGAGATGGATCTCCAGAGAAGGTCGGTTCCTCTATCTATTTCTACTGCTACTGCTACTCCTAATGCTGAAAGGGAAAACTAAGCTAACAATTCCAAGGGACCAGGGATAGAAGGATAACATGAAAGGAAAACTACACTAAAAGGTGATAGCACCAGAAAAAGAGGGATGAACACTATACGTTCTGAGTGAAAATGAAGGGAAATGCGTGAAAGAAGGCTAGGCATGTGTAGCACAACTAAAATGCATTTACCAGATCAGTTTCATGGAACACAACTAAAAATGGAACTGCAAGGGATGTAGAATGACACAACAAGCACACAATGTAAAAGAAAGGCAAGAAGAAAGAATACAAACATGCTTAGGATAGAGAATAGTCACAAAATGATGCTTCCATTACTTCCAGAAATGCACAGAACTGTTACAATGGTGAAAGAGGCTGATATCCACATGCACGAGCCAGATCTAGAGGTCTGTGACTCAAAATACAGAAAATATGAAGTCCTTAGCAAAATGCGTAAGGATCCAAAATGTCCAACATTAACAATGAGCCCAGCTCTTACATTTATAGATGAATTCATGGAAGAAGAAGAGAAGAAAGGAGGGAAAACCCAAATTTGAAATACAACCACCAACAAGAAGCATTCAATGCCTACAAATCCACCTGAAAATCTGTCAAATGCATTTCCCCAAGTCTGTTTGGCATGTTGGAGAAGGAAAGAGGGTGGATCAGATCAAATTGGGTGGTTGGAGCAATCAGATCTGCTCATTAATGCCCAGAAAGATGTTTTCCCATTTCTCACCTACCAGATCCACCAAGAATTTGAATTTGAATATCTAGCACTGTAGCCTATGTCAGCAGCTATCGATTGAGACTAGGTGCATGCCGATCAGAGCTCTGTAGCAAAAGATATGGTTGTCAGAAGTTTTTCAGAGTCATCTACACACGCAAGACATGTGGCATGTGTGGATTGGCTGAAAGGATGACCAACTGTGCAAATGTTCTTGTCATTTCTGCCACGTGTCACTCATTGATTTGTTGCAAGGATTCGGTGCCCTGTTGGCACACTTTGACTGGTTGTGTGTGGCACACTCAAGCATGTCAGAGAATGACATGGCATGAAATGGTGTAGAGGAGGGTGCAAAGATATGTGCATGGAAGAATGAGGTGTGGAAGAAATACATAAGGAAGGCATGCATAATCGCAACGTGCGTGGAGGAAATGAGGAAAAACGGTGAGTGGAGAATGTATGGTCAAGGCACAACTATTACAAGGTAATGTGTGGGGTGCGTGAGAGGGCCAAGGGACTTAGCTGATTGAAGAAAGTGCAAGGTGTGTGCAGGATGAATAACTGCTAGGAAGAAGGTGAATGCACAGAAGATGTGTGCAAGGTAAGAGTGGAACAAAGAGGAAAAGGAAAATGGAAAGGGGAGAAGGGGAAGCGTGCAAGGGTGCGCGAGAAATAGTGACCAAGTGAATGTGCCAAGGAGACAACTGAGGTGTGTGCCACTGCAATGAAGATCTCTGAGTCAGAATATGTATGTAAGTGGATGATTATTTAATGATAATATAATAATTAATGAGACCAAATTAAATTTAGTAGGTCTCATATGGATACAACTTTTAGTTATGAGAATGTTTAAGTTAACCAGTATAGATGCCTTAAATGCATCTATCAAAAAAAATGCCCAAAAATATCAATCTCAAGGCTCTTATCTTACATTAATAATAGAGCCTTGAGGTTGATATTTTTGGGCATTTTTTTATAGATGCATTTAAGGCATTTATACTAGTTAACTTAAACATTCTCGTAACTAAAAGTTGTATCCATATGAGACCTGAATTTAATTTGGTCTCATTAAAATTCCATAATATATAAAATTACCCTTATACAATTTTTTTAAACTAAGAAGAACCTGCAACCAAAAAATATTACATTTAAAATCAAGAGCACATTACCATAGAAATCAATATATTTGAATCTCTTTAATTAATGTACTTTTAATATATTCATTTAAATAGTGAGATGCAATAATTCTAACCTATTTGGCTATTTTAAAAGACATACAGATATTTATTTCAAAAATGTCTCTCCGCATAATATGTAAAATTCATTAAACTAGTGAAATCCAATATATCTAGCCTATTCATCTAGTTTAAAAGTGTTTTTTATTTTATATTGTCTAGCCTAAAATACTTAGGGTTATGTCAGCCATTAAAAGTGAGCACATTCACTCCATTACATCCTTCTAGCACCCCCTAGGATGCCATTGTAGGAACACCTATCGGCACAATCACAATAACAATAACAATAATACACACATTTTAATTTAATTCAGTTTCTGTTAATTCGGTTTCTGTTTTGCATTTTCCAGTCTAAAAGACGTGAAAAAAAATAATAATCTTGATGAACATTTAGAATTACAGTCTTCAGATCAGATCTATTTAGACCATTCAAGATCTAGGGTGTCTGCCCTACATTTAGAACAATATATAGCAAGTTTCAGTTGGGCTCATAACAGAGAATGCAGTAAAACCAAGCATCTTTAAAAGTATAACTATAAAACAGTAAAGCCAATTATTATGCATAGGAACTAGGCAGTACAGCTCTATTATCATTGCAACTGTCTTATTCTAGTAGGAAATATCTTCGTCTGTTCCATAAAGACTACCTCATGCAGCCTACTTACATCTTTGTAGTTTTAAGTTATTAATACTAATGCATATCACCAAATACATACCCAATATATGGCCACAAGCCACAAATAAGAGTCTTCACCACCTAAAAGTGATTCAAAATTCAAATCCTATGCTGGTCATGCTATTTGATGTACTAATTATCAAAAAACAGTTTTCATAGAACCAAAAAATAAGAACTGAAGGAAGAAATAATTCTTAAACAATGATTCAAACTAATTCAGCGATCAGCCTGACTTTATTAGCAAGCAATTGAATAGAAATATATCCTAGAACAACGGGAAAAAATTGAACCTATTAATCAACGTTGACTAAGACATACCTTTTGTCTTCTGTTGAACTCGTCCCAAGTGACCGTGTGAGATGTTTGCAAGCTTGCCAAACGAGCAGCATGCCACTCTGGTGAATGAAAAGATCCATCCATCTGCGATGGTCCTTGTCAATAACTTTCCATGCCAACAAAACCACAAAGAAAATCTCACACTTACTCATTCACCATGAGTACCATCCAATGATAATTTACCATTGTGAATTGTGAATTGAGAAAGAGAAAATTTACAAGGACTGGTCTTCATAAGAAGATTACAAGCTTAGGCTCCACATGATTGCATCAACTGGCCTCACACGGGACCTTGTGCAGGATGGCAACACAACTCAATGGGAAATATTGTGACCCCAGCAAAGTGACATAGTACATAAAAATAAAAAATAAAAGAAACATTAACGAGGATAAGCACGTGGATCATTAAGTACGGAAAAATGAAGCAGCATGGTTGACACAACTTCATAAAAAGGCTATAGATTAACTTTAAAAAAAATGCCCTCAATGGAGGGGCTAGAACTTTAAAAGTCCTGCTTCATTTTGTGCATGTTTTGGCCTTTAGTGCCAAGACCACTATCCTGCCTGGGCGGCGGTTCTGAAACTGCCACCCTGCACAAAGCGGCGGTCCTGAGCAATTTTTCCATATTCCATCATGTATATTTTTAACATGTGACAATTCACTTAACTTCACTTTTAGGATGCATTTGAGAACCAGCATTTGTAACTGAAAAATGGGGATATCATTGATTGCTTGGTTCTCCTTCCCTCTTCTATATTTGCCAAGGATGTATATAGGCTGACTGAGAAATTGGAGAGTCGATAGGCTTATTGCTAGTAATTGACATGAAAGCTAAGAATCCCAACCCCAATTCTTCTAAGGATTCTCATGCTTGTCATTGTCAAGGTCCTATAAAGAGCCTGAGCAATAATTTTATGTATCTTGCATAGTATTGTTGCCGCAATCCTGCTAGGAATTGCATAGCCATTAGCTACAGATCTCTTGTGTAATATCTCTCTTCTACTTGCATTGCTTTGCCAAACTACCTTCAAGTTGCCATTGCTCACAGTGTCTTCTTCTATTTTTGTTACGGTAAGCATTAAACCAAGTCCTTGGACTCATACTGAACACACAAAGAAAGGAGAAAGGATCAAATATTGAGGGGAAAGACATAGATACAACTGGATTTTTCAAAGATCTTGTTTATCCAAGTTGAAGAATTATCCTCCGTCTTGTTTGCTTCATTCTGATCACAAATTGAGCAATTTTGAATCATTAGGTTTCAATTGTCACCCTCATTGAGGGAAGCATCGGTTAAAACTGTAATTGTGAACAGTTTTGGGAAATCATAGACAGTTAAGCTCAAGTAGAGATTTAGGAATTTTTTAGCTCTGTGACATTACTGGGGAAGTTGTGGGGAACAATAGCTCGTTTTCAGGGTCATGATTCTGTTCTTCACCTCTGACGTAAGGTTAAAGAAAGACCTGTTTTTAGATTAGGTTTTTTGTTTTAGATTTAGATTCTACATATTCGCACAAGTAACCAACTACGATCCAGCTCGATTACTTGTCTTTAGTCCCATGTTTATTAAATTAGAACGCGATTGACTTAAAAACCAGAAAAGATCAAAACCATTTACTTTTAGAGATGGATTAGTTTGAACTTTCATTGTTTTGTTTTGCATATATTGTGAAAACGAAGAAAACATCAGATTAGGTTTCCTTTTATAGTTAGTTTGTTTTATCAGGATCATTTCAATTTCATTTTGATATGACCATGCAACGGCCCAGTAACGAAGAATAATACGTACAGTTGATGATCCTTTGGTTCCACAACACCAAATGGGTCAGAGTTGATAACATATATCAGATAGGGAAGTTTACATAATGAATAGTTAATAAGGTACACACACCTGCTGAACATTCTCTGAGAAAATAGAATGAGCTAAGCACATTAACAGCCCTGATTGTGCGTTAACTCCATAGTTTACAATTATTGGAGGACTGACTCCTATTGCAGATAGGGCCTCCCATGAATTACACTGATGCATGACTCATAATAGGATCACGCTAGCCTGCTACGAGTTTTTGGTTATGGATCAATTCAGGTCCCACAACCCAGATGTGGCCTTGATGAACTGCTACTCATGAAAGATATTGACATTGAGTTTTCGTGCATCAGTATTTAGATGCATCTACCACGTACCACTGGATGATCATTACACAACTTTAATTATTGAACAATAGGCAGGGCCAATATAGGCTAAGACAAAGAAGAGGATGGAGACCAGATACATCCTCCATAGTCCATACAACTGTCAACTACGCCTCTTGTTCTTACTTCTTTGACCTTGATCTGGAAATCTATCAACGAGGCACATCACAGGTCTGAATTTACCATGTGTTCAACAACCAGATGAATAGAATCTTGGTAGATCTCGATATTGACTGGAAGTCTCCGAGTTATGCTCCTCATATGCGGATTTCAATCAATGCCTCGAGGTTTTGGTGTAATGGTTTGCATTAAATTTGGTATTAGAGCGACCACCCAGGTTTGAGTCCTGGCACGGGTATCTAAGGTTGGCATTAGCATTATGTTCACCAGGGCTCGTATAGGGCATGGCGTGTGGTCCCATATATACATTGGGCACAAATCTAGCCTCGGGGTCCTAGGCTACGGAAGCGTGGTGGGATGTTATGATCCTCATGTGTGGATTTCACTAACACCTCGAGGTTTTGGTGCAATGGTTCGTTACACATTGGTAACCTACAGAGGAATAACATAAGATTGGATATGTCGTAGATACATGTAGTATGGTCTGGACCCAACCGGCTGGTATGTTGAACATGTATAAGCTACCAAATAGGGTATACTGACAGGTACATCACCTTCACTCTATGTGGTTTCAAATAACTGCTCAACTACTCAAAACAGCTGGTTCTTCAGGAATACAATCGTGGTGGGATGTACATCCTCATTGAGGAACTTGACCAAACACCTCGAGGTTTTTGCAGCAAGCATGGCTAGAGATTTTAAAGCTGCCACAATACAATAAATGTAAAAAGGAGTGTCGAGCTAAAAATATGTTCATATATATGTCAAAGTTTCAAGTACAATTTCATCACACCGTATAAAAAATGTGGTAAAAATTCCCAATCATAGGCCAAAAATTAAAAAAAAAGGATATACTAAACATTAAATTATATGCGGAGTACATTAAATAAACATTGGCATATCCTTAGTCTCCTGCCAGACACTTCTGTATTCTGAGGTAGTAGGTCTGAGGGATTTAGTGACAACGTGTATGTCAATGTGTAAGTATTGAGAACCATGATCATGATATTGACAAATGGTGGGATTTTCTATGGGATTTACCATGAGAATGTCCATTTGAGTCTATGCTTTTAGTATCCCCACTATGATTAGATCTTCCCCCTCTTAGCATCTCTCAGTAATCCTCAACCTTTTGTGTCAGCATTGTAATCTTGGTCTACATTCGAGAAGAGATATGGACTAGGGTCATGTGTTAGTGCTGGTGCAATGAGAACACTCCTATATGGTGGATGACCTGGACCCTAGGATTCTTTTATCTGCTAATAAGGTGACTCGAGATAAATCATAAGTGGTGGAGACATAGGTCAGAGTTGTAATGGAAGAAACATTGAGTAAGCATCTCACCATCCTGCAGTTGTAAATGAAAAACACATGCCCGCATCAACAAATAAATAAAATAAAACAAAATAAATATTACTAACATATAGGTAAATAAATATAGTCTTTGAAGTAGGGGAAAGATACAATCAAGAATACTCACTAGGATCTCCCTTGATCCAATCAGGATCTACAAGCACCCCCTGTACTATTACAGACCCCTCTACCTCTTCCTTTGCATACTCCTCCTCATCCTTGGTTTCCTCCTCCTCCTATCTTCTACCCTACTAATCAAGGTCTGACTTCTCTAGTCTAGAGCATGTCTCCTCCTCCTCCTTACATGTGCCTCACCAATCTATAATACCTAAGCTAGCCCTTCCCCTCCTCCAACAACCTATCTAGGTGCAGTTGTAGGTGTCCTAATCAGTACCCTAGGGACTACTACTATTCATCTGAGTTAGCAGCATATGAATTTTTCCAAGTTTGTGCCAGTCTCAATACTTCAGGTTTTTTTCCTAGTTTTCCTGAACTGGAAGAGTCCCTTATTCAGGCCGGTCAGGGGCAAGCACAGTCTTCAGGTATTACCCCTCAACTCCAGGTTCAGGCCTGATAGCGCAACCAGTGGTGGAACTTGGTCTCTGAAGCTCCTCCCCACGAAAGATACCAAGCAGCATAGACCATCTAGTGATCACATCTAGCGATACCAACCCCACCAATTAAGGTTAGAATCTTCAGGGAATACTCCTGGTGAAAGCTGCTGTTCTCCACTCAGCCATGTGGAGGCCTCACGGCAAGTTCCCCTATTCCTGAGAATGGGGGCTAAGTGGGGGAGAAACTCTTCCAGTAGCGCACCTGAGAAGAAGGCTTGGCTGTAAACGACTGTGCATCGGCTCAATAACTTAATTGGTATGTAGCGAGGTCAAGTTTGTCCCAATCTCAATACTATTCCATTATTCAATTGACATGCGGCGAGGTCAAATTTTTCCCAGTCTCAATACTATTCCATAACGCAATTGACATGTGGCAAGGTTGTGGTGTAATCAACATGTGGTATTTAAAAGCAAACTAAATTTAAATACTAAAAAAGTGTGGATTATCCCGCACTTGTTAAGCTTTACAGTTGAGTATGCAACAACTGTAATCTTTATAAATAGCAAAAACAAAAGAAAATGTCAATTCGGCAGTTTCTTCCAAATTTGAAGAATAGCAAACCGACGTACACTCTTAGTACTGAGAAGTACCAATATTGGAGAGTAACTAGCATCTGATGTCCATTAACCATTGCTTGGCAAATGCCTGGCAAACGATATAAACGGTGACCCCTACTAAAAAGAATTTAAAAAAAAAAAAAGTGACATTCAGTCCTAGGGTTTCGAAAATTCACAAAGAAAAGGTCACGGTATCAAATCCCATGGAGTCCTTTAAGTTGTATACTTAATCGAAGTCCCAATGCAAATGGGTAATCGATCCAATTAAGAAGAAGAAGACTAGATAAATAAAATAAATAGAGAGAAGAGTATGGAAGGATCCACACCATTCCGTCTTCGATTTCATCCGGCCCGCCAGCAGAGGCCATCTTGGCCCTCTGCATGGCTTTGTACGCCTGGTTCTTCCCCATTCTCCACCTCTAATGGTTAGCCCACAATCCCACTTTTTCTCTGGCGTGTTACGGGTTCGATCACGGGACCTGTCGAAAATTATACATGCGTCTTTATAGTTCTATTCATATTGCACTCCACAACGATTATTGGGCGTTGGAAGAAGAGAGGAACTAAGCACTGCCGGTACTCATTGATCTTCAAATTTGAAAACCGCAAATATACCTGAAAATAACTCCTCTTTCATGTGACCAACCAGCTTTTCGAGGGTCACTTGCTCTCACAAAAGTTGTGGTTCGGGGACAATTAGTTTGGGTTTCCATGAAAACATTTTTTTATTCCTTTGAAGTAGGGAGTACATATATAGCATCCATTGATTGCAATAATTGTAATTTTTTTATATAATTACTTTTGGGGTTGACATATGATTAAAAAAGAGAATGGAATTAGATGCATGCACAAATTAATACGGAAAATCTGATGGACAAGAGCGGAGGGAAAAAAACGTGAGGGTTAGGGTTTGTAGGCACACCAGACACCCTAGTGACAAGGGCACGGCAGCAGGTGACAACCCTTTCTCCCGTCTTAATAGAGGCATTACAATCTGTGTTGCTTCTCATGGTTGTTTTCACTCAAGGTTTACATGGATGAGTGATAGGCTTAGGGGCATCTACTTCAGCAAAACTAGTCTCCAATAAAGATGTTGCTCGGGGCAATGAATCCCCTTCAACAATATTGCCTTTTGTCATGTCAAGTTTGTATATCATTAAGAAATCAGACGATTTGCCTATTCTGGAGGTCAAATATCCTGAGGTAAATGAGTTCTCTGCTTCCCTTGGATCTATTGATGTAATTTATCGATTTAATGGGTTTTTGGCCGAAGTCAGTAGAACTTCAATGGATATCATCCAACTAGACCAAAGACAATGATGTTATGTTAGGTTCTAAGAGTTTCTTTATAGTTCAGCGCCACAATGAGGAGATTATTAAAATGTCTTTGAAAAAGGGCATTGGTTTTGGGGAAGAGTAAGTCTCTTTGTTACTCCATGGTTTCCAGATTTTGACCCCTCCACTGTGGTAGTTTTCAAAATGCAAGTTTATGTCCAACTCCCAAATTTGCCCATTGCTTTTTGGCTTCCTCTTATCATTCACGATATTGAAAATTCTTTGGGAAGATTTTCAACTCAAATGACGAGCGAAGTGGGTAGCATATATACACCCATGTTCATATCTGTGTGGAGATTCACCTTAACAAAGGTCTCCCAAACAAGATGATTCTAAAATAGGGTAGTTTTTAATGGACTCATGAACTAGATTATAAAAATATGACATTTAGGTGTTGGTTTTGTCATCAAATAGACCATCTTCAAGAACCTTACCCTCAAGCTTTTTGGCAACCTAAACAAAAAAAGACATCCTTTCAAACCTAAAAGTTGGCAACCACATGAGCCTATTTTTTCATAAGCCAACGTCATCAAATAGACCATCTTCAAGAACCTTACCCTCAAGCTTGCGGGCAACCTAAACAAAAAAAGACATCCTTTCAAACCTAAAATTTGGCAACCACATGAGCCTATTTTTTCAATAGTACTAAAGATTTACACACTTCAAATGTGGGGAAAGAGAAATATGAAGGCATAGTGATTTAATATAAATTGAATTGAATCTTAATTTCATAGCAATTATTGTAGTGTATGATATACAAATGTTTAATGTACAGTAAAGACACAAGCATGTACAAATATGAAACCCTAAGCAAGAGAGGGAGATAGAGACACATAGTTGATTCCTGAGAAATATGGAAGTGATCTGGGCAGGAGAACTATTGGAATAGACTATGGGCAGTGTCGTCAATGCTCGTTGGATGTTCTGGAACTTGGAACAGTGTAGGATAGAAGCGCACGTAGGAGGACAAGAGCGCTTAGGTGCTAGTGGCTGGATCTGAGCATTGGTGTCTATGCAAATAGTCAGGATCTGATCTCTTATGTGTAGGAGGAGTTTCGTTGTTAGTTTTTGTTTGTCACTTTGGGTTCACTCCTTGATCATTGAATGCACTTGTAACCTGCAAAACAAATTGTTTATTTGCACATGTCCACAAACCACATCAAATCTAATAAAAAAGATGCAGAATGTGGAGTCGGACTAACCCCGGTGGTCACCCAAAGAGTGAACTTAGTACCGAGCGTTGCACTACATTTCAGACTCCATGTAGTTCTGTGTGAAAGTGTGTGTAATAATGCCCTATAATTCCCTTGTGCAAGTTACACAATGATAACCAGCTAGATCTAGAATATAGAAAATGCATAAAATGTGTGGATGGAATAGAATAGACTTCCCCTCCTATGTTATGTATGCAGAAGTATGCAACCCTTGTCACTTGAGTGAATGTGCTAGATGGATGCTTTAAAGTATTTTGTGCCTTTGGATGCAAGTTTAGGTGATAGTAGATAATGTTAGTGCTTGGTCCCTTCTTTGAGAGCTATAACTATGTATATATATGATTTCCTTGTTCAAATTTTGTAACTGACATCTGGAAGGCCATCGACCCAAAAGTATAAAATATGCCTGAAAAAGTAAAAGAGACCCAAAATCAGTGAGTAAGGGAGAAAGGGTCAGGAGCGCCTAGAGAGGGATAGGAGGGCACCTGGGTTAGTGTCTTAATTGGGCGCTAGTGTCTGAAGACCATAAAAGATAAATCAGTGAAAATCCAGATAAGGTTGTAAGGTGTGTAAGGACCAAATAGAAAGTATAAGAAATATTAAAAGGAAAAGGACCAAAAGATAGGTGTCAATTACTAGTTTTATTGCTTAGGAATCATGTATATATTAGTATGTGTATAGGACCTAGAAATGTACCCAAGTGCATGTGATTTTGTGTCTACACATAGTTTACTTTTTTTTGCTCTGAAAGAAGACATCACATATTATATCAAAGATTGTAATGGTATCTAGTCATAATCTAGCTCATTAATACTTAGTGAAGTTCCTAAGTAAGAAAATAAAATGTAACCCATGAATTGGAAACCTTTGACTTTGCTGACAATTAACACTTTTTAATCTGAGAATCCTTACTATTCTAGAATTCTAGGCTAAGTTTTTATACTCCAAATTTTATCCTTATCTTGGACTATGATAAAAAAGAACCAGGAAGCCAACACCTTAAGACACCCCCCATATTTCAAGGGAAAAAGGAAGGCCTTGACCGCTTCAACAATGAGGGTTCTTTCAGCTCAAACATATTTCAATTATGGGGTCCTACATTTGAGATTGCCTACCTTATAATTTTTTGCACTACATCTTATGATTTTGGTAGTGCATCCTTTCATAGGGTTAATAACTAATTTGATTTTTCAATCAACAATCACACAATATTACTAAAATATGACAAGATTTGATCATGAAAAATGACCAAATCAACTTAAGCATTACCTAAACCTGGGATAATATCTGCAATCTATTTTTAAATATAAATGACATTAGTTTGTTGAACAGTATGGTGTATAGGGTTTACAAGGGCCTTTGATTTATTCTTGTACAAACATGAAACTTCTTATGGATTAAATCACATTCTAATTCCATGTACACATTTATTAAACTTTTGAAATTTAATTATAATTATTTTATTACACGTGATATACAAACTCTTTTATTTTGAGATGGGTGACCTAGGCTTCAAATTTTTCATATCACACATTCATAGAACTAATTTTAAGATCCATGATAGTGAAGCACTCAGTCATAAAGTTCACCATTGTGATAGATTGATGGATGAGGATTGAGAACATTGACTTTCTGCTAATGGTGAATATTCAACTAAATTTGAAGATATTTGCAGGGTTTTGTAGCAGAATTTATATTTCAATGCTGACCAACCGAAAATTCTCCCATTGAATTTGCTGATTCTTGGTGTGATCACATGTCGACCAAAAATGACTATGTGCAAATTATTGAAAGAGCCCCCAATCCATCATATTTCTCCATCTTACAATATGATTTGGGTCTAGGAAAACACTCATTTAGATAATTTGTGGTCACATGAAGGCACTTTTGTATAAAAAGTGATTGGGCTTGTTGAAAAAAACACTAATGTTGTATGGGATTTTTCTCTTGAAATCGCCCATATTTCATAATATTTAGTGTTAACTTGATTCATGATCAATGAGTAAATACATATCTTAAGAATATGGTTGCACGTAGAATCAATCCTAGGTATCATAAATTCTCACATTCATTTTGATATTGTTAAGATAAGCCTAATATTTTAATTATATTTTGTACATGTCTTTGTCATCGAAAATAGAATTTGTGTCCTCCTTACACTCAAAGGAGTTTTCTCTTCCATTCATATGTTCCTTTTTTACCTTATCCATTTTAACAACAATTTAAAAAACAATAAAATCAACTGAAAAATTCAATTTTTATTTTCACTTTCTAGCATCAAGGTACTCATTTCTTTCCTCCATATCATTATTATTACTTAAATTATTAATGTTTTCATTTTCAAGTAGGGTCTTTATTTCTTTTTCTACAACTCTACAATTTTCATGCACATATCTTAAGTTCAAATCACATCTTATCGATCTCGATATCTCTATTATAGAATTTTATAGATCCATACACAATGTTTTTGTGCTTTTTTAAACTAAAAATCTACTACTATTTTTAATTGAAAAATCTCCACATTTGCTTGTCCTTATCAACCGTCATGTCATATTCATAAGCGTTATTTCAATCACTCAACAATGTTATGTCATGTGGATGTTAGGACAATGACACTCTTTTTTTGCACATATTTCTCACCACACTATTAAGGTGGAACTTTTTCCCCTAAAATATAATCGATTATCTAACAAATATTGACAAGATATTGTTTTGAGTTATTTGTTTTTAACTTATTTATTTGATTATGTAATAATTTAGTAACATTAACTCAAATGGAATATGGCAGTTTTTATTCATACTTCTCAAAAATGTTTCTCTAATAAAACAAACCATTAAATTAGTTTTACAAATTACATTGACGCATTTCATCTTCATTGAGATAGTGTACTTTGATTTCAACGATAACTCCTTGACTATTTGTTCATAATTCATTTGCTGCATACATTGTCTACCTTGCAAACCATGTAACAAAAAAAAAGTGATATTACTACCATACAAATATAAGACACTTAACTAACTATTTCACATAGTTCTTATACAATTCAACGAAATATGTACATACGACATTTAAATGTTATTTACAAATATTCTAATTATTATTTGACATTTCATATATCATCACTCAAATGATTTTAATTTCAACAAGATTTATCATTTCATGGTCTTGTTATATGTTAATCTTTATGTGATCTTGATTATATGTTAAATCAATTGCATCAATTGACTTTTTTATTTTTATTATATCTCGAATCCATTACATTAACCAACATTTTTATCTTTAAAATAAACATTTTATTTAGTACGTCTAAACTTTATAATATAGAAACATAAATAAACTAATATTATAGTAATTTATTTGTTCCGTGTAAATAATTAATAAACAAACAAATACAATAACACCATATCAATTCATTATTAAAGTAGTCATTACCTAAGTATTAACATATCACATATTAAGCATGTGTCTCATACAGTTGACCATATTTATTTTATTCCTAGATGCTTCAATAATAAACTTTATATGTAAATACACCTTTTTATTCAATAGTCCATTTTGAAAAGATAAAATTCATATCTTGTATTGTTTAGTTCATAATCTCAGGATAATTACTAGTATAACATACTCCCTATAACAAACTTTGCAATTATATGAGAATTTCAAGTATAGCATCAATTGAGGAGAATTGAACAAGCTTACTTTTAACTACAAAATCTTTTGCAGGAATAAGCCATTACACGACACTTGTTAATTTTGGCAATTAGTTTAGGTGTTGAGGTAGTCCACCTTGGGATGCGGTCCTATGAAAGAGGTAAACTAAATTATGTCTTAAGGAAACATATGATCCTTTTGTAATTACATGGTTCTATGTGATTCCTTAATTTTCTATGAAAATAAAAAATACAAGGTTTTTGTATATACATATAACGTAGAAGGAATTCTATGTAGAATCTGAATAGAATATTGGAGGGAATTTTTTGGAGAAAATCACAAGTAGGTATGTTGTGTGGTAGAAGAAAGCTGGAGAATTTTTAAGCAAGTATAATTTTTTGTGCCCCGCTACTTGTCTTGTTGGAAAATCATTTTTGAAGTTGTTCATAAATTTTAGGATTTTTTTTCAGTGGAAATAATAAATTTGTATTTTCATGGAACATCATTTGTTAAAGTTATAAGAACAATAACCCTCAATATAGGACCCCTAGTCTAAACTTAAACTTAGACCTTCACTATAATGGATTTTATTAAGCTAAATGTGGAAATAAAAGCCTAATATGATGTTATTGTAGCAGTAAAATAAATGTGTTTTACTTTTGCTTATAAATTACACCAAACAACTTCCAAAATAACTCCCCTAGTTATTTGGACAACTTACATTCCATTCTGGCTCTCTAAGGTTCTACATTACAGGTTTGCATGCACTTCATTTGCTCCTTTGGCACATTCCCTTGGTTGCAGATTCTCATCGCACCCTTTGTGCACTCCTCCTTTCCTTCACCTTCCTTTTCCTTTTCCTCTTTGTTCCATTTTCCCCACATACACCCTCTGCACATTCACCTTCTTCCCAACAGTCCATGCTTCCTATGCGCACCTTGGACTTGCTTCCCAAAATTAGCTAAGTCCCTGGCATCCTCGTGTGCCCCCTTCCTTACTGCCACACATTATTTTGTAATGATTGTGCCTCTTCCATACATTTCTCCCTCAGGTATTCCTCCCATTTCTCCCATGCACATTACCTTTGTGTGCACCTTTTCCTTTGTTTTCCTTCCACACCTTGCTCTTTCACACATGTACCTTTGTGCCTTCTTCTACACCCTTATGTGCCATGTGGCATCTGTTAGACATTGAGTGTGCTACACACAACCAATCAAAGCATGCCAAATCCTTGCAACAAACCAATGAGTGACACGTGGTATAAAATGACAAAACACTTGCACAGTTGGCTGATCTTTCAGTCAATCAGTGTGTGCCATGTGTCTTGCATGTTCAGAGCACTAACAACTTCTGACAACCATAACTTTTTCTACAGGGCTCTGACACATGCACGCCTAGTCTCATTTGAAAGCTGCTGACGTGGGCTACACTCTAGATCATTCAAATTCAAATTTCAGTGGGATTTGGTAGGTGAGAAATAGGGAAACATCTTTCTGGCCATTAATGAACATATCTGATTGCTCCAACCACCTAGATTTGATCTGATTTTCCCTCCTTGCTTCTCCTACATGCCAAAATAGACTTGGAGAAGTGCATTTGACATATTTACAGGTGGATTTGTAGGCATTGAATGCTTGTTGTTGGTGGTTGTGATTCAAATATGAGTTTTCCCTCCTTCTCCTCTTCTTCTCTCATTGATTCATCTATAAATGTAAGAGCATGGCTCATTGTAAAGGGTTGGACATTTTGGATCCTCTAGCATTTGCTAAGGACTCTATATCTTTGTATTTTGAGTCACAAACCTCTAGATCTGGTTCTTGCATGTGGATATCGGCCTTCAGATGCCATTGTAATTGACTGTGCATTTCTGGAAGTAATAGAAGCATTGTTTTGTGGCTATTCTCTACCTTAACATGTTTGTATTCTTCTTTCTTGCCTCTCATTTGTATTGTGTGCTTGTTGTGCCATTTTAAATCCCTTGCAGCTCCATTTTCTTGTTGTGTCTCATGAAATCGATCATGTGAATGCATTCTGGTCTGTGTTGTGCATGCCTAGCCTCCCTTTATGCTTTCTCCTTCATTTTCACTCAAAATAGATAGTGTTCATCCCACTTTTTCTGGTGTTATCACCTTCCTTAGTTTTAGTTTTCCATTTTTGCATATCCTTCTATCCCTGGTCCCTTGGCATTATTAGCTTAGGTTTCACTTTCAACATTAGGAGTAGCAGTAGCAGTAGAAATAGGTAGAGGAACCAACCTTCTCCAGAGGTCTGTCTCAAGTGTGCAAGGTCCCACAACTTGGAGACAGTCCCATTGTTGACTCAAATGACTCAGTTCTTTCAGATCTGAGACATGGGTGCAAGTTTGACAACCAACAGTTTCTGGCATGCCCGGTGGGACAACCATTGAAAGCTTAAATTTTAGTATTGCTAAGTTTGGTGTGTGATTTAGCAATTTCCAGCCTTTGGAGGCTTGTTTCAACACTTCTGGTGACTCCCAACACATCCAGATCTATTATTTTCAGTAGTCCTGAGTGCCTTTCATGAGAAGAGTGCATACGAGACAAAGCACAGTAGCTGAAGCATATTTTGAGTACCTCCACTATCTCTGAAGGAGAATACATAGTAGAACACCTGCATGCATCTCCATCTCTAGCATGCCACACACATTCCACTCCTCCTCACAGCAGACCTGTGCACCCTACCATGGCACTACAACCACCTCCTCCTCTGATAAAATTTTCCAACTTCACTGGTGGAAAGCCCTCTCAATCTCAATGCACAACATGATATGCCAACAACCATGCTCAAGAGTATTCCATACTTCACTGGTGAGAATCAAGTCACCCCTGTTGAGCACATCCAGGATGTAGCAAATGTGTGCTCTGTCTATCTGATCATGCATGATGATGTAGCAGTCAGGCTGCTTGCAGCCTCATTCAAAGGTAAAGCACTCCAATGGTACCGAGGCCTGAGACCTGCATCTATTGCCACCTGGGATGAGCTTGGAACAACTCTATGTAATTATTTTGAAGATAAATCAGATCACCTATCTTTGGTGGAACAACTTACAACAAAGAGGGCACCCAATGAGCAAATGACTGATTTCAATATCAGATTCCAGAAGACTTGGGACAGAATCCCTCAAGTGGTAAGGCCTACAACCCAACATGCTTTCTTGTATTATCTAAGGGCTTTGAATAGTGACATTTCAGTCATGATTCAATCCATGGGAGGTAGAACCTTACCTGTTGCTTACAACATTGCAATAAGGGCAGAAAATAGTCTCATCCAGGTGGGAAAGTTGGCTCCTAGACCTCCTGTGCCCTTATTCCCAGAGATGTCTCAGTGCACCCCAACCTTCTGTTGCACATGTTCCTGTATAGAGCATGCAACCAGTTGCATCCACATCCTACTCTCCCACACAACATAGAAGGAAGATGAAGAAATGAAAGCCCTGATTATAAACTTGTTAAACAAAGTTATATCCTTGGAAAAATAGCAGGTGCAAGCCTTCAAAAATAATTCTAATCAGGTGCATAACCAAAACAATCAGCCCTGGTGGAATCAATATGGAAACCAGAGATATGGGAAGAACCAAAAAAATGATAGATGGCATGCTAATGTGCATCTTCCCTTGCAAGTTGTTCCTCCAGCGCAACCTCTTCCAACACCCAACACAAGTCAAGCACTTGTTCTAGTTCAAAACAACATGGCACAAGAGTCAGAATGGTGCTTTCCTTGCAACATGCCTCATAGTCAATATCACTGTGCTAATGTTGTGCATGTGTAGCCTACATGATTCATAATGCTTCTAACTATGAACCTTCCACAAGTGCAAGTGAGCCTAAGAATCAAGAAAATCCAGAAGTTCCTCCTAGAGGCCAACTTGATATTCTTTGGTGCTGAGGAACTTTTGTGCAATCAATCAAGTTGCAGATGATACAAACAGACCGTGCACCTAGATTGCTGACAACACAAGGTACAAGAAGAGAATGCTTGAGTCTAGCATGCAAGTCTCAATTCCTGCAACACAGGATGATCCTCAAAAGTAAAAAGATGCAGCTAAGGCATCCAATAGTAAAGGTGCACAAGTTACTATGTGTGAGGTTCCATGCAATGCTCCTTCTTGAAGCAGTGCGCGCCCCTCCTTTGGTAAGGCAAGCCTCTATGCCAGCTAAGGCCCCTACCTCTACACCTAAACAATCAAGAAGATATGTTGTTGTGCCCCAAATGCACAAGTCAATGGGCCTTCCATTCAACATTGTGGACCAGATGAAGAAGACAAATATAAATGTCACAATGTGGGATGCCCTGACCATTCCATCTCAGTGTGACCTTGTTGCATGAAGCTCTGGCCCAACTTCTGCATGTTGATCCAACTGTTCAAAAGTGTGCACTGCTGTCAATATCTGTCAAGAAGAGGAGACACAATTAAGTAAGATTGTCAAAACCCCACCTTTATATATGTCCTTGATCATAGGAAAACACATCGTGCATAATCATATGATTGACTCAAGTGCTAGTACTTCTGTCATGCCTAAGAAAATTGTTGATGTCCTAGGTCTTAAGTACAACCCTTGTCCAAAGGAGTCCTACAACTTGATGGCTCAACTGTTACCACTTTGGGAGTCATCAAGGATCTTGAGTTAACCCTCCATGCATGTCCAAGCCTCACAATAACTCAAGATGTGTCAATCATTGACCTACCTCCTTTGTTTCCCTATGTCTTGTCAAGGATTTTACTGCTAAAGTGGGTGGTTACTTGTCTTCTGATTGGTCCCATATGTTACTCAAGACAAGGTATGGTACCCAGTTTACCATACAAGTTGAGCCAATATTTTCCTATCATGTTGAGTCATATGACCCATCTCCTCTCCAAGCCAATTGCCTAATCCAAGAAGAACAAGTTTTAGTTTCTGAAGAGCAACATGTCCCTCCTCCTCTACCTGACTTAGTGCTAGATGAGTGGGTAGAAAGGCACCATAAATTTGATCCATATGCTGAAGAGCTTGAAGCTTTTGAAACTGGGCTTGGCACTTACTGCATCCTTGAAGAAGAAGTTGTGTTGTCACGCGTGCTCAAGAAAAATAAAGAAAACTTTGGTCTATGGAAGTTATACTTTGATGGTTCCAGAAGCAAAAATGGCACGGGCACAGGTGTTGTTCTCATTTATCCCAAGGATGAGAAGTTATTCTTCATGCACAGGTTGTAGTTCACATGCTCCAACAATGTAGTAGAATATGAGGCACTGGTACATGGTCTTCTTATTGCAGAAAAGAAAAATATTAAGGCACTGCAGATCTTTGGGGACACAGAATTGGTTATCCACCAGGTCACCAACAAATGTGCTGACAAAGAATAAGCTTCTCAAAGCTTATAAACATAGAGTTTGGGACCTCCTTGAGAGATTTGATGCTCTGAATCTGTAGGTGGTGCCAAGGAAGATGAACAAAGAAGCTGATCAGATGGCCATGCTTGGTTCACAGTTCTCTCCTGCTGAGGATTTTCAAAGGGAAATGTGCAACATGTCAAGATGGTAATCAGACTATCCATTCCAAACAAACAACACTAGCTGGCAAGTGTTTGACAGTGACACACAGATCATCCAGTTCATTCAGAATGAAGTTGAGTTCTCTTCAAGCATGCAAGCTGACTTGCATGATAGCTATGGTGACCAAGTGATCCAGCTAAAGACAAACAAGTTTCCTAAAGGGTTGGTCACCTTAGAGAAAATATTTAGCCCTGATGATGAGTTCAAGGGTGAAGAAAAGAATATGTGTGCATGCAAGAAGACTTCTCCCCAGTCACTATTGCATGTGGAAAGGAGTTGTTTCTCAGTAAAGCTTTACGTGCATGATGAAAAACAGGACTTCATTTCTCTCTGTCAGAAATACAGTGATATTTTCTCATGGGAGTATGAAGACCTCAAAGGATTTGATCCAAGTGTTTCTCAACACTCCATTGACCTTGATCCTAGTATCAAGCCCATCAGACAAAAGTAAGGCCAGTCAATCCAAAAATAGAGCCCCTCATGAGGAAAGAGTTGTCTAAACTCATTGAGGCAAAGATAATTTTTCCAATCAAATACTCTACCTGGGTCATGAATCTTGTTCCAGTGTGCAAGAAGAATGGTGAAATCAGACTCTGTGTTGATTTCAGAGATTTAAATAAGGCATCCCTCAAGGATCATTATCCTTTTCCTTCTATGGAGCAGATTTTGTAGATTGTGGCTGGTGCACAGAGATTTTCTATGCTGGATGGGTATTCTGGCTTCAATCAGATCCTGGTCAAGGAAGAGGATCAATTCAAAATGATGTTTACAACCAAGTGGGGAACATATGCATATCAGAAGATGCCCTTTGGTCTGTCAAACGTAGGTGCAACATTTCAGTGTGCCATGGATATTGCCTTCAAAGGATACATCAATGAGTTCATCTTGGTTTACCTGGATGACATAACTATCTTCTCAAAGTAGAGTGCATATCACATGGTGCATCTAGAGAAAGTATTTGAGAGATGTAGAAATTTTGGGGTATCTCTTAACCCCAAGAAGTTTAAATTTTTTGTGCCACAGTACAAGCTTTTGGGCCATGTGGTCTCAAAGGATGGCATCACAATTGATCATGAGCGTGTTTCAGCCATCCTGGCTCTTTCCCTGTTGGTGCACAAGAAAGCCTTGCAGTCCTTCCTTGGAAAAATCAACTTTGTTAGGTGATTCATTCCTAACTTTGTAGGACTAGTAAGGCCCATCACCCTCATGCTCAAGAAGGACACAACCTTCAGGTGGACAGTAGAAGGAAAGGAGAGCTTCAAAAAGATCAAGCAATAAATTTCTTAGGCACCAACCCTCATCAACCCAGACTACTCAAAGGATTTCATCCTTTATGCTTATGGAGCTTATGAGAGTGTTGTTGTTGTCCTTGACACAAGAAAATAAACAAGGACTGGAGCAACCAATGGATTTCTTCAGTCAAACACTGAAGGATTATGAGTTGAAATACAGTCACATGGAGAAATAGGTCTATGCCATCATGTGTGTGCTCAAGAAATTCAAGAGCATGCTCGCCACAAATCACATCAAGGTGTTAGTTTCTCACTCTGGTGTTAGAGACTTCATCATGGGAGAAGAAATCAGTGAGAAGAGAGAAAGATGGGTGACCAAAATCATGGAGTATGATGTGACTATCAAAGCCACAAAGTTGGTAAGAGGTAGTGCACTCTGCAAAGAGCTTGTTGAGGATGTGCAAGATGAACTTGAGGCTTCATTATTTCTAGATTAAGATATCTCATGTGCGGAGCATGAACATAATGAAGCCCCTGATGCATGCAACTAGATGAAGGAAATGATCACATTCCTTTCTGAGGGTGCATACCCTCCTAGTCTGACCAAAGAAAAGAGAAGACATCTAAGGTTGCAATCTATTCCATATGTTCTGATTGATGGTCTTCTCTTCAAAAGAATCTTGATGGCATGTTGTTAAGGTGTATTGATGGTGTGCACAGACTGAAAAAGTGTTAGCAAAATTTCACGATGGATTCTCTGGTGGAAACTTCTCTGCCAAGACTACAACAATGAAGATCATAATGGTAGGACTCTTTTGGCCTACCCTATTCACAGATGTGCACAAGTGGGTCATGAAATGCAAAGAATGTGCTTTCTTTGTAGGAAAGAAGAAATTGGCAGTGCTTCCCCTCTGACCAATCCAAGTGGATCAACCTTTTGCACAATGGGGTCTTGACTTCATAGGCATGATCAATCCTCCTTCAAGCACTGGCCACAAGTGGGTGCTGACAGCTACAGATTACTTCACCAGATGGATAGAGGTTATCACACTCAAGGAATCAACCGAGTCAGTCATCCTTGACTTTCTCGAAGGTATTGTAACAAGGTTTGGCATTCCTCAGACAATTATTTCAGATAATGCAAAATCCTTCCTTGGTACTAAAATCACTGATTGGGCTCTTAGTCTTGGTATATACTTGAAGACTTCCTCCAATTATTACCCTCAAGGTAATGGCTTGGTAGAGTCTACAAATAAGAACCTGATCAGAATCATGAAGCGGACAATGAACATCAGCCAAAGACAGTGGCATACAAAGGTCTCGCGCGCACTCTGGGAAGACATAATCACAATGAAGAAGGAAATAGGAACTTCACCTTATAAGCTTGTCTATGGAAAGGAGGCTACACTTCCTTTGATACTTGAGTTGAATTCATTATCACTTGCCCAACAGATAGAATTTGAAGGTGTGGACCAGAGAGAAATCAGAATGGTAGAGCTGGTTGAACTTGAAGAATCAAGGAACTCTACCATGATCAAGCTAGAATGACATCAACAATAAAAAAAGAAGTGGTTTGATAGAAAGGCTAGGCCTCAAGCTTTCAAAGTTGGGGACTTGGTCTTAAAATGGGATGCTGACAGAGCCAAACCAGGGTGTCATTCAAAGTTTGATGCACTTTGGAGTGGCCCATATACTAATGAGTTCTTGCAAGGAGGCTAACTCTTTTGAGTTATCTCATCTTGATGGAGGCACGCTATCAATCCCAGTCAATGGGATCTATCTCAAACCCTTCCATTAAGCTTGTTGCATCATTTTGTATATATTAGAGTAGTTTCAATTCCTCTAAGTGTGTTGCATGCACATTGTCTTGTTTGTACAGAGTTCTCTCTTCCCTGTGTGCTTCTTTGCACACTCTTTTGTTGCTTCTAGGATGTCAGTCATCTTCCAGTAGTTTTCACAGTTTTGCAGGATTCAGAAAAGAGTTCAGAGATGTTTCATCAAGTGACTTCAAAGGGTAATTCCTCAAGGTTCACAGATCAGAATTTCATATCACAAGAAGACTCCATGCCCAATGGATGCTCCAGGCTACTGATCTCCTTCATCTAGTAGGAAGATGGCCCTGAAAGTCACCAAATTGTTATCCAAAATAACTCCCTTAGTTATTTGGACAACTTATATTTCCATTCTGGCTCTAAGGTTATATATTGCAGGTTGGGTGCACTTCATTTTCTCCTTTGGCACATTCCCTTGGTTACAGATTCTTCACATGCTCTTGTGTGCTCCTCCTTTCCTTCACCTTTTCTTTTCCTTTTCCTCTTTGTTCCATTTTTCCCTCACGTGCACCCTCTGTGCATTCACCTTCTTCCCAACAGTTCATGCATCCTGCCTTAGACTTGCTTCCCAAAATTAGCTAAGTCCCTGGCATCCTCGTGCACCCCCTTCCTTACTGCCGCACATTATTTTGTAATGATTTCACCTCTGCCATACATTTCTCCCTCAGGTATTCCTCCCATTTCTCCCATGCGCGTTGCATTTGTGTGTGTCCTTCCTTTGTTTTCCTCTCGCATCTCGCTCTTCCATGTGCATACCTTTGCACCTTCTTTTGTGCCATTTTGTGCCACGTGGCATCTGTCAGACATTGAGTGTGCTACCATGCCAACTGGGCATCAAATCCTTGCAACAAACCAATGAGTCACACGTGGAAAAAAATGACAAAATAGTTGTACAGATGGCCAATCTTTCAGTCAATCAATGCTCATACCATGTGTCTTGCGTGTTTAATTTACATTGACAACTTCTGACAACCATAAATTTTTTCTACATATCTCTAACATGTGCGCCCAGTCTCATTTGGAAGCTGCTGGTGTTGGCTACACTCTAGGCTATTCAAATTCAAATTTCAGTGGGATTTGGTGTTAGAGATGGAAAACATCTTTCAGGGGGGGGCCATTAATCAGGATCTGATTTAAACCACCTTATTTGATTCAGAGTTTTTTTTCTCCCACATGCTCATTGAACATTTGACACATTTTCAAGTGGATTTACTATAATTGAATGCATTTCTGTGATTTAAACATATACCAAGGTGGATCGATTCACATAAACAATATCTTTTTATAGTGGGAAGCCCTTTCGGGAGAAAAATTTTCACTTTGAAATTCTTATACAACTTTTTAGGAACACCAATTCCAAAGCATTCTTTGGTTTCAGTTGAGCATCTTTAATGTCAACCTGTGAAGCACCCACTTTACCAAGGACTTTAAGAACATCAATTTCAAAGCTTATTTTCTGAGCACCCACTCATTGAATTTTAGCAACTCACCTAACTTGCAAGGAGTACTAACCCCTAATTTAATCAACTACAACTGATCTTTTGCAGGCGCCCACCCACAAGGCAGTTGTAACCCCCTGAAAATGCTAAGCTACAACTTAGACTTACTTTACATATAAGTTGTGATCATCTATTTACACAAATTGCTTGTTTAATCGATTATGATCACTTTTCTATATCTTTATGTATTCTTTTTTGTCACTTTCTTCTACTCATCTGATTCAAACTCTTTTACTCAATCAATCTGCCACACTGTTGCTCTTCTCATCTGATTCTTCAATACTTCATCTGTTTTCTCTCCTCTTTCCTCTTTCTTTCCTTTCTATCACTCTCTCTCAGCTCGATTGCATCATCTTCTCACTTGAGTAACATTTCTTCTATTGCTCCTTCAGCTCTAGTGCATTATTTCATTCCTTGAGTAACACTCAAATTGGCCTCCAGTTTCTTCTATATTACCAATCGACCCACCAATTTCTTCGATTTGTGTGTTGTGCACCTTTTATGCTTTATTGCCTAAAGAATCTGGTTCATTAAATGAATACAGCTACCTCCATAATTTTTTCCTACTTTCATTTGGCATGATTTCACCTTTTTCTATGCATTCACCAGAAAATATTTATTAGCCAATACCTAAATATAGATTTCTCATCTTTCTAGAATTTCCATCGTGATCAAGATGAGCAAGCCGTTTTCTCCTCTGATATTTAAATTCACCTTGAAATCAGGAATCACATAGAGAACTTCAAGTGTATCTTCACAAAGTCAATGAGCATTAAATGTTGAGAGCTGGAACAATAGATTTCTTATTTCTTCATGGAGCTCAATTCATATACTTAGCCACAATCATCTAACAATTGAAACACCATCGATTTTGGAGAAACAAAATCTCACTTGTCCATATTTGAATCATTTAATTATCCTTGAGCCTTGTCAAGTCTCATATTTTCTCAATTCACATCTTTCCTTAGCTTACTTTTGACATTTTCCTTTAGTATGGCGGTAAACTTTCCTTTGACCTGAGGATTTTCTCCTTTCTTGGTGACTTTTTAGTTATCTGTGGATTTGTTCCTTCTTCTAGTGGATTTTCAAATGCTTCGTGGATTTCCTTCTTGTTTTACTACCTTCACGTACTTTGTTCCATGTCTGTGACTCTATTCTTTTATTGTGGCTTCCATAGTTTTCCATGGCTCTCCATTTCATACTCGTTTCATATTTTTTATACATGAATTTGATCCTGACCCTTTTTCCTTCATGCAACTTTTCTTTTAGTATATATTTTACTTCACATTCTTCCTTCACATCCATGGCTTCATCGAATCTCACTCATAGCTTTTCCTTTGGCTATTTTTCACTTTGCAGCTTCATCCTTTTACCCATGGCCTTCACTAAGCTTCCGTGGCTCCTTCTACAGTTCCAAGCGATTATCCAAGATCCCTTGGCTTCTAAATCCTTATATTTGCAGCTTTCCACAAAAACTGGATTTCCTTAGAACTTATCCTTGATCATCTTGAAGCCTTTTTGAGATGAAACTACCAATCAACCTTCATCTTTCTCACTTGCTCACTTTACTAATGACCAATCCTTTTGTCATCAATACCATTTGACATCAAATACTTTTTCCATCAATACACTTTGACATCAATGACAACATTTAAGATAATGACAAAGATCCAACATTTGGTAGGTAAGAAATAGGGAAACATCTTTTAGGCCATTAATGAACATATCTGATTACCCTAACCACTCATATTTGATCCAATTTTCCCTCCTTGCTTCTTCTACACGCCAAATAGACTTGGAGAAGCACATTTGACAAATTTGTAGGTGGATTTCCTTGCATTGAATGCTTGTTGATGGTGGTTGTGATTCAAATATGATTTTTCCCTCTTCCTCTTCTTCTCTTATTGATTCATTTATAAATGTAAGAGCATGGTTGTAAAGGGTTGGACATTTTGGATCCTGTAGCATTTACTAAGGACTCTATATCTTTGTATTTTGAGTCACATACCTCTAGATATGGTTCTTGCATGAGGATATCGGCCTTCAGATGCCATTGTAATTGAATGTGCATTTCTAGAAGTAATAGAAGCATTGTTTTGTGGCTATTCTCTACCTTAACGTGTTTTTATCCTTCTTTCTTGTGTCTACTTTGTATTGTGTGCTTGTTGTGTCATTTTAAATCCTTTGCAACTCCTATTTTCATTGTGTTTCATGAAATCAATTGTGTAAATGCATTCTGGTCTATGTTACACGTGCCTAGCCTCCCTTTATCTCTTCTCCTTCATTTTTCACTCAAAACAGATAGTGTTCATCCCACTTTTTCTAGTGTTATCGCCTCCCTTAGTTTTAGTTTTCCATTTGATGTTATCCTTATATCCTTGGTCCATTAACATTGTTAGCTTAGGTTTCAATTTTAGCATTAGGAGTAGTAGTAGCAGTAGAAATAGGTAGAGGAACCAAACTTCTCCGGAGGCCTGTCTCAAGCACGCAAGGTCCCACAACTTGGAGACACTCCCATTGTTAACTTAAGTGACTCAGTTCCTTCAGATCTGAGACCTATGGGTGTAAGTTTGACAACTCAAAAGTAACAAACTCATATTTACAGGGTGGTACAATATGTTACTATGTTAGTTTCCTTTGGTCCACATGTATGTCTCTGCATCCCTCAAGATGTGGGATTGAGGTAACTGAGATGGTCCTTTAATAAGAAAGGATGAACTTGTAAAACTCTTCATAAAGACTATACTCAAATCCTAAAAAATGAAAGATGCAAAATTAGAGGTTAACTACACTATCCTAGCAATTGTCCAGTAACAGATGAACTTGGGACTGCACATTGTACTACATCTTAACCAGCCCATGTAGTTTTAGTGTGTGTGTGATCACTTGAATTATACCTCCCTAGGTGTTTTCTTGTGTAGCTCGCACTTGATCATGTCAGGCTAAATGTAAATAACACCTTTCTAATAGATGTATGCATGGAATAAAATGAACTTCCCCTCTTATGAAGTGTATGTAGAATAACCAAGTCCCTTGCAAGGGTCCCTTGTATGGTTTTAGATGGATGCCTTGAATGTTGCTTTAATGGCCTTGAGTGGATGTAACCTTAGGTGGTGATACCTACCCCATGCATTAATGTTCCCCACCTAACTACACCAGTCAACTTAATTTTGATGTCAACCTCTAATGTTTGGAAATTGGTTCAGGGTTTGCTTTGCATGCTGTTATGGCTCAAGCCATGGGACTATGCAAACTTGATGATAACCCTCCTGAGAAGGTCCCGAATTCCACCTCCGCCTAATCATATTGTTAAACTGAGCTCCCATATTGGTCAGGATTAAAACCCAAGCCACATAATTACACCTATCCAACACCATGTTTTCACTGTATACCTCCCTGACTTGAAACCCCGACTCCATTCTTTGACACGATGCACCTGCTCAAACTCCCACACCAAATTGTCGTTATAACGCATGAGCTCTCCCACACAGGGGGTGATATATCATACTAAGCTCGAGAGGCTGAAGACTCTTGAATCACCCCACTAGATGTATGTGTGAGGTCTCACCAAGAGTAGTTACACAGACCCAAAAGCCCCACCTTTGCAATCAATGTAGCTTGCCGAGCCATTATTTGGCTTTGTCCACTTGAAGGCCCCTGCAAGTGAGAAATTTTATCATTTTTTTGCAACAAATTTTTAGAGCCTTTTCTTGATTTCTTTGAAACTACAAGGGAAAAATGAGGGGGGGTAGAAGAAATGTCTTGAAGCTTGATTTTGAATTGCTTCAAAACTATTTTTCATGTTTTTTTGGCCAGATATGGGTCCACAGAGGCATGTTTTCACTTTCCAGGTGTATGAGAAGTCCTTGATAGCTTGAATGGCCTGGTTGAGGCCCATATCTTCATCGAATGCCTTGTAAGTTACTCCCAAAGCCTAGAATGTTTACCTGTAACGCTTAGATTTCACTGTGGTGATCGACTACCTGGTGTCTGGTACATTTGTCTACACCAGTTGTCCCTAATGCATTACCTAGGGATGGGTAAAATGCCATAACAATTCTGGTAACTTCCCGGGGCCAGCTACCTACTAGATGGGATAAGACATAGTTTCCTTGACAGCCTCTAATGTGGGCATGTTGAGATCATCATTCACCCAGCCTGAAAATGTATCTATTACCCTTTGAATTTTTGGTCCCGAATCTTCTGTGGAACACTGTTGAACCATGTCTAAGTTGGACTTACCATCTAACCATCTCACCTTACAAGATTTATGAATTAAGATTTTGGCGAGAGTGGAACCATGTGACCCATTTAACACCTGTGTTTTTACTATTTTCTCCCATGCAATCTTGATCCACAAGACTGTATGATGGATACCTGAAACTGTCTCGACATATGATTTTGGCCAAGTCTAACAGGCCATCAAAACTGATGAATATGGTAATCCAACCTGAATATTGTAGAGGTGGAAGCATCTATTTACCTGATTGCTTTGGGATGGTTATGGGGCTGTTGTCCATACCCCCATGGAGATTTTCCAACTTTTGAATGGGGCTTTGAATACGCTGTTGGGCTCCCATATCAGTTTGTAACATGACAAGTTGCCCCCTTTTATTGATTCTTTTGCAAGGGGCACAAGACAACTCCAATGAATCTAATGGGGGTAGGAACACAAAGATGGAACATATTGAAATGTGTCACCTTATCAAATTTAGTTTCTCTATGTCTTGGATTATCTGGTGAGAATGTGCAACCAGAAGAATGAACAACCTCGGGAAGTTTAATTTCTATGGCGTTCTTCGGGGAGGCATGTCTGAAACATGGTGCACTATGCTAGAGAAAACATGGAACAATGACTATCCATAGGAATTTTTTTAGACTTATAATTCCTCATATGACTCTCCAAGTGGGGACATTAAAGCTCAGAGTCCTGTGTAAAAGTGCAACCTCCTTCTAGATCTGAAAGCCAACGCTACCTACCCTATGCTAATCAGAGCTCCAAAGGGAGCTCTGAAACAAAACCCGAATCAGTGGGAGGGAAAAGTCAGCTTCCTTATTATTCCTCAACATCTTGGACCATGCAACATATTGTATGCAATTCCAGTATTGCTTCAGGCACATCCATGTCGAAAAAATGACTTCAAAGCAACTCTTCACTCCAACAAGCCAAAGTATCATTTTAAACTGGGGGTAAAGAAACTACCTCAGAATGATTGGTCACCTAGGCTCATGGAGGCATCTGCCTGCTAGACCTGTGTGACCAATTTCCTAATAACATCCCCATGTTTTGGATTGAACATGGATGGTAAAACTCTGATACCCTTGCTCTAACTGAAGCTAAGGTAATCTAGATGGGGTAATGCCCCTGATTCCTATTGAAACATTGATCCCGTTGAACTTGTTAGTCGCCTCCCATAATCTGGGCTCTCACATGAAGGATGAATCTCTCTAGAAACTGTGGTTGTTTGTAGGTTGATTTGTGCTTTTTTTAACCTCTGTAAGCACAACTCTGTTTCTACCTTGTTGATTTACTGGCGTTCCTTATGTCTCCTCACTTTGTACTCCATCTTGATATTCTGGAATACACAAGTGTAGTTAGTTGGGAGAGGTAAGCAGAGCTAATGTTAGGACCTCATTGTATTCTCATAGAACATGCATCTTTTGAAATGCACCTGTGCAAGATGCAACAATGAATCCAAAGGCCTATGGGTACCAATAGTGTTTAAAAACACTTTCTCCTCCCCGAACCTTTCAAATATGAGATTCCTTCTCATCTACCTACTTTGCATTATTTGTGTTCAACTCCCTATTTTGGACATTTTTAAATTTCCTCTCATCCTCCCAATCTAAATCAGACCAGTCACATATTGATACAAAATTCTCATCTTTGGTAAGACTAGTTGAGGGAGAGGTGTAAGAAAGAGGTTGTTGCATTGTCTCTTGTTTCAGGTAGAGGTGCTTGATGCTCAAGGGATCTGATTTGATCACTTGGGGAAGCCAAATGACCCTCCATAATATAACCCCTACTCTGTTGATATGTTTACTCTGAAACAACTGCATGATTCTATCTGAAGCCTTGTTGTTTGGGGCATTGAATGGACATATCCCTCTCTCGACAACATAACAAGTCTCTCTTTCTACCATCCTTGTGGGGTATACTATTTTAGTGATAGTTGGGTAGAAGGTAGGGACAACATATGGAATACCACAACTTCTAGGCACATTGGTGTATGGCTTAGGGAAGTTGGGTAGTGCCCTGGGTGGAGATGGGAGGGATCTTTGTGAAGCTTGGGGAATGATTTGGGAATAACAAACTTGTGGGGCATCAAATGAAGGATAAGGAAGCAAATAGGCTTCCTTATTTTGGAAAGGACTGATGGATTTTTCTATATTTGCACATGGGGAAGGGAGAAACTTGAGGTGGTGAGGGAGGGATTATAGCAGCATGGATTGGCTTTCTTTTGCTAGCCTGAATCACAATCTTCTTGGCTTGTGATGCAATATTGAAAGCTTGAGGAAGACTACTACCCCTAGAGACTGAATCAATACAGCTAAGTCAACATCAAAGGACCTCAAATAATACAAGAATGCCATACCTTATGGGGGTCTGTATTCTTGTGGAATTTGGTGTCAGGTCCTCATGAATTTGAGGTTGAAATCTAGGATGGAATCCATTGAATCCCGTTGTATTTTGTTGAGGTGTTCCATGAGGAAAATAACATCTAACATCCTCCTTGAACTGGTTGTTCAGTTGTTCTCCCAGCTGATTCCATGTGGAAATGGATTGTGGTGCCAAACTATTCATACCAATCTTTTGCTTTGCCTTTGAGATATGCAACCAAAATTCTGAGGAAAAAATTCCCCTCCGTGATGGTGTGAATGACACAATGGTTGGAAACATCCTGAATGTGATCAATCAGGGATTGATCTCCATTTCCATAGAAGAGGGGAATATTTTTTAGGGCCACCTTTGGGATAACATCCCACTGCTGCAAGTGAAGAGGACTAGAACTGAAATGAGGGAATGGAAAATCTCTTTGGAGAGCCATGGCTGAAGTGAAAACATTAAGAAAACAAGTTTGCAACCAGAGATGATGGGCTGCTTGAATCAGTGGAGTCGTCAGATATGCTTGAAAGTGCCTCCAAAGGCTAAAACCTTCACCAAGAGCACATCAAACTTGATGAAGTGAAGTGGTAAGGTGCTTCAAACCTATCCCACCGGGCATGCCAAAACTTATTAGTGCAAAATTACAACACCCCTGATAACTCAAGTTTGTGTGGGGCCATCAATGTACTCTGTATAACATGGGGTTATCCCTCAAGTTGTGGGACTTGTGAACTTGAGATAACCCTCCGGAGAAGGTCGGATTCCTCTCCCTAATCCTACTGCTAAACTACTCCTAAATGCAGAAAACACCTAACTACACATATCCTAAAGCTTCCAAGGAGATGAAGAGAGAAAGTACAGAAAAAGGGAAATCCTACACTAAGGAGGTGATATCACCTAGAAAAAGGGGGCAAGATATTCTACTGAGGGAGGAAGAAGAGGAAAAATAGAGCTGGGAGAGGTCAAAAAGAGGAGTGACACAAACCCAAATCTCCAATTGCCATCAAACCTCCATGAAATACAACTACTTGAACCTGCAAGTGTGAAATACATGCACACAAAAATGCAAACAACAAAATGGAGAGGCAAGGGAAACAAATAAAACATGAGAAAGGGTTGAAAGAAACACCAAAAAACATGATTTTATTTCTATAAAACATACACAGACCATTTACATTGATGCACAGAGGCATAAATATGCTTTCCAGGTGCAAGAGAAGGCTTACAACTCATTGGAGTTGAGGGATTTTTTTTCAAGAGTTTCCCTAGCTCCTAGAATATCTCTCCTAAAAATGAGGGGGTCGATTACATTATATAGGAAATTGTCTCACCATACCCTCATTAAATAGGTATGGTCCACCCATACAAATCACTTCCTGAGGGTACCTTTTTCAAAAAATACATGGGCGCCATACTACATTAATGTTGGTTGTTGAGCTTGTCATTCACCCACCTACCTTCACATCTGTGATTTGTGACCATCCAACCCCCTATGGGTCTGTCCATCCATGTTTAGGTCATTTAGATAAATGCCATCCAACCTGGGTTAGACTGATCCATAAAAAATCGTTAGTTGTCCAACCCAACCATGTGACCCCGTCCAACCTGGTTGTCACTGTACAACTATGTCTATCCAACCCCTTGTCTATACGATTGTCGGGCCATCCAACCTGGGACACCGTACAATGCCTAACCTAGGTTGGATGACCATCCAACCCCTATGGGTCGTCTAACCTGGTCGTCCAACCCTGGTCGTCCAACCCCTGACCATCAACCCCAAGCCGACCAACCGTCCAACCCCCGGAGGCCAATTTGCGAAGGCGATATCTTGAGCTCCCAGATGAATTTTGGGGTGAAGTTTTATATGATTTCACTTGAAAAAACCCACTAAATCTAATGGTGATGGTCTCAAGACATAATTTTTACTTTAACACCTCTAAATGGCCCCTTATTTCTCAGGATTTCTGGTTGTGCGCCAGAAGAATGAGTTTCCTCGGGAAGTGTATTATTTTTCAAGATGTCTCATCTATTCCACCATGTAGGGCATGGAAAATGACTTCCATAGGAATTTTTTTGGACTTACAATTCCTCACACAACTCTCAGAATATTTCATTTGAAGCTCAGGTCCTCTTTCACGGTGCATGCTCCTTTAGGCCCGAAAGCCCATGCTTCTGATGAATTGGCCCAAAACCTCCAAAACTTCCCTAAATCACTTGCAAAATCAACTCCTTAGATGTTCCCAAACTTGAAAAATCACTCCTGTATCATTCCATATTTCTCCATGAATCCCTGTCTAGTGCTCAAACCCATCCTCCCAAGTTGTCTATTTTACCGGGGGTAAAAAATAGATAACACCTAGTGCTTGGTCCTTAAAATATGGTCAGCATGGAAGTGGTGATATTCATATGAATCCTTTGATTCCCTCTCTTAATCAACTCTGAAAAGGCCGACTATTTTAAATAGCTAGGAGCATTTAAACAAATAAAAATGGGCCTAAACTGTGTTTGTAAATTTTAAATGGTGTCAGGGGTGCCCAAGAGTTGTTGAGATCACTTTAAATCTGGTGGCCAGCTCTAGGTCATGCTGTACCAGGTTGGCTAAAATCTAGAGTTGACACCATTTTCACCCCATGCAGCTAAGGGTATTCTTTCAAAAGTGGTGACAGGAAGCAAACCAAGGTGGCTAAAGACATGGGTTACCACATTAGTACTTTTATTACTCATGAACCACTATCCCCACTAATGCTAATCTCCTCAGGTCACCTTGGTACCTGTGCCCAACCTACATGATTGGGTGTCATAATCCATTCCCCCAATTTATTTTCGTGAGTGGAAAGCTCAGTAACATAGAGTTCCTAGAGATGCATGCCTTTGACTAACCATCTACATCGATGATGAAAGCCTGCTGAGGTACCCCATCGACAAAGCATGGAGTGCTAAAGCTGTTCCCCATCGATTCTAAGGACTCTATAGTGCAAAAATCTCGTTCCTAAACATAAACCTGCATCGGCCGGAAGTTGCACGTATCCTCGATGTCATGACTGTCCACCCATTGTTGAACTCCATGTTCAAATCACTGTAGTGATGTTGATGATGTCGACTATCACTTCCCCTATAGACAAACCTGTAAAAGTCAGAAGCATGAACAATTTGTCAAATACACATGTATATGGGTAAAAGAGTATTGTAAAGAAGCCTTTTAAAACACCGATTGTACCGATGTAAAAAAGGCCGACAAGTGCACCTACCGCCATGATGAGACCAATTGACGGGGTCGTTGAGAAAGATTCTGAACATGTTGTAAAAAGACCATGATTTCACTAAGTGATCTCAACCCCTAGTTGGGTTGGCTACGAATTTCCTTGGGGCGATCTCATGCCAATGTCTATGGAAATAGTCTAGGGAGACCAGTCTGGGCACATACTCCAACCTTGAGTCTGTTTCCCACCTTGTGCGCACACTCACTGCAGATGGTGTGTAAAATTGCTCGATTAGTGCTCAGGAATGTATGCCTCGTAACCTGTCCATGACTGTGGAGTTAGGTAGACTGTGCTGAACTACCAATCATGGTGCAATTTCCCACTGGATGACTCGCATCTAGGACCTTCATCATTATTGCTCAGGACCCAAGTTTCGAATTCTAAGCCCTAGTGCTGAAGTTGAAATCTGTCCTTAGCTCACCAGGAGTCTGTTAGATAGTTGTATATCCAACTGGTGTTGGGGTCCTTGATTCATCTTGAGTAATTGATGCCCCCATTATTTGGGGTACATGTGAAATTGTAGAATGAGTATCAACAAGCTCCACAAGTAGGACTCGACTGTTGTGTTCAAACTGATTTTCTCTGCCATGAATGACCTGGAGCATGTGCTTGATAGCAACCAACTTGGCACACACTGGTGATGGGACTAGAAGACAAGTGTTAGTCTAATTTCTTTCAAACATCCCTATGGAAGACAACATTTTTGCTAAGTTTTTTGACAATATCTAAGCTAAGTACATGATAGGGTAATGTGAATATGCTTAAGAAGATAAAGTAGTTTTGGAAAAATGGGTTACATATTTGGGACATCACTTATGATGTCATAAGACAAGTCAAGGCCCCAATGCTCATTCTCATTCCAGTCTGGACACAATACAAAGGGAAAACTTCATGAATAGTAGCAAACAGATGGGAAGAAATCCTAAACTGATGTACTAGACAATCCTTGGTAGAGACCCTATTAATGTCCCTACATAAAACATTGATGCATGCTTGCATGTACCTGGAATGACCATGTTAGGGGGATAATTGACAACTACTGTCAAAACGTGCATAGCCTGCTAAAGTTATCCATGTTATCACCCCTAACGTAAAAATAGATAACACATTTGGTGTACAAAAGTCGATGCCCTCAGGAGCCATTGTGCCTACTAGTAATAGGTATTGACGCATTGAGCCTGCATGTATATATGCCATAGATGGGTACAAATTCCTTGTTGATCACAGCTAGAAAGCTAATTAAATGCACATGTGAAAATATGATAAACCTAATGAGCCACTACACGATATCTATCTAGCTTGTGGATTGAAGATGACTCCCACTGCTAAGCATACGTAATCCTGACTCTTTGTAATCACCTTAATCATATATAGTGTAGCGGATGGAGATGCCGACATGTGGCACACATTCCCTTGGCTAGTCATATGTTCTTATAATTTTATATTTCATTCATATCATTAGTAGGTGGCCTCAGTGGTGGCCATAACATAGGAAGGGTATATATAGGAGATAGTAGTGTGTAGTTAAGCATATATTGAACACTTAAGTCTTATTGTATGGTTTGGAGGTTGCCCCCTCGAAGTGGCTAAGCTATTATACTTGCATATTGAGATCATTTATCTACATTTTTCTTGTCCTTTGGTTTTATATTGCTGCTGATGTTCTGATTTATCCAAGTAATTCCATTACAAGTGGTATCAGAGCTGCGATCTGGGCCAAAATTAGGGTAAAAACCCTAATTTTTTGTTTCTGCTATATCTTGTGAACCAGAGCGAATTTGTTGGATATTTTTTTACCAGAGTTGTGAATCATTCCAAGTAAGGTTCCCTGAAAATTTCAGACTTTTTTGCTTTATTTTGCAAAAGTTATTGCAAATTTAGGGTTTTTCATAAATTCACTCCCTAGGCTGCAAATTGTGGAATTTTTTCAAGTTCTTTACATTTTCAGAAAGAGGATAAAAAATTAGTTGGAGTTTGTTCTTTAAGTTTTTTTATATTTGGCCAAATTCCTATCGAACTCCCAAACCCTAAAATTTGACCTTGATCCCTAAATCCTACTATTTTGGGGCATCATGGTGGGGCCTTCCACAAGAGGCAAAAAGAATCCCATCACTCTGGGTAAAACTCCAGAAAAGGATGAGATAATAGTTGAGGAGTTGGAGTCAGAAGGGGTAACTACAGATTCCTCAAGGTTAGGGTTTACTTCGATGGACCATAAGGTAAGCCAACTTGAGTTTGACCTGTGAAACCTCGAGTCTAGGGTGGCCAACAAAGAAGATGTAGAAAGGATTGGACAATGATTGGAGGATTTCATGCAGAAATTCAGTACACATATAATGGGTAATCATACTTCTATCAACCAAGGTGGATCTTCAGGTCAAAGTAATAGACAAATGAGCCAGGGTGGATCTTCGAGCATGCCCAATCCAAATACAAACACTCTGCAGGCCCGTAACATGTTTCTGAAAGTGGAGATGCATAAGTTTGATGGAAAGGATCCACTCAATTGGATTAACCAAATGGATAATTTATTTGATCTACATCAGATTCCATCAGGACAAAAGGTGACCATGGCATCTTTGTATCTTGAACCTGACCAATTCGTCTGGTATCGATGGTTATGTGCTCAGAGGAAAAAGAGTGGTCTCAATGTTACATGGACATAGTCTTCACCGAAGATTTGCAATTACACTATAGTTCTAGTGTGTCAGAGAATTACTTCAGCCAATTAGCAAAGTTAAGACAGACATGATCTGTTAAGGATTACATTCATCAATTCCAAAACCTTTCCTTGTGGGTGGAAAATATTACTGAAGAGAATCTGAATGACCTATTTCTTGGGGGTCTTAAGGATCACATTGAGCATGAGGTGTGTATGTTTAATCCTCATAAGGTTTCTGATTCTATGATTATGGCACGTTGGGCAGAGGAAAAATTGGTTTCAAGCAGGTGACAAAATTTCACTAATATCAGAGATCGCAACACCTTGCCTCTAGCACTCCCTCAACCAGTTAGATTGACACCTCAAAAAATTGAAGAAAAGAGAGAAAAAGGGTTATGTTTTAACTGTGATAGTAAATATGGACCAGGACATAAATGTGTTGAAAAGAAGTTGTTCTACATTGATGGGCCTAGTGAAGATGAAGAGAAGGAAGAAGATGAAGAGTCAGAGGTCATGGTCGAGCCAGAGGAGGAGTCAGGAGATCCCCAACCAATGATCTCATTCCATGCAATTTCAGGCATTAGCACCCCCCAAACCCTCAGGGTGGTTGGATTCTTAAAAAAGGAGAGGGTCACAGTGTTGATTGACTCAGGAAGTACTCACAACTTCATCAATCATAAGTTAGCAGTGTGCCTGAACTATTTTATTTATCCAGCTCCTGAATGTCAAGTAATGATTGTTGATGGAGGTATTGTTACTTGTTCTAGAAAATTCCATAACATTAAGCTCACCATGGGAGATTACATACTAAATAGCCCCATGTATGCCATTTCTATGGGAGGAGCAGACATTGTGTTAGGAGTTCAATGGCTTACCACCTTGGGAACCATTGAGATGAACTTCCAAGAGTTGTTCATGTGCTTTCAGTCTGAAGGAAGGAATTTTGAGCTAAGAGGCTTAAGAGAAAAGTCTCCACAGCTAGTGAGCTCTCATCAGATGCACAAAATGCTAAAAAAGGGTGTAGAGGGATTTGTGGCACAACTATTTTCATTGGAGGCACATCAGTCTAAGGACATTATACCATCAGATATGCAAGCAAGTGTTGGATGCACACTCTGTTGTGTTTGAAAATATGCCAAAGGGTTTACCTCCAAAGAGAGATCATGATCATGTTATTCAGTTAGTACCAGGGAGCCAACCACCCAACATCAGACCTTATAGGTACCCATATGTGCAAAAGAGTGAGATCGAGAAGATTGTACAAGAGATGTTGGAAGCAGGAATCATCCATCATAGTCAGAGTGCTTATTCTTCTCCAGTAGTGATGGTGCGTAAGAAAGATGACATGTGGCACATGTGTCCCGATTATAGGGAACTTAATAAGTACACAGTCAAAGATAAGTTTCCTATTCCTGTAATTGATGATTTCTTGATGAGTTGCATGGTGTTGTTTACTTTACAAAGCTTGATCTTCATTCTGGATACCACCAAATCAGAATCAAGGATGAGGATGTTCATAAAACTACCTTTCAGACACATGAAGGCCATTATGAATTCTTGGTAATGCCTTTTGGACTCACAAATGCACCTTCTACATTTCAAAGTTTGATGAATTCTATTTTTAATCCATTCCTGTGGAAGTTTGTTTTAGTGTTCTTTGATGATATATTAATCTATAACAAAACATGGGAGGAACACTTGCATCATGTAAATAAGGTTTTGGAAACCCTTGAGCAACATCAACTTTATGTAAATCCCTCTAAGTGTTCTTTTGGAGTCAAGGAGGTTGAATATTTGGGTCACATTGTCTCTCATGAAGGTGTTAAAGTGGATCCTAATAAGATCAAGGCCATGAGGGAGTGGAAGGTTCCAAAAACCCTAAAGAATCTCTGAGGATTTTTGGGGCTTACAGGCTATTATCGTAGATTCGTAAGGCATTATGGAAGTATAACAACACCTCTCACAAATTTATTAAAGAAGGACTCTTTCCATTGGAATGAGGATGCTACCAAAGCATTTGAGAAGTTAAAGGAGGCCATGTGCACCACTCCAGTCTTGGCTACTCCAGATTTCTCCAAAACATTCATTGTTGAATGTGATGCATCAGGGTCTGGTATGGGGGTAGTTCTCATGCAAGAAGGCCATCCTATTTCCTTTTTGAGCTGTCAATTCAAAGGTAAGAATTTTTCAAAGCCAACTTATGAGAAGGAAATGCTAGCCATACTTCATGCAGTAAAGCAATGGAGACCATATCTCATAGGAAGACACTTTAAAGTGAAGACAAATCATGATAGTCTGAAATACTTCTTGGAGCAACACTTATCATCTGAAGAACAACAAAAATGGGTCTCAAAGATGTTGGGATATGATTTTGAGATTATCTACAAGAAAGGGAAGGAGAATGTAGTCGTGGATGCTCTGTCTAGGAAAGATGAATCAACTGCAACATTGTTATGTGCCATATCCATCTTACAGGAAGATTGGGTAGAGGAGGCAAGGTCTGAATGGAGAAATGACCCAACTACACAAAACCTCATTCATAATCTCCAGAATGATCCAAGCATGTCTGAAAAATTTGTATGGAAAGGGGATGCTTTATGGTATAAAGATAGATTATACCTATGTAAGAACTCCACCCTTAAAAATAGGGTTCTATCTGAGCTTCACGCTTCTCCAGTAGGGGGCACTCTGGATTCTTGAAGACTTATCATCGAATCAAACAAGATTTCTTCTGGGAAGGGCTCAAAGGGGATGTCCAAAAATTTGTGGCTGAATGCATGGTTTTTCAGCAAAATAAGGGTGAAACAGTTTGGTCCCTGGTCTTCTACAACCTCTATCTATTCCTAGCCAGCGGTGGGAAGAGGTTTCCATGGACTTCATCACAGGATTGCCTAAATCTGAAGGAAAAAATGTCATCATGGTTGTGGTGGATAGACTCACCAAATATGCTCATTTTTGTGCCTTGTCACACCCATTTGTTAAGCACAGTAGCAACAACCTTCATGGACACAGTTCAGAAGCTACATGGGACACCGAAGATTATAGTAAGTGATGGGACCCTATATTTACTAGTAATTTTTGGACTGATTTATTCTCATGTTTGGGTACTCAGTTAGCTCATAGCTCTTCTTATCATCCCTAGTCTGATGGGAAAATAAGAAGTTTTAAATAAGTGTTTGGAGGGATATCTCTGTTGCTTCACCTCAAATAAACAAGTGAGATGGGTCCAATGGCTGCCACTTGCAGAATGGTGGTATAACACTTCCTTCCATACTTCATCCAAAATGTCTCCTTTTTTGGCACTCTATGGGTACCATCCACCATCCATCACATCATCATTGAGAGGAAAACCAAGGGTTAGAGCAGTGGAAGAACACATTCAACATCAACAAGAGGTCCTCTCTAGTCTCAAGGAGAACTTGGCCATGGCACAAAACTGCATGAAGCAGCAGGCTGATCAACATCGCACTGAAAGGCATTTTGAAGTCGGTGACTGGGTTTTTGTGTGTTTACAACCATATAAGAAAATGTCTTTGAAACAACAACATAAGGATAACAAACTTTCACCTAAGTATTATGGCCCCTATCAAGTATTGCAGAAGATTGGTACTGTAGCATACAAATTAGAACTTCCACAGACAACCAGAATACATCCAGTCTTTCATGTTTCTTTCCTGAAGAAAGTAATTAGATAGAGGGTATCAGCCCAAACAGTGTTACCTGAGCTCGATGAGGAGGGGAGAGTCATCTTGGAACCTGAATGCATCCTTCAAACACACACTAAAATATTGAGGACAAGGGTTATTACTGAGTACCTGATCAAGTGGAAGAATATGGACAATGAAGATGCAACATGGGAGGATATAACATTCCTACAGCAACACCCAGAGCTTCTCAACATTGGGGACAATGTTTCTTTGAAGGGGAAGGGCATGTTACACCCTTAATCATATATAGTGTATCAGATGGAGATGCCGACATGTGGCACACATTCCCTTGGTTATTCATATGTTCTTATCATTTTATATTTCATTCATATCATTAGTAGGTCGGCCTCAGTGGTGGCCATAACATAGGAAGGGTATATATAGGAGATAGTAGTGTGTAGTTAAGCATATATTGAACACTTAAGTCTTATTGTATGGTTTGGAGGTTTCCCCCTCGAAGTGGCTAAGCTATTATACTTGCATATTGAGATCATTTATCTAGTGTGGATCGGATTGAAACACCATAAATAGTGATGAATTTCAAACGGACATAAATTTTGACTCGAACTTTATTTGGTGTGTTCTGCATAAATCCATGATTGAAAAGTTTCATCAGCTAGCCCTCTATGACACTAGAGATCATGTTAAATTTCCTTTTATAAAGGGAAGGTGGCACAAGAAATCTCATTACATTATTCTACCACTATTACTGGAAGCGTTAACACTACTGTCCATTAATGAAGGAATTGGATCATGATTATTTCTAGTGGATAGCCAATAGGATGACAGGGAATGTGCTTTCCATAGTCACATGCACTGATTCCTTCATATCAACCATATTTTATTGATAGAAGTGGATTCATGCATCCGAGGTATTTTTAACTAATGTCTCAAGTGATTCTCCAAATTTGATATAAAAATGTTAAAGGGGATAGTCATGATCAGAGAAATTAATGTTGGTGGTCAGATGTCTCCCCCATGCATGAGCTCTTCTAGAAAATCGAGAGCCTTTGTATTGTAAACTATAATGGCTCCTCGTCTTTCCCTACATGTAATGCACTGTGCATATTAAAGGATTCAATAAAGTTGTGTTATGTTGTTAATTGATCTTCTAGCCATCTGCAGGATTTTAATCTATGTCTGAGCCTCGTGATTTTTATTGAACCCAAATCGTTTTGAGAAGCAAATAATTGCTTGTTATTATTGTAGGATGTGCTATTGTTGAATAACCTACATGAATTGTGAAATGCATTTGATTTGGTAAATTTGTATAATGTCTAATACTATTAATGATATTCACATAAATTTTCAGGTTTGTAATTATGACCCTTAACATATTATTTAAAGGGTGTATCACCACTCTTAAGTGTGAGGAAGAAGCGTAATTTCAATGCATCTCTCTCACTGTTCCTTGGCAATAGAATGTGCATAACGTTATCAATTTTTTCAATGTAATTAGGGTTTCCATGGAAGAATGTTTTATTAGGAAAAGACTTCCGTTCCGGAATATATTCTCTTCAGTAGGCCCTGTAAAACTTGAAATATGGGATAAATCTTTGAAAAGTGCATAGACTGAATTCCCCATTTCACACATCTTGCCATTAAGGGGTGTTTAATATTTGTGATAACAGTTCTGGAATGCATGGGACTTAAGACATAAGTTAAACATAAAGTTGGAGTGCATGAAGGAAGAATCTCAATTGACACTTGTCTTTGAGGTAGTGATAAAATTTTCTTGGAAAAATCTTGAAGTTTTGTAGTTTGAAATAGTTTGCGAGCAGATTATACATATTAAGCTAAGGTGTTGGATCATCGCAGTCACAAGACAGAAGTAATACGATGATTTTCATTATATCATTTACCACCAAGTAAGTTAGTAGTCAAATTGAGCACATAGGATAGTAGACAGTTATTGACATGGAGATCACTGATAAAAGAAAAACATAAGCTAACTTGTATAAAATATGATTATTTCATATTGAAAAGTAATCATAGAACTTCACATTGTGGAAAAAGTAAGTCCATTGATTCTATGATAAGCTTGCTAAGAGAATATGATACGACCTTGATATTTTATAAGACACATGATAAGCTTTAGGATATCTTGAGTAGATGAAAATTGATCAATTGATGACTAAGGAGCTTAAGTAAGAATTCATGTGGAAGTAGTATTGTGATCAAAATGAGATGCTCAGAAAATGGTATGTCTTGAGGTGGAGTCTAAATGAGACATGTAACAAGACATAGATGATATAAGATGTAGAAGAAGAACAAACATGAGGCTGAGAAGAGTCCTTGAAAAGATGTTGACATTTCAAACAAGAGGCTGATGTGATCGTGGATTCCATAGCCACAAATTTGAGGAAAATAAAGAATGTAAAGCATGAATTGTGTCCATAAGGGTTGAGTAGATAAAAGAAGTAGGGTGGATGGATGATACTAAACATAACATCTATACTTAGATTGGTGACAGTGTATTGTCATCAAGATACTATGGTGTCTTAAGGAATTTTTCAAAGCATCTGAGGATGCAATTAGGGATCACTAAGCTCTTAAATCATTCAGATTGAAATTTGAGCAAATTTAAGAGCCATGATAGAAAAAATGCCTAAAAGCAAGGATCCAAAGCGTGAAAGAGTTGGGTTCACCAAAATGATTAAGCTAAAATATTGAATAAATAATATGCCTAAATCTAAATATGTAACAATGTCGAATGAATACAAAATTAAGTACATAAATTGACCCAAGAAAAATAAGATAAAAATTATGAAACCCTATTTGCAAATGAAGAGATAAGAAAGACTTAGATGATTCACAATAATCCTGAAGGTATGCCAAATTGGTAGAAAACTCTTGGAACATGAACTTAGAGTGTCGCAATATTGGAGACCCAAAAAATGTCAAGAGTGTCATAAGTTGGGGCACCTAGAGACGGGATAGGGTGCCTGTGGGCACCTAGAGACCTATTTCTGGGCACCTGTGACTGTCAAAAGCTTAGAAAATTTCACTTTGAGGTTGAAAGGTGTTCACATTGCGTATTCACCTTTGATCACTTATAGGTCACACCAAGGTTGTTGAGGTCCTAAAACCTGCAATAAAAATGAAGCACCTACAAAAACCTCAAACCACATCAAATCCTCCAAAAAGAAAGATGTAAAATGAGGGGTCGTACTATCCTCAGCTATTCACAAAGTGAACTTATGATTAAGTGTTGCACTACATCTCAAACCCAATGTAGTTCTATGTGTGTGTGTGTGGAATTGTGCCCTAGGTGGCTCTTATGTGTGTCACACTGATAGTGAGCAATAACTAGATGTAAAATATGTAAATAAATATATTTGTGTATGAAAGAATTAACTTACCCTCCTATGAAGTGTATGCAGAAATGGTAGTCCCTTATCCCCTGAGATGGAGCTAGATGGATGCTTGAATTCTAACCTTGATGGATGTAACCTTAGGTGGTGATAGCTAATGCTTTAGTGCTTGGTCCCTTATTATGATCACATAACTTTATATTTATATGATTCCTTTGCTCTTCAATTTTCGTAATTAACCCCAAAAAGGTCGACTACCAAAAAGATAAGATTCTCAAACAACTAGAAAGGACCCAAAAAGTGTGAATAAAGTATAAATAGGTTGGGGGCACCCAGTAAGGGGATGGGGAGCACCTGACTGGCGTCCTAGCTGATTATCCAGAATGTTCTAAAATATAAAAAGTATTCTAAAAAGGTAGACTAAGCAATTAAGAGTGAAAGACTAAAAGTTCAAGCATAAAGCAAGTTAAAGGTGGCCAAAGACATTGGTTGATTAGTACTTTTCTTACTTAGAAATCATATGAATAATAGTAATATAAGTTCGGGACTAGATAGATACCCAAAGTGCGTGATTTTGTCTTCTCACAAGATGTCAGATGTTGAGATCTTAGAAGCCTATCCTAGTACTTTATCAATTAAATACTTATCTTCAGATAATGTAGATATTGTTTTCAAAAGGATGTAGGTTAGTTAACCTAGTTTCATACACAATCATATGTCCCCTAAGAGTCACTTTCCTTCATATTTTAGCGATTTTACCACCTAATCAAACATTCTCAACCAAATTTATACACTGGGGCACTAAAAATTACTACTTCTATGTTGAAGGGAATGATTACGATATTCCTACAAAACAAGAGATATTATAGGTTTTATGGGAACCCTCAAGTGTGGATATGACTAAATTTAATTTCGATGGTATTACTAGGGGAACCTAGTTCATCCAATTGTGGAGGTATTTTCTCTAAGATTAATGAATGTGATACATGAATATGTTGCATGTAAATTAATTTTCCTCTACCTATTGCAAATACTACAGAATGACTGGTTTTTAAACATCAAGTGCATGGCTGAAACTATTAGTTGAGAATACCGGTTTTAAAGAATGAAAGAATTTGATAATAGAAAAAAATGGGACATCCTATTTATCCATCAATGTTTTGTATTAACAGCTAGCAACAATGCTTGGAAAATGGAGAAATGAGCATTATTGAGAAGATTATACACTTTATGGACATTTCAATTGCATACTAGGTAGGATTTACCCAATTGTCATAAGCCTTATCATAACCTAGCTATTAGATTGTGTATTAAATAAAGGGCCTTGGATCCTGAGATCACTTCATGGATCACTACTCCTCATTATGAAGCCTCCTGTATAATCTAATCACTATTTATAAACAATCCTTTTGTGGATGCATCACATCAAGGAGACAACTCTACTATTATTTCAATGGTTGTTCACAAAACCCTATATTTAAACTAAGATACCTACCCCAAACTAGATTTCCTTTATGCGATTAAATCTCCTAATCATAATGGGGAAGGGGCCTTGGAGTACCCCCAATAATAAACCATAATCTTAGTGCACATGTTATAAAAACTCAAACCATACATAATTAGAAGGATTGAAAAGGATGATGCAAATCAACTCTTGCAATGACATCATGTTAGTGGAACAAAGAAGGTATTAGAGAGTAATGACCAACAAACTTATGTGATCATTATTACCAAATATACAACCATCCTATGCACTCAACACTCAAGATGAACCACCTTGCCTGGTCCATACTAAGAGTGTTGAAAATAATATTATCAGTTTTCTCTTGCATGACATTGAACAATGGTACAGTGAAACAACTTTGTGTAATCATGGACTGAAATTGGTTCGTGTGTGAATTTTAGAATGATTTTGAGGCCGTATTCATGAATGTGTTGTGTATATTAGTATGAGTAATAAATTGATTGAATAAATAGTTTTTGTGTAGCATATTTTATTGCACTTGTAGAAATAAGCCACTAATAGTTGTTCTTGATTAAATGGTAAGTTTTCCATCCTAACAAAATAAAGTATCCTAGAGAGAATACCATAGCTAGATCCATTCTACTCTGCAATAATGATAATTCATAACTCAAGTAAATATTGTTTCAGGACTAAATATATCCTAACATTATGTACACTTCTACTTCCATTTAACAAGGAGACACCCCACCTAACTGATAAATCTGATAAAGTAATCCACCTTAAGATGTAAGGGTTAGGAGAAGTGGAACCAAATTATGCTAAGGCAAATGATCTGACCTAATGCTCAAAATGGGTATAACATAGTTGAGATTAGAGTGTTTCCAAATTAAGGCTCTAATCATAGTTGTAGACACCTAATTTCTAACGCATGTAGTTTTAATACTAAAATTACACTAATTATCTTATTTCCCATCATTTGGTTATAATTAGTGGGTTTTCTCATAATTATCTAACATTCCCCTTTGTCTCATTCAATTAATCGAAACTTCAATAATTAACTAGTCTCTTCTGTCATCCTAGATGCCAATTAACGATTGCTTCGTTAGTTATAATCCGATTTTAATTATTTAACTAACCATTATTAATTAAGCCTTTCAATATCGTATTTAATCAATAAACCCTCTTATCAGTTAAGTCACCCTCTTTAATTCCTTCAAATTCTATTAATTTCCCTGTAAATCATCTCCAAATAACTTCTATAAGCTTAATTTGTCTTATCAATTAATCCTAGTTGATTAATTAAATCACTTCCCAAACTCCCATAAGTTGCTAATATGTAATTAATATCTACTAATCATACTTATCCCTTTCTAATTGTACTTTACACTTTATCCCACATTCAATAAGTTGCACTATCTATCCCCAAACTGGAAAGCTATATATAAGAATCCTAGTCCACCATGTCACACATTACACCATGTCCTTGACTAAGACATTATGCATATGATAACAACATTTCATGTTCTTCAAAGGATTATTGGTTAAGAAAACTTTTTCATATTCTACTTGGCTACAGAGTAATAAGAAAATAATAAAAAATGTCAACTCAATCCATACTTGGTGAGATCTTTTCCTCTTTCCTTGGAGAAATACTTTGATCATACGTGAGTTGCACTCGAGCTTGCTAAAGGACAGTATCTAGAATTACAAATCACATATAAATCATTAAAGGATATGTTTTCACTTTCTCATTATATTTATATGTTTGATGCACATTAGTTAAAATAGCTTGCTTTTCATGATTTATCATTTATGTATTTATGTTTGAATTTAAATAAGTTAGGATCTACTTGGTGTTAGGTTCATTTAATTAAATTAGTTTAAGTTTAACATGCATACATATGGCACACCTGGTGGGACACTCCTTTGTCTTGTGTGCATTCATTTATTTTTCTTAGTTTAAAGCTTCATTTATCCATTTTACATGCAAATTCTTTCAATTCGTTGATTTTTTTTTTGTTTTTTGAGCATGTATGTTAGTGTTTGGTAGTGTTGAGTCTTCTTTTCATGTATAAAAGAGGTGAAGTGCTGTAAAAATTGAATCTTGATGGAAAAAATCTGAGCTTTTTTTTGTTGTTTTTTGACATTCTTTTATGCAAGTATAGGTTTGCACACACTAATGTAGTTGTTCATGCACTACCGTTGCATTGTTTTTTGGCTTCACGTGCTAGTGTAGCTATTCATGTGCTACCATTGCACTATTTTATGGCTTCACGTGCTAGCATAGTGCTATTTTATTACTTCACGTGCTAACATTGTTGGTCATGCACTATTGTAGTGTTGCTTTCCTATTTCACACGTGTGCATACCTATTAACACACTAGCGTAACTCTATTTCTTGGTTGTATGTGCTAGCATCTTATTTCACATGCTTGTGTTTATGTTCATACACTAGCGTATTAGTATACATGCTCATATTAGTATACACGCTAGCGTATTATGTTAAAATTTCACTCAATTTTTCTCAAATTTCATATTTTCATCTTTATTTTTCTACTATTTTATATGTAAATCACACTCTAATCTACAAGTTACTTGTTTAAAAGTGGAGTTAATGTTGACGGACATCCTTGGCAGATAGAGTCATTAGAGTCATGGCAATCCTTAGGTTTGTGGGATGTGCGTCCTAAGGAGACCTCCAGATTTTAAAGAAGCTGGCTCTTCTCTGTGGGGGGAAGATAGGGATTAGAAAAAATAGAAAGAAAAAAACACAAAACAAAACTAAGGCAATGCGCCAGAAAGAATACACCAAGAAGTCAATTGAATACACAATCATCTCAAACTACTTAAGCATAACACTAAAAATTCCAACAACACCCAAAGATGCATAGTTTTGAAATGAAAATAAAGGCGATTAGAGACAATAAAGATATGCGAATGATGAACCAGAAACACCACCAAACATATATATTACTCTAATGGTTGTACAATATTACATTAGAAAGATGCAAGACTGCTATTACAAACTCAGGTAGAAGGCAGAGTTCCAAGATCTCTAACCTTTTACAGAAGAGAAATTTGTGACAAAGAGGAAAATGTTAACTCTCCTTTTACCTAACTGAAAACTACCCTCTAACTCCTATATCATCATATCTTTTCCCTAAAACTTCATTACAATTTATAATGGGGATGGAGGAGGTAAGCGAGAACTTTCAAACTCCTTCCCAACTGCCCCTCAATCATGATAAATGATATGAAGTGACAGAAACAAATTTCTTCAAATGTTTCTCACAATTTTGCCCCTTTGGAAAAGTGAGATACATGCCTATTTAATGCATCTTAATTATCCTACAACTGACTCCCTTGATATGGAATCACCTTTTGAGAAGAAACTCCTTTAGATATTTATTACATAACAAAATATTTTAACCCTTTATGCATTGGTTTCCGGCCTCTTGATTTAAACGACACGTATTTTTATAATAAAGTGACCCTTCGCCTCTAATTTTTTTAAAATTTTTCGAGCATTAAATCTTATAGATAAGACCCTAAATCACTTATACATGGCGGATGGTTTTCCATCTTTTATGGCTTGCTTTGAAAATGGAGTCTGTTGTTGCAAGATCTATGTGGAAGGCCCGTACATCCTTATGAATCTACTTTTCTTTAGGGCTCCTGGGAAAGCACTGGGTGGACACTTGGCACCATCCGTGGGATTGATGTCCTACTTTTTTGTTGACTCCATGTGTCAGCCCTACAAGATTTTGAGACTTCGTCACCTCCTTTGACTTCTAAAGTTATGCCTGCCTTACACTTGGCAGCGTCCATAGGATTCTCATCTCTTTTTGTGTTTTGATTAAGTACTCTCTTCTCGGTGAGGATTCGGCTTTAAATAGGCTTCAAAAACGTAGGAATCTTCTTGTCAGTGGATTTTAAGATAACAAGACACACAAATATTAGTAAAATTTATGAAAAATGAGGTGAAAATGGTGCAAATAAGGTATCAATAGGTGTGTCAAAAAAATTGTCACCTGAGATATCACCTTGCACTAACAACACGCTCAACACCTTAATGAAAAATGGAATGATCTTAAAATGTGTGGTATAAATAAATCTCCATAGAAGGATGGTTCCTTCTATTTTATCTCACTACAATTAAACTAACCAACACTACAAACTACAACTAACTAGTTCAAAGCTAATTTTTCTAAGGGGCTAGTGTTCATAAAGATAAATGTTGAAATAAATAAAGGTGATGAACAAAACTAGAATAAGGTTCATTTTCTGACTCTAGCAACACATATGTGACTTGGCATATGAATTTTCAACATAGACACAAGAAATTTAAATAGAAAATTGATCCTTCCTTTGAAACTGAGCCAACATCACAAGTTGATCAGGATGCTTAGAGACAAACAAATCATAATAGGAGTCATTTTGTAGCCGGGGATGGATTCTAGATGAATCTTTATCACTCTGGTTTGGAAAGGACTGGTATCACTATGCTAAGAGTTTGACCTACCCTTACTACTTTAGGTTGTGCCTTCAACCAGGGTGAGAGGACCCACTTTGTGACCTGTATTAGTGGAAATTATCAACGGATTAACAATATTTGACTCTTCCTTTGCAGTATTTTGAAGGAGACCTTGAGAAAACATGGTCAATACAACATAACCTAACTCTCACAAGTTGTCACCTTAGAAAATGAAGATGTTCTCTAGACAAGGTCCAGGTCACTAAAGACAATGATAAAAACTGATTGCATCTGCATATTTTGGTAAAGGATGGACAAATTTAATGATCTTCTTTAGCATTTGTGGATATACAGTGCAAGCAGGGATGGTTCATGTATGATATATCACTGAATATGAAATTTATGGTTGGGAAGTTAAGCATGATAAAGTTGATTATACCAAATTCTTGAGAGCTTTTAACAAATGTTGACAAATCTACAAAGAAAAATGACAAATGGCTTCAAATAGTCAGGACGAACCTTCAACTAGAAAATTGTGCATCTATGAAAGCTCAAAGACACACGGCTTCACACATTCTTCAAGGATTTAACATAAGAACTCATGTTAAAGACTTAATTAAACCTCAGAAGTCCCTGATCTATCACGCTTATGATACACTCATAAACTGACAAACAATCTGTATCACTGAAATGAAAGTAAAGTGAATTTAAATTGTTTATTGCATTATGAAATGAAAGCTCTCTTCATAATGTAATTGCAAATGCCACAATACTATCATGAGGATGAGATCTTGTGTGATTTCAGAGGGATTCCTAATGTAAGATTGCAACAGGAACATAGATAACTATTTGAAGATATCTCAAAATGACAGTAGACACAACACGGTTCATGATTAACACAAATTACTTAAGGTTTTTCAAATTGATCAACAAGGGAAAGTTTGTTTACAATCTCAAAGCTTATCAATGGTTGTACATTTGCAACCATCTTGACATGATCAATTTCAAAGATACACAAGAAATAACTGGTTTCTCAAATAAGTTCCTTCGGAAAATGGCTTTTCTCAGCTTTCTCTCCTTCTCTTTTCTCTGAATAAATCTCAGAAAAATTAACCCCTCTTTTTGTGATTATTCATTTTCCTTTTATATCATCTCCTTTACTTGTTAACCTTCAAAGTTATTTCCCCCTAAAAGTATGAATATTCCCAAGAATATTCCTTTTTTAAAATTTGTTCTAGAACATGGCATTTAGAAAGGTTTTTCTTTTAAAGTTTCAGGTGTACAAATCACCAGTCTTTTCAATCAACTTCACTAGTGCTCGACTGGGATATCAGGTCATCACTTCTGGCAGTTTATTTTAATCATTCTTTCATGATATTGATTAGATAATCATTTCAAACAATCTCTGAACACTCTTGATGATATTGAAATGACATATATCCATACTCACTTTTCAATAATCTACCTTGGGTGCCACACACTCTGCTTCATGTCTCATTGGCTTAATTTCCACACATAGTTTCTGTCAATCACCTTGATTTACCATCTCTACTCATTCCTAACCTTTTCCAAATCTTAAATTCTCCTCTATGTGAACTAAACAAAATCTCCTTCATTTCATGGGAAAGATTGCATCAAATCAAAAACATATGTCTCCTTTTCATTATAAAACCTGGCTCAATTTCATTATCATCATGCCTTTCCCTTCTTGTTCTGAGTATAAGAAATTTCAAAGAAAATGGTAAGGTACTTATAGCTCATAGCCTGAAGGATATTTCTTCAGAGGACTTAAATCAGATTTTTCAATTTAAGTGGTCCTGATGAAGCTTTTGTCAGGGCTCTGTTTGATATAGAATGTGTGGGTGACACCAGAGGGCCCTTAACATACCGGAAAGTCTGGTTAGCACTTCTTACAAGGCTAATCAGGATCAATCCTGTGTTTGCAGCCTTCCAGGTTATGTATTTCCATCTTTTTAGATGGGAGCACTTGAAAACTCTGAAGATTTGAAAAAATATTGGGTTGAGAAAAGACCTCAGGTCTCGGGTCAAACCAATTTTTAATGTCCCTTTCTATGTGATGAGGATTTTGTATCAAAAGAGATTCCTAAGGAATCATATGTGTTGTATGATAAATCCTCCATCGACAAAGTGCATGCTATCTCCCACAAAATAGATGAGTTAGAGAAAAGGATCAATTTTCCTGGAGAAAAAGCAAGTAGAGACCATGCCTTCGCAATCAGTTTCAGCACCAGGGTCATCTTCAGGGAAAAGGAAAGGTGAACCACAATCACAACCTCCAATCATTATCTCAGATGGAGAAGAGGACCAATCATTGTCTGCTCACCGTTCAAGGGAAGCCATTTCCTCCACTCGGGACAACAGAGGGAGATTTTCTATTCGGTCATCCACCCACTTAATGCATCATGCTCCTCAGGAAGAGCATGAATTGTTGGGCCCTCAACCAATTCCTTCCCCAAAGGACAATCCACCTTTCACAAGGAAATGGGAGGTTGGGTCAAGTTTGAGGCCTCGCAATCAGCCCAGTCAACAACATGCAGTACTTTCCCCTCCAACCACTTCAGGTGTCCCCTCTCAACCCACTCCCAACATGTCAACCCTTCACAAAGGGAAAGGAAAGATGACATTCTTCACAGGAGGTTTGGATCTTTTAGATTGGGTTTCATCTCAACAGAAGAAAGTTGAACTGGAGAAAATCATGAGTCATCCTAGAATGACTCTGGAGGCATTGATGGATATGGGAATGTCCCGGGACCTGGCAGGGTCAGTCATTTTCATTCAAACAACACAAGGCTCAAGTGAGTTTGTGCTGAGAAAAAACAAACTTCTGAACAAGCTCCCCCTGCTAGGAGGAAACTATGAAGTAGGGCTGAAGAATGCCTAGATGTTGTCTTCCTTTCATTGTTTCTCTTTCTGGCATGTATATATCTTTCTTTGTCATGGGTAGGGGCCCCTATAGAACCCCATTTTGTTCCTTATTCAAAGTGCAAGAAACATAACAATATCAATCATTTACATGCTTATCCAAATGTATGTTAATTTCATCAAAGTAAATATGGCATTACTGCATTCTTCCATTTTTCAATTGAAATAAAGGAACAATAAAATTCAGAGAAACAATTACTTCCAATGTAATAGAAGTGTCATTTTAAAACATCAGTTTAAAAAGGATGAATATGAAAAGAGAATATAGTTCAAGGAACAATTGTCTAAGCATGTTCATCATCCTTTGCATCTTCTTCTTCTTCAGCTTCTACTTCTGGATCTTGTTCTTTTGGTAGCCTTGCCACATATGCATCATATCTTTTGAATAATTCGTTAACCTCATCCTCATCTGGTCCTGTATGATGCTGGAAAATCAGTTCCTGTCTAGATATTGCATCAATGCAATGGCCCATTTTCTGCTTGTATTCCAGTGGCCTTGCCTTCAACTCTGCAATTCTATTCTCTATCTTTCTCATGGTCTTAATGACTTCATAGGAGAAGTCATTCCTTAGAACATTATTTTCAAAAGATTCAAGTAAGAAATCAATCTTCATGTCCCCATAACTCTTCTTGAACTTATCAATAACCATATCCTCCAACTTTAAGTCAATAGCATCGAGAGTGTCATCAACCCAGTTTCTTTTGATTTCAAGCTTTTCTTTGATTCCATTTAGGGTCTCGACTCTAATTTTTGACAACTCTTCAAGGGCATGTTGGCTTCCTTTAAATTCAGCTGGTACAATGTCCTCCTCCTCAACCAACTCATCACTGAGCTGGGTAATGCGGTCCAACTTGGGAAGAATACCTTCAAAGTAGAAAATCTCATTGTCGCATTGTTCAACTATCTCATCAATTTCATTGATTCTATTTTTGAGATCTTCATACTTTGATCTGGCTTCTGTAATTGCTTCTTTTCCCCTCTTGGTCAAATTTCTCAATCCATGTGTCTACTGCTTGAACCTTCTTGACAACCTTGTTTATCTTATTCATTTCTTCAGGGGTGTTTATATAGGCACTTGCTTGTGTTTGACTAGTCTTCCCTGTCAACTGTTGCAAACAAGAACTCAAGGCCTTAACTTGCTCCTTTAGTTTCCTTTTTGTCATTCCATCTTCATCAACCTTTTGCAGAAGATCATTCACTGCCTCAGACACTCCTTGCTTCAATTGTTCCCTTGAAGGTTTTCCCAAAGGAATAATCTGAATGTTATAATCATCAGTTGTTATGTCTTTTCTTGTTTTACCCTCAAAAGGGGTTGCTATTTCCAAGGTCCTTGCTCCAGATGAATCAGTGTGGGTTTTTGTGATGGTCCTGGCCCTTTTTGAGGCTCTTACTACCTTTGGAAAAGATAGAGTAGTAAGGTCAACAACTTGCATAGGGAGAACCTCTTTTTATTCTTTTGAAATCAACTCACTAATCCATCCCTTTTCTAAGCTTGTTATAGCTTTTGTTTCTTGTGATTCTTGCTGGAGTTTCTCAGGAACAACTACCATTTTCTTGGATACTTCTTGTTCATTTTGCACCAATGATTGTGTCTGTTCCTGATTACTTATTTCGATGGTCCCTATGCCAATCTCACCCTGTGCTACTGATTCTTTTGGATGCTCTTTTTCATGGTCTGGAACTTCAGATTGATCATTTTTTCCTTGAATTGTATCAACATTCAGGGGAAACTCCTTCCTTTCTTCTTCAGTTGAAGCCATAGTGGATTCAATTTCTTCTCCAACACTTTCTTGTACCAAAATTTGGGTTGTGGGCTCTTTCTCTCCCAAAGTCTGTTGAGTTGCAACCTTACCCTTTTCATGCTCTAATGATGTATCTGGCAATGCCATGGTAGGTTGTTCCTCTGGAAACAACTCTACATTTCCCATTAAGGGCTGTAAATTTTCACCAGTAATGATTTCTTCATCAACAATTGCATCTTGTGCTATTTTCAATCTTTCTTCAAAAATAGATTTTCCCTCCTGAGGAAGGTCATCAGTCTTGGTCACCTTAGCAGAAATGGATATAGCCTCTCCACTAATAACTCAGTATTAGTATCCTTTTCAACAAACAACTCTGGTTTACCCAATTCTGAAACAATTTGTCCTAGGGAAAGTATTTCAGTTGCCTGGATCCTCACTTCAGTAGTTGGTACATGAATATCTTTTTCCAATTCTTTGCTTGCTTGAATGCTACCCACTGGTGTCAATATTGGTTCATCTACAGATAAATTAAGTGCATCCAACATGGAAAATCCTTCACCAACATCAACATCAATTACATCAGTTTGGCACTTTGCAAATTCGTGCATTGTTTTGACTGGAGGTACATTTATATCCTTGGCAAGAAAAGTTTCAGAGATTTTCATACCTGGGGTAATAAATTGATTGTCTACTAGATTAACTACAGTACTTCCTTGGGAAACTGGACTCTGAGTGCATTCCATTTTTTTTTCACAAAGGACAGAGGTGGGATCAGAGGATCTGATTGCTCCACATGTGGCAGTGATGCATCATGCTGCTTTTGGAAAGTATCACTCCTTTCAGACTCTGGGGGATCAATTACCACATCCTGGTGCTTGAAATTTGTAGGCGTATGGGCACCTACTCTTACCAAGACTGGCTGGTGAATAACCTTGTGTTTTTTGTGTGTCCTCTCAAACCTTTTTAAATCTGGTGCTGCTCTTCTTTCATCCTTGTGTGGCTTAGACTGAATATGGCCACTTGCAATGGCTCCACTCATTAACTTTTCAGCACTATGTTGCTTTGGTGAAACACTTGGATGGACCACATGTGATGCCAAACCTTTCCCCTTTTCCTGAATTGGCACTGCAAAAGTAATGGGGGCATTCTCCATAGATTTTAAAAGCATCTCTTCAGTATTTTTCCTGAGAACTGACATAGAAGTGCCAGTTCCACTAGTGGCTGATGTCCACTCATCAATGAATTCAGGAGTAGGCCTTTTGGATGGAAATTGAGGGGCCTTTCCTCCCAGTGGGTCCATTCTATCTGTGTCCTCCCTCAGGGGTGGAATATCCTCACTCAGGTTTCCCAAACTTCTAAAATTGTTTAGGATTTTTGTATTCTGGATTGAAAGATCAATGTTCTTTTGGGTCAACCAGTTTACAGTCCTCCTCATTACATCAGCTATTCTTAAATAAGGATCATCAGATTCTACCACATTCCAGTCTGGAGGAGATACAGGTTGATCCCCCACCTTCTGATCAATATAGAATCTTCTCACTGTGTGTGGATCATCCACAATCCCCTCTGGGATAACCACAATTTTGTAGTCTATTATCTGTGACAGAGTCATTCTGGAAAAATCCCTTAATCTGACTTCTTCCTCATCCCTGCAGTTCATCCAGTAATCCTCAAAATGGGGCTCATGCTCAAAGGTATTTGCAATGTTGTTAAACACCCATCTAATGTCATAATTAGGCCTTGCCTCAAACTTTTCCATATCAAATTTCTGCATTTCCTCTTCAATCAATCTAGCCTTTATGATGGAAGGGCATGAATACCTTCCAATTCGAATAGGAAATTTGATATTTGTTTTATGCCTCCCAACAATTATTTTATGCACAGGTGTCAACTGCCTTGCTAGTTCACATAAAATCAATTTATCATCTACATACCTAGGCAACTTAAATGGCTTTCCCTCAAAACCACTAACTCTTATGTAAGTGAACTTTTTATATTGGATAAAATAGCATCCATACTCCAAAATTACTTGTCTAGCTTGTTCAGACATCCTATATTGTCCCCACTCTAGTCTAAAAAGACACATGATTGGTGTGAAAAAGGCATCATTAACCAACCTTACATTTCCACTCCAGTTGACCAATTGTAACTGAGGAAAAATCTCATGCATTTGACATTGCTTGAAGTCAGCACGTGGTGACAGACCTGGGAAATGTTTGTGCCCTGCAACATTATAAATGAGATATGTCATCATATAAAATTCAAGGTCTGCAGTATCTCCCATCTCAATTTTTTGCTGCTAGAGTGACCATGTGATCATGAAGTGCATCTGCAATAAAGGTGGCCCAAAAATGCTCCCTTTTTTCTCCAGAGCAATCCATATGTATGTAGTCATCCATTCTTTGAATTCATTTGCATTTTCTAAACCTGCCATTTGACTTAGCAACACAATGACATCCTCAACCTCCTCAACAAACTGTTCCCTAACCAACTTTTTTAGGGATTCTAGCCATTGTCTTCTTCGTAATAAGCTAGTTTGTATTTATCATCTTGACATAGTCCTTCTTCTTTGTTTCATAATCCTTCAGAGCCAATTTGATGCCGATGGTAATTGGGTTTGTGACTATAGGAAATTTTAACATTATTCTGATGGTTGTTGGTGTTAGTGTCAGTACTGCATCCCCACTCCCATCTAACACCTCCCTCTTTTCTGGATCATAATTCATAGCACAATGCCACACTAATTCAGGGAAATGAACAGAGGGTGGGATGGCACCAGCTAGAGCAATACAACTTTCCTGAATTGCTTTTAAGGATTCACTCTGATGGGGACTTTTAACCTTTGGAGGAAGTCATCTAGATCAGCACCCATTAAGTTTGTGTCTATAATTTTATCTAAATCACTTGTGACCCCTGACACAAATGAGAATGAGGATGACATAGTCTTCATTGTTCAAAAACCCTTTAAACCAACCTTGCCACTGAAAGAGAAATACAGGAGTTTTGAAGCTCTTACCAGTCAATCCACAAGTCCTGAACAATTTAAACCCAAATCAACAACTTCTTAAATCCTCAGGTTCACAATTTGAGCTCCACAACTAATGACATGATAATTCTTCACACAAATCACAAAGGTAGCAACAAAAATCAAGCCAATTGGTAAATAAAGATGAAAGCATTCACAAGCTTTAAAATGTCCTTGATTTGTGTAGCAACATTAATGGTGGTAGAAATAAATGCAATGCATCAAGACCATTCAATCCATCATTCACAATTTTAAAAATGAACCATCCACGTGGAATAAAGCTTTTCGCTATCACGGGCTCAGGGGCACCTTTTGTAATTTTGTAGCATTAGAGACTTTACACACTTTTGGAAAACTTGACCCACCCATCCACCTTTTGGTTTTCAATACTAGCTCGACACGTGGTCGCATTTGAGTGATAGCGGGGTTGTGACCCTTTTTACAATTTTACCTCACTTCCTTTTCAAACCAAAAATGCTTGAGTTCCCCGGTGACCCGCATCTCCACCTCTTGCATTTAAGTAGCCACGTGTCTCTTGCGGGTTTCGGGAACTTTTTACACTTTTACTCCTTTCTTCATAAATGTGTAAAGCTACAAATATGTACCACCTCCCCACATCCACTCCAATTGTGACACATGTACACTCCTTGACACCAATTGAGAAATTATTTATATTACCTTTTGACTGTGAATATTCAGAGAACATTTATCGGGTGATGGGGCCAATTTCACACTTTGTGAATGCGAGAGAAAATTACAAGTTTACAAATTTGACCCACCACACCGCAATCAATTTGGAACTGCCACGTATCAGTGGGCAATGGGAGAGAGAATGCAAATAATAGACAAGACCCAGAAGTAATTTACAACAAGCAATCCCTCAAACTCCAGAACTTAAAACACAATGGACTTCCCCGTAAGAAACCACCAGATAATGCACATTCAGACATGATCCTCGACCGAAAAAGAGGAAAGACATAGACCATACATAGAAAAACCACAAAGTTGATCCTTCCATATGAAGAAGTTCAATCAAACAATCCAGGTCTAGGAATTTAAATAAAATGATGCCAACCATGACTATATATCTGATGGTTCCTCATGCTGCTGACAATAGGGAACACGTTCTACGTTCATTTCCCAACCTCCATCTCCTAATCAATTCTATCCATGAACCAATCCTCCCCAGATTCCTGAGTCTCATTCACTTGAAATTCTCCTTTGAAATAATCAGTCACCTAACTGAAATCTCTGCCATTAAATATACATGTCAATCTATACTCCTCTAATCAAACATAACTTCAACCCCAGTGTCGCAATTGGCTTTTTTTCCCACAAAACCTCCTTATTCTACATGTACCATATTGTCTTCGAAACAATCCATCCAATTCCAAATTTAATTCAACTCTCGATACATTTGAATCCAAATCTACTTTGTATCTTGAGTCATCTTCATCTACCAATCTAAATCCAATCTCTCTGCAGACTTTAGGCCATTTCAACCATGCCTTATTCTATCCTCACCAATCTTCCAAAAATTGATATTTACATCCATGTTGAATAATTGATAAGATAAAATGTGCCAATATATGTTGTTAATGCACTATCAAGTTCCTTTATGTAAACAATAAGGTCAAAACCACCCAATCCCATCATCTCCATCATAAAATAACTTCTAAATTCCAAACACTTGTTGGACCTCTTCCTTCAAATCAACCTTCTATCATCGACCAACAAGGACCTCCTCTTATCCTCCTATCATCCCATTTCCCATTACATGGTGAAATGACTGTGTCTATCCTTTATCCATGTCTTATCCTCTTATCACCCAAACATTCCTTATATATCACATCTCCTCAAGCACCATCAATCCATGGGCTACCTCTTCCTAACCCATCATTTTCTATTCTTGGGCCACCTTCGGCTAGGTCATTACCTTCAATCCTTTTACCTCATCCTGGGCCACCTCCTGAGCTACCTCCTCCTAGCCCACATCTTCTATTCTTAGGCCACCTCCTAGCAAACCTTACCTTCTATCTTGGGCCACCTCCTACTATCCCATTACCTTTAATCCTTGGCCACCTCCTAGCCCCTTATATTCCTTGGGCCATTAGCCCATCTATCATCATAGCTTCTACTCCTGCCTTTATCCAATTTTGGCAAGCCTCCCACCATCATCCTAACACTCCTATCATCAATCCCAAACATCCTCTTTCTTCCCCCATTTCTTGAGATCAAGTGGAATGACACATTAGCTTGTATGAAACACAAACAATTTATTCATCAAGCTAAAATAAAAAATCCAAAGAGCTCAAAATCTCCAAGCAAATCACACACCCACAGATACAAAAATAAAACACGATTACAAAATGCACAATAATACAAATTCCAAGTATGGTGCAAAAAGTGTAAAAATATATGGATAGGGAACTCAAGCTCCCACATATAAAATCCATATTACCTTATAAGTCACCATCACTTATCAAGTATTATCTCACCACAATCATCAAGATTGGAGATAATATCACTCTTGATAAGAAAAAATTCTAGTCACCCTCATCAAAGAAATCACAAACATTGTTGTTGGATCCGATCACATGGAGTGACATTGTTAGTCCCAACCTCCTAGTCCATCCTATCCTATTCTTCCTACCCTATCATAGGTATTCTTTTTCCATCCTCAGTTTATTCATTTCCATCACCTCCCTTGACACTTGAGAAATCCTCTCTATTTATGTTTTTCCCTTCACAAAACCGTCAAAAATCCAAAAATATTTTTTTAACAAAATTCCAAAAAAAAGAAGAAAACATTAAAACATTACAAGAAAATCAAAGGTACAAACATCAAACATCACAATAAGGTATTGCATACACATGGATGTTATTTCCTTTCTTTCCATTCCTCTATAAATCACCCATCATTTTCATCCCTTCAATGATATTTTGACTAGTCTATTCGCAGTCATGGAGTGACATTTATATCTATTGTATCTGTTTGACCTTGGTCTTTCATTACCTTGGTAAATTAAAGAATGACTGACCTCTTAGAGATCTTATCATTATCATACATTTAATAATCTTGTTGTGAAGACCTTTGGGTGTATTTATTGACACTAGCCAATGTTTTCATCACAACCACTTCCACATCCTTCCATCAAGCCATCAATGGTTCTTAAACCCTTATTAAAACAATTAAGGGAGGTAAAATACTTTTTAGAAAGTAAAAACATCAATAAAAAAATTAAAAAAACCAATATGTGTGTATATATATTTATATATATTGAGATCTCTAATATCTCTACTAGGGCTATGGATGCCTAGCTGGCAGTAGAGCAATGTTGTGATTAGAAGCAGATACATCTATGTCAAGGATATTGATGCCTAGCTGACAGCGGAGCAATGTATGAATTTCCTTCCACCCTCCATTTGCCAATAAACGATCAAAATCAATCATTCCTACACATTGACTAGTATGTATTCACTTATTACATATTAAATCTTCACTTCAAGAGGTAATTCATTTTCACATGCACACACTAGATCTTATTGAGCAATAATACTAGTATATTACCAAGTGTTGTATGGACCTTGTTCTGACTATTTATTTCATCTATATTTTTTCTCATGATTTGGTGCCTTTTGGTTCATCCTTTTTCATTTCTAATCTTTTAGCTACATTTTCCATATCTATCCATAGCCTTCACATTGTTCTTCTTCATTTAGAAAATTCATGTGTGTAGAAATTACCTTCTTTCCAAGTTTGAGGGAAACTTTGTCTCATTTCAATAAACAATCTTGTACTTCTTTCTATCATCTGTTTCTTGACCAGTTTGTACTAGGGGCATGCTTTCTCCTCCCTCGATCTTCATTGGTTTGAGTTCTTAATCTTGTTGAACCTATCCCTCTTGGCATTAATCCATATTATCCTATTCTTGTATGTATGCGTGAAATTTTCCCTTTTATATTCTCACCTCTCACTGGGGGAATCTTGGCATTTTTTTCTCCTATACATAGTTTCAAAACATTCAAAATACAAAACATTTAAAAATACAAAAATATTAGTAAAATATTCAAAAATCCTAAACATTCAAAATCTAAAAAATTAAAAAACATTTACAAAATCTCAAAACCCAAAAATAGCGAAAAAATAAAAAACACTAAACATTGGAAACTATACCACAAAACATCCTACTTCAGTGCTTGTTCATTCTAACACACAACATGCAGATCATATTGTGATCATCTTTAATCTACAAAGCTTGTTTTCTTATTATGCTTGTCTTTACGACATATATCGTTGCTTGAGGCAGTTTCATAGTACACGTTTTCTTTTCTTGGGACTTTTATGTCCTTAATCCAATCCCTTTCATGTATCCTTACTTGGGGCACTATTTGAACCCTTGTCGTATAACTCAAACATTTGGGTATTGAAGCTAGATAACAAAAGCATTGGTGCAATTGTCTTGAACATTTCTTGTTTGAGTTAATTTGATTGTGCTTATTTGTTTACTTTCTCATACTGCATTACTTATGTATTTTTTTTTGAGTCATTCCTTTAACATTTCACAAAAACCAATATTATGGCTTTTTATGTCATTTTACCCTTTTTTGTATGTTTACATCAAATAAAAAGGTATTTCCAAGCTAGGATAGTGTGTAAGTTATGCTACGATATTTCCATCCATCATCTATCATTTTCCCATTCCAACTACCTCCCCATTCTACCTAATATTCCTTCTCATTAACCTTTTTTATTCCTTCTGACCTACTGCTACACAGTTCTCACAATAACATGTTTCTTCCCCTCCCACCCTCCCTTATATAATCATAGTCTTACAAGGGCTCTAACTAATCAATCAAATTGAATAAGGGCCGGTCAAACCAAGTTCAAATCCTGGTTGTCGCGATGAGATTTTTTATCATTGTGGACATTCTCCTCTTATTTTTGAGTGTCAATCAACCTCTTCTATCACCCTAATGACACTCAAGGGGGCATCGTCCATCCTACTAATTCTTCTTCTATCCATACAAAAATATAATTGTTTCCTATCTCTTAAGTGGTGTCAATTACGCTACACCACATCAAAGAGGGTAAAATGTAGACACCTAATCTCAACCACACAATTTTAGTACTAAAATTGCACTAATTTTTTTCATTATAATTAGTGAATTTTCACTTACTAGCTAACATTCCCCTTCATCTCGATCAATTAAAAACACTTCATTAATTAATTAGTCTCATCCCTCATCTTGGATGCCAATTAACATCACTTCATTAGTTATAATTCTCTTTTAACTAATTAATTGACAATTATTAATTAATTAATATTTTAATCTCATATTTAATCTCTTATTGGTAAATTCCCCTCTTAGACTCCTCAAATTATACTAACTTCCCTCCAAATCATCTCCAAATGGATTCTATAAGATTAACTTAGCCTATTAATTGATCCTAAAACCTTCCTAAACTCCCATGAGTTTCTAATCTCTAATTAATCTCTTCTAATCATACTTATCCCTTTCTAATTCTACATTCACTTTATCCCACATTTAATAGGTTGCAAGCTTCTCCCAAAATGGAAAGCTATATAAGAAGCCTAGTACACCATGTCAAACCTTACACCATGTCCTTAATAGACATTATACTTGATAAGAGCATTTCATGTTATTAGAAGGCTTGTTAAATATCCCCCTTTGTACTTGCTAAAGAGTAGTAATAGAAGAATCAAAATGGCAATCAAGCCATACTTGATTAAATATCTTCCTCTTTGCTTGAGAAATCCTTGATTGTGTGTGGTAAATGTTTGGATCACTAAGGAAGAAACTACATCCAAAGCATATACAAAGATCAAAAGGAGGTTTTCACTTAGTATAGATTCATATTTTGTGATTTAACTAGCTTTCTTTTCCACTTTATCATGATGTATTTGCTTGAATTTTACTTAGTTAGGATCTACTTTGTGTTAGGTTCATTTAATTAACTTAGTTTAAGTTTAGCATGCTTATAAATATCATGTCTTAAAATGCCATGTGTGAAAGGTTTTTGGGTTGTATGTATCTACACACTCAATCTGAATGTTGGAATTTGGTTCACTTGTATTTAGATGTCTATTTTATGGGTATGTATCCATGTGATGACTATGTTATGATGAGATATTGATTCCCCTTATTTTGGAATTCTAATATTTTTCCTTCGACCTAAAAAAGGGGTTAGCATACTTTGGTCTTGATTGTCTCACCACACATTTGATGATGTGATGAGCATAATGTTACATACCACTACTCTAAGGAGGGGTCAATCTCATATAGTTCCCCAACTTATGATGAGATGCATATGATATCGAACAAATAATAAATATGGATACCTTGATCTCTCTCCCTCACACTTGACAACATGCATTTATTAATCCATATTTTTCTCATGATTGATCCAATGAAGTAATATAAATGACTTTAGACTTCAATGGTTTGTTGTTGTGAGGGATGTTATAAGGTGATTTAATAAAATTTAAATTTATGTAAGGGTACCATCGACTACCACTTGAGACCAAGAAACAAACTAGGATTAGCTAGGAAAATTATGGAATAATTTTTTTTTATTAAGAGTGTTTGCAAAGAGGGTTACAAGATCACAGTTAGCACAAACCAGATTTAGATTAACAATCAAGACTGACTTGCAACAATTCTTCTAGCAACCATTAACAACAAGCACAAGGTCAAAACAAGAGGTTAAATTCATCACTTAGGTTAGGAGAGTAATTTCTCACTCATCTCTGCCCTAACAGGATTACAGGGTTCAACTTGATTTTTCACACACTTAGAGTCATCAAAACTTTCCTAAATCATGCCCATTGGATAGGAAATTTTCTCACCTTTCCAACCATATAAAGAAGTCCTCCTAACTCCTTATAAATCTCAAGTTATGGCCCGACAGAGTTTTGGGGAGAAATTTTCCCTTAGGGAGAGTCCGCGGGCTTAGGGAGAAAATTTTTTCCTTGAGTGGGTCGACGGAGCAGGGAGGAAAATTGAGAATTTTCCCTCCTTGAGCAAAAGTGCAAATTTCCTCCATGCACCCATGGAGTCTGGAAAGACACGTGTCGCTTCCCGATTGGCGCGGGGAAAAGTGGAGCGGCGGAGAAAGTTAGAATTAGAATTTTTAGGCCAAAAGCCCAAGGGTGAAATTCATCGTGTGCCTCCGCCAAGGAGAAAACCCATGCCACGTGTCAAATCCTGATTGGTCGTGGGTGATGGGGAAAAATTGGAAAAATTTTTCCCAAGGTTAAAATCTCAATGGTGAAAGAAAGCCTCATACTGAGACCTTTCCAAAAGGCCACGTGGCTTGTGAGACGCGGGTCAGCAAAAGATTTAAGGTTTTTTAAAAGTCAAAAAGACTTGCGCGGGCCCGCGCGTCCGTTAGGACATGTGTCAGCACCTTATTGGCTAAGGGTGTGCGGGACCGCGGAGGAAAAAGTGAATTTTTTCCAAAGGGTTAGAAGGGTTACTTTTTCAAATTTATTTTGCGTGCCCTCCAAGCCACGTGTCAGCACGTGATTGGCTGCGGGGCCGCGGGGTTGCGGGGAAAAATGGGAAAATTTTCCCAAGGTCAAATTTTCAAAAAGTTAAGTTTTCAAAATGAGTCCACCCTCCGAAGTGCCACGTGGCAACATCTGATTGGTTGTGAGGGTTGCGGGGCTGCGGAAAAATTTTTGGGGAAATTTTTCCAAAGGTTAAATTTTGATTTATAATAGTTAGATTAATTTTTGGATGGCCATTTTGAAGTAAAACTTCAAATGGCCATAACTTTTGATAGAAAAGTCAGTTTTGGGAAAACAAGGACTTTCTGGAAAGCTCTCAGAGTCCTCTTTGCACAAAGATCATCAATTTTGGATTTTGATGAAGTTTTGAGGGTCAATTTTAAGAAATAAATCTGGTTTACAATTTAAAACTGGCAATTTTTCCAACTTGTAAGTTTTTGTTCAAATTTTGATTTCCTTCTTCTCAACATGTCAATTGAACATGGAGACTTGATCTTGGGAGGGTTTAGGAGTGTTTTTCAAGGTTCAATTTTGTTTAATTGAGTTCAAATTTTATTTTTTACAACTTTTGACGGGAAAAATGATGGTTAAGCAAGAATTTATTAAGTTTTGGAGGTTTTCTTGACTGAAGTGAATTAATGTCTTTCTTCCTAATGTGAATTTCAAAGTTCATTAACTTATTGTTGAGCATATTGCTCATTTTTAATAAAACATGGATTGCCAGAATGAAGTTTTAAATGTTTCATATCTTATTACAAGTTGTAATTTGTAAACTGTGTCATTTATTTGATAAGTCTTAATTCAATTCCAGAGTTTTAAGTTCAATTTGAATTCAAATAGCATCTTGCAACTAATACAACACTGTTTCATTTCCAATTAATTTCAACAACAACTTTCAATAATAATTCAAAGCATTGTCAAATACACTTGTACAAATTCCAATTATTTGATTTCAAAACAACATTACATTCAATATGTAAAGTTAATTTCAATTTTTAAAACTCACTTCAAAGGAACAAAGGACTGTCATTTCTTTCCTACGTGTTTTTCTTCCCAAAACAGAGATTACAAACACAACAACAATTAAATTGCAATACAACAATGCAAGTTGAGAAAGGAATGTAATTCATTATTGATTTCCAACAATAACTTAACAAGTTATTTCTTTCTTTGAATTTCAATATGCAATTTACAAACTGTATGACATTCTTTTCCAAAACAGAGAATGGAATAATAACTCTTTACATTTCCCAATGAATCTCAATCTTTCCTTTCCAATTACAAAGTGTCTTCTCATTACAAACAATAATACAATCATCCACTTCAAAGTGGGAAGGTTACAATAATTTTTCTCAAAGGAAGGGACTGTCAAACTGTATTTTCTCCAAGCTCCAAAACAGCAGCATGCTGATTTCTTCATCTTTTCATCTTGATCACAACAAGGAAGGGGGAAAGGCAATGCTCTCCACCCAACCAAGACATCCAATGGGAAAGGAGAAGCCATCTTTCCCCATTGGCCCCCGAGCCCCAACCATATTGGAATAGAGTATGAACATCAACACATGGCAACAAGGCTTCTATAACAACTAGCAACATTCTTTTCACATGCATAATACAACAAAATACACAGTCCAAACAAAGACAACAGTTCACAACTGCAATAAGAATCATACACACAACACATGGGCTTGATCAAGCAAGCCATCAAGAGCAAGAACTATGGGGAACTACTTATGCCTCCCTATTTGGAATTGGGCATCCACCTAAATCATACCACCAATAACCATATCAAATCCCATAAACCTTATATCTCCCAACCCCTCCTTATGCCCCCCCCAAAGTTTCTCCCTTATGCCCCCCCAAGAGTAAGAAATGCAAGCAGTTTCTTTTCCTAGGTGGATCCCAATCCAAAACTCCCTCCAAAATAGAACAAGTGCCATTGGCAATCCCTTATGCCCCCCATATGAAATCCCCATAGCCTTCTCCTACACCTTGCCCTAAGCATTCTACCCAACCAGCCAACAATACACAACACATTCACCATTTTCTCATGCAAGAAAAGAGAAAACAACATTTTAAAAAGGGCAAGATCCTACCTCTCCATAATGGAGTTTGTTTCCAAAACAACAAGCTCCTTCAATGCTCAAAAATACAGTCCAAAACAACAAGCTCTTCAATGACCAAAACAGTCCAAGAACAGCAACACCAAGCATGCAAATGAATTTTCAAACTCTCTCCACAAGCAAGACTCCCACAACAATAAAATTTGACCCGAAAGAAGAAAGAGAAAAGTTTCAACAACCATAACCAAGAGAAGAATTCAAATTTTAAAGGAGAGGGAGAGGAGAGGATGATGTGGATTCCAAGTGGGATGCCACATCATTCTTCCTCAACCCAAAAAAGAGAAAGTCAACCTCATAACTAATCACAATAAATGGAGATGACAATCAACTTACACACTCAAAATTAACCCATACTTTAACAAGGACTGAATTAAAAGCTTGTAAGGAAAGTGCAATAAAAACTTACACATAGTCATTTCAAAATATGTTTAAAAAGGCTAATTTTGACTCCCAAACCATAGGTATGGTTGGTGGATGATTTTAAGAGGTGTGGGACAAGTTTAACTTGTCCCACAAGCCTCAAAATGCAGCCCTCAAGGACAAATTCGAATTCCTTTGAGGATGAAGTGTTCTACACTCCAAAATCTGACTTACACAATCTTTCACATCACTTACATCTTCTTACACATTCTTACAACATGCATTAATATCTATGACTTCATTTATTACATTCTTTTGACATAATGATTTATTTATTTAACACATGGTTATATATAACATAAACCCAAATCAATTAACAACTAATGAAAGGGGTAACACATCACAAATAAAATACATGCAAACATTACAAAAAAAGAAACACATTAAAGTAATACATGAAATCCCTTGGTCACATTTTAAAGGTGATTCCCCCCATGGGAATCCCTAACAAACACAACATACAAACAATTACAGTTGCCATGGTGACCTCGTTGAATTCATCCAGAATTCTAATATGGTTAGTCTCCAGTCCCCGACATTGTTGTGATATTTTAACCTGCAAAATAACAATACCTCCTTCGGCCTCGTGGCCATATCAGAACATCCAAAATGATATAAACAACATATAAAGATCAAATCCAAATCACAACAACATCAAGAATTCAACATCATCATTTAAATTCAATTTGCAACTATATCATCATCCAATGAATCTCTATACTAGAGCTACTCTTAATATCAAATGTCACATGTCTAAAATCAACATCAATACTATATCCATGTCAACAGTATATCATCATCCATATATAATAATGTCTCTAATAATCATCATGCATGCTAACTGAATCAAGGTCCATAATAATCCATGATCTAACATCTACACATCATACTAAATCAAAACATAATAATGTCCAAAATGAGATCAACAGTATCAAGATCAGTATCTAAACAGTGTCAAAGGGAAGTGGGCACTACATCCCCCTCCCCTTAGACTCGACTTCCTCCTAGAAGTCACTGGAACAAATGTGGAAACTACACTCGTAACACAGTAGCATCCTCCCAAGTGGCTGCAGTCTTGCCGTATCTGTCCCACTTTACCCATACCTGATCAATCTCTCTTCCTTGAAGGCCCAGGGTCCTGATCTATGATACGGATGGGCTCCACCATCACCTACCCCTGATCCTGCACCTGCAATGATGTCCAGTCCAACACATGAGAAGGATCTGTAATGTACCTCCTAAGGACAGAAACATGAAACACATCATGTACGCGAGACAAGCTGGGTGGCAATGCTAGATGGTAAGCCAAAGGGCCGATACTCTCCAAGATCTCAAAAGGACCAATGAATCGAGGAGCTAACTTAGAACCTTTTCCATAATGGATAGGGCTCTTATGTGGTCTAACATGAAGGAACACCTTCATGCCCACATCAAACTACGATCAATCCTATGCTGATCAGCATACTTCTTCTACCTATCCTGTGCCTCCTACAATCTCTGCCTGATCAACACTACCTACTGCTCCATGTCCTACAAAAGAGCTGGTCCAAGAGATACTCTATCCTCTAACCTGTCCCAGCTAAGGGGTGTCCTACACTCTCTACCATATAATGCCTGAAAAGGAGCCATGCCTATAGAACTCTGAAAACTATTATTGTAGGAAAACTCCACTAAGTACAGGTACTCCTCCCACTTAGACTGCTGATCCATCACGTACATCCTAAGCATATCCTCAAAAATCTGATTCACTCACTTGGTCTATCCATCTGTCTCAGGGTGATATGTTGTGCTGAAATTAATCCTCGTCCCGAGGACATACTGCATGGTAGTCCAGAAATGTGAAGTGTACAAAGGATCGCGGTCACAAATGATCTTCCACGGAATCCCGTGCAACCTGACAATCTCATCCAAATATACTCGTGCCACTGCTCTAGCTGTATAAGTGGTCTTCACCAGAGAAAAGTGAGCCACTTTTGTCAATTTATCAACCGTGACCATAATGGCATCATGGTGATATCTCGACATAGGTAGCCCAACAATGAAATCCATGGAAATGGTGTCCCACTTCCATTCCGGTATGGCATGAGGATAAAGAAGACCTGCTGGATGCTGATGTTTGGCCTTAACCCTCTGGCACTCTAAACACCATGACACAAACTGAGCCACGTCTGATGAAGTCCTCTCCAGTGGTACAACTGTCTCAAAGTAGCGTGCATCTTCTTCACCCCAGGATGGGCTGAATAGGGTGCACGATGTGCCTCTACCAAGATGTCCTGCCTCAAGCCTCCATCTCTGGGAACATATATCCTACCTCTGTGCCTGAGAAGACCATCTACCTCTAAGGAAAACCATCAAACTTCCCCTCAAGGGGTCTCTGTGACTCAATCTCTGCTCGTACTGTCATGTAGAAGCTGTCAAGAGGAAGCTGCTGAAGAATCCTGCTCCACAAATCTGTGCTCACTGAAGTGGCCATAGCCACATGTCTCCATCTACTGAGAGCATCTGCTACCACATTCTCCTTCCCCTTCACATGCTCTATCTCCATGTCATACTCACAAAGCAACTCCATCCAATGCCGCTGATGAGTGTTTAGATTGGGCTGCGTGAAGAGGTGGCGAAGACTCAAATGATCTGTCCTGAGTGTGAATCTCCATCCAAGAAGAAAATGTCTCCATCTAACCAAAGCATGCACAACTACCGCAAGCTCAAGATCATGGGTAGGATAATTAAGCTCATGATCCTTGAGTTTGTGAGACTCAAAAGCTACAACCCTGCCATCCTGCATCAACACACCTCCAAGCCCTGCTAAAGAAGCATCTGTGCAAACAAAGAACTCACCCTGTGGATCCGACACTGCAAGAATGGGTGTTGTAGTGAGGCACTCCTTCAGTGTCCTGAAGGCCTACTCACATCTGTCCATCCAAACAAACTTCTTCCCTTTCCTCTAAAGGGAAGTGATAGGGTGCGCAATCTGAGAGAAGTCCTGAACAAATCTCCGGTAGTATCCTGCTAAACCCATGAAGCTGCGCACCTCGGTCATAGTAGTGGGTGCTGGCCAATCCATAATGGCTCTAATCTTGGAAGGATCGACTGTGATACCTTCCCCAGAAATAATATGACCCAAATACTACACCTCTGTCTGGAAGAAAGCACACTTCTCCAAGTTCCCGTAAAGCTGCTGCTCACGAAGACACTGGAGAACCTGTCATCGAAGGTGCCCCTTATGCTCCTCACGTGTATACGTGAGTATATCAAGATGTCATCAAGGAAGATGAGCATGAAGTGATCTAAAAAGGTTCTGAATACCCCATTCATCAAACTCATAAACACTGCAGGGGCATTCGTCAAACCAAAAGGCACCACTGTGAACTCATAGTGCCCATATCTCGTGCGGAAGGTAGTCTTATGAATGTCCACCTCCGAAATCCTCAACTGATGGTAGCCTGACTTGAGATCAATCTTAGAGAACACCTGTGGCTCCCTTCATCTGATCAAACAAGTCATCAATACGAGGAAGAGGATAACGATTCTTGATCGTCACTTTGTTCAACTGGCGGTAATCAATACACAACCACAATGATCCATCCTTCTTCTTCACAAAAATCACTGGTGCACCCCAAGGGGATACACTAGGATGGATAAGGCCCTTCTCCAAAAGGCCCTCAAGCTGTAACTTGAGCTCACAGAGCTCCGGGGTGGTCATCTGATAAGGTGCTCGTGAGATAGGCTCTGCTCCCAGGGACTAGATCTATATGGAAATCAATCTCACATGGGGGTGGCATCCCCGGTAGCTCCCCTAGAAATACATCAGAAAACTCTCTCAAGATGGGATGATCATCTAGCGATGGTCCACTAGACCCATCCTCTGATCTGTCACTGACTGTAACAGCATACATCTGACAACCCCGTCGCACACACCACTTAAGCTGCATAGCGGAAATGGTGTGAATAGAAATGGGTCTCTTGACCCCTGAGATCACCGACTCAACTCCAAATCATCTACACAAGATATAGTCTTATGATAACAATCCATCCTGGCCCTATGTGTAGATAGCCAATCCATACCTAAAATAACTCCATATGAGCCCAAAGGAAGAATACAGAGATCTGAGGTGGTGGTGAAAGGTCCCAAATCTACAACACACTCCTTGACTAAGGAGTCTATAGAGATCTTGGCTCCTGAAGCCATCTCTACATCCCAATAATGACCCTGTCTAACAGCCACCAGCCTGCATCACTCTACTAAGGATGGTGCAATAAATGAATCAGAAGAACCAGAGTCAAACAATATGGAGGTAGGAACACCTCCAATACTACCTGTAGTCTCAATGACTGTGCTCTGGTGCTCAGCCTGGTGGTTCTCAACCACTGCATAAATCCTGTGGCTGTGTCCCATGTCACCAACTGTCAGCTCTGAGATCAGTGCCTTACCCTTGTTAGGGTTCTGAGGGTAGTCTCTCCAAAAGTGTCCCGCAACTCCACATCCAAAACAACCACCTGATCCTCTCCAAGGAGTAGCACCACCAGAAGGTGCCCTAGAAGTAGGTGTTGTGGATCCTGATGATCCAGCTATAGTCTGTTGTGGCCTCTGCTGGTCGAGCTCCTACTGACTGAGCTCTAGGTCCATCCTCTGTCCTGATGGGACCCTTAGGAGGAGACCCTATACTCTGACCTCTCTATGCATCAGCTCTCTGTGGAGGCCTATATGGTGGATGGGACTGCTGCTGCTGCTAGGGTCTGAAGGATGACTGTGAAGAATGCTGACCACCATGAGGAGGAGGAGCTGACCCCCTCGATCTACTATCCTGCATCTGTTGTATGTGGCTCCTGACTCGGTCTCTAGCCTGTTGGGTCTTCCCCCGAGTCTCCTCTACTATGTAGGCCTTCTCTACGGCCTCTGCTAAAGTCTGTGGGTAGTGGATCCGAACCACACCTCCAATGTCTAGATTAAGGCCCCAGATGAACCTGTGGATCCACACCTACTCATCCTGCATGTACTCAACATACTGAAGTAGGTCCAAAAACCTACTCTCATACTCTGCCACAGTAAGGGATGCCTGTCGAAGATCATGGAACTCATCGATCCTCTGCTGTATGAATCTCCATGACAAGTATCTACTCCTGAATCTCTCCTCAAATAGCTCCCAGGTGACTGTCTCTGAATCTACATGGAGCTTCTACTCCTCTGTCCTCCACCATACTCCTACTCCATCCCTCAGTAGATGGATCGCAACATGAGCTTTCGTGTTGCTAGAACAAGGACAAATCTTGAAGCAACCACTCAAGCTCACTAGCCAGGCCTCTACCTGAAATCCACCTGTATCACCTGAGTAATGTGAGGGCCTAAGCTTCAGGATCTCCCTGATGTGATCCGTTGTTGTGGTCTGTCGGCCTCTAGGCCTCTCTGCAAGCTCATCCCTAAGCCTAGGGCTCCGAGACCTCTCTCTCTACTCTAAAACTCTGTCACCCTGTCCCCTAGGTGGTGAATCTACTCTGACTGACTCTCACATGGGAGTTCTCTCCTCTATGCTCCTCACTAAGTGGAGGGGGTACCTGACCCTCGATAGAAGGAGCTCTATCATGACTAGCTACATGCCCTCCTACTGATCCTCCACGTAGAGTGGCATTAACATCCTGAAGGGTCTGTAGAATTTGAGGTAGAATGGCTGCTACACCCTGATCTAGTGGTGGTGGTGGTGGTGGTGGTGGTGAGTCTGAGTCTCTGTGAATGTTTCTCTCACTCCGTCTGAGCCTCCTACATAGACCAAAGTGAGAGTTAGTTCATTACTTCAAGCCTTCTTCAGTTTCTAAGTTTACTATCATGAACAATTTTCAAATAGTTTTGTTTTCTAGATTAACAGGTTTGCTAGTTTTAAGTTTCAAGTCTCAATTTTCTAGTGTACCCAATGGTCCAAGATTTTGAACCACTGCTCTGATACCAAGTGTAATGCTCGCTTCAAACTACCACTTGAGACCAAGAAACAAACTAGGATTAGCTAGGAAAATTATGGAATAATTTTTTTTTTATTAAGAGTGTTTGCAAAGAGGGTTACAAGATCATAGTTAGCACAAACAAGATTTAGATTAACAGTCAAGACTAACTTGCAAAAATTACTTCTAGCAACTATTATCAACAAGGCACAAGGTCAAAAATAGAGGTTAAATTCATCACTTAGGTTAGGAGAGTGAATTCTCACTCATCTCTACCCTAACAGGATTATAGGGTTTAACTTGATTTTTCACACACTTAGAGTCATCAAAACTTTCCTAAATCATGCCCATTGGATAGGAAATTTTCTCACCTTTCCAACCATATAAAGAAGTCCTCCTAACTCCTTATAAATCTCAAGTTATGGCCCGACGGAGTTTTGGGGAGAAATTTTCCCTTGGGGAGTCCGCGGGCTTAGGGAGAAAATTTTTCCCTTGAGCGGGTCGGCGGAGTGGGGAGGAAAATTGAGAATTTTCCCTCCTTGAGTGCAAAAGTGCAATTTCCCTCCATGCACCCCGGGTCTGACAGGGAAGACACGTGTCACTTCCCGATTGCGGGGAAAAGTGGAGCAGTGGAGAAAGTTAGAAATTTGGATTTTTAGGCCAAAATCCCAAGGGTGGAAATTCATCGCGCACCTCTGCCAAGGAGAAAACCCATGCCACGTGTCATCCTATTGATTGGATGGCAATGGGGTTGAGATTTTAGGTTAAAATCTCAATGGGGAAAAATTGGAAATTTTTTCCCAAGGCCCAAAAAACCAAATTTTTAAGGAAAATTTTCCTTCATTTGAGCCAAAGGCCAGTGGTTTGTGAAAGTGCAAAAGAGGATTTAAGGTTTTTGCCAAAAGGGTTTAAAAGTCAAAAAGACTTGCACGGGACCGTGTCTTCGTAGGACATGTGTCAACACCTAATTAGATGCGGGGTGTGGGGCCGTGGAGGAAAAAGTGAAATTTTTCCAAAGGAGTTAAATGGTTAAGTTTTCAAATTTATTCGCATGTGCCCTCCAAGCCATGTGTCAGCACGTGATTGGCTGCGGGGCCGCGGGGTTGGGGAAAAATGGGAAAATTTTCCCAAGGTCAAATTTTCAAAAAGTTAAGTTTCAAAGTGAGTCCACCCTCAAAGTGCCACGTGGAAACATCTGATTGGTTGAGATGGTTACGGGGCTGTGGACTTTTTAGGGGAATTTTCCCAAACGTTAAATTTTGATTTTTAAATAGTTGGATTAATTTTTGGATGGCCATTTTGAAGTAAAACTTCAAATGGCCATAACTTTTGATAGAAAAGTCAGTTTTGGGAAAACAAGGACTTTTTGGAAATCTCTCAAAGTCCTCTTTGCATAGAGATCATCAATTTTGGATTTTGATGAAGTTTTGAGGGTCAATTTTAAAAAAACAATATATCTGGTTTACAATTTAAAACTGGCAATTTTTCCAACTTGTAAGTTTTTGTTCAAATTTGATTTTCTTCTTCTCAACATGTCAATTGAACATGGAGGATCTTGGGTAGGGTTTAGAGTGTTTTAGTGAGGTTCAATTTGTTCCAATTGAGTCAAGTTTTATTTTTTACAATAGACGGGAAAAATGATTATGCAAGTTTGGAATTGAATTTATTAAGTTCTGGAGGTTCATTCTTGACTGTTAGAGTGAATTAGAGTTCATTAGGTCTTCCTAATGTAATTTCAATGTTTCATAACTTATTTAAGTTATAAGTCTCAAACTGCTCATTTTTAGATAAAACATGGATTGCCAGAATGAAGATTTTACTAACAGTGAATTTTCTTTTAAATGCATGCCAATTTATCAACTTTGTAAGTATCTAAAGGTGTCATATAATTTATTAAGTCTTTATTCAATTCTGAGTTAGATTACAGTTCATATTTCAATTCAAATATGCATCTTGCAAGGAATACAACTTATCATTTCATGCAAGAGCAATCAATTTTCAATAATAATTCAAATCAATTGTGCAATACACTTGTACAAACTTTCCTTTCTATTTGATTTCAACTACAACATTACATTCAATATGTAAAGTTAATTTCAATTTTTAAAACTCACTTCAAAGGAACAAAGGACTGTCATTTCTTTCCTACGTGTTTTTCTTCCCAAAACAGAGATATCACACAACAATAGCAATTAAATCACAATACAACGATGCAAGTTGAGAAAGGAATGTAATTCATTATTGATTTCCAACAATAACTTAACAACTTATTTCTTTCTTTGAATTTCAATACAATTTACAAACTGTATGACATTCTTTTCCAAAACAGAGAATGGAATAATAACTCTTTACATTTTCCAATGAATCTCAATCTTTCCTTTCCAATGCAAAGTGTCTTCTCATTACAACAATAATACAATCATCCACTTCAAAGTGGGAAGGTTACAATAATTTTTCTCAAAGGAAGGGACTGTCAAACTGTATTTTCTTCAAGCTCCAAAACAACAGCATGCTGATTTCTTCATCTTTTCATTTGATCACAACAAGGAAGGGGGAAAGGCAACACTCTCCACCCAACCAAGACATCCAATGGGAAAGGAGAAGCCATCCTTCCCCATTGGCCCCCGAGCCCCAACCATATTGGAATAGAGTATGAACATCAACACATGGCAACAAGGCTTCTATCACAACAAACAACATTCTTTTCACATGCATAATACAACAAAATACACAGTCCAAACAAAGACAACAGTTCACAACTGCAATAAGAATCATACACACAACACATGGGCTTGATCAAGCAAGCCATCAAGAGCAAGAACTATGGGGAAACTACTTATGCCTCCCTATTTGGAATTGGGCATCCACCTAAATCATACCACCAATAAACATATCAAATCCCATAAACCTTATATCTCCCAACCCCTCCTTATGCCCCCCCCAAAGTTTCTCCCTTATGCCCCCCCAAGAGTAAGAAATGCAAGCAGTTTCTTTTCCTAGGTGGATCCCAATCCAAAACTCCCTCCAAAATAGAACAAGTGCCATTGGCAATCCCTTATGCCCCCCATATGAAATCCCCATAGCCTTCTCCTACACCTTTCCCTAAGCATTCTACCCAACCAGCCAACAATACACAACACATTCACCATTTCATTCATGCAAGAAAAAGGGAGAAAACAACATTTAAAAAGGGCAAGATCCTACCTCTCCATAATGGAGTTTGTTTCCAAAACAACAAGCTCCTTCAATGCTCAAAAATACAGTCCCAAAAGCTCTTCAATGACCAAAACAGTCCAAGCAACAACACCAAGCATGCAAATGAATTTCAAACTCCGTCCACAATGCAAGACTCCAACAACAGTAAAAATTTGACCCAAGAAGGAAAGCAAAGTTTCAACAACCATAAACAAGGGAAGAATTCGAATTTTAAAGGAGAGGGAGAGGAGAGGATGATGTGGATTCCAAGTGGGATGCCACATCATTCTTCCTCAACCCCAAAATGAGAAAGTCAACATCAAAACTAATCACAATAAATGGAGATGAAAATCAACTTACACACTCAAAATTAACCCATACTTTAACAAGGACTGAATTAAAAGCTTGTAAGTAAAGTGCAATAAAAACTTACACATAGTCATTTCAAAATACAATTAAAAAGGTCTAATTTTGACCCCAAACCATAGGTATGGTTGGTGGATGATTTTAAGAGGTGTGGGACAAGTTTAACTTGTCCCACAAGCCTCAAAATGCAGCCCTCAAGGACAAATTCGAATTCCTTTGAGGATGAAGTGTCCTACACTCCAAAATCTGACTTACACAATCTTTCACATCACTTACACATCTCTTACATCTTCTTACACATTCTTACAACATGCATTAATATCTATGACTTCATTTATTACATTCATTTGACATAATGATTTATTTATTTAAAACATGGTTATATATAACATAAACCCAAATCAATTAACAACTAATGAAAGGGGTAACACATCACAAATAAAATACATGCAAACATTAAAGAAAAAAGAAACACATTAAAGTAATACATGAAATCCCTTGGTCACATTTTAAAGGTGATTCCCCCCATGGGAATCCCTAACAAACACAACATACAAACAATTACAGTTGCCATGGTGACCTCGTTGAATTCATCCAGAATTCTAATATGGTTAGTCTCCAGTCCCCCGACATTGTTGTGATATTTTAACCTGCAAAATAACAATACCTCCTTCGGCCTCGTGGCCATATCAGAACATCCAAAATGATATAAACAACATATAAAGATCAAATCCAAATCACAACAACATCAAGAATTCAACATCATCATTTAAATTCAATTTGCAACTATATCATCATCCAATGAATCTCTATACTAGAGCTACTCTTAATATCAAATGTCACATGTCTAAAATCAACATCAATACTATATCCATGTCAACAGTATATCATCATCCATATATAATAATGTCTCTAATAATCATCATGCATGCTAACTGAATCAAGGTCCATAATAATCCATGATCTAACATCTACACATCATACTAAATCAAAACATAATAATGTCCAAAATGAGATCAACAGTATCAAGATCAGTATCTATATATTCTAAGTTAATCTAAGTAGGTACAAAAATGCAATAAATGATGTAAACTGAAATAATGATGCTAAATATTTTATTTTGATATTTAAATGAAATGAAATAATGAAAATGAGAGGGATAAGGTACTAACCTAAAAATGACTTACCTCATTGTGTGTTGGACTTGAACAAGATAATGTGCGGACAGGACAGAATGTGAAGGTGCTACCCTGGAAATTGCAGCAATGAAGATCTGGCTAGACTGGGGCACCTGGGAGAGGACTGGGGTGCCTGTGGGTGCCGTGGTCTATAATATGGGCACTCTAGTCTGCAGAAAACCTCAAGATCTGAGTGTGATAGTGTCACTAGGTCTTCACAATGTCTTTATATTTTTCACATATTTGTCACAATATTTGCTTATGTCATCGTGAATCTGATATGAAGATCTACCTAAAACCCCATACAAAGCATCAAATCCCTAAAAAAGAAAGATGCATATGAAGGGGTCAGACTGACCTTAGCTACCACAATGGTGGACTTACAACTAAGTGTTGCACTACATTCCAGACCCAATGTAGTTATGTGTGCTTGTGTGTGCAATTGTGTGCCTAGGGTGCCCTAGCACCAATGACATAGAAGTAGGGGGAAATAACTAGATGTAAAAATGAAAATGGTGGATGGAATAGAATGAATACAACCCTTTCCCCCTATGCTTGTGTGATGTAGATGTAAATGATGCCCAAATGCAGTCCTTTGCCTTAGTAGATAGCTAGCTCTTGATAGTAGATAGTCTGCCCATAAGATAGTGAGTATGTTATGTTTATATAGGGATCTCTTGCTCAAATTTTGACACTAATGACCCGACATGCCGACTATTACCTAGGTGAATGAGAGGGAAAATGACAAAGACTGACCTTGAATAAATAAATTAGACCCAAGTGTTACGGGGACTAGGGCACCTAAAATCATGGACCGGGGCGCCCATGGGAACCCCAACACTACCCTAGGCACCCTAGTCAAAGACTAGAGATGACAAATGACTAAATAATGACACCTGATACTCCCTGAGAGATGACCAAAACTGTGTAAACAACTGATGACTGTGCAAGACAAATGACAAAGATGACCGACTAACTGATGACAGGACTAGGGGATAGGTCATTAGTGAATACTTTTATTACGTGAGATCCATATATAAAATAACATACTTGGTGGTATAAATGTAATAGTAAGTGCATGATTTTGTGACTACATTTTCCCCCACTTTATGTTGGTGAGTGGAAAGCTTGGTAACATAAAGTAGATAGAGATGTGTACCTGAGAGAAGTCAGAGAATCCCATGTTGTAGTAGAATGCACAGATGTGTAGTAGAAGTGTGCTGAAAGAACCATATAGCATGTTGAACCATGGATCAACGTGTTGATCCATGCAACGTAATGAAAAGTGTACTGTGGTGATGAAGTGCACTAAATAAGAGTGATGATAGAAATGTGAGATGATTTATGATTTCAAATGTTGTATGATGATGATGAGATGGGGTAGGGAGTGATCAGTTCCCAACCTGAACGTGTGTATATGAATAATCAACCAGAGGATTTGGGCATCCTACCACCAGAGGAAGAGTGTAGGGAGAAAAGTGTGTTATCCTCCAATCTCTAACTACATCCTCAAGATCTAGCCACTGCAGATGGACTCAGATCAAATATTTGTGGTTTTTGGATCCAAATAATTTTGATCAAATAGTTGACCCATATAGGAGTGGTATAGGAAAGGCACTCTTGCCCCCACTCCACGGGTGTCACCCACAATGTGATAGCTTCCAAGTTAGGTCATCTGGAAGCAAACATGAAGTGTTAGATGGCTTCCAAGTTAGGTCATCTGGAAGCAAGCGTGAAATGTATGATGGCTTCCAAGTTAGGTCATCTGGAAGCAAGCACAAAATGTAGAATAACTTCCCAAGTTAGGTCATCTGGGAAAAGTGATGAATGTAATCTCCCAAGTTAGGTCATCTGGGAGGTAGATTGTGTTGAATTGTATTAATTGAGTGGTGTGATTTTGATTGTTAGGTTTGAATGCGTTGATTGATTTGATTGATTCAGTTAGTTACTCATACTGATATTTTATGCTCATTTCCCCAAGGTTAGCTTATTAGGGGAAATCGATAAAAGTTTGTAAAATATCGTATAAAAATATTTGTAATCATTTTTCCCCCAAGTTAGGTCATTAGGGGGAAGTGATGAAATGTCTCATAGAAAAATTGTATGTTTGTTGCCCCCAGATTAGGTCATTAGGGGGAATTGATGGTGAAATGTCACGTGGTGAATTAGTAAATGTTTTGGAATTGTCACATTGGTAGTGTTTTAAATGCATGGTGATATAAGGGGAATTATAGGATGACCCCAATGATATGCCCCCCTTTTGGTGAAAGGGGAAGTGATGATAAGAATGAATGCTAAGCCGAAAGTAAGCCTGAGATAGATAGAAAGTGGTAAAAATCACCAAAATGTGTATAAATTGAATGGAAGACAATGTTGAAGGAGAGATAATGCACATGAAATGTGTTCAATACGGTGGTAGGTGGAATTCTAAAAATAATTCCACAAACGGGGTGCAAATCAGAGTAGAAATGCTCAAGATATGACAAAAATGGTGTAGTGTGTATTAGTAGTGGTAATAAGCGTGAAATAATGACTATAGTAAAGTAGGTGATGAAAAAGTAACTATAAGTAGTGAAGTGAAAAAGTGTTTAGTCACTTCATTTGTTTTGTATGTGATTGTGAGAGTGAGCATGAAGTGAGTGAAAATGCCACAAGTGAGAGCACCGTGTCCTAGTCAGTTTGAGAGGGTGGTGACTGCCGTAGCGTCACGTATGACCAGGAGTTGGTAAGTGCATTGTTTTTCACAAAATATAGGGTGTAGTAGTTGTTTTGGTTGAATTTTTGTAATTTTGAGATTTTTAAGTTTCTTGGCATTTTAGACCTGGACAAGAGTGGTGAGGGTGCTAGTGACCCCTGGGACAGGAGTGCCCAGATCTGGGTGCTGGTGTCCTGCTCCTGGGTGCCCCAGTCCTGCATCTAGGTGCCCTGGTCCAGAATGTGTGCATTTGGTGTATAATGGTGAAAAACAAGTTTCTAGTGCAATAAACGAGTGTGTTTGATCTTGGAATGTGTTCTAATGTTGGGTTTTGTTGTTGTTTTGTGGTGTGTAGAGGGATATCCACTCGAGGGAGTTCCGTGGTGGGTGTCATATGAGTACGTTGCTTGGATTGGGTTTTTCGTATGATGATTGGGATGTGATGGACCATACCGGATTGTGGCACATTACATGGATGGGATATGTACCCCATAATATGCCCATGTTGACTACACTATGTGAGAGATGGTGTGTTGATACATGTACATTTTGGTTTCCTACAAGAGAGATGAATGTTACTTTGGAGGATGTATATCACATACTGCGATTGCCAGTGGTTGGGGAGAGAGTGTGGGTTATGCCAGTAGAGAATATGGAGTGACATATGTGAGGCGCGAGATGGTATTTTGTGGGGACTTGAGTACCTGCCGAGGCCCATATCAGTTTGGATGTTATATTGTGGTCTAGGGTTCCGTGCTTGTGGAAGTTCATAATGGTTGTGATTGCTTCATGTATAGCTGTAGAGGGAGGAGGTGTAGGCATCTTGTATAAGATGCATGACATACGCCAGTGGATAGAGGAGGAGGGTACTAGATATGTGTGGGCACGGTGTGTGTTGGCCCACCTATATAGAGACCTATACCGATTTACTCACAAGGAGCATGGTGGAGGGATAGGAGCCACCACACTATTACATGTATGGGCATATGAGCATATAGCTGTATTGAGACTAGTTGGAGGTCCATGAGGAGAGTGGGCTAGGCCAGAGATCTATGCACGGAGGTGGATTGATATTCATGGTAGGAAGATGGACACAGATACCTATAGGGCACTAATAGATAGGATGGGGCCCGAGGCAGTCATATGGAGGCCATATCATGACTATGGAGGATGGCCCGAGGATGCAGTAGAGTTGCGGTGTATTCAGAGGATGATGTGGCTTGAGGATTGATTTCCAGGTGTGGCCAATATTTTTCAGGTAGAGAGAGTATCACATCAGTTTGGCATGGCTCAGGATGTGCCCCCAGAGCCATATATATGGTTGAGAGCTATCAGAGCACCTAGGAGGGTTGGAGCTAGACCAGGGCCCACAATAGAGTAGTTAGTACCACCAGGGCTAGATGAGGTAGATGCGGTGATAGAGCTTGTAGACTCAAATGATACGGGTGGCACCGAGGAGTACCGTGCATGGTGGGTAGCTCATCGGTGGGTATTGTTGTTCCCATTATTTGTAGGTCCAATGGGGTTACCACATGTAGGAGGAGGAGAGAGGGGGAAGCACATGCCCCTGACCCTGTAGCAAATAGTTGTAGCAGAGCGTAAGTATTTGTATAGTTGCATTGTATACTTTTTGTATGCCTATATTGTTATATATGGTTGTCTAGTGTGTTGTGTTATTTGTTTTGTAAGTGATTCATATTGGTCGTTGATAGTTGATACATCCATCCACACATTGACGTAGAATGTGCTGACCGATGTGCTTGGTGGAGGTATACTTGAGCATGTGGATGATATCGTGGGTGAGCATGCCCATTTATTTGAGCTGGTGGCCATAGTAGTGGTGACATGTACTATGTTGCTAGGTGAGAGGGATGAGGCACACGAGGAGACTCGATGAGCCCGAGAGGTGGTAGGTGGTGGTCCCTTGGCACAAGATGTGTTTGCACGATATGTAGATGTGCAACACCAGTGTTTGAGAGCAGGCTATGGAGATTACCTTATTACGGAGGTAGTCAAGAGAGATATCGAGGCCGTGAACAATGTCACATTGGTGGAGAGGCATCTAGTTCTAGGATCTCTCGTAGTACCTGAGAGTGATAGTGATGATGAGGTCTGATTTGTACATATTATATACGATGTAGGGGAGTTCCCCTAGTGACGAGACATGTTTTGTTATGATGATTGTATTTGATATATATGTATGGACACACGTTTATGATATATGATAATTTTGCATTGTTGTAGATAATTTTGCAATGTGTTGGATGATGTATGATTTGATGTTTATTTGTATATTGTTGTATTGTTTGATTAGTGTAGATTCACATTATAATTTGGTAATGGTAGAAAAAATGTGTATGATGAATGATAATAAATAAATAAATGTAATGTGATTGATGAAAAATGTTTATTTGTAGCATGTGTAGTTAATGTAATGATGATAGTAGAATAGACTTTAAAAATGGATAATCTATAATCACCAAATAAAGTAGTGTGTTATGTTAAATGATAATAGGATGTGATCGTAGAATGTTAGTATGATGAAACTAGTGGGGAAGATTAGTGATGCCCCCAACATGGATGAATAGGCTCATTTAGTTAAGACCCCTCAATAGTCAAGAATGAGCCGTGTAAGCAAGAGTGCATCATCGGGAAATGATTGAGTGCGCTAGATGAAATGACAAAGCGCATGATGAAAGGTTCTTAGAAAAAATCCCTCAACATTCATGTAAGAACCATAAGAACACAAGTGTGTCATCGGGGGGTAAGGTGATAAAAATCACCTACCAAAGACCAAGGAGGCACAAATTGGTGGAAGCATGTGGGATGGAAGCAACATGAGTGTCTGAACTGAACTGAATATCATATGGAGCTGTGATGGGATGTGCGAGTGGAGTGCTGTGGAACCAATGTGAAGTAAGTAGTGTGATGCGGTGGATAGCGTGAATGATGAGATGGATGAAGTGAATGTAATGGATGTAATGATGTAGCAATGGTGTATGGATGAGGTGGAGAACATGTATGAGTAACAGAATGTGGTGGACGTACCATAGCTGAGCACCATAAGTAGGAGATGAATTGTCAATAGTAGAAACTCTTTGACTAGGTAGAGGAGAAATGAAATGCTCACGTGAGAGAGAGCCAAAGGAGATGATGCCCTTATCCTCTAGTTGTTGTAATCTATCATGAAGGGAAAGACAATCATTTCCCATATGGCCATTTATGTGATGATAATTACAATAAGGTTGGTCATGTTGACATTGTAATTGGTGTTGTGGATGATGTTGGTTGGAGGGTAGGTGAATTAATTACTCAGTAAGTTTCCCTTTGACACCTTTTGATACTGATCTTGATACTGTTGATTACATTATGGACATTATTATGGTTTTGATTTAGTATGATGTTAGATGTTGGACCATGGATTATTGTTGATCTGATTTAGTTATGATGCATGATGATTATTAGAGACACTTCATATGTGGATGATGATATACTATTTGACATGGATATATTATGAATGTTGTTCAGACATGTGATGTTTGGATATTGTGAGTAGACCTAGAAAATGGACATTATATGATGATGATATAGTTGTTGATATAAATTGTAAGTGATATTGTTGATTGCCTTGATGTTGTTGTGATTCATATGTATAGATGAGTTTGTGATTATATTTATATCATGTTGGATGTTCTGATATGGCCACGAGGCCGAAGGAGGTATTTGTTTTTTTTGCAGGTTAAACTATCACAACAAACATCGGGGGATTGGAGACCAACCACATTGGAATTCTAGATGAATTCAACAAGGTCACCATGGCAACATGTTTGTGTGTGTGTGTGTGTGTGTTTTTGTTAGGGATTCCCATGGGGGGATTACCTTTGAATGTGACCAAGGGGCTTTATGTATTTATTAATGTGGTTTCTTTTATTAATGTTTGCATGTGTTTATTTTGTGGTGCTTTTACCCTTTTTCATTAGTTATTAAATGTTGTGTTAATGTTGTGAATAATCATGTTGTTAAAGTAAACAAATCAATATGTCATAAGAAAGTAATTAGTGAAGTGGTTGGATTTTGTATTAAATGTTGTAAGTATGTGTAAGTGACCTTGTAAGTGATGTGTAAGTTTACTTCTGAGTGTGAAACACTCCACCTTCTTGGAAATTCGAATTTGTCCTTGGAGGCTGATTTTGGAGGCTTGTGGGACAAGTAAAACTTGTCCCATACCTCTTAATTTTATTTACCAACCATACCTATGGTTGGAGGGTTGAATTTAGACCTTCTTTATGCATTTTGATATGACTAATTGTAAGTTTTAATTGCACTCTTCTTACATTTTATTAAATTCAGTCCTTATGGGGTGTGGGCTTTTTGGAGTGTGTAAGTTTATTGTCATATTATTCACCCACCTCTTTATTGTGCATTGGAGAATGAATTTGACTTTTGTGTTGGAGTTGAGGATGTGTGATGTGGCATAATATACGGATCCACCTCATCTTCTTCTCTTCCCTCTTCTATAAAATTATAACTCCTTGCTTTGTTTTGGGTTGTTGAACATTTTGCATACTTCCTTTTGGGTGAAATTTTGCTGTGTGGAGCTCTTGATTTTGGAAGGAGATTGGAGACCTTTGCATGCTTGTTGGTTGTTGATTTTGGACTATATTTTGGCATTGGAAAGAACTTAGAATTTTTTGTTTTTTGTTGAAATTTTGCAACTTCCTTTTTGGAGAGTTTTAAGAGTTGTTGGAGCTCTTGGGGCGGGAGATAATGTCAATTTTGGAAGGAGATTGGATACCTTTCTTCCCTCTTCTATAAAATGCTTGCTTTGTTTTGGGTTGTTGATTTTGGACTTCCTATTTTTGATTTTGGAAGGAGATTGGAGAAAGCTATTTTGGCTTTGTTTTGGAACTTAGACAACTCCTTCATGGAGAGGTAAGAGCTTGGCTCTTGAAATAATCATTTTTATTTATGAATGTACATGTTATTGTGTGAATGTTTTAGCATGTTTGTGGGTTGTTTGGGTAGACTGCCTAGGAATGGTGTAGGAGAAGGCTATGGGGAATCCATGTGGGGGGCATAAGGGAATGCCAGTGGCATCAGAATTCATGTGGAGGGAGTTGGGATTGGGTTTCTACCTTGGAAAAGAAATGGCATTGCATTTCTTACTTTGTGGGGGGCATAAGGAAATTTGTGGGGGGCATAAGGAGGGATTGTGGGGGGCATAAGGATATATGGGAGATGTTTTATATTGGCGGTCTGTTACAGGTGGATACCCAATTCCCATTGGGAGGCATAAGCAGCTTCCCCCATAGTTCCTTGCTCCTTTGGCTTGCTTGATGGAGCCTTAGTCTTGTTTGTATGTTTTAATGTAGTTGTAAACTACATTCTGTTTTGAACTGTGTTTAAAATGTGAAAATGTTGCATGTGTGTTGTGGAAGCCTTGTTGCCATGGGTTGAATCACATATTTTATTGCATTATGGTTGGGGCTGGGGGCCAATGAAGAAGGATGGATTCTCCTCTTCATTGGATGTCTTGGTTGGGTGGAGAGCGTTGCCTTTCCCCTGCCTTTGTTGTGATCCAAAAGGAGAAATTTATGTTGTTGTTCTGGAGCAGAGGAGAAAGACAGTTTGACAGTTCCATGTGAAATGAAATCTCATTGTAACCTTTCCCACCTTGAAGTGGATGATCTGTATATTATTTGTAATGGAAAGATACTTTGTATTAAGCTATGAAAGTTATGTATTCCAAGTTGTGAAAGAGATATACTCTGTTCTGATCATCTGAAAGAAAGAAATTGGAAATCTGTTATTTGCATTCAAGGAATTGAAAGATGTAAAGTTGTATTGTTTTTTGAAATCAATAAAGGATTGCAATAATTTTCTTCAATTTGCATTGTTGCATTGAAATTGATCATCAATTTGTGATTTGAAACCTCTGTTTGGAAAATTGAAAGAGGAATACGTATGAAGGAAATATATGGAACTCTGTTCTTTTGAAATATGTTAAAATTGGAAATCAGACCTTGCATTTTATCTGTTAAATGGTTTGTTTGTATCAACTAAATGTCTTAGGCTGGAATGGAAATGAATCTCCATATTTGGAAGATGAAAAATGATAAATAGCCCTTTTAAATCTGATCTCTGTTTTAAATTTTAAAACTGGCAAATACTTCTCTAAAATGCACAGTTCAAACATGTAGCAATAAAATGACAACATTAAACATTAAAATTAAGTATGTATGTTAAATGAGTTCAATTGGGACTAAAACACTTAAGGAAATATTTCAAAACTTAGCAAAATCGGGCTCAAACCATTTTGCAGTCGTTTTCTGTCAAGAAATGGAAATGCTCAAATTTGCAAGTCAATCAGACAAATTGAACCTTGAATCCTTCCTTAAATCCATTTAGGAACAATCCTCCATGTCTATTTGACATGTTGAGAGAGGAGGAAGATCAAATTGAATAAATCTAACAAGTTAAAATTTACCAGTTCGCACTATATAAGCCTGCAGGCCGTTTTCTTAAAATTGACCCCTTAAACTTTATCAAAACCTAAAATTAATGATCTCTGTGCAAAGAGGACATTGAGAGATTTCCAGAAAGTCCTCGTTTTCCCCAAACTGAGCTCTCTATCAAAAGTTATGGCCTTCTGAAGTTTTCTTCACTTGGCATTAAAATTTTGGGAAAATTTTCCTTGGCGGGCCCGCGGCCCGAATTTTTCCCTTGGGGCTTAGGAAAATTTTTTTTTGGGAAATTTTTCAAAATTTTCTCCACCACCCCACTGGCCCACAACCAATCAGAGGCTACCACGTGGCACCATGAGGTGACAGCGGAGGGGCGGATCCTCTTTTGAACTTAGCATTTTTTTCAGAAAATTTTGGGAAAATTTTCCAAACTTTCCCCGCCGGCCCGCAACCAATCAGGTGATGCCACGTGGCGTCACGAGGCATCGGTGGAGGAATGGATCCCTTTTTGTCTTTTGAGTCTCAGAATTTTTTTGGAAAATTTTCCAAGTTTTCCCCGTTGTTCCGCCAGCCCGCAGCCAATCAGGGGCTGCCACGTGGCATCGCGAGGTGTCGGCGGAGGTGCGGGTCTATGTACCCTCTTAGCCCTTCGGGGCTTTAAGTCATTTTTCTCCCCACCACCCTGCCTTCCCCGCATTGGCTTAGGAGATGCCACGTGTCCTTTGTGGACTCGCGGGAGCGTGGGTGCAGAGCTCACTTTTCACCCGCATGGGAGAATTTGCAAAATGTCTCCCACCGCCCCGCCTTTCCCTATTTTTCCCCACGCTGCCTTAGGGAGTGCCACATGTCCCTTGTGGACTACGGACCCGTGGGAGCGTGGGTGCAAATGTGATTTTTTCCCCACATGGGAAAATTTTTTTACAAGGTCTCCCCACGCCCGCCAACCCGCCCTTTGGGCAAATTTTCACCCCTGGGCCCGCAGGCCCGCTCTTGGGGAAAATTTTCACCCCAAGGCCCGCCGGCCCATAACTTGAAAAATATGAGGAGTTAGGAGGACTTATTTATATCACTGGAAAGGTGAGGAAATTTCCTATCCAATGGGAGTAATTTAGGAAAATTTTGAATGTGTTAAGGGTGAGAAAAATCAAGTTGAAACTTTAAGCCTGTTAGAGAGTGTGTATGGTGAGGAATTTTCCCTCTGAACCTAATTGAAACTTCTAACCCTAAATTTTGGACCTTGTGACCTCTAATAATTATTAATAAAAGAAAAGTATACTCTAGTAGATTAGAATTGTTCTGGAACCTGTTAGTGACAACTGTTGTCTTGTAACATGGTTGTAGATTCTTTTAATAAAAAAAAATTATTCCATAATTTTCCTAACTAATCCTAGGTTGTTCTTGGATCTCAGGGTCATTCATATATACTCTTGACAAGGAATGTGAAAATGGTGGATTATTGAGGAAATGCACACATTAGTGGTATCATACTAGATTATGGAACGATGGTTAGATAGTCCAGAAATTATTAGCTTACAATAGCAAGCATAATACGTTGTAATTTGTCAAGAGGTGTGTGAATGTCTGTTAGAAATATGGAGGACCTAAACACCACGTACGCAGCTGGAGTCAATAAGATTAATTACGTAAGCCCGTTGGTGTTAGTGATGGAAATATATGTATTTAGCCTGTAATTTTCCATTGTGTGGTAATCCTATGGTCATATTCGAAGAGGTCAACCATCTAGATTTTTATGCCGAGCATACTAGAGTTGTATTATGCCTTTAAGGATACTATTGTTTGTATTAGTTTACGGTGAACTAGATGTTGCAACGATCTTTTAGCTGTTGAGTAGGAATAACATAAGAAAATATCTGGCAATATTGTAGATGCACCAATAGTGTTTATATCTGGATTAGGAGATTAAATACTCACATGCTTTCTGTCTAGATAAATCCTAGACAAAGGACCATTACCCCACAATAAAATTAATGAAAGAGACTTCATATAGACAACTTGAAGCATTCCTCATGGGTATTTCTAGTAAAGTAGGTAATGGGGCACTTCATGTTTCTATGTCCCAGTTCCCTCAAGTGTGACTACTTTGGGGTTCATGTGGTAATCCTCATGAATGAGTTTTATGGTCTTATGCCAAGATACTTCACAAGTTTAAATAGATGGGTTTTAACTCTTATCTGAACCTAAAAATACAATGTTTTGAATAAATTGGTGTGTTTTTTTATCTTTGATTAAATATGTGGTATAACACACCATTGACAACTTGTAAAACACTTTTTTTAGTATTGGTTTTAGTTCAATTCTTAACAAGCATTAGGTGTTGTACACAAAATGATTTAGTAGTTTTTCCCATATAAAGAGGACCAAGGTTAATTTTTTGATTATCAAGATCATAACAAAATACACAAGAGAAGTAGCATACACAACTATTTGATCAACTACTATAGAAATGAAAAACTCAAATAAAATGACCATTAAAATCTTTGTAAAAGATTCATTCCCTCAAAGCTGAAATAAATGATGAAATTTCCAAGTTAATTCAAATGTTAGGAAAATAAGATCAAATTTGTTTTTGAATTAAGATTTCCCAAGAGCGTAAGAGAAAAGTATACACAAGATTTGATATAAGATAAAGCATGGAAATTCAACATTCATTAAAGCATTTGAACTTTGTGTTAGAAAATGATTTTAAAATAAATCTGCAAAAGAATTAAAAAGCATTTATAACAGCAATAAACAACAAAAATTTAGATTATGGAAATGCTTTGGATTATTCAACCAAAATAATAGGTGACACAACGAATGGTAGCGCGTATGAACACCTAGCCTTTAGCAACACCAGGCCCAATGCAGACACAAAAGGATGTCAAGAAAACAAAACATGAGGTTCAATCTAAAATCACTACTATCATGCTAGTATCCTGCAATGAGGTTAAAAACCATGCAAAAATCACTGAAGCAGAAATCGATATGCATGAAGTTCTAAAGCACATGGGATTTTCAATGGAAGAAATGCAAACAAAATGGAGGCTAAACAATTGAAAATGAGACAATGGAAATGAGTTTAATGAGGTCCCTAAATCTTGCTTGAAGGAACAAACACGTGGCTAACATAATCACACAGGAAAACAACACTAGCACCAAAGTATCAGTATAAACACTTTTACCATGATAAATGCTTTAAGCGCAGGGGTTTGCAACTCTATTGCAGGGAACATAAACACATGTTAGGAGCTAAGTTTAATTGAGCAAATGATATAAATTGATTATTGAACCCCCAAATTATGCATTTTATTCAATCAAAATAATGTTGTTAAATGGTGATAGGATAAACCATATTGGCGGTTAAACCGCCGCAAAACATTTCAGGTGCTGTTATATCTGTTTTAGAACTAAATTAGGCAGGATAATTAATTATGCATTGTATAATTAATTATTTAACTATTGTTATTATTTAATTATTGTTGTTATATGGTTTTATTAAACCATATTTGTCTTATTATATTCACGGATATAATTGTTATGTTGTTATAACAATTATATCATTATTCATTTGTGCTTCCCGTATGATATTTTGGAAGCTTATGTATTCAGGCATATTGTTGCACCTGTGCAACATATTTATTTGTTTGTATATTGTTGTCCAATATGTATAAATATTGCAGCACTCCATTGTAATGATTGATTCACATTAATAAAATCTACAGGCTTCCGTCCCTATGTTTGTGAAATTACATTTGGTTTCAGAGCAGGTTGAAGGATATTGGAGGATTGCAACAGAGTTTGAGGAGCATTGGAGAAGCTTGTGCAAGAAAAAGAGAGCCAGAGTTGCCTCTGCAACTTCCCAGCCCCATCCCCTGCAATACCACCATCAAATTCCTCAAAACCACCATCAAATTCCTCAAAACCACCTTTATTCATTGCAATTAAGGTTGAGGAGGATAGAATTCACCAAGGAAGAGATTACAAGCTCAAAGGAAGGAAGAAAAATGATCTAAGGCGCCATACACACTCAAAACCGCCTTCATTCTCACCAAAACCACCTGTCATTTTTTCTCTTTGCTGGAATTTTTTCTCAAAACCACCTTTCCAAAACCGTGGTTTTTTGAAGAGGTATGGTTTTACAGTTTGGAAGTGTTTAATTACATTTTGCTCTTTACATATAATTGTTTAGCTTAGCCGCCCAAGTGGCTAGCATAACTTTTGTAAGACACTTCCCATCAAGAGAGGTCAAGGGGTCAAATCCCCCTCCCTCACCCACTACCAAATTTGGCAGGAAAATTTAGTGGAACCACTAACTTTAGCGGAAAATTCAAATTTAGTTATAACTAACTAAATTTAGCGAGAAAAACCCTATTTTAGGGAAAAAAATTCCTCCACTCTGCATATTTTTGCATTCTGAGCACTTTTTTCCAAAGGAGGGCTACCTAAAAACTTCATTTTGAGCTAGTTTTTTACGGTTTTTTGCTCAGCAAGTCGTATTGGGCTCCACAGGCCACCAGGGCCCGCAAAACAATTTTTTTTTCCTGCCATTCAATTTTTTCTAAATTTTTGAATGTAATTACATGCTTTGAGTATATTGTACTAATTTGCAGGTTTCCATAGTCAACTGAAAACTTTGTAACTACTTAGAAACTGGCAGAAATTGTAATAAAAAATAATGAAAATTGGTTCTGTAACACTCACGAGATCCTAGATCTCATTCGCAGCGTTCGGTATATACGGTGCCTCTGGGAAGCACTTACGGGTAAAGCCATCATGACTACTACTACACTTAATGCCTAATATAGCTGCAACAATGTCATCTGGGCATCGACCCTTTAAATCGATGGGGAGTAATAAGGTCACAGTGCACACACTATGAGCCATCCCATCCGTCTGTGAATGATTGCATGACATAAATCCAGACTGAGAAATTATCCAAGTATATAGCGAAGTTACGCATGCGTATGAGGATATTTCTTTGAGCCGGTGTCAATAATCACACAGACCCCTTTCAGTACTGTCTTGGTACCACGTATTGAATTCTTTCATGTACGTTAATGCCTCTTTCACGTACCACCAGGTATATAGAAAGGGTGAGCTTCTTCCATGTACCATGGGTATATCAGAAGGGCATGTATATAGAAAGGTTTGGTATATCGGACTGATGGTATATAGATTGGGAGACCTTATACCTGGAGTGATAAGAGCCAAACCCTGTCAGTGATCTCTACAAAATGGGCACCAATGCCCCCAAATTTTTTCTTCCAGATTCACAACTACTCAGAGGAAACAACTATGCTGCATGGAAGACAAAAATCAAGACACAACTTGAGTTTGAAGAAATCTGGCCTGTTGTGACTGGTACTCTGACCAGATCAACTACTGATACAACACAACAGAGGTAGTTTGATAGAGCAGATCAGAAGGCCAAACTCATCATCTTGTTTGGAGTGTCTGATGATGTGCAACCCCACATTCGAGATGCCAAAACAGCCAAAGAAGCATGGGATAAGTTGAGCACAGTATATGAGGCCAAGAACAAGAATGTTATACTGAATTTGTAGAGTCAGTTACACACATTGAAGTTCAAACAAGAATGAGAAAATTGAAGCTTTCTTAAGAAGAGTTACAGAGTTGAGGGCTTCACTTCTAGCCCTAGGAGAAGTGATCTTAGATGATGCTCTCATTCCCATTGTTCTGAGAGCACTCCCCTCTTCTTACCACATTTTTGTTACAACACTAAACGTGTCAGATACGACAGTTAGTTTTGACAAATTGGTAAACTTACTGCAACAAGAGGAAGCCATACATAATAAGGATGATGAAGAGGAGAAGGCACTTTCTTCACATCAAAAATGGAAAGGAAAAGGTAAAGGAAAACCTAATTCCTATCAAAAATCCCAAAATCAAAATCAGTATCAAGGGGACAGACAACAGAAGAAGCAATGTCCAATCTGTAAAAGAGGACATGACCTAAAAGATTGTTGGTATAATACTTACAAGAAAGGTTCATCAAGAAACTCTGGACCTCCACAACAATCTCACAAGGGACATTCTAACTACAATCAAGGGTAGAAAAAGGGGAACTAGAAAAGAAGACCCCATCAGCAAGGAAATATTGTTGAGCAACAAGAACAGTCAGACAATGAAGACTACTTGTTCACTGCTCGATCAAGTGAACCATCCACGTCATCTAGTGATGTTTGGTATGTTGATTCGGGGGCCACTCGACACATGACCAGCCACAGAGACTGGTTTATTTCAATGAGGGACACACCATCAAAAAATCATGTTTCGTTGGGAGATGATTCTTCATATACAGTTCAGGGGATTGGGAACATTTCTCTACCCCTTGGTTCACGCAACTGTAGACTATCAGATGTCTTATATGTCCCTGGGTTGACAAAGAATTTTCTTTCAGTCAGTCAACTCCTTGATCACAACCTAAAAATTGACTTTGATAGTCATTCTGACAAGAAAACATGTTTAATTCGAGATAAATCATGAGGCTCGAAAATAGTTGCAAAAGCCTCCAATGTGGGATGCATGTTCCAACTTGATTTTGTTCACAGAGATGATCAAGCACTTGTGGCTAAGAACTCCACCTCAGCACAGTTGTGGCATCAGAGACTTGGTCATGTAAGTTTCAAGTATCTCGAGACACTTCACCGGTGCAATATGGTACATGGGCTACCATCTCTTCAGAAGGATACAGACAAGTGTCCTCACTACCTAGCAGGAAAACAACACAGAGCTTCATTCCAGAAGAGTACATATCGAGCTCATGGAAAGCTTGATCTGGTTCATACCGATCTTTGTGGTCTGATGCAACCAAGTCATTCTGGATTTCAGTACTTCATGCTATGTGTTGACGACTATTCAAGGAAAATGTGGATTTTTTGTCTTCGCAAGAAAAGTGAAGCTTTTGAAACTTTCAAGAAGTTCAAAGTAGTAGTTGAGAATGAAACTGGTCATCACATCAGAACTCTCCACTCAGATCGAGGGGGGGAATTCACCAGTAATGAGTTCAAAGACTACCTACAAACTCATGGGATTCATTGACAAATGCCTCCTCCACACACACCGCAACAGAATGGTGTTGTTGAGAGAAGAAATCATACTATCATGGAAATGGTGTGATGCATGATCGATGACTCTGGACTTGCAAAGACATTCTGGGTAGAAGCAACAAAGACAACAGTGTATTTGTTGAACAGAGTGCCCACAGTTGCTCTTGACGGAGTAACACCACAAGAAGCATGGTCAAAGTGGAAACCATCTATTGCACACCTTAGAGTATTCGGGTGCAAAGCAAGCATGCACATACCCAAGCAGAACAGAAATAAATTGGACATGAAGTCACAGAAACTCATCTTCATTGGGTACAGTGAAGAGACTCTTGGGTACAGATTAATGGATCCTAAGACCAGAAAAGTCTACACCAGCAGAGATGTTGAGTTTTTTGAGAAGAAGGAAGCAGAGACTCCTCCTCCAGACTCACCAGATGTAGATTTTTCACCAGTTGTAAAAATTGAAGCTGATGTTCCCTCAGAAGATGAAAGTGATGATGGGGATGATGGTGTTGATCAGATAGAACCACGACCCATGGGAACAGTTCAGCGTATGCCCAAGTGGTGTACTAGCACATTACGAGATGCAAGAATGGATGCTCCACCAGATACATCCACCCCTGGACCACGGACTCACAGTAAAGCAAGAGAAGAAGTTAACTTTTCTTTGATGAGTAGAGTTATTGAATCTGATGAGCCCTCTACAGTCCAGGAAGCCCTACAGTCAAAATCTTGGAAAGATGCCATGGATTCTGAATATCAATCAGTGATGAAGAATAACACTTGGCAGCTTGTCGATCTTCCACCAGGAAAGAAACCCATTGGATGTAGATGGATATTTAAAACAAAGTACAAAGTAGATGGGACAATGGACAAGTATAAAGTGAGACTAGTAGCAAAGGGGTATGCACAAAAAGAAGGCATAGACTATGAGGAGACATTTTCTCCCACAGCTAAGATCAAAACAATCAGAATGATCTTTTCTCTAGCTACACAGTTTGGCTGGAAAGTCCACCAGATGGACGTAAAAAGTGCCTTCCTAAATGGAGATTTACAAGAAGAAGTCTACATGACTCAACCTGAGGGATATGTAGTACCTGGTCAAGAAGCAAAGGTATGCAGACTCAGGAAATCTCTGTATGGCCTTAAACAGGCACCCCGGGCATGGTACATCAAGATTGATGAGCATCTCGTACAACATGGATTTGTTAGAAATCCATACGATCCCAATCTTTACCTCAAAAAGCAAGGGGGGAGATTGTGATTGTTGTTGTCTATGTCGATGATCTAGTCATCACTGGTAGTTCAGTGAAGATGATCGATGCAATGAAGAAAGATCTTAATCGATCGTTTGACATGACAGATCTCAGGCTAATGCATTATTGTCTTGGATTGGAAGTATGGCAGAAAGAGAATCACATATTTGTTTCTCAGATGAAATATACCAAGACAATGCTCGAGAAATTCAGGATGATGGATTGCACACCAATTGCTACACCTATGGAGAAAATATTGCAGTTATCTCATTCAGATCCATCTCCTGAGGTAAATGCCACTCTCTATCGGCAGTTGATTGGGAGTCTCATTTACCTGACCTACACTAGACCAGATATCAGCTTTGCAGTGATCTATCTATCCAGGTCGTGCAGGAACCCAAAGTTTGTCATTGGAAAGCAGCAAGGCACATTTTGAGATATCTCAAAGGATCAGTGGATCTTGGTCTAGAATACAAGAAGAATGACAACTTCTTCTTGACTGGATATTTGGATTCAGATCATGCAGGTAACATTGATGATAGAAAATCCACTTCTGGATTTGTATTCTTTATGGGATCTGGACCAATATCATGGGGAAGCAAGAAACAACACTTTTTTTATCACTCTTCCATAGAAGCTGAGTACCATTCTACAGGAGAAGCTTGTCTGTGAAGTGATATGGCTACGTCGCATACTAGAAGGACTTGGAATACCACAGGACAAACTGACCACCATGTATGTTGACAATGAAGGTGTTCTCAAACTTGTTCGCAATCCAGTGTTTCATGAAAGAACAAAGCACATTGAGGTACAAGTTCATTTCATACGTGAGCATGTGTTGAAGCACAACATCCAGCTTCAATTTTGTCCAACAGCTGAACAAAGAGCAGATATCTTCACGAAGTCACTTGCACGTGACAAGTTTGAGTTGTTCAGAGAGTTCCTCTCCTCATCCCTTGAGACAATGCAAAATTAAGGGGGGGAATGTTAGGATAATTAATTATGCATTGTATAATTAATTATTTAACTATTGTTATTATTTAATTATTGTTGTTATATGGTTTTATTAAACCATATTTGTCTTATTATATTCACGGATATAATTGTTATGTTGTTATAACAATTATATCATTATTCATTTGTGCTTCCCGTATGATATTTTGGAAGCTTATGTATTCAGGCATATTGTTGCACCTGTGCAACATATTTATTTGTTTGTATATTGTTGTCCAATATGTATAAATATTGCAGCAATCCATTGTAATGGTTGATTAATTTCACATTAATAAAATCTACAGGCTTCCGTCCCTATTTGTGAAATTACTTAAGCAGTGTGATGTGATTTAATTTAGAAAGTAGGGGCCTATGATGCAGATTGTTATTTATAAAGTTTATAATTTTTAATGAATAGTGTATTATTTTGGAGGTGTCACTTGTCCAAATGAAACTCAAATTATCTAAAGAGGTTTTGGATAAATTGAAGTAGGATTTTTGAAAAAGTTGGGATTTTCAAATAATGTGAATTTTTAAAAAACATAGCGATTTCAAAAAAAGACGTGATATTCATATTAAGACACCATTTTTGAATGAGTCGGGATTTTAAAAGATTCTATGGAATCTTGAAAATATGTGATTTTCATGAAGTAGTTTCTAATTTTAAAAAAATTCAAGATTTTCGAAGAAAGTCAGGATCTTCACAAAGTCAAGTATTTTTCATGAAAGGTATTTTAGAAAAAAATGTAATTTTAAATAAAGTCAGATTTTTGAAAAAGTTAGGATCGATTTAAAAATTCCATATTTTCATAAGATTTTGTAAACTTTTGAAAAAGCCAAGAATTTTGGAAATCTTGATTTTGTGATTTTTCTTCGGGATGTTCGAAAAAGTCATGAATTTGATACAAATCAAGATTTTAAAAATGACAGACAAGATTTATGAGGTAAGTTGTCAATTTAGAAAAAGTTACAAATTTTAAAAGTCCCGATTTTTGAAACATTTAGAATTTCAATATGAAATTTATGATTTTGACATTGTCGAGATTTTTAAAAAATTTAGGATGTTAAAAAAATTCTAGATTTTAATCAAGAAGAAAATTTTAGATATTGCAAAACTCGGTATTTTCGGCAAGTCAAGATTTTTAAATGATAAATTTTAGGAGAATTCAAAAATTTCAATTAGGTTTGAAAAAAGTCCATAAGTTTAATGAAAACCTCAGGATTTTGAAAAACTTAAGATGATCAAAAAGATTCAATATTTTTGAAAAGTGGGGATTTTCAAATGGTTGGGATTTTGAAAAAGATCACGATTTGAAAATTCAAGTATTATTATTTTTGAAAAATTCACGATTTTAAATAGTTAAGATTTTCGTACAATGTGACTGTGGATTTTCTAAAAGTTGATGATTTTCGAAAAAATCACGATTTTCAAAATACATATTTTTTATGAAATTTTTGAAATAATTGGATTTCAAAATGTCAAGATTTTAAGAAATAGTTGTAAGTGATTTTACAAAAAGTGAATTTTGAACTCAATATGGTGATTTTGAAACTATCAGGATTTTGATCCTTGTCAAGATTTCACAAAAATAGGAATTCGAAGAAGTCAGTATTTTTAAAATGGTTCATTTAATCAAGAGGTCAACATTTTTGGAAAATTCCAAATTTTTGAATAATAGGATTTTAAAAAATGTCACAATTCTTAAAAATCACGATTTTCGAAAAAGTCAGAATTTTGAAAAACTAGGGATTTTCAAAAAGTTAGGATTTTGAAAAATTCAGGATTTTCTCTAAAAGTTAGGATTTTTGAAAAGTCACGATTGTTGAAAAAGTGTGGGTTTTTTTAAAAAGTCAGGATATTTCAGAGAAGTCAAGATTTTCTAAAAAAAGGCCAAGATTTAACAAAAAAGATCAAGATTTTCAAAAAGGCTCACAATTTTTTACAAAAGTTAGGATTTTCAAAAATTGAAAATTTCAAAAAAGTAATAATTTTGAAATACAAAAGGAAGGATTTCTAGAAAGAGAGTCAAAATTAAAAAGTTTGTATACATTTTAAAAAAATTTTGTAAACCTGGAATGCAACTCATCATGATTTTGAAACAAGGTTGGGGATTATATGAAAAAGTTATACAATTATTGAAAAATTTGCGATTTTAGAATAGTCGGTATTTTCGAAAAAGTCAAGATGTTTGAGTTTAATCAAGATTTTAGAAAAAGTTCAGATTTCTGAAAAACTCTGAATTTTCAATTAAATTCATGATTTTGAAGAAGATGAAATTTTGTTATGTTGGTATTCCTCTGTCCATAAAAATAAGGATTTTTGAAAAAGTCATATATTTTTGAAAAAACCAGGGGATTAGAATTTAAATAGATGAGATTTTTGGGTGAAGTCAAGATTTTCATAAAAATGGAAATTTTTGAGACAGTAACTATTAAAGGAAAGTCGAGATTTCAGAAAAGTTTATCCATTTTTAAAAAGTTTCAGGATTTGAACAATAAATTCAGGATTTCATAAATGCCAAGATCATTCGAAGGAGTCAGGATCAAAAGGTAAAATTGTCATAATTTTTGAAAAGTTGACATTTTCAAAAAATCGGTATTTTCTAAAACCTGAGAAAGGTAGTGTTAGTGAAAATAAGTAGCACCCTCTGGATGTTCTATCAGATTTCTAGTTTGACATTTTGGATATCCAGTGTGATTGCACAACATTGAATCTTTTCCCCAAGTGTGGGACTTGTAAAATGGGAAAAGAATCTCCAGGTTAGAGGCTGGTTCCTCAACTCCTCTCATCAGGTATATGCACTGACAATTTTTGCAGAGGCTTAAATTCCTAATTCCTACTCTAAATTCCAAGGGTTTAGGGATAGGGAATGCAAGAAAATGAGACTAATGCTGATAAGGTGATGCACCAAGGCCTAGGTAGTAGACACCTGCTACTTAGCAAAACATACACAGTCCAGGAGGAAATACAGCACAAAACATGCATAAATTACCAAAATGTGGTGAGAGGTTAGGAAAAAAAATGATAAACATATGAAAGGATTGAAAAAAACCTTTTAATCACAGAGCATATATTATCATTCCAGGTCCAACACAGTGCATTACAATGAACAAGAGGAAAAAGAGGTGTTGTATTTGCATGGAAAGGTAAAAATTTCCACAAATTTTTCTAAAAAGGAAGAAAAGGGAAGTTGCAAAGCTAAAAGAGTGTCTCCTTTTTTTTAAATGAGCCCATTCTGGCTTTTACAATGCAAGAAATGAGCCCAGGAGAGAGAAACATGGGAAAACATTAGAGGAGCATTAACCACTAACCAAAGTACAATAAAATAGCATGGGAATCCTTAAAGGTCCATTCCCTGACATTTTTCACCATGCTAGGAGTAACATAGAATACGAACCATTCTTCATTAAAAATGGTGGTTAAAACGTCATTTTTGTTGATTTCCACGTGCCAGAGGTGTTCTTCCAATTTTATCTCTCCAAAATCCATAAAAATGGTCAAAATTTATCTTGGAATCATGTAGATAATTTCACCAGATTTCTGTTGATATAAATAATTTGAAAAACTGAAGCTCTGGAATCCCGATAATGGAAGTGAAGAAAGAAACTGGTAACACATGTGTTGAAATGTTTAAAGGGGTGATAACAGGGCCCTAAATGTTGGCGGGGTAAAATTTTTTTGAAATTTTGAGCTCATTTAATGCATTTTTTAATCATTAGAAAGTCACATTTTAATGCTAGCTCATGCCTTAGCATGCGCTAGGATAGATTAAAATATAGAGTAGCATGAATGCCAATTGGTCGTAGCGATAAAACTAAGGGAATGAGCGTGACAATCATCATTATGCACTATTGCTATCATGGAAAAAAGAGCATGAGCATGAAACCTGAGGTGAACTAGTGTGCATAAGTGATTGTATGCGGGTTTATCTTGAAAATAGGTGCGCTAGCATGAAATTCCCTATGGTGCAAACATGTGCTATCATAGCCATGAGGTATGATAACATGAAAGCAAGTGTGATAGCGCATAAAGAAACTGTGAAGTGAAATTTCTAACCTTTTCCAGGTTTTAGTCGGTCCTTAGATCCAATAATATTTTAGATCAAATTGATGAATGTTTGGGAGTGATCTAGAAGACATTTAGAAGATGTTTTGATATTACACCTAATTTAATTTCTTAAAATTTTTGGGTCAAAAATTCTCCCACAATGAATGTTGATCTAGAATACATTGAAGAGGCAAAATGGTTAATTTTTTATTTTTGTTTTTGGGTCGTTGTGAGACCACAATTAACACCCATAAAGGGAGCATTGCAGAACTTTGCATGCCTATGAGATGACTTCTTGTGATGCAAGAAGATACTTCTAGTTGTAGTACTTGAGGCTACAAGGTTAGCCTATATTTCCATGTAAACCCTCATATTACAGACTAGATCATGGCCTACACGTGGGCCAAAATTTGCCTTAGTGAAAGAGATGGCATAAATAGTGAGAGCCCTGAAGAATTTCCATCTTTTACTGGAAAGGTGATTATGAATCTCGAGTACGTTTTCATATTTTTTGAGTGGATATAGGGAATATTGGTTTTTTATGATGGGCATGCTGACTAGATTAGAGGAATTTTCTTGGAACCTGTTCCTATGAGAGGAAATACCCTAAGAAGTATGACATTACTCTTATATAGATGAACGTGAAAAACAGAGCCAGAGGATCAAATTATATGTATTTGAATGGTTCTTATTGGAAACTAAGACCAAGTTTACGGTGGGGATAATACTGGGCCATCTGCCATCTTCCGAGGACACGTGGTTTCCACCTATTGGCTGCGTTGTATTTGATGGCTTATTAGTTACTATGGGGAAAATTTTTTGTTTCCGGATTGTTCCATTGGTGATACAAAAACTCACGTTATACAGAACTTGCATTTGAATACATGGAGAGGGATGATGAGCCTGAGTCCTACAACCATTCTTCAAGTTTGGGCATGGGATCATATTGTCATTAGACGTCCACATGGTTACAACCTAGACATCTAGATGAGCCATCCTATAGAGGTTGGAAGCAAGTGGGTTCTAATGTGAGGAGTCAGTTGGGAGATACTTCTTACTACACATGAGATTTTGATGATCTACAGCTATGTATGGTGACTTGGAGACCATACCGATTGCACCAGTGGTACATAGATTCTACAGAGTTGAGAATTGTAGAGGTTGATCATTATTTGAGAGGAATTCGTTTCCACATTCTAGAGTGGTATAGGGTGGCTAGAGTACATCACCATCTTGGCATCATTCAAGTTGTCCCAGGAGATGAGTGATGGTATTCACGCATAGCGTAAGAGATATTTTATTTTGTACCCCGCATTAGACAACTGGTAGAAATATAATTTTTTGGGGGTTTTTTCCCATAGGTACGGGATGCACATATGTAGATAGTTTATCCTAGGATAACTACATATTATCCATCATGGTACACACTTGTGATGCTGTGGAAAATCACCATTCCACATGCAGCTATAGAAGCTGGTATAATGGAAAAAACAACATGGGTTAGGGGTCATCACCTTATAAATAGGTCCAAACTTGGCTAGCAAGAGGCAGAGATATAGTTAAAGGGATCACATGGTCCTCAGGTACATGTGTAGGCTGATCAAGGGCCATAGGTATAGCCACAGGTACAAATACAGGTGCCTATTAATCAATAGGTAGTACAAGATGCTATTCAGATGCCAGTTATAAAATAGGTTCTGTTATAGGCTCCATCATCACCTCCTAGAGCATGTGACAGATGATTTAGTAGGATAAGTGGGTGATGGGGGTATAGATGGCACTGCACAGGGTATGTTAATATAGATACTAGTGCTCCAATTATAGGGTTCTACCAACAACATGTGGGCCATTAGTGTTCATTTTACAATTAGAACAAGATATGTCCATGATGTGGGGTGATGTATAATTTATCACAGTGTAGACCTTACAAAGGAAAGTAGATCATGGATCCACCAAGCAAGCTACCCTTAGACAATAGCTTCAATAGGCTATCACAGAGAAAGACCATCTCATGACAGAGCAAGATCATCTCACATCAGTGAGGACCTAACTTAGGATTAATGTGTCCTAGATTACAGGGGAGAGAGAGACACTCTACATCCGGTAGTAGGAGTAGTGGGATCTAGTGATTTGGTTTATGATTTTGTGGCCGCTTCTGAAGAGGATGGTTATTACAGGGGTTTTTATTAGTCTCTAGTTATGGAGCGCCCTCCTTATAGTAATCTCACAAGAAGAATATCTAGATCAAATAGACCATCGAGTTCCATAGTGTAGATTCCCACACCTGGTCATATTCCCCCACATGATCAGAGGCTAGGTAGTCATAACCAGAGGCCAAGTAGTCCTGGTGTAGGTGAGAGTTAGGGTTGACTCCTTTATTTATATGGATTATAAAAATTTATTATTTTTGGTATATTCCTTGAGATGAAGGCACATTTTTGACATGATGTATATGTATGTTTTTAGTTATGCCTTGAGATCAAGGCAAATATTTTTGGTCGATGCCCATGATGGCTTGTTTTGTATTTGATTGTATCGAGAAACTTTTTGATATGGACATTGATAATTTTTGACATATATATAATTATTAACATTAATGTATATCACATTTTGATTTATGATATATTGTGTTAGCCCATGTTTTTATTATGGTTTATGATGAGGGGGATAAAAATAATCCCTATTTCCCCATTGATGATATGATGTGATGTATTGTTAGCTTACAATACATGATGATTTTACTTTATGATGATGTATCTTAGCATTTTATTGATGATAGATGATTATATGATATTATATGTGATGATATGGATGTGATTTATGAAATGATAACAAACAATGTACAACTAAAGAACACAAGCACAAGGAACAATTAATGAAATCTAATATATACACATGTTAATCAACACATCAACATAACAATGTACAAAAATAAACAAATAGGAAAATATACCCAATATCAACAAGCATGAATCAACTCACACCAAATTTATAAATGAACTAAGATACTAATAAACTCAGCTACAATTGGTCTATATTGCAATAAAGGCCAACACATGCACAGAAAGAACTAGGATATAGTTAACTTCACAATAGATGTGAGAAGGCTAAAAAAAACATATCTAGACAACACAAAATATGTACAAACATGTAAAATGGGTCTTTATAGCTGAATCTACCTTCTTGGTAATTTTGAAAGTTTTCATTGAAGATTTATGTAACCCAAGAGAAAAAAATGTCAGCACATGCCCCTAATGATATATGGGAATGTACAAAGGAAACATCCTCACATAAATAAGAGTAGGATCAATTGGATCAAGGCCATGAAGGATAAGCTCAAAAGAATCTCATACATAGGTGAAAAAATAGCCTAGGATAAATCTATTATTCCCCTAGGTGTGATACGCTTGTGAACAAAAAACCTTACTATGGCACCGGAAACCAATTTTCACCAAAGGACTTGTCTAAAGTGACACAATTGCATGGTTTTCATACTTGGAAAAATTTATTTCTTGTTACTTTTTTGTTGATTTTGTTACTTTTTAAATTTTCAATAGGTCTCTATACTTAGGCATATAAATTCTTGAGATGTATGACATTCATGGTTTCTTAAAGTTCATATCCATCATGATAGGTAAAATTATAAGCACCTGAACCAAATTTAGCCACCACACCATATGGCCCTAACCAGTTAGGTTAAAACTTTCCTTTCTTCTCTCACTTCTTTGTAGTGTTGAACTGAATATCTTTCAGAAAAATGTCTCCTACCTTAAATGCATAAGGTATGATGCATTTCTTGTAGCTTATACACACTCAGTTCTAATACACTTTGAGGTGATCCAGTGCATGAAGGAATTTTTTATCTAGTAGTTCTAATTCTTCCAGCCTAGCTACTCTATAGTCTTCTTCTTTATCTAGATAATCTCTCAAGGATATGCACAAAGGTGGAAGCTCAATTTCAAGGGGTAAGATAGCCTCAGTTCCAAACACAAAGGAATATGGAGTTGCACCTGTAGTGTGTAGATGGATGTTCATATAATCCCATAGAGGTAGGATGAATTGAAGGTGCGAATTATGGAAAATTTTACTAACCATCTTCTCCATGATATAAAAATGAGTCTTTTTCGAGGCTTCTTTTTGTCCATTAACTTGAGGGTAATAGGAGGTTGACCATTTTTGGTAGATTTGGAATCGTTGGCATAATGCCTTCACTTGTTTATTCTTGAAAGACTTACCATTATCAAATACAATGGCAGAGGGAATATTTGTAACAGACAAATGATGTGATTCATGATAAATTTGGAAATCTGTGCATCATGGTGACATAATAAGAGGAGCAACCTCTACCCATTTTGTAAAATAATCAGTGGTAGTTATGATGTGGTTATGGCCATTAGAGGAAGTGGGTGTAATATTCCAAATGAGATTGAGTCCCCATTTTGAAAATTAACATGGTGTCATGATAGGTTGTAAATATTGTGCTGGAACATGTATTAGGTTTCCATATTTTTAACATAGTATACATTTTTCACATACTGACAATAATTTTTTTCCATAGTAGGCCAGTAATAACATACTCTTAATAGCTTCTTGGTCAAGAACCATTCTACTTGTATGGGCCCCACAAATGCCTTTGTGTACCTCTTTGACCACTAAGATGGACTCTTCTAATTAAGATAACGTAACAGGTTCCCATCGTATCCTTGATGATAGAGATCTCCCCCAAGTAGGGTATAATCGGGCTATGTGTTGGATGAGGTTACATTTTTTAGAATGAGTAATGCTGGGAGGAAAGGTTCCATCATGTAAGTAATTAAATATATCAAGATACCAGGGGGATAAGGGACCAAAAATTCATATACCAAGAAATATTTCGGCATGTTGTATGTAGGTAACGTCAAATTTTCCACAAAGAATGGCATGCCATTTTTACCTAGTGGAATATGTAACAAAAATATCCAATTGTAGTCATGGAATCTTCTGAATGGATTCTATCCTCTTGGTATCTATTCAAAGGTGATTTACACAAATAATTATTTCAAAGTATCAACCAGTTTCTTATAAGGGATGACCTTCTCATCCTTTACCTTATACTCATCATTCACTTGTTTAATGATCAATTTAGAATCACCTATAACATCGAAATTCTCTGATATTCCATCATATAAAAATTTTCAATCCTATAATGATGGTTGCATACTTGACAATATTATTAGTACATGGGAAACCAAGTTTGAAATCCTTGAGGAATCAAATCACCTGTAGGAGTGATAAGAACAACTCCTTCTACTGAGCCATGAAAGGTAAATGATCCATCAAAGTATATTTTCAGGTAGCTAGATTCCACAATATATAACATAGAAGCATTTGGAAGATCCAGACTTAATGGTTTTGTTCCTAGAAAAGGGTCTTTAGCTAGTTGATCCACGAGCACCTGCCCTTTGACTACTTTTTGGCTGACATACTCAATATCAAATTCACTAAGAAAGATGATCCAATTAGCCATCCTCCTAGTAAGCATAGGTTTAGATAACAGGTACTTGAGCAGGTCAACTCTGGATATAAGCTTGGTTTTTTTATTCAAAAGATAGTGATGGAGTTTCTAAAATGAAAAAAAAATGGCCAAGTAAGATTTTTCAATTTGTGGATATTTGAGCTCATAAGAGATCAATGTATGACTAAGGTAATAGATGAATTTATCTTTTTGATTCAGATCATACTGAGATAGAAGTGCACCTATATAAAATTGGATAGTTGAGATATATAACAACAATGGTTTACCTGGGGTAGGTGGCATAAGAACAGGTGGCTTTAGCCAAATACTCCTTGATAAGGAAAACACTTTTAGGACATTTAGGACCCCAGTGAAAATCAACATATTTCTTGAGAAGACGAGTGAATGATTGGCATTTGTCTTCGAGTTGGGAAACGAATATGTGGATGGCTTAGATTTTACCTTGCAAACTACATAGCTATTTGAGGTTCTTAGGAGGAGGCATTTTTCTAATAGTCCATGACCTTTATTGGGTCTACTTCAATTCCTCTTCTAGAAACACTAAATCCTAATAGCTTCCCTGAAATCATGTCAAAGACACACTTTATTAGATTGAGTTTGACCTTATAATACCTCAAATCTTGAAAGATACACCGTAGGATTTCAAGATGTTCTTTTGTAGCCCTGGAATTTCCCAAGATGTCATTTGTTGGGGTTAGCATACTGGTTATACAGATATATATCATATCTAAGCATGTACATGCAAGATGAAAAAGTAGATATTTACCAAAATAAATCCAAAATAAATATACAAAACAAGAGACATAAATAAACACCATATTTAGCATGGTTCACCCAGTGTGGGATTCGTTCACCAAGAAACAAGTCAATCTATTATCCAAAGCTTTGACAAGATATACAATGAAGATTTACAATCTTCCACACCTCTCAGATGTATAGTACTTTCTTTCCTCAAGCTTTTGCTTCATCACCAAGAATTCTCTCTCTCACCAACCTTTTTCAAGTTATTTCTAATTCTTGTTAATCCCTCACTTCTAAACCCTAGCTTTATGCTTATATAGTCGTTTATAGACTTAGGGCACTTAGCCATGCAATTACAATCAATAGATATACTTTAATGTTAAAAATAAATCTAATTCCTGAGAGTTAATTAAAACTTCATCACACAGGTAACTATTAGGAATTAATAATATCTAATGCGGAATAATTCCTCAGAATCGCAATAATAAGAAGTATGAATAGAAATTATAGAAATGAAATATGCAAAACATGAAGACAATATTTAATGTGGTTCACCCAATGTGGGCTACATCCACAAAGAACACTTGCTGCAAATTTTATTACAAGCCAACAGTCTTCACAATTACAATAACCAGATCTTATTTGGAGTTGCACTCAACAAACCCTCCTGAATTTACACTTGAATTCACACACACTATTCTCCTTCACAAAAACACACTCATTTATAAATCCTATTATATGTCCATATATTTATAAGTACATCAATAGGTAGCCGAAGATGTGGTTTTACAAAACAATGGGTACCAGAAAAAACCATGGGCCCAAAAACAACCCATAACGGTTACCCATTACCCATGAGTTAATAAACCATCCATGAAAATATGCTTCGGGGGCTTCGCCCCCAAGCCCCCATCGGGTGGGCTTCACCCCCCCCAAACCCCCTTGACCTGCTCACCGGCGACCAGGACCGCCGTAAAAATATCCAAGTGTAACACATGGAAGGTGTACCAAACTCTAAAATGAAAACAGGCTCCACAAACATAACAGTAACCAATGCCAATTCTGCCTAACCGTCTCTGGTTCCTACTTTCCCTTGATCGATGCCAGTCTTCCCTGACTGATTTTGGTCTTCCCTTAACCAATACTGGTTACTGTATTTTCCAGTAAGTTCCAATTGTATGCTAAAATGAAGTAATTGAGCTCCACAACTCAACATCACCAACATAGTCTTCCATAATATCATTCATAATGTCATGGAAGATGACAGTCATAGCCCTTTGATAAGTTGTGCCTATATTCTTGAGGTCAAAAGGCATGACTTGGTAACAGAATGTACCCTCAGGGGTAGTGAAGGTTGTTTTGTGCTAGTCCTCTTTTACAATTTTTATCTAATTGTAGCTTGAAAATCTGTCCATGACGAATAGAATTTCTTATCCTCCAGTGGAATTGACAATCATGTCAATGTTTGGAAGAGGAAAGTTATCTTTTGGACATGATTTGTTGATGTCCCTAAAATCCATATAAATTCTTATACCAGTAGGCTTTTTTATATAGGAACTACATTAGAAATCCATTTTGAGTAGTCAATAGGCCTAATGAATCCTACTTCCAATAATTTTTCAAGCTCTTCTTTGACTGAAAAGATCTACTCGAGGATGCATCTTACAAAAGGTTTTTCTTTAATCGTCTTTCTTGATTCATGGAAAACTAAGCTATGCACTACCAAAGAAGGATCCAATCCTAGCATGTCCACATAGGACCAAGAAAATACATCTGATATTTCCCGAAGAAGCATGAAAAATGTTTTATATTCTTGTGCTGAGAGAGAAGCTCTCAATTTAACCATCCTAGGCTCATCTTTTGTTCTAATATTAAAATCAATAGTCTCCTCCATGACTAATTTGGATTCATCTTCCATATGCATAGGATCAGGGGAGATTGAGATCTTCCTCTAAAGGTATCTCAATGATATTTTCACCCTTAGACTAATCACTTTTTATATCCATTGATTTTTCAATTTATTTGTTCATTAGTGCCTCAAGGAGATTTTCACTATCTTTTTTCAGGGGTAGATAGGGGAGGGGCATAACAGCTCACGCTTCTCCCATGACCTTTTTTATGGTGATTTGGTGATAGGTGGATTTGGGAATTAATTCTGATTCCTATAGGTGCACCTGACACGGCATTTCCACGATTGAATCATTTCCTCCTGATTGTTGCCACCTTCTTTGCTCCTATTAAGCCCAGCCAGAAGAATTTATTCTTTTTTTGAGGTGTTTAGGAATATATTTTTCCCTCATTTTTTCTTTGGATTTTGCTGACCAATACTCAGCCTCCTTCCCAAAATACAGCTATAAATCAAGGTTGATGGAGAAGTCCCTTTTTGTGGTCTCGACAAGAATATCATCATGGAGACCCATAAATTCACCAATTTCTTCATCATTCTTAAAGAAATAAATTAGTACATGTTGTTTTTAGTCCCAGTTTACAAGCGATTAGTGAATAAGATTTAATTTCTAGGAATTGAAGGGGATACGGTTAAAATAGCCATGTTGAGAAATAGGTTCATGGAGGTAAGGTCTTCATATAGGATACTACATTAGGGACTCTATTTCACTATCATAACCAGAATAATTATCGTCACATTCAAAAGAGGTGGCTTCGACCTTTAGAGGATAGGACCCATACAGCCAAATACCAATACCATATTTTTCCACCTTATTATACGGTGTCAGAAGAGGTTCTCACACACCCTGCTCATCTACACCACATTCATATCCTTGGTAACCCATGGCATACATCATCTTGTTAGGGATGGAATATTTAGGAGCTTGAAATCATGAATCCATCTCATCATCAAGAGACAGGGATGTAGAAGTGTCAATCAGTTTCTCATCTACCAAAAGGACACTAGGAAGGAAAGTGTCGATGTTACAATGTTTCCAGTACCGTTGGTATTTATAATTGGGCCTACTATGTGTTTTAGGTGATAGGGGAGGTTGGTAATTAGGATGTCTTGTTATATGTTATACTCTCCATAGCCTTATTGAAAAGGGCCTTCATCTCCCATGAAGTAAAAGGAGATACAGGTAATGTAGAAGCACCATTATCATAAGAGCACAGTGTTTCCAGGATTAACACGGGAGGCAAAAGCCTTGAGATTGAACCTGAATAACTATTTCAGATTGAAGGACATTCATATGTAGTGGGGAAATAATCCGATAACACTCTGCAATGTGTAAAGGGTTGGGGATCCCCAATAATGGTAAGTCCTTCAAGGTACAGTTTAATAAATTGATGTAAATTTGAAGGCAAGGACTACATGGCATGAATCCATGGGCGACCAAAGATAATCTTGTAAGGTAGTTCCAAGTCCAAGACATGGAACTAGGTATCATGAATAGTAGGCCCAACTTCTCATAGGTAAAATTATGTACCAATAACTTCTATTTTGTATTATCATAAGCCTTAATGGTGATGACATTTAGGATTCAATTCAGTGTTGAGTGTGTCCCAACTGTCTGATGAGTTTCAAATTGTACAAATTTTCAAGCCAGATCCATTGTCCACAAGTACCCTTTTTATCTTTTTATGAGTCAATGACTTATGTACAAGGGTATATTGTGCGTAAGATCATCCATTGGAATCTCATACTAGCTAAAGGTAATATGTTCAGAAAGAGAAATTTGTGTGACTAAGGCTTGGAAGTATGAATGATCAATATCTATTTAAATTCCTGACCCCTGAAGATTTTTATAAAGGATTTCCTTATCAATGTTGGATATCTTAAGAAGATAAAAGATAGAAATCCTATGGTAGTAGTCTTCTCAAGTTGTTCTAAGAGATCATAATGATTATCCTGAGGGGTAGGTAGAGGAGGTTTTTGAATAACAAGAGGAGCACGTCGTGTTGCCACAGAACACTCTCATGTCTTAATATTAATAATATTCACATGCTCAATAGGAGGATGAACACAACCAATGAGGGAATCAAATGGATTAGTTGTTTTGTCAACATGATTGGCATTTTTATTCTGGGATGACTAACCTTGATTTGAATTTTTCTCCACCTATTTATGCTTATGGAATGGATCTTTATAAATTCCCAATTATCTATTAGAAGTTTTTTTGGGTTCAAGAAAATCCATTTAAACATATATGTTATTTATGAGGTCTTGAATGAAGTGTTTCAACTTCAAACATTTATCTGTGGTATGACCCTTAACATGATGATATTCACAATATTCATGGTCTTTGTACCATGATAGTTTTGGTGCATCATCTCCAAAGGTGTGCTAGTGTTAGGGAACTTAACCATGTTCACTACATCTAATTGTTTTATTATCGATGAAAAATAATCCATGAGAGGAGTGAACACTCGACATTTAATTTCATGTACAGCAGGTCCTTTGGAAAGTTTTGAAGGAGTACTAGTTTTAACCGCTTACACATGTTTTGAATCAGTGATGCCATCACCTACAACATTTTTTTTCTTGTTGAATAATTTAGGTTTGTCTGCAAGTTTGGACTCGTGATTATCTCTTGAAAATGGTTTCAAAGTCCCTTTAGCTAATATATCCTTCTCGATTTGGTTTCCTTTCTCTATGACTTCCTTGAAAGTTCTCACACAGTGCATTTGCAAGTGAAAGGCAATTTTAGGATGTAAGTTTGACACAAAAATACTAACAAGTTAATTTTTCTGGAATGGAGAAAGGGAAGATACTATCTAGCCCTTCACCATCATTGTAGGAAACCAGTGAAGTCCTCATTATTACGTTGTTTGTATTGCATAATTCTAACATGGTAATGTCACTTTCCACATTGAATGAAAAGTGGCACAAAAACTTTTTAGCCAATTCAGCGAATGTGAAGATAGACCCTTTAGGTATATAGAGGAACTATTCAAGTGTTTGGCCTCCAAGACTTTGTGGGAATAGGTGAATAAGGTAATTTTCATTGCACACAACTTCTTGGCAAGCCATGAAGAAGTCTTTGACATGATCACGTGGATCACCTTCACCCCTGTATTTCTCAAATTTAGGGTTATCAAAGCTTGGAGGAAAGGGTGTTCCTAACATCTCCTGATCAAAAGGATATGGGCATAGTTCTTCAAATTGGTATTTCTTACTGTGTCTATCGTTATTTTCTTGAAGGCTTGTGAGGGAATTTTTCATAGATTATCATTTCTGGTCAAATATTTTTCCATATGTAGGTGAGGTAGGCAGATATACACGGTTCAATTTTGATGTTTCACCACCATGATTTTTAGTGTAAATCTCATTATGTGTAGCCCTAGGTTTTTCATTATGTGGAGCTCTTTATGTGCCTTTGTGAACATGAGAAGCCAAACTCACCAATTGACAACTAATGGATTGTAATTATTATTAAACAGTGACCTCATCATTTTGGGGTTCTTCGTGATTTTCACGTGGGGGTGGTTATTCATGATCATCATTCTCCACTCCACCATCACAGTTAATTTTAATGATAGGTATGTGATAACCACTAATATTTTTAGAGGGTTTGTCTTCTTCATTTCTTTGACCGGAAGTAGAAGCATGTCCTGGATTTAATATGTCATCCATAGATCAAAGGGGGTGTTTCTCTTCTTCTTCTCCATGAACCATGTTTGTAAGGAGAGTAAATAAATAAAGATGGTAGTTTAGCCCCCAATTCTACAACTTGTACCAATACTTGATCTTTGTTATGCAAGAGAAAGTTATCCATGTGGGCAGGGTGAAATTTTAATTTATCTTAAGGAGAAGTCCCCACCCCCACCTCACTGATTAAACTAAAATGGGATATAATAGCCTAATCTCATGCAAGTTTGTAGTAAAAAAATGAGTGGCACTTGGAGAAATAGGGGAAATGGGTGCCCACCCAGATATGGGTGCAACTAAGTAATAAAAATGTAAAAACCTAACGTGTAAAGAGATTTCAAAGAGCCTTAGTTGATTCACAGTGAAGATCGACTGAACAAAAATGGGAGACCGTCACACATGAGCTTGAGAAAATGTAGATTTGAGATATCTAGTTGGACTAGGAAGTCTGGAAAATAGATTGAGGTGCATGGGGCACACTGGTCCTCATGCAAGATTGGTGGACTTATAATGCCAATGTTTACTAGATCTTACCAGATGGGTGGGAATAATTTACTGCTTATCATGTATATTGCACACCTAGTTCACTGATGTCGTCGTAAACCTGGAATGAAGAATCACATGTAGAATGTAAATAATGTGTGCATGGAATAGAATAAACTCCCATCCTATGAAGTGTGATGCAGATGAACCAAAAATTTTCCCTTGTGATGGATCTAGATGGATGTAAATGGAACGCTAAAAGTCTTGATGGATGCAACCTTATGTGGTGAGAAGTAATACTTAGTGCTTGGTCCCTTATTATCATCACATAACTTTATATTTATATGATTCCTTCAATTGATTTTCATAATTAACCCCTAAAAGGCCAACTACCTAAAAATATAAGAATGCTCAAATGACTAGAAAGACCCAAAAAGTGAGAGGAAAGTACAAGAGGATCAGGGACCCAAAGGGGACAAGGGTGCCTGATGCTGGCATCTTGGATGGGTGCTCCAATCTAGAAAAGGTAAACCTAAAGGATGAAAAGACAGACTAGGTTAGTAAAGGTGCAAGATGGAAAGTAACAATAGAAAGCAACAAAATATGGCCAAAGACATGGGTTAATTAGTACTTTTCTTAGTTAAGAACCATATGAATAGTAGTGTGTGATCGGGACTAGATAATTACCCAAAATGCATGATTTTGTGTCTACATTTTCCCCCACTTTATGTTGGTGAGTGAAACACCCAGTAACATAAAGTAAATAGAGATGTAACTGATATCCATCTAGATTGATGTAAAAATCATGCCGAGGGACTAGACAAAGTGTGGAGTGATAAAAAATATGGAACGTGGAGACTAAAGATGTAAAATGTGTAGAAATGTGATGAGAGTGAATTCTAGGGTGGAACGTGCATGTGTAGATGTCATGAATGTATGTGAGTGTACCTGCATGTTAGTGTCTCCATATATGATGTTGTTGTTGATGTTGATTGCTTGCTTCCCATACAAACAAACCTGTAAAAGAGAAGATGATCAAGTAGTCAAATACACATGTATATGTATAAAAATGTGTGTAAAGACACATGTATATATGTAAAAAATTGAGAATGAAAGTATGAAAAATGAAAAAGGAACATGTACACCTAATCCATGAGGAAGAGTAAAATATGGTGTTTAAAGGATCCTGTAGTGATGATGTGTGAGTTTTTTGGGTGATCCCATGCCACTGGACGAAGAAGAATAGGGAAGAAACTTCTGATTTATCCTCATAAAGACCTACTCAACCTCATCACTGATGTAGAAAACAAAGAAGAGATCTTGGAATCTAAAAATTGGGTAAAAAGGAGGGCCATGGTGTTCAAAGCTCTTTTTCCTGAGGAAGTTTTGGTTCTATCCTTTGAGGTTCTAACCTTGTGAACTATACCCTGACATTATGCTTAGGCATTGAAATAGGATGTCAAGTTAATTTTCTACCTATGTATGGAGGTTCTGGCTGTCTTGAACCGCCTTCGAGTTGTAACTAAGGATGTCATTTACCTGACCTTTTGGAACATAAATTGTGATGAACTGTATCAGTATTGTGCTATGTATACCCTATATGGGGTGATTGATTCAACCAAATGATGATAGCCTCTTTGGGAGTGCATCCAACATCGCCCTAGGAGAATGTGGCCCCCTAAAGATTGAGAACCTTCTTAGCTCAATTCATGAAACTCTGCCCTATAGGGGAATGTGTTTTGTAGAAACCAAGGCACATGCAAACAAATAGATGGAAGACAAGTGTTAGTAAGAGCAAAGGAATATATGCATGTATAGGATAATGTGTAAGCTACGCAGACAATATGTAAGCTAAAACACGTAAGAAGATAATGTAGACCATGAAAAGTAGGTTACAAACATAGGACACCACTCATGATGTCGCAAGAAACTCAAGGCCATAGTGGCTGCAAAAAAACAAGTGTGTAGACCTGAGAATAGACACCTAGGCTTTAAATCTTTTACACCATAAGGACATGCCCAACTGGCAAGCAAGCTAAAAACATGTAACAGATAAATATCTAACAATATCCCTTAAAAAAATGTTGCACATTCAAGCATCCTCGTTAACATGTTAGAAAGATAAAATATGTGTCAAAAGCACATATAAGCTGATAATGGAAAGTAATAAGTATCAAATGAAACAATAACACCTATAGTATATGAAAGTGGATTCCCCTAGGAGCCGATGTGGGACTGGTAATATGTACTATGCCAAACATCTATGTTGCGTGTAATGGATATGTATAATCTGTGATCACAACTAGAAAGAAAGTGAATGCACATGTGTGTATGATAAAGTAATGATCTCAAGTAATTATATCTAAAATACAATCAAAATATGAGCTATATGGAACATGTGGATGTTTTTTGTGTATAACAAAATTAGGAAGAGAAAATATTACTTGTGTGTGTGTATGCCTTAACATTGCTTGTGTGTGTGTGTGTGTGTGTGTGTGTGTAATGTGTGTGTGTGCAACTGCAAGTATAATTGCCATTTAAGGGTACCTGATTGACATTGAAATTTTATATGGCATTGGCCTAAACGGGATTCAATGTAGTTTTAGATTCAATCCAACCTCGATCATTATTGCTTAACCAGAATGTAACCCCTTTTTAGGCATAATCCTTGCACATTACATTGGCTAAATTTATTGAGAAATTTGTTGTTCACTTATAGTTGAGCATTCAATGAGTAGAGTAGGAATCGGAATTTTGAGTGTGGCTTTACACTCAAAGATTTGATAAAATATTCTTGTGTGAAATATTTGCAGTTATTTATCAAAAATTCCATTTAGTATACACCCCTCATCTTTATTCAATGGAATTAATTAAATACATTATATTTCATGTCTTAAGTCATATAATACACCCCTAATCTTTTTCCCATTAAGTAAATAACATCAAACATCCCTCCCATCCTTATTCAATTAATTAATTAAAAACATTAAACCTACCCCATATCCTAAGTCAAATACTCATCTTTATCTAATTAAATACATCAATATCCCATCATTATCACATTTAGCTTGTGTAATCCTTTTTTACAATTGTTAAATCCTACTCAACCACCTAGGAATCTTCCTAAAATCCAAACATAAAAAAATAAAGTCAAATCTAGCCTATTTTGTCACCCCTCCTCAACAAACACAACACGTCCCCCAACAACCTAACAAATTAGCACTCGAAACCCAAAACAAAAAGCCTTGTTTTAGAAGTTGTTTCAACCATTTTCCAAAAAAAACTCAAACAACCTGAAATCACTGGAGATTCAGGTAATCGCCAGCGATTATTTAAGCCAGTTTTGCAGCTTCTCAGAGGGATCCTCAACTTCAATTCATGAGTTCTTTCTTTCCATTTGATTTCATAACATCCTGTATATCATCACTGAGTACCAAAACATTTGAGTTATCACTTAGCAACATTATCAACAATCATAAAAAATTTTCAAGCCATTTTTTTGAAGCTCCTATGGATTAGCACCCCATCACCCAACTTGTAGATTGCACCAACTACCTACATCATCCTTCATCAAGGTTAGAAGGTTCTTTTAGCCTCACATCAACCATCCTTCCATGTATGTCTTAAATATTTATTAATTTATTTTACATCATTTATAAACTTCCATCATTTTGTAATATCAAGTTTAAATCATTAAACATTTGAATTTATCAATCTGTCACAAAACACTAGAATTGCCAATGATTGGCCTAATCGCTATTGATTCCTGTCATTTTTACCTTTCTGTAATTTTTATTATTTTTTCATTAATATCCCTTATCTATCATATCATGCCTTTTTGTTACTAACATTTGTCTAAGCATGGATCAATGTTAGATGGAAATTTATGGCCCTTCTCATGAAATTACGAGCATTCATTCCTTGTCGATAGTCCGACACCCTTTTTACTGGGAACAATATGATATTGCATGATCTAAATTTGTGCGCCATCCATCATGCTCCTTTAGAAGAATTAGAGAACATTTTCAAGTTCACTCAGGAAATCCATCAAGCAATAGAAGACTATTGGTTCACGTACTTTGAATACATACTCATCTAATCTGAACTTGCTTGGGCTACATACGAGGCTGAACAGGACCCACCTTTTGAGCTTGAGTTCGAGCCATAATCCATCTCTAATATGTCTCTTATCTATCTCTTATCTATCTTGTATCTTCTTTGTATCAGTTTATCATTTTTCAATTATCTATCTTATATCAGTTTATCATGTATTGTTTATCTATTTTAATCCACTTAATTGTTTAAACAGTGAGCTGACATCCTTCGAGGAAGCCCTTTGGATTCCTAGAATCAGCCTTTTCTGAGAAACTCACTTATCCATCTTTCTAATCATATCTTGTGTAGTGTCTTTGATCGTAGGTTTTCTTGATAGGGAATAATTTTATACACATCTTTCATAGAGCACAACATCAAGCATCATCAATCAACATCTACGGGTATCGTTAAACCCTATGTCCTCTGAGGTCAGTATATTTCTATTTTCTTGCTTAGTTAATTCAAGTTGAAGGAGTAGGAATATTTCTAAACATTCTAGCATGCCCAGGTGGGACCCTAAGTCCCTTCTTTCATTGTTTCATTTCATCAAATTATCATATTTTTCATTTTCTGGTTTTCTGTTCAGTAATCTAGCGATTTGGTCAATCACCAGTGATCGGGTGAATGCCAGTGATTCAGTCAATCGCCGACGATTTTTATGAATACTTTTTATTACTTTACAATTTTCCTTCTAATCACTATTTTCTGTTGTGTTTTGCGTTTCTGCTAACCTGGTTTTGCAGGTTGCTGTCTTTGGAGGTTTTGTTTGTTGGATTACTTATTGCTAAAACTAAAAAATTGCAAAAAATTAAAAATGAAGATTTATTAGAGGTGAGTCCTAATCCTTCTTTTTGTTTTTTGTACTACATTTTTTCTTGTTTTCTCTCATCAAAATCAATCTGTCATTTTGGGCTTAAAATGAACAATTGCATTCTTCTTGATCACATAGTTTTAATTAGGAAAGTTAATTGATTGCATTCACTTTATCTTTCCCCCACACACAACCAAATCACTCAAAACATCAAAACACATTTAAAAAAATTCTTCCCAGGTGATAACTATTGGGATTTCATCACCCAATAGGGAAACTGACTCAGTGTTCTGGCTGAGTATAAACAACTATCTGTCAGTATATTGGCCAAGCACCCAACTCCCTTATCATTGTAGGACCATGAAGTGAGGGGGTTGGCCCCAATACCAAGCCTCGTACTGGAAACAACACAGATTTGGGCCTCATGTACCTTTGGGTATATCGAGGATGTCAGCCATAAACATACCTGAAACCAACCATAGATAACTATTTCCTAGGACTTATCAACCATTTTTAATATTTCACTTTTCTTAATTAAATCAAGATAATCTAAAAAAACTTATTTTTCTTGCTTTATCTTTTGTTTGTAATCAACCCACTTAGTTATTTTTCATTTTTAGGTGCTTGTGTGTTTTTTACTATGGTACTTACTAGCCAACAAGTCCGTAATCAAACTTCAGAAAACATGTCTATACATTGTCTACACCATTATCTACGCTTTGGGTATTGTTACAACATTCTCTACACCATTACAACATCATATCCCATTTTCTCAACCAATCACATCTACTCCTTTATTGGAACATCAATGACAATGGGATGAAATAGAGGAGAAATATAATGAAGAAATGTGACAACATATCTTAGATTCCACACACCAATTTCATCGTCAAACCTCTTGTATACCTGAGCCAGAAGAAACTGAGCAACCATATTCTCCTAACTGTCAATCATAATCATCTGAACCTCCTTTCTTTGATCATGGAGACCTTGATTTTGAAGAAATGTTATGTTCAAACCCTTTTTCCCTTAACGCTTATCTAGCAGCTAAGGGTGTCCAACTCCAACCATTTGTACCTGAACCACCTCCACAGATCCTTGATCCTTCATCTAGGTTTGCACATCTTATCGATCCAAACCAATAACCCATTATCCAAAAAATATATTCAATATGCTCATAAGTCAACCTAAAACATAAAATATTCATATCAATCAACCTAAAACATCAAATGTTGAGTCTTCCATTCCTATCAGTCAACCCTGAAACATCTAGTGTTGTGTCTTCCATTCCTTATTTTTAGTCTCCATATGATCTCTTCTCAAGACACATCTACCCAACAACCCACATCTTCACTCGATCCTTCCACTGGTTCCACACCTCCCCTAAACAATACCAGTGCTTCCTCATTCTACCCCTCAACATCTTTGGACCATCCAGACACCTCCAGTAAGTTTTGTTTGTCATTTCTATTATTGTATCTCAGCCACCATATTCTCAACCAGTCAACAATCCCATCCAAAACACCACTATGTCCATTCTTGCATCCATTCCATTAATCAATACTAGTGCCATCACCAACACTCATCCTATTTCAGTCCAATATTTTGTACCCCTTTCCTCACAACATATACCACAACCATCATAACCATTAATCTCATACCATAATCTATTCCTATTCAAAACATCCCACAACAAGCACCATCTTCTGTTACCTCTACAATACCCTTCCAAAAACCACCTACTTATTCATAACTTTCTCACCACCACATCCATCCCACATCCTTATCAGTATATTCAACCTGTCACAACCGTTAGTGTCCTAACCTACTTATAACATCCCTACAAAAATTGTCTCAGCAAAACCTTATCAACAAAACATTCCTCAACAAAACATTCCTGTATATAATAAAAATATTCCTCAACAAAACATTCCATCTCAACAAAAAATTCCTTCAAAACAAACAAATTATTATCTCAACAAAAATCCTTACCAAAAAAACATTCTTATCAGTCAAAATATTCCTCAACAAAACATTCCCATACCAATAGTAAAACATCCCTCAGCAGTATCAGACATACCCACAACCTAGCCAGTTCTCATTTCAACCTAGCTCATCCTCACATAAACCAACACAACCCAATCCTCTTCAAGCCCTCATGAACCACATATCCAATCTTGAAGCTACCTCATCAGGACCCAAAAATGTCCTCTCTTATGACCAAATTTGCAATGATCCCATTCACCCCTTAGTTCCATATAAAACATATCCACCCCATTAGGAACTTCTAAAGTTTATCAAATTTTATAGCAAGAAAGATCCTCAACAACACATCTGTGCTTTTTGTCATGCCTGCGATTTAATAGCTCATGACCAAGATCTCATGCTGAGGACTTTCCCCATGTCTATCACCATTCCTACCCTAGATTGGTATAATAACATCCCTTAGTACTCCCTTTTCTCATTTTAACAACTCACACAAATTTTCCTAGAACACTTCTCCATAAACATATCTTGTAAAATCACTATCACCGACCTCAATGCCATTAAACAATTTGAGGATGAGTCCATTGCTGAATTTTTTATTCACTAGAGGGGCATAATCAATCAACTTTCCTTCACATTACCACAAACTAAATTGATTGAATTTTTCTGTCGCTGATGTGCCAAACACATCTCATCAACACTACAAATCCAATCTTTCCAAACATGTGATTACTTTCCCTCTTGACATTGCAAACGTTGACATGTGATTTGTCTTAGGAAGGTGTACTCTTATGAATTTTTGAAATCATGTTTGCAATGGATAAATTATTACTGTGAAGAGGTTCACTTTGTTGTGATTTCTGCTTACTTGAAAATGAGGCCATTCATCTTTTTGTACAACTTTAATTCATTTAAAAAAATATTATGAGCTTGTGTTGTTGTTGTCTAAACTCATCTTGTGTTGACAACAAAACCTTGGATCAATTCCATTGATCCAAGGTATGCTTCAGTTCTCCTTACCTGATTCATCTGGTTGACTTAGCATTCTGAAATGGAAGGTGAAGTGGGACTGAGTTTTGTTTTATTTATAAATTTGAAGGACCCAGTTTCAGGTGTCCTTGCTTTGCATCATGTTGTAATTAGTAAGCCTGGGCCTTCTTGTTAAAAAAATTTAAAATGCTGAACAGCGTAATAGAACCAAGGACCTATTACTAAACTATTAAGGTAAATACCTTAACCTAAGTTGGAATGTTCTATACTATTTGGATTTTAACCTAAGGTAATTAAGACCTACCTAGGATCTATTACTAAACTACTAAGGTTGACACCCTAACCTAAGTTGGTATGTTTTATGGTTGTGGAGTTTTGAAACAACCTAAGGAAAATAATATTTACCTAAGGACTAAGGTTGATTTCTAACCTAATGATAATCTAACCTAAACTAATACTAATCTAAGGGGTACCTATGGACTACTTGGCAAGTGGTAAGGGTGGTGGCGTTGGTTTTCAAGGCATTAATGAGAATTGATTTTGGTTTTAATATCCTCTGAACTACCAGTTTTGGTGGAGGCATGGGGAGTTAGGGGATGCCTAGTTGGCATCACCACTAAATGGAAATTGCATGCAAATTTTGAATTGAAGGTTCACCAAACTTGGATGGTGGTGGCATGGAGAAATAGGAGGGAAAATGACAGTCGTTGCATTAATTAGTCTCGATTATGGTGAAGAAACCACCTAGGAGAGATGCAAGGTGGATTTTGGAAAGGTTGTTTGATCTTTTGTTCTTTTTTATTTTTTCTCTGCATGGAGTTTTTGGTTCTTCGAACCAGCAGTTCTATTTTTGATCCATCGATATTCTTGGCATTCTTGAGCTATTTTTGGATCCTGTGGAAGTATAAGAGGAAGTAGGAAGATTGGAGTTGTTGACGTCACTTGGAAAAAGAAGAGACTGTGGAGGCTCGGCTAGAAATCTTCTGCAAATTGATAAGAAGCTCTATCAGGCATGATAGGCTCTACCCATTAAGTTGTTCTACTTTTTCCTAAATGTTTTCATTAAAACAAATCTACTCTTGAGGAACAATGGGTTTTTATGTGATGTTTATCTTGCTTTCATGCTTGTATTTTTCACTGTATACTCTGCTTGAATTCATTGTTTGATGAAAATATTATCTGGGTTTGTTCCTTTGTTGGAAAAATGAGTGATTCATACTTTAACCATTGTTTGAACTGGAATGTTGAAAAATTTTGTGAACTTCTGTTGACTGTGCAAAAATGGTATAGAGGGATTCCCTGTTTGAAAAATAGGAGTTGGGTTTGTTTTCCTTTTATTGGGTGAAGGTATGAAATGTGTTTTACTTCTGTTGAGATCGAGATGTTATCAAATCTTATTATGTCTGTTTGAACTATGCTAGAATGGATAAGTCAGAGTCAATGTTAGGATTTGTTCTTGTTAGAAAACAATAGTAAATATGTTATACTTTTGCTGAGCTGAGATGTTTTGATTGTGAGAACTCCTATTGGACTATATGGAAGTTAGATGGTAGAAGTCACTGCTATGAAAGGATTATGTTTTGGTTTTGTTCTCCCATACTTGAAATTTGATAAAATCATGTTCAGCTTCTGCTTAGACTTAAATGAAGTCAATTTTTGTTTCTTACACCTGTATGTTATGAGAAGATTTGTTAATGACTTATCTGATTTTGGGTCTGAACGGATCCCCCTTGATACAATCTGTCTGATAGTAAGGTTGATAGTTATCCTGTTGTCATGTTTGTGGGAAGACTTATCAAATTTTTATGTATCCTTTCTGAGGTGAGGTTTCATGCTTCAGGAGTTACCTTATCGGTTCATCTTGTTGGATTTACTAGTTCTTTTCATTCAAGTTTGATGTTTAGATGATGTTGTAGGAATGGGGTATCTATGTTGAACTATGGATTAGTTCAGTCTTGTCTATCTTGATGAAATGGACTGGAATGTTTCAGTTGTTATTCTTCTTTTGAACTCAACCTTGAGCACCTGATTTGGGGTCATGTCACCTTTTCCTTGTGGTCAAATCTGGGACGAGTTCATCCTTTCTACCTGTAGACTGTTCCTTTGATTTTTGTGAAGTTGGGGATCTGGGTTGGCTTGACTGTAATTTGTGACTGTTAAATCTTGTATTCATTTTCTTCATTTTACCATCAAAGGATGGGTAAGCTTTATGTGTGATGACACTTGAAAATAAATTGTGGTCGCATAAGAATAAATTATTTTAATGCTACTCTTTCTCTCTCTTGTTGGGGAGAATAAGTGAAATGTATAGATTGATGTTATTAAAGTTTGGGATGAATTATAATGTTTAGTAGTTGTTTGTTGCTTCGAGTACTATTGCTAAAAAATCATTTGAATAACTCTTTTTAGTAGTAGCTTATGTACTACTGTAGCAGTTCTTGTTTGTATGTTGAGAGAACTTTATCATCGGTTTCTGATCTTCATGTTGCAGTCGTATATCTCTATTCTGTATTGAATAGTTATTGTGTGTTTTCAATGGTTGTTAGAGTTGAATGATCTCTTGGTTGGACCTGTATCAGTTCTTTTAATCCTGATATGTATTCCTCTTTTTAGGAAGGAATAATGAGATCTTATCTCAGCTTTAATTGTGTCATTCCTTCTCTCTTTTCTGAGTTAAGGTATTCCATTCTATTTTCTTTGAATTTGAAGGAAGTTATAAGTTGTTTCTCTCTTTTCATTCATTCTCTCATTTATGTTACTCCTGAGTAAGGAGCTGACCTACTCGGTTGTATTAGTTTGAAGGAAATTACAAAGTGGGTAGTTGGAGGATAATTTTTTATCTTCTTCTCCTTGACTAATGTTTTGATAGGGATCTAATTATGGTGATGTGTGACCAATTCCAGGTGCATGTAAATGAAAAATATCCTTTATCAAACCCGTTGATGCTTAACCCAAACTTAGGCTAGAGTTTGGCTTTGAATTTGGATGTAGTATCTTAAATAGGAAGCTCTTACTTTAAGATGTTGATGGTTCATCCTAAATTTTTTCATAAAGATTGAATGAGCTTGGCCTTAGATATTTTAGGATGGAGTAAGTTAATGTTGAGTATTGTGGATCATTGCTTCTTAAAAATAATTCTATTTTTATGAATTATTAGAGTTAGTATCTTTCTTTGATTTAGATAGAATGAATCAAGAGATGAACTATAAATATCTATAGTAGAAATGTGGTAAGTAATTTGGATGGAATATTACTTATCTGATATAATTCTTTATGAAATCATTGGTTGAACATTGTTTTTATTACACCATGATCTCTACTTAATGATAATATGGTTTAACACTTTGTTCTTCCTTTCATGACTGTTATTTCTTTATGATGTATCTTTCTGTAATGCTTTAACTGTTTCATAAAAGCAGAGTTATTTTTATGAAACAGTTAGTTGAAAGCACATCATTTTAATGCTTAGTGCTTATCATGCTCAGTTCAATGAACTGACCCGTGCTAGCAATTTTTGCAGATGGACTTCGTAAGTGATAAAAGAAGACAAGTTCTTTTATGATGTTACTTTTGTTTACCTAAAGACTGGAACTTTTATGAGGAAATATGATTCATTATTGAAATGTATTTGTAAGAGGAAAAGTTGTATTTCTTAATTGAGCTTATTGATGTTGTTTGACATTAAAGATGTCTGAAATGTTTGGACTTGTAAAGTATGTATTCCACTTAGATGAATGGAAAAGATTGTGGGTTTATTTGTACTTGATGTGCCATTCTCTTTGTACATTATGTGAAGGGAATTGTAAGTTTATCTTTATTCTCTCATATTCATATCTGTATGGAACCCTTTCAGTTGACTTAAAATGAATTAGGTGGTAAGGGAATTAGATACACTATCCCTTTATTAAAATGCAACTTAACAAGTTGGCATTCATGGCTGATCATTTAACTAAATCACTATGGTTTATTAAAATGGTGATAATGGAAGTGCAAATTCATTATGATATCTTGAATAATGTAAGGGGTTGCAATGAACCCTAATTCTTAATAAGAAAGAGGAAGACAACTATTCCAAAATGATAATCTGGATTGTTTTAGAATCCTTTTGAGTTAAACCTAATGTCATCTGGGAAAGAGGAAGATGAACTACCTCTTGACCAATACCTTTAATGGTATAAGACAAATGAAAGGTAAACATGAACATTTAATAAGTAGACTTCATCTCAATGAAGTCTAATATAAAGGAATCTAATTCGGAACTTAAACAAGCTAAGAATGGTTGAGTAAAATAAGTGAACCATATTGTTTGATTTTGCTTCTGTTTTATTAAATTGAATCCTAAAGTAGGAAGTTAATGATTAAAAAAGCAATCTTGATGTTTCTGCAAAGCAATTACAACTCAATTATGGTTGGAAACCTTAGGGGTTAATGAAACTAGGGATTCAACAGGGTTGTTGTAATTAGACCTTAATTATAGAAAATAATTAAGTAATTAACTTCTTTGTGGATATGTACATCCAGATGGGATGACTCAGATGGATGTTGGCACATGCCAACTACAGTACAATACCTTCGTGAAGACTTGGGTCTTTGTGAGGATACTGTGTTGCAATTGACATGTTGCAACACCCTTCAGAGTTGAATCACCTAGACTTACATAACTCAGACTTGTCCTTAGTTATACCCTAGGTTAGGTTAGAAGCATGATTTAGTGTCAGGGACATCTCGATGACTTAGGATAACTAGACACATGTGATTGACTTAGGTCGATCGAGTATGTCTATGTATCCTTAGTCCTCACGAGTAGCCCTCTACACTAATGATGTTGCTACCCTTGGTTAGGGTAAAACCTGGAACAAGTGGACTGACAGGAGTCAGTAAAGACCATTCTAGATAACAGATGAAGTGGGGTGAAGGACGTATTCCATTTGATGAGTATGTCATCTAGGAATAGTAATATGAACAGTATGTTGGAAATATTTGGCCAAAGTATCGCAAGCTGCTGGTTGTGTTGTCCTATGTCACCTAGTTTAAGAAGTGAGATTTCAGATGTATATTGGTAACAAATATTCAGAAAGGCCTCTTAAACATAACACTTAATACCCAGAAAAGGGTAAGAGAACCAAGTATACCTAGTATACAATTCAATGAGTTAACATGAGAGATCGGTATGATACCGAGTCATGAAATGAGAGATCAGTGTTTCACCGAGTCATTACAGCTGCATATGGTTATCTGTTATGAGATTGATTGGCATGGAATGTGTGTTCTAAATTATGATTATTTAGAATAGAGAACATTATTGAAAGGTCTCAAAGATTCTACAGTGTCCTTCAATATTTGATTGAGAATGGTAAAATTCACTTAGAAAATCCAAACACACCCCCAAATCAAAGTCTTGATATATTCAAACAACCATTTCCAAATCATTCCCCATCAATTGATCAACCATAGAAAAACACTATTCACACTGACCATACTATCAACACCATCACTAAAACATTACCCACTATTGAGTCAACATCAACACCTGTTGAATTTAAATTCAAACCTTTAGAACCAACATCCACATATATTAAACCTAAATTGACATCTACCAAGTCTTCATCCACTACGAACATTACTGAAACCATTCTCCCATCCTCGTCACATGTCACACTTGATTCCACATCTATGTCATCTACAACTCCTAAAGATACCTGAAAATATTCATCCAATAAACAATCCAAAACTCCTTCTAAGATCATTATTGAAAATAAACCCTCCATGTCTAATACTTCCACATCCACATCTAGTTCATTCATAACCACAATGACCTCATAAACAAGGTGTTGTTCAATTTTTTAAAATTCCTTGCTATGCCTTCCTTGAAAAATATCATTTTTGTGGCCCTCAACCTTTTCTCCCACCTCCTTCCAGAAAAGTCATTACCACACCTAGTAATCATCCTATCATTTTAGGTCTAAAGGCTACCTACCAAGCCTACAAACTAGGCCCTCATCCTTCATCCATAACACCATCTAAGACTCCTCAATGATAAACAACCCAACAACCCACAATCAAAGTCCTACTTCCTCCAAAGGATAAGATACACAAAAATTCATTACTGTCCACATATGCACCTAGGGGGTGATATGTAACTATCCTAGATGATATCCTCCAACAATCACATATAATGTTACCACTTCCCAAACTATCTGACCTGTGAGGATGGAAACCCACTTGGTATGACTTCAATGTCTGTCATGATTATCATAGGACATGAGGTCATTCCATAGAGGACTGTAAGGCCTTTCACCGATCATACAAAAACTCAGTAATATGACATTCCTTCCTTCTTAACCACATGTAACACCATCATCTTCATATAAATCTAAAGAAACCATGTCTAAAATCTCTCCCCATCAGGTTAATGATGTGCACATAACTACTCACTCAAAAAATTACAACACAGATCCATCCAAGCCCAAGAAAGCCAAAACTTTCATAGCCATACCTCCACCTCTAGTGTTAGCCACTCCATTAGATAAACCTAAAGTATCTATCTCCGTAGCCCCCAAAGTGTCTAATCAAATAATGTAACCCAAAGCCAAGGTTTTAATACTCTCCACACCACCCTCATCATCCACCATAGTACAAAAGGTAGTTATCAAATAGTTACACCAAGCTCCCATCAAAATGTCATTATACGAGTTGGTGCAAACATCACCTTCCCATAAACAAGCCATGATTGAATCCCTTCAGTTGATATCTGTGTCTTCAGATGATCCTTCATATTTCAAATTTTTTTAGGGTCCCTTAAAACATATACAACCATATCATTTGATCCATCTGAGATCCCCTCGCTTATTTCAGGATATCATGACTTGTCACTCTTTATCACCACTCAACTAAATGATGTCCTCATCAAGGTTCATGATTGATGGGGACAGAACCATCTAAATTATATCATCAATTTCTTTTAATCAACTTAAACTATCACCTTCCTTTATTAGTCAAACTCCAGTTTTACTATGATCTTTCAATGACACTATCGCACCCACATTATGTACAGTTATCCTACCACTTAATGTCGGCATTAAAACCTTACATAAACTCTTCTACATTATTGAAGGAGTGTTCTAATATAACAAGATGTTAGGATGCCCTTGGATACACACTATGTGGTGTGTTCCTTATACACTCCATTGGTGTCTTAAATATGAACACGAAGGTCAGACATTTATAGTCCCTACATATCCAAATCCCTTCGCTGATTGTTATATGACATATCATTCAAATGACATCCTTGTGCCTAAATCTACATTAGAACCATCTGACGAAGCATCTATCAACATGTCCATTCCTTCATCTAAACTACCAGATGATTCCTCCCTTAGTGAAATTGTACAACACCTTACACTGGGGGAGTACTCCCTCCTCATGCTTAACTCCATCCCTTCACCTAAGACTTATGGTCACCCTAATAAGAAACTTATGTTTGAGCCTAACGTAGTGGATGTTATCTCTTATGGTCCTGTTTATCTAAAAAAAAACCTTGTCTATGGGGGAATCAATCATTCTCCATCCCATTCTATCAATCAACACCATGCCATGCCTTTCACATTGGACTTCAAATCTATAGATAATCCAGGTTTCGCTCATATGTACCTTCACTATTATGTGTGGAAGGGTTTTGGATTTGGCCATTACGAACATGGAATACATGCCTTGATTGTCCAATGTTCCCTAAAAACTTATGAGAAACATGACCTAGGTTATGAGAAACTTGGCTCCGACCCATCCAAACCCACTACATCTGTGCAAATCACTAAACTTGAACCATTATCACCTACAAGCCTTGAAGATCCTATAGACATAGACGACACCATATCCATCATACCTAATTTTTTTTTAGTCAATACTATATCCTTAGGGCCTCTTAATTTATCAATTCGGTCACTTCGTATTAGGCCAGAAATGGTTGAAGAAGATTTACCCACCGTAGATATCCTTCAATGTCATGATGACCAAGACATCCTTTCCCATATGGGATCTGAGGATTATTTCCTTCAAAAATCCCTACCATCTGATACACCAAATCTCCTTAAAAAATCCACCATTGAGGTGAACTTAGGAACCCCTCAGGATCCTCGCATAGTTAAGGTCGGTCAATCACTTAAATCTGTAAGAACTAGATGCCTTCACCTAATTTTTAACAAAATATTATCAAGCCTTCACATGGTCATATAGTGATATGCCTGGAATTGATCCTAACATCGTCACATATCCTGATACTAAACCCATTAAATAAAAAATCTATAAGATGCACCTCATATAGTTCTCCTTATTGAAGAAGAGTTATAATGCCTTTTATGCACTAACTTCATCATACCCATTGACTATCCATAATGGGTCTCTAACATTTTCCTAGTAACCAAAGACCTCAGGAAAGTTACACATTTGCATAGACTTCAAGGATTTCAATCTTGCTTGTCCCAAAGATGATTTTCCCCTTCCAAATATAGATCAGATCTTAGATCTAATGTCCGGCCAAGAAATTCTTTCCCTCATGGATGGATTTTCTGGTTATAATAAAATTCTTATCACCACCAAAGATGAACATAAAACTTATTTCATCACTCCTTGGGGAACTTTCTGCTACTATGTCATGTCATTTGGTCTTAAAAATGTAGAAGCTACTTATCAACGTGCCATGACCTACATTTTTCATGACCTCATCCACAAAACTATCGAAGACCATGTTGATGATCTCTTAGGAAAGTCAAAATCATGTAAAGATCACCTTGACATCCTTGAATCTATATTTACTCGTCTCATCTAGTATTGCCTTCATCTCAATCTTGCAAAGTTTGTTTTTGGTTTTCTCACTAGAAAACTTTTAGGATTCATTATTTCTATCTTAGGTATTGAAGTTGACCCAATAAAGGTTAAAGCCATCATTGAAATGCCTCCTCTGTCCAATCTTAAATAAATACATAGCCTTCAAGGTAAACTACAGTCCATCCAACGCTTTATATCACAACTTTTTGATCATTGTTAACCCTTTCATCATCTTATCTACAAGGATGTAGAATTTCACTAGGATTCTGATTGTTAGAAATCCTTCAATGAAATTAAACATATCTTTTATCACCACTTGTGCTTACTCCACCTCTGCGATGGGGATCCATTTTATATATACATATCTTCTTCAGAACACGCTATAGGATCCATGCTCACTCACCGTGACAACCAAGGTTGTGAACAAGCCAGATACTATATCAGTCACACACTCCATGATCATGAAACTCGCTTACATGAAGCTAAAAAACTATGTTGTGCCTTATACTTTTCCACTTCTAAACTTCATCATTATCTTCTCAATCATAAGATGTATGTCATCACTAGCTTTAATCCACTTAAAACCATACATCTCTAAAACTTATCAACGACCATATAACTTGATGGATTATGCTTATGACTGAATTTTTCCTCAAGATCATATCACATAAATCCATTAAGGGCCAGGTTATCGTAGACCAGCTAGCTGACGCACCCCTTCTTGATAATCAACTCCCTCACAAATACTTTCCCAATGAATCTATCAACAATATCAATGAATATGAATTCATCCCTATCAAAATGACCCTCTTCTTTGATGAATCTAAATGTTAGTAAGGGGGAGGGGTTGGAGTTGTTCTCATACCTTTGTGGGATATTCCTATTCCATTATCATTCAAACTTAACTTTGAATGCACTAATAACATGACAAAATATGAAGCTTTAATCATGGGTCTTAAGACTACCATTCTCCTAGGTGTTCACATCTTAGAAATCTATGGAGATTCACAACTCTTCATTAACCAAATCAAAGGAGAATACCAATGTAAAATGAAATCTTGCAAAAATATAAAGCCAACGTTGATTTTCTCCTTGGTGCCTTTGATCATTGTACCATTCAAACCATTCCACGATCTTCTAATAAATTTGTAGACACAATGGACCTCTTTAAAAGCCCTCATCCCATTAGAAACTAAAGAATCAAAAGACAACACTAAAATATCCATGGTCATTCAATGACTGGATTACCCCTATATCATAATGAACTCCATCCTATCAATGTTGTTGAGAATGATCCAATTGATTTATGGTACACTCAAATCTTTGACTACCTTACCGAATCTAAAATACCATCCGATTTATCATGCAATGCTAAAGGTCATTCCTTTAACGTGCCACCTGCTTTGTCATCATAGGTGGTATCCTCTATAAACATAGTTTTGATGGTGTCTCGTTAAGGTGCCTTAAATCAACATGAGTCAATCAAAGCAATCGAAGAAGTCCATGATAGTATTTATGGTGGACATTTAAGTGAAAATTCCATCGCTAAACATGTCATATGATTAGGGTACTACTGGCTTACTATCACTAAATACTATTGTGCATATGTTAAAAAATGCATCAAATTCCAACTTCATTAAGATCTCATCCATGTCCCCAGTCAAAGATTACAACCCGCTCAGGACTTATGGACCTTTCTCTCAATGGGGGTTAGATCTCATTGGTGCTATCAATCCTAAATCATCTCAACAACATCACTCCATTATCACAACTACTAAATACTTCACTAAATGGGTTGAAGCTATCCCTTTAACCTTGACTGAATCAAAACCTATCAAAAACTTCATATATCAATACATTATATGTCATTTTGGCATTCCACATAAACTTGTCACAGACAATGGATAAATATTTTAAAAATAAAGAACTTAAAAAACTCTGTGAAACCTTCAACATCAAACTCAACTTTTTGTCACCATATTATCCTCAAGAAAATGGATAGGATGAAGACTATAACAAAACACTTGTCAAAATCCTTATGAAAATTGTAGATGATGTAGGTAGGAACTGATATCTCCAAATCCCATTTTCCCTCTGGGATTATCGAACTAGCATCTATACTCCTACAAGAGCTACCCCCTATTCACTCGTCTACGACTCTGAAGTTGTCATACCTCTTGAAGTCCAAGTTCCATCACTTCATGTGTCCCTTAAAGATTTCATCCCTGATAAAGAATATTGCTAAGAACATCTTAGCACAACTTGAATTATTAGATGAAAAATGTCTATGGCCCTCAAACATCATCAAATATATCAAGAATGCATGTTAAACATGATTATAAAAAACATATTAAAGAACGTGAATTTAATATTGGTGATCTTGTACTTAAATAAAATAAAAATGTCACTACATTAGAATAGAGTAAACATGGAAAGTTTTCTCCTAATTAGATCGGTCCATACATCATCACTCAAAAGTATGGGTCGAGAGTGTATCGTCTTGCTTCCCTTGATGGTGAACCTAAAAAGGAACCTATGAATGCCTTGCACTTATGGCCTTTCTACTGTTAAATGATTGATTTTCATAATAGTAGTTACATATAAGATCTTATCACTCCATAAAACCACCCATCTTATCACAGTAATGATTTGAAAACACATGGCTATACATCATTATCCAAAATATACCTTAAAGATGAGCACCACGACTCTGTTCATCACATTTTTCACTATGGAAAAGTTCCTCCTTTATAGGAACCCCTTGATAATTACACCCACCTACCTTGTACCAACTAAAAATATGACTTGGGGTATGTGTTTATAGGTCATATACTCATCTTCTCCCTCCTTGAAATGGTCTATTAGGGTCTTTCCCTCAGTTCACAAATGTATGTAAAATTCATTGGAAGTTTTTTATAAAAAAAATTAAAAATATAGTAGACTTATCCCTCAAAGTACAACTACCATCATATACCAATCCCTTGAAAAATGACTATCTGTAAATGATCAAAATCAAAATCAAAGATGTAGACCATACCCTTAAAGGATGGTTACTTTATGATGGAAAAGTGACATGCGAGCATGGGAATCTACAAGTACATCTTCCTCATACCTGACCTCACGAGGTCATGCCGAGATGGTCGGTGAATGTGGAATATAAATGGATACAGACAAACTAATCGGGTAATCTTATATCCTCGATATGCAATAATGGAATCTATGAATCTAAGGCAAAGAAGGCCCTCCTAACCTGAATTGGTGTAATGATTTGTTTGGATATAATAGCTGTTCGGAGGATCCCATCAATGTCGAGCTCCACTGAGATCCTATTTATTGGTTGTTGGATACGTGGGAAGTGACCTATGGGATCTTCATATATATCTCCAGAAAAGGTCATGAAAATGGTGATAGGAGGTTTAGTGGATTTTTAGTGAACTATGGGTGGTTTTCTGGTCTAGTCCAGAAAATATTAGATTGATTGGATTCTATATTTAATACAGAGAAATGCGTTATGATATCTGGTGGGAGTGGTGAGGATCTAAATACCAGTGTTCGTAAACCAGTATCAATACTTAACTACTTTGTAGGCCCATTGGTTTGTGGGACTTGGGGATCACAACCGTGAGTTCATGGTTGTTGTGGACCTGTTATGGTCATGTGAAGAATCAATCCCTTCTTCCGACTATCCAATAATCATATGCCTTTTCAACCTCTATGTTTAGAACTAGAAGTTGTATAATTTTCTCATAATACCTTATAGGTGTTCTGGCAACTTGAATGCATAAGCTAGTATCTATGTCAACGAGAAGATCTCCTACGTTAGGTTGTGGGACTAAAGGATCACAGCCAAATACTTGTTCTCTTTCAAATCCTTACACAGTCATACAAATATTTTATCAAGGTAGTCTATAGTTAGGATGATTTGACCAAAATGTGTATGCCTTATCATCTTCAATATTTAACCCTCTTAGTTGTTCACTAATTGCTTGTAGGTTTACCGTTGCTCAAAAGACCTGTATCCTAAGGTCTTGATCTATATCATCTAATGTTGTGGGTAGATTTGGTTGAGGCACTATTGGTTCAAATATATATTCTCTAAGCTCTCTAGGTCCCGTGATTGTCATGCAAAATGATTCAACTTTCTAATTAAAATTAATAAAGTAATTATGAAAGATACATCTACACTATGCATGTATTCTTTTATTTTTCTATTTTCGATGGAGTATTTTAATGAAATCAAAGAGTAGCTATTCTAATATATTTAGAAAATGGATAACTAATCTAGTAACATAATTAAAACAAACAAAATAGCTTTGTGTGGCTACTTTCCTGTGCAGTTGTGAATTTATCCTAAATATTTAAGAAACTAATTGTTTTAAATTAAAATACTCTCGATCCTACCTCAGAAGTGAGGAATGAATCATGGTTTCTTAGAAACTATCAATCCCCACACCTTCCCTAGCGATATTGAGAGAAAATTTTTGATTGAAATAAAATAATTCACTAATCTATTTGAGACGTTTGTAACTAGAAATTTGATAGCTCAAACCTGACATTTATAAAATAGTGGTAAATCTAGTTGTGTGTGACTTTTTCCCCTCAGTGTGATCTCCTCGTTTCCTTCATGTTCTCTTGAATCCAGAAAAACATGTATATGATGGTGTTAGCAGAATAAGGAACTTGAAACAATGGCAACTTTTGGACATAGACCAAACTACAATGCGAGTAAGCATCCCAGATTTAGTGCAAGTGAACAGAGCTTGACTATGCAATTCCTAGTGGGATTTATTGTGGTAATACAACTCAAATGTGCCGAGAGTTTTAGCAGCTATCTTTTATGACTAACAAAACCTGCAACTTTAAATGGATTCTAATCTAAGAATGAAAATATCTTATTTTAAACTAGCTTGCATGGAACAACAATGAGGCAAGAATGAAACAAGAAGATTGAATGAACACTAAACAACAAAGAAAGGCCAACAATACAATGCAAAACATGAAACTAATAGAATTTTCAGCAAGAAACTCACAGACTGAATGATTAAATAGAGAAGGAGAGGGGACATTTGTTTGAAAACAAGCTGGCTATTTATAGCAAATGCAATCACAAGAAGGTAACTTGGAATTGAAATCTTTTACCATTAAACAAAGTGAAAACACTATTCACAGGGTGGCCAAAACATAAATGTAAAGAAAAGTAGCTGAAGAATGTGGGTAGAAATTGAATATTTATATTTGATGCGATTGTTGGAACTTTCTGGAAAATGTGAATAGGACCACCACCCTGTGCAGGGCGGCCATTACGGGACCGCTGCCCTATCCTAGGTGGCGGTCTTGCCACTAAAGACCAAAATGCAAGGAAAAAGGGGGGCAGAGGGAAAAACAAAGCATGTGGAGGCTGAGCGAGGCATGTAGGATACAAACATATACTTGGCGAGCTTTTCTGGATTCTGAACACCTTGCAAAGAGACCTGTATCATCATTGGGGTATGTGTAACATCTTTCTGGTGGTGCAGTACCCTACAATTTTGGTTATGTATAATTACCCATGTAAAAAGGATTCTCATATTGATCAACCTTCAAAGTAAAAAAGTCAAAAACATCCTAGGAAATCTTCTCGCATTGATCAACTTTCCCATTATAACAAACTCCCACATTGATTAGTTTGTATCTAAATTTAATATGTAAAACTGGGGCATTTCCTTATGAAACCATTGAAAATGAGAACCCTTTTCCCGCATTTATCTACAGATAGAAAACCCCTTCCATGTCCTAGGAAGGTACATTTATCTCATCCCACTTTCTACTAAGATCATGTGTAACTATGTATTGATAATCTCATTTAACTTTCATTATTAAAAGCCACAAGTACCAATTCTTTCAAATTTCCAAACCCATCACATATGTCTCAAATGCATAATGAGGTAATCACTCCATTTTTACCCTATCTTATTAGTCACATTTTGATAAGAATCTATTTCAAGATCACACTTTAAGTCATGCCATAAATAATCATTTAAGACATTCAACAACATTCTACAAACACACCATATTTTCTATCATCACATTTATCCACTTCATAAAATATATTATCAATCACATATATATCCATTGTCAAATCTATCATACTCTAACTCATCTAAATTAAAACATATACTACAAATCATAAACACATAAAAATTAAAAGAGATATAAACCATAAACCACATCACCATCATATATATAAATAAATTCCAAAATACATGATGATCCAAATCATATAACAAAGTCATACATCATCACCAATGTCATATCACAACATAAATATATCAAAATAGCAATGTCATATACATCCAAGGCTTCCAAGATCCATACATTAAATTTACCATCAATATATATAATCATCTAATAAAATAAAAGTCTCCAAGGAACTTGCTAGCACAGACAGTGGCACCCTATCCTCCTTGGGCACATGTACCACCAATAGATCTAACATCACCATCAAATCCTTCCTCACTATCACCTCCTCTCTTTTGTCTCCATAGTGGGTGACCCACACTCCCTGCACTCACACTAGGGCCTATCGCCATCACGATCAAATGATCAACATATAATACAACATTCAAATAATCATGAATCACCATGCTAATATAATATTGTAACTCTACCCATAATGACTAATAATGGGTCATAGAAATCATCCCAGATGTTGTAGGTTCTGCCCTCTACCCACTTGCCTATGCCATCACTACTAAATCCACACCAGATATATAAGATCCCGTGATATCTAGGGCATTCTTCAAGGAATCCCATTGCTGATGGTACTTCTCCCTATCTGCTATAGTCTGAGTCAACTAAATCATGATCCCAGCCCACTCAGTCACCACACCATCCCTCTTTACAATCAAATCATCTCTGACCCCCATGAGGTCATCTCTCTCTCTCTCTCTCTCTCTCTCTCCGAACCATATCCATCTCTCCCTCCACCGTGACCTTTTTGGCCATCACCTCCGTAATAGATGTTATCAAATCATCATCTCCCTCCTCCTCCTCCTCATCATCATTAGATACCTAGATCATTTCCTGTTCTTGTGCTCCTCACTCCACTCGAGCAAAAAGCCATCTCACCTACTGTACTACTTGGGTCCTATCAAAAGATCTCAATGATCGGGTCTACCATGCTCTATAATATAGAGAAAATCCCACACCATTAATTGGCATAATGTCACCATCATCATTAGGGCCCATAGCCCCTTGATCCTTGAAAATGATCATAGGCCTCACCATAGTTTCTCTCGGGGTCTCTGTATCTCCATCCTCTCGTATATACTGCACATGCACCTTGGGCACATCCTAAATCAGCCCAAACTACCTCCTCACCCAATCAAAATGCAATATCTCATACTCTCCTATTCTACAAGCCTAGACCCATGTATCTTACTGGATGCCCACCGACTCATACTCATAACTAGGCCAATCAATAAAATCCAAGTAGGGCCTCCAAACAACATCACCAACATGTATCCCTAATAATAAATCTCGGTCAAAAGTGCCCCTCTTCTTCTTCCTCACTCATCCCTTTTCCTGTTGCCATCTCATAAATCTAACATGCCTCTCACCAATACCCCATGGAAGCCCCAATGGATGAGAATTAACAATATGATCATACGACCAACACTCTAGTAAAAATCCAACATCAATCCCATACCGCTTGTGGGCCTTTTAGGCCCACAACTCTCTAAATTTTTGTGTAAGAAAATTAGGCCCCCACTTAAACACTGTGCAGATCTCCATCATATCCACCACTACCCCGGTCATCATCCACAAAAATATACCACATCCTAAAATCAGTAAAGTAAAGTATGAGATGGCCATCAACATCATGGTCATCCTGGTACAACCACCCCTCCTAGGCTCATACGACGACTAATATGCAAATGCCCCTGACTCATATCTCGCATGATCTACCTCATCAACATACAACCTCTACATCACATTCAATATCTCTACCTCATTGATATTGTATATCCCCTCTCCCCAGATAGGCAATCTCATAATACGATGACCATACTCTAAAGTGAGGGTCATCTCTCCACTAGGCAGCCAAAAAGTGCAAGTGGAAGGATTCTACTTCTCTAATAATGATGATATCAAACCCCTGCATATATGAATTTATCTATAATCCCTAATACTACTAAATTCCATAGCCTCAATGTGCTCCCAATTATCATCTAACATATTTACCCTCACGTCATCCAAAATGAGTGGTATATGATCTTGGATCGTCAACTTCACATCCACCTACAAACACAAAATAATAAAAAAATTTAGTATCATCATCGTAAAATATAAAAAACCTCAAACATCAACATCATCATCATCACCAAATTGGCACCTAAAACAACACAAAACATTGAAAACATTTCCAAAAAAATCATCATATTTTTCATAAAAAATTCAAACTATCACATAACAGTTGAATCATCAACGATTCACATCAATCACTAGTGATTGTACGAATCACTAGCGATTGGTCAAATCATTAGTGATTCATCCCATTTTTGGCATTCATGTCCATTTTTATCAGATCATCAATTTTTCCACAAATGTGTCTCTTTCAAAGGACCATACTCCCTGAAACATTAAATATCATACACACAAAATCAACATTGGGATTCGTCATATGACTATGGGATGCATGCCCTTTGGCCCCCATCACTTGAATTACCCATCTATTTAACCTACCTTCATGAATCATATGTCTAAATGTATCGAGCCCTTTTGTTCCCCTATAATTTTATTCCTCATTAGTACATCCTGTTTTGGTACCCCTTGGACTGGGGAATTTTTTTGAACGAAACACATGACAAAAATATTAATCACAACTATAAAATTGGTGTTCCTTTTAATGCATTGTAGTCACCCCACTTTGAGGGGGGATCACCCATACAAATAACTCATCATCGTTTTTATATAACTTTTTTCCGTTAAACCACTAGACAAAATGTAGACACAAAAAATCTGCACACCCTATTCCCACACAAAATCAAATAAATATACCCATCCACATCCTTACACCATTTCATGACCTTATTCATCCATTAAATTATCTTATTAGCTCATTTAAACTCATCATCACATCATCCCTAAACCTGGGTCATTACACCTATACCCCTTTTAATTAATTAATTAATTCACCTCAAATTTCCTAAGTCACACACACCCCTCTCGTGGCTAAATAATTAATTAATTAGATAATTAGTTATTTCATTTCACCCTCACACCTCACCATGTGAACTCGACCTAACCCACTAGCTATGACTAGTTTAATTAAGAAACCTTCTAAATGTATCCCTACCCTAACTACATCTATTCTCATCTAACTTATCCCTATGACAAGTCCTCACTTCTAACTAGTTATGACTAGTTTAAATGAGGAAACCTTCTAATTATTCTCCATCTATCCTATCTACCCCTATCTATCTCTAAAACCTCACACTCGACCTCTCTAATTCATTAAGCTGTATTCCCCCTAAATCCCTAGGCACCTAAGTTCAAAACAAAAATTTTATCCCCTCGTATCTCACCTAAGCTGTAACTGATCGAAAACGCTGGTGATTTCCTCAAATGCCAATGATATATAAATACCAGTTTTCTTGCCTCTCTTCGTGACCATTCATGACTCATCTCACATGAAAATACTAAGAACAATATCAAACATTTAGAATCATTACCATGTTTCATCAACACCATTGGCTTGCATCCATCTATAGTATGCTCATGTTCGTTAAACGTTTGGGAGATTTTCATAAGCTCATCCATCATCCAAACAAAATCATAGTCTACCTGTCATCATCCCTCATAATTCAAAGGTTTGTTTCATCTTGCAATTTTGTTATTTCATCTAAAACGTACTTGTCTAGTTATTTTTGATCCCACTATTTGCTTTTAGAGGGTCATAGTTTTGTTTTACCTAATCTAGTCTCTTATTTTAGTAGTATGTTAATATTTCTCAAAATCACCCACGTTTGCTAGAATCACCTGTGTTGTCTTTACTTTTTGTCTAGTTAGCAATCAAATTTTGTTTAGAAGATTTTATCAATTACTTTGTCCTTTTGTGATACTAATATCTTATCAAGAATGGATTTTAGATGGCCATTGGAGGACTTAACCATCCCATCACTAATATCAAATCACTACCAATCATTCCACATCCTCTGCACTGGGAACAATATGTCCTATTTCATGATCTAGAGCCATGTGCCATTCATGCAACCCCCCTTGATAGATTGAAAACCATCTTTGAGTATACCTAGAATATCTGAGAAGCAACTGAAGAGTTCTAGTAAGCCTACTATGAAGTAAAATACATCCAAGATGATTTATCTTGGTTCGAATACCACCACAAGGTAGGATTTGATATCCCTAAAGACACTGACACCACATCTGAGTTAGACATTGAGAGTGAAGTCAACCTTGTAGATTCTGATTCCACCTTTTACCATTAGTATGATACTAAGGAGGAGATTTTAAATTTCTTCATAGACGATTATATTGAGGAAACTAACTTATACTTTATTGAGGAAGATGACATCACCTGTTCAATGAAATCTAAATTTTAAGAGCATTTGGATACAAACCTAGATTCTGATTTTGAGTTTTAGATGCATTTCTTTTCATATCATCATTATCGACTAATATTTGTAATAAACTAAATAAGTGATAGATATTTGATCACAATTCTCTATCTTATATTGTATCCTATTTTCATGAATAAAACTTAAATGTTTTGAAAGTGGGTTGATGTCCACGTAAGGAAGTCCTTTGGCTTCTGGGAACTAGATTTTTCTAGGAAACCCACCTAACTATATTACTAATTCCATCTTGTGTAGTTTCTGTGATTGCAAATTTAGCTGCAGGAAAGAAATGTGAACCATTCTTCACGGAGAGTGCAACAATCAACACCCATCAACATCATCCGTGGGTACCTTGGAAACCCCATCATATTTGAGGTTGATCCAATTTTACCTCCTTGTGTTATCCTACCAAACCGTAAGGTGAAATTGTCATAAAAATTCTTACACGCCTGGTGGGACACTTATCCCTTGTTCTTCTATTTCATTCCATCAATAAAATAGTAGTTGTTTTTATTGTGTAATAATCACCCTCGATCAGCCTAAACACTCGTGTTTGGGTCAATATCTTGTGTTTTTCCTAGCTATTTTTTGTAAATATAACTGCATAGTCTTCTCCCCACTTTTTTACTTTATGTTTTCTATTTTCTCTAAACTGGTTGTAGGGCACTATTTCTAAAAATTCATATGATGGATTTATTGATTGCTCACTTTAAGAAAATTTGCTAAAAATCTAAAAAAAGGGAGTGATCTCATGGCAAGTCCTAAAAACCTTCCTTATACTTTCATTTTTTACATAATTGTTTGACTGTCCTCATCAAAATCAACATTTTGTTTTGGGATCTTAAAATAATTATCTCTACACTTCTTGTTCCACGTAGTTTAATAAAGAGGAAAATTTGTTACATTCACTTATTCTCCCCTACACACAACCAAATCACTTTAAAATAAAATAACACATTAAAATAAATCCCACCCAGGTGATAACTAATTGGGATTTCATCACCCAATAGGGAAATTGACTTGGTGTTCTAGCCGAGTATAAACTCCCGTTTATTGGTATGCATTGGCTCAATAACCAATTCCCTTATCACAGTGAGACCGTGAAGTGAGGGGGTAGGCCCTAATATACACACTTGTACCGGTAGTAGTACAAAGTTAGGACTCATGTACCTTCAGGTATATCAAGGACTCCAACCTTAAACATTCTTGAAACCAAACATAGACAACCCTTTCCTAGGACCTTCATTAACCATTTTACACATTTCACTCCTTCGTAATCAAGATAAATCCAAAAAAACATTTTGCTTGCTGTTTGTATATCAACCTAACTAATCATTTTTCATTTTTTAGGAGTTTTGTGTGCTTGTTTTCCATGGTACTTACTAAACAACAAGATTGTAATCAAAATTTTGAAAACATGTCCAATCCACCACCTACATTTCAACAACATGTTCCATTTTATTCTACGTCATTTCCTACAAGATTTTCCCCACCGCCACAATAAAAAACTCTATTTTATCAAACGATTACATCCTCTCCAATTTTTGACACTCATTAAACTTGGAATGAATTACGGGCCAATTATAGTGAAGATATGAGACAACCACTCTTTAATTCCCCACATCAATATCATGGTCAAATCCTTCATATATCTGGAATACAAGAAATAAAACACCTCTTTTTTCCTTGTCCTCAACCAGAAGCATCTAAACCTCTTTTTTAAAAAATATGGGAGACCTTGTCTTTGAATAGTTTAAATGTTAGATTTAAACCCTATCGATCTAAATTATTATCTAATAGTTAGGAATGTTCAACCACAACCATTTACACTATAACCAATTCCACACACTTACAATCCTTCATCTGTCATCACAAATCTCATCGATCAAAATTAATCAATCTTAATTGGTTAATTGATCCCTTTAAATCCCTAAACTCATTATATGTAATATAATTGATAATTAAATATTCCAATTAATTCATATCACCCCACCTAATAATTAAATACTCCAAAATCATTCAAATCATGAACCCCACTCAATTAAATAATGCAAAATAATCCATATCAAATCCATTATTTCACCTAATCACTCAAATCATATCCCCCCCACTCACCTAATCAGGGTTACTTTGTCAAACCTCAATTACCTGATAACCCCTAAATTAACCCCATCTCTAGGCTATAAATACAAGCCTTCCCCCCTCTTTCAAACAAGTTAGAAGTCATAGAAAACCTCTGATATTATAGCTCCCCACTTTTCATCATATCACCACAATTTCCTTGTGATGCCAAACCTATCACCATAATATCATCCTATACAATCCCCTTGTGATTCTCTTAATAAGTCAAGGTTCTCTTAGGTTTTAAGCTTCCTCACATTTGCTTTTCATGCAGGTTTAGTTTGCTTTGATTAGATCAGTAGCATATTTATACATCAACATTTTCAGGTTTTGATTATTTATAAGTTTCTACATGTTATCTATCTATCCTTCATTTATATCATTTTATCTTATCTAATGGGGGTTGACATATATGAAATAAAGGTATCACTTCTTGGAACCAACTTCGTCAAGGAACCCTTACATATACCATCTAATCCATTTTCTCTTAGTTTCCTCTGTTTCGCAGGTCTATCCAGCTTGTAGCGAGGACATTCACTTTGCACCCATCCATTTCCACCATCTTCATCCGAGGTACCTTAAACCCTCCATCATTCGAGGTTGTTTGATTTCTTGGTTATCTAGCTCACTAATATGAACAGGGATGAAGAAAAATTGATCAACATTTCTGGCATGCCCGGTGGGACCAATCCCAAGATCTAGTCAGTTTGTTGCTACTTTACTTGTCTTGTGCAGGTGTCGTAAGTATAACGATTATCCTATTTCCTAGTTGTTGTGACTTGATATATATTTTGTGAATATTTCATTTTTTAGGCTCACTTGTTTGCAGGGTTTAATGTTGTCTTTATTGTGTGGTGTGTTACTTACATTCAGTCATGTTATGGTCATCTTGAGGTAAGTTATATTTTGTTGTTTTTAACAAGCTTGTTAATTTTGTTGTTTATAGTTAATTATAGTTTATTTTAATTGTTACATAAATTTATATAAATTTATAAAAACAAAACAAAAAAAAATAATTATAATATAAAAATAAAAAATAAAAAAATTTTATCTACTAAAACTACCCTAACTACCCCCTAATCCTCTCATCCTCCCTTAGCTCGGCCAAGCTACCCCATGAGCTATTCCCTTCCACCCAACTCACCCACCCCCTCACTGAACTACTTCCCTCACACACCACTTTCCTGCCCCTCTCTACCTTAATTTCCACCCATCTAGTTCTTCCTCAATATAGCTCATCTACCCATTTACCCACACCCGACTCACTCCCACCCTCCAACTCATTCCCCTCTCTCAGCTTTGAACTATTCCCTACACATCCATGACCTCAACTCCTCCCCTCCCAAAATACATGTTGTCCTCAAACCAGACCCACCTTCCTCCTCACCCACGACTTCGACTCCCTACCCAACTTCCAATCCCTACCATCCCCCAACTCATTCATCCCACCCATTCAATCTCCACATCACCAAGACCACTCTCCTTATCCCATCCTCACCCCCTATTCTAACCTATCCTTGAGTACTCAATCCCGTTAAATTTTCACATAACCCACTGTATGACCATTCCTCAGACTCTTACATAGCCAATCTAAACAATCCTTTAACTACCCTGGAGTCCATCTCAGACTGCTGAGTCCCTTAATGATCTCACTTCACTCGAACATTACACTCATAACATTATCTTGTTCTATCTCCCCTCACCCTCACTCATATTTATCTCATATTAGCATCCTCGATCTATTTCGATTTTCCTGGTTCGAAACCATTCCCTCTTTTTTGAATGACTTCAGATCTTCCAAGCTTGGTTAGGCATCACGAAGCCATGACTTCACATTCACTCCCCACATTCTATTCACCATTATGTTTAAACTGTATCAAACCTCTAAATTCCATATTGACCAAACATTGTTCCTTGCTAAGAACCATCCCATATCATCCATTAATATCCTTATCCAATTTTAATTTGATCTCCTTTAGGTATCTACAATACCCATCCATCTATCTTGATGCCCATCCCCTGACTTTGATTTTGCACAATTCATTCTGATGCCACTCTATCACATTTCAGCCACATAACATCTCCTACACCGGCCACTGGCATTCCATACCACCTTTCACTACTTCGAGGTACTCCCATTCTTAAAACCAACCGGTATGTTCATATCCCAAAATCCATCCCAAGCACTCTGTCTCCATTTCTGCTATCCTTCCTCATATTCACTCAACTCCATTAAACAATCATCACGTTATTCATTCCTTGAATATCCATAATACATTCCATGAATGGTCCACTATGAATCAAGCCAATTTTTCACTTTAATCATCAGTAAATCATAACTTCAGCGCATGCTTCTAAAAGAAGGGCACCTAACATACTCTGCACCACCATCGGTTAACATTGATATTGGCTTGAACATTAATGTATTTCTCTATTTTATTTTTCAATCCTTTATCATCATCTATACACATATTTTACTCACACAACTTCCCATTGTAGTCTACATTATGAAATCATTTCCACATATAATATCTGTATTCACTTTACCCAATTATCAATGTTCAACCATTCCTCTGTATTTTTTTCTTAATCCAACATTGAATCACACCACATCGTTAAAATGACCTATGCCATTATTTTAGTTGATCATGACATTACTTAATTTTCCTTCTCCTCCAGTCTATTTTCCACATTTCAATCTAATCCAAATTTGTTCCAATTCTACATTTTTTCCACTTGAACATATTTTTACAATCTACACTTTATGGTTAAATATCTCAAGTTCACATTTTCATCATTTTTATAAGTATCTTTCCTCTAAAAGTCTCCTATTCCCTTCCTACTTAAAGTCCACTCCCCACACTAATTTTACTTGACTACCGCCCCACTTGAATCCTCTTAAAGTCCACATTCCTATCCTTAAAGTCTACTCTCCCTACCCACTTTTCGTCTTTTCCTCTTAAATTCCACATTTATATCTATTTTATAGTTTATTTTTTTATAGTCATTCTTATTTCATAGTTCACAATAAACAAAATGCCACATTAATAATTTTTCTAACATTTTATAGGTTATTTATTATAATAGTAGTTCATTTAATATTTCATATCAGTTTCATTCTTTAATAATTTGTTTCATACCTTTTATCTTAATTTTATTTCATATTTCTATTTTTATTTCATAGTTTAGTTTATAATCTATCGATTTTTTTCGTATCTTCTTTATTCTTTTGAATACGAACGTTGGACTACAATTTTTATTTCTTAATTAATTAATTAGATTACTTATTTTTTTTATTTTCTAAACATTAGAACTTTTTGTAAACAAAGTTTTAGGACATCTCAAATTTTCCTTGACCATGTCAACTAATCATTTTATTTTCTTTTGCAGGTGAACTCTACAAATTTACAACCACCAAATTACACCTGTCAAAGATCAATTGTTGAAACATAAACATGCCTAAAATCTCTTTCACTAGGCCCCTTCTACAATCATGAATGGTGTAACTTTAGGGTCACTGGATTTTCCTGGTCACTGATTAGCACCTCCAAACACCATGCAACCAGATAAAAAGGAAAAGTGCTCTCTAGGTATTCCTCGTTTTCCCTATTTTCTCCTTTCTGCATTGTGATTTCCCTTTCCTGGGTGATTGTCTGCATCAAACTTCACATTTGGGATTTGGTCTAAAAAGAACCCCATGCATCCTGCTTGCTCACATAGTTTAAATAGGGGTTTAACCTTCTGCATCTCACATTACCACACACAACCTAGACTCACAAACAAAATCAACACATCAAAACATCTCCTTACCCAGTTCACTGTTTGGGATTTCATCACCCAACAGGAAGCCACCTGAGACTCTCCCTAGCCAAAACTATCAGAAACTAGCCTTAGATGTCATTCCTTAGGTGCCTTCATTATCTTATTTTCTTTTCACATCTTATAATTAATCATGATGATAAGAAACTTATTGCTTGATTTTTTTCTTAATAAATTACATAAACAAATGTTCATCTATTTCATGCCTATTGTCACTCTTTCTCAAGTCAAAACAAAACAACAATCCACTCCATCCAATGACATCCCTTCCCCTAATGATCTCTCCCAACAAGATTCTACACTTGAGACCACACCTTTGGTTACCCAACCCCTTGTCTCCATGGTCTCGCTTCATGAGGACCATGTCATCAAAAATTGTCCCCATCTTGAAACCAATCCTCATGTATCTCATCAATCCAACCTTTCTAGACCAACTACACCCCCATCTCCCACTCCTTTAGAAACTCTTGGACCTCCTTCCTAACCCCATTTATGATTTCTTATTTCATAAATCTCCCACAATCCTCTCAATCCTATCAATATACTCAATTGGTGGATCCTATTCCCCCCACATCATTTTATGTCAACTCTATTCCATCTGCTACTAGTATGCCTATCCAACCATCTCAACCTCTTCACACTTACATTCCTACCCACCATATGCTCCAACCATCTCAATCTCTTAACACTCATATCCCCACTTATCATTTACCACAACAACCTACCCAATCTCAACAATCACATCACGTCCCTATTTCTCAACATCAACCTATGCAACAACTTACCCAATCTCAACCCATGACATATATTAATCCTTATCAAAATGATTCCCCAAACACCCACACACATCCACAAATTAATCAACCATCCTTATCAAAAGATTCCAACTTGCACATCCACATCCCTTATCAAACTTATCAAACCCCCACACATCCTTATCAACCACCTTATCATACATTCCATGCCACACAACCAATCCAATCCCAACCTATCACGTACATCAAATGATCCAATTCACGCTTTTATGAATAGACTGGCTAGTCTAGAAGTTGCTACCTTGGCACCCAAGGTTACTTTATCCTACGAACAAATATGTAATGAACCGATTCATCCGTCGATTCCTATCAAACCTTACCCTCCTCATTGGGAGCTTCCCAAGTTCATTAAGTTCAACAACAAGGAAGATCCCCAACAACATCTTTGTGCATTCAAACATGCATGTTATCTTATTGCACATGATCAAGACCTAATGCTTGCACACTTTCCCCATGTCCTTGGTCGGTCCTACATTAGACTGGTACAATAGTATACCTCAATACTCGATATTTTCCTTCACCCAACTCGCACAGTTGTTCTTAGAACACTTTTTGATCAACATTGCATGCAAAATCACTATCACTGACCTATATGCCATCTGACAGTTTGAAGATGAGTCCATCATGGACTTTGTCACATGATGGCAGGGTGTTATAAACCAACTATCCTTCTCTCTTCCACAAACTGAACTCATCAAACTCTTCTCATGTTCATGTGTGAAACATATATCATCTACCTTGAAAATCCAATCATTCCAAACCTTTGACGAAGCCTTCACCATGGCTCACAAACTTGAAACCCATGCCATTGAGCAAGGTCATCTTAACTTCAGATCGACCAAACCTAAAATTGAATTTACTAAACCATCCACACATAACGACACATTTAAGGGTGCGGCCAATGCCATGGTTATTAAGTCCTCATCCACACCTACATCTAGCACATGGCCTCAACAACAAGCCCCTAGACCATCTCCTAACTATACCCCTTGGGGGAATCCTATAGTTCTGTATTTGACAAGTTGATGGCAGTACACTCCATCCAACTTCCTCCCATACGACCCATGGATGACTCGCGACCCAAGCCTATTTGGTATCATGAAGCCCACTATTGTAAATATCATCAAGTCAAAGGTCACGACATTGAGAAATGTTGTTCCTTCAAAGATTGTATCCAACAACTTATAAATCAAGGGGATATCCAAATGGACAACTCCACCACTTCACCTAGCCAACCCCTCGACAAAATTACACAACCTTTTCCTAATCAACCACCAAAAAATCAAGCCACCCCTTTTACATCTCAACTATCAAATGCTTACACTGTTAACACCATCAATCAAGATCTCATCTCATCACCGACTCCACATGTTCCTACCTTAGACATTATTCCCACTCCTTATTCAGAACCTATCGTATCCACAACTATCACACCTATATCAACTTTTACTACTTGTCCTATACCTATACCTACTCCTACCCTTACCACATCCACATCAACTTTGACTATACCATCTACTTCATCCACTTCGATCATGCCCCAATCTATCACATCAGATTCATCCTTAGCACCTATTTCGGCCCCATTGATATACACACCTATCCCTACATCTCTCACATTTGTTCCTTCACCCACATCTACATCAAACAAACCTATCCATACATCCACACCTACAACATCAACCCCATTCACAAACATATCATTCTTACCCCTCGAAACATTTATGAAACAACCATTCCCACCTACTTCTACACCCGATATTACTCCTACATTTACTACATTACCTATCATATCTACTCCATCAGTTACCACATCCCCTTCATTAGATTTGACTACCTTACCTACATCCATTCCACCTTTACCCATTATACCATCCTTAGAGTCAATCCCAGTTCCTCCTTCCTGCACTTTTTTCCATACCAACCACACCAACTACCTTTACCACATCCACATCGACTTTGACTATACATACCACTTCATCCACATCTATCATGCCCCAACCTGTCATATTCAACCCCTTAACCACATCTATATCAAACATACCCATCACCACATCACTTACATCTCCAAATATCCCAATTATGCCCACCTCCCTATCCATCCCAACTACCCCTATATCTATCATATCAACAAATCCACTTACCCCTACCTTGACATCTTCGTCACCTATACCTATATCCTTGCCCATGGCCACATCACCCATTTTATCCCAATATTCTTTACTTAATCCTTCTATCACACCGACCATATCCTCTCGATTTATAACTCTATCGATGATACCCCTTGAAAAATTTATGGAACAAACACCTCTACCTGAGACAAACACAAAGGGGTTCTTCATAAAATCAACTATTTCCACATTGACCAAACCAAAACCTACACAATCCAAATCTCACATAGACCTTATTAATCACATCATACAAACACCTATTTCTCCATCAATATCCACCCCTACACCACAATATTTAGATCCTCCAGTTGAGGTTATTATCATCCCTGCCAAGAGTAATGCTATTCTCGATCAAAATCTACGACTCTTGGTAAGCATCCCCAAAAGTCTCTTGTGCATCCTTGTAAGAAGTCAGGTCTTCCCTCTTTTCAGCAATCCAATGTTACAACATTTCTTCATATACCTTCTTTCTACCCCAAGCATTGGCCTATCACCCAAGTGTGTTGGGCACTCACCCTGAGGTGCACATGGGTGCTTGAGCCCCTCCTTTATGTGAGCTTCATGAGAATGATCTGCCATTGATGGAGAATGAGTTGCAAAAATGGAAACATAGACATTCACTCAAAAACAAAAGATACAGACAACAGATCCATGCACAGATGCATCATAAATGGAAATGAACATTGTAAATAAGCATAATGAAACTAGATCTGACTCAGAATAATATGAAGAACATAAGGGTTTACACTTTTGAGCATGAATAACCAGAATCACACACCATATATTGATTTATAAACATTTACAATGGCTCCATTACATCATGAGGGTCATACAGACTGAATACATCAAGGGATATTATCTTAAACCCTACAAAAATACTCTGCAGAGAGAGATTTCTTAGCTATTCTACCCATTACAACCCTTGTTCATACCCAAATCCATGCCTAATATGCTTAAAACCCTTCTTGCAAGCATTTCTGCAGCACCTTGTCACTACCTAAAACCCTCCTTAACCCTTCATTTCCCCAGCACTTTGTTCTCACTCTCTTCTCCTCTATTTCAGACCCAAGCACTCCTTTAAATAGGATCTAGATGCACCACCTTGGTTTCCTTCATGAACAGATCACATGCCAAGTGGAAGTGTGGTCCTCCATGGTCGAATGCCTATGCCAGCTTGCAAATGCCTCCACTACCTGTAATGATCATCCTGGGAATATTCCTTACGTGGAATATTATTTTCTTGACCTCCAAGGCTCCAGGCTGGCACCTTATCCATTCAGCATGCCTACTCAATATTTTCACGTGTTTCTCCTGTGAAAACTCCTTCAAAATATGGCTAAGTCCCTAAACCTTCCTTCTCCCATGCGCGCTAACCTCTTCTACTGCGTTCCTTTCCCTTGCACACTTTTTCCTGAGTGCCTTCCTTCTTTACTACCTCCGTGCGTGCTGACTTCTTCCTTGGGACTTAGTCAATTTCAGGGCCCAACATTACCCCACACTACGCATGTTTTCCATCCTTCAGAAACACTCTTCCCTTCCACCAAAGAATAAAGAATAGGGAAAATGAAAGAATTGATTGATTGAATAAAGAAAAGAATGGAAGAATCCTGCTACTACTGCATGAGAAGTGGGAAATATTTCTTCATGGGGGCTTCAATCTTAACCCAAGCATCCACCTCATTCTACACCTATTGAAGTAAGTCACCCACCATTGTGCTAACCTTGTCAAAACTCATCACATCCCCCTTAGCCTTCAGTGTATCTTCAATGATTTCCATCTTCTTACTAAGGTCTCCTAGCGCATCCATCATGCGAGTGACTTGGGGGTACAACTCTTTCAGTTTAATTTTAATCAAAACCCTTAAGGTTTTGATCACCTCTGATTTCTTCTCTACCTTAGCCAAGATCCTGTCCCACTCCACCCTATTTCCCTTATTTTTCTCTTGAAATTCTTTCAGATCCGCTTCATGGCTGGCAACTAATATGCTTGCTACTTTGTCCCTATCACCATAGTTGTCATATACAACTTCTTCCATTTGTGTCATGGTCTTTACTAAGGCAAGGAGCTCAGAGTACCGAGTTAGTATCTCCCCAGTCTTCAACTTTTCTTCCTTCTTCTGGCACGCCATTACTTCTTCCACTGATTCTAATGCAAGTGGTTGCCTCTCCATGGTGAGTATGTGTGCTAAGTCTTCCAAGAAATGCATGGTTGACTCATATTTTTTCTCAGGAGGGGCTAGGTCTAGGTGCTTTAAGATAATGGCATCTGAAATGGCCTCTATCTTCTTGTGGACTTCACACACCTTCACCTTTTCATCCCTTAGTTCATGCCTTAACTATGCACTGATCAATTCCTTTTGTTTTATCTCCATGTCCCTCTCAATGATCTCCTCATTCTTTTTCTCAAGCTCTTCCTCCAAGACCCTTATTCTATCATTTCTGCCAAAGAGTCTTGCTTCCACCTCCACTGATACTTTGTTGAGTGCATTGCAAACTTTCTCATCTGATAACTGTTGGGCATTTACAAGAGGGTTTATTCCCTTGGCATCTGGTGTCTTCATCAATGCATCACAATTTACCTCGAACTCGGGCTCATCAACGTGGGACTCAAAATCCCAGGATAGCATTTTCCTCATGTGTGGGTATGCACCCTCTTCATCAAAAGAAGACCAAGTGAGGAGTTGGTTGGAGGGCATGTACTTTGGAATCACATGTGTAGTACCTTTCTTGGATAATTAATATAAGTCATATCATGCTCCTACACCGCTATTGTTCCCTTCCCACCTATGCACGCTTTCATTGGGAAGCTTACTACTAAGCTGGGGTCTCCACCCATGCTCCCATACTCCTTTCCTACACTCATGCTCTCTTCAGTTTCCTTCAACACTTCTTCGGCACTTTTCTCTACTTTGTGCTCCACCAACTGTTGGATAATACCTGCCACCTCCCTCTCTATAGTGTTATCTATCTTCTCCTCGGTCAGGGTTGGGGTCTTCTGATCATGCATGTTTACCTCCTCACTTCCTCCTTTGGTATGGGCACCCTCCTCATACTCCTCCTCTTCACCCCCTTCTTCACAAACTCATGTACATTGTACATAGGAGGATTCTAAGCTTCCTCTCACTCTTCATTGTCTCCTTCATTTTCCTCCTCAGAATCATCATCCTTGATGCTCTCTGTCCTCTCTGAGTCTGAACCTTGTGCCACCCTTTTCTTTTTCTTTACTGGTGACTCTAACATCGGGGACTCCTCCTTCTCGGGTGACTCTTCTCTCCTAGGAGACTCTTCTTTCTCTGGTGACTCCTTCCTGACGAGAGACTTCTTCCATCAAACATAGGTGCTTGTACCCGCACCTGACTCCTATGCCCCTATGGTTTGCACTGTATGTGTGCTTGGCACCTTCTCTGTAGGATTCTCTTCCCATTCTCTCTTCTTAATTACTACCTTCTTCTTCCTCCTAGTGGGGTCCTCAGGGATTGAGATGTCATCCTCAACATAAGCACCCTTCTCAAACTTGGGCCTTAGTGGCACATACACCCTTGCCACCATCCTACCTGCAATAGGAAATGTCACCAATTTTACCATGTGTACATCATGAGATATGTACTTTTCTACATAGGCATGTTTTTTGGGATACACCAAGGTCTGATGCATCTCGTGGTGATCTTGATCTACAACACTTAGATCAAATCTCAGCTTCTTCACCTCCTTAAACCTGTTTACCACATGCCTTGAAAATACTACACTGTGAAGGAGAAGGGTAACTTACACCAAGGACCCTTGGTGCCATCTGTCAAGGTAAACCTGTCGATACAAAAGTGCTGGTATACGGTGAATTCAGCTTCTCCATCCACTAGTGTAGGTAGTTGTTCTGGTATCCTCCATTCAGCTCCAAATGTGTCGTGCATCCATTTATACCATTTCTCCAAGTGTGCCTTGTGAGTGGTCATCATGGTGTCACAAGTGTAAGCTTCAAACCTCTTCGTGGGAGAGGGGTTCTCATCTGGGTACTCCCAAACAAACTTATCTGGCCCATTGGGCACTCTAATTTCTGAAAAGACAATGGTAAGGAGGACATTACCGAACATGATCTTCTCCCTGTCATGTGTGGCATCAATAATCTCCTCCACAATGAAAGATGAGAGGTTGTAAATGGTGCCCTCTGAGATCTTGTGGTAGACATTCAACCAACTTTTGTTTATCTGCATCCATCTCTCCTACCCATTCAGCTTTGTCACCAAGTGCATGGCCATCCTCATAACAGGGTCGGTGATTGCAGTGATGTCAAAGTATTGCGAACCCTTCTTGTAATCATATGCCTCAACCATTTTCTTGATGGCCTCCTTGTTGCACAAGTACTCATCCAATTGTTCTCCCTCACAGATCAGCCAAGTGAACTTAGAAATCAACTATGGGGTTATGTGCATCCACCTTCCTGTGAAATAGAAGTAGTCCTCATGTACGCGTGACATTAACCACTGGTATAGTCACTCTGGTTTTCCAAAATAGGGAAACTCATAAAGTTGCAGAAGCCCAACCTTTTCTAACTTCACTTTTACTTCATCATCATAGATGGGTTTCCCATCTGGCATCCTCTTTTCCATTGGGTAAACCAACTCCAGGGTCATCTTCTTTTCTATGGTGCTCATGTGATGATTGTAATCACTCATGGCCATCTTCCTTGTATGTGACACCCACTCTTTCCCTAGCAGCACACCATCTGGGTACTACATCTCTACATACCATTCTTCATTGAAACTTGTGGAAATGGTCAGTTTTCCTTTTCCCTTTCCCTTTCCCTTCTTCGGTGAAGTGGTCACTCCTTTCCTTGGTGCCATTTTTCTCTTCCTCGGTCCTCTGTAGTTTCTCCCTTGCATCAAGTTCTATTACTGCTCAAACCCTTGGCTCTACTTCTATGAAATTTCCATGAAAACCCATGCCCTAGCTTGTAAACCCTAACCTAGAGCACTTCCTTTCCACAAGACAGTGTATCCACCCATGGGAATCCACAAACAAACTCTTCCATGTATGCCCATGTACTTTTCCTCCACACTGGTTCACAAGTCCTTCGATTTCTTCAACTCCACACACTACTCTTCACAAATTCTTGGCAAGAATCACCTTTAAATGCAAGAACTTATTCGATAACAAAATGCAAGGTGAAAGAATACTCACCCCTGACCCTCTGTTTATAGCTTTTTACTTTTTCTGCACAAACCCTGATGCCACCTACCAATGTACAAATGCATTAAAGTCAGATTTTTCCAATGCCATCCTTCCACGTGTTTTATCCAACTCTTTTCCTCTATGTGCAAACCTACATGAACACTTCCACAACCTTCTGGTGTGCAACTACCTCGACCATAGAATTCTTCGCACTTTCTCCCATGCCGAAGTCAATCTTCCTCTATGTCTTGGACCAAGTTCTTTCCGCTACCTACCTCATGTTGCTCCTGTGCTTTTTACCCTTGTACGTGGTTTCTCAAATCCTTTTGACACCAATCTCCTCTAATGATCACCTTTGTTACATGCATTCATTTGACCCCATGCACCTTTGACTTCACAACCCAGGCCACCACATCAACATTGCTCCAGGAACTTCTTCCAACTCTTACCATGTCCTACTCAATTCCCCTTTATGTTCCACCCCACACTAAAAATATGTGCGGTCCTCTGTGCATAACACCTTGATGATGTAATTAGCCACCGGAGCACACACGTGCCCAAAACAAACCAAAAGGAACAAAAAAATGAGAAAGGGAAACACAAAGAAAGGAGAATGCATTAAGGGAAATCCTAAGCTAACTGGAAATACTGCCTTATTTACAAACACCCAGAAGCCTTATTTATAGTAGGGCTTCAGCCTACTTCCATTGAAATACCCAGGAAGTCATGTTCCATCCAGCACCTATAGCTGGAAAGCACCTGAATCAAGTATATGGGTAATATAATATGGTCCCAACCAATGGACCTTGAGCTTCCCAGGATGGCACAGGAACTTAGAATCATAAAGTAAAACCATCTGCCCAACCTCAAATTGTTTATTCTTTATGTGATGATCATGTCAGGCCTTTTGTCTCACCTTCTCAGTCTTCTGACTCCATCTAGCAAGGGATCATCTTTCATCCAACTGTATTAACTTATCAATGCACTCTTGCAACGCCTGATCATTGGCCAATCCTCCTGTGTGCGCAATACGTAGAGAGGGTAGCATGAACTCTACCAGAAAAATAGCTTTGATGCCAAACACCAATTGGAATGGTGTGGCTTTGTTTAATCTCTTGTAAGTTGTTCTATATGCCCATAACATGGCTGAGACTTTTTCATCCCAATCCTTCCTCCCAACATCACAAATCTTGGTAAGTGTATGACTCAATATCTTGTTAAATGCCTCAGTAGTCCCATTAGCCTGAGGGTGATAAGGAGTAGTCTTGTGATGAGCCACCATGAATTCTGCCAACAAAATCCTGATTGTCTCATTCAAAAAATGAGTACCCTGGTCACTAGTCAAACTTAGAGGGCACCCATACCTACTGATTATATTTTCCCATAGGAATATTTGTTGTGTGGCCCGTCATGCAATCCCTTGTAGGCACTTCCTCACCCACCATGTTACATAATCATTGCAAGTAATGATATAACATGAACTGTCCTTTGCGTGATAGGTGAAATATTGCCTACAAAGTCAATTTCCCATTTCTCGAATGGTTTAACACTAGCTATTGGTCTCAATGGCATTTCATCCCTTTTTCCTAGCTTACCAAGGCACTGGAAATGATCACAGGCCTTGCAATATTCAATACAATTCTTGTAAACCGTCTCCCACTAAAGGCCAGCTAAGAGGATCTTTGCACATAGTCACATTCCCTGCATAGTGTTCCCCTGCAATTCCACCATGAGACTCTTCTATGATTGCAATGTGCTCATACTCAAGTATGCACCGATGCAAAACCTCCTCGTGGCCTAGTTTGTCTAAGTCTCCACTAATTAACATGTAGGGGCATGGTGCATATGGTTAACTGCTTCCTTTCCAAAGTCTTCATTCCCTCTGGTGCCACACCTATTTTGAGAAATACAACAATATCTTCCAAGTCAAAGGGCACGTGTTATAATCTAAATAGTTGTGCATCTGACATTGTATCCTCAATGCTTTGCACATCCTCTCCTGAGTTAATCCTTGATAAGTGGTTAGGCCCCAAATTACTCTTACCTAGTTTTACAACAACTGTAAACTCAAACTCCTGAAACAATAGGACCCACCTACATATGCACCCTTACAAGATGGCTTGTTCACCAAGTACTTTAATGCCATGTGGTTCATGTAAAAGATAAAAGGCATCACTAGAAAATACTTCCTGAATTTGTGTAGTGCGTAGATCATCGATAATGCCTCGCACTCCATGGTAGTATAATTATGTTCTACTGGGGTTAGCTTCCTACTAGCAAAGCACAAGGGATGGTCAACAATTCCCTCTCCAGGTTGTGCTAATATTTCTCCAATCACCATCCCTGAAGCATCAACATGTACATGGAATGGCTTATCCCAAGAGGGAAAGCATAATATGGGTGGTGATAAGCCTATTCTTCAATGTGTCAAATGCCATCTATTGTGCCTCTCCCCAATGAAATGTACTTTTGTGCTTCAGCAACTCCTCCAATGGCATGGTGATCTTGGCATACCCCTTAATAAATTTCTGGTAATACCCCATATGCCCAAGGAATCCATGCACCATGCTCTAGCTGGTAGGCTCCCCCAATCCCACAATAATGAAAACTTTGGTAGGATCCACCAGCAAGCCTTCTTTACATATGATATGTCCCAACAGGGTGCCAAATGGAGTAGTGAAAACACATTTCTTAATGTTGAGAGATATACTCAACTACCGACATCTCTCAAACATCAACCTCAGATTGTCACAATGGTCCCTCACCAATCCATATATTGTCTAGTCATCTAGGTAGACTTGTAGAAATTTATGGATGAAGTCCTGAAATGCCTGAACCACAATGCGTGAAAACAACAGGCACATTATTCAGTCCAAAAGGCATGACCATATAGGAAAAATGTCCCCATTCAGTGGCAAAGGTTGTCTTTTCTTGGTCCTCCTTTACAATTCTAACCTGATGATATCCTGAGAATCCATCTGTGAAAGAATAGATCTCATGCCTAGCTACTCCTTCCAGGATCTCTTCAGTGAAGGGGGTTGGAAAAGGATCAATGACACACACTGCATTCAAATCCCTGTAATCAATGCAAATCCTTATCCTCCCATCCTTCTTAATGTTGATGACCATCAGACTTATCCACTCTGATTCCTCAATAGCCTCAATGATGCTTGATGTGATCATCTTTTCAATATCATCGTTGACTTTGATGCATAGATTTAGATTCATTCTCTTCCGAATTGGGTGCGCACCTTCCTTTAACTTGATCTTCATTTCTCCCAAGGAGTGGTGAACTCCTTTAAGCTCATGGTACCCATGTGGAAACAAATCCTGAAATTTCTTGCAACAGATCAATAATATTTGAAACCTCCTTTCTGTCTAGTAATCTCCAATAGTAGCTTCCTTAGGTTCCACCTTCCAAACCAATGTTAACCTTCTTAGTTTTCAGGGGTTCATGGTAGGTGCATGCTTTCTCATCATCACTATCCATAACAAAGCACATACTAATAGTATGGTTAACATCTAAGTTTTCCACCTCTTCACCATCTATCACATAGACCAATTTTATTTTCTCCTTTTCCATACATGTGTGCTCAAGCTGTACCTCCTATGATTCTTCCTCATCAAAGCATGCTTCCAAGCTAGGTTCACCCAAAAAATCTAGTACTTCTGTCCTCTGCCATGACACTATCTCCCATAGTTAGGTGCTTAACAACCTGTAGTGCCTCATTCACTGATGGTTTAGTACTCTGATACTCAAAATCTTGAAGGAGATCATTCGTCGACTCCTATCAGTTTCCTTCTTTGATGGCGCATATCTGAATGAATGTACCATGCACACGTACAACCTTGTAAGGTGGAGTAAAGATTATACACCCATAAATATGGAGGAAAGGATTTCACGACTTCCATCTAGGCCTTCTCACATGTCTGGATGTGAAACAAGGTGGGTTCCTTCCCATGATAGTCTTATATAGCAGTAGGTGCATTGCTTCAAAGAAACCTAATAGAGAAGGTGATTCTCACCTCATGCCACTCTAGAAGGTTATCTTGATGGGTTTCCCACCAATATGTTATGGTCCCAAGAAAATTATAGTTAAGCATACTTTTCCTTTTTATCTCAAATCTCCACTGGGTATCTATTTATCGCAGGAAAACATCAAGGTTGGGTCCCCCAGTGTAACTTGGAAACTATTTTCCTCCCAGGTGCCTGAACTGAGTGCACCTTTTTACTCTCATCATAGAGCCTCTTAACTTCCTTCTGAATAACTCATATGTCCTGTACACCCAATTTTCACATGCCACACTAGTTGTATCACTTATAGATACTTCTCCTCTTTGCAATGCAAGCGTTGACATGTGATTTTTCCTAAGAAGGTGTATTCTTTTGACTATTGAAATCATGCTTTCCATGGATAAATTATTTCTTTTCTTGGATTCAATTGCTGAAATATTGTTGCTTGCAAGGAATCCATTTTGTTTGAGGTTGTAAACTGGTAAAGTTGTTTGCAAATTTATCTCTATATAATAATGAGACCTTGGATCAATTCCATTGATCCAAGGTATGTTTTAATTCTTCTTACTTGATCTGTATGGAAAACTGACATTCAGAGGTTGAAGGAAATAAAAGACTGAGCCTTTGTAGGATTACAATTTCATTGATCTTCTTGAAAGTTCATGTTATGCATTCTGTTGGAAGTTGTGTGCTCAGATCTTCTTGTCAACTTCTCTAGAATGCTGAATGACGTAAGTTGGAAAGAGGCCTACTTCAGGACTATTGAGGGTAAAGCCTAAGTCCTAGATCTATAAGATCTATCCTAACGGGATTCTAACCTAAGGTAAACTAGACCTACCTTATGTCTATGCCTACGCTAATCTTGTTGCATCCTAACCTAAGTTGCATGTTTTCTAAGTTAGGGATTTGGAAACAACCTAAGGTGATAATAGGTATATTTCTAACCTATTACCTAATACTACATTAGTAGAAAGAATGACCTATCCTAAGGTGGAAAATTTACCTAAGGTAAATATTTTCTAAACTAACCTAAGGTCATACCCTAAGCTAATGATATCTATCCTAAACTAATGTGAGGATAGAAGGGGACCTAAGGGGTCGTATGGAAAGTTGAAGGAATGGTGATGGTTCCTAAGTCATTTATTTGATTTTATTTTTGAATTTAAATCATTATGTACTGTCAGTTTGACAAGGGCATGGAATTTGGAGGTGATCCTAGCTGGCACCATCTCTAAATTTAACAATGCATGTTCTTTTTGAAATTGGACTCACCAATTTTGGATGGCGGTGGTGTGGAGATTTAGGTGGGAGACTGGGAATTAATGACATTAATTGTCATCATTTTTGGTGAGAAAACCACCTTGGAAACCATGTGAGTGGATTTTTTGGGAGTTGTTTGGTCTTTCATGCATTCTGATTTTTTCTCTGCATGGAGCTATCTGGTTCTTCGAACCAGCAGTTCTACTTTCAGTTTGATGTCTATTTTTAACTCTCTTGGAGTATTTTTGATCCAATGGAAGTATATGAGGCATTTGAGGAAGAAGTTTCTGGTTGTTGATTTCATTTGGAGAAGAGGGAGTTGTGAAGGCTCGGCTGGAAATCTTCTTCAAACAGACAGAAGCACTATCAGGCATGATAGGCTCTATCCATTAAGTTGCTCTACTTTTCTCTAAGTGTCTTCATTAAAACAACTTTTCTCTCTTGAGATAATTGGGTTTTTATTTTTGTGATGGTTATTTGGTTTCCTTGCTTGAATAATTTTTGTGTTCTTTGATTGAGGAATCTCTTCTTGGAAAGGAAGTCATTGTATTGCTTTCCTGGTTATTTGTTGTTGAATTTCACCTTAAATCTTGTGGTGACATAAGTAATGAAGTACATGTGTGATTCTTTCTTATCCATTTGAAAATGGGTTATGGAAATGATATGTGCCTTTAAGTTTCAAACCAAGCTTTAGTTTGGGTTACAGAATGTAAAAGTATACCTTCACTGTAGCTTCTTGGTTTTGTGGAAGTTATAATTCTCCAATTGGAATTGTAGGAATATGTATGCTTGGATTCTGAGTTGTGTGTGCTATAATATTTTTATTGAAACACTAATGTGTGCCTTCTTCTTGAACTCCCTGTATACTCTATCTATTCTTCGGATTCAGTCTGCGATGGAAGCTGGTAGTTTTGTAATTTTTGGAATCTTTGCTTTCTTGTAGGGTTCTTCTTGTATAGAAACAAGATTGAAGGTTTTATTAATTTTTAAACTTTTCAGTTTAAACAGGGACTCGAATTTGGTTCTTCTAAGGAAACTATGGGTTATTCATTTCCTAGGCACTTTGATTTTGAGGCATTCGAGCTTGGGATCCCCATGTTTGAAGTCTTTATTCTGATCTTTTATGAGTACTGTGTTTCTTAAAGTTCTCGAGTACTGAACTAAAAGTTACAGAGGTGAGATCTTATTTGTTGGGGATGTGTTGAGGGTCGGCTTTGTTGGAGTCGATGTTGGGTTGTCCTTGTAGCTCTATTTGAGCTTTCTTTTCTCTTTTCTAGTTGTCTTCTTCTCTGTCGAAAGTAGATGTTGTTGGTTTTTGTTTAAATGACCTTGAACTGGATTGACCTTGAGTATCTTGCTAGGGAAACTTGTTAAAACCTCTCTGATTGGGATATCGTGAACATTAAGGATGATCCTTGAACTTGTGGTTGTCATTTCTTGATTTTGAACTATCGAAATCGGTTCTGAATAAGGATTTTTCTGGACTCTTCCATTCTTTGATCTTTGAAGAAAGATTTGAGGGAATTAATTTGTTGATAGTTGTATGCCTGTAGCTAAGCTATGTCGATCTTGGGCTGTACCTTCTTGGAATGGAATCGTGAAGGAACCTTCTCTATCTTTTCAAAAATATATTTCTCTCACCTCTGTGAGGACTCATTTGAGAGTCTATCTCAGTAATTATTTTATTTCCATCATTTGAGGAATTGGTCAGACTGTGGACCTTGACTGAAATTTTAACTTCCTTGAGTGACTGTTGGGAATGTAATTACCCGCATGGCATTTTGTAAATTTTTTCATTGCATCTCCTTTTGATTTGGTTTAATGTTTCATTCATTGGTTGTCCATGATGGGAAAACATGTTAAATTCTATTTCTATCACAACAATCACACATTCTGTTGATCTCTTCTTTTATGTGTTTTCTCTTTTAAGGAGTTTGGGAAGTAGTGAAGGCCTACATTGTCCTTTGCGACCTTCTTCCTGTATGTTAAGAATGTTGGAGTTCCCTTCTGATCATTGCATTTGACCCTTCTTCTTCAGTCTTTAAGGGGAAGCCTGACCACTACCTTTGGAAATAATAGGATGTTATGGGTTGTGTTCTCTTCTCTGAAGTTGTGTATGGGATTCAGCATAACCGAATTATTTAGGAAGCTCTAACTGTTTCATCTTAGTCATTTTTGTTTTGGGTATATCTAGTCATTGATTTATTTGGATCAGTTACACTACTATCCATAATGTCCTAAGTGGTCGTCATTACTACTTGCTTGTTCTCTTGACTTGTGTTAAGGCTTTTAATAATTGAGATAGAAGGAACTAATGTGAGATGTTGTACATTGAGTAAATTCTATCTTAATGTTGATATTTGGTCTAACTTGATAAATTAGGCTATGCCTTGCATTTGGGATTAGGATGCCACATCTGATGTGTGAGAATCTTATTTGTATTTGTATTTCTAAATTAAGATGATTTGTGAAGGAAATAATTAGAAAGTACTTTTATTTGATATGGATAAGTGTATTGGATGGAATGGTATTTATCTGATAACATGTTTTAGATTGTAGATTACATCATGACATTTATTTGAATGTTATTCAAATTGATTAATTGTTCTTCTTTTATGGTTGTTATTGCTATGATTTATTTGTCTTCTTGACCACACTATTTCATTAAAGCAGAGTTGGTTTAATGAAACAGTTAGTTGAAAGCATTTCATTTTAATGCTTAGTGTGTATCATGCTTAGTTCAATGAACTGACCCACGCTAGCAATTTTTGCAGATGGACTTCGTAAGTGATAAAGGAAGGCAATAAATTTTATGATGTATTAGTTGAATTAAAATTCTAGACCATTATAGAGAATTATGAGTTATTATTGAAATGTATTGAAGGAAGAAAAGTTGTATTCTAAATGATCTTGATGTTGTTGACATGAAATATGTCAGTAATGCATAGTTTTGTAAGATGTGTATTTTATTTGATGAATTGGAAAGACTGAAGGTTACTTAAACATGATTAAGTCTATTCTCTTGTTCATAATAAGAAGGAAAAATCTGTAATCTTATCCTTGATGTTGTTATTCATATCTGATTGGATCCTTATTCCTGATGTCAGTAAATTGTCTGGATAAATGGGAATTAGTACAAATTCCCTTACTTTAATGCAACTTACTAAGTTGTATGTATTAATGTTCCTTACTTAATCTTGAATGGTTGATTATGATGTTATGAACGTGTAGTTATAATGTCAGGATGTGTAAATTGGATATGGGTATAATAGACCCTAATACTTAACCATAATGAAGAAGGTTCTCCTCTTCTAAAAAAGGATGCAAAATAAACTAATGATATATGGGTTCGATAACCATTTAGACTTCATAGGTATGAATTCTTTTATATCAGAACCTATTTTGGTTCTTATACATTCCTTTAATGGTTAAGACACATTAATTAGATCATTAGATAGATGCTGATGTTGTTTTCAATTAATTAAATGTTAAGCAAAAATTTAATTGAACATAAAGCAATCATTAGTCTTTGAAGTTCCATATTAGTTAACCAACTCAAATGGGGATGGAAACCTTTAAGGTTGTTGGAATTAGGGTTATGTAAGGTTGTTATAATCTGAATCTTAATCCTAAACTAATTAAGTGGAAATGATCTCTTGAGGTGTGTACGTCGAGATGAAGTGGTTCTGTCGGATGTTGGCACATGCCAACTACAGATCTGTACCTTTGTGAAGACTTGGGTCTTCACAAGGATACAGGGTTGTAGTTGACATGTTGCAACACCCTTCAACATTGGTTCATCTAGACCTACCCAAACTTGGACTTGAACTTAGTTTCTCTCTAGGAAAATTTAGAGTTATGATCTAGCATAGGAAATGACTCACAATGATTTAGGATAACTAGGCACATCCAATCGACTTAGGTCGATAGGGTATGTCTATATACCCTAGGTCATCGCGAGTGACTCCCTATTCTAAATTATATCACTAACCTATGTTAGGGTCAAACCTTGGACAAGTGGACTGACTGAAGTCGGTGAAGACCATTCTAGATAACAGAGGAGTGGGGTGAAGGATGTATTCCATTTAGATGAGTATGTCGTCTAGGAATAGTAACATGAACAGTATGTTGGAAATATTTGGCCAAAGTATCGCAAGCTGCTGGTTGCATTGTCCTATGTCACCTAGTTTAAGGAATGTGATTTCAGATGAATATTGGTAACAAATATTCAGATAGGTTTCTTAAACAGAACACTCAGTACCCAGAACAGGGTAAGAGAACCAAGTATACTTGGTATACATAAAGTATTCAATACTTAAGTAACATGAGAGATCGGTTGTTAATCGAGTCATGAAATGAGAGATCGGTAGCTCACCGAGTCATTTACAACTGCATATGGTTATCTGTTATGAGATTGATTGGCATGGAATGTGTGTTCTAAGTTATGATTATTTAGAACAGAGAACATTATGTATAAAAAAAATTCCCTTGTTTCTAAAGTCTTAAATTGGGAATGTTACATCTTGGTATCAGAGCTGAAGGTTTACAGCTCTTGGACCTATTGTGTCCATAATATGATAAAATTTAAATTTTCTTGTTAACAAAAAATGGTTAGGACGAGGAAATGTTGCAAATAACCCACCACCTGGTGGAGAAGTAGCAACTACCCAAAAACTGATGAGATCCTTACTTCCCTATTGGACACAAGAGATCATTTGACTGTACTTGAACAACAAGTAATGGGAAATGAGGAGGAAGAAGATGCTGGTAATAACAATCAGCCACCTCCTGTGGACAATGCCAATTTGGGAAATTTGGGTGTTGATAATAACAATGTAAACATGTCGGATCAGCCAGAAAATAAAAAGGCAAGACTGGCAGCTGAACTCACTAATGATATAAAAAGGATAAGTCCACCTAAGTTTGATGGCACCACATTAGGAGATGGAGCTGAGAATTGGCTCAGTGAAATGGAGAAGTACTTTGCAATAAGGAACTTCTCAGAGGAAACAAAGGCAATATGGGGAGCATATCAGCTTTCCCATGAAGCATCTTCATGGTGGGACAGCCGTAAGGCTGAGTTGAACATTGATGAAACTAATATTACTTGGGATCAATTTAAAAGTTATTTTAGGCAATGATGGCTGCCACAACTTTACTATGATCAGAAAATGACTGAGTTTCAGAACTTAACCCAAGGAAAATTAAAAGTAACAGATTATTGGGAGCAATTTACTAAAATCTTTAAGTATGTACCTCAGTATCAAACTGACAAGAAGTTTAGGATACAGAAGTTTATCATGGGATTGAATCCCATTATAGGGGGGAGAGGTAGATGTTCATAGCCCAACCACTATGGAAGGGGTTGTTGAAAAATCCATAAGGTAGGAAAAAAAATTAAAGGCAATTTCTGCTCATAAGGAGGAAGTAAGAAAGAAAGTTCCCAACTCCTCTTCATCATCTCTTGGCACCTAAGAAAGGACCATGGAAGAAGTTTGGTATGAAAAGTAAGTTCTCTACTGATAACAATAAGAAAACAACAATGAATAAGCCTGCTGCTAATGTATGCAATAACTTTGTCAAGAACAATAATAATGGACAGAAGTCCTATGGAGGTCAGAATGATAACTTTAAGGCTGGGAATAAATTTGAGCCTAAAAAGGGACCTGTAGGAGGCTGTTACAATTGTGGTAAGGATCATTATGCAAACCAATGTCCTTTGAAAAAGGATGACCGTAACCAACAACACAAGATACATGCTGCAGTAGCTGAAAAATAAGCTGAAAAGCAAGTCACACCCATAGAAGTTCTGGGTAAGTTATTTGACATACCTGTAACTATTATTTTTGATATGGGAGCTACTGAATGTTTTATTTCTAGTAAATTAGCATCGAAATTAAAAATAAAAGATGGAAAAATGGATAAATCATGGATGGTACATTATGGGAATAATGTTGTTCATACAGTTAGTATGTGTCTTTTTGGAGCAGTCCTTGACTTACCTAGTTTTTCCACAGAAGTTGATCTTTATGTTGCTCCTTTGGGGTCTTATGATGTAATCATAGGTGTTAATTGGCTAGCTGAGCATAAAGAAAAAGTGGACTATTTTGAAAAACATATTAGTTGTTTAGATGACCTACAGAAAACAACAGAGATTCAGGGTGTGAAATGTGAAATTTTAGTTAGGAAATTGTCGGCTATGCAACTTAAAAAGGCCAAAAATAAGGGTTGTATCTTGTATGCAGTAAAAATTTTAGAATCTACTGAAGAAAATAGTGATCTCTTAGAATGTTACCCACTGTTATGAAATTACAGTGATGTGTTTCTAGAGGAATTACCAGGTCTTCCACCCAAAAGGGAATTTGACTTCACAATTGAAATCAAACCTGGAACTGAACCTATTTCTAAGGCACCTTATCAGATGACTACTATTGAATTGGTAGAGCTTAAGGCACAGTTGCAAGAAACTTTTTTCTAAATGTTTTATTAGACTGAGTGTTTTCACCTTGGGGAGCACTGGTAATTTTTGTGAAAAAGAAAGATGGAACACTTAGGTTGTGTATTGATTACAAAATGTTAAACAAGGAAACAATTAAGAATAGATATCCACTTCCTAGAATTGATGATTTATTTGATCAGATGTGTGGAGCATCGGTATATTCTAAGATAGATCTTCGATCAGGATATCATCAGTTATGAATTAAGGATGAGGACATTCATAAAACAACTTTTAGAACAAGGTATGGGCACTATGAGTTCACAGTTTTACCTTTTGGATTAACAAATGCACCTGCAACTTTTATGAATTTAATGAACAATATTTTTCAAGAATACTTGTATAAATTTGTGCTTGTATTCTTGGATGATATTCTCATATACTCTAAAAGTATGGAAGGAACACCATGAGCATTTGAAGATAGTCTTGGAAATCTTGAGAAAAAGATGGTTATTTGGTAAGTTATCCAAATGTTCTTTCTATGACACGGAAGTGCACTATTTGGGACATGTTATAAGAAAAGATGGAATAGTTGTAGATCCTTCTAAAATTGTAGCTATAACTGAGTGGCCTGCACCAAAGAATGTACATGAATTTAGAAGCTTCATGGGTCTTGCTGCTTACTATAGGAAATTTGTTAAAAATTTCTCCAATGTTGCTGCACCCATAACTTCATTGTAAAAAAGGATAAGAAATTTGTGTGGAATGAGAAATGTGAATCTGCATTTAAAACTTTGAAGGATCAGTTAACTTCAGCACCTATTTTGGCTGTACCTGACCCTAATGGAGACTTTATTGTTGTAACAGATGCATCTGGGGAAGGTCTTGGAGGTATTCTGTTACAAAATGATCATGTCATAGCTTACGAAAGTAGAAAACTTAAGTTACATGAGCTGAATTATGCTCCACATGATCTAGAGCTTGTTGCCATTGTTCATGCACTTCAAGTTTGGAGGCATTACCTACTTGGTAAACCTTTTGAATTAAAAACTGATCATCTTGGACTGAAGTATATTTTTACTCAGCCAAATCTGAATGCAAGACAATGAAGATGGTTAGATTTTTTATCTCAATATGACTTTGACATAAGTTACATTAAAGGCAAGGAGAATAGGGTAGCTGATGCTCTAAGTCGTAGGAAGCACATTTCTACTCTTATAACATTGAGAACTCAGTTCAAAGATGAAGTAAAGAGTGTTATGGAATATGATTCTTATTTTTAGGATGTAAGAACAACACTTACTACAGATCCAAATGATGAGAGATATAAAGGTTTTCACTTTGATAATGAAGGAATCTTACGATTTGAAAATAGGGTTTACGTACCTTTGCTAAAGGATTTAAGAAAGAAATTATTAGTTGAATTTCACAATTCACCTTTTTCTGGACACCCTGGTATTACAAAGATGCTTGCTGATATAAAACAACAATATTTCTGGAAGGGGATGAAAAAGGACGTAATTGAGTTTGTGACACATTGCTTAGAATGTCAACGTGTTAAAGCTGAACATATGCATCCAGCTAGTTTATTGTATCCTCACAGCATACCGCAGTACAAATGGCAAGTGATAAGCATGGATTTTGTACAAGGGTTGCCTATGTCAAGAAATAAACATTATGTTATTCTTGGTTGTTGTTGATAAACTAACCAAAGTAGCACACTTTATTGCTGGTAATCTTAAAGATGATTCACCTGTTTTAGCAAAAAGGTTTGTTCATGAGATTTTCAGATTACATGGAGTACCTGAATTAATCATATCTGATAGAGATCCAAGAATGACTTCAAGGTTTTGGTAAACACTTAACGCAACTTTAGGAACTAAGCTGAATTTCAGTTCTGCGTATCATCCAGAAATGGATGGACAAACTGAAAGAGTTAATCAAGTTTTAGAAGATATGTTAAGAATGTATTGTATGGATCAACAGTATAAATGGGAAGAGTACCTTCCATTAGTTGAGTTTGCATACAATAACACATATCACACATCTCTAAAGATGGCACCTTTCGAAGCATTATACGGAAGGAAATGCAGAACCCCTGTTAGTTGGGACAACATTGAGGATAGAGAGGTAATTGGACCTGAAATCCTTACGGAAATGGAACAACAAGTTAAAATGATTCGTGAACGCTTGAAAGAAGCAGCAGATAGGAAAAAGAGTTATGCTGACTTGAAGTGGGTTGATAGGAAATTTGAACTTGGTGAGAAGGTCTTTCTTTGGGTTAAACCGAAAAAGAGTTCTATAACTTTTGGCAAGGCTGCCAAGTTATCACCTCGTTATGTGGGACCTTTTGAAATTGTAGAAGTAATCAACCCTGTAGCTTATCATTTAGCATTACCCCTACTTTGTCATGAATGCATGATGCTTTCCATATTTCTTTGCTTAAGAAATATGTTTCAAATTTATCACATGTGTGAAATTGGAATTCCTTGCAGGTCTAAGACCCAAGAATAATCATGGTTAAGCCTATACGAGTGCTGGAAACTCACCAGTTGCACTTAAGAAATCATGAAATAAGTCAATGTAAGGTCCAGTGGGACCAGTTTAATGAGGATAGTGCAACCTGGGAAAATCTGGAAGATATGAAAACTAATTTTCCATATTTATTTGGACAGAATTGATTCTATTGACTGATAAAATTTGTGATTTTATTCTTTTATGACAATAAATCTGCCAGTTTTGGACAAATATTTCATTGTTTGAAATAATCAGCTACGTAAATGCTGATTTTGTAAAAATTTAAAAATCCATAAATGTTATGAACATGTGAAAAGAAAGTTAATAAATGGATTGTCCTTGATGCAAATTTGTTTAAATAAGTTAATCATCGGGATGATGATTCTTTTTAGGAGGGAAGTATGTAACACCTATGATAAACTGTTAACTTCTCCTCTTTGCAATGCAAGTGTTGACATGTGATTTGTCCTAAGAAGGTGTATTCTTTTGACTGTTGAAATCATGCTTGCCATGGATAAATTATTTCTTTTCTTGGATTCAATTGCTGAAATATTGTTGCTTGCAAGGAATCCATTTTGTTTGAGGTTGTAAACTGGTAAAGTTGTTTGCAAATTTACCTCTATATAATAATGAGACCTTGGATCAATTCCATTGATCCAAGGTATGTTTTAATTCTTCTTACCTGATCTGTATGGAAAACTGACATTCAGAGGTTGAAGGAAATAAAAGACTGAGCCTTTGTAGGATTACAATTTCATTGATCTTCTTGAAAGTTCATGCTATGCATTATGCTGGAAGTTGTGTGCTCAGATCTTCTTGTCAACTTCTCCAGAACACTGAATGACGTAAGTTGGAAAGAGGCCTACTTCAGGACTATTGAGGGTAAAGCCTAAGTCCTAGATCTATAAGATCTATCCTAACGGGATTCTAACCTAAGGTAAACTAGATCTACCGTATATCTATGCCTACTCTAATCTTGTTCATCCTAACCTAAGTTGCATGTTTTCTAAGTTAGGGGTTTGGAAACAACCTAAGGTGATAATAGGTATATTTCTAACCTATTACCTAATACTACATTATTACAAAGAATGACCTATCCTAAGGTGGAAAATTTACCTAAGGTAAATATTTTCTAAACTAACCTAAGGTCATACCCTAAGCTAATGATATCTATCCTAAACTAATGTGAGGATAGAAGGGGACCTAAGGGGGTCGTATGGCAAGTTGAAGGCATGGTGATGGTTCCTAAGTCTTTTATTTGATTTGATTTTTGAATTTAAATCATTAAGTACTGTCAGTTTGATAGGGGCATGGAATTTGGAGGTGATCCTAGCTGGCACCATCTCTAAATTTAACAATGCATGTTCTTTTTGAAATTGGACTCACCAATTTTGGATGGTGGTGGCATGGAGATTTAGGTGGGAGACTGGGAATTAATGACATTAATTGTCATCATTTTTGGTGAGAAAACCACCTTGGAAACCATGCGAGTGGATTTGTTGGGAGTTGTTTGGTCTTTCATGCATTCTGATTTTTACTCTGCATGGAGCTATCTGGTTCTTCGAACCAGCAGTTCTATTTTCAGTTTGTTGTTATTTTTAACTCTCTTGGACTATTTTTGATCCAATGGAAGTATATGAGGCATTTGAGGAAGAATTTTCTGGTTGTTGATTTCATTTGGAGAAGAGGGAGTTGTGAAGGCTCGGCTGGAAATATTCTTCGAACAGACAGAAGCACTATCAGGCATGATAGGCTCTATCCATTAAGCTGCTCTACTTTTCTCTAAGTGTCTTCATTAAAACAACTTTTCTCTCTTGAGATAATTGGTTTTTTATTTCTGTGATGGTTATTTGGTTTCCTTGCTTGAATAATTTTGTATTCTTTGGTTGAGGAATCTCTTCTTGGAAAGGAAGTCATTGTGTTGCTTTCCTGGTTATTTGTTGTTGAATTTCACCTTAAATATTGTGGTAATTTGAGTAATGAAGTACATGCATGATTCTTTCTTATTTTCAAAAATGGGTTATGGAAATGATATGTGTCTTTAAGTTTTGAACCAAGCTGTAGCTTGGGTTGCAGAATGTAAAAGCATACCTTCGCTGTCGCTTCTTGGTTTTGTGGAAGTTATAATTCTCCTGTTGGAATTTAGAATATGCATGCTTGATTTAAAGTTGTGTAAACTTGAATTTGTTTATGGAAATAGTAAATGTGTGCCTTCTTATTGAACTCTCTATCTACTCTATCTATTCTTTGGATTCAGTCAGCGATGGAAGCTGACAGTTATGTAATGTCTGAAATCTCTGTTTTCTTTTCGGCTTCTTCTTGTATAGAAACAAGAGTGAAGGTTTTATTAATTTTTAAAAAGAAAACTAGGTACTTGAATTTTTTTCTTCTTAGAAAACTATGGGTTATTCATTTCCTGGGCACTTTTATTTTGAGGCATTTGAGCTTGGGATTCCCAGGTTTGAAGTCTTTATTCTGATATTTTATGAGTACTGTGTTTCTTAAAGTTCTCGAGTACTGAACTAAAAGTTACAGAGGTGAGATCTTGTTGTTTGGGGATGTGTTGAGGGTCAGCTTTGTCAGAGTTGATGCTGGGTTGTCCTTGTAGCTCTGTTTGAGTTTTCTTTTCTCTGTTCTTGTTGTCTTCTTCTCTGTCAAAGTAGATGTTGTTGGTTTTTTTTTAACTGACCTTGAACTGGATTGACCTCTTGAGTATCTTGCTGGGGTAAACTTGTTAAACCCTCCTGATTGGGATATCATGAACATTAAGGATGATCCTTGAACTTGTGGTTGTCATTTCTTGTTTTTGAACTATCGAAACTGGTTCTGAATATGGGGTTTTCTGGACTCTTTCATTCTTTGATCTCTGAGCAAGATTTGAGGGAACAAATTTGTTGATAGTTGTATGCCTGTAGCTAAGCTATGACGATTTTGGGTTGTACCTTCTTGGAATTGAATCATGCAGGAACCTTCTCTGTCCTTTCAAAAGATATATTTCTCTCACCTCTGTGAGGACTCGATTGAGAGTCTGTCTCTCACTGATTGTTTTATTTCCATCATTGGAGGAATTGGTCAGTCTGTGGACCTTGACTGAAATTTTAACGTCCTTGAGTGACTATTGGGAATGTAATTGCCTACATGGAATTTTGCAACTATTTTCATTTCATCTCATTTTGATCTGGTTTAATGTCTCAGTCATTGGTTGTCCATGATGGGAAATCATGTTAAATTCTGTTTCAAATCACAACAATCACACATTTCTGTTGATCTCTTCTTTTATGCATTTTCTTTTATAAGGAGTTTGGGAAGTAGTGAAGGGTCTGCATTGTCCTTTGTGACCTTCTTCCCATGTGTTAGAATGTTGGAGTTCCCTTCTGATCATGGCATTTGACCTCTTCTTCTTCAGTCTTTAAGGTGAAGCCTGACCACTGCCTTTGGAAATAATAGGATGTTATGGGTTGTGTTCTCTTCTCTAAAGTTGTGTATGGGATTCGGGCTAACCAAATTATTTAGGAAGCTCTTACTGTTTCATCTCAGTCATTCTTCTTTTGGGTAAATCTGGTCATTAGATTTAATTGGATCAGTTGCACTACTATCCTTAATGCCTTGAGTAGTCTTCATTGCTACTTGCTTGTTCTCTTGACTTGTGTTAAGGCTTTTAATAATTGAGATAGAAGACTAATGTGAGATGTTGTACATTGAGTAAATTCTATCTTAATGTTGATATTTGGTCTAACTTGATAAATTAGGCTATGCCTTGCATTTGGGATTAGGATGCCACATCTGATGTGTGAGACTCTTATTTGCATTTGTATTTCTAATTAAGATGATTTGTGAAGGAAATAATTAGAAAGTACTTTTATTTGATATGGGTAAGTGTATTGGATGGAAATGTATTTATCTGATAACATGTTTTAGATTGTAGATTAGATCATGACATTTCTTTGAATGTTATAAACATTGATTAATTGTTCTTCTTTTATGGTTGTTATTACTATGATTTATTTATCTGTTTGACCTCACTGTTTCATTAAAGCAGAGTTGGTTTAATGAAACAGTTAGTTGAAAGCATTTCATTTTAATGCTTAGTGCTTATCATGCTCAGTTCAATGAACTGACCCGTGCTAGCAATTTTTGCAGATGGACTTCGTAAGTGATAAAGGAAGGCAATAAATTTTATGATGTATTGGTTGAATTAAAAGTCTGGACCATTATAGAGAATTCTGAGTTATTATTGAAATGTATTGAAGGAAGAAAAGTTGTATTCCTAAATGATCTTGATGTTGTTGACATGAAATATGTCAGTAATGCATAGTTTTGTAAGATGTGTATTTTATTTGATGAATTAAAAAGATTGAAGTTACTTAAATTGATTAAGTCTATTCTCTTGTTCATAATAAGAAGGAAAATCTGTAATCATATCCTTGATGTTGTTATTCATATCTGATTGGATCCTTATTTCTGATGTCAGTAAATTGTCTGGATAAATGGGAATTAGTACAAATTCCCTTACTTTAATGCAACTTACTAAGTTGTATGTATTGATGTTCCTTACTTAATCTTGAATGGTTGATTATGATGTTATGAACGTGTAGTTATAATGTCAGGATGTGTAAATTGGATATGGGTATAATAAACCCTAATTCTTAACCATAATGAGGAAGGTTCTCCTCTTCTAAAAAGGATGTAAAATAAACTAATGATATACGAGTTCGATAACCATTTAGACTTCATAGTTATGAAGTCTTTTATATCATAACTTGTTTTGGTTCTTATACATTCCTTGAATGGTTGAGACACATTAATTAAATCATTTGCTAGATGCTGATTCTATTTTTAATCAATTGAATGCTAAGAAAAACGTTAATTGAACATAAAGCAATCATTAGTCTTTGAAGATCCATATTAGTTAACCAAGTCAAATGGGGATGAAAACATTTAAGGTTGTTATAATTAGGGTTATGTAAGGTTGCTATAATCCGAATCTTAATCCTAAGCTAATTAAGTGGAAATGATCTTTTGAGGTGTGTACATTGAGATGAAGTGGTTTTGTCAGATGTTGGCACATGCCAACTGCAGAACTGTACCTTTGTGAAGACTTGAGTCTTCACAAGGATACAGGGTTGCAGTTGACATGTTGCAACACCCTTCAGCATTGGTTCATCTAGACCTACCCAAACTTGGACTTGAACTTAGTTTCTCTCTAGGACAGTTTAGAGTTATGATCTAGCATAGGAAATGACTCACAATGACTTAGGATAACTAGGCACATCCAATCGACTTAGGTCGATAGGGTATGTCTATATACCCTAGGTCATCGTGAGTGACTCCCTATTCTAAATTATGTCACTAACCTATGTTAGGGTCAAACCTTGGACAAGTGGACTGACTGAAGTCAGTGAAGACCATTCTAGATAACAGAGGAGTGGGGTGAAGGACGTATTCCATTTAGATGAGTATGCCATCTAGGAATAGTAACATGAACAGTATGTTGGAAATATTTGGCCAAAGTATCGCAAGCTGCTGGTTGTGTTGTCCTATGTCACCTAGTTTAAGGAATGTGATTTCAGATGAATATTGGTAACAAATATTCAGATAGGTTTCTTAAATAGAACACTCAGTACCCAGAACAGGGTAAGAGAACCAAGTATACTTGGTATACATAAAGTATTCAATACTTAAGTAACATGAGAGATTGGTTGTTAATCGAGTCATGAAATGAGAGATTGGTAGCTCACCGAGTCATTTACAGCTGCATATGGTTATCTGTTATGAGATTGATTGGCATGGAATGTGTGTTCTAAGTTATGATTATTTAGAACAGAGAACATTATGTATAATTTTTTTTCCCTTGTTTCTAAAGTCTAATATCTCCTTATAGGCTTTGAATAATATCCATGGTTTCTTGATAAAATTCCTTTTGATGCATAGGGTTTGGATACTTTCCATGTACCACTTCTTCTCTTGTAAACAGTGGTATCTTCTTTGGTAACTCCTTGGTGCACACAATCTCATCTCGTGTTGTCACTAGTATAGGTTGTAACTCTTACTCATGCACCACCCTTGGCATTCACTATTGATAAACATGATTTACACTCACCATACTAGCACCCTTATCCTTCCTCTTTTTTTTATATCATATGTTCAAACAATTCCAGGCATTCCTCATACTTGTGATTTTTCCCACACCAAGAACACTACAAAAAATTGGGATACTCACACTTATAATGTTCTGTAGATCCACAGTTATAACAGGTTCCATGAGGGAATTCACTCCTTCCACCCCCGCGATTGCCACAACCTCTAAATCCTCCTTGAAAGCCTCTACCTAGACCTCCTCCATCCACATGCCTTTCATAATGATGACCATCATCCTTGGAGCTATTAGAAATACTAGTTTGGTGTACACTAGTATCAATGACATCATATATCTAGTCTATCAATCTACAATCCTTGTCATCATGAGTAGTAGAAGTGAAATTTTTTGAAATAGCAGTACACATTCTTCCGGATTGTGCACTGCAATAGTGGACACCTACTTGCATCATGATCTCCATGGAAAATATCACACTCCACTGATATGGCATGAACCAGCCTTCACAAGAAATTATCCTTTTTATGATCCTCTACTTCACAATCCATACACCATAACCCATTGCAAGTTTCATGAGCTGAGTTCATAGACAATTTTTTCATTTTCTTTGCCATTACAGTAATTTTAGGTTCTAGGAATGGATTAACTCCTGTATTAATGATTCCTACTACCTCAACACGTAATGTAGCCTCAAAGGCATCACGTGGATATGTGAAAGTCTTATGTGAAATTTCCCTCCTAAATGGTGTGATCAGTCCTCTAACAAAGCACTGAGCATGTTGCAAAGGGTGAATATCATAAGACAACTTCATTATACTTGATCTGCCTCTCTTCTCTCTCCATTTCTACTGTAAGGTCCGCCATCCTCTACCACGAAAGTTTCCACACCCCGCACCTAGCAGGATTTTAGCTAACCATGGGAAAGGATTCTAAACTCAACATAATGGCCAAGATATTTATAGTGTATTCTAAGGTATAACTAGTCAACATTCTACTCCACTAGTGGTCAACAACACGGGTCTAGGTCATATTGACATCAAGCAACTGCTGATATTCATTCTGGGTCCAAACACAAGGTCTATAGTACCAACTTGTCCTTGATGCATATGCTGAGATCCATTCACATGACTCTACTAGGAAAAAATAGAAGAACGTCTCATAGAGTTCATGATACAGGTTCTACTCCACCCATTTTCCTGCATCAAACTCAGATCCAATACTGAACCTTTGAGAGAACTCATCCTCTATGCTTTTAAGCTAGGTTTTTACGCTTTCCAAGGTCAGACTCTCCGTCATCACACATCATTATCACAAGAACTTCAAAAAGAGGTCTTGATAATAGAACCAAAATGTAGTCATTTCTTCATATACCTTCTTTCTACCCCAAGCGCACTGACCTATCATCCAGTGTGTGCTGAGCGCTCACCCAAGGCGCACGTGGGTGTCGAGCCCCTCCTTTATGTGAGATTTGTGAGAATGATCCACCAATGGTGGAGAATGAGTTACAAGAATGGAACTATAGATATTCACTCAAAAAAAGAAGACACAGATAACCGATCGATGCACAAATGCATCATAATTGGAAATGAACATTGTAAATAAGCATAATGAAACTAGATCTGACTAAAAATAATATGAAGAACATAAGGGTTTACACTTTTGAACATTAGTAACTAGAATCACACACCATATATTGATTTATAAACCCTTACAATGGATCCATTACATCATGAGGGCCATACCAACCAAATACATCAAGGGATATTATCTTAAACCATACAAAAATACTATGTAGAGAGAGAGAGGTCTTAGCTATTATACCCATTACAACCCTTGTTCATACCCAAATCCATGCCTAAAATACTTCAAAACCCTTCTTGCAAGCATTTTTGCAGCACCTTGTCACTACCTAAAACCGTCCTTAACCCTTCATTTCCCTAGCACTTCATTATCACTCTCTTCTCTTCTAATTTGGACCCAAGCACTCCTTTAAGTAGGATCTAGATGTACCACTTTGGTTTCTTTCATGAAAAAATCACATGCCAAGTGGACATGTGGTTCTTCATGGTTGAATACATATTCCATCTTGCAAATGCCTCTACTACCTGTAATGATCATTCTGGGAATATTCCTTATGTGGAATATTCTTTTCTTGACCTCCAAGGCTCCAGGATGACACCTTATCCATTTAGCACACCTACTCAATATTTTCACATGTTTATACTATGATAAATACTTCAAAATATGGCTAAGTCCCTAAACTTTCCTACTCTTATTCAGCGCGCTACCTCGTTCATGTGATCCTCGATGGGAATTATCCCTATAAGCGTGGACTTTTCCTGAGTGCCTATTATTCATTTCCTTAAATCCCATGAAGCCTACTCAAGCTTATCCATTGGAAGTCCACGATGGTATTTGTAGGTGCCCCAACAATATCACATGGATTAACGGGTTTCTAAGTGTGTTCCTCCATCCACATCATCCCTTAACATCTCTCAATGCACATGAAATTCCTCCTATGTCAAGGTCCATTCATTATTCATCGATATGTTTATCTTTCTCAATCCTACCCTTTGTGGTCTTCAGAACCATTTATCCAATCCAAATCCAAAACATTGGTCCTATCTAAACTCCTTCGACATCCACCAACTTATCATCACACATCTAATGTCTAATATCCCTTGCTATGGGGGACATCCTCCCCTCTGTCCTTAGCATCCCTTTCCACATCAATTAATCTCTTATCCATCCACACAACTTACTTGATGTTGGGGGACTTCACTTTTGACATCTTCTTATTTAATCTCATCAGAATCCATCTTAAGAAAATCCAATATTAAATCCAAATTAATCTTGTCTAAATCTTCATCTCTTTTTAAAGCCCACTTTTGTGGCCATATTCATCTCTCCCTTTGAAGGACCATGTTTTTCATTTTAAGTCCACCATTTGTAGTCCATATGTGTCCCCTTTGGGGTGCCATATTTATTCCAAGGGGCCACCTTTGTGACCATGCTTTTTTATGGGGAGCCATCCTCTCCTCTTGAAGTTTCCATTTGTGGCCATGTTTGTTTCTTCCATTGATGTGGGACCATTTAATTTTCATCCTAAGCCCACATTTTGTGGATGCTATTTAGCGTCACCTCATTAGGGGGCACATATCTATCTTTGGAATCTTATCCAATCATTTTATCATCGTCCATCATTATCCACATATCCTATAAGTATCCTCTCTTAGGGGACCCCTAAGACTAATGTTATCCTAGCTTTTGATCACTCTAGAAAGGATCATGGAATAGTTTTCTTCCCTCAACTGGATTGGACCTTACATTATCACACATAAGTATGGGTTTAGGAGTCTATCGTTTTGGCTTCCCTTGATAGTAAACCAGAGACTAAACCTCTTAATGCATTACACTTGTAACCATTCTATTGTTAGCATATCTACCAATGAGCACTTAGTTATATCCTTAGATCATTCCTCCATCAAGAACCTCTTCCATCTATCATTGTAATGATTTGGAATTATGTGGTCTACTGTCACTTTCCTAGACATGACCTTAAATATGGGCACCACAGGCTCTATCCATAGCATTTTCCTTATGGATAGGTTCTCCCTTTTTAGTGAGAACTCTGTAATCATTACAACCATCAGCCTCTCATTTACCTATCAAAACCATACTAAGGATTTCCAGGGGGTGTCACTTGTATCAATCATCATCCCCTCCTAAGTGGTCTACCTAGCTATACCTAGCTCTTCCCCATCAAATAGAAAATCAAACACAAAAAAGAAAAGAAAGTACAAAGTATGGATGCTCCTATCTCATGTTATCTTATCCAAAAACATATTGATCCCTCAAATGACAAGTTTTTCATTAATAATATAACAAAAATAGACTGATCCCCCAAAGGACAACTATCATGCATATCTTATCCTGCCATCTAAAAACAAAAGTCAAAAATCCAAATGCAAAAGCAAAAATTAGACCATACCCTCAAAGGATAACTACTCTCTTATCATGGCAAATGAAGGCTTCCCACATTGATCAGCCTTCTATATATCATTAGCATCCTCATAAATATTCTCACTTTGATCAAATTCTCTACTTAGCAAACTTCCTGCATTGATCAGTTTGCTCTCTTCCCCCTACCCAGAGATGGGGCATAGTTCTAGGAACAAACACCTATGGAAATCCCTCTTCCCGCATACAAGTTACAGCTAGAATTCCTTTTTTCATGTCAAGATTAGGCTTATGAGCATATTTTATCCATATTTCCCTCATGGTATTTTAGTATAACTAACTATCATTGGTTATGTATTAACACTTACTATTGGCTGCAAGTGCAATGCCTTGAGTGGTGTCCTTTTGTTTTACCTCCAATCCAGTTTCGGAGCATGATTTCCCTATATCCCCCCTTGCTACGAATGTATCTTTTTCTCATTAAGGTCACCATTTATCAAAATCAAATTCTTACTATATCAAATTTCAAACCATGAAATCTATATATATGTTTATATTTAAGGATGCATATCTTACGATCATCGATAATTCCATGATATTCTTTATCCATATCTATCAATGCTCTTCGCTCATACACTTTTCATTTTGGGAATTCTATTTGATCTCCATTATAGTTTTTGAATCCTACTTGAGGATATTTCTCAAATGGCATTCATTATTCAAAAACTTCCCATCCCCCACCATGGTCACCCTGTATTTAATCCATTCATCCTCTCTCCTCATTTCCACTCATCACCACTCATCCCCACCACTTATCTCCACATTACCCTTCTCACCATTTCTGTTCTCCTTCACCACTCTGTGTTCTTCCATTTTAGTCTTCTACTTCTAGCTTGATGATCTTGCTTAATCACCCCTTTTGCGTGGGCATTTTGGTTGAGATATACCCTCTTCCTAAGATCTTCCCGCTGTAGAAAATCCTCCACCATCTCATCTTTCATCTGAAAAAATCACCACCACACACATCTTTCCTCTTCCCTCTTCCACTTGATCATTTTTGCATCATCACTCTCACCACATGGGCATCCCAATTAAGGATTCCCCTCACACTCTCCATCCTACACCACATATATTCCTACATCCATTCATGTTACACTCCTTTTTTTCCCTTCTTTGCTTGTTATCACCTCCTCTCACCTCTTTTTCCACTTTGGCATACACCACTCACTCTTTTCTTATCCTTTCTAGTATCCATCTTCTGCTTGGTAATATTACTTACATATGCTTGTAGTATGAAAAATTCACTTGAGGGTGCCCCTTCAGTCCATCTTGTCATACCCTCCTCCCCATTAACTTCATCAATCATTTACTTCTTCCCATCATTCTTCTTCTTCTTCTTTGGCTTGGCGATCCTACTTAACCATCCCCATCACATAGTATTATTAATTAAGAGTCCCTCTTAAGGATGATCTAGCATCTGATCCTGCCCCATCCCATCATATTTACCTCATCTTATTTCTCCCACCTCTCATTGTAATCATCTGATCTAACCAACCATTACACCCATGTACCCAATACACTCTCATCTTTCACCTTTCGTATCATCATTGTTGGTTTGGTGATCTTAACCACTCATGCGGCATGTCAATCTTAGTTAAGAATCCCTCGTAAGGATGATTTTTCATCTTACACTCGCCCATCACTCCACATTCTCACTGTCCATCACCTTTTCTCATGTCATTCCCCATCATCACATCCTCTCACCTCAAAATCTTGGAACATTCAAAAAGCAAAGAATGACTGATTCAATAATTCCCAATTTTCCATATCCATCATCCCTCAATTTGTAGAAGAATAAGTTACCTTACCATTGTTGTCGCATGATCACTCTTACGTTAAGGGTCCTCCTATTGTTTCAAAGGTTCATTGCTATACTTCTCATCATCATTCTTATTTCCATTGTAATAAAATCAAGTTATTTAAGGATAGCATCTTATACCAATAGAATATTTTCCGACCATTTTTCATCTCCACATATCGAAATATTCACAGCCTATGTCTTGAAGAATCTTATTACTTGAAAAAAGTTAGTTTCCCCCATCTTCTATGATCCATGGATCCTTCAAAATATGGTGGTTGCATTCTTTTCATGTCTTCTTGATCAAATTTATCAGGAGTTCCTCATTGAGTGTCTCCTAGCCTTCATCTTAGCACTGTAAAATCATTAACAGATCGACTCCATTATTTTCTCCTATCATACCACCTCCTTATTTCTCATTCTATCTAGTACATAGTTTACCCCCATGACTTTGGAACAAAAACCATTGTCATTATAATCCCCTAGTAAATTTTTCATCATACATCCTTCCATGAACCATGATCATTATCGAGTGGATCCTCCTAATCCACTCACAGGAAGTTTCACTCATGGTTCACCCTCTTCTATAAAAACCTTCCTGAATATTTTTCTTCAACCCTTTCTTGTCCATCTTCCCCACCATCTCCATCTCCCCTAGTTACCCTATTTGGCAAAATCTTTATTGTCTTCATCAAATACTAGGGATCCTGCGGCTCTATCTTTCATAATGGAACATATCCTCATTTCATGCAAGAACTTTCTCCACATCAGTTCGCCAATCTATATCATTCATCCCCGACAAGCTTCAATTATGTTCCTAATATAGCTCATTCTTAACTGAATATATCTATTTTTGTTTTCCTTATGCATAATTTTCTCTGTGAGTGTATCTCTCCAATTTTTCAATCAAAATGTCTTATTTCAATTCCTCTGATATCATCTTCATTCCCCTTGGGGTTGCAAACTTCGCATGTTTCCTTCTTACAGATCCCCAATAATAACCTGCTAATCTTGGAGTGATGATCCCATATTTTTTGGATAATCCTAACCAGTCTCCACATGCAAATGGATCTGGTTTGTTCCATAGCTAGATTTACCATTGATTCCTCATCCAAATCATGGTTCTCAAAATGGACGATGATTCTTCATTTCCTACTTTGAAAGCGTCTTTCTCCATATATCCATCTAAATTTGATTTATTCCATAGAATGTTGGGATTCTTTCTAGTATGAAAATTTCTTCCTCCATAATCTGTGAGATCTTGTTCATTACCTTTTTTTCTGATGGTCATCTCGAACACCCTTCAAGTACTAAATGTAGATATGTCAAGAGAAATTTTGCACTCACCATGATCCAATTCACCTTTGCCAGTGAAACATTCGATTCAAATCTCTTCTACCTCGATCAAATAGTCGAATTTGAAGAAGTCAATGATCCATTTCTAAACTGCATTTATTTCATGGTAGTTGGGGTCTTAAAAGAGAACCTTTCACTGCCTTTGAATTTTATCATAGTTTTAGAGGATTGCAACAACCAACTCTACTTTTTCCTGGAAAACATCGAGTTGCATATTTGCATAAACCCTCAGATGAATCAAAGTTTCTACTAAATTAATATCTAGACTCTTCTATGGGGAAAATGGATCTTCCTAGCATGAAAGGATGTTTCAATACTCGTTCATCCAGAATCCTGGGGCATTTTAACAACATTTCAATTCTCACCTTTTTGACTGCTCTTCATGTCCTATGCTAGAACAAATTAAAATTTTCATCCTTCCCTTTTGCGGATGCATAGGCTTTTTCACTTGATTCGAACGCATACCAAAATTTAAATACATACCTTTCACATTTCAGTTACACATACTATGAGTATTTGTTTAACTATGACCCATTGGTCATCACTTCCTGCATAGTAAATCACTGCAGTGGTATTCACCCATTCACTGGTCACGTAGAATCTTGTTAGGTGTCATCTCATAATTGAGAGCTACAATTGTCCTCTACCGATGTGATATTTAGAGTCACGCCATATTTTTCATTGTTATTGTGATCCTTTTTACCTGGGGAATATTGCCTTGGTTATGAATTTAAATTCCATCTTTTTATCACCCATCCCTAGATCCTTTAGGAATCTCTATCATCTTTTAAACTCTTAATTGACTGGACCTTTATGTTGTCAATCCCTAGTTTTAGGGGGAACACTCAATTTATAATATCTTTCCATATTTTATCATTTTTGGTCATGTATGATTTACATAAAAACGTAAACCAGGAGTCATCAAGAAAATTACTCAAATGCCTAATACCATTCTTCTGGTATCATTCATCCCCCTTGGGCCCTGTGTTTTCCCTCCTTTATTCAGGATTACCATCAAGACTACTTTTGGGCACCCTTGCAATTTGAATAATTCAACATTTCCCACCAAAACTACTGCTATTTAATTAATCAATCTTAATTGAGTTTCTACTCGCCCAAGCCATTTTACATCTAATCAATCGTTATCAAGTGCTAGATGGTCAAAATATTCCAATTAAGGTCATTGCACCCCACCTAATAATTAAATACTCCAAAATCATCCAAATCATGAAACCCCACTCAACCAAATCAAATTATAAGGGATCAAATCCATTATTTCACCTAAGTGAGCTCAAATCATGTTCCCCCCCCACTCACCTAATTCATGTAGTTCTCATGTTGGGCCTCGAATTATTGCCCTAAGTCCCAAAGGGCATGCATGCACATGTGATACCAAAAAGAAGATAGGGCATGTGGGGAAAAATGTGCATGTAGATGGGTTTATAGAAGGGTTTAGAATGGAACCAAGATGTGCGCACATGGGTAGATAGTATAGAGGATTTTAGGACTTAGTCCATATTGAATGAAGCTTTCCAAGAGGAACTTGAGGAAATACGTGACCCTAACCTTAGGCATGCTAAGTGGATAAGGTGACAGCCTGGAGACCTTGGATGGTCACATGAAAGATTATATTTCACGCATGAACATTCCCTTGGTTAGAAGACATCATTGAACACTGGAAAAGGTTGAGCCGGATTAGGGGAAGAAACATGCCCATTGGAGGACCACATTGACACTTGGCAATGTACTCTGCTACTGTACCCAGAGTGGACGAGGGCATGCTTGGTGGGTGTTAACGTATATTCATAGAGATGCTCGGGTATCCAAAGAAAAGATAAGAGGGAAGATGAAGATCATTCTAGTTTTTGGGTATCAGACCAAAGAGGGAAAGCAAAAAAAGGAGATAGATGCTCCATGGTACTAAGGTTTTAAACCACTTATGAAGGTGAAATATGAATTGTAGTAGGCCCTGATTATAGGAATTAGAAGTTCTGTATTAAGGACTATGAATGTTAGCATGTCTACATTTTCCCTAGGACTTCTTGGTGTTGAGTTAATATTTGTTGTAACATAGAATTAGAATTCTGAGATCCTTTGCATAACTGTATTGACCTGGTAGATGACCCTTTTGAAATGTAATGTGGTTATTGAACTACTGATTGATGATACATATGGTATGAAGTTCTGGATATATTGTTCATCGAAAAGTGTAAACCCTAGTGCCTTTTTGATTTATGTCATATGTGAATAAGATATTGTACCTATTGTATAATCCATGTTGTGCTTGTGTTATCTGAATGATACATGCATGTGTAATGATATGGATATGCTCATAATATACCTTGCATGATGAAATTTAGTCATTTTTTGTAACTTAATAATGTAACAAAGTATGACATAGTCTCACAATGTGTCACATAAAGGAGGGGATTTGATATACCTGCATGAGTGTGCCTCGGGTGAGTGCCTAGTGAAATCGTGTGGGTGATAGGCCAACACACATGGGGTTAAAAAGTTGTAGTAAGGGTACATGAAAAATGACTACATCTTGGTTTCGTACATACCGACTGACCTCTTTTATGAACCCTTTGTTGTGAGATGATACATCTTGGGTCCTCAAGTGTCATGTGATGATAGAGTGCTTTGACCAAGTTGGAAAGTGTCAGAAGCATGGTTTAAGAGCACAGAGGATGAGTTTTCTCACTACTAAAAACTGTGCCAGTAATGAGAAAATGACTATAACTGCCCCCTTGTCTAGGCACTTAGGAAAGGATAGAAGAGTGACCAGGTGCTAATGTCTATAGTTTGGCTATATGAGTGTCTATGTTGATGCTGTAAACTCTTTAATTTGGAATTATCCACAAAATCACAATTAATCATTGTTGTTGTTCTACTTTCTATTAGAAAATAATAGAGATAGCTAGTGAATGAATTATACTTGTGCTTAGAATCAAGAAATTTACAGAAAGAGAAAGAATATAGACTCACAACACCAACAATTTTATCCTGGAAAACCTCCAGAGGAAGGAAAAACAAGTTGAGGAAGGGAAATTGCTCTTTCTTCCTACTTTTATTGGCCAATTCAATAATAAGTAAAAAAATTACAATAAGTATGAAAGAGAAATAGATAATATCTCACACTTCCTCCCAGTTACTTGCTTTTTCTGACTCAATTACTCCTTACTTCTACAAATCACCAATTCCAACACTAAGAGCTTCTTACTCACTTGCTTCATGCTTTGATGCCTTTTTTCTCTTCCATAACATGCATTTATAGTATTTCTCATGTTCTCCTGTGCACTAGAGAATGGGAAAATTCATGTAGAAGAAGAGACATGGACACCCTTTGGAATTATGGGACTGTTTGTGTCATATTTTATTTTCTATCTGTAAGAGCTAGGACCACCGCCCAATGCAGACCGGTGGTCCCAGGACCACCACCCTGGTGGGGTGGGCAGTTCTGTAACCACCACCCTACACAGGGTAGTGGTCACTAAATCACTAAACTAAATAGAACCTCTATGTATATTTTTCTTCTTCTTCATGTTGGTGCTGATTTGATAAAGTAGAGTCATTTTGGATCCCTATGGATCACACCTCCCCTACTTAGGAGGATTTTGGTCCCAAAAAATATTAGTGGGGGAGTAGATGAGGAAATAATTCCCTCACTTTCTCCTTTGGGTACCACCAGGCCTGCCTTGGTGTCTTTCCTTTTAGTCCAATCTGCCAAGACTCTTGTGGACCTCTCCTAGTCTCTTTAACCTTCTGCTACAGTACTACATCCTCCTCAATTCACCTCGTGAGTCCAAGATGCAATCCTCAATGGAAGGTAGCAACTGTAGTTCTTCATCTTCATCTAGCATGGATGGCTCATATAGGTGCAAGTTCTCACATTTTACTACAAAGTACATCCTCATGAATGATGACAAATCAAGTTGAAAGGCATTTTCTCCAACCTGCTCCAATATGGTGAAGGGTCCATATCATAATGGCTTGAGCTTTTGTGCTTGACCTTGTAGTCTCTCCTTGCTCAAGTAAAGCCAAAATCTATCTCCAACATGAAGCTTATGTTCCCTTCTATGCTGATCATGCCTAGCTTTGTACTTGGCCTGAGATTTCTCTAACTGTTCCTTGACTTTGAGATGGATTTTCCAGATCCTCTCAATGAATTTGTTTTCTCTAATCACCTCTGTGTCTCGTGTATCCTTCTCATCCTGCTATCCAACTGCTATGTCCAATGGATTTATAGGTAGATATCCCAAGCATGCTTCAAACGGTGACTTCATAGTGGATGTGTGTACTGTCCCAGTTATAGGAATGTTGAATGTAGGCTAAGGAATCATCCCAAGTCCTTGGGTATTTGTTTTTATACCCTTTGATCAACTGTATGCCAAAGTCCTTGTTTACCACCTCTATTTGTCCATCTGATTCTATGGATGGAAAGTTGTGCTCCTCTGTAACCTGGTATCCATCTTGTCCCACAAAGTAGTCCAAAATTTCCCCAAGAACCTGGAATCCCTATCAGAAACAATAGACTTTGGCAAACCAAAATGCACCCATACATTAGCAAAGAAAATATCTTGCCACCTCATGTGCTTTTAACTGTCTTTTTACATGCCACAAGAATACACATATTACCGAATCTATCAACAACAACATAGAGATAGTCATGGCCATGTTTAGACATAGGTAATCCTCTTACAAAATCCATAGAAGTGTACTCCCATGGAATGAGTAGGTACTGGTAAAGGCATATACAAACCTTCCTTCCTAGTCTTAGGCTTGCTAGTACAACAAATTTTACATCCCCGTATAAATTTTGATACTTCTTCTTGCATATTGGGCCAATACACATACCTTTGCAAGTGGGATAGGGTCTTACCAACACCAAAATGTCCCACTACTTTCAAGGTGTGTGCTTCCCTCATCAATAGAATTCACTCTTCTTTTGGTACACAAAGCTTTCCCCATTGGTAGAGCAGCCCCATCTTTGAGATAACAATCTTCAATCCCTGTCCTTTCAGCCCCTTGGGACTATAACTACTGAAATGTCACCCCAAAGTCTCTGTCCTGGGGCATATGCCTCTCTATAAGCTTCCTTCGTGAAGGGCTTGATCTGAGAGATAGTGGCCAAAAAGGAAAACTTCTCCTGTGTGGGTGGCCTAGACAACATGTCTTCCACCAATTTTATACTACCCTTCTTGTATTTAATCACTAGATGGAACTGCTGAAGGAACCCCATCCATTTGTAGTGCCTTGCCTACTGTAATTTAGACTGTGCTTGCAAATACTGGAGAGGTTTGTGGTTAGTGTGCACAATAGTTTCTTTACCCAACAAATAATGCTTCCATTTTTTATCCTAAACTAGTGCATACATTTCCTTATCATATACTAAATATCCTTTAACTGTTGAAGTGAAACTTTTCAGAATGATAACATATGGCTTTACCTCCTTGAAGCAACACTACGCCCATGGTGTAATCACTGGCATCTGTCTCTACTTCAAAAGGCTGCTATAAATTAGGAAGAGAAAGTAATGGAGCATGACTAATCTTGTATTTCAATAACTCAAAGGATTTTTCTTGTTCCTTACCCTATTAAAAAATATTTCTCTTTGCGGCCAATGTTTGTAGAGGTGTTGTGATCACGGAGAAGACCAGAATGAACTTATGCATGTATTGTACTGCTCCCACAAAACTCCTAGTTTCTATGGCTCCTGTTGGTGTTGGCCAATTAGTGATGGCTTCCACCTTCTTTGGATCCACTTGTAGCTCTCCTCCTCCAACCACGTGCCCAAGATAGAAAAGTGACTGTTTGGAAAATTCACATTTCTTCATATTACAAAGTAGTTGTTTCTCCCCGAGAACTTGCAAGACTTGTTGTAAATGAGTTAGATGTTCTTCCCATGTGGCACTAAAAATCAAGATATCATCTAGATATACAATGACACATGAATCTATGAAATCCTGCAATACATCATTCATCAATATCATAAATGTAGCAGGTGCATTGCATAACCCAAAAGGAAGTACTAACCATTCATAAAAACCCTTATTTTTGTCTTGAAGGTAGTCTTCCATATATCCTCCTCCTTCATTCTGACATGGTGATAACCTAACTTGAGATCCAACTTCATGAAGAATTTGGCATGTTGAAGCTGGTCTAAGAGATCATCTATGTGGGAACTAGATATTTATTCTTTATGGCAATCTTGTTCAAAGCACGGTAGTCGATGCACATTCTCTAAGAACCATCCTTCTTTGGCACCATCACAATAGGCAAACCACATGGTGAGGTGCTCAGAACATATCACCCCTTAGTCTAGTAGTTCCGTGGAGTTGTTTCTTTACTTCAATACTCTCGAGCAAGGATTGCCTATACAACCCGATGTTCGGTAGAGGGGATTCTGGAAATAGCTGAATTTCATGCTCTACTTCATGTTTTGGTGGTAACCTACTAGGAGCCTAAAATACTTCCTAAAAATACTGAATAATACTATCCAAATCAATGATTTCCTCAGTTAGAAATCTCTGCAAATTCCACCCCATCTTTTTTATCCTTCAATAAAAGTAAACAAAAGTGATTATGATTTTCCTGAATAAGTCATTTTGCTTGGTTAACACTTACCATAGTAACCTGTGTCTTATGCTTGTGTGCCCGAGATGTTGTAGCTGATCCCATCCTTGACCCATCTGTACCGAGTTTTCCCTCCTCATAAATATAGCATCCCTAACATACAAGTAAGGACTCCCGAATACAACATCAAACACATCAAGTGGAATAACGTCAACTTCAAAAACATCAATATATTGGGAATTTATCCCAAACTTGACCTTACATCTTCTTGTTACCTGAATTTCAACACCCTTCTTCAGCTAACCCAAAGGATAAGGGTGTGGATGCTCATAAGTATCAAGACCAAGCTTCTTTACAACTGCTTCAGAAATCAAGTTAGACTGAGAACTGGTATCAACCAAAGCATTTACCTTAGTTCTCTTTGATCTTGGATTTTGATCTAGAATAGTCTACTCATCTCCTCTTCCTGGCTATCCATGTTGGTGGCCGTGCATCCAAGCCTCTCATTTACATCAGAGTGATCTTCGATTTCCACCTCCCTTCTATTTTCACAGCTGTCATGGACTTCTTCGAGTTGTTGGTTTGGTTCTTTAGATGTAACTCTGGATGTAACCTCCAACATGTAGCATCAGTATGACCATTGATATCACAGTTCTTATAAAAATTCTTGGGATCTTTACAAGTATTCAAAGTAGTGGCAAGCTTGTTTAACCTTTCCCTTTCCACTTACCCTTGTTACTTGTTTTCCCAAACTCTTTCTTCTACTGATTTGTTGACTGATTTACCCTTGGCTCTACTTCTCCTTGCTTCTTTTCATCATCTATGTAGTACACCTGTATGCATGCTTCATTGAGATCTTTGGGTTTTGTGGAGATGACTTTTCTTTGAAGGTGAGTGTGAAGTCCTCCCAAGTACTTGGTCAGAATATCCTCATCTTCCAAGTCCATGTTAAGAAACATGGCTTACCTCTGAAACTCTGTAGTATAGTCATTCACACTTTGATCACCACCTTGTCTAAAATACTACCATTTAATCATTTGGTCAGTCTTATGGCCAATAGGATATAAGTTAGCTCTAAGTAGTTCTTTAAATTCTTGCCAAGATTTCACAATAGGACGCTTTTTCTTTTTGCAAGTGGCTAGATGGGTTTCCCACCAAACCAGAGCATGTCCCTCCATCTTGAGACTGTGCAAAGGTGATCCTCTGTGCCTCAATGACATTATGGATGCTAAAGTAGACTTCTAATTGTTTTAACCATTTATCAAGCAACTCTGCATCTACTTGTCCTTCAAAGCTTTTAATCTCAACTTTCGTTTCAAATTTAAAAGGAGTATGATCAGATTTTACCTTTTCTCTTGTGTTAGAAGTCTCTTCTTCATGTTCTTCCCCATAAATTTCCTCATGGTGGCTCCTTCCTATGCCAAAATTTTCAGCTAAGCCCTGAATGACCAAGTCCATGGAGTCTTGTTTGACAGAAGCTATCTTCTGTAAATCAGCATGCTCTTCTTGCCTTCTAAGCATCCTATCCATCATGGTCTCCAACATCTTGATTCTATGGACCAAGTTCTCTTCCTCCATTTGTCCATAAGAATTCTCTGTTTCCACTTCTTTGTAGAAATTTCTGGATTGCAAGGTAAATCCTCTTCACCTTTAGATCTCGTCACTGTCATAAAAATCCAAGAATGAATACCACAGTCCTGGATAATTGTTAGCTCTGATACCAAAATGATCTGTAAACTCTTCAACTTTGGAATTATCCACAAAATCACAATTAATCATTGATGTTCTACTTTCTATTAGAAAATAACAAAGATATCTAGTGAATGGATTATACTTGTGCTTAGAATCAACAATTTGTAGAAAGGGAAAGAATATAGACTCATACACCAACAATTTTATCCTGGAAAACCTCTAGAGGAGGAAAAAACCAGTCGAGGAAGGGAAATTGCCTCTTTCTTCCCACTTTTATTGGCCAATTCAATAATAAGTATAGAAATTACAATAAGTATGAAAGAGAAGTAGATAATATCTCACACTTCCTCCCAGTTACTTGCTTGCTCTGACTCAATTACTCCTTGCTTCTACAAATCACAATTCCAACACTAAGAGGTTCTTACTCACTTGCTTCATGCATCGATGCCTTTTTTCTCTTCCATAACATGCATTTATAGTCTTTCTCATGTTCTTATATGAATGTCTTTTGGTGTATGCATCTAGATCAACATGGTACTATAGATCTCATGTGTGGACCCAAGATGAATATCAGAGGCTATAGGATGCTAATCTAACTTGGACACGTGTTTTTGATCATTGGTGGAGAAGAGTGTTGACCAGTTATACCCTACAATACGCTATTTCTATGTATTCTTGTCTAGAGGTTGCTGAGTTTGAGTTCTTAAGGGAGCCTAGAGGATCATTTTTACGTGTTATTCCTTTAGCCATAAAGATCTTGATCATTACACTAAGTTTGGAAGTGTTTCCTATGGTCGGCTAAGATTTTTCTGAGTGTTGGGTGAAGAAGCTAGGGCAGAGGAAGATGATATACATTGCGGCTAAAAAGGAGAGAGAGGAGAGATGAACTCAAGTATAGTGAAGCTCTCGTGAAAGGGAGTTGGCTAGATAATGCAGGGTTGTAGGAGTGATGGATCTACAGAGGTAGATGTTATGGGAAGGAATTGAGGTTCACACAGAGGATGTGGAGCCTGAGCAGTCTATGCTACCCCATCTTGGAAAGTGTGGGAGAGAGACCCCTTCAGCTTCTGATGAGAGTTCGTCACTTGGAGAAAGGAGAGCCATCAGTGTGCATCTGAATCCACCTGGTGACCAACCCTTGGCACTTAGTCTTCCAAATCAAGAGATAAGTATTGCTAACCTAGTTGGTATTGGTGGGAGTGACCGATCTGCACCTAGGAGATATAATTTCTCATTTGGTACATCTATGGCTGCACAATCATTCCCTGTGTTTGGAGGAATATTGTCTGGAACAACATTTGGGAAAAGTATGGGTACACAAAGTTTGGGTATCACATTTGGAAGTGACGTGAGACACACATCTAATAGTGGTGCAATATTGTAAACCATTGGTGCACAGTTCAGTGGGACATTGGGGACACTAGGCATGACCACTTCAGGCCCATTACTGGCTACATGAGGTGGATCTGGTGGTATAGGAGCTGGAGGACCTGGTGGACCTGACAGATCTAGAGGATCTGGTGTGTTAGGAGGGACATGACCTGGTGGATCTAGTGGATCTGGTGGTGGAGGTAACACCAGAGGAAATCAAGGTTCTGGATCAGGCAGACAAGGACCTCAACCACCTCAGCAAGTGTTTTTTGAAATGTCTTTACATCTACCAGACTACAAAGGTGTTGAGGATGTTGCAGAGCATGTACACAAGTGTGAGTTACTATGGCACGCAAAGGGGATCACTACCCCAGAGTGGAAGGAAAGTTAGTTTGCAATGATGTTGCAAGGATGCGTGCATAGTTGGTACCAAAAGTATGACCCCCATCAAATAGTGGTAGATTACACCACTGTGGAATGCCTTCTTGGCTTAATTTCATATCCTTGAATTTGAGCAAAAGAGCATTAGTACACTGAAGGAGATTCAACAAGGTATGTAGAGAGTGTGTGGGAATATGATGCACATTTCAAGACTCTCTTATCAAAATTATCTTATGATATTCATCCTTCTCAGCATGCTCAGTGGTTTTTTGGAGGGTTGATGACACCTTTTAGGAGATAAATTTCACATAATACTTTCACATACCCACGTGAGGCCTTGGAGGTTTCCCTGCTGTGCTAAGGCTATTGGAAGCATTGATACCAATGTTAGCCCTTTTCTTGAGGCTTAGATTGCTGCAATGGCCAAGTAACTGGAAATCTATCTGTGAACTCAGTGCATGAGACTCGTAGTGGTCTATGGTGCATGGATTGTGAGGTAGAGGGGCATACAAAGGATAGTTTCCCTAGGAGATTGGTATGCACCATGATAGTGGACTGTGAGATTTTCCATGGAGATCATGATGCAAGTAGGTGCCCACTACTGCAACATGTGATCCATAAAAATGTGTCTTGCTATTGCAAGATTTTCACCTCTACTACTCATGACACCAAGGATTGTAGATTGATTGACCAGATACATGATGCCATTGATATTGGTGTGTGATAGACCAACCTCGCAAACAATTCCAAGGATGATGGTCATCACTATGAAGGGTGTGCAGATGGAGGGGCATGTGGAAGAGGTTTTTGAGGAGGATTTCATGGTCATGGTAACCATGGAGGGAGAAGTGAGTTCCCATGTGGAACCTGTTACAATTGTGGGTCTACGGAGCACTATAAGTGTGAATGCCCTGATCTGTTACAATGCTCTTGGTGTGGAAAAAACATAAGTATGAGGAGTGTCTAGAGCTATTTGAACATATGAGCCAACAACACCAGAAAGGACAAAGGCACCAGAATGGTAAGTGTGAGGAAGGCTGATTCACAATGGATGCCAAGAGTGGTGCATGAGTCAGAACTAGAGCCTGTACTAGTTACAACGTGAGTTGAGGCTGCATGCACAAGGGATATACCAAGGAAGAAACCACTGGTTACAAGAGAAGAGGTGATGTGCATGGGAAGTATCCAGACCCTACTCATAGAAAGGAGGTGTATCAAGAGACCATGGATGTAATTTGAAGCCTATAAGGAGAGATCCAATGCCTAAAGGAATAGTCAAGGTAGTTAGAGAAAAGGAAGAATGCAAAGGCTCCATAGAAGGATTTGGATGAGGTAAGGGAAGTATGCAAAATGTTAAGGAAAGAGAATATCATTCCTTTATTAGGAGAATGGTTACGGGAAAAGGTATCATGTGCCACGGCAAAGTGAAAAAGGTAGGTTTTGCATGCTAACCTTCCTCCCCACAGCCTTGACTATGATAAGGAGATTACCTTGAATGTTGTTGTGGATGGATGGATTCTAAGCAATATTTTGATTGACATGGGAATGGAAGTTAATGTTCTCACTCTAGATGCATGGCATCAAATGGGAAGGCCCCCATTATAACCATCTTCGAATGTGTTGTATATGGATAACAAGACAAAGGAAATGCCCATTGGTGTCTTGAAGGATGTTGTTATCACTATCCAAGGGGAAAAGTTCACTGGGGATTTTGAATTCTTGGTGCTAGCTGAGGTAGACAACTTTCTAGCATTACTTGGGTGCCCCTGGTGTTATAAGAACAATGCTGACCTACGGTTCAATAAGGGGTACATAAGTTTTGAAAACAAGGAAGAATGGGTCATCATCCCCTTAACCGATGGGAAGTCAACACCCTATACTGAGCCCTTGGGAGAAGAAGTTCTTGACAGGATCTATGTGCACTCTATCAGGGACCCTGAGGTGATTCACCCTACAGAGGGAGTTATTCAGTTTGAAGATGCTCAGTCCATGAGTGATACAACTAGTGTGGCATGTGAAATTGGGTGCATGGGACTTATGAGTTAATTGGGTGATAGTTAAGAGGCTCTGTTACAAGAGTGACAAAGGTGTGCTCAGTCAAGCACCTGGGAGGAAAGAAGTTACCAAGTTACTCTGGAGGGGCCAACCCTGATGATTTCTTATGAGAAATGGAGGCTCAGTGGAAAAATGAGATTGAAAGAAGAGGGATGCTCAGCTATAACTTGCTTGGGACCACAGTGCGTTGGTGGGTGACACATCACGATAGCCTTCTAGAGTGGTGTGAAGTGAGAATCATGTTCTTTGTTAGGTTTTCCTGAAGCAATGCACCCACTGCAATATGAGACTACCATGGGAAGGAACCCACCTTGTTTCACATCCAAGCATGTGAGAAAGCATGGATGGAAGGCATGGAGGCCTTGCCACCTTCTTTATGGGTGCATAAGTTATATTCCACCTTACAAGGTTTGTGTGTGCATGGTACATTCACTCAGAGATGTGCCATCAGACAGGAAATTGGTAGGAGTTGATGGTTGACCTCCTTCAAGCTTTCAAATATTGGAGTACTAAACCATCGTTGGATAGGGCATTACAGGTTGTTAAGCACCTTGCAATGGGAGATAGTGCCATGACAGAAGATAGAATACTGGATTTATTTGGTGAACCTGGCTTGGAACCATGCTTTGATGAGGAAGAGTCAGAAGAGGTGCAACTTGAGTGCGCATGCATGGAGAAAGAGAAAGGAAAGATGGTCTATGTGATAGATGGTGAAGAGATGGAGAGTTTGGATGTTAACCATACTGAAGGTATGCATGAAGTTATTGATAGTGCTGATGAGAAAGCACACACCTACCATGAGCCCCTCAAAACAAATAAGGTTAACATTGGTTCAGAAATGGAACCTAAGGAGGCCACTATTGGAGACTATTGGTCAGAGAAGGAGGTTTCAAAGATCATTGATCTATTACATGAGTTTCAGGACTTATTTCCACATGTGGATACCATGAGCTTAAAGGCATTCACCACTCCTTGGGAGAAATGAAAATCAAGTTAAAGGAGGGTGTGCACCTGATTTGGAAGAGGCCTTATCGAATGAATCTAAATCTTTGTGTCAAAGTCAAGGAGGAGATAGACAAAATGATCACTTCAGGCATCATTGAAGTTGTGGAGGAATCAGAATGGGTAAGCCCCATGGTCATCAACATTAAAAAGGATGGAAGGATAAGGATCTGTGTTGACTACAGGGACTTAAATGTGGTATGTGTAATTGATCCTTTTCCAACCCCTTTTACTGAAGAAATCCTGGAAGGAGTGGTTGGGCGTGAAATCTATTCCTTCACGGATGGATTCTCAGGATACCATCAAGTTAGAATTGCTAAAGAAGACCAAGAAAAGACAAATTTCACCACTGAATGGGGAAGTTTTTCCTATACAGTCATGCCTTTTGGACTGAAGAATGTGCCTACTATGTTTTCATGCATAGTGGTCCAAGAACTTCAGGATTTTATCCATAATTTTTCAAGTCTACCTTGATGACTGGACAGTGTATGGACTAGTGAAAGACCATTGTGACAATTTGAGTTGATGTTTGAAAGATGTCGGTAGTTGAGTATATCCTTCAAATTAAGAAGTGTCTCTTCACTATTCCATTTGGAACCCTGTTCAGGCACATCATATGCAAATAAGGCTTGCTGGTGAATCCCGCCAAAGTTACCATTATTGTGGGATTGGAGGAGCCTACCAGCCAGAGTGTAGTGTGTGGATTCCTTGGGCATACAGGGTACTACTGGAAATTTATCAAGGGGTATGCCAAGATTTCCATGCCATTGGAAAATTTATTAAAACACAAAAGTGCATTTCACTGGGGAGAGGCGCAACAGAGACATCGTTTGATACATTGAAGGATAAGCTCATCATGTGCCCATATTATGCTTTCCTTTTAGGGATAAACCATTCCATGTACATGTTGATGCTTCAGGGATGGAAATTGGAGTAGTCTTATCACATCTTGGAGAAGGTATTCTTGACCACCCCTTGTGTTTCGATAGTAGGAAGTTAACACCAGCAAAGCAGAACTACACTACTACTAAGTGTGAAGCACTATCAATGATCTACGCACTGCATAAATTCAGGAAGTATCTGCTGGAAACACCCTTCATATTTTACATGGATCACATGGCATTGAAGTACTTGGTGAACAAGCCCATTTTACAAGGGCACATATGTCAGTGGGTCTTGTTGTTTTAGGAATTTTAGTTTACAGTTATGATGAAACTAGGAAAGAGTAACTCAGGGCCTGACCATTTATCAAGGATTGACTCAGGGGAGGATGCACAGAGCATTGAGGATACTATGCCAGATGCACAACTATTTAGGTTGTGGTGTGCACCCTCTGACTTAGAAGATATTGTTGTGTTTCTCAAAATGGGTGTGGCACCAGAAGGAATGAAAACTTTGGAAAGAAAATAGTTAGCCTTACGTGTCGCACCCTACATGCTAATCAGTGGAGACTTATACAAACTAGGCCATGATGAGGTTTTACCAGTGTGTGTTAGAACAAGAGCTCATTGCAATAATTTAGGAAACACATGGTTAGATTGCAAGAGGACACTATGCAGGGAATGCCACACATGAAAGATTCTACTCACAGGGATTTGGTGGGAAAGTATCTACCAGGATTGCATTGAATTTTGCAAGGCCTGTGACCATTTCCAGTGCCTTGGCAAGCCAGGAAAAAGAGATGAGATTCCCTTGAGACCTATAGTTAGTGCAAAACCATTTGAAAAATGGGCCATTGATTTTGTAGGACCAATTTCACCTTGCCACGTGAAGGACTGGTTCATGCTATATCATCACTTGCACTGATTACTTAACAAGGTGGGTGGAGGTAGTGCCTACAAGGGATTTACAAATGGTGACAACTACTAGATTCTTATGGGAGAACATAATCAACATAGGTATGGATGTCCTTTAAGCTTGACTAGTGATAGGGGTACACATTTTTTGAATGAAATAGTCAGGATTTTGTTGGCAGAGTTCATGGTGGCCCATCATAAGACTACCCCATATCACCCACAAGCTAATGGAACTGCTGAGGCATTTAACAAAATTTTGAGTCACATGTTAACAAAAATTTGTGATGTGGGAAGACAAGATTGGGATGACAAGGTATCAGTTGTTCTATGGGCATACAGGACAACCTACAAGAGATTGAACAAGGCCACACCATTTCAATTGGTGTTTGGTGTGGAGGTTATTTTACCAGTTGAATTTATGCTACCATCACTATGTATTACGCACACAGGAGGGTTAGCTGATGAACAAGAAATTCAAGAGTGCATGGAGAAATTAATGCAGTTAGATGAAAGGTGATCACTTGCTAGATGGAGTCAGAAGACTGAAAAGGCATGACAAAAAGCATGGCATGATCGTCATATTAAAAACAAACAATTTGAGGTTGGGAAGATGGTCTTGCTTTATGACTCCAAATTTTGTGCCATCTTGGGAAACTGAAATTCCATTGGTTAGGGCCATATATCATCTCATACATCCTTGATTCATGTGCACTTGCCAGTTACAAGTGTTGGATGGAACATGGTTACCAGGCCATTTCAATGGGAGTAGGCTGAAGCCCTACTATAAATAAGTCTTCCTTGTGTTCATAAATAAGGTAGTATTGCCATTTAGCTTAGGATTCCCCTTAATGCATTTATTTTCCTTGTGTTTCCCTTTCTCGTTGCTTGTTCCTTTCTTTTTGTGTTGTTGTTTTACGTGCCTTGTGTGCTGGTAGCCACTTATTATTTTCAAAAGGTTGTGTATGCGTAGAGGACCACACATCTATTTTTGTGTGGGGTGGAGTAATGTGAAGTAAAATGGAAGCTGGTAGTGGAAGTTGTGTTTCGATGGCCCAGATTGAAGGATAAAAAGTGTGTAGTGTGGAAGAGCATGCATAGAAAAGGTGGACATAAGGAGTTTGGTGTCAGGATAACTTTACAAAGACCACGTACAAAGGATGAGAAGCACAGGAACAACATGAGGTAGGTGAGGGAAAAAATTAGGTTAAGGACAGAAGAAGTGCCTTTGGAGCTGCAAGCACGTGCGTGAGGATCTTTGGTCAGTAAGGATTTTTGTGCGCCAGAAGGTTGTAGAGATTTTTCATGTAGGATTAGGTGTGGGGGTAAGAGTGCTTAAAGTTGGATTTAGTGGAAAAATCCACCTTTATTACAAAAGTACATTGGTAGGTGGCATAGCATTTATTGGGAGATGAGAAAAAAGCTATAAGTAGAAGGTCAGGCACATTATTGTTTACCTTGCAATTATGATATCGAAGAGCTCTTGCAAACTAGGGCATCCATGAAGAAGATTTGTGTGAAGGAAAAATTGTGAAAATCTGAGTGTGTGACTAGTGTGATTTGTGAACCAGAGTGGAAGAAGTACATGGGCATAGGGAAGAAGGTTTCAATAGAGTATCTCGTCTTGTGGAAGGGTTTTCCAGGTTAGGGTTCTACAGCTAGGGCACGAGAGTAAAGGGATTTTTCATGAAGGTAAGCCACATATTTGAGCAGAGCAAGGAAGAGGAGAAAGGAAGAGTTTGTTTTTAGTAACCTGACAAGAAGATGACACCAAAGAAGGAAACCGTTTCACCAAAGAAGGGCAAGGGAAAAGGGAAACATGTTGTTTCCACTAGTTTCAATGAGGAGTGGTATGCGGAGATGCAATACCCAGATGGCATGTTGCTCAGAAAAGAGTGGGTGTCTCATGTGAGGAAAATGGCTGTAAGTGACTATAACCATCAAACAAGCACCACAGAGAAAGAAATGGTGTTGGAATGGTGAGACCTATAGACAAGAGGACACCAGATGGAATGCCCATCTATGATGATGAAGTCAAGGTGAAAATGGAGAAGGCCAGATTATTGCAACTATATGAGTTTCCCTATTTTGGTAAACCTGAGTGGTTGTACCAATGGCTGATGTCACATGTACATGAAGACCATTTCTACTTCATGGGGTGAAGGATGAGGATAACTCCCCAACTGATCTCCAAATTTACTGGTCTTACCTACGAAGGAGATTCATTTGATGATGACTTGGAGGACAAGGAGGCCATAAAGAAAACTGTGGAGGCCTATGACTATAAGAAGGGGTCATGATACTTTGACATATCAGCAATTTCTGACCCTATGATGAGGATGGCCATGCACTTAGTGACCAAGCTGAATGGATAGGAGAGGTGGACACAGATCAACAAGTCCTGGTTAAACGTTTGCCAAAAAATCTTAGAAGGAACCATCTACAACCTCTCAGTGTTCATAGCAGAGGAGATCATCAGTGCTATGCACGTCAGGGAGAAGATCATGTTTGGTAATGTCCTCCTTACCATCATGTTTTTAGAAATTGGAGTGCCCGATGGGCTAGACAAATTTGTATGGGAGTACCCAGATGAGAACCCCTCCCCGACCAAGAGATTTGAGAAATATACTTGTGACACCATGACAACCACCCACAAGGCGCACCTGGAGAAATGGTACAAGTGAATGCGTGATGCATTTGGGGCTGAGTGGAGGATACCAAACAATTTCTAGTGCTAGTGCAAGGAGAAGCTATGAGTTTTCTGTATACCAACATTTTTGCATTGGCAGGTTCTCCTTGACAGATGGGACCAAGATCCCATGGTGTAAATTACCCTTCTCTTTCACTGCTCAATATTTCCAAGCAGGGGTCAACCACTTCAAGGAGGCCAAAAGACTAAGGTTCAACCTCAGCGAGGTGGACCAAGACCACCACGAGCTACACAAAAAGCTAGTATACCCCAAGAAGCACACTTATGTGGAGAAGTATGTCTCCCATGAGGTGCATATGATAAAACCTGTGATGCTACCAATTGCTGGAAGGACCACATAAGGGTATACCTATGCATTAGGCCCAAGTATGAGAAAGGTTCCTATGTGGAGAATGATGTCTCCATCCCAGAAGACCCCACCATGAGAAAGAAGGTCATGCCAAGGAAGAGGGAGAGAGAGGAGGCACCAGAGAAGAAGGTAGCAAGTGTACAAGCATCACAATCGGTGGCATACAGGAGTAGGTGTGAGGCCAAGCACATATGCATGGAGGAAGAAGTCCCCCATTAAGGAAAAAGAAAATACACCTGAGGAAGAGGTGCCAGAGCAAGAAGAGCCCCCTACAGAAGAAGAGTCACTGAGGAAGGAGTCACCTACTGAAGAAGATGAGAAGGAAGAATCCCCTATACTAGAGTCACTAGTTAGGAAGAAGTGAAAGGTAGTGGAGGAGGTGGACTCAGAAGAAAAAGAGATCCTAGAAGCCTACAGAGGAGAAAAGGATGATGATGAGCATGAAGAGGCTCAGGACCATCCTATGTATGATGTACATGACTCAGATGAAGGAAATGAAGAAAAGGATGGGGAAGAAGAAGGCACTCAAGGAAAAGGGGAGAGTGAGGAGGTGAACACCAAAGATCAAAGGACCCCAAGCCTCACCAAGGAGAAGATAGAAGATGCCACAGAAAGGGAAGTAGTGGGCATAATAAAGGATTTGGTGGAATAGGAGGTAGAGCACAAGCATTGATGAAGTGCTCAAGGAGATAGAAGAGGAAAGCATGGGAAAAGAATATGGAAGCATGGGTGGAGACCCCAGCTTAGTGGTAAGCTTTCCTAAGGTAGCGTGCATAGGGGGAAAAGGTGTGGTAGCAGTGCAGGAATGGGGAATGAATTATATCAATGATCTAAATAAGGTACTACACACGTGCTTCCAAAGTACCATGCCTATAGACCAACTCCTTGCATGGTCTTCATTTGAAGAAGAAGGCATGTACCCATGAACAAGGAAGATGTTATCTTGGGATTTTGAGTCCCATGTTGATGAGCCTAAGTTTGAGGTCAGCAAAGGGGCACTGATGAAGATACCAGAGACCAAGGGAGTGAACCCCCTGATAAACACTCAATAGTTATCTGATGAGAAAGTCTACAATGCACTCAACAAGGTATCGGTGGAGGTTGAGGTGAGACTCTTCAGAAGGAATGATAGGGTAAGGTTCCTGGAGGGAGAGATGGAGAAGAAGAATGAAGAGATCATTGAGAAGAGAAAGGATCTAAAGTAGGAGGAGTTGATCAATGCATAGTTAAGGTGTGAACTAAGGGAGGAAAAGGTGAAGGTGTGTGAGGTCTACAAAAAGATAGAGATGATTACAGATGCCATTATCTTGAAGCATCTAGACTTGGCCCCTGCCTAAGCAAGAAATACGAGTCAACCTTGTAATGCTTGGAATACTTAACCTGCATCTTTACCATGGAGAGGCGGCTACTCACACTAGAATCGATAGAAGAGGCATTGAAATGCCAAAAGGAGGAAGAGAAGTAGAAGATTTGGGAGAATTTCACTCAGTATTCCAAGCTCCTTTCCACTGTGAAGACCACCACATGAATGGCTGAGGCCATATATGATAACTGCTGACAGAGACAGGGTAACAAGTATACTAGTTGCTACACATGAGGTGGATCTGAAATAATTCTAGGAGAAGAATAAGGGAAACAGGGTGGAGTGGGATAAGATCCTAGCCTGAAGTTGACAAGAAGATGGAAGCAATCGAAACCTCTGGACCAAATTTATTATTTGGTATCAGGGTGGGTTACATATCTAGTTATTATTATGTAGAATTAGAAGAAAATGAAGGTATAGTTGTGTCTCTCCATCACCATTGCAGATAATATTTTATTGATGTGTGAGAGTAGTCTTATTGGTTTTATGCGAATCATCTAAAAATGTTACCTTAGTAAATTTATAGTTAAATTTACCATGGATTCATTAGCCTAGCCTCTTTCATCAATCTATGACTACATTATATAGATCTAATCTGTTAGCCTACAGATCTTTATTTTTCCATGGGAACAAGTTTATTTCTACATGTGAAGACAACATTTTGACATCCATTTCTACTCGCAACCCCATGTGTAAATATGAATCCATTTGAATTTACTACCATTCTATGTCATTGCAATGATATTGGTTTTGTAATAAAAGCATGGTTGACCCATCATGTGCACTGGTAGAATTACATGGTGTTGATCATCTCTATACTCAAAGGTATATTCCCACACCAATTATGATCCATAAAATAGAAGAAATTCCAGGAATAGTGTCTTCTTCTAGATCCAACGATTACGTATTCTGTAGACCTCAGCGTTTCTATGGAAGCTAGATGTCAGTTTGTATAGATCTACGTTTCTAAAAATTGAAATAGTTGGAGAAAGATATCTCAAGATAGGGATTTGAAATTTTTGCATGAAATATCCAATTTATGTTGTTTTGTGGAGATATTCTATGCTCATTTTCACTTCTTTCCCTCGTCAGGTCAGAAAATAACTCCTATGTGACCAAGATATTTATTATTATTTATTGAGTTTTGTTTGTTTTTTATATCTAGTAGTTGGTTAAGGTTTTATTCATTATTTTAGGAGTAGTAACATGTTCTTAAGTCTATTGTGGGTATAGGTTTTTTAATATATTAATGGTATAGATAGTCATCTAGTAAAATTAGTGTCTATTGTCATCATTTTTGTTGTTATTGTCATTGTAATGTCAAAAATAGTTTTTTTAATGTTTATAGTTCATTAGTATTGTCAATCAAAAGAGTCAATTCATTATTTTCATGGTATTGTCATTTTGTGTTGTCAAATAGTCTTTGTGTATTGTAAGATGGAAATCCAAGATTAAAAGTGTCGAAAAATTGTCAAAAGTACTAAAAAAAATATGAACATTGTGAAATTCAAATAAGTGATTTTAGGTGTTTGGTATCATGGTGTCATGAGTCAATGTTAAAATATTGTAAAAATATTTTTTTTCCCTTACAGATGCATTTTTGATGTTACCCGACATCCAATTTTTTGGGAGAATAAGATGAATAATATTATAGTTCTAATGATATTTTTGATGATTTCAAAGAAGGAAAGTGTTCTTGGCTTTCGGGGGCTACCCCGAGACCCTGCAAAGGGTGGTGCCCCTTGACCCCATTGGGGGATGTTGCCCCTTGACCCTCGCTTTGGAATTTCAGAACTAAAGAAAAGTTTTTTTGGGAAGATACATCAATAAAAGGTGGTGCAAATTTGAGAACCATGTTCCAATTTGCTGAGTAAGTAGTGATACTGATGGAGGAACAGAGGCAATTAGAGGAAGGAGGTCAATCAATGACCTCTCACCAGCCGTAAGCGATGGGGCAACACAATAGTGTTGTGGCATTTCATTTTATAAGTTGTGTGTTTACATTTCTACAAATAAGAACAAATGAATTTATACCTATTCATCTATTGTAATAAGTGAGCTCCTGCATGAACAATATTTCCTACATTTTCCCTTGATGTTAGAACATTGCAGAATATCAGAAGCACCAATGTAAGTTAATTTGTGGATCTTGAAAAGGTGTTGTGGAAGATCCAGAAAACCACATGAGGTGGACACTTGATGGTTCCTATCACGTTAAGGTTTGTGGTAAAATTGTTTAAAACCATGGAAGGAGAGTGCCTTTCTTTTGATCAAGGTAATGAGCCAAGTTGGGCATGCCACATGGGTGAGCATACTACAGATAAGCATGTGAATATTTTTTTACCATGTCAACATTAGGGGGGTGTAGATTGGGAATTAATAATGTTAACAATATGGGAATGAATGTTACAAATATATAGTATGACATTATTAATAAATTGTAATATTATTAATAATGAGTTTATAGAACTCATATTAATAATATAGTTGTAATAGTTAGTATTAGTATTTGGGTCAGTTGTGAGAACAACTCACGTAGCTATTTTGGTGTGTGAGATGATCATAGGGGATAAGTCTTGAGAGATTCATGGAGAGAGATATGAGAAAGATTGAAGATGATAAGACTTGACTCCTACCTTTATAGGAGATCAAACATTTGTAAAATGTATTATCCATCTCTAGATGAATACAACATCCTAGATGAATTTTATATAGTATTTTTATATTATGTGTTTTTGTTATTGTGTTAGATTATTTCTAATAATCTGGACCAAATTTATTATTATAGATACGTTGAACACTAAGGGTGATGAATTGAGATTTAAAGAGGTGAGCGCTTTAGTGGGTGACCTACTCGAGTAGGCGTAGGGTGAAGTGGATGCCTATGAGAAGATTGAGGCAACAATGATGAAGGAGTTTCCACTCCTCTTATAACAATAGTAGAATTTCCCATTCTTAAATTCTTAATTCCTCCATTCTTCCATTATTTCATTCTTCAATCAACTTATACGAGTCCCACCATTTTTTATTCTTTGGGGAAGCAAGATGTTTAAAAGGATGGAGAACAAGCTTAGTGTGGGGTGATGTTGGTCCTTGAATTATTGGCTAAATACCAAAAGGCACGCACTCACAGGAGCAATAAGAAGAAGGGCACATAGGGAGAAGCATGCATGAAAAAGAGATTTAAGAAGGGTTTAGGAGATACCAGGGCACATGTGGGGAGATAGTACACATGATCTAAGGACTTATCCATATTCAGAGTTCTGAAGGCACTTGAGGAAAAATGTGACTTGACTAGATGTGCTGAGTGGATAAGGTGTTAGCCTGGAACCTTGGAGGTCAAGAAAATGATATTTCATGCATGGACTATTATTATAATATGTAATTATAGGGAGTCGAAGGTTCACAAGGGGATAAGCATACACCATTGGAGGAGCACATTGACACTTAACATGCGATCTATTCTAGAGACAAGGCATGGTGGTGGATCCTGAACCTATATATAAAGATGCTTTGGAGAAAGAAAGAAAACCCGATGAAGACAAAAGGTGTGGGATCAAGAGGGAATGTATCAAGAGTATAATGCTGCAGTCTAAGGTTTAGAGAACTAGTGCTAAGGTTTATAAGGAGTGTAGTAGGCCTCTGTATGGTGTTAAAGTTTCTAGTAAGGGATGAATGTGGGGGCATAACTATAAATCTTGATATATGAGTTAGATCTTTATTTTAACATATATTGTATGGGATAGTTCCTTGGTGATTATTGTATTCAGCTTGGCATGGCCATTTGATTGTAATGTGGTTATTTATCACTCTTGATATATATATATATATATATATATATATATATATATTCATTTTGGATATCTTGTTCATGAGTGCAAACCCTAGTGTCATTTCTTCATACTATGAATCAGATCTGTTCTTCATAATCCATGTTGTGTTGTTTCTCTAATTTTCATGTATGGGTATAAGGCTATGGTAGCTCATGTTGTGATTTTACATGAATATCTATGTTTTTGCAACTAATCCTTTAACAATGGAAATATCTTCTCACAATGTTCACATAAAGGAGGGTTTTGACACCCACACATGTCTCTTGTGAGCACCCAGTGCCCATTAGGTGATAGGTCGACGTGCATGGGGTTAGAAAGTTGTACTAAGGGTACATGAAAAATGACTACAATACTTTTCCAAACCTAGGTAACCTAATAACCTCTAATCTTACCCCATTTCAAGTTTATAAATATAGGCCTTCCCCCTATTTCAAACAAGGTTTTTAAAAATAAGAAGTTTTAGAAGTATGGTGAGAAGTCATAACAAATATATGATATTATAGCTTCCCACTTTCCATGACATCACCATAATTCCCTTGTGATGCCACTTGTATCACTACAACATCCTCATGAATTTTTTGGTTCTCTTAGCAAGTCTAACCCCAAAATTACCATTTATTGGCACAAGTTCATTTTGATTTGATTAGATCAATAACTTCTTTATACATCAACATTTAAAAGTTATTATTATTTATCAATTTTTACATGTTATCTATTTATCCTTCAGTTATATAATTTTATCTTATCTAACTGGGGTTTACATCCATGAAAGGAAGGTAACACTTCTTGGAAATGACTTCGTTAGGAAACCCCCACATATACCATCTAATCCATTTTCTTCTTAGTTTCCTCTATTTTACATTTCTATCCAACTCACAACAGAGATCAATCACCTTTAGCACTCATATCCACCATATCACATTTGAGGTACCTTAAACCCTCCATCATTTGAGGTTGTTTGATTTATTTTTTTATCTAGCTCACTAATCTAGACAAGGAAAAAGAAAATTCAATCAACAATATGATTTCATCACAAAATATATTTATCCAACAATGTATATCTTCACCAAGCCCTTCCACCGGTTCCACACCTCCCCTAAGAAATACCGTTACTTCCTTGTCTACTTTTCTTGTCTCTTCATAGGTACAAACAACTCCATTGAGTTCCATAGTCTTATCTACTGTCATATCTTTATGACAATTTACTAGTCCCATTCAAAACATAACCATGTCTACCCCTACAACTACACTACTAGTTAATACTAGTGTCATCACTAGTACTCACCCTGTTTCACAACACATACCATAACCATCACAATGGTTAATCTCCATACCAAAATCTATACCTTTTCAAAATATTCCACAACACAATATCTGACAAAAAAATATCCTAGAACAAATCCCATCCTTTGCTGCCAATGCCATATCCTTCCAACAATCACTCATATATTCACAACCACTTACCCATGCATCCATGCCATTGCAGTATCAGTACATACAACCCTTTTAAACTTTAGCTTCCCAAAAAAGTTTTCCATCTCAACAAAATATCCCACAACAAAACATCCTTTATCAACAAATTATACCAAAAAAATATATCCCACAATAACATATACCTCAATAATACATCCCACAATATAACATCTCACAAAAAAATTCCCCTTACCAATAGAATATCCTTCAATAGAACATTCCCCAATTAAACATTCCCTACCAACAAGGCATTCTTCAATAGTATCAGGCATACTCACAACCTTACCCATCTCTATTCCAACCCAGCTCATCTTGGTAGCAACAAACTCAACCCAATCCTCTTTAATCACTTTTGAATCATATATCTAGTCTCGAAGCAACTTCATCTTCATCCAAGAGTGTGCCCTCCTATGATAAAATTTTTAATGAGCCCATTCATCCTTCAGTGATGTATAAATCCTATCCACCTCACTGGGAACTTTCAAAGTGTATCAGTTTTTACAGTGAGGAAGATCCCTAACAACACATCCATGCCTTTTTTCACACATGCTATCTAATAGCTCAAGACCTCATGCTGAGAACCTTCCCCATGTCCGTTTCTAGTCTTGCCTTAGATTGGTATAATAAAATTCCACAATATTCCCTATTATCATTTTCACAACTTGACTAACATTTATTGGAACACTTTTCCATAACATAGCCCGCAAAGTTACTATCAATGATCTATATGTCATTAAACAATTCGAAGATGAATCTATCGATGAATTTGTCACCCGCTGAAGAGGTATAATTAATCAACTATCCTTTTCATTGCTATAAATAGAGTTAATCAAAGTGTTCTTCCATGCATGCACAAAACATATGTCATCCACATTACAAATCCAATCATTTCAAACTTTTTATGAGGCTTTTACCATGGCCCGTAATTTGGAATTGCGAGCTTTAGAAGATGGTCGAGTTAAGCTTCGTTTTAAGAAACCAAAAGTTAAGTTTCCATCCAAGACATCATCCAACTACAATAAGTCCAAAACATCCACAAATTCCATCGTAGTTAAATCTTTCCCCAAGGAAAATACCACTACTGAATGTTCCCATCAACAACATAGTTATACACCTATAAGAGAGACTTATAACACAATTTTTGACAAACTGCTTTTTGCCAATATCATATCTCTCCTACCTATGTGGCCCTTTGACACATCAATATCTAAACCCATTTGGTTCCAAGATAATGACTATTGCAAATACCATAGGGTTAATGGATATGACATTGAAAGGTACCACACGTTTAAGAACGTACTTCAAAATTTGATTGACAAGGGTGAACTCCACTTAGACATTCCGAATGCACCCCCAAATAAAAATAACGACTTATTTAAGAAACCTTTTCTGAACCATTCCTCATCTTCTGATCAACCAAAAATAAATACTATCCACACTATCAATACAATAACCAAGGTAGAACCTATCCCTAAATCTAGCTTGTTACCAATCAAATCAAAACCTGTAGAACAAACACTAGTATCCAATGAACTTAAAACTCAAACTATTAAATCCTTTCATGCTAAAAATATCACTGGAGCTATCCCCACGTCCACGTCACATGATATTATTGAGTCTATTCCTGTTCCTTCTATGCCTTCTAAAAATATGACTAAGGCCCCAAATGATAAACAACCCAAAACACCTTTTACCTCAGATAAATCCAACTTTGCTGCATCTTCATCAACCACACCTGGTTCATGCAAAACCACAAAAGGGCCTCATAAATAGGGTACTGTCTAGGTCTTCAAAATCCGTGAATATGTCCTTCTAGATCAAAACCATTTATGAGGATCTCAACCCCTTATAATTTCAGGGGAAAAAACTACCTATTGACTGCTACATTAAGCTCATTTCATGCACATATTGCAAAGTCAAACTATCCTGCACCACTGCTCTACCGCATGAATCTATACTAGGTCCTCACCCTTTATCCATCACTCATCCTAAATATCCACACTAATGGCTTCCCTTAAGAGGTCATCATCTTCCATCTATTATGACACCTAGAAAGCCTCCACAAATGACAAATAAACAACCTTTAATTAAGACATCTATCTCACTCCTTCCCGAGAAGAATATAGATAGAACCTTGTCCCCATCTACATCTACACCAAAGGGTCATTACACCACCATCTTAGATGGCTTCCTACAATCATAACTTATTACATTACCACCTCCTAATCCATCTGATCATAGAGGATGGAAACCCGCCTAGTATGACTTCAATGTTTTCTATGATTACCATAGAACATAAGGCCATTCTATAAAGGATTGTAGATATTTTCACTTAAAAATCCAAGAAATTGGTAATCCACTCTTCCTTCCTTCTCAATCAAATGCAACACCAAAATCAACATTGTCATCATCAAATTTTGAAAATCCACCCCTGAAACACCTGCTCATCAACTTGACGCCGTATACATCACTACTTGTTCATAAAATTATGAAAACAAGTCATGTGAGTCTAAGAAAGGTAAGACTTTCATCACTATACCTCCACTTCCCGAATTATCAACTTCATCTGAAAAACCTAAGGTATCTATTCCCTTAGCTCCTAAAGTTTTTAATCAAACACCATCACCCATAACCAAAAACTCAATAAAAGTGGAAACACCCCATTTCACTATGGTCTACAAGGTTGTTATCAAGTAACTATACCAATCCCCCGATAGGTGTCACTTTATGAAATAGTCCAAACATTGCCTTTTCACAAACAAGCTATGATAGAAGCCCTTCAATCCATAACTGTACCAGCCAATGATCCAGTTCCTTTCATAAACTTCGTGGGTGCTCTTAAAGCATTCACCATTATTTAATTCAAATCATTTGAAATTCCCTCTCTCAGACCAGAGGAACACGACCTACCACTCTTCATCACTACTCAGATCAATGACATCTCTATAAAGAGGGTCATGATTGACAGTGGTCCCACCATTAACATCATATCATCCCTTTCTTTTGACCAAATCAAGCTACCCAACACCATTATCACTTAAATATTAGTTTTACTACGATCCTTCAATGACACTATCACACCCACGTTAGGTACTATCATTCTACCACTTGAAGTTGGCATCAAAACCCTACTAGAGATCTTCTACATTATATAAGGAGAGTTTCAATAAAATATGTTGTTAGGAAACCCTTGAATATGCACTATGTGCTGCGTTCCTTCCACCCTCTATCATTATCTTAAATATGAACACAAGGGTCAGACCTTCACTGTCCCCGCCGATTCAAATCCATTCACTGAATGTTACATGATGTATCACCCAAATGACATCCTTGTACCTAAATCCACATCTGAGTCATCTAATGAAGCATCTAATAGCACATCTATCCCTTCTTCCAAGCTACCAGATGATTCCTCTCTAAGTGAGGATGTAAAACATCGTACACTCAGAAAATACTGTCTCCTCATGCTCAAATCTATCCCTTCACCCAAAACATAAGGACGTCCTGACAAATAACCCACATATGACCTTAATGTAGGAGATTTCATCTCCTATGGTACTTTTTATCTCAAAATAAACCTCATCTATGAGGGAATCGATAATCCTCTATCCCATGTTGTCAATCCATGCCACGCCATGCCATTCACATTAAATTTTGGATCCCTCGACAATCCAAACTTTTCCCATATGTATCTTCATTTCTGTGTGTAAAGAGGTTTTGGCCTCGAGAATTATGAACAAGGAACCCATGATTAACCCATCTTATATTACCTTAAATCCTATGAAAAAAGTAGCTTAGGTTATAAAAATTCTAGCTCTGAAGTATGCAAATCCACCACATCCCAACTTGCCACATCCATTTCCGAACTAGAACCATCATCACCAAAAAAACCTGAAGATCATATGGACACAAATTACATCGTATCCATTCCACATAAATTTTAAAAAAAATCAATGCTATTTCTTTAGGGCCACTTACTTATCAATCCAATTACTCCATGAAATCATTACCCTTTGTTTGGCTAGAAATGGTTGATGAAGATTTACCTATTGTAGATAACCTCTAGTGTCAGGATGACTAGGATATCCTTTCCCACATGGGATATAAAGACTTTTTCTTTAGAAATCCCTACCATCTGACACACCAAATCTTCTTAATGAATCCACCCTTGACATTAACTTAGGTACCCCACAGGATACTCATATAGTTAAGGTCGGTCAATCCTTAAGTCCATAAGAACTAGATGATTTCATTTCATTCTTAGAAAAATATTACCAAGCCTTCGCTTGGTCATACAGTGATATGCCCAGAATTGATCCTAACATTGTTGTACATAATATAGTCACATATCCTGATGTTAAGATAGTTAAACAAAAACTCCATAAAATACATCCCCGTATAGCTCTCCTTGTTAAGGAAGAGTTATAACACCTTTTATTTTCCAAATTTAACATACCCATTGATTACCCACAATGGGTCTCTAATGTATTCCCTGTAACTAAAGAGTAAGGTAAAATACGAATCTATATAGACTTCATGGATCTCAATATCATCTATCCCAAGGATGATTTCCCTCTTCCAAACATAGATCAGCTTGTTGAACTAATAGCTAGAAATGAAATGCTTTCCCTCATGGATGTATTTTCTAGTTATAACCAAATCCTTATTTCTCCCAACGATCAACACAAAACCTCTTTCATCACCCCTTGGGGAGCCTTATGCTACCTTGTCATGCCATTTGGTCTAAAAAATGTAGAGGCTACTAACCAAAGAGCATACATCTTTCATGACATTATCCAAAAAATTGTTGAAGACTACATCGATGACCTTATAAGAAAATCCAAATCATGGAAAGACCATCTTGACGCCCTTTAATCAATCTTCACTCATCTCATCTAGTTCTATCTTCATCTTAATCCTGTGCAGTGTGTTTTTAGTGTTCTCACTAGTAAATGTTTAGGATTCATCATATTATCCAAGGTATTGATGTGGACCCGACAAAGGTTACAGAAATCATTGAAATTCCTCCACCATCTAATCTCAAACAACTATGTAGCCTCCAAGGAAAATTGTAGTTTCTGACTGCTATCAACTGTTTCACCATCTACTCTGTAAATATGTAGAGTTTCAATGGGATTCTGGTTGTCAAAAATCATTCAATGAAATCAAACAATATCTATTATCACCCCCTATGCTTACTCCACCTCATGAAGGGGAGCCATTTTATCTATACATATCCACTTTAGAGCATTCTCTAGGAGCTATGCTCACCCACCATGATAGTCAAGGTCATGAACATGCTGTATATTACATTATCTGCACACTCCATGAGTATGAAACATGCTACCTTGAAGCCGAAAAACTATATTGTGCATTATATTTCCCCACCTCAAAAATTTGACATTATCTCCTCAATCATAAGACATATGTTGTCACCAGTTTTAATCCACTTAAAACCATGTATTCCAAACCTTATCATCATGACCGCATCACTTGATGGCTTATGCTCATGACTGAATTCGACCTTGAAATTATATCATAGAAATCTATTAAAGGTTAGGACATTGTATAACAACTCGCTGAAGAACCCCTTCTAGATAATCAAATTCCTCATGAACACTTCCCTGACAAATCATGATAAACCTTGTGTAATTATGTTTAAGCCATGTCAAAACCTATTCTACTTTTGATATTATTATGCATGATGGACAAATACATACTTTATATTTACTATTTTACTATGTTTATGGGAAATTGTTGTGTGTACTTATGATGTTTCACCTTGTTAATTCTTGTGCATAAAAGGCTTGAATATGATATGGATAAACATTAATTATGTGTGTAAAAAGTGCATATGTTGAATTGTTATATTGAGCAAAGGACTTGGTATATACACTGGCGCAAGACTCTATTTTTATGTGATAGCGCAGGAATCTGGTTCGTGTGTTGGCGCAGGACTCTCATCCTTGTCGATCAAGCATCCATTCTCATCAACTTGATCCCTCAAAGCTCGAGTGACACAAGCACACATGCAGATAACTTAGATTCTGGAATTCCAGCTGGCAACATCATTTTCTACCAAGAATCATTGCCATTTATCAATCAACATTCAAGCCACAAGAAGAGTGAAACAATAATGACTGAAGACTCACCATCACTTCAGTTTCTTCAATCAATTATGATTTGGAGAATCTTCTAGGGGTGATTGACTCCTTCAAGGAGTCAATCACGGATCCCCTCTTCAGTTATTGTAAACGCTTCAAGATCAAACACCTACGAATTGTTCCCACCATTAATGTATTACCAAGAATCAAGGGAATTGTTTAGTTCAAATAGTTAGTTAGATTTAGAATTAGTCATTCAGAATAACTATGTCTCATGGAGAGACTAGGACTCTTTTTGTATAAAAGAGAGAATGTAATTAGAGTTAGAGGTTCCATATTTTCAGTTGTAGCAACATATTTTGAATTCAATAAAGATCAAATTCAGGAGTAAGTTTATTTGTCTAGAAGTTTGGTACAAACCTGATCGAGGGGCAGGAGCAAGGGCCACTCCTACCCAATGAGAGGGAGATTCATTCTTACTTTCTTGCTTTGTTCTTTAACAATTGTTGTTACCAGTTTACTATTTCTTTCTGAATGCAATGCAGTCTTTAATGTTAATGTTTTAGTTAACTTTCATTTCTGCTTTCAATTCCAATACTTTAATTTCATGCATTTCATTTGTAATCATGATCAGTTCAATAAATTCTTAGTTTTAAGATAGAAACCCATGTTGAGATTGTGTTCCTATTGTTCCCTTTGTTGCAAACAGCTATTGAATGCCACCTTAGATTGACAGATTAAATTGATTAAAGTACGAGCCCCAATGACACTGGTCACTTTTTGGCACCATTTCCAGGGGAACAAGGTGTCATCAAAGGTTAAGGTGCTAACTAGAAGATATTGCGAGGGTGTCTGGTAAGTTTCCATTTAGAAAGTTCATTTCCATAACTCTTTCTGTAAAAAAAGAATCAGGAGACTTTGTAGTGACAACAAGGATCCCCTGGAATGAGTATGTGGAACACACACAACCAAGTTCAGTATCAATAGTTAGGGAACCACTTTCAGTATGTTAGGATTGCATGTTTAGACCTAGAGACCATAGAGGAAGATTTATTAGGATAAACCTTCAAACCCCCCTCCAAATTGACCTGTGGAACAACCTATTGCTCAAAACAGGATGGCTGACCCCAAAAATGGATGGGGATAATGGTGTAGAAAATCCACCAGGAAGAACATTTACCTATCCTATCTGGTTGGATCCTAATGATCAAGCTCCTATGAAAAACATATCCCCTTCAATTTTTCCAAACTTCTGGGGGCTAGTTTCAGAGGACCCTGATCAATTCCTTTTTGAATTTAAGGTTTTGTGTCAAACTTATGACTACACTGTTGATGGCCAAAAACTTAAACTTTTTCCCTCTACCTTAAAAGATGCAGCTATGAGATGGTTTATGGGGTTGACCCCAGATTCCATCAATACATGGGAAGAAATGGAATGAGTTTTCCTGGATAAATACCAGGATTACTGTCGAGTAAGGGATAGGAAAGAAGAACTCTTCTGAATTCAGTAGAAAGAGGATGAAAGTGTAGAAGACTACCTAGACCGGTTCCTTTTTCTTCATAGAAGGTGTGGAGATGGCCTAGACATTAACCTACTCAAAACCTTATTTCTCAAAGGATTAGATGATGACACACAAGAAGCATTCAACCTAATGGGGAAGGGAGACATGAACAAGTTAGAGTTCATGGATATCATTGACCTTTGCAGGAATTACTCAAGAACTTGCCCCAATCTTAGGAAACAAAAAGGAAAAATGGCTAATGGGGATCTATCCAAGCTAAGGGAAGAAATTGCAAATTTAAAGACTGACCTCTTAATTCAACTCAACACTACTATGGATAGAGAAAAGGCTAGAAATACAGAACCCTTGTTCATCTACTACCCAAGGTGTAGAGAAAAACATGGACTGAAGGATTGTCCATTAGACAAGATAGAAATTTGTCTTATCTGTGAACTTAAGCATGCCACTGATCAGTGTGGTCTGCTTCCCCTACTAAAGAATCATTTAAAGCAAAACAATCAAGAAGAATCTGAGCTTAACTACATGGGTCAGAGATAGGGAGGAAATTTTTCAGTCCAACCAAAATCAAAACTACAACCAAAAAGCACAATGGGTCCCAAACCAATGGAATGGACCATGGTCATATCCACCCCCTTGGGCCCAACAAGTTCCATAGGAGTGGAGCCCATAGTATGCACAACCAAATTTTTATCAACAACCATGGGCTCCACATCCAAACATTCCACAATACTCACAGTATAATCCTCAGTACCAACAACAGTGGAATGCACCACAAGGGTCTGGACAACAATATTATAATCAACGAAGATCACAAGGTCAACAAGCCCTGTTGGCTGGACCAAGTAATGTTGCCCAACCTGAACAACCTACCCAACCACAGATACCTGCTCAGACTATGGAAAACCCTAAAAATATAAGGCAGGGAAATCCAACATATATGGTAGAAATAGAGAAAAACCATACAGTAAACTCTCTGGATTGCAAGAACATAATGTTGCATTCAGGGAAGGTTACATCTAAACCTTCTTCTCCCGTCATTGAGATCCCTGAAGAAAATGAAGAACTAGAGAAAATGCAGCCTAAGAATGTTGAAGAAACTCAACAATCAGACATTGACATTCCTTTTCCATCTAGACTAGCTGAGAAACAAACTGCCACAGTTCCTGAGAAGCCAGAGTCAGAATTAATTCAAGGACTGAGGAAGTTAAGTATTGGCATTCCTTTGCTACAGGATCTTAAGGATATTCCTGAATTAAACAAAACCATTAAAGAGATTTGTTTCAAGACTCCAGGGAGAAGGAAGAATCAACCAAAAACCATTCATGTTGATGGGAAACTTGCTAGCATCTTAGAAGGAACTAATCCTCCTCCTAAGTATGGGGATCCTGACAGTCCTATTGTAACTGTTTGCATAGGAAATGTCCAAATCCCTAATGTCCTCATTGATTTAGGAGCTTCCATAAATGTCATGACTACAGATACTCTTGTCCACATTGGCACTCCCTGAACCTCAGTCAACACATATCATCTTGCAAATGGCAGATCAGTCAGTGAATAAACCCAAGGGAATAATAGAAGATGTTACTATTACAATTGAGTCCTGGGACTATGCGGTAGATTTCATTATAATCAAAACAAAGAATAGAAATATTGGTTACCCCATAATCCTAGGACGTCTGTGGTTAGCTACGGCTGCTGCCCTCATTGACTGTAGGACAGGAAATATGGTCATTACCAATGGTCAAGATTCCAAGAAATTTTCACTATACCCTGCAGCTAAACCATTTGCCACAGACAACAAACATTGGTCTAACGATGACTCTGATGGTTCTGAGGATATCATCTCCTCTCTTTCCATGGTAGTAATTCAAGAACACTCAGATCAGATTCAATGTGACTACCATGACACTGATTTTGTACATTTTGAGTCCTGTGCCTGAGTCCTATGCTAGGTTCATTCCAAGTCCTGTGCTCAACTCAGGCACTGATTCTTGTGCTAGTCCGATGCTGCAACTTACTGAAATCAAAAATGACTTCATGGATGAGAATAACCAGCCCATTATTTTTCCATTTGCGAGGAACATAGATTTAACAGAATGCTTATTTCAAAACATAACCTCGGTGCACAGACTTCTACCACATAAATGTCCATTAAATGCACTTCTAAGAAGATATCCAGAGGTCAATTCAATTCAACCTGATACAAAACAATTTCCTGTTCTTCCTGGAAGAACTCTGACAGTAAACAACTGGTTGAATGATGAAGAGGAAAACACATTGTTTGAACTCCTCTTCTCTCATCCCCAAGAGTTTTCTTGGGAATACAATGATATGAAGGGTATACATCCTAGCATCTGTACACATCACATTTACACCACTGAGGCCAAACCAGTCAGGAAACCTCAAAGAAGGATAAACCCAACACTTAGAGACATTGTTAAGACTGAAATTGAAAATCTCTTGAATGTAGGTTTTATTTATCCAATTTCAGACAGTCAGTGGGTTTTTCCTTTGGTCACAATACCTAAAAAGAATAGGAAATGGAGATTTTTTGTGGACTATAGAGAGTTGAACAAGGCCACTCATCGGGACTATTTCCCATTACCGTTTATTGATCAGGTCCTGGATAACTTATCAGGTAAAAGATACTTCTCATTTCTGGATGGATTTAGTGGATACAATCAGATCACAGTAGCTCCTGAAGACCAAGACAAGAAAATGTTCACCTATCCTTGGGGGACCTTTTCTTACAGGGTGTTTCCTTTTGGGTTATGCAATGCCCCAGCCACTTTCCAAAGAGCCATGTTAGCTATCTTCTCAGACCTCACTCATGATTGTGTAGAAATTTACATGGACGATTTTACAGTTTATGGGGAAACATTTAAGGAAGCAATCAGTAATTTGGATAAATTTCTTGCTCACTGTGAAAAACATCAGCTATCCTTAAACCATGAAAAATGCTTGTTCATGATGGAACAAGGTATAGTTTTAGGTCATCATGTTTCAATTGAAGGAATTAAGGTTGACCCAGATAAGGTAAGCATCATTGTGAAGTTTCCCTCACCCACCAATCAAACTGAGGTAAGAATTTTTCTCGGTCATGTTGGTTATTACCATAGGTTCATCTCATATTTTAGTAAAATTTCTTCTCCATTGTTTTCTCTACTAACTAAAGATTCTGAGTTTGACTGGACAGAAGCATGTCAAAGAGCCTTTGATGTGATTAAGGACAAACTGATCAGTACTCCAGTGTTGAGAGGTCCCAACTGGGAGTTACCATTCCACATTCAAACAAATGCCTCCAATGAAGCAATAGGTGTTGTCCTGGGACAACAAGAGGAAGGAAAACCCATGCATGCAATTTACTATATTAGTAAAAATATTTCTCCTGCTGAGAAAAATTATACAACTGAAAAATAATTCCTAGTTGTGGTATATGCAATAAATAAGTTTAGACATTATATTACAGGATATGAAGTCATTGTACATACTGACCACTCTGCCATTAAATATCTCATGAATAAACCTTTGGTTCATGGCAGAATTGTCAGATGGTTATTGCTACTACAGGAATTCAATATTAAAATTGTTGATAAACTAGGGAAGTCAAATGTTGTGGCTGACTTCCTCTCCAGGCTCACAACTTCAGAAGAAGATGAACAAGTCAGTGATGACTTTCCAGATGAACATTTGTTTGCACTATCTACTACCTCTCCTTGGTATGCAGACATGGCTAATTACTTAGCCACAAGGAAGTTTCCAAACTTTTTCACACCCAAGCAAAAGAAGCAATTAATTAAGCAGAGTGTGATGTATACTTGGTTGAATGGAATCTTATTTAAATGTGGTCCTGATCATGTGTTATGCAGGTGTGTTGCTGAGAATGAAATATTTGATATCCTATGGGCATGCCATGATGAACCATCAGGAGGCCACTATTCGGTGCAAAGAACCATTCATAAAATCCTGGGATCTGGATACTATTGGCCTTCCTTGTTCAAGGATGTCAAGAAGTATGTGTGGAGGTGTGATAAATGCCAAAGAATGGGGAAACCAACATTTACATCAGAGATGCCCCTCCAACCACAAGTTGTTCTGGAGCCATTTGAGAAGTGGGGTCTAGATTTCATTGGGCCATTCGACCCAACCTCACAAGGTAAGGAGTATATATTAGTTTGTACTGACTATGTTACCAAATGGGCTGAAGTGTAGGCACTGCCACATGCAAGAGATGAGAAGGTTGCATATTTTCTCTATGAACGAATCTTCCAAATATTTGGAGCACCAAGATCAATTGTGTCAGACCAAGGGCCACAATTCATGTCAGGGGTAATCAACTCTTTTGTGGAGACATATCAATTGAAACATAAGAAGTCATCTCCCTACCATCCACAATCAAATGGGAAAGTAGAGGTGACCAACAGAGAATTGGAAAATATACTTACAAAGACTGTGGACATCTCAAGAAAGAATTGGGCTCAAAAGTTACCAGAAGCAGTATGGGCCTATAATACTGCATGGAAAACAACAACAGGGTTTACACCATATGAATTGGTCTATGGTAAGAAACCAATCATGCCCATAGAATTTGAAATCCAAACATTGAGGATTGCATCTGAGGTGGGGATTGAATTGACTGAGGTACAACAAGCAAGAATTATTCAATTGAATGAATTGGATGAGATCAGGCTTCAGGCATTGCAGCAGACTGAGATCATCCAACAACAAAGGAAACTCTGGCATGACAAACAAATCAAGCCAAAGAAGTTTCAAAAAGGAGACTGGGCCTTACTTTTTGATTCAAAATATAAATATTTCAAAGGGAAGCTACATATGAGGTGGATGGGTCCTTACCAAATTGCAGAAGTATATGATAATGGGACCATCCAGTTGATTCCAATTGATGGTGAAAGGAAATTCATGTTGGTTAATGGTCACAGACTGAGGTTGTACCATAAACCAACATCTCGACAAGAGTTTCAGAGAGCAATACAAGAAGATTCAGATCTTCATTGTGTAGGCAAGGTTTCTTTGCCTATCACGATGCAGACCTGAACTATCATCTTCTAGAAATAAAGAGGGGATGATTGAAAACCAGAAATGGAAATCATCTTCCTCTAGAGCATTGGGTGAAAACCAGAGATGGCACCCCATGTTTCGTAAAAAAAAAATAGAGAAGATTGAAAACCAACAATGGTGATCTTCTCTCTCCTAAATTGATCAACAGAAATAAAAAGGTAGTACCACTTACGCATGGAGCATGACATCATGAAAGGTGGTAGAGAGGTGTCACACTTCAAATTTCAAATAACGGTGGAGATTGACAAGCTTTAATATCAAGGTATGCACAATTAATGACCCTTATCATTGTAAGGTTTTAAATTTAAAGTTAAATTGTTCCATCATGTATATTAATTAACCATCTTTTTCCCAAATCATATCACACGTCCTGAAATCCACTCCAAATCCGCCACCCATTAAATGCCATAATGTTTCACATGTGTCAAAGTACTTATCCCATCACCTCAGGATTTTGGCTTGAATTTTCCACATTCGTTCATATCACCTGCATAACAAGGTTGTTCGACATTTGTGCTCTCAATTGGGTTTCTCTCTATCCTGCATCATACTTCTCTTGTGCTATTCCTAGCAACTCCTGCATTACCAGTCCTGTGCTGCTTAATTCTTGCTTCCTCAAACCTAAAATGGGACCCAGACTCAGACATGAGCCTACCAGTTCAGTTGAACTCTTGGCGGATGTGAATTCAGTGGAAGTTTTTGACAAAGCTGGGTGGTTGGATTTTCTCCTGGCATATGAAGAATTCAACATCCCCATGACAGAGGAATTCACAAGGAATATGGAGGAAAGCTACTCAACTGTAAATGGTAAGGAAATACCCTTCTCCCCAACTATAATCAGTCAATTGTCTGGAGTTCCAAATGATGGTTTAGCTATTACTGAGTGGACAATGTACCATGAATTAATTAAAATATTTGCAGTAGGAAGAAGAGAAAAATTACAGTTGGTAGTTGATAGTAAAGGGAAGGAAAAAGGGATCAAAAGACTGAGTATACCAGAACCCTGGGCAGGGGTAGCAAAATGGTTGATTAGATATTTTACTTGTGAAGGGAAGTATGAGATAGTGCTAGGTCCAGTATTGAGGATGCTCATACATTTACGCCATGGCAAGGAAAAACCCCAGTATAAGGTTAATTTTCCCCAATTTCTCTATGAAGCTATCTGTGTGGCCACTGAAAAATTTCACTGGGGGGCAACCTATCTCAAGTTTCAGGGTCTCATTCATTTAATCTGCAAGCATAAGTTTTTGAAAAAGAGAAATGGCATGAGATGGTGGCTTAAATTTCAACAATCATACTCTCCCTCATCCACTTCTAGCAGACCTAGCAAATGTCATCGTACCTCTCATACAGACCCTGTTATCCCTGAATCCCTAGAGGAAAATCCATTGACAAAGGAAGAACATGAAGCAGCTGAAACCATTCAAACATTGGTTAACACTCCACCTGAGTCTCCAACTGAGCCAACTCTTCCATCCATTCCTGAAGAAGGATTGGTTAGGGATAAGGGTAAAGCACCCATGGAGGAAGGAGAACCTAGTTCTCTAGACCCTGATACTTTGTTTGCCCAATGTGTTGTCCTTGTCTAAAGTTTAGTTTGAACTTCAAATGGCTCAGGAAAGGGTTAACCAATTGCAAACATTATTGGATGTGAAGGATGTTGGTTTTTCCCAGCAATTATCTTCTCAAGAAAAATGGATTCAAGAACTGCAGAGTATGGTATCACACCAGGAAGAGGAAACTCTTCAATTACAACATAGGCCCTGCATGAAAAGGAGTAGCAAATATATGTATTGGAAGAATTTGTTACTCAGTTGCAGAAAGAACAAAAGCAGGACCTTCCCTCAAATCATTGTATTGAAGGGGATGACCAAATGGATGGAAGAATGCTACAGTTGAAAAAGGTTGAGGAAGAGAATAAAAGTTTAAAAGAAGAAATTGAGTTGCTAAAACAAAATTTTGTCCATGTTAGTCAGTTGTATGACCAGGTGCTCTCCTACAAACCTCCCTCTAATTTTTATGCCCTGTTCTTAAAAGAACAATTCTTCAAATGGCAAATCAATAGAGCTAGGGTTGGATTGGACATTGAATTTCAAGATCATCAGTTTGTAGGAGCATACATTACTGCAAATGATGTTGAAAAGAATTTATTGTGTGAATTTTATGTGCACAAATTCTTGCTCCCTGAGCAAATAGAAATACCAGTAAATTTGTATGTGGGAGAAGTTCAATTGAGGTCATTTGTTTCGACCCTAAGACATCAAGGTGAGTGGAGAGATCAAAGGGAAATATTTGTACAGTCAGAGTCTACAGTAGGCCTCCTCATGAGGCATGATTTTCCAGCACCACTCATATTTTTCAACAGGTTTAGATCACAAGTGTATTGTCTACGTCTCATAGACAGGTACACTGAAATTCTACAGAATTGTGTCAAGAACTTCTAGGAGCAAGTGATTCCCACTTTTAATGTCAACTTTATTACATCACATCTATGATATCAACTGTTGGCTGAGCCATATAAAAGGAAGGAATTCATTTCACCCACTAATCTCAGGTGGTCTTTAAAAAGGGAAAAAGATGTATGCAAAATTATCCTGGGACTTAAAGAGAAGTGGATTGGAATGCGCTACAGGCCACCTCTTCTTCTTGCACCAATACCAAGATGGAACTCAACTAATGATCAGGTAGAAGATAGTTATACTACCTGGTGAAAGAATGTGGTAGATCACTTTGGGTTTTCTGATACAACAGCTGATGAGACATGGCAGACATTCACAAATGAGTATAATTATTCTAGAATAGTAGAACACCTTAATAGGTAGCACGAGGACCTGCTAAATCTCTAGTTGGGGGGAGGTGATGAGCCCCATTTTTGTCATGATAAACCTTGTGTAATTATGTTTAAGCCATGTCAGAACCTATTCTACTTTTGATATTATTATGCATGATGGAAAAATACATACTTTATATTTACTACTTTACTATGTTTATGGGAAATTGTTGTGTGTACTTATGATGTTTCACCTTGTTAATTCTTGTGCATAAAAGGCTTGAATATGATATGGATAAATATTAATCTTGTGTGCAAAAAGTGCATATGTTGAATTGTTATATGGAGCGCAGGACTTAGTATATATGCTGGCACAGGACTCTGTTTTGTGTGATAGTGCAGGACTCTGGTTCATGTGTTGGCATAGGAATCTCATCCTTGTTGATCAAGCATCTAGCTCATCAAAACCCGATCCCTCAAAGCTCGAGTGACACAAGCATGCATGCAGATAACTTAGATTCTGGAATTCCAGCTGGCAACATCATTTGCTACCAAGAATCATCGCCATTTATCAATCAACATTCAAGCCACAAGAAGAGTGAAACAATAATGACTGAAGACTCACCGTCACTTCAGTTTCTTCAATCAGTTATGATTTGGAGAATCTTCTAGGGGTGATTGACTCCTTCAAGGAGTCAATCATGGATCCCTCTTCAGTTATTGTAAATGCTTCAAGATCAAACACCTACGAATTGTTCCCGTCATTAATGTATTACCAAGAATCAAGGGAATTGTTTAGTTCAAACAGTTAGTTAGATTTAGAATTAGTCATTCAGAATAACTATGTCTCATGGAGAGACTAGGACTCTTTTTTTATAAAAGAGAGAATGTAATTAGAGTTAGAGGTTCCATATTTTCTAGTTGTAGCAACATATTTTGAATTCAATAAAGATCAAATTCAGGAGTAAGTTTATTTGTCTAGAAGTTTGGTACAAACCTGATCGAGGGGCAGGAGCAAGGGCCACTCCTACCCAATGAGAGGGAGATTCATTCTTACTTTCTTGCTTTGTTCTTTAACAATTGTTGTTACTAGTTTACTATTTCTTTCTGAATGCAATGCAGTCTTTAATGTTAATGTTTTAGTTAACTTTTGTTTCTGCTTTCAATTCCAGTACTTTAATTTCATGCATTTCATTTGTAATCATGATCAGTTCAATAAATTATTAGTTTTAAGATAGAAACCCGTGTTGAGACTGTGTTTCTACTATTCCGGTGGTTTTGATAAAGTGTATAAAGGGATGTGACACAACTAACTGTGAGTGGGTGGATGATAATTAATAGGTGTCATATCCTTTAAGCAACCCTATTTTATTTTAAAATTTTTTTTACGAGATTATTTTATTCTTTAGTGTTTTTTAGTTTTTTTTTAATTATTGGCAAATAGTTTTTTGAAAGGGACTATACCCTTATACACCAAGGCTCAGAAGCCAAAATTGAAAGTTAAAGCACCAGAGATGGATCAAAATCCAGATAAAACAAAAAATCCCGACTGCAGAAAACTGTCTACAAAGTAAACCAACAACCGACAAAGAAACAAAAAAAAACAATTGAAGTAAAACATTCAAACAACAATGGCATATCAACACCATTGAAAGAAACCTGCTATCTGGCCAAGAAAAATGAGACCAATGTAACCCAGCTAGCCAGAGATAAGAATCATCAAGGTGAAGTGTTACCCTTCAGAGTGGTAAATTTTTTCTTTTTGCTGACCGTAACCCATCCTGATGGAGTCTTCACGGTTGGAGAAGAAGACAAAGGAGGACTATTTTCCAAAGTCGTATTTGTCCCATTTGGGACACCCACGTTGTTATCCTGAGAGAGATATTTATCATTTTCCATGCTGCCCTCAACAACTTGTGCATTTTTCATGCTACTCACAATTTGAGATTCAGTTTCCAGGGCTGAAGTGGATTCAATATTTGTATCTGCATTTGAATCTAGATCCTTTTTTGCATCAAAAATCAGGTGTTTTGGAAGTGCATCTTTCCACCAGTTACGCTTCTCATGTTGAAGTTTTTCCATCCCACACTCAGTAGAGGTGTGCCCTAAGCAAAAACACCATCTACAATGAAAAGGAAGACCTTCATAATCAAGTGGTTGTGACCAAGTTCTGTTTTGCACTCTAAGATCAATGGTTGCAGGAAGATTTTTATCAGTGTCAAGTTCCACCAGGATTTGAGCATAAGTAGTATGGGTGAAATTAGTAGTTTGAGAATCAATATAGAGTGTAGTTCCCAAGGCATTGCAAATGGATGTCAGACAGTCATGACTCCAGAACTGGAGAGGTAAATGGGGCAGCTTGATCCAAATAGGTTTCCATGAGAAAGATTCTAGTGAGTGGGTTGAAGGATGGAAACCAAGGTTTAATGATCAAATATTTAGATTGGCAGGTCCAAAGTTTGGAAGCAATGATGTTTCTATCAGCTATTAAAGAGAAAGTTACAATGAAAATACCTTTAACACACATATACAAGTCTATTTTTCTAGTTAAAATTGGAGTCCAGTGCTTAGAGATCCACGCGTGAAGAATAGGAAGGTTGGGCCATAGTCCCCCGAATCTACAAATCAGAGCATGCTCTTTGTAGTAAATCTCAGAGGAAATGACCTCTTCCCTGAAAGTAATAGATGGGGTAACATCTGCAGGCTTCATGGAAGATTCCTTACCATTTAAAATGTTTTTGAAGGATGACCCAATATGGCCTCGACTAGCATCTCTGTCCAGTTCCAATCTGTCACAAACTAAACCTTCTAACATAGATTTTAAATGTCCAATACCTAGAACTGCTGCAGGAACACCCTTGGATAGATCTTGAGGTAGATCTTAGCTAGGGTTTGTGATGTCATTCCGAGGTAGAGGTATGGAGATCCCTGCAGTGAAGGAAAGGTCGATCCACGAGCAGGGTGGAATCTCTAAGACGAGCCCCACATCCGTGCCACCTCCATCTCCTTTGCCTATCTACTGAGTTCTTGCCGAGTCAGATTTAGGGTTCACATTTTTGGTTGCTAGGGCTCAGGTAGACACCATGGTGCAGGGCACGAGTAGATTGGGTGCGAGGTAAAACTTGGGTCATTACCTGTACACCCATTTTTAATTAATTAATTAATTTTCCTGACATTTCCTAAGTCACACACACCCCTCCCATGGATAAATAAATAATTAATTAGATAATTAGTTATTACATTTCACCCTCACACCTCACCATGTGAACTCAACCTAACCCACTAGTTATGAATAATTTAATTAAGTAACCTTCTAAATGTATCCCTACCCTAACTGCCTCTATCCTCATTTAACTTATCCCTATGACAAGTCCTCACTTCTCACTAGTTATGAATATTTTAAATTAGAAAACCTTCTAAATACCCCTCATATATCCTAATTACATCTATCCACCTCTAATCCCTCACATTCGACCTCTCTAGTTGCCACACCATAATCCCCCTAAATCCCTAAGAACCTAAGTTTGAATTAGAAGTTTTATCCCTTCATATCTCTCCCTAATTATGACTTGCAAAGAACACTGATGATTCCTTGAAATGCCAGTGATATATAAATACTAGTTTTCCTTCCTCTCTTTGGGACCATTCATGATCATTCAAACGAATCCAAGAGTATTATTAAGTACTTAGAAGAATTATTAGATTTTTTAACAGTTTCATCTTGCATCCATCTACAATACGCTCATGTCTGTCAAACATTTGGGAGCTATTCAGAGGCTCATCCATCATCCAAACAAAATCACAGTATGTCTATCATCATCCCTCATCATTAAAAGGTTTGTCTCGTCCTGTAATTTTGATATTTTGTCTAAAACTTACATGTCTAGTCATATTTGATCTCACTATTTTCTTTCAGAGGGTCATAGTTTTGTTGTAACTAACCAAGTCTCTTATTTTAGCAGTTTGTTAATATTTCTCAGAATCAGCTACATTTTTTGAAATTTCTTACGTATTCTATGCTTTCTATCTAGTTAGTAGTCATATTGTATTCAAAAGCTTTTATCAATTACTTTGTCCTTTTGTGATACTAATCTCTTGTCAAGCATGGGTTTTATATGGCCATAGAAGGACTTAACCATCTCATCACCAATATCAACTCATTTCCAATCATTCATCATCCTTTGCACTAGGAAAAATACAACCTATTACACAATCTAGAGAAATGTGCCATTAATGTAGCCCCTCTTGATAGATTAAAAACCATCTTTGAGTCTAACCAGGAGACCTAAGAAGCCACTAAAGAGTTGTGGGAAGCCTAATATGAAGTAAAATGCATCCAAGATGATTCATCCTTGTTCAAATACCATCATAAGGTGATATTTGACATCCCTGAAGACACCAACACCATATCTAAGTCAGACATTGAGATTGAAGTCAACCTTGTATATTCTGATTCTGTCTTTTCCCATCAGTACGATATTGAGGAGGAGCTTTCATATTTATTTGTAGAGGATTACATCGAGGAAATTGACTCATACTTTACTAAGGAAGATGACCTTTCCTGTTCAGTGGGCTCAAATTTTTTAGAGAATTTGGATACAGACCTAGATTCTGATTTTTTAGTTCTAGATGCATTTCTTTTCATATCATCATTATCAGTTGATATTTGTAATAAACTAAATAAGTGATAGATATTTAATCACACTTTTCATCTATCTTATATTGTATCCTATTTTCATGAATAAAACTTGAATGTTTTGAAAGTGGCTTGATGTCCATGTAAGGAATTCCTTTAGCTTATGAGAAGTGGATTTCTCCAGGAAACCTGCCTAACCATATTACTAATTCCATCTTGTGTAGTGTTTGTGATTATAGATTTAGTCACTGGAAAGAAAAACGAACCATTCTTCACGAAGCGTAAAAATCAACACCTATCAACATCATCCGCGGGTACCTTGGAAACCCCATCATATTCCAGGTTGATCTATTTTTACCTCCTTATTTTATCCACCCAAACTGTAAGGTGAAATTGTCATCAACATAAAAATGGGAAAATGTAGACACCAAAAGTCTACACCCCTCATATTTATTCAATAAATTAGTTAAATACATCGATATTTCATGTCTTAAGTCATATAATACACCCCTCATCTTTGTCCCATTAATTAAATACACCAAATATCCCTCCCATCATTATTCAATTAATTAATTAAAAAAATTAAACCCAACCCATATCCTAAGTCAAATACTCCTTCTTATCCAATTAAATATGACAACATCCCATCGTTATCACACTTATCTCATGTGAATCCTTCTCTACGATTGTGAAATCCTACTCAACCACCTCAGAATATTCCTAAAGGCCAGCTTAGGAAAAATCAAATCAAATCAAGCCTATTTTTTCATCCCCTCAACAAACACAACACATCCAAAAACAACTTAAAAAATTATCTAGTTGACATCCAAACCAAATATCCTTGATTTGGAAGCTGTTTCAACCATTTTCCAAACAAAACTCAAACTACCAAAAATCTCCAGCGATTCAGGTAATCGCCAACGATTATTTAAGCCAATTTTTTTAGCTTCTTAGGGGGATCCTCAACTTCAATTCACAAGTTTTTGCTTTCCATTTGATTTCACAATATCCCGCATATCATAACTAAGTACTAGAACATTTGAGTTATAACTTAGTTACATTATTAACAATCATCAAGAATTTTTAAGCCATTTTTTAGAGCTCATGTGGATCAACACTCCATCACCCAACCTACAGATTACACCACCTACCTACATCATCCTTCATCAAGGTCAGAAGGTTATTTTAGCCTCACATCAACCATCAATGTATTTCTTGTTTGTTTATTCATCTATTTTACATCATTTCTAAGCTTTTGTTAGTATGTAATATAAATTTTAAATCATTAAACATTTCAACTTATCAATTTATCACAAACTACAAAAATTGCCAGTGATTTGCCCAATCACCAGTGATTCCTACCATTTTTAGCTTTTCTGTAATTTTTATCAACTTTCATACAATATCCCTTATCTTTCATATCATGGCTATTGTTACTAACAATTTTCTAAGTATGGATCAATTTTAGATGGAAATTTTTGGCCCTTCTCATAAAATTACTAGCATCCATTCCTTTCTGATAGTTCAACACCCTTTTTACTGGGAGAAATATGATATATTGCATGATCTAGCTTTTTACACCATCCATCATGCTCCTTTAGACGAATTGGACAACATTTTTGATTTCAATTAGGAAATCTATCAAGCAGTTGAAGATTACTCATTTTCCCACTTCGAATACATACTCATCCAATCTAAAATTTCTTGGGCTACATCCGAGGCTGAACATGACCTGCCTTTCAAGCTTGATTTTGATCCATAATCCATCTCTAATCTATCTCATATCACTCTCTTATCTATCTTCTATCTACGTTGTATCCATTTATCAATTTTCAATTATTTATCTTATATCAATGTATTGTTTATCTATTTCAATCCACTTAATTATTTAAACAACAGGTTGACATCCTTTGAAGAAGCCTTTTGGATTCTTGGAATCGGCCTTTTCCAAGAAGATTGATTATCCATCTTTCTAATCATATCTTGTGTAGTGTCTTTGATCATATCTTTAGTTGCAGGAGAGGATCTTATACACATATTTCATGGAGTGCAACATCGAGCATCGTCAATCAACATCTACAGGTATTACTAAACCCCACATCCTCTGAGGTTAGTATATCTCTATTTTCTTGCATAGTTAATTAATTTTGAAGGAGTATGAATAATTGTGAATAGTGGTGATATGTGATATAAAGAGGAAGTGTGCATGATGATGTATCCTAAGCATATATCATGATAAGATGATCGAAGGAGTGATGATTTAACATAAATTGTATATCATTATGAGACAAGTAAGAGAAGTGATGATGTAGTTTATGATCTATATCACTAGATGATGCTAGAGGAAGTGATAATGTAACCTATAATGTATATCACTAAAATATGAGTAGAAGGAGTGGTGATTTAGCCTAAAGCATATACCACTAAACAATGTAAGTGGAAGTGATGATGTAGCCTATGGTGTTAATCATTAATCAAAAAATGCCACATTAGAAAAGGATTGGATGGTTAAGTGTGTGAGTGTGATGTGGTCCATTTGAGATTTTATACCCTCAATAGTCCAGTATGGACCATGAGACTAGAGTGCATCATCAGGTAGTGAGTTCAGAATGTGAAAGTAGATGTATAAGATGTGTAGTAGATGTAGTGATGAGACAATGTCATGTGGTGTGTAGAACATGCAACATGTAATGTAGAATATGTAGTGTCTATTATGTAGAGTGTGAGGTTTCTGTGTATAGGATGCCCTCAATAGTCAAGTGTGAACTGAGGCACATGAGTGTGTCATCGGCTTATGAGTAAAGTGTGTAAGAGTAGATTAATATGATATGTAATAGAGGTAGTGATGAAAAATATTTGTGTGATGTGCAATATGTAGTGTGTAATGCAAGTTGTAATGCAAGATGTGTAGATGATATATGTGTTGAATTTATATGAGACATGAAGCATAAAGTGTGAATGAGGCATGATGGATGTAAGATGTAAAATTTAGAATGTATGTTCTGAATGTGCATGATGTAATAAGCACAGATTATGAATTATTCATAGTAGATTGAATATTTTTTTATGTATGATGTATAAAGATGTGACATGTTGATGCTAGGGGTGTGAAAGCAATGATTCCCAAGTGTGCATTTGACGAAGAGTAGAATCATGTAATGTCATTTAGGAGGTCATAAATGTCATTATCAAAGACAAATAGTGATGCATCACAAACCTAGTAAGCAATAGTTTCGGGTTGGTCACATAGGGAGCCATTGAGGCATAAGTTGTACATGCCCATAACGTATTACTCATTAGTGAAAGGAGGTAACAAGCATCCATGTGCATACCAGTGGGTGAGATTCTTTGTATAGCCCAGAAAAGAACTATTATAAATGAATATACAACCAGAGGGCATAGGAAATAATATATCAATATAATCAGGGTCCAATGTACCTCCTATATAAGTAAGCCAAGACTACCCTAATGTGAGTGGAGTAAAAAGAGGAGTGCAAACAAGGTAGACTATGAGATGGAATACATGTAGACCATAAGCAACAATGATAGTGATGAACCTATAATATAGACGAAGATCATGAGTTAGAGGATAAATATCCTCAAAAGTGAAGCCGAGCCGAACCAAACCATCATGTGAAATATAGTGATATCGCAAGTAGGATCAAAAGGAATATGTTCCCAATATGAATCATTCATGAAAAGTGTACATGTAAATAGTGGATGAGCTAATGGAAGTGACACATGTGAAGGTGTAGGGGATATATTGACGTTTGTAGACTAGACATGCCACCGATAAAAAAACATAGCAGTAGTAGTAACATGTAAAAGAAGTGGAGTGGAAGAAACAATTTCCATCACATAAATAACACCTTCAAGTGATGATAAATGAGGTGGTTCATCCATAGGTTGAGGGTTTCGGTAGTATAAGTCTGTGGAGTAGGAAGTGTGGTATGAGGATCATTGTCAGACTATTTGTATGGGTGATGGTCACAAAAAAATGTATTCAATGCCTTAATGTATGAATTTGATGCAATGATGTACTGTACAAGCAAATAATTTCATGGCATGAAGCCATGGTATACTAAGTAAATAGTTATATGTGATCGGAAAGTCAATGAAAAAGAATATAGTGTTAAGGGTCTTTGGCCCTATAGTAATAGTGAGAGTGATGTGACCTACACACGGATGAACATAACCATCATATGTTTGAAGGGACAGACATGATGGATTAACATTAACGACAAAAAGACCTAGTTTTTCAAGGTATTACATGGGACATAGGTTGAGCTTAGATCCATTGTAGATTATAGTACACTTGACACCCACATTATAAATATAGATCATGACATGTAAAGCCGGGTCATTATAAAAAAAAAAATTAAGATCAACAAGAGGATTAGACAGAAAAGAAATATGTTGAGAGAAAACATCGAAAAATGATTGATAGAATGAATTGGGATGCATATCAGCAGGAATGCGAGTAATAGCTAGGACATGCTGGAATCTTTGTCTTAAGTTAGGATTATCAAAAAATAAATCATTAATTGAGATACTCATGATGAGAATATGCTAGAAAGATGAGTAATAACATAATGATGGTCATAAGAGTGCAATGATTGAGTAGTGGTTCACCAAAATGATTAAAATAAAATGGGATATAATAGCCTAATATGATGAAAGTTTGTAGTAAACAAATAGTAATAAAATATCTGAAATACACCCAAACAACTAAGCAATAAAAATGTAAAACCCTAATGTTCAAAGAGAGTTGGAAGAGCCTTAGTTGATTAAGATATGTCATGGGACTATGTCACAATGAAGCCTAGTTGAATAGAAATGGGAGACCATCACACAGGAGATTGAGAAAATAAAGATCTAAGCTATCTGGCTATACTGGGGAACCTAGAAAATGGATTGGGGTACCCTCGTCTAAAATATAGGTGCCCTAGTATATGTATGAGGTACAAAAGCCAATTTTATAGAGTCACAAAATGGTGTGAATCCTTCATTGTTTGTCATGTATATATCATACCTAGTTCATTGATGCCACTGTAAACATGTAATGAAGAATCACCTGCAAAACCCCAAGTAAAGCATAAAAATCCTAAAAAATAAAGATACATATGAATGGTTCAGACTATCCTTAGCCAAAAAAATGGTGGACTTATCACTTAGCACTACACTACATCTCAGACCCAATGTAGTTCTTTGTGTGTGTGTGGAATTGTTCCCTAGGTGCTCTTGTGCATGTCACACTTTGTGAGTAATAAGCTATAACTAGATGTAGAATGTAAATAATGTGTTCATGGAATAGAATAAACTCCCCTCCTATGAAGTTTGATATAGATGAAATAGCCTTTGTCCCTTGTTATGGAGCTAGATGGATGCAAATGGAGCAATAAAATCCTTGATGGATGCAACTTTAGTTGGTGATAAGTAATGCTTAGTGCTTGGTCCCTTATTATGGTCACATAACTTTATGTTTATATGATTCCTTCACTTGAATTTCGTAATTAACCCTGAAAAGGCTGACTAGATAAAATATAAGATGCTCAAATGAGTAGAAAAGACCCAAAAAGTGTGAGTGAAGTACAAAGAGGATAAGGGCGCTCAAAGGGGACGAGGGCGCCTGACGCTGATATCCTAGCTGGTAACTATAGTCTATAAAAGGTAAAAATGAAGTATGAAAAGACATATTGGGCTAGGAAAGGTGAAAAACAAAAAGTAGTAATAGAAAACAATGAAATATGGCTAAAGACATGAGTTAATTAGTACTTTTATCACTTAGGAACCATATGAATAGTATTATGCAATCAAGACTAGATAATTACCCAAAGTGCGTGATTTTGTGTCTACATTCACCACTATGGTCAACCAAGTTTTCTTCTTAAAGAAAGGGGTTTAAATTTGTATTGATGAAAGGATTTGATCCTAATATTCTATGTCTCATCCTTGTAAGAATTTGCATAATATGAAATGTTTCGCTAAGGTTTGAAAAATGTTGTTGGGCCCCTGGAAAATTAGCTAAGTATGAAGGTGCATGGGCACATGGGATCCTAGTTATAGAAGGGCGCACAAGGTAAAAGTGTGAAAAAGGAAAAGTTAAGAAGGCACATGGTTCATGTGCACGTGCAAAAGGAGGTTTCAGGACTTAGCCGATTTAAGTGCATCCAAGGTAGAACAAGTGAAAAGCATGATCAGTTGTGTGCGGATAAGATGCCAGCCTGACAACAGGTGGCCCAGGAAAGAGCATGTCAGTGATGGGATCTTCTAGAAGATCATCATGAGATGGAGTGGAGAGCTCAGGCCTAAAGGAACATGCTCACTTGGAGGACCACATTCGACACTTGGCGATGGATCTGAGGGCACGGCAAGGCAAGTTGGTAGCATGGGAAGATGATAAATACAAGTGCCTACAAACATAAAAGGAGAGAGATGGAGATAACATACAGATGGGGATATAGAGATAGAGGAAGAGATATACACACAGAGAGATAACATGGGTGAAGCTCTGTAGGATTGCTGTGAGTGGAACTTTGATTCAGATAGGAATGTACTAGGCCCAGTATTGTAATTTCTTTTTCTTTTGGCATAGTTATACAAGCCTAGTGATGTGCATGACTGCGGTCTGCCCTCTATGGCTCTTTGTAATGAAACAATGAATATAATGAGGTTACCTGTTACAAATAGACATGGATATTAGTAGCTTTAATGTATATTTCATTCATAGGAGTTCTCTTTCCTTGCATGCTATGAATGAATGATTGTATCTTTCTTTCTATTATAATATATGTTATGGAGTCTGTTAAAACATCTGGTCTGAAGAAGCTATAAGGATCTGGAGGCCATTCTGAGCCCTATGATTCTTGTATGTCTAAACTTCTTTCCTAAATACTCTTACACTAATCATAGATAAATGCTTCCCACTAAAACTCACATAAAAGAGAGACTTGGCACCCACGCGTGCCTCGGGTGAGTACTTAGCTTCTACTAGGTGATAGGTCAGCGCACATGGGATTCCTTCCTTTTATAGTGGGAGTAAAATTGACTACATCTTGGTTCCACTGCCAGGTTCCTCTTTTCAAAGTTGTAGTGGGATATAACATGCATCATGATCTGTGTAAAGAGTAATGATGGATCGGTTAACATTGGAAAATGTTGAGTCGTGGTTCAAGAGCATGGAAGATGAATTTTCCTAGAGATTCAACACTAGACCTGAGTTCAATACACATAGATGGGTAGAAGAGAATCTCTACCATGATCTGTATGAGACTTTTTTCTGCTACTTCCCAGTAGAGTTATATGGATGGCTTTCAGCCTATGCATCTAGATCAAGTTGGCATTATGGATCAGTGGATATGGACCGAAGAAGACTACCAGAGGTTGTAGGATGTAGATCTGACGTGGACCCGTGCTGTAGATCACTGGTGGGGAGGAGTACTAGCTAGCTACACTCTAGAATATGCCATTTCCATGTATTCTTGCCCAGAGATTGCTGAGTTTGAGTTTCTACGAGAACCTAGAGGAACATTTCTACATGTTATTCCTCTAGCTATGAAGATATTGATGGTTACCATGAGTTTAGAGGTGCTCCCAATGGCTGGCTAAACCATTCTGAGTGCTGGGTAAGGAAGCTCAGGTGGAGGAAGATGGCAGATGATATGATAGAAAGGGAGAGGGAAGAAAGACGGCTCAAGTATGGTGAAGTGCGTGAAAGGGAGATTACTAGGTGATGTGAGGCTGCTAGTGTGATGGATCTATGGAGACAGACGTTGCGGGAAGGAGTTGAGGTTCACGTGGAAGATGTGGAACCTGAGCAGTCTATGCTACCCCATCTTGGCAAGTGCATGAGGGAGACCCCTTTGGCTTCTGGTGAGAGTTCGTCACATGGAGAAAGGAGAGTCGTTGGCACATATCTGAACCCACCCAGTGACCAAACCCTGGCGCTTGGTTTTCCTGATCCAGGAGGAAGTATTGACCCAATTGAAACTAGTGGAAGAGATAGATCCATGCCTAGGAGGTATAATTTTTTAGTTCCTTCTTCTATGGCTGCACATATTCTAGTATTTGGAGGAGTTTTTGGACAAGGGGAAAGTGTACAAGCTTTTGGTCTCACATCAGGGAGTGGCATGGGACAAAGTAGCGGTAGTGGGGTTCTATCACAGACCGTCAGTGCACAGTTCAAGTGGGACCATGGGGGCACTTGGCACAACTCCTATAGGCCCTATTGGACCCAGTGGTTCTAGTGGATCTGGTGGCTCTAGAGGCACAGGACTCGGTGGACCTGGTGGATTAGGTGGTGGAGGAAACACTAGAGGGAACCAAGGCTCTGGTTCAAGGACAAGGACCCCAGCCACCACCTCAGGTTTTCTTTGAGATGTCTCTACATTTACCAGATTACAGGGGCATTGAGGATGCTACAGAACATGTTCACAAGTGTGAACTGCTATGGCATGCGAAAGGTATCACAACCCCAGAATGAAAGGCTAGTCAATTTGTAACCATTGCAAGGGCGCGCACATAGCTGGTATAGAAAGTATGACCCTCATCAAATGGTGGTGGATTACACTACCTTAAAGAATGCATTCCTGGCAGAGTTCCACATTCCTGAGTTCAAGAAAAAAAGCATTAGCACTTTGAAGGAGATACAACAAGGAATGACAGAGAGTGTGTGGGAGTATGATGCATGCTTTAAGACTCTCTTGTCTAAATTATCATATGATATACATCCTTCTCAGCATGCACAGTGGTTTTTTGGAGGATTGATCACCCCTTTTAGAAGGGCCTTGTCTCATAAAACTTTTACAGATCCATGTAAAGCATTGGAGGCTGCCTTGTGCACCGAAGCTGTTGGTAGTATTGATACTGGCGTTAGCCCATTCTTGGAGGCTCAGATTGTTGTTATGGCTAAGCAATTAGAAAAGCAATCTGTGAACTTGGTCCATGAGACTCACAGTGATTTGTGGTGCACATAGATTGTGAAATAGAGGGGCATGTTAAGGACAATTTCCCCTGGAGGATGGTATGCACTGTGACATTAGACTGTGAAATCTGTCATGGGGACCATGATGCAAGTAGATGTCCCTTTGCTGTAGCGTGCGATCAAGAAGAATGTATCTTGTTATTGCAAGATTTACACCTCCACGACCCATGATACTAAAGACTGTAGGCTCATTGATCAGATACATGAGGCCATTGATCATGGGGTGTGCCAAACCAGCATTGCTAGTGGTTCTAAAAATGATGATCGCCGTTATGAAGAGCACGCAGATGGAGGGCGCATGTGGAAGAGGTTTTCAAGGAGGATTCATGGGATGAGGTAACCATGAAGGAAGGAGTGAGTTCCCACAAGGAACATGTTTTAACTGTGGATCTACAGAACATTACAAGCATGAGTGCCCAGATTTGTTACAGTGCTCATGGTGTAGAAAGAAGCATAAGTATGAGGAGTGCCTGAAACTATTTGAGTATATGAATCAGAAGCACCGAAAGGACAAAGGCACTGTGATGGTTAGCATCAAGAAGGTAGACATATAAGTGGATGCCTTGGGTAACATGGGATGAAGGTTTGGAGCCTGTCTTGGTAACAACAAGGGTAGAAGCCACGCACACAAGGGAGATACCAAGACAGAAGAACCTGGTTTCAAGGGAAGAGGTCATTCATGGAAAGTATCCAGACCCCACGCATCAAAAGGAGATATATCAGGACACCATGGATGTTATTCAAAGCTTGCAAGGGGAGATCCAGTGTCTCAAGGAAAAATCCAAGAGGAGGAACAAGGAAGGAGAATCAAGGCACAAAAAGATGACCTAGATGAGGTCAAGGAGGTGTGTAAAATGCTAAGGCAGGAGAACATCATTCCTTTGCTAGGATCCTGGTTGAGAGAGAAGGTACCATGCACTGGAGAAGAGCATGAGAGACAGGTCTTGCATGTGAACCTTCCCCCTCACAGCCTCAACTATGACAAGGAGATTACATTGAATGCAGTTGTAGATGGATGGCTCCTCAACAATATACTCATTGACACTGGTGCGGAGGTTAATGTTTTGACTTTGGATGCATGGCATCAGATGGGGAGACCTACATTACAGCCATCTTCAAATGTGTTGTATATGGAAAACAAGACTAAGGCAATGCCCATTGGTGTCTTGAAGGATGCAACTATTACTATTCAGGGAGCCAAGTTTACTGGGGACTTTGAAGTCTTGGTGCTCACCGAGGCGGAAAAATTTCCCAACATTACTTGGGCGCCCTTGGTGTTACAAGAACAATGTGGACCTTCGGTTCAACAAAGGGTACATCAGTTTTGAGAACAAAGAGGAGTGGGTCATTATACCCCTAGTTGATGGGAAGTCAATGCCCTACATTGAACTGTTGGGAGAAGAAGTTCTGGACAAGATTTATGTGTGCTCAATCAGAGACCCTGAGATGGTACACCCTATTAACAGGGTTATCCAGTTTGAAGATGCTCAGTCAGTGAGTGATACCACTAGTCTGACATGTGAAAATTGGGCACATGGGACTTATGAATTAATGGGATGGTAGTTGAGAGGATTGGTGACCAAGGTAACAAAGGCACGCATGGTTCGGCCTTGGAGGAAAAGAACTACCCAAGTACTCCAGAGGAGCCTTCCCTGAGATCTTTCTGCAGGAGATAGAAGCTCAGTGGAAGAACGAGAAGGAACAGAGGGAGATGCTGAGTTACGTCTTGCTCGGAATAACATCTCATTGGTGGGCCACGCATCAGGAGAGCCTTTTAGAGTGGTGTGAGGTAAGAATTTATCTCTCTATCAGATTTTCTAGAAGTAATATACCCACCATCATTAGGGAGTACCATGGGAAGGAGCCACCTCTTTCCATACCCAGGAATGTGAATGGGTCTAGAGAGAAGGCACATAAGCCTTTCCACCATCCCTTTGGGTGCACAAGTTGTATTCTACACTGCAGGGTTGTGTGCGCGCATGGTACATTCATTCGGAGACATGCTGCCAGATAAGGAATTGGCAAGAGCTCGCGGTTGATATTATTCAAACATTTGAGTATCGGAGTACCAAACCATTAGTTGATAAGGCCTTGCAAGGTATCAAGCGCCTTACCATGGGGGATAGTGCCAGAATGGAAGATAGGCTATTGGAACTACTAGGTGAACCAGGATTGGAGGCGTGCTTCGAAGAGATTGAAGAAACATAAGAGTTACAGCTTGAGCGTGTGTGTTTGGAAAAGGAGAAGGGAAAGTTAGTATATGTGATTGATGGAGAGGAATCAAAAAGTTTAGATGTTAGCCATTCTGTAGGGATGCGTGAAGTAGTGGATAGTGCAGATGCTCATGCACGTGTGCTTACCATGAGCCGTTAAAGACAAAGAAAGTTAACATCGGTTCAGGAGAAGAACCTAAGGAAGCTATTATTGGAGATTATTGGATGGAGAAGGAAGTATCAAAGATCATTGATCTGTTGCGTGAATTTGAGGATTTATTCCCACGTGGGTACCATGAGCTAAAAGGTGTTCACCATTCCTTGGGGGAGATGAGGATAAAACTGAAGGAAAGGTGCACTCCCGGTTAGAAAAAGGCCCTACCGGATGAATCCCAACTTACGCGTGAAGGTTAAGGAGGAAATAGACAAGATGATAGCTTCTGGGATCATTGAGGCAGTGGAAGAATCAGAATGGATAAGTCCGATGGTAATCAACATCAAGAAGGATGGGTGGATTAGAATTTGTGTGGATTATAGGGAATTGAATGTAGTTTGTGTCATTGATCCATTTTTGACCCCCTTCACTGAAGAAATTTTGGAAGGAGTCGCTGGGTGCGAAATCTATTCCTTTACGGATGGATTTTTAGGATACCACCAAGTTTGGATTGCAAAGGAGGACTAGGAGAAGACAACTTTCACCACCGAGTGGGGAAGTTTTGCATATACGGTCATGCCCTTTGGGTTGAAGAATGCACCTGCTGTCTTTTCACGCATAGTGGTGCAAGCATTCCAGGACTTCATTCATAAGTTTCTCCAGGTTTATTTGGATGATTGGATAGTATATGGTCTGGTTAAGGACCACTGTGACAACTTGAGATTAATGTTTGAAAGGTGTAGGCAGTTGAGGATATCCCTCAACATTAAGAAGTGTGTGTTTGCTACACCCTTTGGGACTTTATTGGGGCATATCATATGTAAGGAGGGCTTGCTGGTAGATCCCGCTAAAGTTGCAGTTATTGTGGGGTTAAGGGAGCCTACTAGCCAGAGCGCAGTGCATGGATTCCTTGGGCATATGGGGTATTACAAAAATTCATTAAGGGGTATGCCAAGATCGCCGCACCCTTAGAAGAGCTGCTTAGACACAAAAGTACCTTCCATTGGGGAAAGGTGCAGTAGAGGGCATTTGATACATTAAAAGATAGGCTTATTACCATGCCTATTTTATGATTTCCCTCTTGGGACAAGCCCTTCCATGTCCATGTAGATGCCTCAGGAACCACCATTGGAGTAGTACTTGCACAACCAGGTGAGGGGATTGTTGATCATCCTCTCTGTTTTGCGAGCAGGAAGTTAACACCAGCAGAGTAAAATTATACCACAACTGAGCGCGAGGCATTGTCAATGATCTATGCACTTTTCAAATTTAGACAGTATCTACTGTGACACCCTTTGTATTCTACACCGACCATATGGCATTAAAGTATTTAGTGAACAAGCCCATTCTTCAAGGGTGCATATGTCGATGGGTGTTGTTGTTTCAAGAGTTTGAATTCACCGTTGTAGTGAAGCCCGGAAAAAGCAATTGTGGACCTGATCATCTGTCAAGAATTGATTCAGGAGAGGATGCACAAAGTATTGAGGAAGCAATGCCAGATGCGTAACTGTTTAGATTGTGGCGCATGCCCTCAGATTTGGAAGAGATTGATGTATTTTTAAAAGAAGGTGTGGCACCGGATGGGATGAAGGCATTAGAAAAGAAGCAGTTGGCCATACACGCCATGCCCTACATGTTGATTAGTGGAGACTTATACAAATTGGGATGTGATGAAGTTTTACACAGATGTGTGTTAGAGCATGAGCACCTGGCCATCATGGAGGAAGCACACGGAGGAAGTGTGGGTGGGCATTACGCAGGTGATGCCAGCGTGCGTAAAATATTAATGGCAGGTTTATGGTGGGAAACCTTGTACAGAGATTGTAGGGATTATTGTAAAGCATGTGACCACTGTCAGCACATTGGAAAACTAGGAAGGAGGGATGAAATGCCTTTGCATCCTATTCCTAGCATAGAGCCTTTTGAAAAAGTGGGTGATAGACTTTGTAGGACCTATTACACCGGCAACGAGTAGGATGGGGTCACGTTATGTCATCACTTACACAGATTATCTCACAAGGTGGGTGGAAGCAGCCCCAACTAAAGATTGCACACAAGCAACAATGGCAAGGTTCCTATGGGAGAACATTATCACGTAGTATGTATGCCCTTTGAGTTTGACCAATGACAGGGGTACACATTTTTTGAATGAGACTGTGAGGATCCTGCTATCTGAGTTCATGGTGGCTCATCATAAGACTACGCCCTATCACCCACAAGAAAATGGAACCACGGAAGCATTCAACAAAATACTGAGTCATACCTTGACCAAAATCTGTGATGTTGGAAGACAGGATTGGGATGACAAGGTATCAACAGTTTTATGGGCTTACAGGACTACGTATAAAAGACTAAATAAAGCCACACCTTTTTAATTAGTGTTTAGCGTGGAAGCTTGTTTTCCAGTTGAATTTATGTTACCTTCTCTGCGAATAACACGCGCAAGAGGATTAGCCGATGAACAAGTGCTGGAAGAAAGAATTGATGAACTAATGAAACTGGATGAGAGACGATCACTTCCCATTGGAGCCAAACAGTGGAAAAGGCAAAGAAAAAGGCTTGGCATGATCGCCATATTAGAAACAAGAAGTTTGAGGTTGGGCAGATGGTGTTACTGTATGATTCTAAATTTCTGTGCCATCCTGGAAAGTTGAAAGTCCATTGGTTAGGTCCCTACACAATCTCGTACATCCTTGATTCAGGTGCGTGCCAGTTACAAGTGCTGGATGGAATGAAGTTTCCTGGACACTTCAATGGTAGTAGGCTGAAGCCCTACTATAAATAAGTCTTCTTGGTGTTTGTAAATAAGGTAGTTTTGCCAGTTAGTTTAGAAGTTTTCCTTTATGCATTTTCCTTCCCTTGTGTTTCCCTTTGCGTTGTTGTTTTGTTTTGCGCCTTGGGCCGGTAACCTTATTGCTATTTTTGGATAATTTATGAGTGCGCAAAGGACTATGCATCATTTAAGTGTGGGGTGGAGAAAAGTGAAGGAGAAAAGTGAAGAAGCACGTGATTAAAAGTACTAAGGAAGTTGTGTTGAAGAGCCTTGTTGAGTAGCCCGGTTGAAAGAGAGATGAAGAGAAAAGATAGAATGGTTGGTGCCAGGATAAAGCTACTGGTAGATCCCACGTACAAAGGAAAAGGAAGCACAGTTAAAGAAACATGAGGTAGGTGAAAGCAAGAATCTAGACAGAAGAAGTGCCTTCGGTGTGTTGAGCATGCGCGTAAGAGTCTCCTGTCAGGTTGGTTTGCACGCAGAAGGTTGGAGGAGTTTTCACGTAGGAAGGGCATGTGAGTTAAAGAGGGTTTTCACGTAGGAAGGGCGTGTGAGTGAAGGTGCTGAAGATGGGATTTGTTTTAAAAATCCACATTAAATGAACAAAGTATGGGGTAGGTAGAGTAGCATTTAATGACCAGAAAAAGGAAAAACTATAAATAGAGGGTCGGGGCACTCTCATTTTACTTTGTGAAAATGAAGAGTTGGAGATATAAGTGAGTGTTATCAGCTAGGGTTTTTCAGATTTGATCAAGTGGAAGATCTGTGTGATTAAAAATGTGAAGAGCCAGTTTGAGATTGTGAACCAGAAGGAAGGAATTACATGGGTGTGGAAAGAAGTAAAAAGATGTTGTCTTGTGAATAGGTTATCAAAGTTAGGGTTTAGCAAACTAGGGCATGGTTTAGAAGAATTGTATCACGGATCTGAGATTGAAGGTTGGGAGAAGGAAAGTAGAGTAATAAGGAGAGGATTGGAGTGATAAAATTACCTCGACCATGGCACCCAAGAAAGGAAAGGGCAAAGCTAAGGCTAAACAACCAGAACCCGAGGTAGATACAAAATGAAGAATGGTATGCAGAAATGCAGTACCCAGACAGAGTGATGATGGGGAAGGAATGGGAATCCCATTTGAGAAGCATACCGGTCAGTGACTATAATCACCACACCAACACTATAGAGAAAGAAATGGCATTAGAATTGGTACGCCCAACTAACAAATGAACACCTGAAGGTTTGCCTATCTACAATGATGACGTAAAGGTCAAATTGGCGAAGGCAAGGTTACTACAACTCTATGAGTTGCCTTATTTTGGGAAGCCGAATCACTTGTACCAGTGGTTGATGTCTCAGGTGCATGAGGACTACTTCCACTTTGCTGGGTGCAAGATGCACGTGACTCCCCAGTTGATTTCATAGTTTACAGGCCTCATATGCGAGGGAGATAGCCTAGAAGATGACCTTGGCGACAAGGAGGCTATTCAAGAGACCGTCACAGAGTATGCCTGCAAGAAAGGGTCACGGTACTATGACATCTCAGACATCAAGGACCCCATTATGAAGATGGCCACACACCTGGTAATGAAGCTGAATGGCCAAGAAAGATGGACGCAAGTCAACAAGCCATGGCTACATGTCTGTAGGAAGATTGCAGAGGGGACTATATATAAATTATCCGCATACATTGCTGAGTAAATTGTAAAGTGCATGAAGGAAGGGGATAGGATCCTCTTTGACAATGTCTTGTTCACCATAGTGTTTGTAGAGATTGGAGTTTTGGATGCATCGGACAAGTTTGTGTGGGAGTACCCAGACGAAGACCCTTCTCCCACGAAGAGGTTTGAAAAATATGCATGTGATACAATGATGGCTCCCCACAAAGCATGGCTTGAAAAATGGTATACGTGCTTGAGAAATTCATTTGGGGTAGAGTGGAGGATCCCTGAACAACTCCCAACATCCACACAGGGAGAAGCTGAGTTCACAGTGTACCAGCACTACTGCTTGGGTAGGTTCAAACTTATTGATGAATCATGGAGCCCTTGGTGCAAATTTCCTTTCACGTTCACTGCCCAATACTTCCAAGTGGGAGTGAACAAGATTTAAAGAATCAAAGAAGCTAAGGCTGGAGCTAGGAAAGTTGGACTGGGAGCACAGGGATATGAGGAAGAAACTGAACTACCCCAGAGGTAAGTACACATACATGGAGAAGTACGTGTCGGATGAGATACATATGACTAGGCCAATAACGCTTCCCATCGTTGGAGGATCCATGACATGCGTATACATGTGCATAAGGCCAAAATTTGAAGAGGGCATGTACTTGGTGGATGAGATCTCAATACCTGAGGACCTCTTGGGAAAGAAGAAGCCATCATCTAAGAAGAGAGGCAGAGGAGAGGAAGGAGCACCAAGTGTGCCGACTGCTCAGACAGTGAGCATGCCTTCTACAAGCCCCAAGCCAAGCACCTATGTTTGGAGAAAGAAGTCTCCAGTAAAGGAGAAGACACCAGAAGTAGAGGCACCTGAACAACCCACCACCATGGAGGAGTCACAAGAGGAAGAAGAGAAGGTAGAATCTCTTGACCAGAAGACACCTCTCAGGAAGAAGCAGAGGGTGGATGAAGAAGCTAACTCGGAGGTGATCGACAACTTGGAGAGATATCTGGGAGAAGGAGAGGATGAGAGTGAAGGAGGTGGTGATGAGGAGGAAGAGCCAGAGAAAGACAAGGAACCATTGGAACCTTGTGTCTATGACTCAGAGGAAGAGAGTGGGGATGAAAAGCAAGAGTTTCGTATTCGCACGATGAAAAGGTGCACAAGGTGATGAAGGCACTGAAGATACAAAGACAGATGAGAAGGATGCCATGGAGAAGTAGGGAGACATAAGTTTTACCAAGGAGCAGATAACCGAAGTGGCAGAGTGAGAAGTGAAGAAGATGCTTGAGGCCCTTGTAGACCAGGAGTTAGAGCGTAGCGCAGACATAGTACTTAAGGAAGGGAAGGAGGAGAGCATTGAAAAGGGACAACAACCTAGGAGGCCCCACTCTGACAGTTAGCTTCCCCAAAGGCATGTTCTTGGGTAGAAGAACTCTAGATACAAAATAGAGACAAATAATGGGCTATGTGGATGATTCAAGGAAGGTGCTACGTGTAAGGTTCCAGAGCACGATACCCACTAAAAGACTTATAGCCATGGGATCATTCGAGAAGGAGGGCACGTACCCCAGGACCAAGAAGATGCTTTCTTGGGCATTTGAGTCCCACGTTGATGAGCTAGAATTTGAAGTTTTCCAAAAGGTGCTTATCACGTTGCCAGAGTTTAAGGGAGATAACCCCTTGGTAAATGCTCAGGAGCTCTTAGACGAGTAAGTGTGCAATGCTCTAAACAAGGTCGTGGTTGAAACAGAGGTGAGGCTATTCACACAGAATGACAACATAAGGGATTTAGAGGGAAAATTGGCCAAGAAGGAAGAGGAGTTGGCTAAGGTGGCCAAAAACTTGAAACAGGAGGAATTAATCAGTGCGCAGCTGAAGCGTGAGCTCAAGGAGGAAAAGGAAAAGGTGCAGGAGGTCTACAAAAAGGTAGAATCGATAAAAAGTGCCATCATTTTAAAACACCCAGATCTAACGCCAATCCCCCAGAGGTATGCATTGATGCTGGAATGCCTAGAAGACTTAACGTGCATCCTTACCATAGAGAGATGACCCTTGGCATTGGAATCTATGGAGGAAGTGGCTGTGCGCCTGAAGGAGGATGATCGGTTAAAGGTGATAGCACTTGTTGCCAAGTACAGCCAAGTACTCACGGAGATTAAGGTCACTGCCCAGTCTGTAGAAGCCGCATACGACACATGCACGGATCGAGATAAGGTGGCAAGCTCCTTGGTTACCATGCTTGAAGCAGAGCTGAAGGAGTTCCAGGAAAAGAACAAGGGGAATAGGGTAGAGAGGGACAAGGTTCTGGCCAAGGTAGAAACTAAATCAGAGGTGATTGAGGCTTTAAGAAGCTCAATTAAGGCCCGGCTGAAGGAACTATACCCCCAGATCACCAGAAGAATGGACAAGCTCATGGACCTAGGTAAGGAAATGGAACAAATTTTGGACACTTTGGGCACCCAGGGAGCTGGCCTAAGCTTTGATGAAGTGAGCACCCTGGTGGGCGACCTATGCCAGAAGGTGAAGGGCGAGGTCAAAGTGTGGAACAAGCTAGAGGTAGATCTGTGATGGGACTTTCCCAGCCTTTTGAATTAATGTCCCCCCCATTCTTCATTCTTTCCCCTATTCTTTCATTCCTTATTCATTTTGTAAGATATGTCTACATCTTGGTTCCTTTGAACCAACTTGCACCTTGGTCAAGTAGAATGTTTCTGAGGATGGAGAACAAGCGTAGTATGGGGTGATGTTGGGCCCTTGGAAAATTGGCTAAGTATGAAGGCACGTGGGCACGTGAAATCCTAGTTATAGAAGGGTGCACAAGGAAAAAGTGTGTAGGAGGAAGAGTTAAGAAGGCACATAGTTTGCGTGGTGTGCGAAAGGAGGTTTGGAACTTAGCCAATTTAAGCATCTAAGGCAGAACACGTGAAAAGCATGATCAGTTGCACATGGATAAGATGCCAACCTGGCAACAGGTGGCCTAGGAAAGAGCATGCCAGTGATGGGATCTTCTAGAAGATCATCATGAGATGGAGTGGAGAGCTCAGGCCTGAAGGAACATGCTCGCTTGGAGGACCACATTCGACACTTGGTGATGGATCTGAGGGTGGCAAGGTGAGTTGGTAGTGCGGGAAGATGATAAATACAAGTGTCTGCAAAACAAAAAAAGAGACCTAGATAACATACAGATGGGGATATAGAGATAGAGGAAGAGATATACAGATAGAGAGATAACATGGGTGAAGCTTTGCAGGATTACTGCGAGTGGAACTTTGATTCCAATAGGAATGTACTAGGCCCAGTATTGTATTTTCTTTTTCTTTTGGCATAGTTATACAAGCCTAGTGATGTGCATGACTGTGGTCTACCCTCTATGGCTCTTTGTAATGAAATAATGAATACAATGAGGTTACCTGTTGCAAATAGACATGGATATCAGTAGCTTTAATGTATATTTCATTCATAGGAGTTCTCTTTCCTTGCATGCTATGAATGAATGATTGTATCTTTCTTTCTGTTATAATATATGTTATGGAGTCTGTTAAAACATCCGGTCTGAAGAAGCTACAAGGATCTGGAGGTTGTTCTGAGCCCTATGATTCTTGTATGTCTAAACTTCTTTCCTGAATACTCTTACACTAATCATAGATAAATGCTTCCCACTAAAACTCACATAAAAGAGAGACTCGACACCCGCGCGTGCCTCGGGTGAGTGCTCAACTTCTGCTGGGTGATAGGCCGGTGTGCATGGGATTCCTTCCTTTTATAGTGGGAGTAAAATTGACAAATAATATCATTGAATAACAAATAACCACAAAGAATTAAAGTAAAATTGAACACCATAACAACTGTAAATGGCACAAATAATTTTCCAAGGAGATGAGTGTGTATGAAGAAAGTTCACCAAGGAAAAATCAAGTAAGTTCAAAACAAGGAATCAATCACAAAAGAACCTACTCCTTATGTCTATATTGACTCAAAGATTGTTTTGTTTAAGATTACAACACAATTTCAATATTTAAATTGAGTTTGGAATAAACAAGACTTAAGTATTAAAAAGGGGTTGAAGTGATTTCGATTCAAGGTATACTCAATTCTTTTATACAAACAAAGCCCAAATTTTGAAAATGGAGGCTACAAATGTGAGCAACGTAACAATACAATTTGGATACTTTAATCAAGTTTTTAGAAAAATCAAGATGCTAGTATAAAAAAGGTATTGATATAATGTGAGAAAAATAACTACAACACCTTCCAAAACTCAAGGAAATGTTTTAATAAAAACAAGGTCTAAGTATAACAAGGATTTGATATTATGCGAGTAGTGTAACAACACAATTTGGACACTTATATTATGTTTTATGAAAAAAAGATGTAAGTATCAAATATGTATTGACATAATGTGAGCAACGTAAGAAATCAAGGGAAAATAAAGATATGATAACCTAACTACAATGAGATGTATCAATATGGGTATCAAGGCATGGTTACCAAAATATCAATATGTACCAACACACTTTCAACGTTTACTATCATAGTCGTAATGAGGAAGGATGTAAGTGGGTGGAAACTAGTTGACATGATTTTTTCAGCACTTTGTGTTGCTTTCTTTTGACTCAAAAATTCAAAAAGAAAACAAGGGAGATAGTACAAGTGGTGATGAAAAATAAATGGAACAAATTTTGCAGAGTTTCACCTTGTTTTATAACAAGGTAGAAACTAGGAAAAAGTTTTGCTTTGTAAGTTTCATGATGAATAACACATGCGACACAAACTTCAATGAACTCTCCCCTTGTTTGAATAACAAGGTTTTGACTCCGAAGAAGTTTTTACTTCTTGAAGGCTCTTTAGAACATGATTGGATAAGGAAAAGTTGGCCCTAATACTAAATGGATACCTAGGATTTTGTTTGCAACACTCACCAATACTTGTCTAAGAGAGTTACAATTCATTAGATAACTCCTAGACAAATGACCACTACCCCACAATAAAATTAATGAAAGGGGCCTCATACAAACAACTTGAAGTAATCCTCATGGGTATATCTAGTCAGGTAGGTAATGGGGAACTTCCTGTTTTGTCCACCGATTCCCTCAAGGTATTGAGTACTTTGGGGTTCCTGTGGTAATCCTCATAATGAGTTTTATGGCTTATGCCTAGATACTTCCCATATTTTAAAGTGGACGGGTTTTAAACCTTATCCGAACCTATAAATACAATGTTTTGAATAAATTGGTGTGTTTTTATCTTTGATTAATAATGGGGTATAACACACCATTGACAACCTATAAAACACTCTGGTTAGTATTGGTTTTTATTTGATTCTTTAACAAGTGTATGGTCTTGTACTCAAAGGTTTAATAGTTTTCCATGAAACCCATGATATATTAAAACAGGATCAAGGTTTTTTTTGATTCTCAAGATAGTCAAAAGATGCAAGAGAAGAGCATACACAAATTTGATCCAACTAGATAGAAATGAAAAACTTAAATCAAATGACCATTAAAATGATTTGTAAAAGATTAATTCCCTTAAACAATTTAAATGATGAAATTTCCAAGTAACACAAATGTTAGAAAGGAAGATAAAATTTCCTTTTGATTATGAAGATCACCAAAATATGCAAGAGAAGAACATACATGAGCTTTGATATAACTTAAGAACAATGGAAAAACAACATTCATTAAAGCATTTAACATGTTAGAAAATGATTTTTTTTTAAAACCTAACAAAACAAAAGTTAGAAAACCTGTAAAACAATTTAAACACAAAAAATCAAACTCAAAATGTTGAAATTAGAAATTTAGATTAAACTAAATGCTAATGTTAGGATTAGTGCACAAAACTAACGTAGCATAAAAAATGGTAACACAAGTCTGTGAGCAAGCAAAACACATATAACATACATAAAAATGTAACCCGCGAACAATAAAACCACATAAAACTCATAACAAAATGTTAGGGTAAAATGTCAGCAAAAATGCCATAAAATCGTAGCAAAAACGTAGACATGGTGAACAAAACAACCAACAAAGTAACAATGCTAACACACATGAAGTAACACATGCACAAGCTGGTGCAAAGTAAAGATCAACAATTTTGATAGTAACAACCTACCTCTTAAAAATGTATGAAAATGACCAAAAAATGTCAAAAAATCTCAAATTTTGATAAGCTTCAATTTTGGCATCACACCTCCTTCACACCTACGAGGAACACTCAACTCATGCAAACTCAAAAAAAAGTTAAGAAATACAAGATTTATCAACATGTGCAAAAAGAGGTTAGTAAGAAAAAATGAAACTTAACTACAAAAACTTGAAAAAATGCACATGAGACAAAGGAGTGTCCCACTGGGTGTGCCATATGTATGCATGTAAAAGTAGGCTAAGTTAACAACTAGAAACTAACACCAAGTAGTTCCTATAACTAAGATAATTCAACATAAACATCATGATAAATCTTAAAAGAGAAAGTTGATCTAAATGCATCCAACATGAAAACATTAAATGATAAGCCATCCATTTGAAATTTGGATGTGCTTTGTGTTTGTAGTTTCTCTTTATGATGAACCTATCGTGATCATGAACAATCAAAAGAATGTTATCTCTATAAAGAGGAAAGAATATCACCAAAATGGATTAATGCACATGTTTGGATCTTCCTTTAATAATATTTTTGTGAGAGGAATGGATGCGAGATCAACAAGATTTTCCAAGTAGAAATCCCCTTATCATGTGCATATAGTGTAAACTTGAAAAACTTGTGTAAGATTAAAAGGAGGCTAGGTTCTTTAGATAGCTTTCCAATTTGGGAGAAAATAGAAACATAGAGAATGTGGGACAAAGATAGAGTAGAATTAGAAAGGGATAAACATGATTAGAAGAATTAATTAGTAATTAGCAACTCATGGGAGTTGTAGATGATTTAATTAATCAACTAGGATTAATTAATATGGCAAGATAAGCTTAGAAATCCATTTGGAGGTGATAAAAGGAAATAGGTAAAATTTAGAGGATTTGAAAGGGGGATTTAACCAATAAGAAGGTTTATTGATTAAATACGAGATTAAAAAGTCTTAATTAACTAATAATAGTTAATTAATTGATTAGAAGAGGATTATAACTAACAAAGTGTCGTTAATTGGCATCCAGAATGAAGGAAAGGCTAGTTAATTAATGAAGTGTCATTAATTGACCGAAATGAAGGGGAATGTTAGCTAATTAGAAATAAATCAGTAATTATAATGAAATGATGGGAAAAATATGATAAAAATGTAATTTTAGTAGTAAAACTACATAGTCAAATTTAGGTGTCTACAGTGGTCGACCTTATTTCTTTTCTTATCCTTTTCTCACATTCATAGTTAGCCTTTTCTATCACTATTGCTGAAATTCATGTAAGAGATTTATATATATACACAACATGCTTACTATTATTTGGGATAAAAATTCAAAAGGGGCTATCATATCTACATACTATCACCATTACTCAAAGGGACTACATTTTGGGCTGCATACACTGCATAATAAGGGGAAGTGATAAATTCCATACCACACATTTGCATAAAATCTAGCTATAACCCTCTATCTTGGTGTTATTGGCATGGGGGAAAACCTAAGGACACTATTTCACACATAAGAACATATAACTATATGGAGTCTGAAATGTAGTGTAATACTCAGTACTAAGTACACTCACACCATAAGGGTTAGTCTCACTTCACATATTGCATATTTTATTTAGACCTAATGTGTTTTTGAGATTGCACTGCTATCTAGGATTTTTTTAAAGGTTATAGGTACCATTTGAAACCTAACAGTGAAGTCAAAGTGACAAAGAAAATATTGGAGATAAGACCCTCAAGCCCCAAAAAAGATCAAATCTTGAATATTCACATAGACACTAGCGCCCATAATGGACACTAGTGCCCAGGAACTCCTGTCCTCCCATGTGTGATTTGTCAAGAACATTTAAAAGTATCATAACTCTCTGCAAGTCACTGTGACATCACTTCCATCAAGATCTAACATATATACAGTCTTGAATACCTCCAAGTTACATAAAAATTAACTAAGTCATATATCTCTCTTATTTGCCTAAATTTTTACATGGTGGAATACTTGGCACTTGCATATTATTGTATATTATCATTTGTATATCACTTTTTATATTAATTACTATAAAATTATATTTAATTCAATTTATATTAAATCATATGGTGAACCCACTCCTCACTCAAACTCCTTTCCCTAGGATCCAAATCCCTTGTGGCTAAAAAAGGGTATCCATTCCCAAATCACCCTATGACCTATATGAGAATGCACCCAATTTTTTCCAATGCCTCTAAAGAATATGAATTTTGTGACCTCATGAAAAATCATCAATATCATCCAAAATTACTCCAACTCATTGCCTTCCAAGCATCTCTTCCTGCTAGTTTCCAAAGCCTCAATTTTTACATAGTTTCCCTTGCCAAAAACCTTGATGGATATTCTCCCTCACCTACCATAGCCACAAATGATTCTACATCATATCATACTATGAAAAATTCTAACATTAATATAAGTTATTTACATGATGATGTTATTACTTGCAAAAACATGGATGATAGTGACTCTGATTATGATAATGATAATACACATATGAATGATAATCATTATTTTATTAAACTTGTTGAATGGAATCCATACCTCCTACCCTTCCTAATTCTGAAATTATTTCCAATGATTTCCATGTTACATCCAATGCTAACACTATTGTATATTCTTTGTATGTTGATGGTAGTCTTAACGAAATTCTTGTTTGAGAAAATATGGATGATAATGACTCTGATAATGTTGATGGTAATGCACATGTTAATGATGATGTTTCTTCCATTAAGATTTTTGAATGTGAATCTACACCTCCTATCTCTTCTAATTCTAAAATTATTTCCAATGATGGCTATGTTGACACCAATGCTAATCCTACTACACCTCCTACTATTTCTGATAAGCCTACACCAATTGACCCCTCACATATTACACCTCTAGAGGCTCCACCTACATCCCCTTATTCCACATCTAGTCCCCCTTCTTAGGTTTCTATGATCACCCACAATGGAAATATTCAACCCCTCAATGTGTATCTCATCGGTAAACCCATTCCTTCACATGACATCCTATCCCTCATGCATGTTGTAGGTGATTTTTAAAACAAGGTCTACACCCTTACCTTAGAAAGAAAATCTTATTATGCCTCCATTAAACATAATACCCTTCTTGGTAACTCCATTCCTAAGAAGATTCACAATTTTGTTTTCCCCAAGGGTTTCATTATGCCTACTTTCTCATGTTTTGATGGCATAGGAAATCCCTATTTGTATTTAAAATATTTTTGATTATCCATGACTTCCTATTCCAATGATAGATTGTTACTAAAATCCTTTCATCATAGCCTTTTTGATATCACTCTCCAATGGTACAGTCATTTACTTGATGGATTTACTAGTACTTATTATGATATGGAGTATGCTTTTTTTAGATGTTTTATTTCTAATAATGGGCCTAAATTTCATATGAATGTTTTCCTTCTTTGAATCAAGGAAAGAAATAATCAATATTAGATTACATCTTACATTTTAATTCTTGCATGCACCATTTAATTTTCCATCTTATTGATTTAGAGATGTAATATATCTTTTGTTGTAGCATAATTCCTCCATTAAAAGAAAAGCTATTGCATGATACATGTGATTCATTTACTCTTATTTGATATAAGGTTATTGATTTAGAACAATAATTAATTACATATCATGTTATAACAACTCCTTCTACTCCTTCTACTCATCCCCTTGAATAACTAATGACTTCTCACTCTGGACATATATGGACATTCGATTCATGTTTTACATAATCTCCTCCTCCACATAAACATCCTCCTCCACCATTGTGTCGGCATTCACCTAAATCTTCCCCTCATCCCAACATGTCCAAAATAAGCCCCTTGCTCATTTTTGGCTAACTTCCCTTTATTCCTTCCTTCCTTGTGCCTCAGTTGATTTTTTTTTTACTTTTTAGGCACTCAAAATTTTCTCAAAATGGTTTCATTGGATAGAGAATCTTCTCAGATTTCCAGAAAGGTAAATTTTTCCTTCTAACTCCTTGTATTTTGCAAGTTATGGCTTGGCAGAGTTTGGGAGGGAAATTTTCCCTAGGGAGGTCCACAAACCAATCAGAATGCACCATGTGGCAGAGGAATGGCAAGAGCGGAGGTAAATTTGAAATTTTCACCAAGGTTTGGTTAAGGCATGCAAGGAAAATTTTTGGCCCAATGGCCCGCCGTCCAATAGGAAGTGGTCATGTGTCCACAGGCTGTCGGAGGTCGAATCGGTGGGGAAAAGTTGGAAAATTTTCCAAGGCTAGCGCAAAAGGGAAATCTCGGCCCGAAGGCCCGCCAACCAATAGGGAGATGCCACGTGTCCACCAGCTGGAGGAAAGGTGGGGGTGCAGGGGGAATTTTTTCCATTTTTCCAAAGTATGGCAAATAGCACAATAAGACTCTGCCCCCGATGGCCCGCGCCAATCAGAGCATGCCACGTGTCCATGTGGCCAGTAAAAATCTTAAGACGGGTCCGCAGAGGGAAAAGAGTTGGTCTAGGCCCGAGCGAATGGAAAGGTGCCATGTGTCCTATTTGGGGAAATGGTCAGGGTCAATGGAAAATTGGAAGCATGTCCCGCGAGTGAATAAAAGGTGCCATGTGGCATCAGGATGGCGGGGAGCAAGTGGCAAAGGAAAATTTTCCAAAATCTCAAAAAGGTGTAAAATGATCATATGGAGCCCACATCCAATCAAGATGTGCCACGTGGCATCAGAGTGGTGGGGGGTGGAAAATTTGGGAAAATTTTTCCCAAATTTCAAAAAGGGGAAAATTTTAAACTTTCGTCCCGCCAACCCATTTTTGGCCCTTTTTTGCCCTAAATCTTCAGAAGGGCATAACTTTTGATCCAGAGCTCAGATTTTCATGTTCTTGGTGTCATTGGAAAGCTGGTGAAATTCTCTACATGATGGAGGGTTCAATTTTGTATTTTGATGGAGAATTTTGGGAGAAAATTGAAGAAACGTCCCTAGCATGGAAAAAAATGTAGAATTGACATTCAACCACCAAATTTAATGAAGTATGGTCATTTTTTTTGATCTGCAGAACAATGTACTTCTAAGTATGGGTTTTTCCATGAAGCCCATCACTCTGCAGGTGAAATTTGAGGAATCTGGTTGGTGGTTGAATTCATAAATCCATTTTTCCCATGTTTTTTGCTTTCTCTCCTTCTGCTTGACCATTAAAAGCCAGATTTGGCTCATTTGTAAAGGGTTGGACATATTTTTCTCTGCAAGCTCTCTTTTCTTCCTCAGCAGGTGGATTTGTAGAGTTTCATACCTCTCATATAGACTACAACACGTGTTTTTCCTCCTGGCCATTGTAATGCATTGTATTGAACCTGGGAATGATAATGTATGTTCTGTGATTGATTTTTCCAATCCTTTCATGTGTTTATCATTGTCTTTTGATCTCTCATTACATTCTAGCAATCTATGCATATTTTGTGTTGTATTTCTTATGATCTGTGTAAATTTTGCAAAGTAGATGTTCACCACTCCCTTGGTGTATCACCACTTTCACTTAGTTTTATTTCTTCTGCATCCTTTATCTCTGTCTCCTTGGAATTTAGAGTAGGATCTAGTATTAAACCTCTACAAAGTTCATGCATACACCTGATCAAAGGAGTGAAGGAACCAACCTTTAATCTGGATATTTTCCCATTTTTGCAAGTCCCACACTTGGGGAAAAGATTCAATGTTGTGCAATCACACTGGATGTCCATTATCAAACTAGAAATCTGAGAAAACATCCAGAGGGTGCTGCTGATTTGCACTAACAGTTTTGGCATGCCCAGTGGGACCTTAGAGGTCTTCATCTTCATTGCAACAAAGTTGATGTGCTTTTGTTGTAATTTCTTGCTTGAAAAGAGCCCTGATCTGCACATCTGGCGACTCCCAAAAGGAAAAAATCAACTGGTTTCAGCAGTCCAAGTCTAAAAATTCATGAGAAGGATCCACACAAGGTCAAGGGCCAGAGAAGAAGGGTTGTCTGAGTATCTACAGCTATCCCCAGGAAGAAGGTAGAGGGGAAGAAGAATTCAAAGGTCTCCATCTCCACCAAACAGGACTCTATCAACTCCTCCACCTGGTAGACCTTTCACCCAATCAACAAGGGTTCTCAGGCCAATCAGAATGGCACAACACAACCCTTATGTCAACTTCACTGGTAGCAGCCCACTTGCTCTCAATGCACAAAATCTAGTTCCAGTTGCAGCATTGAAGAACATTCCATATTTTACTGGAGAAAATCAGACCACTCCTGGTGACCATGTTAAAGACATTGCTAATGTTTGTGCAATCCATGAGATTGTTGAGATGTAAATTTCTGTCAAATTTGCTAGCATCTTCATTCAAAGGGAAAGCCTTGCAATGGTTCAGGAGCCTTGGGGCAGGCTCTATCCAAAATTGGAACCAGTTGTGCATAGCTCTCCATGAGCAGTTTGGAGAAAAGGGAGATAATTTGTCTCTACTAGAACAATTGACAACTATCAAGAGAGCTCCCAATGAGCAGCTAACAGACTTCAACTTCAGATTTCAAAGAACATGGGATAGAATCCCAGTGGCAGTAAGGCCAACAGCTGAAGGTGCTTTTCTATACTATCTCAAAGCTTTAAATTCTGATATTTCTATGTTAATTCAATCCATGGGAGGTACAACTATACCTGCAGCTTATAGCATTGCCATTAGAGCTGAAAATTGTCTGATTCAAGCTGGTAAGCTGGCTCCTAGGCCTCCCATGCCCTTGTATCCAAACTTGGAAAGTCCAAGCACTAGTCAAGCACCTACTTTAGCTCCTATTCCCACTCCTAGAAATCAGAGTTCAAATGAAACTTCTACTTCATCCTCTAGTGCCTCAAATGAACTTCAAGAAGTCATGAAACAATTACAAAATTTAGGCAATGAGCTAGTTACACTTAAGAGGCAGCAGGCCCAAAGTTTTAGACCTTCTTATCAGTCTCAAGCTCAGCCTAATAGGCAACCATATCAGCCTAATAGGCCACCCAATCTAGCTGCAAATCAAAATCAAGTAAGGCCTCCTGCCAATAGACCATTTCAGCCCTATAATCCCAATGTTGCATCTGCCTCTAAAGCCTTAGTGCCAGTGCAAAATAATATAGCTCAAGAGTATGAGTGGTGTTTCCCATGCAATGAACCTCACAACCAGTCTATGTGCTTCAATGGTGCTTTGAACCAAGCCTTGATGGTGACAAACAACTGGCGTAGAGGGTGAGGTGAGCCAAGAAACAAACCAACAACAAGGAACATCCCAGAAAAATACAACTCCAAATGAGACTACACTTGTGAATTGGCAAGCTGAGGATTTTTGTGGTATGAATCAAGCAATTTCTCAGAATGTAGCAGCTAACACAAGGTCAAAGAAGAGGAATATTGGTGAAGGGTAGTCATTGGCTCCAGGTGATCCACAACATTCCATCACTCCCTAAGGTGTTGGCAAGCAAAATGTAGTTCCAAACATGCAAGGACAACCCAAGCCACCTTCTAGACCAGCTCAAATGCCAGCTGTTGCAGCCCATGTACAAGAAAAGAGTGTGTAGGCTAGGGGGCAGCAAAGAGATGTTTCATCCCCATTTAGCATCATTGAACAAATGAAGAAGACAAATGTGAATATATCTATGTGGGAATCACTATCCATCCCAGGCCAAAGGGATCTCCTACAAGCTGCCATGAAGAATTGGTCAACTTCAAATCAGCAAGCTCATATACATGAGAAGGTACTCACAAATGCTTGCTCAGCCTGAAGGGAATCATGGAGGACAAGCAAGGTAAAGTTTTGAAGCCCCCTCCATTCTATGTTTCATTGGTCATTGGGGATAAACTAGTACACAATTGTATGATTGATTCTGGGGCAAGTAGTTCTGTAATGCCCAAGCAAATAGCTGATCAACTGGGTCTCCAATATGAAATCATATCCAAAGGAGTGGTGCAACTAGATGGGACAACAGTAACAACAGTGGGAGTAATTAAATATTTGAGCCTTACTTTGCATGCATGCCCCAATGTCACTGTTTTGCAAGATGTCTCAGTGATAGATTTACCACCACTTTTTGCCCTATGTTTGTCAAGGGATTTCACAGCTAGAATTGGAGGCTATTTATCTGCTGATTGGTCACACATGTTGTTTAGAACAAGATATGGAACTAAGGCCACAATCAGGTCTGAACCTATTGCAAACTTTCACATTGAGCCTCATACTCCAAGCCAAATCAATGCCAACTGTTCAGCATTTGATCAAGAGGATTATCCAAGCACGGATGAAGCTGACACCAAAGTTGGAAGCATCCCAGATTTGACTCTTGATGAATGGGCAAGCAAGGTACATGCTTTTGATCCCTATCAGGAAATAGAGGAATCTGAACTAGGAGTTTATTGCATGCATGAAGAAAATCAGCCTATTCCTAGCATCACCAAGCCAGACCATAAGGATGACAATGAGGTATGGTGGCTATTTTTTGATGGATCAAGAAGTAGACAAGGTGCAGGTGGGGGAGCTATGCTTGTTTCACCTCAAGGCATTAAATATTATTCAGCTTTTAGATTTCAGTTTGCATGTTCTAACAACACTGCTGAATATGAAGCTTTGATACAAGGATTGCATTGGTCAAGGAAAAGAGGTATCAAAAAATTACAAGTCTTTGGTGAAAGTGAGCTGATTGTTAATCAAGTTAAAGGGCAGCATGCTGCCAAAAATGACCTGCTCAAGTGTTATAAGAATAGGGTGTGGGACCTCATTGAGGATTTTGAAGGCTTTGGCATCAATTCCATCCCTAGGAAAGAAAACCAAGCTGCTGATAGACTTGCAGCAGTTGGGGCAGCCTTTGATGTTGTGGAAAGTATCAAGGAAGATAAAGTGTAGCCAAGCATTCATGTGATTGTGAGGCCATCAGTGCCAGACAATAATGTAAGTTGGAAAGTGTTTGAAAGTGACCAACAAATCATCAATTTCTTGCAAGAAGAAGCTGAGTTCTCAGCCAAAAATCAGGAAAAGTTAGAACAACAGTATGGTGATCAAGTGGTACAGCTGAGAACAAACAAACTACCAAAAGGACTTGTCACTTTGGAGTCCATTTTTAATCCTAATGATCAATTTAGGAAAGAGAAAGCAAACATCCAAGTCAAGGGAGAAGATTCAGTGCCCATCTCAGTGGGAGAAGGAAAATCACTTCAAATTGGTAAAGTGGCAACTGAGCAGGAAAGGTATGAGTTCATGCAACTTTTCCAAGAGTTCCCAGATGTATTTTCTTGGAGCTATGAAGACTTGAGAGGTTTCAATCCCAAGCTAGCTCAACATACAATTGAATTGGATCCAAGTGCTAAGCCCATCAGGCAAAAACAAAGGCCAGTCAATCCACACATGGAGCCTCTCATGAAGAGGGAATTGAATAAGTTAATAGAGGCAAGTATCATATTTCCCATCAAGCATTCTAGTTGGGTAGCAAACTTGGTTCCAGTTAGAAAGAAGAGTGGAGAAATCAGATTGTGTGTAGACTTTAGAGATTTGAATAGAGCATCCCTCAAGGATCATTACCCACTTCCTTCTATGGAGCAGATTTTGCAAGTTGTTGCTGGCTCTGAGAGGTTTTCATTGCTAGATGGTTATTCAGGGTATAATCAGATCATGGTAAAGGAGGATGATCAGTTCAAGACTGCCTTCACCACCAAATGGGGAACTTATGCATATAGAAAAATGCCATTTGGGTTGTCCAATGCTGGAGCTACCTTCCAAAGGGAAATGGATATGGCGTTCAAGGGATTGATCAACAAAATGGTGCTGATATATCTAGATGATATTACTGTATTTTCTAAAAGTGCAGTAGATCATCTCTTTCATTTGAGACAAGTGTTCCAAAGATGTAGAAGATTTGGGGTATCCTTGAATCCCAAGAAATGTATTTTCCTAGCTCATGAGGGAAAGCTCCTAGGCCACATTGTTTCCAAAGAAGGATTAGCAATTGATCTAGAGAGGGTTGAAGCAATAAAAGCACTGCCATTACCAAGTCATAAGAAGGCCCTTCAAAGTTTCTTGGGAAGAATCAATTTTGTTCGGAGGTTTGTTCCAGATTTTGCAGCCCTTGTCAAGCCAATAACCATGATGTTGAAGAAAATTATGGCTTTCAAATGGACAGCTGAAGGTAAGGCAAGTTTTGAGGCAATCAAAGAGGCTATCTCACAAGCTCCAACTCTCATTAACCCAGATTTCTCCAAGGATTTTATCCTTTATGCATTTGGAGGTGATGATACAATCTCTACAATTTTAGTACAACAGAACAAAGAAAATGCAGAGCAGCCAATTGCCTTCTTTAGCCAAAGCCTGGAGGACTATGAGGTGAGATATTCTTTCATTGAGAAGCATGTTCTTGCAGTGATTAGGAGCTTGAAGAAATTTAAGCATCTAGTTTCAAATAACAAGGTTCAACTGCTGGTTTCTCATGTGGGAGTTAAGGACTTCCTCCTCAACAAAGACCTAAATGAAAAATGTGCAGGGTGGATTACTCGTGTCATGGAGTATGACATTGAGATCAAAGTCACCAAGCTGGTCCGAGGAAAGGGATTATGTGAACAGCTGGTCTTGAGCAAATCAATGGAAGCAAGCAATGAGAAGGATGTTGTTTTGGCATTGCAAGACAACCAAGAACAAAGAGGTGTTCAAGAAGAGAATGATGGTGTACTCACTCCTTGCTGGACCCAAGACATAGTGCACTTCCTACAAATAGGCCTATGCCCTCCAGAGATGAAAAAAACCAAGAGAAGACACTTCAGATTGTAGGTTGTCCCATATGCACTTGTTGATGGTGTTTTGTTCAAGAAGGATGTAAATGGAGTGCTGCTGAGATGCATTGGGACAAACCAAATTAATAGAATGCTAGAAGAGTTCCATGGTGGATCAGCTGGGGGCCATTTTCTCCAAGAGTGACAGCCCTCAAGATTATGAAGGCTGGCTATTATTGGCCCAAGGTTTTTGGTGATTGTTATGCATGGATCAAGAGGTGCAAAAATTGTGCATTCTTCACAGGCAAGGAGAGATTAGCTGCCCTTCCATTGCACCCAATTTCAGTTGACCAGCCATTCATGCAATGGGGTTTGGACTTCATTGGAGTCATTAACCCAAACTCAAGCCAAGGACACAAGTGGATTCTAACAGCAACAGACTACTTCACCAAATGGACTGAGGCAGTGGCACTTAAAGAAGCAAATGAATCTAGCATTCTAGACTTCTATGAGGGGATAGTAACCAGATTTGGTATACCTGCCACTATAATATCAGATAATGCTTTGGCATTCATAGGATCAAAGGTAACTGAATGGGCTGTTAAAAATGGGATTTATCTGAGCACTTCATCAAATTATTACCCTCAAGGTAATGGCCAAGCTGAGTCTACCAACAAGAACTTGTTAAAGATCATCAAGAGGACTCTTGATGAAAATCAGAGGACTTGGCACACCAAATTGAAATCAGCCTTGTGGGCTGATAGGATAACTCCCAAGAGATCCACAGGTAACTCTCCATTCAGACTTGTTTATGGAAGAGAGGCAATCTTGCCCATGTCACTTGAGTTGCCAACATTGGAACTCATGAAGCAATTGGAGTTGTTGGAGTTTGAACCCATGGAGGTTAGATATGTAGAATTGATGGAGCTCCAAGAAATCAGAGAGCATGCAGCCCAAGCAATGGAGAAGGACCAAGCCTTGATCAAGAGGACCTTTGATAGGAAAGCCAAGGCTAGAACCTTCCAAGTTGGAGATTTAGTGTTGAAATGGGATGCAGACCGAGCAAAGCCAGGAAGGCATTCAAAGTTTGATGCCATTTGGAGTGGCCCTTATATGGTCACAAAATGTAAGAACAACAATGCCTTCCAATTGTCTACATTGGATGGTGAAGAACTACAGATTCCAGTTAATGGAATCCATCTAAAGCATTGCTACTAGAAGGGAAACTCTCCACCTTGTACATATTAGCTTAGATTTTCATTCCTCCAAGTGCTTGTGCACATTGTTTTGTTGTAGCTTAGTTTTCCATTTCCCTAAGTGCTTTGGTACAAGCTTTCTGTCCCACGATGCATTTTTGCAGGCCATGTTCCAGATCAAGTGTTGTTCTACTCTCACATTTTCCTTCTTAAAAATTTTCTAATGAGTTGAGAGCACCAAGTAGTTAATTTTATAACCCCATGCCCAATGGATTGCTTCAGGAAACTGGTAACTTCATCCAGCAGGCAGATGACCCCTCTGAGTCACCAAAATTGTTATCCAAAATAAGCCCCTTGCTCATTTTTGGCTAACTTCCTTTCATTCCTTCCTTCCTTGTGCCTCAGTTGAATTTTTTCACTTTTTAGGCACTCAAAATTTTCTAGAAATGGTTTCATTGGATAGAGAATCTTCTCAGCTTTCCAGAAAGGTAAAGTTTTCCTTCTAACTCCTTGTATTTTGCAAGTTATGGCTCGGCGGAGTTTTGGAGGGAAATTTTCCCTAGGGAGGTCCGCGACCAATCAGAGAGTGCCACGTGGCAGAGGAATGGTGGGAGCGGAGGTAAATTTGAAATTTTCACCAAGGATTGGTGGGGCATGCAAAGGAAATTTTTTGGCCCCATGGCCCACCGTCTAATAGGAAGTGGCCACGTGTCCACAAGCCGTTGGAGGTTGAATTGGTGGGGAGAAGTTGGAAAATTTTCCAAGGCTAGCGCAAAAGGGAAATCTCGGTCCGAAGACCCACCAGCGAATGAGGAACATGCCATGTGTCCATCAAAGTGTGGGAGGTGGAGGCATGGGGGGAATTTTTTCCATTTTTCCAAAGTGTGGCAAATGGCGCAATAAAACTCCACCCCCGATGGCCCGCGCCAATCAAAGCATGCCACGTGTCCATGTGGCCGGCAAAAATCTTAAGGCGGGTCCGCAGAGGGAAAAGAGTTGGTTCAGGCCCATGCCAATGGAAAGGTGCCACATGTCCTATTCAGTCTAAATGGTTGGAGTCAACGGAAAATTGGAAGCACACCCCCGCGAGTGAATAAAAAGGTGCCATGTGGCATCGGAGTAGGGGGCGTGGAGCGACAAAGGAAATTTTTTCAAAATCTCAAAAGGCGTAAAATGATCATATGGAGCCCACATCCAATCAGGATGTGCCACGTGGCATCAGAGTGGTGGGGGGTGGAGATTTTTGGGGAAATTTTTCCCAAATTTCAAAAAGGGGAAAATTTTAAACTTTCATCCCGCCAACCCATTTTTTGCCCTTTTTTGCCCTAAATCTTCAGAAGGGCATAAATTTTGATCCAGAGCTCAGATTTTCATGTTCTTGGTGTCATTGGAAAGCTGGTGAAATTATCTACATGATGGAGGGTTCAATTTTGTATTTTGATGGAGAATTTTGGGAGAAAATTGAAGAAACGTCCCTAGCATGGAAAAAATGTAGAATTGACATTCAACCACCAAATTTAATGAAGTATGGTCATTTTTTTGATCTGCAGAACAATGTACTTCTAAGTATGGGTTCGTCCATGAAGCCCATCACTCTGTAGGTGAAATTTGAGGAATCTAGTTGGTGGTTGAATTCATAAATCCATTTTGCCCACATTTTTTGCTTTCTCTCCTTCTGCTTGACCATTAAAAGCCAGATTTGGCTCATTTGTAAAGGGTTGGACATATTTTTCTCTGCAAGCTCTCTTTTCTTCCTCATCAGGTGGATTTGTAGAGTTTCATACCTCTCATATAGACTACAACATGTTTTGCCTCCTGGCCATTGTAATGCATTGTATTGAACTTGGGAATGATAATGTATGTTCTGTGATTGATTTTTCCAATCCTTTCATGTGTTTATCATTGTCTTTTGATCTCTCATTACATTCTAGCAATCTGTGCATATTTTGTGTTGTATTTCTTATGATCTGTGTAAATTTTGCAAAGTAGATGTTCACCACTCCCTTGGTGTATCACCACTTTCAATTAGTTTTATTTCTTCTGCATCTTTTATCTCTGTCCCCTTGGAATTTAGAGTAGGATCTAGTATTAAACCTCTGCAAAGTTCATGCATACACCTGATCAGAGGAGTGAAGGAACCAACCTTTAATCTAGAGATTCTTTTCCCATTTTTGCAAGTCCCACACTTGGGGAAAAGATTCAATGTTGTGCAATCACACTGGATGTCCATTATCAAACTAGAAATCTGAGAAAACATCCAGAGTGTTGCGGGAATTGTTACTTAAATGAACCTCACTCTCATACTGGGGTGCAACTATTCTTTCCCCCCTTATCCACTTCAAACTCAATTATATATACGTCGTTACACATTTCATTACTATATAATTATTACAACATAATTCTTTTTATCCTCCTACATTACCTACACACATTACCATTTCTATTTATCTTCCACATTACATCACATATATACATCTTTATTTACCATATGCAATACTATTCACTGTTATTCATATGAAATTCCCATTTGATCCATCACTTAGCAATTATTTCCACATCGTAACAAATTTCAACAACCAACAATACATATCCAAGTAACCCTTCCAACTATGCATATAGAATTTGAAAAACTAAACAATCACTACCAAGAGCAAATCAAAATCATCGTATAGTATACAAATGAACACTAACCCCAAATACAATATCAACATGTATATATATATATATATATATATCAACACAATCATAGCTATAAAATATAATCACTAAGGGGAAAGCACTCATGCCTCAATACATCCTCTAAAATACATCATACATCATCGTCACTATCATTATATACAATCATGGGAGCTTTGTAACTCTAATCTTCACCACTAACTCTACGCCACTGATCTCAGCCTTTGTATCTCTCAACTTGGCTCCGCAACATGACAATCTCTACTGTCTACTCTACATATTGGCCCTAAAGCTCCACATATCATGAAAATACATCATAAGATAGGACACCCCTCCCACAACCTATTTTACTTTCTCTATCTCTGTACGAGCCTCATCGCACTCACTCAACCAAATTGTGTATGTGACCACTGTTATGACCATTGGATCAACAAAATGGGCATGCTCAACCAAAATTGCATCCTCCCACTCTAACTTTCCTCATCCCATGAGAACATTTGGGGCCACATTACATGTCAAAATGTGTATGGAAGTATCTATAACCAGTATCTATTATGCATTGTTGGGAATTAGGGACTGTAGAATAGTACTTTGATTCAATAACAAACCAAATCATACAAATACTGATCCATATAATTCCCCAAATTCTACAGCAGTGGAAGTATAAATGAGAATAATCTAAATCAAAACAATGTAAATGCATATAACACAACATGTACCATGATTCACCCAATGTAGGCTACACCCACCAAAGATAAAGATATAAATATATATATATAATAAACAAAAGTACAAATTGACTCTTCCATATGAGAGTACAATGCATCTCTCCAAGAGTATATCCTTCTCTCCTACAGATATTTAAATGTATCTCCATGAGTGCACTACAACTATGCCTCCAAACACCACTAGATCTCACATACTACAAACTACTATATCTCCCACTATGTAACCAAGCTCTCCTTTGAATATGTAAAAAAGACCTCTCACAATGGTCTACCAATATGTAACCATATATGTGCACCAAGAAGTATCTCCTCCATATCACTAGATCAAGCTATACATATAAGAAGAATTCCTCTACAATATTTAGATACTATGTGTAACCAAAAGATATCATTTGAGATACAATAATAGATGTACAACAAACCAATAATATAATATGATCTCATGCATCTAAAATAAAATATCTCACAACAACCCATGGATATACAATATGAAAGACTATATGCTTTGCATACTATACAAGACATTACATTGAGACAAGACAATACAAAGGAAATACAATAGAATACATAACACTCGTCTCACCATTACAATGTACCTACTATTTCCTTCAGTCCATCTTCACTTCATTGAAGCTTTGTCTTCATGCAACCTTTTTATTCTTTTTCTTCTTCTTCATCTTCAACCAAGGAGAATTAAAATTATTTCTCAATCCTCATGTTTTAACCCTAGTTTTCTAGCTTATATAAGCTTATACAAACTGAGGGCACCTTTGCATGTAATTACAACCTTTACACCACCTTTACAATCAATTGTTCGATCAAATCCAACATTTAAAATAAAAACATAAACACATAGGTAACCAGTACCGGTTCCTCCCAGGTGACTGATGCCAGTTACCCAACTGGTGCTAGTTACTGTGTATGCCAGTAAATTTCAAATTCATGCCTTTGTGAAGTAATTCAGCTCCACAACCTAACAATTTTCCACTTGGAGATAAATTACTAAACCTATACCTGTACATCACCGTCCTCTACATAGCGTGAAGACCATCTATTCTTTACATCAACAATTCTCTCAAATAAAATTAGGAATATTAAACCATTTTCTAAAACAAAAAGACAAAAAACCTGTGACTTACCATATACCTGCACAAAGATACTACTGATCCATGATACACGATCTATCCATACATCAAGCTCCCATTGAATCATAACACTAATCCTCTCATGTAACCAAACCACCATGACTAACACACCTGTAAGAGTTCCCACTCAAACTAAAGTACTGATTTTTAATCACAACCATAACCATACCTATAAAACTAACCATATTCTCCAACCATCTATCCATGTCTCCATGCAACCACCAATGTAATTGACGAAATACAAGTCAAACTAGAATATTCGTAAGAAAAACAAGATCCTGGGAAAAGACAACCTAAAAAATGAGTTCTACATTCATCTAGTGGGTAATTACTCCACAACACCTGCATAACTCAAAAAATCCAACATTGCATTCCACAAATCCAACCCTGCATAAACAACTTGCATGTCTAAGGCAACCAAATATAGATAACATATCTATCATGGAGTAACATAGTAACAAGAGGAAATTCAAACATCCCCTACTCATTCTCAAGGGAATATAAACCATTCTCATAGGCATCCATGTGCAAAACAAATATTTGTATCATTATAGACTCATAAAACAAAATCTATCCACATGTATAAAACTCACCATGTACTTCCATCCATATCTCTAGGATCTCCAGAAGCTCCAAGTCTACCACTGACTAACTCCAAAGCCACTCATGAATCCTGTGCTAATAAATGTCAACAAAAACCCTATTAACCATACTACTAATAATTAGTGAAAATACCAACAAAAAATTTCATCAACCATACTACACAATTATCCAAGATGAAGAAAACAAGGGAAACATCAATAAACTATAAATACACACTGATGTCACACCTGTAACGTGATAAACTATGATATATCCTACCAATCACCTTTCAATTGTAATTTTTCCCCTTCTTTCACCCTTCAAAATAAAAACCATTGCTCTCTCTTCTTAACCTAGGTGAACAACCATCAACTACCATCCCATAAGGACATCTAGGCACAAAAAACTAAAACTAGAAGTGACGTCAACATGCACTAAACAAAAAATACATGTTAAACTGTGACTATCCGCCAAAACAACTTGTGCCTCATGCCACTTTGAACAGTAACATGATCCTCTCTCTCCATACGTGTATATATGTCTAACCTACTATGCCAAAAACCATGGCTTGCTCCTACTCAAAGTGAAATCCCCTGCACTTCCTCTAATGATCAAGCTCAAAAGATCTAATATATATATATATATATATATATATATATAGTGAGAAATAAAACATATGAAAGAAAATATAAAACTGATTCCCTTTTTATCAAAGAATACATGTACATCACAGAAGTTTGGACTTCTTGTGAAGGAGGCTTAACCATCTTATTTTCATCCATATGTACTCAACATCTCTCATTACCTACACATCCTGAAAATAAAATTCAAACTCACCAAATATCCATGGTGATATTTTACTTGTGCACAAAATAAAATAAAATACCAATTGCTTCAAACAAATGAAATAAAACATGAACTGAATAGAGATACCTGAATTTGACCCAAGTCTCACTATACTCCCAAGCCAACTCTTTCCTCTTTCTAATTCAAAAATTGAAGTAATCTAATCTATTTCTACCTGTAAATTATCTACAAGAAACTAGATCCTCCAAACTGGACACTAAAACCATCCATGCCCTCTTCTGTTGCAAAAAACCCAGTACAAATTCACTGCCACAGAGACCGACTATGATCAGATGATTGGTACCAGTTTCTCTATGACTGACATTGGTTCAGTAACCAACATTAGAGATATTGAAATGATCACAACACCAAAAACTTGGTGTAGTACACCAAACCAGGTGCCTAATCCGACCAAATCCGATAGATGTGATGAGACAATCATTTCAAGAACTACCCAAATCTTGTAAAAAAACTTAACAAAAACAATAAATGAAACTAATTTCACCAAGATGAAACACCAAAACTAACTATATGCCTCAATGTACCCCGCATCATCCACCTGTATTAGACCTATGTTCGGATCCACTTCATCTAGACCTAGAGCCACTAGATGTGCTCCTGTAGGCCATGACCTTGACCCTGGTTGTCTCACCACCCTAGTAGATAAATAGCATATATATGGATCTAGGGGTATGTCCTAAGCCATACCAAATTTGTGAGACACTCATTCACCCTAAAATAACTCTGCTACTCATGGGAACTGATCCTCTAACCATATGGTGTGCCAAATGCACCGTAACGTAACACAGTCCTCCACCCATCCTCTATAGTCTCTATATAGCCTCCATATAATGGCCCTAGGGCCCATCTGATATAGCATAGACCTATATATGGTTGTATCCATCTTCATAATCTAGGTCCTAACCCACCTTGCTACAAATATTTCTTGTCGAGCCCATTTGGCTTGTGGCCCACTGAGTGGCCTCACTATAGCTATAAGCCAATGCGCCCATACATGCAATAAAATAGTAGCTTCTAATCCACATCCATGGTCCTCCTAAGTGAATCGATGCAAATCCCTATGCAAATGGGCCAACATACACCTTTCCCATACATATATAGTTCTATGTTCCTCTATAATTTGACAAATATCATGCATCCTATATAGAATGCCCAAATCCTCCACCCTCCATGACCACTAACGAAGCTAATACCACTGCAATAAATTTCCATAATCGTGGAACCCCAGATCTCACAATCACATCCAAGCTAATATATGTCTTAGCCTGTACTCGATACCCTATAAAATATCATCATACTACCCTCATTTTACTACGAGAATACAATACAACCATCACATTAGTACCCTCTCTCTAATATTAGGTAGCTACAATATCCTATATACATGCTCCAATATCACCATCATCTTGCCTTTCAGAAACCAAAATGTACAAGTCTTTGTGCACCATATCTCACATAAAGAAGTCAATAAAGGCATATTATGGGGTATCTCCCCCAATCTAGTAATGTGCCGACAAGTCGACACTAGTCCAATATATCCCACTCATCATCTGTCAACCCCAAACCAAGTAACGTGCTCAAGTGACAGCCTGACATCGGAACTCCCTAGAGTGTATATCTCTCTACACAAAATAACAGCAACACAAAACACAATATTAACACCAGACATACTTTAAAAATCATAACAACCTTAATAATCATAACAACACTACAATTCACCAAACAAGTGCCAAAATCACTACCTCCTGGACACTAATGTCAAAGACATGAACACTAGCACCCATAAGTATGTCACTAGTTCCAGGAACTAGGCATTAGTGTCCCAAAGGACAGAAACTCCCTATCCACTTCCTTCTTCAGTCAGAAATTCCTAATTCTACAAAATTTGAAATTTTTTTCTAAAAATGATAAAAACAAGCATATTTGATAAAAAATTTCAAATTTGGTCATACATACCAGGTCCCCGGTCATCTGCGTAGCCATGACTACCATCACCCTCTCAAATCTCATCTGAATAGCCTCTCTAACACATCACATCCTTACATCTCAGAGCTCAAAATTTCAAATCACTCTCAGTTCAACTGAAATTACTATTCACTTTTCCCACATTATTATATATAGTAATTCAAATTTACTCTATACTATAGTTATTACTTGCCACCATTCTTTACAACTAATACTAGACACAAAGTTTGTCTCATATCTTGAGCCTCGTTACTATGTTTTCCTCCCCATCTGTACCATCTAGATCATAGCCTCCTCTAGGACCATACTATATCATTTTAAACCATTCCATATTCAATTTTGGAACATTCATACTAATCAATACATACACATATTTTTAATGTACTACTACCTCTCCAATACTATCTCATCAGTTACTATTACAAGTCCTTTTATAACCTTTCTTTCGGCTCAGTTCTCATTTCTCCACCCCTCTCCCTTTCGTCCAAAATGGGGGCATACAATTCAGGATCATCTTATAATCCCTCTCAGGATACAACACAATTAATCGACACTCCTAATACATTACTATCACAATTTTCTCTAATCTTGTTCAAACATAGTTATAATTATTCTATATGACATTCAATACTTTATATTATTTTCAAATCTAGTTCCCCCCAAATGACTTAATCTAGGGGAAAATAAAAACCTCTTTGTGAGTAATATTTTAAATACATCTTATTCAATCGAATTATTATCACTCAAATCAATCAATCAATACAATAATCATAGTTACTATCACTTCCAGAATGACCTAACTTGGGAGCGCATCTATCATACTTCCAAATTCAAATCATCTAAACTATTCAAATCCAAACACCTGTTACTTCAGGAGTGGTGGAAATGATATGTCATTTCCTTTCCTATACCACTCTTATGCAGGTTCTTCAATAAGGGATAAACAAGTTGGAATAAAAAATAAATAGGTAACAATTCAGTCCTTTTCATTTGTGCATTAGAAATTTTGGGGAAATGTCATGGAAGGAGGGAAAAATATCTCTCTCCCCAACACTCTTCCTCTAGCAAAAGGACTCCAAAATCCTTCAATTATCAACAAATCGGGTTGGGAATTGATCACTCCCCACCTCTTTTATCACCTTTGATAAACAATCCAACATCTCCAATATCATCATAACTAATTCTCCAAGTTTGTCCTTACGACAGTTTGCTATCTTCATTTATGCCACATGGGTCAAAACATTGATCCATGGTTTTCCATGCTACAAATTTCTATGTTCTATGTGCACTCTGCAACATGGATTATTCAAACCCTATAAAAGTATGTTTCTTACTTCCTTTACATTACTTGAATTTCATTCAAATAACATAAAGGGGGGAAAATGTAGACACAAAATTATGCACATATTGCCACTTTATTATGTCAACGGTATGTTTTTATATGCATGAATCTTAAATAATAAAAGTAAACAATTATGACACTTTCCCTTGTCCTTGTACATTCTTTGGCTAATTTCTATTATGCCTCTCTTCTACATCTCTCAGTTTTGCATTTAATTCTTGTCAGGTCACAAGGATCCTTATCTATATGTTTGTCTTCTCACATCTAGTCATTATATGGACTCAAGACATAGTGTCCTACTCTAGGACACTAATGCCCAGACGCTTCTGTCCATATTGGGTGCTTCATGTCATCTTCCTTATTCTTTTTACACATTTTATCATTTTGTGGTCAGCCTTATTTATTTTCTTATCCTTATCCCATGTATTCATAGTTGGCATTCTTTTATGTCACTAGTGTCTGAAATTCAAGAAAGAGATTCATATATATACACAACATGCTCATTATTATTCAAGATGGATATTCAAAAAGGGCTATCACATCTACATACTCTCACCACTATTCAAAGGGACTGCATTTTGGGTTGCATACACTACATAGGAAGGGGAAGTGTTGAATTCCATACCACACATTTGCATCAAAGCTAGCTATAGCCCACTATCTTGGCATCATTAGCATGAGGGAAAACCTAAGGACACTATTTCACACACAAGCACACATAACTACATGAATTCTAAAATGTAGTGCATCACTCGGTATTAATTTCACTCATCGGGTGACCATCGAAGGTCAGTATAAATTCACATATTACATATTTTATTCATACCTAATGTGTTTGTGAGCTTGTGTATATATCTAGGGTTTATTTTGCAAGTTACAGGTGTTATCAAAACCCTAACAATGAAGTCAGAGGGACAAAGCAGATATTGGATCAAAGACCTTTAGACCTAGAAAGAGTAGTAAATCCTAAATATTCACATAGGACACTAGAACGGAAACTAACGCCTAGGTGCTCCTGTCCTCCCATAGGAACTCTTATCCTACCACAGTTTCAGAGTCCCAAAAACTCTCTGCTAGCCACTGATGACATCATTCCCAATCAGATCCATCAGATATATAGTCCTGACTTCCTCCAAATCACACATGAACTAGCTAAGTCATCTATCTCTCTCATTTTCCTCATAGTTTTACATTTTTTAATACTTGACACTTGTATATTATTGTATATTATCATTTTTATATCACTTTTTATACTAGTTACTTTGAAATTAGATTTAATTCAATTTATATCAAATCACAGTCACACAAAGAATAACATGATACAATTACTTTGTCCTAATATAAAATGTGTGATATGGAAAACAAAATAAGCCTCCCCCATGTATTGCATAATGTAACCCTTTGATGATGTAGTATATTAGAAATATTTATCTCCTTGTGGTAGTAAGTGCCTCTTGAAATGTTTTCCCCCCTTAATGAGGTTAAATAAGTTAGGTATATATATGATTCCTTCATTCAAGGTTCTTCATTAAAAAGATAAAAGTTGACTAAGGTTTATAACATAAGAAAAAGTAGAAGTAACATCTAAATAGTTTCCAAAAGAGAGAAAAAGGATAGAAGCAAACAGAGGATACAAAAACACCCGGGTGCTCTTGTCCCTAATGGAAAGTTATTTATAGGGTTCCCAAAAGGACAAGAAATTAAATCAAAGTAGGTTAGGATGCAAGGTGATATGCAAAATAGTAAGATGAAAAGGATAAAAAAATATGTCAAAGAATAAAACAAGTGTTGTTAATGACTAGCTCTCTTGCTTAGGAATCATGCATGCAAATGAAGTATTTAGAGGCTAGATGTACATAGTAAGCACATGATTTAGTAACTACATTTCCCCCCACTTTATGCTAGTGAATAAGGATTTGGTAGCATAAAGTAGAAAAGAAAAGTGTACCTTGGGGAGTCAAAAGAAGACGGTGCCTAGTAGTGTGTTGAATAATGTTGTAGTGTGCCGAATGGAATAGTGCAAGATATGTACCATGGAAATATAAGGCAAGGGAAGGATAAGGATCTTAGGGTGACATTTGCAGTGCATTGATAATGATGTATGTGTGTGTAGTTCCTTGGAATATCATCTTTTTCATAGCGTGCTTGAGATTTTCTTCATGGTTGTTTGTGTGTTTTTCCTTTGTTGGGATATGATATGACCTACAAAAGAAAACAAGTGTAGTCAATGCTCTAGGTAAATGTAATTGAACTTTAACTTGAAAAATATGTAAAATTAGAAATGCATATTGGAAAAATATAAACCAAGGGGTTAGAGTACACCTGAAATGATGAAAGAGAAAGGGGTAGAAATTTGTTCCTACTTATAGACTTGTTACTTAGGATATGGTTGGAATAATATGAAGGATTTGGGCATCCTGTCATCCAAACTAGGATTTGAGCATCTTGACGTCTAAACTTCAGATTTAGGTGTCTTGTTGCCACTAAGGAAAAGTGTATTAGGAGATATCATAGGATTTTCCCTCCAATCATTAATGCTTCCCCATAGATAAGTGCCACTACAGATGATCAAAAACCTAATTTGTAACTTACCTCGGGTGACACATTGTTCCAGGAATATAACTATCATGTATATGCCCTAGGTGTCACTTCCTTATTTGTTCCTTCTTTAGTTCTTGAGTTAGTGTTTTTGCATGCCACTAACTTTAGTTCTTATTAGTAATTGATTGTAATATGAAAGATAACTATGTAACTACTGAAACTAGAGAATATTGTAACTTGTGCACCTACTAAAAAAATTGTAACTATTTTTCCCCCAGGACAGGAGCTACCCAGGTGGGACACTAGTGTCCACTATTCTTGTCTATACTCGGTGGTTCTGTCCAAGATGATTTTTTTGGCCAAGTTTTTTTCTGGCCTTGCTATGTAATTGATTATTTCTCTGATCATGTTGACTATGATTCTGTAACTGATGTATGTAACTGTTGGGAGGGTGAAGAGGTTCACATGATATTTTACCCCACTCATTTGGGGTGTATGAGATGAAAAAAAGAAAACAAAGCCCAAATGAGGAAGGATGAAAATGATATGCATATCTGATATAGGTATTCCTGTAGGGGGAATAGATATTACACATGGTAGTTACCATGGCATAAGAAAAAAATTAGAAAATGCTAGCATACAAGTGTTAGTGACAAACAAACAATGCACATGGAAATAACAACTAGTAAAAGCATATAGGAAAACACAAAATAATGACACAATGAGCTAGTTGTTGCATACATGGGACACCACTTAGGATGTCACAAGACAAATCAAATATGTTAAGACTTGTGAAAATAAGGTAACAAGTAAACATAGGGTATATCCAACAAATAATAGCAAAATAGGTACAAATATTTCAGATAACCATGATTGAAAAGAGTCTTATAAGAAAAATGCTACACATGAAACACCCATTGGCATGTTAGGAAAGATAAATAGTATGCCACAATGTAAGATCTGAATATAGGAATGAAAATGTGAAATATTGTCAATGATAGAACCTGATAGTAAGTGGGAAAAGGTAGATGCCCCCAGGAGCCTTAGTGGGACTGGTAATGGACAAGGCCAAACATCATACATCATGTAACAACTTGTAAGTGACTTGCATTCACCTTAAGATACCATGTGAACATGCATATGCGTATGAAAAATGATAAAGCATACTATGAAATGTAGTAACATGATAAGCAAAGGTGCAACATATAGTAGTATAAATAAGCATGAGTACATCCAATTCAAGATCTAAGAAAATATGTTTTTGGATTTTTAATTACAAATATGTGAAAGATAACACCTAGAAGGGAGGAATAAGGATACATCTAATATGTGTGTGTAAATTGAGGTCTATGTAGGTAAGGGTGCCTCAATAGTCAAGTATGAACCAAGAACAAGAGTGCATAATTAGATAGTGTGGGGGAATTAGGATGCCCCAAAATGTGGATGCCAAGATGATCTATGCAATGAGAGTAGTAGGCAAGGGCCCACGAGACACTAAAGAATATGAACATATGTGAACATGAGGAAAGGACCTAGTGTCGTGTGAAAGTGTATGTATCATAGCATATGGATTAGGATTGTGTCATCATGTGGAGAAACTAGAATAGGTCAGAACATTGGTAAACACAAGAGCTACAAGAGAATAATGACAACATGGTGAGGGGAAAGCCCTATAGATTTCAAGATCCTAACTTGATGAATAGGAAGTGTATAAACAATAAGAATGTACCCATTAGGAGAAAATATAATAGGTGTAACATTGGGCATCTTGGAAATAGTGGAAAAAGTAACTGCAAAAATAATGATGCATATGTGAGTCAAAATATGTGTAATGTATATGTAATGTTAGGAGGCTCATCAACCTCAATGTAAATCAATGAAGGGAGAGACACAAGAATAATGATAAGAAATACATGTAATTTGGGAAGATCAGAAGTAATAAATTATTATGCGTTAGCCCCTATGATCATAGACAAAAATATATAAAGAGGGTAAAACATTGCCCCATGAATGTAATGTAGTCACTAACATATGCACTTATTATTATTACATTATGCCTCTAGTATGTTGTTATATACATGATTTCTAAATAGGCTGGTGACACCTCTTTGGTCCTTTTCTTACTTTGATTATTTCTACATGCATATTATATTTGACATTTTCATATTTTTGGCCATGTCATAGGGATCCATATTCTTATCTTTTGTCATGTTTCTATTTGCTTACTTCTAGACAGTATCACCTAGACAAGACAATAACGCCTAGACCTACTGTCCTTATGGGTGCTTCTATCTTCTTCACCTTGTCTTATCCTTTATCAATTTTATTTAGATTTGTGTCTTTTATTGTCTCCTTTTCATGACCTAGGTCAGAGTTTGGTGTCACTATGTTCCAAAATTCAAATAAAAAATTCATATATATACACAACCTACTAACTATTCTAAGGGGAAATTGGGCTATCATTTCTATATCTACCACATACTAAAGAACAACAAAAATGACTACATTTTGGGATAAATTATTCAATACATAGGAGGAGGCTATTCTTAATTCCATACCACACATTTTTGAATTAGGAAAAAGTATTGTATCTCGCTATACTTTGTACGACTGACACTTGGGCATCCTAGCTTAAAGGACACAATTTTAATCACACACGCAAATAAATACAATGAGTTTGACATTTAGTGCAACACTTAACAATAAGATCACATTAAGGTGAATGTTGAGGTATTTTTGATTCTCTCATATGCATTTTTTATTCAATCTAATGTACACTAGAGTCTTATGTGAGTAGCTACAGTTTGTTCTACAATTACAAGTGTGATAAAGTAGAAGTGTAACTGTTGGTCTTCAAACTTACACCTGTGTCTTAGATCTGGAAGATCTGAGTTGTTTGAGATCAAAATGGAACTGTCTCCAAGTTTTGGGACCTTGCACGCTTGATATGGATCTCCAGAGAAGGCCAGTTCCTCTATCTATTTCTACTGCTATTGCTACTCCTAGTGATGTAAGGGGAAAATAAGCTAAAAAATGCCAAAGGACCAGGGATAAAAGGATAACATGAAAATAAACTACACTAAAAAGGTGATAGAACTAGAAAAACAGGGATGAAAACTATCTGTTCTAATCATGAATGAAAAGGGAACACAGGAAAGGAGTCTACGCATGAGTAGCACAACTGACAATACGTTTACCAAATCATTCTCATGGAACACAACTAAATAAGGAACTACAAGGGACATGAAGTGGCACAACAAGCACATAGTGCAAAAGAAAATGCAATAAGAAGGAATGCAAAAATGTTAGGATAGATAATAGTCATAAAATGATGCTACTATTGCTTCTAGAAATGCATAGAGCTGTTATAATGGTGAAACAGGCCAATATCCACATGTATGAGCTAGATTTAGAGGTCTGTAACTTAGAATGCATAAAATATGAAGTCCTTAGCAAAAAATGTAAGGATCCAAAGTATCCAACATAAAAAATGAGCCCAAATCTTACATTTATAGATTAATCCATGGAAGAAGAAGAGAAGGAGGGAAAAACCAAATTTGAAATGAAACCACCAACAAGAAGCATTCAATGCCTACAAATATACCTGTAAATCTATCAAATGCGCTTCCCCAAGCCTGTTTGGAGTGTTGAAGAAGGAAGGAGGGTGGATTAAATCGAGTGGTTGGAGCAATTAGATATTCTTCATTAATGCTTAGAAATACTTTTTCCCATTTCTCACCTACCAGGTCTACCAAATTTCTAATTTGAATGTCTAGCACTATGGATGATGTTAGCAGTACTTTGACATTTCCAAGTGCACGCTTATCAGAGCTCTATAGAAAAATCTATAGATGTCAAAGGATGTCAAAGCCATCTATGCATGTAAGACATGTAGTGTGTGTGAATTGGTTGAAAGGATGGTGAATTGTGAAAAATGTTTGTCATTTCTGTCACGTGTTACTCACTGATTTGTTACAAAGATTTGGTGCCGTATTAGCATGCTTTGACTGGTTACAGATGGAACACTCAATCATGTCAGAAGATGACCTGACATAGAAGGGCGTAAAGGAGGGCATGAGGGAATGGTTTGCAGAAGAAAATAGAGGAAGGAACAGAGGAATGCGCACACGATGCACATAGGGAAAGTGAGAAACGAGTGAGCGGGGGATGAATGGTTAAGGCACAACCATTACTAGGTGATGGGTGCAGCACACGAGAGGGCTAGTGACCTAGCTAAGTGAAGCATGTGCAAGGCACGTGCATAGGGTGAATGGTTTCCTAGAAGAAGGTGAATGCGTAGAAGACATCGTAAAGGGGAAAATGGAACAAAGAGGAATAGGGAAGGAAGGGAAGAAGGGGAAGTGTGCAAGGGTGTGTGAGGAAAATAAGGGAACATGCCAAGTGAACTTGAGCATGCACAACCTTATAATGAATATCTTAGAGCTAGAATACATATATAAGTTACCCAAATAACTAGGAAAGTTATTTGGATAATAGTAACTAACCTGACGTGACATATAATGAACTAAAAGTGATAAGAAGCAACACAAAAAGAATTAGACATGAAGTTGTTCCACAAACACTAGTGCCCAAAACATACGTTAGTGTCCAAGTGGAAATTTCCTATTCTAGGTTCTTCTATCACTAAGATCGTCATATTACAGGATTAGAGATAAAGCTTAGATAGTCATGAATACTCTCTTACAAATTAGTCTGCAACCCAAAATTATTTTAGACCTAAAGTTATAAGTTGAGTCATTTTTATCTCCTATCTTTCACTCTTACTTGTATTTATTTAGCTATATTTTGCTTGGATATTGTTCTATTTATCTGATTAATGGTGTCCTTACTTTAGATTTAAATTTTATTAGATCATTTGGTGAACCTGTTTATTGATCAAATCCTAGATTACTCTGAGATCCTTTATTTTGTGTATTCCTTATGGCATACCAAAAGATGTTGTGAAACCATCAATCCGAGTATAGTTCTCCTCAGTATGGATCCATTCCTAGAGAGAGTGGTAGTTAGAGGCCTCTATTTCACCTATGTCTAGGGAAGATGTCTCTAGCTTTCTATTGCACAGTCTCATATTAGCAATAGTTGTGTATCCAATAATTCCTAAATGTAATTAGACTAACCCCCACAAGGGGTGATCCTTGATACCTTATTGTTACCCCCCTGGGTCAGAGTCATATACTAATTTTTGTATCAATTTTTCAATATATAAAAATCTGATTTGAAATACTAGATAAATATGATGATCGAGGATTTATTCAAAGATATTGATGACATCAAATCCTTTGTAATGATGCTTATCTTTCTTGATAATTCTCTATCATTTTCTATATTTCTACATGTATGTATGGCCCTAATCCCTCCACCTCCATCCTCTACTTAGGAATCACCTAATGATATGCATTAAATCCTTAGGTAAAACCAGTGGGAAGATTGATCATCCTATTGTAGGATCCTTCCCCATCCCCATGAAGTGTCTACTTGAATCCATTAGGGGCAACGATTGTTCCTAAAGACATCTAATGACAGGATGTTAGGGTGTGATCAGGTAAATACATCCTAAACAATTGAATAGGCACTAATAAAGTTGATGTTGTGATTAATACTTACGATGTGATCCAATGGGATTTTATTCATGGGGCATACATTACTACTCTTTATGTTTCCACAAATAAGGTACTAAATGATGATGACCAAGGAACTCAATATGCATGTAGGAGGACCTCCTTTGGGTGAAAGCTTGATGATAAATCCAAGCAAGGAAATCAACTTCCAAGTAAGGATGACTCCTCCCATACAAAGAAGTGTGTGGAAACCTCAAGTGTGGATCCAAGATTTTAAGTCCAACCTAATAGTAGCGATATGGCTAGTCATGAGGGGAAAAATCCATACCCCTATCAGTGATGCCATTTCATGTCAACTGTGATTCCTACGATGTGACTTCTAGCATGAGTCATGAGGTTCTTTATGGAATATTTTGTAATAGCGACTTGATGATGCCAACTTTAGATCTCATGACGATAAATAGAATAATGTCATGTAGCACTGATACGTTTTGGACCAAAACATAATAAAAATTCAATCACTTGATATAACCATATGACACCACTGAACGATTCAAAATAACTTAGCTCATTTCATAATTAATCATTGACATTGTACACCAACATGAAGGATACTGGTATATAATAATATGACACATAGGAGGTTAAAATAAATTCCGACACTTTTATAAACGAACAAGTTGCAAAACAATGACCTAACCACAATATGAACATCTAGGGATAGGTTCTTTTCACAACACCACATTTTCATGGATACAGGTTTGGGCACCTGAATCATATTTCATTATTTGACTCAGAAAATGATCTTTGAAGAGAACATTGAATTGTCGTAAGCATACATTATCTATTTCTTCTAGACGTCGCATAATCTTTTCTTTCATTTCACACTGATAACTTAGTAATAGTTCCATATAATTTAACATTTTTCTCTTATTACAAATCAAATTTTATAACTTGATTAATGAAAAATGGGGGTCACATTTTAAACACGACATGAGTCTACTAGAACTTATTCTTACAAGCTGAATGACTTGTACTACATCTCAAGACCCAATGTAGTTACTATGTGTATTGTCATGTTTAGAATTCATTCCCAAGAAGAGAAAATTATACATGCCACACTTGATAGTGAGAACGTAGATAGAGGTAGAAAATGTAAATAAATGTTTGCATGGAAAAATGAACTTCACCTCCTATGCATGTATGTAAATGTACTAAGTCCCTTGTCCCTTGTGTGGATACTTAGATGGATGCAATGAATGCTCTTGATACATGGCCTTTAGATGCAACCTTAGGTGGTCATAGCTAGGATGCTTAGTAGATTTCTCATTTATAGTCATGATCACATAACAATTATATTTAGGTTATGATTCCCTTTACTTGAATTTCGTAGCTTGATCACTGAAAAGGCCTAATCCTAATAAAATTAAGACATGCCCAAACAACTAGAAAGCTGACCCAAAACTATGTTTCAGCCAAGACTAAAATTACAAAGAGGTACAAGGCATCCAGAGGGGATTGAGGGCACCATTACGGTTCTGACTCCCTACTACATAGGTGCTAGTGTCCACAATATCCATTTCAAAGGTCATAAATATCAAACAGTCATACTGGGTATAGGAAGATTGTAAGATCAACAAAGAATTAGACCATTAAGGAAATAAGATGGCCAAATACATAGTTATAATTAGTATTTTTCTGCACAACATATTAGGAATCATATGAATAGTAATGAACTGACTTCATGACTAGGAGTCAACAAGACAACTGTACCCAAAGTGTATGATTTAGTGTCTACAAAACCTCCAAGAATTATATTGTCTAATGGAATAGTATTAATGATCTTGTAAATATCAAAGAGGTCAACACTTAATTGATAAGTTAGACCTGCTTTTATACATATGCTAAGTACTAATAATAATTCCTTGTTCATGGAAACCCCATTCCTAAGAATATTTTCAGTTTGAGCTTTTCCTAAGGGTTTCATTATGCCTACTTCAAAGATCTTTGATGGGATGGGTAATCCTTACATGATCTTAATGATTTTATGCTATATTTGGCTTCATTTTTCAAAAAAATGTTTTGATTGTTCCATTCAAGCAAATCCTAATAGTGTGACCAGTGAAACTATTCTAAAATGAGTTGAAAGATTAGAAGAGTAAACATTATGAAGCTCTTTTATCAAGACTGTCATGGTAAACCTCAAGTAAGATTGTGAAACACTTTAACTTATATAATGGATTGTAATTTTAAAAGATTGTAGGATGCTCTTGAAATTTTCTCCAAATGTAGAATTGTCCAAATGCTACGAGCTAATAGACATACACGAGATACATATGACAATTTTGGCAGAAGTTGGCTGTAAATTACACAAAGCTTTCAGAGGATGGTTTACAAAGGAATGGCATTGTTTTTTATAGTTGAGTGTGAGGCCATGAATCTTGGATCATAGCTTGAATGAGTTCCAAGTTCATAACTATGCTTTCCTGAAATATCCAAGAGGATTTGGTCTGTGTAGTTGTAACTTTGTAAGGGAAATGATTATGTTTAGATTTTGTGCGGGAAGATGGTTGTACGTTCAACTTTTTTGCCCCCACCATTATAGGGTTCTATAAGTGGAGTGGAGTGGAGTGTGAGTAGATAAATATGATTATTTAAAAAACTAATTTAATTAGTTGTTAGTTGTGAAAGGATAATTAACCATTTAATTAAATAAATGTTTAATTAAATTAGCTAAAAAGGTTATAAATTAATTTAAATAATTCCAAGGGCATGATAGATTTAAATTAATTAATTCTAAAGGGTAAGAGTATGTAATTAGAATTAATTTAATTAATTATAAAGGGTTATGATTTAAATTATGGAATTAATTTAATTAATTCTAATGGGATGTATTCGAGTAGGATAAAATTAATTTAAATTAATTCTAATGTGTCTGGATTTTCCCCTCTTTAAAGGTGTTATTATGAAGTAATATCATTTTAAAGATAGTAGACACATGTAGATTAGCGAGTGGAAGGAAGTGAAGCATTTGGATGTCACGGTGAGTAAAATGGTAAGGGAATGCCCCCTCAAACGGGTGGATGACACAATAAAGTGGTGGAAAGCCACTTGATAGGAAGAATACAATGAATTTGAATGAGAATAGGAGAGATTGTGCTTGTAGCATGAGCATCATTTGGAGAGTGAAATTTAGAGTAACCTTATTTTGTTGTTGCACAATAGAGTTGTCACCATGATTATGAAAGAATCAAAGATGTTTAACCTGTTATGTGTGTAAAAAAAACACACAAACACAACAAAGAAAATATAAAAAGGAAAACAAACCCAATACACACCGTAAATTATGCACCATGGCTATAAGGAAGCCAAGATGATAACGAAATACATGTAATTGGTCCAAAAAGTAATATCAATAATGCAACACAACTTCAAAAAGAAGACAATTAACTATGCCCCTAATGCATGCCACAGTGATGATTAAGAAGATGTGAATGCCTCCAAGAGCATTAAACTCCTTATGAAATGCATGAGGAATATGATCATTGAAGAGCAGAGTAATCTTAATTACTCCTAATGACACTCTTGTTGGATCCGCAATGAAAATTGATCTGAAAGTTTGAAAAAGGATCATTTCACCCAAGCAATAAACTTATGAATTGTGAGAGAGGGAACACGAGCCGAAATTACCCCAAGTGAAGTTATATCGCAAAGGAAAAACAATTGATTTTAATTACCCGAAGTAGAGATATTAACATGCAAAGGGGAAGATGATGTATCATGATAACGTAATCATTGGAACGATCACTAAGTTAGTAGTTAAAAGTGTGATTTTATCAATATTGCATCGTTGATTGTTGAAATATTTTCATGTGGTTATGAATTTTTAAATTTTTGTTTTTTTTTTTAATTTTTGAATTTATGATTTTTGGTGAACAATGAAGAAAGGGAGTTGCGTGATTGTTACACCGAAATTTATTATGGATATATGATGATGTGAGATGGAGCTTAGCTTCCATGTTCATAGCTTAGCTTTTATTTGATGCATGATGATTATGGATAAACGATGATGTTATATGTGAAATGATGTCGACAAAGTACTTGCAATTAGCACAAATATAAAGGAAGTGTAAACAAACCAAACTACACATCAAAAGGAAAACACACCATGGCTTATTTAATAAACTAAGATGATAACACAATATGTATAAGTGATTCAAAAACACAAAAAAAAGCATGTCAAAACAAACCCAATATGAAAAATGAATTAACTACACCAAAGTTATATGTGAACTAAGATTTAATAATTATCTACAATTGGTCTACAATAACAAAGTACAACAAATAACAAACGAACATGCTAACAAAAAACATTGTCACAATGTTGACAAACTGCAACACGTACAACACAATTTGCAATAACGATGTCTAATGACACCCCTAATGTGTTCCACATTAAAGAATTAGACAGATATGATTTCCCCCAAACGATAGCTTAGAATGGGAGAGAATTGGATCAGGCTGAAGAGTGGAGTGATCTTAGATACTCCAAAAATACTTTTGTCAGATCCCATTAAAGTTTGATCTGTATTGGATTAAATTTAAATCCAAGTGTTCCCCAAGAAAATTTATATTGCAAAAGGGTAATTGAACATTTTACCTCGAGCATAGATATACACCATGGGAAAGAAAAGTGATTATCAGAAGATGATATAGAATGATCATTAGGATTTCCTTCAAATGATGATATTGTTGAACTGTGTTAGTTGCTAGTTGTCAAACATTTTTTGAATGATTTTGTCAAACATTTTTTGAATTTTTGTTTTTTCCAGTTTTATATTGTTTTTTTATTTTTGCTAGTTTTATATTGTTTTATGGTTTTTGAACATATTTCAATGTTTTTTTATTTTGAACATATTTGATTTTTTTTGAATTTTTGAACATCTTTGAATGTTTTTGTATTTTTGAACATATTTGAATGTTTTTGGTATTTTTGAACATTTTTGAATGTTTTTTTTTTATTTTTGACTTAGTAAAAGGGTGCACTGTCTAAACCTAAGTTCAAACAATTGTAAGAATTTTATTCCATTGGAAAAATGTAGACGATATAGTGATAAGATATATCACTCCACTTGTGACTCCATGCAACTAGGAAGATGTGAGGGATCATCACTGAGAGCCAAGAAGGACTTGAGAACTAGGTGAATAGTGATATGAAAATGAAGATGATGGATGCCAAGACACAAGGTGTAACAATGGTCCATTCTATAGAAAATGTGACTCATCTCTAGTCAAGATTATCTGACCAATTCCAAGATGAATTTCAATTTATAGGTTTTGAAGAGACTTAGATCCATTGATGGCCTACTGATTGACAAGATCCTGGTTGAAGGAATTGTTATCTCTCTTAAAATAAACAACTTCTTGAGGATGTTTTTGATTAAGCACTTTGGATACATATTTTCTGAAGGCTTTATTGTGTTTGATTTTTTTGAAACGACTCCCTACATATTGCCCTATACCACTAGTAAGAGGTAAGGGCTCAATACTAAAGAACAAAATGTAGGTGAGTATAGGATACCTACATCCTTTCCTAGTCTCACACTACTAGTAACAAGTATGGGCCTCATCATCAAAGAATGTGAAGAAAGAAAGGTGTAATGATTGATATAATTTTTTTTATTTTAGATTGAATTTTCCTTGTATGTTGATATTATACTTATTGGGAAGGAACATTTTCCCCCCAAATCTCATCCTCATGTGACTAGTAGGATTCAAGGGTTCAACATCTTAGATAGAGATGGATGATCAAAGATCTGGGTAAAAAAGTTAGTGCTTTTTGTTAAAGCTAGAGATTGTTTGAAAGGAGGAGTTTTCCATTAGTAAGGTTCTAGACAAAAACCGTAGGTAAAAAGATCTAGAATGGTAGAAACCATAAAAGGGATGAAGACACACAATGCCTAAGACAGAAAAATATTAACCTATGTCGTATAAGAGAATAATATGGAGATATTATGATGTCATGATTAAGATTTCTACAAATGGATGAAACAAATAATTGTTTTTGTTAAATGTGTTCTCCGTGCAAGTGGCCTCCCCTAGTGTAGAGAGTACCCATGGAAGAAGATGTTTTTGCTTCTATGATTTTGATTTTCGTATAATACATTGATGATGGGTTTGATATGGATTTTTACTTTCTATTTACACTTTTTGATTTTTTAAATTTTTTTTTGGATGAGGGTTTGAAATCGACTTATCATCATGGAAGAAGTCCATGTTTAGGAAAGTTGAACGGTCCTTGATGTAACCTAGAATTTACTAGATAACACCCTAGTCACGCTGGCACATCACTCGGCCTCGACTGAGTGCTCACCCAAAGCGCGCAAAGGTACCAGGTCCCTCTTTAGGGTTGCTGTAGAAGAATGTTAACATGATGAAGGACTTAACACATATAGATTCCATTACTAATCACATCATTCTATAGAACATACCAGATGCTACCCTCATATAGGGATGAACATAACTAAAGTATTAACCATGATGAGATCAAATGACATACTAGATTCAAATACACATAGAACTAATACTTAGATTTAGCTACACAGAATCCACCATATTACTGATGTTACTTCCTCCTGAGCATTCAAGTGTTGATATATGATTTCTTTTGTAAAAGGATGTGTTCCTTTAATTGTGAAGTCATGCTTGATATGTATTGTATCTTCTTTGCAATTAAAGATCTTTGACTGAGTCGGAATATGATTGGACTCTTTTATTTCTTTCATTTTGCACCTGAGTTTAATCTGATCTCGGAATGAATTGTGGATTTATCCATCTATAAGACCCAGCCTTGGATCAGTGGCATTGATCCAAGAGATGCTTTAAGTTTATTCAGGATGAACAAAAATTATAGACCTTACGTAGGTTGCAAGGTCTGAATGCGTTGAATAAGCTATTCCAGAGTCTAACTCAGGCTGATCATGTTAAATGAATTGGTTCCCGATATCGTAATATCAGGAAGGTCTTGATCGTGGGCCAGGTAATAAATTCAGATACATTTATTCAACTAGCCTATTGGCAGTGCTGGAGTGAATCCTTTTCGTGAATGTATGTCTGTAGGTTCTTATTCTGAACATTCTAAATGTTAGACCTAAACTAGATTTATTAAGGTTAATAACCTAAACCTAAACTATAACCTATGGGTTAGATTAGTGTTAAACTAACCTAGGCCTAAGCTATAAGCTAAATGTTCTAAGTTAGCAACCTAGCGCTAAGGAGGTTAGACTAAGTATCATCTTAAATCCTAACCTATGCTTCTAACCTAACAAATGTTAGTGGAGGAAGGGGACCTATGAAGGGGTGCGAGCCATGGGCGGTAGTTTCTATGGCATTAAATGGATGGATAAGTATGAAGGACAGGGATTTAGCGGAAGTTTCAATGGCTAGTGAAAGCCGACGTGGCAGAGTCACCAAAGTTAGAAATGGTCTTTGAATTGTTTTTATCCATCGCCAACTATGGCGGTCGGTGGAAATGGAGATTGAGCGGGAATTTTGGAGTTAATACAATTAATGAACTCGGTCTTCGAGCTCGGATTTCTCGGGAAGACATGCAAAATGGAAAACTGGTAGTTTGTTTGGTTTTTCATGCGCTCCGGTTTTCTCTCTGTTTGATCACTGGTTCTTCGCACCAGTCTACTTGGTGTTGCATGGCAAATATGAGAGTAACTAGCTCTTTTCTCTGTCAAGGAAAGTTTATAAGGCATGGAAATAACAAATTATTGTTGTTGAATCTAATGTGGAAAAAGAGGAGAAGGCTCAAGCTCTTTCAGTAGTCTTCTTCAGATTTTTAAGCAGCATTACCAGGCATGTTAGGCCCTAACTCTTAAAAAATCTTGCTTTCCTTCAAATGATTTCATTAGAACAACTCTGTTCAGATGATTTTTGGGTTCAGTTGGTTTTTATGGTAGCTTTGTGTGATTTAGTTGTTGTATCTTCTTACTGGCTCGATTTTTCAAGTGAACCCTTGATGGGTGTGCATTATGTTTCGAACGGTTGCACTATCTTGCTGTGTTTTGCATTTCGGTTAGATTTTGTAGAAATGCTTACAAGGATAATATGTGAATTCAGGCTCTGTGGAAGTCCATGAATTGTTTTCTTGTTTGATTCAGACTTCAGTCTATACCTTGCTGTTTTACTTATTGAAAATGATACTGTTGGATTTCTTGAATGTACAGTATATTCTGACTTTTTATAAGATTTGTCGTGGGTAATATATGTTATTGATTTGTTGGACTTCTTGAAATGAAAATATGTTTTGGTTTCTGTAGAAGTATCGCCGTGAATACTATTTGTTATTGAATTCCGTTGGAATCCTAGAGTAGATAGTATTTTGACTTCTGTAGAAGTTATCAATGAGAATACTTGTTAGTTTAGACTCAGTTGGAGCCCTTGACAAGTATCTGGATATCTATTTCTGTCACTATGTTTTGATTACTGTGAAGTTTAGCAGTGAATATCGTAAGATATTGGTTCAGTTGGAATCCTTGATATGTATCTTGATGTTACGACTTTTGTAGAAGTTTTGGTTGTGAGCATACTATTGGGATTCTTGAACTATTGTCGCATGAAATTAACTTCTAATCGAAGCTTTGTTATGAGCACTAGTTGTATGTGATACTGTTGGAGATCTCGATATGTTGCGAGTTGGCTGTGAATCTCGATTTAAACCCTCACTGTGTATGCATATGTTTGACTCCTTCTTAGCATTCTTGTGTTCCTGTCTGTCTGCTTCTGTGGAAATTAACGGAAAGGTTTTCTTTACAAACCTTACTCGGTTTGAGACCCTGTTGTATCCGTAGTAGCTTGGCTTAGAATGAAACTTTGAGGAAAATACTGATATGGAATTTCAGCTTCTGTGAAGACCTTGTTGATGATTATTTTTCTGGAAAACGACTTCTAATATAAGTCATGGCTGTATTATTATAAGGATTTGTTTCAGTTGAATGAGGTTGTGCATGTTTTTGTTAGATTCAGTATGAATGTCACTATATATGCATAAGGAAACATCATTTGTTTTAATGTTATCTAGCCCCTTGTTTGACTGTGATAAAGAGGTCGTTCTTTTGATTTCGGCCTTGGGATCTAAGTCCTTGCTAGTGTTTTAGTAGGGACTAGATTGAGCTGTATGTTGATGAGTGTTTCGACTCAGTGGGATTTCTCTTGTGTTTGTGCATGATTACGTCTTCTGTTATTATGATTATCTAGTCGTGTGCTTGATTGAAGTAAAGATCTATTAACTGTACCTTGACAAGCGATGGCATTGGTTATTTTCTCATTTTTGTTGAATAATATGGAAGGTTATGTGGAGTCTATTTGATGGATTATTCATCACTGCCTTGTCACGAGAGCTACTGTGTTGTTCAGTAAGTTACAGGAAATTTTATATTTGTATTTTGACAAACTGTAATTCTTCTTGTGGTCTTGACTGGCTTAGTCACAGGCATATAATGTGATTGCATTACTCTTAAGTGGACGGTACAGTCATGAGCATGTTTGGAAGGGACATCTGAATGTCTCCGTTTCTTTCTCTTCTGCTGTAAAGTATATGTTGATGTATTTTTATCTAACTGTTGGAATTGTTTTAACATACTGATGGATTCATGAATTGTTATGATATTCATTTTATTATGTTGAATGTAATGGTCTGTCTGATGTTTGTTGTCCTTGGGATTCAGATGGATAGTTGTTTTGGATACATTTGTTCTCCTTGGTCACTTACATTTATGAAGAAATATCTGAAAAGTATCTAGGACTATTTAGTAACTATAATATGAGTTACGCGTTTATAGTCATGTTTGAATTACAAAAGAGCATAGTCTGAATATGTTTACATGTTTGGTGAAATGATTTCATTTAAACAGGTTGTTTAATGAAAACAATTGGTGGATTGCAATTGTTTTAAGAATTAGTGCTTATCATGCTCAGTTCATCGAACTGACCCGTGTTGACAATTTTTGCAGATGGTTGCTGTAAGTGGTAAAAGCACGCAGATCTGATAGGATGTTCAGATTGTTTAATTTGGTTTTATGATGAATTACAGCTTGATTCTCTAAATGTACTACTTGAAGAAAGATGTTCTTTTGCTGTTGAGTATTGTATCAAGTATGCTGAATGCATAAAATGTATTTGATTAGCTTGAAAGGAATGAAAAGAGATATTTGTTACTTATGTGTTTGTATTTGTATCTTGATGGTTTGACCTTCTTCGGTTCGAATGATCTTGAGAGCATTATTATTATTGTATAATTTGGAGAATTTTGTGATTATCTAAGTAAGCTTGCAAGATTATGTGACTGAATACTTATGATTGTTTAGTAGTTCTAGTATGTTCTATCTAAAGCTAAATTGGAATTTAGATCACTGTCTTTCTGGAAGCTAGGGTTAAAATAAACCTGAGCAGGAAGCTAAACAAGCTGAATAAATTATTACTTCCTAGTCTTGATCTAAGTCAAGACAACGTTTAATTGGATTCTTAATCACTATATCTCGATACTATTAAGTAAGATATAAATTCAGTTATGAGAACTGATATAAACCTAAAAAGGGTTTGGTTAGCAATCTCATGTGAAGGATGAGGGTTATTGTCCAATTTCGTTGATTTAGAATTATGTATATTCTATGAACTCCTTGAAGGGACCTCTAGTCTTAATAACTTCTCTTGTGTAAAGGGTTTTACTAAGAAAGGTAATTCTAAGGTGAGGAACCCAGGGATTGGGAAAGACTAACCTTAAGGGAGTGTCTTATAGTATAATTTTAACTCAACGTATGTAACACTTATTAATAAGTAGATCTTTTCGAGGTGGATTTAAAGGTTGACGGCACAAGTCAACTGCAAGGTTGTACCTTCGAGAAGATTAGGATCTTCTCAAAGATACAACAATGCAGGTGACTTATGACGACACCCTTTGCATTGATCGTTAAGATTTACACCTTAAACTCGAACAAGTTACTCTGGGACTGATTAGGAATGTGGTCACGTTATAAGGCTACCCTAGGAGACTCGGGGTATCTTGACACACTGGATTAACTAGGGTTGACCCAGTATGTCAGCGTATCCCTAGTCCTCAGGAGCATCCCTATAACATTGTCATCTTACTAATCCATTCCTGAGTGAATAACTTGGGCAGGAGAGTCTGACAGAAGTCAGTATAAGACATTCTACATAACATAGGAATGGGGTGAAGGACATATTCCAGATTGACGAGTATGCCGTCAAGGAATACGAGACATAAGCAGTATGTTTCAAATCTTTAGCCAAAGTATCACAAGCTACTGATTGCGTTGTCCTAAGTCACCTAGTCTAAGGGATGAGATGCCGATGAATAATGGTAACAATTATTCAGATAGGTTCCTTGGACAGAGCATTCTGAATCCCAAATTAGGGAAGAGAACCGCAAGAGTGATGTGTTAAATAAAAACACCAACTCTTAATACTCATGAATAGATCGGTAGATTACCGAGTCATGGAATGAATAGATCGGAGGTACTCCGAGTCATTGCAGCTGCATATGGTTATCTATTATGAGAATGGTTGTTTTTGATTTGTGAGTTCTAAATTATGTATTTAGAACCAGGAAGCATTTATCAAAAAAAAAATTACTTGTTCTAATGTATAAAAATGAGGATGTTACATCAAGTCTATAAATGACCTCATACAAGAAGAATCCATTCCAATATCCACTGAAGTATCCCGTCAAGGCATGTGGATAATATTTTGATGCAGCCTAGAATTCTCAGATTCTAGTCGCGCTATCAAGCCTAGGCTGAGCGCTCACCCAAAGTTCACAAAGGTATTAGGTCCCTCTTTAGGGTTGTTGTAGTAGAATGGTAACATGATGAAGTAGTATAACAAAATATAATTAGAAACTAATCCATCTCTACATCATTACACTAGTCCACTATCTTAAGCAATATAGGGAAATCATCATGATAACTTACAATGAAAAACCTTCACACTACTTTTCGGCCAATATTCCATATATTCATCGTAAATAGTACAAATGCTTCATATAATACCAGACATGTGTGCATGGCACAATTTCCACTTATAACTCATGTATCTCTAAAACATGCAGTAGTGTTTGTCTTATCTTATAGATTCATTCCATATATATAGGGTGGGGGACTATAGTTAACTACCAAAGTAGGTACATGCTATTAGCCACGTGCCTTTTACAAACTATAGCCATACATGCAAGTATGTGGCTATAGATCAAACATAGTTAACCTAAATCTAGCTTATGTCCATGCATGATTTGCAACATGCTCTTTGAAATCTCCACGAAGATCCTGCATCACTTTGTGTGCTCCACATGCCACTATCTAAAAATAGCCCATGATCTCCAAAATGGCTAAGTCCCGAAACTTCTAACTCTGTCCATGCGTTTCCTTTCCTATCCTTCGTGCCTTTGCAAATCCTATGTTGTTCCTCATCGCGCGGAATATTGTGTGTGCTTACTTCTATTAAGTGTTTTGTCTGATCAACATTACCCCACACTAATCTCATTGTCATCCCAATAATGGGGTTGTCTAAAACTGCTTCACAAACAATGGATAGAATAAAGAATGGTTGAAAGAAATAAAAGAATATGGTATACAAATAAAAAACTTTTAGGGCTATCAGGCACTGTCCTTGTCAACTCTGAAGAATCAACTCTAGATGTTCTCTTTTATATTACTTCCAAATTTCTTCCAGCCATGTCAACGTCGTTCCTGTCTTCTCTATAATGTACAATGGTAATGACTCCAACTCATCTTGAGTAATCTTCTCCCTTTTCATTTCTATCAATACTTGGAATACACGCTTAACATAGACAAACATCATTCCCTCTATAATATCCATCTTCTGTAGAAATGAGCTTTCTCAATCTCATCTAACCTTTCCTTATGTGGTCCTGGGTTGCTGTAAGGGTCTCACGCTTTTTTTCACTAGTGATTAATCTTTCTGCGCAGCCTATTGTTTCATCCTTCATGGCCTTAAGACACTTCATTATCTTCCTCCAATGTTCTGGTTTTGATTATCACTTCTGGAGTTGCACCAATATTCAGTGCTTGATTTTCTTTCTTCAGTTAATCCGGATGGCTTGGAGCAGTGCCTTCATAAGTTAGCAATCTTCTAACCACTACTGCAACCTTTCTCTTGTCTACCTCTTGTTCAACATCTTTTGGTGTTTTGGTATACATAACCTTTTCATCTCCAAGCACTAATTTTATCATATGTCTTTACATAATGCATTACGCAGAAGGAAATCTTTTGGTACCTTTGCTTCTAAATGTGGCCTTACCTTCAAGGACATGTAGTCACCAATTTCCTCTGCCATGCTAATAAAAGTGTCATTTTCCTTTTTCTCAGAGTCCCTCTCTACCTTTACGAAACATATTTCCACATTTTCATCCTTCATCTCCTCTGTAGCAAGTGCCATAATTGGTAGCAGATTTATCAATATTCCTCTATGCCACTTCTTTAGATACTTTCACCAATAAGGCATTGCTTACCTACTCATCAAATATGACTGCAGGCTTTATTGTCATGTGCATGGGCTTGGGGTGCCTTCTTCATCTCCTGGATACACATGACTTCTCACATACATCAAAATCTAGTTCATCCATGTGTGTATGCATCGACCATGAATAGTTGTTTTCCTGTGCACAATAGTGGCCATATTCTCAGGTCCATAAGCACTCATCTCCCATATAATTCCTTACGCTATTCGGTGCTCTGGAACCATGGCGCAAACAATATTTCCTGGTCCTCTGCATAACCCATACTTTGCACATAGTCTTCCACTTATGTCCTCATCCTTGGCCCCTTCGGGAACTTGAGTGCCAAGGTTTGGAATTGTCCCCTCTACTATCAAGTCCTAGGAACTACTGAGATGTATCCTCTCCTGCTTGTCCTTGTTCTGACATCTTTCACCCCTTCTCCTTCATCTTTCATCTCCTCATGTTTGGGATCCTCCATATCTTCTCTGAAGATATTGGGAATTAAGTGCACTTCTCCTTCAGAACTCTTCTGCCTCCTCATTAAGATTCAGTTTCCTTATCTTCTTTACAAGTTACCTCCTTTGAGGGGATATGCTGGGTGATTTCTTACAGGCTATTGTGTCTGCACCTTGAGTCCTAGTTCTTCTGAATACCTCCTTAAATATGGTGCTCACCCTTAGGTACAAATTCCCAAGTAAGATCCTCTTCTACCTCTTGTGCTTGTGGTGGAGTATCTGTGTGCTCACTTCTCCTTTTCTAGATGGATGTCTTCCTCCTTTATGATCCAAGCCACCACTATCCTCATGCTCTTCTTCCTCTTCCTCATCACTTCTATTTCGGAGGGCTTAGGTACTGGGACATTCTCCATTGTATGCTTTACCCTTCAGGTGGCCCTAGAAGCGCATAAACTCATTTTCCACATACTTGTTATTCTCCAGCCTTTAGGCTTGAGTTAAAGGTATATCAGCATGGCCACTGATTCACAATAGCCAAAATTCTCTAGCTTAATGCTCAACATCATCGAAATGAGCCTCTCATTGTATGCAGTTCTTCCTTGGATATACATATGTTTTCCACAAGGTGTGGTACTCACAATCTACCTTATCTGCATTGAAGTTCAACCTTCGGTGTCCATCAGTGAATATGTGAACTGAAGCTTGGAAATATCACTTGCAATGAATGCATAAGGAAGTTTACACATGGGCTTCCAGTCCCATCCTTCATGGCAAATCATACAATGCAAAAATGTTGATAGACTCCAAACTATACTACCTTTCCTACCACTGAAGGAAACTCCTTGGGTATGTGCCACTCCTCTTCAAATGTTGTGCGGATTCTTGTCATACCACATATCTCCACCCTTTTCTTTACCTCATCCATCATAGAATCCTTCAAACAAGATACTTTCTCAAATCGTTCAGCTAGGGACTTGTGATCCATGGGGTATTCCCATAATTTTTTCTTTGGCCCATCTGGTACTCCAATCTCCATGAATACCAAAGATAGTAAAATAGCCAAAACTTATCTTTTTTCTTGTGCATGCTTCCTCAATACTATTTTCTGTAATATAGCCTAACAATGTTGTAGAGTCCCTTCTAACATCTTCTTTGCCAACATGCAGCCACATTGAGTTTACTTGTGACCACCTCTCTTAATCATTTAACTTTGTAACAAAGGTGCGTTGCTGCCTGTACTACTGGACAATTCTTCAATTTATCTATGTCCATTCTGTGTAGACCCTTGGAGTAGCCCTAACTCCTTGTGTAGTCTCTAAAATAGCACCTTATCTGTTAGATCACTTAGGATATCTGTCTCGGTGCCCTTTAATCCTATAGTTACTGTGGCAATAAGAATGAAATTGTCAATCTTACTCTCTATCCAATAAAATAGAAAAAATCCTCATGGACTATGGCTCATCAACCATTGGTATAATGGCTCATATTTTAAAAAATATGGGAGCTCATACAGCTGGTAGCCTCCCAATCTTCTTCAATATTCTTTCCCAGCATCATCATATACATGGCATATCTTCCTCATGTTGCTTGTTTGTTCGGGAGGCGAGCAAGGCATCAAGCTCTTCTCTTTATCTTGGTCTGTGGTTATACTCACTTATATTGCTCTGTCCAATGGGTGAATCCCATTCTTGATAGATAATCACTCCTTCTGGTATTGCATCTCTAAAAAAATTACTTTCGGGGGCCATCTCTTCCTCTTCTTCTACCTTCTTTTTCCTTTTTACTAGTTATGGTTTTTCTTAGGTGCCATTTCTACTCTTTGCAAAATTTTATTCTAGACTTCTGCTGTAAGTTTTTATGAATTCCTAAACCCTAGCTCAATTCAACCACATGCCCTAGATCCTTCCAATGGTAAAATCCAATGCCCTAGCTTTATTCTATCACTCTTGCACTCAAACCCTTCTCCTATGGGGATACAAGCCTCTTCCGCACACAATCTGTTCTCTCACGTCTGGTTTCACACCTTCGCACCTTGAATCACTTCACTTGGGTCTTCACACGTAGCTCTTTTCAAATTCTCTTGAGTTACAAAGGTAAAAATGAACCTGCATCCCATCCTTATATAGATTTTTAAACTTTTTGTGCATTTATTTCTCCTTCACCTACCAACAATCCTCTCATTAATCAAACATTTTCATAATTCCCACACGGTACATCTTCGTGCCCCAATTATAACCTTCTAGCGCACCTTCCTACCTTCTAGTCATAGAATTCTCTTCAGTGCATTCCATAACACCCGAGTACCTTGTCACTACACCTTCTCTTAGTAGTTTCCATGGCCTGCTGCTTACCTGTGTTATACTTTCCCTTCATTCATCTCCATCCTTGGTCACTTTTGAGAAGCAATTTTTTTCTTAACACCCTTAGCTTTCCATCCTTATAGCACTTTCACAATTTAAATTTTCATGTATACAAAATTTTAAGATAACAAAAATCCACCCACACTAATGGTATGTGTAGTCCTCTTGTGCATAAACATGCTTCATAGATAGTAGTTAGCTTCATGTGCAAATGCGCTTATTACACAAAACAACAAAACTAAATTGACAAAGCATAGCGACAAATGAAGGAAATAAATTAAGGAAATGCATAAAAGGAAAACCTAATCTAATGGAAATACTACCTTATTACAAACACCAAGAAGACTTATTTATAGTAGGGCTTCAACCTACTCATGTTAAAATAATTCGGTATCCGTGTTCCATCAAGCGCTTCTAACTGGCAAGCACTTGAATCAAGTATATGAGTGATAACATACGACCCCAACCAATGTACCTTAAGCTTCCTTGGATGGCACAAAACTTAGAATCATAAAGAAGTACCATTTTTCCAACTCAAACTTCTTATCCCTTGATGTGCCTATCATGTCATGCCTTTTGCCTTGCCTTTTCCTTCTTCTAAATCCAACGTGCTATGGCTCATCTCTCATTAAATTGAATCAACTTGTCAATATTTCTTCTAATGCTTTCTCATCAGCTAGACTCTAGCTGCGTGCAATATGCACAAAGAAGGTAACATAAATTCATAGGAAGAATTGCTTCTGTGCCAAACACTAGTGAAAATGGTGTGGATTTATTCAACCTCTTGTAGGTTGTCCTATATGCCCAAAGTTTAGTAGAAAATTTGTCATCCCAATCCTTCCTTCCAACATCACAATTTTTTTATGTCAAGGTCTGGCTCAATATTTTGTTAAAGGCCTCAACAGTTCCATTTTCCTGAGGATGATAGGGTGTAGTCTTATGGTGTACAACCATAACTCATCTAATAAGATCCTGATTGTCTCATTCAAAAAGTGTGTACCCCTATCACTTGTCAAGCTCAATGGACATCCATACCTTGTAATAATATTTCCCATAGAAACCTAGCTGATGTAGTTGTTGTACAATCCTTTGTAAGCACTACTTCTACCCACCTTGTCAAGATAATCTGTGCAAGTGAATGATATAGCGTGATCCAGTTCTACGCACTGGCTGGTGAAATAGGTCCTACAAAATCTATGGCCCATTTCTCAAATGGCTCTGTACTAGTAATAGGTCTCAAAGGCATTTCATCTCTTTTCCCTGGTTTTCCAAGCATTGACAATGATCACATGCCTTACAATAATCTTTACAATCTTATATAATGTCTCCCACCATAATCCAGTGAGTAAATCTTGTGCATAGTGGCATCACCTACATAGTGGCCCACTTGCAATACCACCATGAGCCTCTTCCATAATAGCCTGTGCTCATGTTCTAGTACACAATGGCAATACTTCATCACATCCTATAGCTTGTAAAGGTCACCACTGATTAACATAAATGGTGCATGTACGTATAGCTAAGTTGTTTCTTCTCTAATGATTTCATTCCTTCTGGTGCCATACCCGTTCGTAGAAAGACAACAATATCCTCTAATTTGAGGGTGCACGGTTGTAACCTATACAACTGTGCATTTGGCATGGTATCTTCAATTGTCTTTGCGTTCCTCTCCTGAACTGATTCTTGATAAGTGGTCTGGTCCAAAATTACTCTTTCCTAGCTTTACCACAACTGTGAAATCAAATTCTTGAAATAACAAGTACCCATCGACATATGTGCACCCTTGTAAAATGGGCTTATTTACCAAGTATTTTAATGCCATGTGATTTGTATAAAATACAAAATGGTGTTTCTAACAAGTACTGTCTAAACTTGTGTAGTGCATAGATCATGGACAAGTGCTTCGTCACGCTCTGTAGTTGTGTAATTTGTTCTATATAGGAGTCAACTTCCTACTTGCAAAATAGATTGGATGATCAACAATACCTTCACCAGGTTGAGCTAATATTGTGCCAATGGCCATGCCAGAGGCATCCACATGCACATGAAATGGTTTATCCCATGAAGGAAAGTGAGAATGGGTGTTGTTGTAAGCCTCTCCTTCAATGCCTTAATGCCGCATCTGTTATGGTTGTCCCCAATAAAAATGTACTCTTTCCCCCTTAGTAATTCTTCCAAGGTGTGCAAGATTTGGCATACCCTTTGATAAATTTTCTATAATACCCTTGTGTGGCCCAAGAATCTTGCACACATCACTTTACTGGTAGGATCTTCTAGGCCTACAATGGTTGAAAACCTTAGCTGGATCTACTAATAAACCTTCCTTGCAGATTATATGCCCTAACAGTAGTCCCAAATGGGGTAGTAAAACATGCACTTCTTGATGTTTAAGGAGATTCCTCAACTGTTTGCATCTTTCAAAAATTAAGCACAAAGTTATCACAATGATCTTTCAAAAGCCCATACATTGTCCAATCATCCAGGTAAACCTGTAAGAAGTTGTGAATAAAATCTTTGAATGCTTGAACAACTATGCACAAGAACATAATAGGTGCATTCTTCAATCCAAAAGGCATGACAGTATAGTGAAAAACTGCCCCATTCAGTAGTAAATGTTGTCTTTTTCTTGATCTTCCTGAGCAATCCTAACCTGATGATACCCTGAAAACCCATCCGTGAAAGAATATATTTCACATGCAGTGAAACTCCTTATAGTATTTCTTCAATAAATGGCATAGGGAATGGATCTGTGACACATGATTGCATTCAGGTCCCTGTAGTCCACACATATCCTGATCCTCCCATCCTTCTTGATGCTGATCACCATTGGGCTAACCCATTCTGACTCATCCAAGCCTCATTGATAATTCTAGATTTCAACATTTTATCAATCTCATTCCTTTACCTTTACACACAAATTAGGATTCATCCTGTAAGGTCTCTTTCGGAACTGGTGTGCACCATCCTTTGAAGTTTTATCTTCATCTTCCCCAAGTGAGTTATGGATGCCTTTAAGTTCATGATACCTCAAGGGAATAAGTCCTGGATAATCCTTGAGTAACAAATTTCAATGATCTTTGTTACCTCCTAGTTCTAACCAGTAGTCTCCAATTATGGCCTCCTTAGGCTCTGCCTCTGAACCAATATTAACCTTCTTTTTCTTCATGGGTTCATGGTAGGTGCGTGTATCCTTTCATGAGTGTTATCCATAACATCGTACGTACCCCCTTATGAATGGTTAATATCTTCAGACTCTGCCTCACCAAATAATTCTTAAATATGTGTTGTCACCAAATCACTGCACCCTCCGAATGGCCAAGATGTGAATAGGATGTTTGGTGTGATTGGGACACATGGGATCACCTCTCAAGCTGTGGGACTTGGGCTCGAGGTGAACCTCCAGAGAAGGATGGCTTCCTCTTCCTAAACTAAGTGTTGTACTACTCCTAGTGTAACAAAAATGATTATCTAGTCCTATGCTAACATTTTCATGGGGTTTTAGGGAAAGAGATTTACAGAAATGAAACTATACTAGGGATGGTGATGCACCAAATAAAGGGTGTTTCCAGACTCAGGAAGGGTTAATTTGAAGAGGGTGTGTGCACCACAGGTCAACTTCACCTACTGCAACTTAGAGAGGGTACATGATACCACAAACTAAGAGACACGTGTTCCCTTTGTTAAACTTTATCAGACTGAGAAATATACCAGTTTCCCAGTGAAGAAGGATGAACTCAAGAAGGGTGAACAGACACCACAACTCAACTACATGCAATACTCCACCACTCGATAAGCACAGAACTCCAAGAACCTGCAATAAAACTTAAACTTGCACAGTGTACCTGCAAGTACGAGAAAGGCACAAAGAAGCATAGAAGGATGAAAGGACCGAGATTAGTCACAAAACACACACTTTTATTGCTTCAATAACATGCACAATGCATCATACATTCAGAAGAGGCAATAGTTGCCATTACAGTCTTGAAGAGGAGGCTTGAAAGTTCTCTCAACACACAAGAACAACTTGCAGAAGAGAGAGGATTCTTGAAAAGTATACACTCACCTGAGATATCTAACTGTCCAACTTGTCTGAACTGTTGGAACCCTTTGAAATGAGCTTCCAACTTACATTTATAGAAGAATATGTGAGAAAGAAGAGGAAATGGTCATAATTACATTCCTAAAATGAAGGCCCATGATGTATTTATTACAGTTAGTTGAACCACTTGAGAAGGTTCCATCATGGGTCATTAATTGCCTGATGACCTAGTCTTCTTAATTAATTAAAAGAATATTTAAATAAAATATAAATAATAAATATATTATTATTAAAATATTTAAATAAAAATATTAATTTAATTAACATAATGTCTGGGACCCCCTCGTTGACCCGTTTGACTTGAAGAGGAGGGGGGTCCATGTGGATAAGTCTGCAATCCAAATCTTAACTTGGTGAGTAGCTTCGAATCCTCTAACTCGGTGTTGCAATCAATTTTGAACCCCACACTAACTCTTTCCTCGCTTTGACAAGGATCAGAGAATTTGCATTGACTTCCTAAGCTATTTTGGCATGGTCTTGACAATTCTCGGCTCCATTTCAACATACCCTTGCCACATATTGGGCATACCACACCTATGGCATACTTCAATACCCCTGCCACATGAGCTCACAATATACTCATTTTTCCAGGCATAAAAAGATCCTTTTATGTTCTTGAATTACTCAACACATCCTCAATAAGCCCTTCAAAAAATATATTGCAACTGTAGGCATGCCTAGTCTTGACCTTATAATTATAGGCTCCTAAAATCCCATGATGTAAATTCATTCAAGCTATTGAGACCACTGTGCTCAGAATCCTCCTCATTCTCCTTAATTCCCAACCTATTCTTCTTTGCAATTAGCCTTCATCCATTTTACAATTTCATATTTCTCCTCTAAGATCCATATTATTAGTAAATATTTCATGAAAATTGCACTTAATTTGGCATGCTTATGGCAGTTACTGTCAGGATTTCTCATGAGAACCCCATTTGACATTGAAAGGGTTAGCCGCATTTGCACTGGTAACTCCTTCATAGCAATGGGAAAGGTTGATCATTCTTGGGTGGAGGAAAGCTTCCGTAAGGAGGGTTGACATGACCCCACTAGGTGAAATCTGCAACTCAGCAGGGATGTGGAAATGAACTTCTTCTTCCTTTGTAGTCTAAAGGAGAACAGTTGGGGAAAGATCCATGATATGATGAACTTTCGAGATTTCTTTAAATGAAGCTCTTGGTCTAGGATTCTTCGCATAAGTTACGCTTTTGGAACCAGAGATATAGAGTCGCTAGGACTTCAACTTGTGTAAGTGAGAAGAGAAACCAACTCTGTCCCTACGAACAATGGGCGAAAAAAACTGTTGTCACCAAATCACTGCACCCTCCGAATGGCCAGGATGTGAATAGGACGTTCGGTGTGATTGGGACACATGGGATCACCTCTCAAGCTGTGGGACTTGGGCAGGTTTCGAGGTGAACCTCCGGAGAAGGCCGGCTTCCTCTTCCTAAACTAAGTGTTGTACTACTCCTAGTGTAACAAAAATGATTATCTAGTCCTATGCTAACATTTTCATGGGGTTTTAGGGAAAGAGATTTACAGAAATGAAACTATACTAGGGATGGTGATGCACCAAATAAAGGGTGTTTCCAGACTCAGGAAGGGTTAATTTGAAGAGGGTGTGTGCACCACAGGTCAACTTCACCTACTGCAACTTAGAGAGGGTACAAGATACCACAAACTAAGAGACACGTGTTCCCTTTGTTAAACTTTATCAGACTGAGAAATATACCAGTTTCCCAGTGAAGAAGGATGAACTCAAGAAGGGTGAACAGACACCACAACTCAACTACATACAATACTCCACCACTCGATAAGCACACAGAACTCCAAGAACCTGCAATAGAAACTTAAACTTGCACAGTGTACCTGCAAGTATGAGAAAGGCACAAAGAAGCATAGAAGGATGAAAGGACCGAGATTAGTCACAAAACACACACTTTTATTGCTTCAATAACATGCACAATGCATCATACATTCAGAAGAGGCAATAGTTGCCATTACAGTCTTGAAGAGGAGGCTTGAAAGTTCTCTCAACACACAAGAACAACTTGCAGAAGAGAGAGGATTCTTGAAAAGTATACACTCGCCTGAGATATCTAACTGTCCAACTTGTCTGAACTGTTGGAACCCTTTGAAATGAGCTTCCAACTTACATTTATAGAAGAATATGTGAGAAAGAAGAGGAAATGGTCATAATTACATTCCTAAAATGAAGGCCCATGATGTATTTATTACAGTTAGTTGAACCACTTGAGAAGGTTCCATCATGGGTCATTAATTGCCTGATGACCTAGTCTTCTTAATTAATTAAAAGAATATTTAAATAAAATATTTAAATAATAATAATAAATATTATTATTAAAATATTTAAATAAAAATATTAATTTAATTAACATAATGTCGGGACCCCCCCGTTGACCCGTTTGACTTGAAGAGGAGGGGGGTCCATGTGGATAGAGTCTGCACAAATCTCAACTCGGTGAGTTTCGAATCCTCTAACTCGGTGTTGCAATCGATTTTGAACCCCACACTAACTCTTTCCTCCTTTGGCAATCAGATCTTTTGCATTGAGTCCTTGGTGAGGTATTTTGGTAGTGCACTCTTTCAATCTCGGCTCCAATCAACAATTATGCCAGCTCTTATATTGGGATCTTAGTATGGCATAGGTAGCTGTGAGCTACACAATATACTCATTTTTCCAAATGATGAGAAACTAAAAAGATCCTTTATGTTACAATTTGCAACACATAAAATAAGCCCTTCAAAAAATATATTGAACAACTGGGGCAACCAAGAGGACCTTGGAAAAATGTACAGGTAACAACCATATGAATTCTTCCTTAGTCGTGGATCAAAGCTAATAGAAATAAGCTAGCTAAAATTAGCTTGAAACTACAGTATAATCATCCATTGTAAAAAACAAGTTTCTCTGAACCTGGTAAAGGAATACTTTTTATTGTCTGATTGGACGTACATAATGGAAGGGTATAAATATTGCCTACTACCCACAGAGTTTCTCAAAGAGACCATTTACAAGTGACAAGGATGTGGCATACAAAATGGCCGACCAGGTATTTCAGAGTTGACCTTCACATTCAATTCATTTCTAGGAGAAGAAATGCTGAGCAATATGAATCGTTTCATTCTGCACCGTAATAAACCTTCATCTCCTGATTCAGGAAAATTTTATGAAGCCTTGAATGGTGTGACTCCAATCCATCATACATGGTAGTGAATATTTGTTTCCTGCAGCTGCATTCGATTTGAGTTCAGAATAAGGATAATTCCATGCATGCATTCGATACTGAACAGATAACAACACAGTTGGACAACCTGCTTGCTGGAAGTGCTCAAAAGAAAGGCCTCTACTGTACTGCAACATGCCTGCTGCCTATGCATGGGAGCTTGTCTCGCGACCACATCAAGTTCAGAATTGTACAGAGGACGAGGAGAAGGTCGTGGCAAGCTATTAAAGCCAGTGATTCAATGTTTCTGCACAGTTCAGTGGAATCCTAACAAGGTCAGATCTGTATGAATTTGGAGACACTTTCTTCATATGATCTATGGAACCTAATCCACAATCCATGCAACAATGCATCCTTTCCATCTGGATGAGTTTTTAGCATTTCTTTCTTGTCAAACTCTTCGCATATGAGCCACGACTGAGCCATTCCATGAGTTGGGTGAGAACGAAGCCACTTTCTTTCCTGACAGTGGTAAACCCGAGTGATTTTCAGGCTAAATTCTTGAAATGTCCATTTCCCATCTTCAAAGCAAGCCTAATCTCACCATGTTACTCGGTATCATTTAAAAATATTACATACCATGAGCCCGAGTAAAACCTGTGTAGCCTCCCTGAAACCTATCACGTCGCATTGTTTTCTCCTGACCCACTCCAATTCACAACTGTCTTATGTCTCATTCCCATCCTTGTGACTTACAAAGACGACTCGCACAAAGACTCAGATCCTGTTTACATGGCCCATGCGGAAGTATCATGTTGGATAGCCATCGTAATATTTCCACTTGGCAGTTTGATCTGATTTCTCCCATTCACGGAAGTTTGATCATGGTTTACCAAACCAATATTTCCACTTGGAGGTGCTTTCTCTGAGTTCCCCTATTCATACCTCAACGCGGGATTAACAGCTTGGCCTGCCATCATCAAATTTTTGACCTCGGCATACTAGCTCCAAATCCCCGCATAATGGCTTGGACACATTAATCCATGGGCCCCAGCCTCATCTTCGTTGTGCAACTTTGGCAAGTTCATTCCTTATCTCCACAATTCCCCATAGTGTGCGGGATCACCATGATTTTTTCTCCTGCAGATGAGTTTTCCTTCATCAGATTTGAGGATAACATCAAACTCTCGGTGCAAACATTTCAGCTGTAGCTTGTAAGGTGTGATAATTTCAACAGAAACCTTTATGCTTGCCAACTTAGTGACTCATTGAAGATGCTCATATAATTGCAAAGAAAATTGTGCCTCATGAATATTCTGATATGAAACAGTTCCACCTCTATGAGATTCACTTCCATGAGTTACATCGTAAAACAAGTAAGGTCTCGATAGAGAATCTTTGTAATAAATTTCATCAGGTCTCCCGGTAACACTCTCACTATCACTTAATCGATTTTCATAAAAAATATCTTGAAGGAAAATCCTGAATTTGAGGATGCATTCGATGCTGAACAGATAACAACATAGTTGGACAACTTGCTTGTTGGAAGTGCTCAAAAGAACTCTTACTATACTGCAACATCCCTGCTGCCTGTGCACCGAATACTCGGCCGAGGAAGGTCTGAAAACCATTATAATTCATAGCTCTTTTTAAGATGTCGGTTTGACTCAATTTTACATTGGTATTCTATGGTGCTTATACTATCTTCCTGGGTTGATAGAAGTCCTTGCATAATGTAATTACAAACCCAAGATTCAATGATGTTGAACCTCCCATATCTGCATAATTTCATATCATCTCGGTCAAACAAGATAATTCTCCCAAGTGCTTAGTCAAGCATTGTCTTAATGGATTAAACCTGGCATCATGTTGACTTTGACTCTCCCTGACTTGGCCTTCAGATCTTTTTGCATCGATCTCCACCGAGATCCTTGTACAGTTCCTTTCATTCGTCAATTTTCAATGAGCTATATTTTGCATTAACAAGACCATCGTCGAGCTCTTACAACTGAGAGTCTCTACCGAGATGATTTCTGAGATGACTATCAATTTGACACCGGATTCTCTATCAACTCGACCCCGAACTCTTCACTGAGTTGAGATAAACTGGGTGCCTTTCGATGCTAGGTGATCTCTCATATGCAATTTAAGAATTATTTTTAATTTTTGTATCTTGATAATAACTGAAGATGGGTTCCTGGGACTACTATTTTCATTTTGAACGTGATAGGACCTTGTTGTCCAATCTTGCCATGTGTGTAAAATTGGATAACATTTTTGGCGACCTCTTGGGGATGATTTCCTGCTAAGCATGATTCCAGTAGCCTTAAGTCATCCATTGGGCATGGAGTCTATGTTGGAATCCTGAAAGTAGTATGATTTTCTTTGACACATCCCAGAATCTCCTTGAACATTGCCGATATCCTAGACCTCCCTGGAATGCTAAGCATGAAGTATACTAAATCTGTTGAATGCTTGACATCCATGGAACACTGCAAAATTTTGAATGAAGTAGATTTTGAACTGTTATGGAAACCTTGAAGCTTTCTTCTCCTTGACACCTTCCAATGATGAAAAAATGTGCAGAACAACACAAAACACAAAACAAGGAAAGAAAAACAACAACACACAACAATGTGCATAAGCACTTGGAGGAAAACACCTAATTTAACTATACAAGGGGTGGAATGCTTCTCAAAAACAAGCTTTGAGATGTATCCCATTCACATGAATGGGCAGTTCTTCTCCATTGAGCCTAGATAGATGAAATGAATTTGCCTCTTTGCAACTTGTGATGATGTATGGCCCACTCCAGAGAGCGTCAAACTTGGCATGCCTGCCTAGTTTGGACCTCTCTTCATCCCATTTGAGAACTAAATCTCCCTCTTGAAAACACCGGTTGGATGCCTCCTTATCAAAATATTTCTTAACTTGAGCCTGATGCTACTCCAAAGTTTTCAGAGCCTTATCTCATACTTCCTCTAACTCCATGAGTTCAACATAACGAAAAGTCTTATGAAGACATCTTCATGTTCAACTCCCAGAACTTCGCATCCAACTATGAAGGCTGCGATGTGTTCATCAGGATGCACTTTACCATCACCTTTGAATTTAGGGAAGTTCTTACGGTTACCTCTGGGTAATAATCATTTGCAAGGCTGAGGAAGAGAAAGGGGCCCGACACGATGACCCCAGGGCAATGGTACTGCCATTCTTGGAAAAATGGCTTGAAGAGGAACTGCAACACCAGCAAGAATCAAAGCTCGAAGATTAGGACTGATTGACTATGAAGGAATACCACCCGTAGGTATTCTATCTTGGATAGGTGGAGTACTTGTCGAATGAGTCTTTATATTTCTTGTTGAAGGGAAAGGAAAACCCTACAGCTCCAAAAGATGAAACTGAGAATCTTCAATACCAAGGGCCCTTCAGAGGATCTTCCCTATAGTAAAATGCGAAACTCGCCAAGATCAGTCATGGGAGATGATCAATAATTACAGAACTGGAATATGATTTCCCCAGCGGAGTCACCAAAAAACTATTGGTCGTCAAATAAGACTTTACGAAGAGCAACAGTCAGGGGACAAGAAGTCCCTCCTCTTTAATGGGAGAGGTTCCTATTAGTGCAAAATCACAGCACCCCTGGATGCACATCAGGCTTCTAGGTTGATCACTCAGGCATCCAGTGTGATTGCACAACATGGAAACCTCTCTCCAAGTGTGGGGACTTGTGAAACTGAGAGAGGAATCTCCAGATTAGAGGCTGGTTCCTCAAACTCCTCTGATTTAGATCTATATTTTGCAAAACTACAGAGGTTTAGATCCTAATCCTATTCTAACTTGCAAGGAGACAGGGGTAGAAGTGCAAAAATTGAAACTAACTAAAGATGGTGATGCACCAAAAGGAGTGGTGAAACATATTTGTCATGCAAATAGACACAGACCAAAGTTCATAACATAAGACATACACAGACTGATAATGTATAATCTATTATCTGAAATCAAGCAAATAATACAAACAGAGGATTGAAACCCATTCACAGAGCTTGCATTATCATTTCAATGTCAAAACACACATTACACCCTCAGAGAGGTAAAAGAAAACTGTTACAATCCTTGGAGAGGTCTGATCCTTCATCAATCACTTGCTGGAGGTGAAAGAAGAAGTCTGCTATGCCCAAAAATGTTCCCCCTTGAAAATGAGCCAAATCTGGCTTTTTAACATTGCATGGGTCGAACCCAGGAGACAGAAAACGTACAAAGGCATGGGAGCCCATTCTTCTTGACTGCAGGTGTATTAAAACGGCATGGGGGACCTTACAAACCCATACCCTGTCATTTTGACCGGATTACAGGAGAATGCGACCCATTCTGCATTAAATTTGGTCGCTGGAATGTCATTTCTGGCCATGAACACGCGTTAGATTCGTATCTCAATTTTCTCCCTCCTAGACTGCTCCAAAATGCAAGATTGACCCCGGAATCGTGTAGAGAATTTCACCAGCTTTCCGTTGATATAAAGAACGTGCAAATCCGAGCTCTGGATCGAAAGTTATGGCGATCTGAAGATTTAGGGCACAAAACAGGTGAAAACGTGTTTTGAAATCTTTCCCGCGCTCTGCCACCTGGATGACACGTGGCACGTGCTAACTGGACGAGCAATTCTCTCTCCTCCACCTTCGCGGGCTTTCCTTTTGAAATTTGACTTGTGGGCCCCTTAAACTTGGACACGTGGCGCCATTTCATTGGTTCGCGCTGACCCTTTAAAACTTGCCCTTTGACTTTTGAATTTTTTCCCTGAGACACGTGGCGTGATCTGGTTGGTTCTCAGCCCTGCCGGCTCTTTCACGCCCTTTACATCTTTTCATCCCGGATGTCCCAAATGCTTAGTGCTCCTTGTGTTGATTTCGTGCGAACCGGCCGGTTCGCGTCCATTTGTCCCGCTTGTCCCAGTTGCCTCCGGACTGTTTTGACCTTTTTCGCCCGGTTCGGCCGGTTCGCGCCTTTTTGGCCCAGATGTCCCAATCACTTTTTGACTGCCTGTGCTCATTTCGGCCGATCCGGCCGGTTCGGGTCTTTTTGTCCCAAACGTCCCGAGCAACACTTAGCCAATTTTTCTTCCTCCTTCGGCCGGATCGGCTTTTCGCGCCCGCCGCGTACTTCTGGCCCGATTGTCCCAAATGCAATTTGGGCCGCCTGGAGGCTTTTCGGCCGATCCGCGCCTTGACGTCCCAAATGTCCCAGTTGCTCCCTTGAGTGGACTTAGCCAATTTTCACACTTTTTCCTAGATCAACCTATTTGCCTTTCTGCAACCTTTTTTCACATTTTCTCAGAGCTTGCTCCTTCCTTCTTCGGCCTGGGGAGTTAGAAAAATTCCTGAAGGGACCCTAGAAACCTGATTTTTTGCTCTGAATCAATCAATTTGCTTGGGATTTGAATCTTCTGATGCATGTTATCAAAATTACCCCGGGGGTGAATTTTGGATAACAATTTGGCGACTCAGCGGGATCATCTGCCTGCTAGATGAAAAGACCAGTTGCCTGAAGCAATCCATTGGGCATGGAGTCATCAAATATTCTATTTAGAATCCAAAATGACTCAGAATGTGCAAGGAGGGAGATGGAATGTGACCTGATGAAAGCAAAGACATGCTAAACATCTCCATGGACAGCAAGCTGTGCCAAGGCACTTAGGGAAAACAAAACTAACCTACAGCAAAACAATGTGCACAAGCACTTGGAGGAAAGAAAATCTAATCTAATATTTACAGATGCAGTGAACCTCTCTCTAGAAGCAACGCTTGAGATAGATTCCATTTACTGGAATCTGCAGTTCTTCACCAACCAATGAGGCCAATTGGAAAGCATTGTTGTTCTTGCACTTTGTGACCATGTATGGGCCACTCCAAATGGCATCAAATTTTGAATGCCTTCCTGGTTTTGCTCTGTCCACATCCCATTTCAACACTAGATCTCCTACTTGAAAAGATCTATCTTTGGCCTTCCTATCAAAGGTCTTCTTGATCAAAGCCTGATCCTTTTCCATTGCTTGGAATGCCTGATCTCTGATTTCTTGCAGCTCCATCAATTCTGCATATCTCACCTCCATGGGCCCAAACTCTAGCAACTCCAGCTGTTTCATGAGTTCCAACGTTGGCAACTCAAGTGACATGGGCAAGATTGCCTCTCTTCCGTAGACAAGCCTAAATGGAGAGTTACCTGTGGATCTTTTGGGAGTTATCCTATCAGCCCATAAGGCTGATTTCAGTTTGGTATGCCAAGCCCTCTGATTCTCATCAAGAGTCCTCCTAATGATCCTCAGCAAGTTTTTGTTTGTAGACTCGGCCTGGCCATTACCTTGAGGGTAATAGTTTGATGAAGTGCTCAGGTAAATCCCGTTCTTGACAGCCCACTCAGTCACTTTAGATCCAATGAATGCCAATGCATTATCAGAGATTATTGTAGCAGGTACACCAAATCTGGTAGTTATCCCCTCGTAAAAGTCCAAGATGCTAGACTCATTCGCCTCTTTGAGTGCTACTGCTTCTGTCCATCTGGTGAAGTAGTCTGTGGCTGTCAAAATCCATTTGTGCCCTTGGCTCGAATTGGGATTGATGACTCCAATGAAGTCCAAACCCCATTGCATGAATGGCTGGTCAACTGAGATTGGATGTAATGGGAGGGCTGCAAGTCTCTCTTTTCCTGTGAAGAATGCACAATTCTTACACCTCTTGATCCATGCATAGCAATCACTGAAGATTTTAGGCCAATAATAACCAGCCTTCATGATTTTCAGAGCTGTCACTCTTGGTGCAAAATGGCCACCAGCTGGTCCATCATGAAACTCTTTTAATACCCTTTGGATCTGACCTGTGTTAATGCATCTCAGCAGCACTCCATTCACGTCCTTCTTGAACAAAACTCCATCAATGATGGTATATGGAATAGCCTGCAACCTGAAGTATCTTCTTTTTGCTTTGCTCATTTCTAGAGGGCATATGCCCGTCTGTAGGAAATGTATCATATTCTGAGTCCAACAGGGAGTGGACACATCATCATTTTCCTGTTTTTTATCATCTTGTAATAGCAGGACAGTGTCTTCTTCATCTTCTGGGTTGTCTGGTTGTTTGGAAGCGAGCTGCTCACACAAACCTTTGCCTCTTACCAGCTTGGTGATCTTGATCTCAATGTCATACTCCATGACACGGGTGATCCAACCTGCCCTTTTCTCATTCAAATCCTTGTTGAGGAGGAAGTCCTTAACCCCAGCATGTGAGACCAGCAACTGGACCTTGTTGTTTGAGACTAAATGTTTGAATTTCTTCAAGCTCCTGATTACTGCAAGCACATGTTTTTCTATAAAAGAGTACCTCACTTCGCAGTCATCTAGACTCTGGCTGAAAAAGGCAATCGGTTGTTCATCATTATCTTTGTTCTGCTGTACCAGAATGGCAGAAATAGTGTCATCACCTCCAAATGCATAGAGGATGAAATCCTTGGAAAAGTCTGGGTTGATGAGAGTGGGTGCCTGGGAGATGGCTTCTTTGATTGCTTCAAAACTCTCCTTGCCTTCTGCCGTCCATTTGAAAGCCATGCTTTTCTTAACATTTTGGTGATGGGCTTGACAAGGGCTGCAAAATCTGGGACAAACCTTCGAACAAAGTTTATCCTTCCCAGGAAAATCTAAAGGGCCTTCTTGTGGCTTGGCAATGGTATAGCTCTTATGGCTTCGACCCTCTCTGGATCAATTGCTAATCCTTCCTTGGAGACAATATGGCCAAGGAGCTTCCCTTCATGTGCAAGAAAGATGCACTTCTTAGGATTCAAAGACACTCCAAACTTTCTACACCTCTGAAAAACTTACCTGAGGTGAAAGAGATGGTCTGCAGCATTCTTTGAGAAGACAGTGATATCATCTAGGTATATCAGCACTATCTTGTTGATCAAGCCTTTGAATGCCATATCCATAGCTCGCTGGAATGTTGCTCCGGCGTTCGACAGTCCAAATGGCATCTTCTTGTAAGCATATGTGCCCCATTTGGTTGTGAAGGCTGTCTTGAACTGGTCTTCCTCCTTTACCATAATCTGATTGAAGCCTGAGTAACCATCAAGTAGTGAAAATCTTTCTGAACCAGCTACGACCTGCAATATTTGCTCCATGGAAGGGAGTGGATAATGGTCCTTGAGAGAGGCTCTATTCAAATATCTGAAGTCAACACATAGCCTAATCTCTCCACTCTTCTTTCTGACTGGAACTAAGTTGGCAACCCAACTAGAATGCTTGATTGGGAATATAATTGCTGACTCAATCAGCTTGTCCAATTCTTTCCTCATGAGAGGCTCCATGTGTGGATTGACTGGTCTCTGTTTCTGCCTGATAGGCTTAGTATTTGGGTCCAATTCAATGGTATGCTGAGCTAAGTTGGGATTGAAACCTTTCAAGTCTTCATAGCTCCAAGCAAACACGTCAGGGAATTCTTGACATAGCTGTATGAACTCATACCTTTCTTGCTCAGTAGTCATCTTTCCAATTTGCAATGGCTTGTTCTCTTCTACCAAGATGGATACCGAATCTTCTCTCTTGACCTGAATGTTTGCTTTCTCCTTTCTAAACTGATCATTGGGGTTAAAAATGGACTCCAAGGTGATAAGTCCCTTGGGCAGCTTGTCAGTTCTCAGCTGTATCACCTGGTCACCATATTGCTGTTCCAACTTCTCTTGATTCTTAGCTGAGAACTCAGCTTCTTCTTGCAAGAAGTGGATGATTTGCTGGTCATTCTCAAATACTTGCCAACTGACATCGTTATCCGGCACTGAAGGCCTCACAATCACGTGGATGTTTGGCTGTACCTTGTCTTGTTGAATGTTTTCTACAATGTCAAAGGCTGCCCCTACTGCTGCAAGCCTGTCAGCAGCTTGATTTTCTTTCCTAGGAATGGCCTTGATGCCGAAACCCTCAAAATCTTCCATGAGGTCCCACACCCTGTTCTTGTAGCATCTGAGTAGATCATTTTTGGCAGCATGCTGTCCCTTGACCTGATTTACAATCAGCTCACTGTCCCCAAAAACTTGCAAGTTCTTTATTTTTTTCTTGATTGCCCAATGCATCCCTTGCACCAAGGCTTCATATTCAGCAGTGTTATTGGAGCATGCAAATTGAAATCTAAAAGCTGAATAATGCTTTATTCCTTGAGGTGAAACGAGCATGGCTCCACCTCCTGCACCTTGTCTACTCCTCGATCCATCAAAAAACAGCTGCCATACCTCATTGTCATCCTTGTGGTTTGGATTGGTGATGCTAGGAATAGGTTGACTTTCTTCGTGTATACAATAGACTCCTAGCTCAGATTCTTCTATTCCTTGATAAGGATAAAAAGCATGCACCTTGCTTGCCCATTCATCAAGAGTCAAATCTGGGATATTTCCAACCTTAGTGTCAGTTTCATCAGTGCTTGGGTGATCTTCTTGATCAAATGCTGAGCAATTGGCATTAATCTGACTTGGAGTATAGGGCTCAATGTGGAAGTTTGCAATAGGTTCTGACCTAATTGTAGCCTTAGTCCCATATCTCGTTCTGAATAGCATGTGAGACCAATCAGCGGACAAATATCCCCCAATCTTGGCTGTGAAATCCCTTGACAAGCATAGGGCAAAGAGTGGTGGAAGGTCTATGACTGATATATCTTGTAAGACAACAACATTTGGACATGCATGCAAGGTAAGACTCAAATTTCTAATCACTCCAACTGTTGCTATTGCTGTCCCATCCAGCTGCACTACTCCCTTAGATGTTATTTCATACTGGAGCCCTAACTGATCAGCTATCTGTTTAGGCATTACTGAGCTACTTGCCCCGGAATCTATCATGCAATTATGCACTAGCTGATTTCCAATGATTAACGAAACATAAAAAGGGGGAGGCTTCAGCATTCTACCTTGTTGTGCTCCATGATTTCCTTCAGGCTGGGCAGCATTTGTGAGTACCTTCTCCTGCATTTGGATCTGCTGATTCGAAGTTGGCCAATCCTTTATGGCAGCTTGCAGCAGATTTCTTTGGCCTGGGATGGATAGGGATTCCCACATAGATATATTGACGTTTGTCTTCTTCATCTGATCAATGATACTGAATGGTGATGAAGGATCTCTCTGCTGTCCCTTGGTTTGCACATTTGCTCCTTGTATGTGGGCAGCAACAGCTGGCATTTGAGTTGGCCTAGGGGCTGTTCTTGGCTGCCCTTGTGCATTTGGAACTGGGTTTTGCTTGCCAATCATTTGTGGAACTGTGGAAGGTTGTGGATTGGCTGGGGCTAATGGCTGTTCTTCACCCAAATTTCTCCTTTTTGACCTTGTGTTGGCTGCAACACCTTGAGAAACTGCCTGATTCATGCCACAGAAATCCTCTGCTTGCCAATTTACCAATGTGGTGTCATTTGGGGCTGATTGCTGTTGGAATGTTTCTTGTTGTTGGCTGTTTTCTTGACTGCTCTCACCCTCCACACCAGTAGTTTTTACCATTAAAGCTTGAGTCAAAGCACCATTGTAGCACATGGATTGATTATGGGGTTCATTACATGGAAAACACCAATCATACTCCTGGGCAATGCTGTTTTGTGCTGGTACTAATGCCTTAGAGGCAGATATGGCATTTGGATTATAGGGCTGGAATGGTCTATTGGCAGGAGGCCTTGTTTGATTCATATTTGCAGCTGGATTGGGTGGCCTTTGAGGCTGATATGGCTGCCTATTAGGTTGAGCTTGAGGCTGATACGAAGGTCTAAAACCTTGATTTTGCTGTCTCTTTAGTGTAACCAGCTCATTACCTAAATTTTGCAGTTGTTTCATAACTTCCTGAAGCTCATTTGGGGCACTTGGAGATGAAGTGGAAGCTTCGTTTGAACTCTGATTCCTAGGAGTGGGAATAGGAGCTAAGACAGGTGCTTGACTAGTACTTGGGCTCTCTAAACTTGGATATAATGGCATTGGAGGCCTAGGAGCTAGCTTGCCAGCTTGAATCAGACAATTTTCAGCTCTAATGGCAATACTATAAGCAGCAGGGATAGTTGTGCCTCCCATAGATTGAACCAACATAGAAATATCAGAATTTAAAGCTTTAAGGTAGTATAGAAAAGCACCTTCTGCTGTTGGCCTGACTGCTACTGGAATTCTATCCCACGATCTTTGAAATCTGAAGTTGAAGTCAGTTAGCTGCTCATTGGAAGCTCTCTTGATGGTTGTCAGCTGCTCCAAGAGAGACAAGTTGTCTCCCTTCTCTCCAAATTGATCATGAAGTGCAATACACAGCTGATTCCAGTTTGTGATAGAGCCAGCTCCAAGGCTCCTAAACCATTGCAATGCTTTCCCCTTGAATGAAGACGCCAGCAATTTGACAGCTACTTGCATCTCATTAATCTCATGGATTGCACAAATGTTAGCAATGTCCTTGACATGATCACCAGGAGTGGTCTGATTTTCTCCAGTAAAGTATGGAATGTTCTTCAATGCTGCAACTGGGATTGGATTTTGTGCATTGAGAGCAAGTGGGCTGCTGCCTGTGAAGTTGACATAGGGGTTCACTGGTTGCGCCATTCTGATTGGTCTTAAAACCCTTGTATATTGAAAGAAAGGCCTGTCAGGTGGAGGAGTTGAGAGAGTTCTGTTTGGTGGAGATGGAGACCTTTGAATCCTTCTTCCTCTCTGCCTTCTTCTTGGAGATAATTGCAGGTATTCAAACAACACTTCCTCTTCTCCAACTCTTGACCTTGTGATTCTTCTCATAAGCTTTTAGGCCTGTACTGCTGAAACCAGTTGATTCTTCCCCTTGGAGTCGCCAGATATGCAAATAATAGCTCTTTTTAAGCAAGAAAATTGCAGCAGATGCACATCAACTTTGCTGCAAATAAAAATGAGACCTCTGGTCCCACCGGGCGTGCCAAAACTGTTAGTGCAAAATCACAGCACCCCTGGACGCACATCAGGCTTCTAGGTTGATGTTCAGGCATCCAGTGTGATTGCACAACATGGAAACCTCTCTCCAAGTGTGGGGACTTGTGAAACTGAGAGAGGAATCTCCAGATTAGAGGCTGGTTCCTCAAACTCCTCTGATTTAGATCTATATTTTGCAAAACTACAGAGGTTTAGATCCTAATCCTATTCTAACTTGCAAGGAGACAGGGGTAGAAGTGCAAAAATTGAAACTAACTAAAGATGGTGATGCACCAAAAGGAGTGGTGAAACATATTTGTCATGCAAATAGACACAGACCAAAGTTCATAACATAAGACATACACAGACTGATAATGTATAATCTATTATCTGAAATCAAGCAAATAATACAAACAGAGGATTGAAACCCATTCACAGAGCTTGCATTATCATTTCAATGTCAAAACACACATTACACCCTCAGAGAGGTAAAAGAAAACTGTTACAATCCTTGGAGAGGTCTGATCCTTCATCAATCACTTGCTGGAGGTGAAAGAAGAAGTCTGCTATGCCCAAAAATGTTCCCCCTTGAAAATGAGCCAAATCTGGCTTTTTAACATTGCATGGGTCGAACCCAGGAGACAGAAAACGTACAAAGGCATGGGAGCCCATTCTTCTTGACTGCAGGTGTATTAAAACGGCATGGGGGACCTTACAAACCCATACCCTGTCATTTTGACCGGATTACAGGAGAATGCGACCCATTCTGCATTAAATCTGGTTGCTGGAATGTCATTTCTGGCCATGAACACGCGTTAGAGCCATTTCTTGATTTTCTCCCTCCAGACTGCTCCAAAACGCAAGATTGACCCCAGAATCGTGTAGAGAATTTCACCAGCTTTCCGTTGATATAAAGAACGTGCAAATCCGAGCTCTGGATCGAAAGTTATGGCGATCTGAAGATTTAGGGCACAAAACAGGTGAAAACGTGTTTTGAAATCTTTCCCGCGCTCTGCCACCTGGATGACACGTGGCACGTGCTGATTGGACGAGAAATTCTCTCTCCTCCACCTTCCGCGGGCTTTCCTTTTGAAATTTTCTTGTGGGCGCCCTTAAACTTGGACACGTGGCTTCCATTTCATTGGTTCGCGCTGACCCTTTAAAACTTGCCCTTTGACTTTTGACTTTTTTCCCTGAGACACGTGGCGTGATCTGGTTGGTTCTCGGCCCTGCCGGCTCTTTCGCGCCCTTCGCGTCTTTTCGTCCCGGATGTCCCAAATGCTTAGTGCTCCTTGTGCTGATTTCGCGCGAACCGGCCGGTTCGCGTCCATTTGTCCCGCTTGTCCCAGTTGCCTCCGGACTGTTTTGACCTTTTTCGCCCGGTTCGGCCGGTTCGCGCCTTCGCGGCCTAGATGTCCCAATCACTTTTTGACTGCCTGTGCTCATTTCGGCCGATCCGGCCGGTTCGGGTTTTTTTTGTCCCAAATGTCCCGAGCAACACTTAGCCAATTTTTCTTCCTCCTTCGGCCGGATCGGCTTTTCGCGCCCGCCGCGTACTTCTGGCCCGATTGTCCCAAATGCAATTTGGGCCGCCTGGAGGCTTTTCGGCCGATCCGCGCCTTGACGTCCCAAATGTCCCAGTTGCTCCCTTGAGCAGGACTTAGCCAATTTTCACACTTTTTCCTGGATCAACCTATTTGCCTTTCTGCAACCTTTTTTCGCATTTTCTCAGAGCTTGCTCCTTCCTTCTTCGGCCTGGGGAGTTAGAAAATTCCTGAAGGGACCCTAGAAACCTGATTTTTTACTCTGAATCAATCAATTTGCTTGGGATTTGAATCTTCTGATGCATGTTATCAAAATTACACCAGGGGTGAATTAATTTTTATTTACATGCGAAGGTATAATGAATTGAAACAAGATCATTTGTATCTATACTTAGTAGTGATGAAATTTGAAAGACACAAATATTCTATAAATAACATCTGCAAGAATACAAAGCTCCTTAACATAACTCAGACAAATGATCTTGAACAAAATAAATGAAAAGCTTAGGGATAACAAGAGATCAGATAGACAAAGAATGAAAAGCCCTTCTATATTGATTTCTTTATGATATATCATTACACTTTCATAATTCTCATACCAAGTTTCTTCTACCTCTCAAAATGGCGAGAAAAGGCCATTATATAGTTTACAAATCAGTTACTCTTGGTAACTGCTTCTTTTAACTAAAGATTAGTTAAGGATTGCCAATCGCAATACCTCAACTTATTACAATAAATCTGAGAGAAATAATTGGAAGTCTTTTCTCCAGAGAAGAATAAGGAGTTTTGGAAGACAGGTGCTTATGATTTGTAGGGACCCACTGATTTCTAAAATGTACAGTTGTCTGAATCTCTTCAGCGCCAGCGGCTATGTCTCTGCCATCTGGGATTGATCGTGTTTGTAGATTGGGTCCAAAATTTAAGGCACTTCTCCATTTCCTTATCAAACTCTAGGACATGAGTATGATAGTCCTTATTTGCTTCTTCAATGGCAGATTGAAGAGAGCAGATCTCCTTCATTTTCTCTTTGGAAATGGAGCTTTCCTTGAACAGATTTCCTTTGAAAAAAGCTCTGAATTGACTAATATTTTGATTTCTTGTAGGGAGAGAGGACACACCAGAAGTTTCATCCTGAAGATGACAATGTATATCTTTGAAAGTAGATACAACTAGTGTTTTGAAAGCCTCATCCCTTCTGCCAGCTATTCTTCAATGCATGCCCGAAGCCTCCTCCAGGACCTTGATCTTCCACTCCACAAATGTAGACCCAAGATTTTGACAGATTATCCTTTGCATCATCAAAAACCTTACTCACCAAAAGAATATTTTCATCAGTCTGTCCCATGAGGCAGAGGTCCACTATGCAACTGCTCCAAAGTTTAAGCTCTTTATCTATGATCCCAATAGTGGAAGAGAGCTTTTGTTGCAAGTTGTTCACTTTTCCATGGAGTTTGAAATCTTCATCGATGAAGTTTAATCCAACAACAAGCATATCTTCCACCATGGCCTCCATAGCTCTGCCATAGATGGAATACTTGTGCATGTCTTTGATACTCTAACTTCATCTTGGCTCAAAATCACAAGTGGTGGAAGAGTAGTCAATGGGGTAGGGTCCAAAACTTTGTCCTTAGAGGGTGTAAAAGAGATTTGATAAAACCTGTGAGAATCTGGGCTTGTTCTTCCAAGTATGTTCAATAGTTTTCTGCCCTTTTTCTACCCTACCCAATGACTCTTGTGACCCTTTCCTGGAGGTTGTGGATCTCACTTTCATGGGTAGACTCTCCCATAAGAATCAATTGAGAGTTCTAGGTCAGATACCTGTAAATCATGCTCTGATTTATCTACTGTAGGCTTAGCAATCTCCAGGAATTGCTGTGTCCTGAGCATCAGACACTATCCTGGAGGTGATTGTTATATTTTTTGTGCATGTGAAGGAGGAGTAGTGCCTAACAAGGCTGTGTGGGTAGCATCAAAATTTGGCCCTGAGCTCCGAGAGGAAGTGATTTCCTCTTCCTACTGTGTGACGAAATGTTGCACCCATGTAAAAGAGGAGGAGGAAGAAGTAGGAGGGGAAAGGAGAACCAAGAGTGTAGAGAACTCATGTGTGTCAAGGTTTACATAGCTGCAAAGGTAATCAAGTTGAGACATGAGTGGGGCACTTGATACAACTAGTGCAGAGGAATCAATCATAACTTGGAACTTTCATGCTCTAAAATACTACTTTGTCTTTATCCATCGGAGCTTCAGGATTGCTTGAAGGACTCATTGCACTTCACTTTCTTCACTTTCACTGAGAACAATAATGTTCTCTGATCCCAAAGGTAATTCTACCTGCTTTCTTGGGGATATTCTTCCAGAGGCTCCTTCTTAACCTCTTTGAGTTTCTTCTGGTATACCTAGGTGGATGAAATGAGGAGTAGAAACTACAGGTCATTGAGTTGACGACAGGAGGGGTCTTACACAGGTGTGTAATGATCTTGAGAGTTAATGCTTCCCTCCTTAGAGTTGAAACATCCTTGGAGGAGAATTCCCCTGAGTGCCTCCTAAGCTCTTGAACTTTCTTGTCAAACTAGATCTTAGTCTGACTAAGACTGGAGCCAGGATCTCGGCCAAATCATCTTTCTCTTTTTTAAACCAATCCAAGTCCTCCAAGGGAGTGTGCTTAACCACATTGTCATACTCATATGAGTATAGATCAGAGTTTTCATCCTTGAGTCCTTCAGGAACTTGGTACAAGCCGAGTTCTTGGATCAATTGTAGAGAGAACCTGCCATAATGCCTCCTTCTAGCCTCAAAATCATCGGCACAGTCAGCCCAATAGTCTTCTGTATCTGCCCTATGATGATATGTTATCTTAATGTTCTGCTCAATGAACTTCTTCAAGTCAAAGCAAGTTCTTGGCTTGAAGAAATGGACAGTGATGGGAGCCAGGGCTCTTTCTATATTCTGTGCGTCCAGGGCTGTTTTACAAGTGTAGTTTCCCAAAGAGATGGGGAAGTGCAAACCGGTAATTTTCTTGTCTCTGCAGGTTCTATGCAATTTATCTAATTACCTGCATACTTCTATCAGAGCCATCTTGTCACTGCAGAACATAGGAAGCCTCAGAGGGGTGCTCTCATAGCCAGCTAGCCTGATATAAGAAAATTTTCTGAATTGAATAAAATAGGCACCGGTAGTGCGATATTAGATTCATGGCTTCATCAGAAAATCTTCTAGCAGTGTCACCCTGAAGGGAGAAGTCTGACCATGTACATGGTGAAGGCATCATTCACCCTTCGGAAGTTGCGATTAAACTGGTCTCTAGGGTGAACTGTGGGCAGTAGGCATACACAGGATCAGCCTTGTGAGCATCAATGTAAGAGAATCCAAACCATTTACCTTGATGCACCAGAGTGTACATCAGGTATGAAGTCATATAGAATTTCTTCGTTTGCTGCACATTGGAAAATTGCTCATGCTAGGTTCATGCTGATGATTTCTACCCAGTTGATATTTTGAGTTCCCTCGCACACCATGTTGATGAGCGGGCACATCCAGAAATGGAACTCGGTTAGTGGAGGGTAAGCCCATAACCCAAGCCAAGTAAGATTATGAAATCTGACAATTCTTCATTGAAATCTACCTGGAAAAGGGTCTTGGAGAGACGAGATGCTTCCTTCTTAGAGTTTTTAAGCCAGGACTTAGCCACCTACGCCTTATAGTTGTCACTGTCTTGATTGAATAGGGCCTGTGCTTGATTCTGAGAGACAACTATGGCATTATCCATTTTTGGAATCCTCAGTGTAGTGCTAATGGCGGCAGCGTCAAGTTTGGCGATGAGCTCCCCATGTATGTTTGTCAATTCACTCGAATCAAGGTTAAAATGAGATCCGCATGAAAGCACTGTATCTGCAGCATTGCACAGAGATTGGGAAACCACCAGGGAAAGCCAAACCATTGTCATGAATCATCTATGCCATTGGTGTAGGGTTAGCATCTATCATCCTCGACCAAAAAATCACTAAAGTCAAGATGGCGAACTTCACTTTCCCCGATATCGGGAATGACAGACTCTAGTGGTGAGATTTGTTCTTGCCCCTGAAATTTGATCTTCATGTTGATAGTAATTATAGAGGGCAGAGCTGCAAGCTATACTTGGGAAGGAATTGCAGAGGGAAATGGATATCAAGTGCATAGGAATTTAGATTACAAGGGTTCAAGCAAAAGATAGTAGGAAAGAAGTGTGTAAAACACATAGAGGGTTCGCTTGTTATATAGCCGTTTAGGAGAGAGAAAGGCAATGAATGCGCATTTAACACATACCTACCAAATTGAATAAGCAAGATATTCAGGTAGAGTGGGAAAAATTAGCACGAATGGCACTTTGGTTCATTTAAGGACATGAGGGAAGTGAAAGAGAAAAGTACGCGGCTTGGTCGATTCGGGAGAAGCGGGGAAAAGACGTAAAAATGCTCTTGGAACACACGGGACAAAAGTACGTGACTCAGCCAAATCAGACGAAAATGGAACAACTGGTCTGGGTGAACTTGGGACATTTGGGACAAAAATTTCTGACGGGCCCGAAAGGAATAGACTTTGGGTAAACCGGCTGATCGGGGAACAGAGGGTCCAATTAAACTTGGGACAAGCGGGACAAAAATCTTCGACAGGCCCGAAAAACACAGCAAAATGACCTAAAAACGTAGATTTTTTCAATTTCTCGACTTTTAACATTACTAGGATAACAGAGAAGACACTTAACCTTAAAATTTTAAATTTTCACCTCCTTAAGAGGAAGGGGAATTTTGAATGGACAATAGTTTGCCGTAGGAATGATTTTCCCTTCCAGTTGACACAAATTTGTAGCATTTGTCACTCCATGGCTTGGTGATCCGCTGGTTGTTCTAAAACTGTTTAGAGCTTCTCGGAACAGGTTTCTTTGGGAAGGGATCAAGAGTGCATCCCACATAGTAATGCTCTGATTATTTTTCTTCATTTGTTCTGCTATGCTGAAGGGAATAAATCCAATTTTTTTGAAACTTCTTTGGGAATTGGGATCCTCCTTTAGAAAGTGCTTGTTGGGTATTGTGATGCCTGAGAGAACCTTCTTTCCTTGCATCTTGGCTAATAGGTATTTCTGGTGCTTTATTTCCTGCATCTTTATCAACTGCTATGGTTTTTTCTGAGGCTGTGAAGTGGATGCTTGATCAAATTTGGAAGTTTGAGGTTCCATTGCTCTCTTCTTAGAACGATTATTTTCCACCACTGATGAGGAATCTGTATTCAACCCACAAAATCTTCTGCTTTCTAGTTTAGCAAAGTGGTTTCTTTAGGTGCCTGCGGTTGATCTTTTGAATCTTACGTAGATGAATTTTATGTTAGCTTAGAAGGGGGAGATACAATTTGAACCATAAGGGCTTGGCCAAGAACTCCATTGGGAAAAATATTTTGATTGTGGGGTTGAGAACAAGGGTAACGACATTTATAGTCTTGAAATATATTATTCTAGATATGTACTATGGCTCTAGATGAGCTAGCGACAAGAGGGTTGTGAAATTTCAAAGGCCTGACATTTGTAACTTGATTTGTAGTTTGATTTTATGGCTAATTGTTCCCTTGAAAAATGAGGATGGTTAGCCTAATACTACTGATTTTTGGCTGATATGGACGATATTATTAAAAATGTTTACTCTTGAGTGCAACGATCTCATTTCCAAAAGTTTGCAGTAGTGACTTGACTTCAAATAGATCATTTGAAGAGGCAGGGGTAGATTGAGATGGATGATTAGAGGCTTCTGCAATAGGAGTCAATGATAGGATGATTGTTCATAAGATTTGGAGACAAAGGGCATTGGTGGTCGTGGAGCTATCTTTCCAGCCTGAATCAAGAATTCTTTCCACTCTTATGGCAACGTTGTAGGCATCAGGTAATGTAGTCCCGTCCATGGACTGGATCATAACTGCTACATCGCTATTCAAGGCTCGACAAATAGTACAAGAATGCATTATGTGCAGAAGGCTTTATAAGTGCCTGGAATCCTATTCCAGGTCTATGGAATCGGAAGTTGAAATCACTCATGTATTCTTGGGGAGCTCTCTTCATGGTAGTGAGTTGTTCCAAAAGTGATAGGTGATCACTCTTGTCTTCAAACTATTTATAGATATTTTCTCCTAACTCATCCCAAGTGGTTATAGTGCCAACACATAACCCTCGAAACCATTGAAGTGATTTTTCCTTGAAAGAGGTAGCAAGAAGTCTAACCACAATGTTGTCCTTTGTGATATTATGTACGACAAAAATGCTGGCTACATCAAGAATATGTTCCACTGGAGTAACGTGAGTTTCCCCTGTGTAGAAGGGTAAAATTTTGAGTGCCGCAACATGTATAGGGTCACGTTGAGCCAACATAAGAGGACTGCTTGCATTGAAAGGGGGAAAAACTTGGTTCCTCGCCATATCAACAAGAGGTTGATTGTTCCTTGGGTGGAGGAAACCTTCCGTCAGGAGGAGTGGAATGAGCTCTACGAGGTAAAGCTGCAAGGGGTGATGTTGAAATGCCTCTTCTTCTTCTCTTTGGAGGAGACAAGGAAAGTTTGATATGCTGATAATTTCCTTTCTTTGAAGAAGCTCTTGTCTGAATTCTTCGCATAAGTTAATGCACTGAGATTTGGAATCCAGAGATATAGAGTCGCCAGGTACTTTGACTTGTGTAAGTGAGAAGAGAAGTACCAACTCTTGTCCCACTAGGCGTGCCAAAAACTATTGTCGCCAAATCACTGCACCCTCTGAATGGCCAGGATGTGAATAGGACGTTCGGTGTGATTGGGACACATGGGATCACCTCTCAAGCTGTGGGACTTGGGCTCGAGGTGAACCTCCGGAGAAGGCCGGCTTCCTCTTCCTAAACTAAGTGTTGTACTACTCCTAGTGTAACAAAAATGATTATCTAGTCCTATGCTAACATTTTCATGGGGTTTTAGGGAAAGAGATTTACAGAAATGAAACTATACTAGGGATGGTGATGCACCAAATAAAGGGTGTTTCCAGACTCAGGAAGGGTTAATTTGAAGAGGGTGTGTGCACCACAGGTCAACTTCACCTACTGCAACTTAGAGAGGGTACAGGATACCACAAACTAAGAGACACGCGTTCCCTTTGTTAAACTTTATCAGAAAAGAAATATACCAGTTTCCCAGTGAAGAAGGATGAACTCAAGAAGGGTGAACAGACACCACAACTCAACTGCATGCAATACTCCACCACTTGATAAGCACACAGAACTCCAAGAACCTGCAATAGAAACTTAAACTTGCACAGTGTACCTGCAAGTATGAGAAAGGCACAAAGAAGCATAGAAGGATGAAAGGACCGAGATTAGTCACAAAACACACACTTTTATTGCTTCAATAACATGCACAATGCATCATACATTCAGAAGAGGCAATAGTTTCCATTACAGTCTTGAAGAGGAGGCTTGAAAGTTCTCTCAACACACAAGAACAACTTGCAGAAGAGAGAGGACTCTTGAAAAGTATACACTCGCCTGAGATATCTAACTGTCCAACTTGTCTGAACTATTGGAACCCTTTGAAATGAGCTTCCAACTTACATTTATAGAAGAATATGTGAGAAAGAAGAGGAAATGGTCATAATTACATTCCTAAATTGAAGGCCCATGATGTATTTATTACAGTTAGTTGAACCACTTGAGAAGGTTCCATCATGGGTCATTAATTGCCTGATGACCTAGTCTTCTTAATTAATTAAAAGAATATTTAAATAAAATATTTAAATATTATTATTAAAATATTTAAATAAAAATATTAATATTAATTAACATAATGTGGGACCCCCCCGTTGACCCGTTTGACTTGAAGAGGAGGGGGGTCCATGTGGATAGAGTCTGCACAAATCCCAACTCGGTGAGTTTTGAATCCTCTAACTCGGTGTTGCAATCGAATTTTGAACCCCACACTAACTCTTTCCTCGCTTTGGCAATCAGATTCTTTTGCATTGAGTCCTTCGGTATTTTGGCAGTGCACTCTGCAATCTCGAGCTCCAATCAACAATTATGCCACTATTGGGATCTTAGTATGGCATAGGTAGCTGTGAGCTACACAATATACTCATTTTTCTAGAAACTAAAAAGATCCTTTATGTTACAATTTGCAACACATAAAATAAGCCCTTCAAAAAATATATTGAACAACTGGGGCAACCAAGAGGACCTTGGAAAAATGTACAGGTAACAACCATATGAATTCTTCCTTAGTCGTGGATCAAAGCTAATAGAAATAAGCTAGATAAAATTAGCTAGAAACTACAGTATAATCATCCATTTGTTAAAAACAAGTTTCTCTGAACCTGGTAAAGGAATACTTTTTATTGTCTGATTGACGTACATAATGGAAGGGTATAAATATTGCCTATTGCCCACAGAGTTTCTCAAAGAGACCATTTACAAGTAACAAGGATGTAGCATACAAAACGGCCGACCAAGGTATTTCAGAGTTGACCTTCACATTCAATTCATTTCTAGGAGAATAAATGCTGAGCAATATGAATCGTTTCATTCTGCACCGTAATAAACCTTCATCTCCTGATTCAGGAAAATTTTATGAAGCCTTGAATAGCGTGACTCCAATCCATTGATACATGGCAGTGAATATTTGTTTCCTGCAAGCTGCTATTCGACCATTGAGTTTAGAATAAGGATCCTCCGAATTTGTGATGCATTTGATACTGAACAGATAACAACACAGTTGGACAACCTGCTTGCTGGAATTCTTCAAAAGAAAGGCTTCTACTAAGGTTGTACTGCAACATGCCTGCTTCCTGTGCATGGGAGCTTTCTTGCCTCACAACCACATGAATGCTCTAAAATTTCCAGTGAATGAGGAGAATGTCATGAGCAGCTATTAAATCCTATTCAAAGGGCTCAAACAGATCAGTGGTCATAACAATCTGTTGCTTTTGTATGATTAAGGAGACACTTTCTTCGATGAAATCTGTGAACCCAATTCACATGATTGCTCAAAATGTAATCCTTCCTCTTGAGTTCATACATTGCTTTATCAAACTCTTCGCATATGGCTGAGCCATGACTGAGCTTCATTAAGGCATCTACCATTTCTGAGATACAAAGCCATTTCTTTCCTCACATTGAACTTTTATTCAAGCTAAATTGAAATGCTACTCTTCAACCCATGCATTCCATGAATTTCCATCACCATTTACTTGATCATTTGGACCTGGCTTCTATGCCTTACGAGCCACATCCTATAGCCTCACACCAAAATTGTAACTCGATATGTTTTCTCCATGACCCCAACTCAGCAACTGTCTTTCAATCCTCCTGTGACTCGCACAAAGACTCAAATCCTGTTTTACTGGCCCGTGCAGAAGTATCATGTTGGATAGCCATCGTAATATTTCCACGCTTGGCAGTTTGATCAGATTTCTCCCATTCATGGAAGTTTGATCATGGTTTACCAAACCAATATTTCCACTTGGCGGTGCTTGCCCTGAGTTCCCCTATTCATACCTCAGCGCAGGATTAACAGCTTGGATTGCCATCGTCAAATCTTTGACCTCGGCATACTAGCTCCAAATCCCCATGTAATGGAGCTTGGACACATTAATCCACGGGCCCCGGCCTCATCTTCACCTTGGCGTAAACTTGGAAAGTTAGTTCCTTATCTCCATAATTCCTTAACTATTTGCGGGATCACCATGATTTTTTCTCCTGCCGAGTTTTCCTTCATCAGATTTGAGGATAACATTAAACTCTCAGCTTGTGTAAACATTTCAGCTGTAGCTTGTAAGGTGTGATAATTTCAACAGAAGCCTTTATGCCTGCCAACTTAGTGACTCGTTGAAGATGCTCATATAATTGCAAAGAAAATTGTGCCTCATGAATATTCTGATATGAAACAGTTCCACCTCTATGAGATTCTCTTCCATGAGTTGCATCATAAAACAAGTAAGGTCTCGATAGAGAATCTTTGAAATAAATTTCATCAGGTCTTGGTAACACTCTCACTGTCACTTAATCGATTTTCATAAAAATATCTTGAAGGAAAATCCTGAATTTGAGGATGCATTTGATGCTGAACAGATAACAACATAGTTGGACAACCTGCTTGTTGGAAGTGCTCAAAAGAACTCTTACTATATTGCAACATCCCTGCTTCCTATGCACCGAACACTCGGCCGAGGAAGGTCTGAACACCATTATAATTCACAGCTCTTTTTAAAATTTCAGTTTGACTCAATTTTACATTGGTATTCTATGGTGCTTATACTATCTTCTTGGGTCGATAGAAGTCCTTCCATTATGTAATTACAAACCCGAGATTCAATGATGTTGAACCTCCCATATCTGCATAATTTCATATCATCTCGGTCAAATGATTCCAAGATAATTCTCCCAAGTGCTTAGTCGAGCATTGTCTTAATGGATTAAACCTGGCATCATGTTGACTTTGACTCTCCGTTACTTGGCCTTCAGATCTTTTTGCATCGATCTCCACCGAGATCCTTGTACAGTTCCTTTCATTCGTCAATTTTCAATGAGCTATATTTTGCATTAACAAGACCATCATCGAGCTCTTACAACTGAGAGTCTCTACCGAGATGATTTCTGAGATGACTATCAATTTGACACCGGATTCTCTATCAACTCGACCCCGAACTCTTCACTGAGTTGAGATAAACTGGGTGCCTTTCGATGCTAGGTGATCTCTCATATGCAATTTAAGAATTATTTTTAATTTTTGTATCTTGATAATAACCGAAGATGGGTTCCTGGGACTACTATTTTCATTTTGAACGTGATAGGACCCTGTTGTCCAATCTTTACCATGTGTGCAAAATTGGATAACATTTTTGGCGACCTCTCGGGGATGATTACCTGCTAAGCATGATTCCAGTAGCCTTAAGTCATCCATTGGGCATGGAGTCAATGTTGGAATATTGAAAGTGAGTATGATTTTCTTTGACACATCCCGAATCTCCTTGAGCATTGCCAATATCCTAGACCTCCCTGGAATGCTAAGCATGAAGTATACTGAATCTGTTGAATGCTTGACATCCATGGAACACTGCAAAATTTTGAATGAAGCAGATTTTGAGACTGTTATGGAAACCTTGAACCTTTCTTCTCCTTGACACCTTCCAATGATGAAACAATGTGCAAGAACAACACAAAACACAACAACGAGGAAAACAAAAAACAACAACAACAACAATGTGCATAAGAACTTGGAGGAAAACACCTAATTAAACTGTATAAGGGGTGGAATGCTTCTCAAAAACAAGCTTTAGATGTATCCCATTCACATGAATGGGAAGTTCTTCTCCATTGAGCCTAGATAGATGAAATGAATTTCCTCTTTGTAACTTGTGATGATGTATGGCCCACTCTAGAGAGCGTCAAACTTGGCATGCCTGCCTGGTTTGGCCCTGTCTTCATCCCATTTGAGAACTAAATCTCCCTCTTGAAAAATTCCGGTTGGATGCCTTCTTATCAAAATATTTCTTAACTTGAGCCTGATGCTGCTCCAAAGTTTTCATAGCCTTGTTCTCGTACTTCCTCTAACTCCATGAGTTCAGCAAACCTTACTGTCAGAGGATCACTCTCTATAACTTCAAGTTGATGAGCTAAATCCAAAGAAGGTAACTCCAATGAGAGTGGGAGTTTTTCTTCTCTTCCATATACAAGCATGAAATGAGAATTTCTATGGCCCTTTTAGGTGTGATCTGATCTGCCGATAAGGCGGTCTTAAGCTGTGTATGCCAAGTCCTCTTGTTAGTCTCCTTTCTCATTAGTGGCTCAATTTTGGGATTAATTGGTCTCTGTTTCTAATGAACTGGCTTAGCATTAGGATCTAGTTCGATGGTATGTTGTGCTAGACCTGGATCAAAACCACGTAGATCTTTATAGCTCCATGCAAGGATGTCATGATACTCTTGAAAAAGTTTGATGAAAGCTTCTTTCTCCTCAAAAGTACACACTTTTCCAATTTTGAGAATTTTTTCATTTGATACTTCGACTTACTCAAAATATTCTTCTTTGACCACCATGTTAGGGCTTTGTCTTTTGGCTTGGTCATCTGAATTGAAAATGGATTCCAAAGTGACTAAACCTTTTGGTAACTTGTTGCTTTTCAATTGGATAATTTTCTCACCATATGACTCCTGCAACTTATCTTGATTTTTTGCAGCAAACTCCGCCTCTTCTTGTAGGAAGAGGACAATTTTTTTGTCACTATAAAACACTTGCCAACTACTCACATTATCAGGGACTGCTGGTCGAACCACCATTTTAAAAAATTACTTCCCTTCTTTCATGATATCAACTGGTATGTTGTATTGTGAACCAATTGTAGTAAGCCTATCTGCATCTTGATTTTGATCTTTAGGAACTGCATGGATTCCAAAAGCTTCAAAATCTCCAATCAGGTCCCAAACTCAGTTCTTGTATGATCTTAAAAGATCATTTTTAGATGCACTACGTGCCAAAACTTGATGAACAACTAACTCACTGTCTCCAAAAATAATCAGGGCCTTGATTCCCTTCCTTTGGGCTAACGAAATTCCTTGCACAAGAGCCTCGTATTCAACAACATTGTTAGTGCAATTGAATTGCAACCGGAAATATGAGAAGTACTTATCTCCCTCTGGAGAAATTAACATAACACCAGCGCCAGATCCATTCTTACTTCTTGAGCCATCGAAGAACAATTGCCACAATCCTTTAGAATCACTTGGTGTTTTGACAAGTTGTGGTATGATTGTATCTTCTTCACTGATACAGTAGGTACCTAATCCTGTTTCTTCCAAGACCAGTAAACCAACTTCTTCTTCTACCAATACATCAGCGTAGGGATCGTACTGATGATCTCTACTTAGTTCTGAGGTAACTCACCTCTTCCTCCACCATGGCCTCATCCTCCATATCCACCAAGATATCCATGTCCCCTTCCATGACCTCCTTCAAAATGCCCCTCATTCCTGTCATAGCACATTTGATTATGATCCTAATCCTGGTGCTCATTCTTACCCTTAGAATTATCTATTACACTTTTCTGTCATACCCCAATGTCTATAGCATCCTGATCTGACCAATCAACCGATAATCCTTAGTATCATGGGTCGTGGACCTACAAATCTTGAAAAAGCAAGATACATTATTCCTTATTATGTGCTGTAATAAAGGATAATGACTAGCATCATGATTCAAATGACAGATCTCACAATCCAATAGTAATGAGCGTATAGATATGTGAGGGAAACTATCCTTGGTGTGACCTTCCACTTCACAATCTGTACACCAAATTCTTGAGCGTGTTTCATGGGCTGAATTTGCTGATAGCTTCTCTAATTTTTTACCATAGCTGCAATCTGTGCCTCTAAGAATGGACTAACACCAGTGTCAATGCTCCCAACTACCTCAACATGTAAAGCTACTTCCAGTGCTTCACGTGGATCAGTGTATGTCTTATGTGACAACGCCCTTCTAAATGGTGTAATCAATCCTCCAACAAACCATTGTGCATGCTGGCTAGAGTGAATATCATAAGAGAAGCTTAGATAGAAGTGTCTTAAAATGGGAATCATACTCATGTACACTCTCAGTAGTGCCTTTCTTGATATCCTTGAGTGCACTTATACTCTTCTACTCAAACTCAGGGATATGGAACTCTTTCAAGAAAGCATCCTTCAATGTTGCATAATCCACGCAAGTTTGATCAGGGTCAAACTTCCTATACCAGTTGTGTGCACGTCCCTATAATGTAGTAGCAAATTGACTTGCCTTTCACTCAGCAAGTCATGTGATCCCTTTAGCACGCCACAATATTTCACACATATGCACATGTTTGGAAGCATCCTCTATACCTCTATACTCTAGGAGATGAAGAGACATCTCCATATAGATATTTTTGGTTGTTACGGACCTTGACCACCTGATCCAGAACCTCTTGTGTTCCCTTTGCCTCCAGAACCACCAGATCCACCGGAACTAGAACCACCTATACCTCATGATCCTCCACCTGTAGCTGGAATAGGACTTATAGATGTACTCCCTTGTGCTCCAATAGTAGTACTATACTGAACCCCTACAGTCTGTGAGGTAGTTCCACTTCCAGAGGTGAATCCAACATTCTACGTGCTCACATTCTGTGTGGATGATGCACCTAAGAATGTTCCTCCAAATAACATTGAAGTCATCTATCCTGCCATTGATGTACTTGATCCCTGACTTACTCCTGCTCTCCTACTTCCCAAGTTAGCTTGTTGGTTACTTGTCGTACTAGATACTGGAAAACCAAGTGCAAGGGCTAGGTCACCAGGTGGATTAAGATGCATGCTCGTGCTCCAGGTAGTCTCTGCTGGCGCACTTCTGTGTGAGGCCGAGGGGGGATCTCTATCATGCTTTCCAAGATGGGGGAGTTCCTGATGCTCTGGCTCCACGTCTTCTACGTGAGCTATAAATCCTTCATGATCCATCTCTCTCCTCAATGCCATACTTTCTGCAACGGAATGATGCTTCTCTATCTCCCTCTCATGTGCCTCATTATACTTAATCCACCTTTCCTCTCTCTACCTTTCTACCACTAGGTCTACCATCTTTCACCAAACCTGTTCCTGCCCTCATGCGTGGTGAAGTTTAGTTAGCCATTGGTTTACTCTCCAGGTTCAAAGTTACCATCAAGATCTTGATCGCCAGTGGAATACCTTGCAAATATGCTCCTCTTGGATACCGCAAAAATTGGAATTCAGCTACCTCTAGGAAAGAATACGTCAAAATTGAATATTCCAGAATATAACTATTTAGAACACCATGAAACCACGTATCCACAGTGTGAGTCCAGATCAGATCAGCATCATAAAGGGCCTAAAATTCTTCCTGTGTCCAGACAAGTGCGTGATACCTCCAATTCCACTGAGATGCATAAGCAGTAAGCCACTCGTATAGTTCTACTGGAAAGATAGTGAAAAAAATCTCATATAACTGTCATACAGATTTCTGTTCTACCCAAGTGTGTGTGTTAAACTCAGATCCACTGTTGAACTGTCATGCATATTCTTCCTCCAGATCATGTATCCATTCCTCAATACTTGCTAGAGTTAACCAGTACGTCTTCATCGTGAACCATCCTGAAAACAACTGAAAAAGAGGTCCCGAAACGGAACCAATGATGCAGCCTAGAATTTACCAGATAACACCCTAGTCGCACGTTGGCACATCACTCAGCCTAGACTGAGTGCTCACCTGAAGTGTGCAAAGGTACCAGGTCCCTCTTTAGGGTTGTTGTAGTAGGATGTTAGCATGATGAAGGAAGAAACATATAGATTCATAACTAATCCATCATTCTACAATGCATGCTACCCTTAGATCTATGAAAGAACAAGTTTAAACAGTAATCATGATTGAATTAATAACATGCACTACTCAATTACACACAGAATGACACTTAGATTCAGCCAATATCTTCCATCTATTAATAAATACAGAATCTCCTTACAATATTGTAAATTTATACCAATGCGCGCATGGATCTGATACAGTAATTCAGTCATATGCATATATCTCTATACCTCACATACATCCACTCATACTCTCTCATCTACTATGTACCTAATCATCATATCATATATATAGGGTGGGGACTTTCCCTTCACCACTTATCTATTCTAGAAATAGGTCACATGCTATTAATAGCCACATGCCATTTACATGCATAGCCACACATGCAAGTGTGCTTCCTATCTATAGTCCTCTTACAGTTAACTGAAGTGTCAATCCTATTCTTAGCTCGTCTCCATGAAAAATTATTTGATCCACTTCTCCAAAGATAGACAATGCATGACGTGCATGTCTCTACATCGTTGGTGTGTTTCGCATGCCATCTTCTACAAAATAGGTCTTCATGATCAAAATCAGCTAAGTCTTGAATTTGAACTTTCCTTCCATGCATGGGTCCTTCCTGTCCTTCGTGCCCTTAATCTTGGTCCTTCTATCCCACATGGACTCCTTGTGTGATCTTTGACAAGTATTCTCTGATCAATGTACTGTTTTACCACTTGAGTAGATCAAGGAGCGTCAATGGAAAAAGAAGTTTTAAATGTACATGGGATATAATGAGTCTTCATTTAGGACTCTCTTGGCAATTAAGTCTATCTTGTCACTGAAAATTCAATGGGTCAAATTATCAAAGACTTCTTTAGACAATCATTTGTTACCTTGTGAGTTCAAAATTTCAAGAAGTACTTACTTTTCTTACTCCTTTCCATGTGGATCCAGGTCTAACTAAACCTTATTTAGCATCCCTCAAGTTTTATATTGTTATTCAAAACCATGTTGATTTGAGCATTAAGCTCCTTCACTTTACTTAAATCAATCCTCAACTGAATGATTCTAATACCATGGTGTGAGTGCAACAATGATGTGACACTGGTGTAATGATTTGATTCACTATAGTGCTATTTTATTAGTCACTTACAGATCAACTAGTTGATTCAATTGGCTTCTATCTATTTATTTTAAATATTTTTTAATGATTAGGGATTTGAATTAAAAAAATTGTTGTGTCAAATACTCAATATGGAATTTATCAAAAAAATTATTAGAAGTATCCAAAGAATGTCTTGATGATCAATTACAAGAATTGTCATGTACATTTTAACATAACTTTATGTATACATTCACTCAATCTACATGAAGATCATTGTTAAAAAGAATGAAAAATTTTCTCATTTTATATTCAAGATACCTATAAGGTCTTTCAATTGTATTTTGGACATTTGGAATGTTAGATAATATATCAAGTGCTCAAAATTGTTGTATATAGTTTTCTACCACAATGAACTACAGTGATGTCATGAATATAATTTTGCATCAACAGAAAGGATAGAAAATATTGGGATAGACAATGGTATCCACAATCAAGATTGGAGATGATTAGATATCTCATTTGTAATTCAAGTGATGAAGACTGTCTTAAAAACATGTTCAATGGTTTCCATTTGACAGTTATAAGTTGTTCAGATCATTTATCTTAGGCAAACCTCATCTACCCTGAACATACCAAGTAAGCCAAAGGTTGCACATGCTTGAATTTAAAAGCATGTTGAAGCTCATTGCCACATGCATTACCTGAATTAAATATGTGTTACAATGTTACATATATTATTTCATTGATAAGCATGGAAAAAAGTGGATCATACTAAAAAATTACAAGAGACATGTACACAAATTTATGTGGTTCAAAACCCCTATGTGGGCTAGCCACCAAAAAAATAATTTTATATGCACAGAGAACAATAATATCAATTGCATATTTCCAACACTTCTTGATGTATTTTAGTACTCAACCTCAAGACTAGAACAATGTTCTAATGGCAATCTGATGAAATTCACAATCTCTTCTCAAACTTTGAAAAAAAATCTCGCAAGTTCTACAATGAAATCTCATAACACCATAATATATTTGGGGCTTATATTCCACTACAAACATAAGGAACAATGGAGAATTGATTCAGAATTGATGCACTTTACAACTAAAAAGCATCATTCCAAATAAATGAAAGTGTCACCAAGGAGCTTGATGTTGGTTAGCCTTAATTTGTTGGTTCCTTTTTATCTTATGACGATGACTATAATTTATCCCTTACTTCAACATATTAAGTTATTTTGTAAGTTTCATATGAAAAACTTCCTAGTGTAAGTAATTGCAAGCTCCACAACTCAAGGTAATCTCATTTAGACTTGTGAATAAATAATGACTCACTCTGGAGAGAAACTCCTTCTTGAAAGATTTCCTTGATTAGATTTCTTGAATTTAAACTCAAGTCTCAAACTGAAAGACCAATAGAAGTGGAGTGTTTATACCTAGATCCAAATTCTCTTTGCATACAACTTGTTAGCATATGTGTAATGATCTCTTTAGATATGGATTTTCTCCAACTTTCAACCTCCCATCCTCCTTAATGCTTCTTCTTATGAAGTGATACCTCAATGAATGTGTGGTTCTAAATGAAAGACTTGAGTTCTTTTCAAATGAATTTCACTTTGACTATTCACTGTCAATCTACAATCCTCTTTCTCCTAGAATAATCTTCCATGAACAAGACTCATCCATATCATCTCCTTTAGAATTTTAAAGCTTGACTCATAGCTTAACATGACTCTCTTATTTTTTAGACAAACAACCTTATGCCAATTGAAATTTTAACTTATCAAATTCCAACTATCATGATAAATCATATCTTATTTTAGTGCTGATAAGCCATTAAGATCAAGCCATTCTAAACACATAGATGTAAATAATGCACATATCTTACCCTATAACATAACTTAGCATCTTGAAAAGGATGTCCCTCTCAAATTCTTGAGAATCCAACGGACTGCTTTCCAATGAACCCTTTACCTGGATTAGCCATAAACCTACTCACAACTCCCACAAATTGCAATGTCTCCTAGTACAAAATATGCTCTTACATAAACTTTAATTTGCTTGAAGCATAGGGAACTCTTGCCATGTATCAACCTCCTCGTGTGATGTAGGAAACATTGATTTTTCTCTTCCAATCCATAGGTGTACTTATTTGCCTGAATTTGTCCTAAACCTTTCCAGTAGCACCTTCGTACATATAATGTCCTGAGACAAATGCAAGAATTTTTACTGAACACATGTCTCTGTCAATTTTCATAGCCTCCTTCTGAGGATTAATCTCTCAGCTCCCAAACTTCATTTCAAATTTGTGAGCTAGTTTTTAATTAAGCTCCAATGTCTTCTACTAGATTCCTACCAATAATCCTTATCATCCTACATACAATTGAAAATAATATAGCTCCCATTTCAAGCTTTTTTAAAATATACACAATGGTCTAGATTATCTCAAGTTAACCATGCTCATGCATAATGCCACTATTAAACCTCTCTAAATAGGATTTCCTTATTTCATCATTGAGCCCATATAGGCTCTTTTGTATACATGCACACAAGTTTATCCTTACCCTTGACTTCATACCCAAGTCAAAACCTCGTTATCTTCCTCTAAAGTTCACCATGAAGAAAAATACCCCATCTTTGGACATCAAGATTTCTCTAAATTTCTCTTCTTCAACTAAACGGGGTTGATTACAGTACAAATAAAAGTCATCTTAACAACATGAGCTTATTTGAGATTCCACCAAATTCAATACCTCACTTTCTGCTTCTAACAAATCTCCTTTAGATACAAGCCTTGAAGGGTGATTCTTCTAGTGACCATGGTGTATTTTACTTAATGCTATAAACCCATTTGCTACTAAACAATGTTCATTTATGCTGACAAATTGACCATTCACATGTCTAGTTTTGATTCAAGGATTCCATCTGAAATTCATGCCATGCTATTACTCTTTTACATCTATCCTGCATTGCAACTACTTCAAATTAAAATTGGCACAATCAATTTTTAACTGGTTAATCATATAATATTGACTGTTAGGAAATAAGAGATAAAATATGCGGAATAATCCCTTACAGAATCGCAACAGTAGAAACTAATATGCAGAAAATATTACAGATCTCAAATAAAAGTGTAGAATAAAATAACACAACACAAAGAGACAATATTTAACGTGGTTCACCCAATTTGGGCCACGTCCACCAAGAATCACTTGCTCAGATTTTATTACAAGCCTCCACTCTCTCAATACAATACCCAGATCCGTTTGGAGCTATGCTCAACAAACTCTACAGAATTCACACCCAAATTCAAAGCACATCTGCAATGCATTTACTTGTATATCTATCATATGCATAAGACCATATAAATAGACAATTGCTTAAGTAGTTTGATACAAAACTGTGGGTATCAAAACCTTGGGTACCAAAACCTATGGGTCAAAACTATGGGCAAAAAACCGTGGGTATCAAAACAATGGGTACCAAAAAACCATGGGCCCAAAAATAGCCCATAACGGTTACCCATTACCCATGGGTTAATAAACCACCCATGAAAATTTACTTCAGGGGCTTCACCCCCAAACCCCCTTGACCCGCTCACCGGTGAGAGTGGGACCGTGTAAAAATACCCGAGTGTAACACATAGAAGGTGTACCACACTCTAACATGAAAATAGGCTCCAAAACATAACAATCTCCCACTTGGAGACTGATTTCCACTGCGCAAGCTTCTCAACCCTTCACTGTCATCCGTGAAGGCCAATCAAAGCTAAACATAGCTTTAGTTTATCCCTTGTGACCACCTTGGTCATCATGTCTGCAGGATTCTGACTGGTATGAATCTTCTCCAACTTCAACTTATCTTCCTCCAAAGCTGTCCTGATGAAGTGATATCTCAACTGTATATGCTTCATCCTGGAGTGGAAAGCAGAGTTCTTAGCTAGGTGTATAGCACTCTGACTATCACTATGCAGCTTACATTCCTCCTACTTATGCCCCAACTCCTCAAGCAATTGTTGTAACCAAATCATCTCTTTTCTTGCCTCTGTGGCAGCAACATACTCAACCTCTGTGGTTGACAAAGCCACCAACTTTTGTAGTCGTGAAATCCAACTTACTGTTGTCCCACCTACAGTGTAAACATAACCTATCATGCTCCTCTTGTTGTCTACATCTCCTGACATGTCTAAATCTACATAACCACACATAAAGTGGTGTTTGATCCACTGTAGCAAAAAACTATCCCCATGGTCCCTCTCAAATACCGAAGGATCCACTTTACTGCTTGCCAATGCTCTTTACCTGGATCACTCATAAATCTACTCATAACTCCCACTGCATGGGCAATATCAGGCCTAGTGCACACCATAGCATACATCAAACTACCAACTGCTGATGAGTAAGGTACCTTGGACATCTGGTTTCTTTCCTGCTCTGTCTTGGGACACTGCTCCTTTGATAACTTAAAATGGCCTGCCAAAGGAGTCCCAACCGGTTTAGCATCCTGCATGTTAAACCTATCCAATACCTTCTTAATGTACTCTTCCTGAGATAAAGTCAGCTTCCGTTCCTTCCTATCCCGAGTTATCCTCATACCAAGGATTTTTTGGCTGCCCCCAAATCCTTCATATCAAAGGATTCATTTAGCTGTTTCTTGAGTACTTTTATTTCCTGCATGTTTTTACCTACAACCAACATGTCATCAACATACAAACACAGGATAATATAACTTCCATCCTCAAATTTCTTTGTATACATGTAATGGTTAGAATGACATCTAATATAACCTTGCTCCATCATGAAGCTATCAAACTTCTTATACCATTGACGTGGAGCTTGTTTCAGGCCATACAAGCTCTTCTTCAGTTTGCACACCATCTCCTCTTTACCTTTGACTTCATATCCTTCTGGCTGCTGCATATATAGCTCCTCCTCCAAATCACCATGGAGAAATGTAGTCTTTACATCTAACTGTTCTAAGTGCAAGTCTTCTGCTGCCACTATTCCAAGAACAGTTCTAATAGAAGTCATTTTTACTACAGGAGAAAAGATCTCATCAAAATCTATACCTTGTTTCTGTGCAAACCCCTTGACCACCAACCGGGCCTTATATCTTTTCTTTCCTCCTCCTTCATCTTTAACTCTGTACACCCACTTGTTCTACAATGCTCTTTTGCCTTCTGGTAGCTTCACCAAATCCCAAGTCTGGTTCTCCATGAGAGACTTATGCTCCTCATCCATGGCTTGCTCCCACTTCTTATTGACATCTACCTGCATTGCTTCATCAAAGCTCTCTGGCTCTCCACTATCAGTGAGTAATAAATAATAAAGAGAAGGAGAAAAACATTCAGGTTCTTTTCTTACCCTAGAAGACCTCCTCACTGTAGGAGTTTGGGGTTCCTGTTGAGTAGGTTCCTGAATTGATTCATGGGTCACTTTCCCATCTAGAAGATCCTCTACCACTGCATATTCTTTCTTGGATTCTTCCCTGTTTTCCTGCAATTGTTGCTTATACATGACTTTCTCATTAAAGACCACATCCCTAGACCAAATGATTTTCTTGTCCTTAATACTCCAACATTTAAATCCAAAGTCATCACCACCATAACCAATAAAAGTACATTTTTCTGATTTAGCCTCTAGCTTGGTCCTATCATCCTTGTCAATATGAACAAACACCTCACATCCAAAGACTCTAAGAAATGAATAATCAACTTTCTTACCATACCAAGCCTCCTCAGGTATGCCTCCATCCAAGGCACTTGAGGGTCCTCTGTTTATCAAGTACACAGTTGTGCTCACCGCTTCTGCCCAAAAATAAAGAGGCAGTCCTGCATGTAACCTCATGCTCCTAGCACGTTCCATTATTGTTCTGTTCATCCTTTCTGATACCCCATTCTGCTGCGGAGTTCCTAGAACCGTCTTTTTCCTACGGATTCCATTCTTAGAACAATAATCATCAAATTCATTGCTGCAATACTCCCCTCCATTATCTGACCTGAGACATTTTAACTTAAGACCTGTTTCATTCTCTACCAAGGCTTTCCATTTAACAAAAGTGTCAAATACATCAGATTTGTTTCTAATACAATAAACCCAAACTTTCCTTGTTGCATCATCAATAAAAGTAACATAATAACTTGAACCCCCAAGAGATGATACCTGAGCTGGCCCCCACACATCAGAATGCACCAGCTCTAACTTACTCTCTTTCTTTGTAGGTCCAACCTTGAGAAACCTTACTCACTTTTGTTTCCCATATATGCAGTTCTCACAGAAATCCAAACCTGTTTCTGTATATCCAGGAAAATTCTTCTTTATGATGTCCATGCCCTTATGGCTCATATGACCGAGCCTATAGTGCCATAATGTTGTATCTACATCTGAAGCCACAAGATTACAATCATTAGTACTATCAGTGGTTAAATACAAGGTTCCAACCTTCTTACCTCTTGCCACCACAAGAGCACCCTTGGTAACCTTCCAAGAGTCAGCTGTAAATATCACAGTACAACCATCACTTCCCAATACCCTGCCGATATCAAATTTCATCTTAATGTAGGCACTTGTCTGACATCCTTCAATAGCCATGTATTCCCATTATGCATCTTAACCTGAACAGAACCTTTTCCAACTATACTGCAAGGCTCATCATCACCAAGAAAAACATGCCCAAAATCCCCTTGAACATAATCAACAAAATAATGCCTATGTGGAGTAGCATGAAAAGAAGCCCCTGAATCTAAAACCCAAGATTCAGTAATATTATGCAAAGAAAGAATCAAAGCATCCTGACATACATTACCGATGCCACATTTGCCTCCTTGTTTTCTTCCTGTTGTTTCTTCTTGTCCCGAAGCTCCCAACAGTCCTTCTTTGCATGCCCAGACTTTCCACAGTTCCAACATACAATCTTGCTCTTGGATTTTGACCTTGCCCAATCTTTTGATTTTCCACGGTTTCCTCTATTCTTCTGCCTCCCTCTAGTTTCCACTGTCAAAGCATTCCCTGAAGTAGAAGATTCCCTGGAGATTTTTCTTTACATTTCCTCACTTAGAATCACCCCTACAACATCCTCAAACTTCAACTTGAGTTAGCTAGAACGAGTTGCTTACCGCCATTACCAGGCTATTCCAACTTTCAGGTAAAGAGCAGAGAATTAATAAATCCCTAACTTCTTCATCAAATTCTATTATAACTGAAGCTAGCATATTCACAACCGTATTGAAATCATTTAAATGATCTGCTACTGAACCTATTCTCAGACATCTTCATATTAAACAAATTTTTCATTAAAAATATCTTGTTAGAGGCAGAGGGTTTTTCATACAACTTCCCTAATGCATCCATTAGATCTTTTGTAGTCTTTTCCTTTGAAACATTAAATAATACCGAAGATGCAAGACACAACCAGATTGTTCCAAGTGCCTTCCGATGTAAAAAATCCCATTCCACATCTATCATACTTGAGGGTTTGTTCACCTTCTCAGATAGAGGAGTATAAAGATACTTCTGATAAAGGTAATCTTCCATTTGCATCTTCCAAAGACTAAAATTCTACCCGTTGAATTTATCAACCCCAGATCTTCCATCATCTCCATAGCTCCCACTCAAGATAAAAATTTCCCTATGATTCAACACTTTAGCAAACCAAACCAGGCTCTGATACCAATTGTTAGGAAATAAGAGATAAAATATGTGGAATAATCCCTTACAGAATCACAACAGTAGAAACTAATATGCAGAAAATATTACAGATCTCAAATAAAAGTGTAGAATAAATAACACAACACAAAGAGACAATATTTAATGTGGTTCACCCAATTTGGGCTACGTCCACCAAGAATCACTTGCTCAGATTTTATTACAAGCCTTCGCTCTCTCAATACAATACCCAGATCCGTTTGGAGCTATGCTCATCAAACTCTATAGAATTCACACCCAAATTCAAAACACATCTGCAATGCATTTACTTATATATCTATCATATGCATAAGACCATATAAATAGACAACTGCTTAAGCAGTTTTACAAAACTGTGGGTATCAAAACCATGGGCAAAAAATGTGGGTATCAAAACCATGGGCAAAAAAATGTGGGTATCAAAACAATGGCTACGAAAAACTATGGGCCCAAAAACAGCCCATAACGGTTACCCATTACCCATGGGTTAATAAAACACCCATGAAAATTTACTTCAGAGGCTTCACCCCCGAACCCCCTTGACCCGCTCACCGGTGAGCGGGACCACCGTAAAAATACCTGAGCGTAACACATAGAAGGTGTACCACACTATAACATGAAAATAGGCTCCACAAACATAACATAAATAAGACAAGGAAGGTGAAAATATTTCTGGAGGTCTATTTACCCTTTGTAACATTCTCACTAAGATTTGGAAGGTGCTAGAGGCTCAATTTACTCATCCTGTAGATTTGCATCTACTTTTGACAGTGATGAATGTCGGTCACCTTCTGCTGACACTAGTTTGGCTAACTGATGTTGGTCTGTCTTTTCTATAACCGACATTAATATAGGGAACTGATGCCAGAATCAGGGGTAAACTAATATTGGTTATTGTGTAAACCTCTAGGTGTTAATTTTAAATCCAATAGTTCATTTTCATCCAAAAACTTCTCCACTAGTATAACTTTGGGTACCAAAAATTAATCCTTGTACATTCTCTTTTCATTCCAATCAATGTCGCAAGATCCTAATTATCTTGGAACCTTCTAAATCCTAAAACTAGAATCTAAAATCACCAGAGCCATAACCAATGAAAGTACATCTTTTGAATTTAACATCCAATTTCTTTCTATTTTCCTTATCAATATGCACAAAAATTTATGAGAAAAATATTCTATGAAAAGAAATATCTACCTCTTTTCCAGTCCAAAATTCTTCTAGTATTCCACCATCTAGTGCACTTAAAGGTCCACAGTTAATTAAATAAACTGTCATGTCTACAACTTCCACCCAAAACTATAAGGGAAATCCAACATGTATCCTCATGCTTCTAGCAGGTTTTATGATTTCCTTGTTCATTCTCTCTGTAACACCATTCTCCTATAGTGTTCTAGGAACAATCCTTTCTCTATGTATTCCATTTACTAAATAATAATCATTGAAATCCTTACTACAGTAGTCACCACCATTTTCATATCTAAGGCATTTTAACTTTGAATTTGATTCATTTTCCAAAAGTGGATTTCCATATTTTAAAAGTTTCAAAAACATCAATATACGTTTAATACAATAAACCCATACCTTTCTTGTGGCATCATCAATGAAAGTAACATAGTATTGGGATCCTCCATGAGAAGCTACTTGGGCTAGTCCCCACACATATGAGTGTATAAGCTCCAATTTATGATTCTTCTTTATTTCCCCAAATTTGAGAAATATTACTCTCTTTTTCTTTCCAAAGGATACAATGCTCATAGAAATCAATATCTACATATTTCAGATATGATAACTTACCCTTTTCCTTTAAGATTCACATTCCTTTTTCACTCAAATGGCGTAGATGATTGTGCCACATACTTGTATCTGAATATGAAGTAAATAAAATAGAAAAGGAATCAGTAATACATGCTAGACAAAGGAATCAATAACTCTGCTATCAGTTGTTGGGGTTAGCACACCAGTTGTACAGATATATTAATGAGATCTAAGAATAAAAGCATATCAATATGGAAATAAACAAGAAGAAACAATACACAAGATTTAATGTGGTTCACCCAGTATGGGCTATGTCCACAAAGAAATAACCAATTTATTACCATAGAGGTAATACAATGAATATTTGTAATCTTCCACACCTTCTTGGATGTCATGTACTTTCTTCTCTACCAATTTTTCATTTTCTATCTAAAGGAAACTTCTCTTAATTCTCAATGTAAATCTCACTCTTCTAACCCTAGATTTATGCTTATATATACATCTACAATCTTAGGGCACTTTAGCTATGCAATTACAACCATTAGATTCAATATACGACTAAAGATAGATATAATTCCTAAAACTGTAATTATAGTAGTCACACACAAGCAACCGATGCTGGTTATCCTTAAATAATGCCGGTTCCTTCTTTCCTAACTGATATTGGTCATTGGGTGACTGATGTTAGTTTGTCAACTAACATTGGTTAATTTTTTTTCCAACAATTCTATAAAAGCATGCTAAGTAAAATAAGTAAGCTCCATAAATCAACATTGATCTTGTTGAATTCAGACATGTAAACACTTTTGGACACAGTTCACTACTTCATTAGAAGTTGTGGGAGTTGACGTGTTTTCAGTTTTGATAGCTTCATTATCAATGTCTATAGAAATGATTTTGTCATAAATTTATTCTTGGACCTAATGGTGAAGTTACATAGCATCTATTTGTTATTATGACCATAAATATGATGAAAATGCCATAATATGTAATAGGTTTTTACCAAGAAGGTTTAGTTTCCCCTTTGACAAAGGGTTTTTTAATTGAATATTTTATAATTTTAGCCTTTTCTAATAGATGAAATACACTAGAGTGAATTTCTCTTAGGGGTGTAAAATCACATTTGAATTTTCACGGAGTGGTGTATTTTCTAGGTCATATGATTGGAATTATTGGATAATTTCTTCACTAAGATTGTGAAGTTCTGTGAGTGAGTTTCTTTGACATCTCACAAAGCATTGATGAAGTAACTCATCATTTGATGTCTTGTGTGAATCCACCATTTTTGAAAGAAGGGGAGAATTAACAAAGGTGCAATAAACTACTATACCCTTAACAAAGTGAATGCCAAGATGGAAGAGAGATTTAAAATATTGTACAATGCAACCCTTAGGAATGAATTCTATGATGGAACTGAGTTACAATGAAGATCAAAATCAAACTGAAACCTTAGTAAAGTGAATGCTAAGATGGAAGATGGGTTTAATTGATTGATTTTAGATTGACATATACTAAATTTAATGTTAAGATGGAGCTTGAGGGTGATGTAAATATTGAATGTACTCAACCTTAATGATGGGAAACTTAATTGATGTACTCAAATATTTGATGAAATGAAAGTTAGGATAGACAAGAATCTAATGATGGAAGGGGAGTACTCAAATTTCAACAAAGTGAATGTTGAAAGTTCAGAGTTTAGAAATGATGATGCCAAAAATTAACAAATTGAATATTAAATTTATAGATCCATAGGATGGTGGGTGGTTAATGTGTAAAAATGTCTATGTCAAACTAAAAGACGTATGAGAGGATAGAATGATATTGATCATGATGATGCTTGACTATGATAAAGCATGGAATTAAGATGTTAATAATTATGTTACCAGGTGCTCGAGTAAGACGCAGTATAACCACAACTCAAGGATTAAACTTTGATGAGGAAAGAAGTTTTTTAAACTTTTGGTAAAAGGATCCAAAGATTTAAGACTAAGGTAAGATAAAATGAATTCAAGATGAAAGATCTAAATGAAGGTCATTTGGAAAATTTGAAAAGGAGGTGATGAAAAATCCAAATGAGGGATATTTAGATGTTTTGAAAAAAGATGGTAAAAGATCCAAATGAAGGATATTTGGAAAATCAAAAAAGATGAAGATGGAGAGAAGTATCAATATGATCATGGAATTACATGAATCACTGAATACGTAGGTAAAGAAAAATAGATGCTAAATGGTGAATTTAGTTGAAAAATGAGCCTATAAATTAGATTGGTTTAGTTAATGATTGGTTGGAGTAAGAATAAATTTCTCTCCCTAAATGTCAAAATACTACTGGAAGAGTGTGGTACTATTACTAGTTGTCTACTTTACTTTACCTCCTTGATACGATAAGCTAGATATTACTTTGCTCAAAGGATCTAAACCATGGTCGCCACTATGGATATCTTTGAGTCTAATCTCTCAAATTTAGACATACTAGCTTAGTTGGGTGATTATTTCCTGTTTCATCAGATAGTTCTCTCAAGGCGCCGAATAATTTGGGGTTCTTGTGGTACTCCTCAATTAAGATTTTTTGGCCCCTGGGAATGTACATCCCATAGTTACAATGATATAAAGGAATAATCTCATCTCCAAAAATTTAATTAAAGGTTATTGTAAAAATTGTATTAAAAAGGATGATAAAGGAGTTTTTTTTTAATAAATGACCAATGATAACTTGCAGTTAGTAGTTTTAGAACAAGCCTTATAAGAACGGTCCTGTAAACAATTTGTTGAAAGTTTTCCTTGAGGTAAACAAAAGAGAAAACAATGAAAAATGAAAAAATCTTATTTATGATTCTCAAGATCACTTATAAAAGTGTGAGAGAAGAGAATACGTGTGAAGTTATTATGATTATAAAAAAATAGAAGTTAATAATAAAATAAGTACTTAAATTAATTAAATACAATAAACTTGTAAGAAATAACTCTAAGACAGAGGTTATAATTAAAAGAACTTGCTGGAAAATGTAGAAAAAATAAAAAATAATGATGGGACACTAGTGTGTGCACTTGAGTGCGCTAACGTTAATAGGTAACACTAGCACGATTAAAGATACACATGCACATACAATACAATATAAACACGTGCAATATAACAGAAGCACATGCAATGTAAAATTATTTGTAACACTACCGCATGGATAAAAATTCTAGCACATACAAAAGACATAAAAATGTGCACAAATACACTAGTGCATTCACATGCATTCTAGTGAAAATCTTGTGAAATGTTAGTGCAAGGAATCTAGAAATGATCAAAATTTAGAAAACATAGATAGAAACCTAGTTTTTTTTTGTTTTCCTCCTTCTCTGTTGTACCTAAGAACTTGAAACTTGAATAACAAGGTTACAAACAAACAAGAAAAAATAAAATGATTATATTACTAAAATGTAAGATAAAAATTATTAATGAAGTGTGGAGCTCCCATCGGGCATCCCAAAATGTGATTAGTGAAAATCTTAGTAGGATTTGAAAGGTAACAAATAAATAGTATACCTCACTCCAAGATTTTCCTTGCAAACCTCAAGTAAGATTGTGAAGCACTTCAACTTTAGAATATTGTAATTTAAAGGATTGTGGATGCTCTTAAAGTGTTCTCCAAATGTAGAATTACAAATGCTACAATTTTATAAACACGAGGATGTGAGTGGCAATTTTGGTATAAGTTGGCTGTAAATTACACAAAGATTTCAAGGATGATTTATAAAGGAATGGCCTATTTTTTATAGATGAGGGTGACTCCATGCATATTGGATAATAGTTTGAATGAGTTCTATGTTCATAATTATAATTTCCTAAAATAGCAAGAGGATTTGGTTTGTGTAGTTGCAAATTTACAAAGGTAATGATTATTTTGATTTTATGCGAGAAAATGGTTGTATGTACAACTTTTATGCCCCCACCATTATAGGTTTCTAGAAGTGGAGTGAAGTGAAGTGCTAATAGATAAATAGAATTATTTAAATAACTAATTTAATTAGTTATATATTGTGAGAGGATAATTAACCATTTGATTAAATAAAAGTTTAATGAAATTAGCTAAAGGGTGTTAGGAATAAATTTAATTAGTTCCAAGGGTACGAAAGAATTAAATTAATTCTAAAGGGTAGGAGTACGTAATTATAATTAATTATAAAAGGTTATGATAAAAATAATTTAATTAATTCTAAAGGGATATATTCTTGTAGGATAAAATTAATTTAATTAATTATATTGGGATGGAAAAAGGTTGGAAGTAGGTATACAATTTTAGGGTGTCTACAAATAGTCTTATTGATATTGCATCTCATTGGTTTCGTCATTTTCCTAGTGGATCTTGTTGGTACCCAAATTTGTTCTCCTTTTCAGTCTAAGTAGCATAAGAGATATGACATGAATCTTGAATTCAGATAGATCATGATGTGTGTCATTTTGTAGCCGGGGATGTGATCTAACTGGCACTCAGATTTGTGGAGAGATGGATAGCACTCAAATAGGACTTGACCTTGTCCTAACTATTTTAGGTTGTTCCTTTCAACCAAGGTAAGAGGACCTATTTTGTAACCCTCAAATGGTGAAGGAGATGAAGATATCCCTCAATTTGTGTAAATAGTATGAAAAGGGCCTTGGGAAAATATGATCAACACTCCAAATCTGACTTTCACAAGTTGTCACTCCTAGATTATGGAGATATTTTCAATGTAAGGCAAGGGTTACTGAAGACATTGCATGACCCTGATTTGCTCTGTGCATTTTTGTAAATGGATTATATTCTGTTGTTGACACACAATGCAATGTAGGGGTAGTATGGGGTAGGATTAGTTATTTTGAATGATTTTTTTTGGTGGGATATTTTAGACAAGACTAACCAGAATTTGCTAGATTCTTTGAGGACATTTGTAAGAAATTTGTAAGACCTAAACAACATAATGCTTCAAAAGGGTTAAAGTAATCCTTCAACTAGGATATGTGCAATAAATGGAAGCCCAGATCTATACTCTTCCACACAATCTTTGACAACCTGCCACAAAATCTTGAAGCAGATGAACCAAAAAAGCATCCAGAAACCTCTATTTTATCATGACCTAAGGTGCACCCAAAGGTTTAAAAACAATCTCTAAATTCAAGGAAGGTAAAGTGATTTTAAATCTGTTTATCTCTTTATCAAATGAAAGCTCTTCTGAATGTGAGATTGCAAATTCCACTAAACTATCAACAAGAAATGAGACCATGTATGATCAAGAGAGATTTTAAACACAAGACTGCAACAGGAGCAAGAAACAAAAATTGAAAACATTTTGAAACATAAGTGCATGCAAATTTTTCCAAGAGACAACACAAAATAATACAGAATGACCAAATTTATCAGTAGGGGAATGTTATAAGAACAATCTTAGAGCTTGTTGATGGCTTTACAACTAAAACCAACTCAACATGATACAAATATGATGTAAAAAGGAATTAGAAATGGTTTTCAGATAGTTTCTCAAAGAATGGGATTTTTCCCATATTTTCTCGTGAAATTCTAAGTTTCTCCGACCTTTTGTATGTCCAAGAACATGCATTATATAAAATTTTATTACATTTGATCCTTCTTTCCTAAGAAAATAATATGCCTAGCATCAAGTTTGTTACAAAATTCCAACATGATTCACAAATAGGGACGTTTAACAAATTTGCAACAAAAGTTGCCAGGTGTTTCTAAAAAGGTGAATCATTACAAATCCTTCATCATTATCCATTGTGGAGGCACATTTTTCATTCTCCAAGCATGCAGACCCCTTTCATTTCATTATTTCATCCTTATCCCTCCGAAATTTGATTCTACAACTTCTATAATTTGATATTTCACGTTTTGGATGGCCTGAGTAAAAATATTATTTCAAAAAACACCTCAAATCTACAAATTGATCTCTAAAACCACTCGCATTGGTCCTTGCAGGCACAAATGACATGATTTTTCCAAAAACTTGATGAAAATTGATGCAAAATTCACATTTCCAAGCTTCCTAGAGCAAAAGTGGTAGCTAAAATGAAAAATGTAGAGTTATAGTTGATTTCCCCTTTTCTTTTCAATCTGGGCCCTCCATGTGTCAAAATACGATTGAGAAAGGTTATGGGATCACTTTTTGACTTTTTAATTTTTTTAGAAAAATGGAAAAAAATTTTTACTTTTCTCTGCCACTCCTCTGCCCTTGAAATTTGGTGGTGACACGTGGCATATGGTGGGCCCCATTGAAGTCGCAGTTCAATTCTGCACATTTCCACCCTTTTTTAGAATTTGGAAAATTTTCACTTTTTTCCCTATGGGCCCGCACCTCCGCTTCTATCCTTCACACATGTCCATGCTCTCTATTGCTGAGAATCCATGGGCTTATTTCATGTTTTAACCCCTTTTTTTGCTAAAAGAAAAATTTTCACTTTGCTCCGTGGGCTCGCGCCTCCGATTGCTTCCTTGCCATGTGTCGCCTTCTAATTTTTCATGGAGGCATGCCTTAAATTCTCATTCTAAGTCTTTTTACCAAAAGGGAAAAATTTCCCTTTTTCCTCCGGTGATCCGCCGACCCACTCTACCCGCCACGTGTCTCCCCACTATACTTGGCAGACCCGTGGCCCCTTTCAAAACTTTCATACCCTTCACCAAAAAAGGAAAAAACTTCCTAAGTCCTTCACCAGTCTGCACTCCCCTCTGACCCCACCCTGCCACGTTTCCACCCCTGATTGGCCTGGTGGACCCACTGGCCTATTTTAATTTATAAGACCTTTTCACTGAAGGGTGAGATTTTCCAAACTACTCCGCCTTTCTCCCTGCTTGCCACATGTCTCCCTTCACTCCACTGCAGACTCGTGACCCTTTCCTTAACCTTTTTCCTTTCACCAAAAAGGAAAAACTTGCCTAAGTCCTCCGCTAACCTTCCATTCCCGCTTATGAATAAGAACATGACACGTGTCCCTCCTTAGAGACCTACGGAGCTGTGGGGGAAATATTGAATTTTTGCCCAAAACCAAAAAACGTTAAGTTTTCAAAGAAACTTGACGAATCTTGTCCCATGAAAAAATGCCATGTATGAGGGGATGCTTGAGCTATATTTTGACGGGAAAATGACACTCGTATGACCGTTAAAAAACATAGAATTTTCCAGAGATGCCCGAATTTGATTTTTTCTTCATGGGTGAGGAATGTTTTGGTCAAAAAACAAAGGGAAATTGATTTTATGCAATTTTTGACCATGGTAAAGGATTTTTGAGGGAAAAGAAGCAAAAAATGAACAACCACGAGCTCCAAAGGCCGGGGAAAGTAGAAAAAAAGATAGAGGCCCATGGATTTGGAAATTTAGGGCACAAAGCAAGGCATACATGTATATTTCATTTGAATTGGGGAAAAATAATAAGTTGTGAGCACTTTTCAAGGCATTCAATTTGGATGGGGAGATTTGTAGACCACCAAATTCAAAGAAAAACATTTTAGAGCATGCAAACCAAAGGGGGAAAATGGCAATATAACAAAGGATTAAAATGGGCACCAACAGATCTATTAGTACTTATCTCGATATGGAAGAGGCATTTCTTAGAATTTTTATTTCTAATAATGATCTATGGAAGGTATTTTTAAATTAGAGCACCCTATTTTTTTATGAAGGAAAGAATGAACCCTTTTATGATTACATTTTATATTTCAAAGACCTTGTATGCATCATTTACTTTTTCAGGAATTGAAGAAATCCCAAGACATATCTTGAATTCTATTGATTAATTAACTTCCAACCATAGAAATTACTCTTTTGGATCCTATGTGAATTATTTCCAATTATGCACAAATTTATAATCTTAAAATAAGGGCACTACTTAATGATCATACTATTTTGGATTTAGGTTCTTCTACCCATGAGGAGTGACATTCTTCTCTTGAGATAGAATTGCACCTTTATAAATTGATCATTTTCCTCCTAAAAAATACTCTAATACATGAGTTCCAAACTTCTATCGGAACCTCATTTCACTCCATGAAAAGCAGGAATTATTAATTAGAGGAGGGAAGATTCTTGTGCTACATCCCAAAATTTATGATATAATTTAACTTTCTATGATGAGAGGTTGTATTACTGTTTACCTTTGAATGAACTTTCATTAGAAGAATTTTATAAGAACCATATAAATTTAATTTTCATAGTCAATGTAGGAGGGAAAATAAGTCTCCTATGCTCTTCATCCACCTTCCATTGCTTGAGGATAAAGGTGTCATGTTTATCATGCAAACCAAGGTGTTATTGGATCCCATTAAAATTATTCATGATGACATTCCAACCTTTGAGATGACATTTGAACCGCAACCTCAGTCCTCATCCTAAACAAGAGAGGAGAGAGAGGGTCTCCCTTCCATCTTGTCTCCCATAATAATATACATGAGCCATCTACCCAACTTCTTGCTCAACCCACACCCAAGTGGGTCTTGAAGAAACATGTAGAATTTTTACATTCAATATTCCTTATGGATACTACATAGGTGACTTTGATGTAAGTCCTTTAAATTTTCCTAAAATGATCACATCATTAAGTCAAACTTCTTGAGGTTACTTTATTTTAAAAAATCCACTAAATCCATCAACAGTCCTTTCATGTCTTATCCTACACTAGTATTCATTCATTTGTACATGATTATCCATGGAGTGTGTTCACCTCATGCATTTAATATGATACCATCCATATTTACCCATTCTTTATCTATACCCTTGTTGGTTAGAGATGATATTTCTGGACATCAGGGGATGACATTTTAGTAGCATTACATCATTTTAGTCAAGATCTTCAAAATAGAACATCACTTGAGAGACTAATGGGTTTGAAATCCACATGAAGTCAATTAACACCTTTATTTTTAGGACTCATAATTTTAGATTAAATCGTTTTTTATATATATTATATTCTCAAAATGTTTGCAATAGAAAAATTATGAGTCCAAACCCTCTCTATACATCAAACATCATCCTCACTACTGGAGGATATAACTTCCCTAGGATTAGATGCAACCCCACTCATCCAGGTACATTTATTTGACTCCTCCTAGAAAAAATCATTCTTTGAAGATCTTCCATGATAGATTTTTCTTTAAACCTTGAATGTATTATGATTGAGAAAGCCCTAGAGATCCAATGTCAGATAAACATACTTGTCAAGGCCATTTCCTTGATCTTCCTGGATTCACCATGCTAGGAAATTTTTTGTCACCTGATTCTCCTTCTTAAAAAAATACATTTATGTCTTTGCTTACTTCCTTCTTTAGTAGTAATTTCTGAAATTTTGTTGTTTCTTCGATGGTGGAATTGTTATGTGGAACCCTCTGTGTTTTAATCTTCATTGAGCCAAAAGCTCACATATTTTAGGGTCACATGGTGAGTCAGCATGTATATTGACGTATCCATAATTAGTCACCAATACTCATCACCCAAAATCATATAATTTTTATTAGTTTAATCATAAGGTAATAATTATCAACACATAAAACATGAATCAATAAAACCCAATTCTACTAAGAGAGAAAAGTCAACCTTTTTGCTATTATTTAAATCGGGGGAAATATGTCATTTCCCAAGACCTCTCTTGTTCCTATTTCCTAACACTTATTTTAACTATTTTTTTATTTTTAACAAAACCATTGGATATAATGGAAGATCCATCTTACTTTTCTCCTGCACCAGTATATAATTCTATCAGTAACACCATGCATCATTGATACATCTCCTCACTTTTCTACAATTCTTTAAGGGGGCATGAACTTGACTGACCTCAATCAAGAATTTTGTCTCCTCTCAGATTGTGTATCAATCTCTAGGAAGATAGGAAATGAACTCCTATGGGAGATTCAAATTATACTATGTACATCCCTATCAAGATAGAATCTGATACTCACTCATACTTCCTTAATAACTCTATTGCTCCAATTAGGCATTTAAGACCTCCAATCTCAATGTGAGACTTGAATCCATAACCATATTAGCAAGGTTCTTCTATATCATTGAATTCTTGATTGCATCCTCTTAATCCCTTGGATTTAAATAATGGTTCTGGTCTCCGATGATTCCTTTGCAACATTCTACAATTCTAGGTCATTGTATCTCATTCCATCAGATCTTTAGGCCTTCCCATCAAGATGTAAAGGGCATATATGTTGGATAGACCTCAAATAATCCTTATTATTCCTAAACTCAAAAGTCACTATGGAAGGATAAAAGGATTCATATGCCTTTAATGCAATAATCACCAATCCTTCACCACCTATGTTTTCATTCCATATGTAAAACAATATAAATCCCTAATATCAGTGTTATATAATCAATGCTACTGTGCATGTCACCTCATCATGCTCTAGAAATATGTCATTGCATCTTATAATTGTAGTCTCTTACACACTTTGTCTCTTGAATCGCACTAATATTAGATGACTAGTTACTGTAGACACAAAATCACACACTTGGGTACATTTCTAGGTCCTAAAATCATACTTGCATTCATATGATTCCTAAGTGAGAAAACTAGTAATTGATTGATTGCCTTTGGCCTCTTTCTTTGTTTCTTGTCCTTTCTCTTTGGTCTTGCACACCCTACATCCCAATCTAAGTTTATATGTTTTATCTTTCATGACTTTGGACACCACGTTCACAACCAAGAAGTCAAAACCCTTGTCCCCATCCTTTGGGTTCCCCTAAAATCCTTTTCATCATTCTCTTGCTCTCTTTTAGGTCTCTTTTATCTTTTGGGCATCTTATTATCTTATGGGTTGTCCTTCCAGTTGTTAATTACAAAATTTAACCAACGGAATCATATAAATACAAAGATATGTGACCAAAATAAATAACCAAGCTCTTATCATATATTATCATCACCTAAGGTTACATCCAAAGGAGTTCTAAGTGCATCAAAGGCATCCATCTAGCACTCATTCAAGGGACAAGGGACTGAATGTTTTTTGGCATACACTTCATAGGAAGGGGAAGTTCATTTTACCATCCACACATCTATTTACATTGGTAAATCTAGCTATCACCCGCTATCAAGTGCACTTGCACAAGGGATTCCTAGGGCACAATTTCACACACTTCAAAATAACTACATGGATTTTAAAATGTAGTACATCACCTAGTTGTAAGTTCACTCAATCGGGTGACCATCAGTGTCAGTCTCACTCCCCATATTGCTTCTTTTATTTTTGGGATTTGATGTAGTTTTAGGGTTTTACATGTCATATTCTCTTTATAGCTTACAGGTGAATTTGGTGATCATCCAGTGACATACAAGTGACCAAAAACAAAGGTTACTGACCACCTTGTGACACCGAAAAAACTAGGTTTTGAGTTCTTATGTAGGCATAGGTGCATAGCAGAGGTATTTAGTACCTAGGTGTCCTAGTCCTTTCCAAGGTGCCCTGGTCCAGGCTTGTTCGATAGTTACAAAATTTTATGAGCACATTTGTGATAGTCTTCCCTTTATGTGCATTATTTTTATAGTCCAACATAACTTGAGATCAAGTCTGAAATAAACTAAGTATTTTACTCTCTCTTGCACTTAGGGTTTCATATTTCATTAGCTTATTAATTATTTCAAATATGTACTTTAGCATTTATTTATGATACGTGATTCTACAATATCTTAGGGTTTAACATTAAGCATTCTTTTTTTTAACTCATTTTGGTGAACCTAAATTCATGATCACTCTTGGATCCTCCTTCATTCCTCATGTCATTATCCTAGGATCCTCTCATCATGGATATCTCTATACATGAATTTTAAATGATCACCCTAATTATGTAAATAAGATTAGATTTCATTTCACCATTACTTACATTCATCCTCATACTTCACTTGACTATGTGTATCATAAGTTTACTTCAACATTATATTTCAATCAAGAGTGCATTACTTTCACATCATATGAGTTTCCTTCTCAAGCTATGTTAGATCATGACCCCCCTCTTTATATTCATGTTTGTGTCAATGATGTTGGGGTTAAACATGTATTAGTCGAAAATGAATCGGGACTTAACATTTGTAATCTAACATTTCTCCATAAAATTGGTCTCTCCGAGGCCTCTTTAGCTCACTGTTCTATTTCTATCCATGGTTTTGAAAATATTCCCAAGAATTTAAGCTTAGTTTTAAACCCTAATATATTACAGAGTCACGTATAATAAATAAATTCTGAAGTAAAAATTTAATACAAGCAATAAGCTAATGAAATATGAAACCCTAAGTGTAAGAGAGAGAGAGAGATCATAAATGACTTAGCTGATTTCAAACTTGATCCTGAAGTATGATAGAATGGAAAAATAATTCATAGGAAGGGAATAATGTCACAAATATGCTTGAGAAATTCTATAACTATGAAAAAATTCTAGACCAGGGTTCCCGAGACAGGACTCGGGCTTTATGTGGTCACAAGGTGGTCACTAACCTTCATTATTGGTCACTTGTATGTCATTATATGATAAAAAAATTATCCTATAACCTGAAAAGAGAAGACCTGCAAAAACCTCAAACTACATCAAATCCCAAAAAGAAAAGATATAATATAGGGATTTAGACTAACCTAGACGGTCATCTGACTACGTGATTATAACTGAGCACTACACTACATGTCAGACTCCATGTAGTTCTTGTGTGTGTTTGATAGAATCACTCCCTAGGAAGCCCTTGTGCAAGTGCACTTGATAGTGGGAGATAACTAGATGTACCAATGTAAATAAATGTGTGGATGGAAAAATGAACTTCCCCTTCCTATGAAGTCTATACAAAAATTAAGTCCCTTGTCCCTTGAATGGATGCTAGATGGATGCCTTTGATGCTCTTAGAATGCCTTTGTATGTAACCTTAGGTGATGATAATAGATGGTTAGACCTTGGTCCTTTATTTTTGTCACATAACATTGTATTTATATGATTCACTTGGTTGAATTTCATAATTGACAACTAGAAGGCTGAACCTTAAGAAAATAGGATACCCAAAAGATAAAAGATACACAAAGAGAGCGAGTAAGGTGGAGAAAGGACAGGGGTTCCCAAAGATAATGAGGGTGCCTGAGTTGGCATCCTGCACTAGGTGTTGGTGTCCAAAGTCATAAAATATAAAGCAGTAAAGTACTAATTAGGATATAGGGTGTGAAAGACCAGAAAGTGGAAAAGAAATAAAGTAAATAGGCCAAAGATAACTTTAAATTACTAGTTTTCTTGCTTAGGAATCATATGAATGCAAGTATGTTGTTAGGACCTAGAAATGTACCCAAGTGCATGATTTTGTGTTTACATTTTCCCCCACTTTATGTTATTGAGTGAATACTCGATACCATAAAGTAGATAGAATATGTGTACTTGATAACCATGTAGAGTGTGATTGCAAAAAGCGTGATGAGTGGACAAGTGAAAGTATGAAGTGATAAACATGAAGTGTAGAAGCTAAGAAAGAGGAAGCCAACATGTATCTACCCATACCCATCAACTATATACAAAAGAAGAGGTAGCTGATATCGTGAAAAACCTTTGCCTATAACTAGTTTTGAGCAGTTAAGGCATAAATTGGGGGTAATACCAGCCCCTAACAGTCACTAAATATCTCAGAATGATAGGGGAGTAACTTGGGTGCCAAAGTTTCTCAAAGAGGGATAAGTTTGAGCCTAGGTAGGGGGAGTTTGTTCCCTAACCCCAGGCACAAACCAAGAGGTCTATAAAATACAATAGAAGTAATTGAAGGCTGAATATTCAAGGATTAATCTAAGAGGGAGCTTTGTAGGTGTTGAATGGAAGAATAATTGCATTTGATTAAGTCTTTTCAGGAAAGAGAGAAACATATTTCTAGGTGGAGAGTCTTAAGGTATGATCATTCTTTATTTTATTTATATTTCAAGATAATAAGATTGATGTGTTTGTGAAAATTTTTCATAGATGTCAAAGGGGGAGAGAGTGTGCCAGAAAATTTAATGCATGAACTAGGGTTGTCATTGTATTAGTTTACCATAAAAGTTTCTACTTGTTGCCATCAATGACAAACGGGGAGATTGTTGAACCCTGTTGCATTAATGGTTATTTTCATTGATGTCACATGGAATTTATTGCAAAGGAAGAGTGAAATGACATCCAATTAGGTTTTTATCAGTGGTTATTAGGGATTCAAGTTGGTTTTTAGAGGTTTTAGGTTGGTTTTAGATTAGATTCAGGGTTCTACAAGCTCAAACAGTGAGGTAGTTGATCACTAAAGGTAGAGTAAAGGTTGGATTTCTAGTTTCATAGGGTCTACATGTCAGTAATGATTTTATAAACATGGTATTAGCCTAGGAATGTTGTCTAGGGCATGTGTGAGCAATAAAAATTCTTAGTTCATCTCCTGGAGGCAAAATTATAAAGTTCACAAAAGTTGTCCTTGATAACTAACATTGTAATTTGATGCAAATGAGATAGGTTTGAAGAGTATAATAAGCTCTCTGGATTATTAGAAAAAAATAAAATATATAGTTCCTTATTTAGATATATCATAGAAGGAATTTTGATAGATGTCTCCATGCTCGAGATAGTGTAAAAAGTTTCAGGAAAAATGAACAAGTATCAAAGAAGATATGAGCATTTTACTGGCATGTTTTCTCTCTCCTCAGGACTGCTTCTTGGAGTGTTTGAGTTCAAATGATTTTGTATAAATTTTGTGAAACTTGTGAAGTGGTGTATTTTCTTAGAGCTCAATGAGGTTATCTCCATGTCAAAGTAGTTGCAAGCATGAACTTTAAAGCTTAGTTCTTTTAGAATTTTCATCTCAGCCTTTGCAAGGACATTCAGGTGCAAGTATGAGTTTTAGAAGGTATAGTAAGGGTTAAAATTAAAAATTTAGTGATTTTATTAATATTTATTATACAACCTTTCTATAGGAAAAATTTGAGCTGATAGTGCTTTTGGTAAGTCCTTATAGTGATCTCTAAAGCTTAAACTTCTTGGATGAATATTTTTGTGTAATAAAGTGCCAAGAAAATGGTGTTCATGAGCATGTTTGATGGATTTATTCTTGAAAAACCTATCTTGATCTCTTGAACATGATCATCCTACTCTTCTTGATATAGAATAAACAAAGATGAAGTTTATTCAATGTGGAAACTAAGGCACTATGAGAGGAAGCTGAGTTTGTACTTTTTAGCAGTGATAAAGTAAATGGTTATTCTCTGTGCAAGATGAAATTATCACTTGAATGTGGTGAAAGGATGTTTAATTTTGAATAAACATGGTCATAGGAGGCCAAGAGTGTTCCATTTATCCACCATGAAAATCCAAGATCTCTCATATACCCTGAAGCACTTTTTGAACTTAAACATGCATTGTTTTGTCAACGTTTAGGTTTACTGTAATGGTTTTCCTTGTTTTGGGAATGAATTGTAATATTTTAAGCTTGTTGAATGATTTAAGATAATGAAAAATGGTTTTAGATAACCATAGCAAGTGGAAAATTTGAAATTCACTCAAAAGTGAGAGAGATATAATTTTTTTGTGCTCTCAGGCATCTACAATTAACTTAACCCTAATTATAGGGTTTGCAAAACAAAATTGATTGATTATCAATGTTCATCCAACCAAATACTCCATTTTTTTGTAGTATGGAATATATACCTCATACGACCCATTTGCAAAAATAATTTTTCAATTTGATTAAGAAATTGAAGAGGATTCTATGGTATTTTTCAAGCATTTTTGTACAAATGGTTACAGGGTCAGTGTTTGATGGTTTTAATTACAATTTCTTGTGTAATACTGACATAAAATATTCCTAAAATATTTCCATTATCTTTTTCATGGTCCAACTAGTCTAAAATTTCCATTGCACTACTTTGAAATCTAAAATTTGTGTAATAGTGATGAACCAATGAACTAGTGAACATCTCCAAAAGTAAATCTTATGTTGAAAGGTAATATAGTTCTTCTTGAAATTTTTTTAAGAGAAAATAAATGATCATTTAAATATCAAGGAATGTTTGACACATGTTAAATGCTTGAAATATGGTAACAATAGTTAGTGTATGAGTTTTAATACGAAGTGGATAGTCAAGACATGTATAACAAGGTGATTTTAAGTCTTCTTGGGTAAATGAAAAGTTAAACTAAGTTTCTCAAAGTATTTGTTTGATTCTTGATGAAGATTGAAGAATCATAATCATTTGAAAATTCATTAAACTCTCTCATATCTCATGGTAAGAAAATGGAAAGACAGTTGTTTGTCTTTATCAAGCAAAGTGTGTCAAGTCAAATAATTTCTCATCTTACAAGGTGAATTTGAAGAGTCAATGGTCCATGTAGAGCTCTAATGGGATTGTGTAGAAGTTAAAAAGGGTGGAAGTTGTGAGGTTAAGTGAAAATAGAAAAAAAATCTTTGATTTTTTAAGAAAATATGTATGCATGAATAATGGTGAGATATAAAAAACAATAATTGAATTGTAGTAAGAAGATAATAGTGTGTGAGATAATTGTGAAAAGGAGAAAAATGATGTATTTGAGGAAAAAATAATGAGATGCATGTGTTATGAAGGAGATAGGTTGTTGATAATGATTATATTGATGTGTGTGAGAAGATAACAGAGAAAAAAATTAAATACATAATGACTGATAAACTTGAAATGAAAACTTGTGTATGATAAAACAAGAGAGAAGATGTGTATGATTATGAAAATAGAGACTCATGGGCATATAAGACAATATTAATATAAGAAAACAATGTAATTCAAAATGGAAATGTAGGGGTAGTATTGTGTGTGAAAGGAAAAAATGAAATGTAAGGTTTAGGTGTAAGGTGTAGTCATTTATTTACCCTTAATACCTTTAATAACCCCAAGTGCGTTGACCTATCAACCAGTGGGCGCTGGGAGCTCACTTGAGGAATGTGTAGGTGTCAAGCCCCTCCTTTATGTTATATTTTTGAAAAGGTTCTGGCATAATGGAGGATGCTTTGTAGAAGCAGAAGTACATAAATTTACTTGAAAAGGTAAAAGATGCAATTAATAGATCTACCAATTCATGCATTACATAAGCTAAAGAACATTCTAAGAAACATATTAAACTAAATCTGAGCCATGATAAGTCATATAACATAAGGGTTTACACCCTTAAAAAAAATACATAGAAAAAACCCATATATATTGATTTAACATAGTTCTGGTAGCCACATTATAGTTAAAAGGGTCATCTCAAACCATACATATTAAATGACAGAGACTCAAATCCTATCAGTATCTCTGATATGAGACCCTAACTATACATTTCCCATTTTAACCCTTGCTATGGATCCTAGTGCCATACAGAGGCTTATATCATCCCTCATAACCCTTAGCATAAACCCTAACATTACTACAACACTTTATTACTCTACTTCTTATTCTCTATGCATTCTTTCTTTGTCTATCTCTTCATCCTTCTTACATCCCTCTATCTCTAGCTCAAGAATATTTTTCTATAGGATCAACACCCACCACCATGCCTTATCTCCTGAATAGATCACATGCCAAGTGTCAATTTGGTCCTCCATTGATGAATGCTTATCCCTTTGCAAACTCTCTACTCTTTGTAATGATGTCTTCTAGGAATATTCTATGTGTGGAATGTCCTTTTCTTGACCTCCAAGGTTCCAGGCTGACACCTTATCTAATCATCAAACCTAGTCAAGTCCTCAAATTTTTCCTCAAGTGCTTCTAGAATGACAAATATGGCTAAATCTCTTAAACCAATGTTCTGCTTTGCGTGTTCCCTAGCTTCATTTGAACCCTTCTTAAACCCCTTTGTTCTGCACACTTTCCCCTGAGATCCCTTCTTCTCACTGGTCATGCGTGCATGCCCTTTGGTACTTAGCCAATATTTTAGGGCCCAACATCACCCCACACTAAGCATGTTATCCATCCTCAGAAATATCCTACTTCTTAAAAGAATAAATAATAGTGGGACATGGACAATATGAATAAAGAATGAAATAATGGAAGACTATGCTACTACTGTAAGAGGAGTGGGAATTATTTCTTCACTGTTACCTCATTGTTTTCCCATGAATCCATCTCACCCTACGCTTGTTGAAGTAGGTCACCCACTAGAGAATTCACCTCATCAAAAATTAATTCATCGCTCTGAACATTCAACATATATACAATGCCTTCTAGTTGCTTGCTAAGATCATCCAACGTGTCCATTCTATGAGTGACCTAGGGATATAGTTCTTTAAGTTGATTCTTAATTGAACCCCACAAAGTTTTGATTGCTTCAATTTTTTTCTCAACCTCAGCTAGGATCTTATCTTGCTCCACCCTATTTCCTTTTTTCTTCTCTTAAAACTCCTTCAGATCCACCTCATGCATAACAACCAGTATGCTTGCTACCATGTCTCTATCAGTGCAATTGTCATAAATATCCTATGCCATTTGTGTGGTGGCCTTCACAGTGGAAAGGAGCTCATAATACCAAGTAAATTTCTCCTTGATCTTTAATTCTTCTTCCTCCTTCTGGCATGCCAATTCCTCTTCTGTTGATTCCAATTTGAGTGACTGCATCTCCATAGTGAGGATGTAGGTCAAGTCTTCCAAGAATTGCATGGTTGACTTGTATTTTTTCTTAGGAAGGGCCAGGTCTAGGTGCTTTAAGTTTATGGCTTTTGAAATAGTCTATATCTTCTTATGGATCTATCACACCTTTTCCTTCTCCTCCCTTAATTCACGCCTTAGTTGTGTGCTGATCAGCTCCTCCTACTTTAAATACTTGTCCTTTTCGATGATCTCTTCATTTTTATTTTCAAGCTCTTCCTCCATGAGCATTACTCTATCATTTCTCTCGAAGAGCCTTGCCTCAACCTCCATGGACACTTTGTTGAGTGCATTAAAAAATTTCTCATCTAATAGTTGTTGAGCATTCACTAGAGGGTTTACTCCATTAGTATCTAGTATCTTCATCAATGCCTCATAGTTGACCTCAAATTCATGCTCATTAACATGGGACTCAAAATCCCAAGGCAAAAACTTCCTTTTCCGTGAGTACGCACCATCTTCATCGAAAGAAGACCATGCAAGGAGTTGTTTTGATGACATGGTACTTTGGAAATGCATGTGTGTTACCTTATTTGGATCATTGATGTAAGTCATTCCTTGCTCCTACGTTGCTACCATACCATTTCCTCTTGTGCATGCTACCTTTGGGAAGCTTACCATTAGGTTGGGATCTCCACCCATGCTTCCATACTCATTTTCTAAAATTTCCATCCCTCCATCTCCTTGAGTATTTCTTCAGCACTACACTCCACCTCTTGATCCACCAAGTCTTTTATGATTCTTGCTACCTCTCTCTCAGTGGCATCCTCTATCTGCTCCTTAGTTAGGCTTAGAGTCCTTTGATCCTTCATGTTGACTTCCTTACTTCCCTCCTTGTTATGAGCACATCCTTTATCCTTATCCTTCTCTTCATTTTCCTCCTTCTCTGACTCATGTAAATCATACAAAGGATGGTTCTGAGACTCTTCATGCTCTTCATCATCCTCATCACCTTTGTTATCCTCCATGCTCTTTGTTTCTTCTAAGTCTACATTTTCTATTACTCTTTGCTTCTTCCTAACTGGGGATTCCAATATAGGAGACTCTTATTTTTCTTCTTCCCTAGGTGACCCCTTTATTTTAGGTAACTCTTCTTTGGTAGGGGGATTTTCTTGCTCTGGAACCTCTTCCTCAAGTGTATTCTCTCTCTCTCTTTTGTGGGGGAATTCTTCCTCCGTGCATAGGTTTTTGGTTTTGCACCCAAATCCTACACACCTACAGACTGTGATGTCTATATATTTGGTACCTTTTTATCAGGGGCCTCATCTCTCTCCCTTTTCCTTGGTGTGGCCTTCTTCATTATGGTGGGACATTTCAGGATAGAGAAATCATTCTAAAAGTAAGAAAACTTCTCATAATTTGTCCTTATGCACAGGTATACCCTTGTTGCGTTCCTCCCAGCAATAAGAAATTTTACTGGCTTCAACATGTGTAATTCATGGGAATTATACTTCTCCAAATAGGTGCACTTATTTGGATATATATGTGTCCTGCATAGCTTGCGATAATTCTAGACTACTGTGTTGAGGTCAAACCTTAGCTTCTTTTTCTCTTTAAATCTATTGACTCCAGCCTCAAAGTATTGTTCTATGAAGGAGAATGGAAATTTGCACTAGGTGCCCTTGGCACCATCTTCTATAGTAAACCTGTCAATACAGAAATGTTGGTACATGATGAATTTAGACTCACCTTGCAATAAAATAGGTAACTACTCAGGTATTCTCCACCCTGTGCCAAATTCATCATGCATCTACTTATACCATTTTTCTAGGTGCACCTTGTGGGTGGATGTCATGGTGTCATAAGTATAATTCTCAAATATTTTGGCAGAGGAAGTGTTCTCATCTGGGTACTCCCACAAAAAATTATCTCGCTCATCAGGCACTCCAATCTCCGAAAAGACGATTGTAAGGAGGACATTACCAAACATAATATTTTCTTTTGCTATGAACACTGAGAGGTTATAGATGGTCTCCTACGAGATCTTATGACAAACATTCAACCAAGACTTGTTAATCTATGTCCATCTCTCCTGCCCATTTATTTTTCTGACCAAGCTCATGACCATCTGCATTATAGGGTTGGAAATTAAAGATATGTTGAAGTATTATGACCCCTTCTTATAGTAATAGGATTAAAAAATATTCTTGATGGCCTCCTTATCGTCCAAGTCATAATAAAAATATCCTTCCTCATAGATAAGACTAGTAAATATAGAAATCAGTTGGGGAGTTATCCGCATCCTACATCCTGCAAAGTAGAAATGGTCTTCATGCACTTGCAACATTAACCATTGGTATAGTCACTCACGCTTTCCAAAATAGGGAAAATCATAGAGTTGCAATAAACTAGCCTTCTCCATCATCACCTTTACCTCATCATCATAGATAGGCATTCCATCTGATGTCCTTTTATTTGTAGGGTGAACCAGCTCCAATTCCATATCATTCTCTATGATGCTCGTTCGATGGTTGTAGTCACTTACGACCATATTTATAACATGAGACACCCATTATTTTCAAGGAAATACTCCATCTAGATATTACATCTCTACGTACCATTATTCATTGATAATGGTGGAAAAAACTTGTTTCCCTTCCCCTTTCCCTTCTTTGGTGAAACTTTTACTTCTTTCCTTGGTGCCATTTCTTTGTTAGGTCATTAAATGTTCTTTCTTTCTCCTGATTTTGGCTCTGCTCAACTCTACAGAAACTGTGTCGTGATATTGAAGGAGTGCCAAGGTTGAGACAATAAGCCTCGTTACGTAGCTATGTGTATATTTGCATGCATGGATGTATGTCTGTGGAAGAGTATACACACATACATGTAATTACACACACAACCACTCGACATCACTTACTGCCTAGTAGTAGTACCCTTAATTAAAATGACATTCTCATGTTACGTTTTTTTCTGGTAGGAATGTAAAGAATACTTTTGTGAATAAAATATGAAGTTGGAAGTGTGATGTTGTTATCTCTTTGCTGAACTTTATTGATTTATGTAAACATGGTTTTTCATCAATGGCTAATGGCCACCTGCCTTGTCGTAGAAAACAACTTGATGTAAATTGATATCTTTGTTGATCATTGTTTATGATGATTAAAAATGATAACTTCTATTCTTTTTTAGTATTGAATTAGTAAGGATGACTAGAATTACTCTTTGCTAATAAAGTGTTATGTCAGCAAGAAACAAGGTTAATGCTAATTGGATGACCGCTCTTGGGAGGAAAGAGGCAACCCTTGTATGTAAACACTACATGAGTGATATGGTACATCAAGTGTAAAAATATTGTGTATGCTTCATATGTCTTGGATTATCATTATTTTTCTAGTGGTTCAACGATGTTGTAACCCATTCAACTATTGTTAAATTGGGAAAGGATGAATTTATAAATGAATACTTCGGTATATAGCTTTGTGTGAAAGTTGGTTTGGAAATCGATTTTGTTAGCCTAAATATTGATAAACCCTAAATGGAAATATTTTATTCTTATTTAAATCATCAGTCAACCAAGGCCATTGAGTGAATTGTTATTCTTGGAATTATTCCAATCTCGGAACAGGGACTTGAACTTTACTTGGGATATAAGACATGCAGTTTTCGGTAAGTTTGATCGATTATTGTAAATATTAAAATTGGTCATTTTAAACCCATGCATTACTAAGGCTTATGTTTCAATTAAGCCTTGACCTTGCATAGAATTCATGCATGTCATAATTTGGTGGAAAGTTATGTGTTAAGTGGAGAAATAGTCATCATGCAAGCATATTCAATTTAGAATCTTATCTCCGTGTAAAGAGTTTGACCAAATGATGGGATATTATTGGATTCCATCATGCAATAGAGGAATTATTTTATATTTTTAAACCCTGTCAATTCTAGAGGGAAGCATTGGTGGCAAAGGATTAGTTTTTAAATCTATCAACAAGGTACTACATTCTTAAATGCAATAAGTGTGCATTTACTTCATTGGAAATGATGAAGCTTCTTGGAGAAGATAACCACATTCTCACCATTCGATCATTCTTGTTTTTGGCTTGAGAAGTTAAGTGGGAAGGAGGATAACTGTAGTCAAAATCTGGAAATTTTTGGGAGGAGACTCAAGCTCCAGATCCAATCTTTTACATGCCAATTTAAATATGTCGTGAGGGAATCGACTTGTGTTAAATGCGTATTTTGGGATCATTTTGGAAGCTATGAATGGATTTCAGTCACCATTTTTGTGCAAATCTTGTGAGATGATTCACTGGAAGAGCCATTTGGCCTAGAGCATTTTTATTGAATTGATTGATAACGTTCTCCAGGAATGATAAATCTCTTACCCTCCTCTAGCAGTTTATTCCATTACAAATTTACATAAATGAAATTCCTTGCATAAGTTTTGGAAGGTTAAAATTATTTTGGGTTGCTATTTACTACATTAGTTATATCAAGGTATGTAATAGAGTCACCTTCTATGAAACGGGTTATAGTTATAGAAATCCTTCTGGGCATTCGCCCTTGTTCATGTGAAATCTTGTATTGTTAGCTCTAGTTGTAGCTAAATATATTTGTTGCTAGGACTATGGTAATGGTTAAGAAAATCTCTAGAAATATTATTTAATTGCTTATAATTAAAAGGTAGTATTTGGGTATGTCAGGTGTGCACATTTTGGATGGCATATAGAGCCCTGTTGGGAAAGGTGGAGAATACCTGAATTTGTGTTTTACTGTCAATAGCTTGATAAATGTGACTGTGAATTAAACCCCAGAAAGAAAAATCTTTGGGACCTTAGATTTGGGTTTTTGGGTTGCTATTTTTTGCATTTGTTATATCAGGGTATGTAATAGAGTTACCTACTATGAAATGCGTTATAGTTATAGAAATCCTTCTGTGTATTCTCCCTTGGTCATGTGAAATCTTGTATTGTTAGCTCTAGCTGTAGCTAAATATATCTATTGTTAGGACTATGGTAATAATTAAGAAAATATCTTGAAATATTATTTAACTGCTTATAATTAAAAGGTAGTATTTGGGTATGTCAGGTGTGCACGTTTTGGATGGCCAACAGAGTGCTGTTGGGAAACATGGAAAATAACTGAATTTGGGTTTTACTGTCAATAGCTTGATAAATGTGATGGTGAATTAAACCCTAGAAAGAAAAATATTTGGGACCTCGGATTTTGATTTATTGAAATATTAGTGTCTAGGATTTGAAATGGAGTTACAGTAAAACAATAAACAAGTTTTAGCTAAACTATTTTCCTCCAGTGAATATACCTTAGTAATGTGAATTAATTATTTGATTCCATTACTGTAAATAAATTTATAACCAACACATGGATGGGTATGTGAATATGTTTTTATGGTTAAAATAATTTCTTGGTAAGGGAATATAATGAATTATCGATCCTGGGTCTTTATTGAAGATTGCTTCTTAAGATAAAGAAGGGAAAAGGAACTCCTATAATGATTTACCTTATGGATCTCATCTATGGTCATAATTTTGTTATGAAATGTTTTAAAAGAAGAAGATAAATTGTGAGAACTGGATCCATGAATCGATTATAGAGTGATAAGAAACTTGTTGTCCTGAGCCTTGTATTACAAGTTTTGATATCTTTATGTAGATAGTAGATCACATAGATAATTTTATTTGTAGGTAAAAATAGAACAATAGCTTTAATTTCTAGCTAACCATCTGGATGGACTGGAACCGTGTTTTAGAAATATGCTCTCCTAATTCCATTTAAATTTTTTAAAGAAAAATAAAAAGAGCATAAAAGTACGGAATAACGATTATGGTGTCTTGGTAGAGAAACATCAAGAACTTATATGGGATAATAAGAAACTTAATCAATCCTTCCCCGACATAAGTAAATTTTTGTCCTAATTTAATGTGTATGATCGCCATGGGAAAAAAAGTCCCTGATACAGTATCTATCCTTTTATAATTTTTAAATATACTTACCATAATCTTAAAACCACTACTTGTAGTTGCCGAACGAGTTGAACGAAGCTTTGAGACTATAGGTAGACAACTACTTCTAGCTGATTAACTATATAATCACGTTTCTTGGAACTATATCACTTAGTTCACAACAACTTCCTGAAATTGGTACGTAATTTGTGATCGTTTGCTAATGGTTAATGGTTTGTAAGGTGACAAAAAATACCATTAGGGCTAGAAATTATGTAATTAGTACATTTGTATAGCTTACTTGGATGAATAGTAAGTAATGTAATAATTATATTTGTATAACTTCTTAGATGAATAGTAAGTTATGTAATAATTATATTTGTATAACTTCTTGGATGAATAGAAAGTTATGTAATAATTATATTGGTATCACTTCTCAGATATAGAGTGAGATATGTAACAACTATATCTGTATAGCTTACTTGGATGTAGGGTAAGTGAATATGAATATAACTGCATGATATACTTGAACAACAAAAAAGGTAAACATAGTTACTTCAAAGACCTAAGCTAAGAAGGTATGGAAAGGGGTAAGTTGAATGGATTCTATGTTTTGTCCTCTTATGCCTTTATGGGTTATTAGTTGTTCAATGAAGGAATAATTAATTTTATATGATGTTACTGCTAACTTGTCCTTTCATGGAGATTATATGATTTATTGTTATACAACTTTTCATTTTCTTAAGTGATCAATGGCATTAACTATTAGGCATGGGATAAATATTTGTCATGCTCAATTCATATGAACTAACAGGTGCTAATATGTTTTGCAGATGTAGATCCGTAAGTTGGAAGGAAGACCAAAGTTGAAAAGTTATCGTTATGGCTGGAAAATACTACTTCTAGAAATATAAACTATGGATTTATTATTGATTTTTCATGTTATCACAAAAAATATGATTTAGATACTTGGCTATAAATGTAATGATGGTAATCAATGGAAAAGGAATGTTTGATCTCTACTTAGTCTTACTATTGTCAAAAATTCCCCCCCCAAGGTAATTTTGATAACATGCATCAGATTGTCAGTCCCGAGAAAGTATATGATTCAGAACCCAAAATCATGTTTTCTGGGGTCCCCTCGGTTCTCTTCTAACTCTCCTGTCCAAGAAGGAATCCCAACAGGTGATAAAAAATGATGAAAAAATTGCAGGAAAACTAAGGCTTCGGGTTTGCAGGCTTGGGGCCGAAAAAATGAAGAAAATCGGCTAAGTCTTGGTCCAGGCGGTCCTTGGGACAGTTGGGACGTAAAAGCACGAATCGGCCGAAAGGCCGCCAGGCGGTCCGCGCAGCAAAGGGACATCTGGGCCGTGGGGATGCGAAAGGGTGAACCGGCCGAAGGTGAAAAAATTGACTAACTATTGTGCAGATAAGGCTGGGACATCTGGGCCATGAGGACGTGAAGGATGTGAAAAGGCAAAGCGGATGAGAGCAAGGCAGTCCATTTCGGGTGGTTCAAAAGAATTTGTCCCAGATAGTTCGGTTGGGGAGGTACGCGGAGGACGCGGCCCGGATCGGCCGAAACAGGGAACTTTCATCTGGGTGGACAAAGGGACGTGGGACGCGAAAGCCGAAGGAGCCGAGAGCCAATGGAAATGTGCCACGTGTCTTCACCGCAAAGAGGGACAGGGAAGCCCGAATCGGGTGGTTTGGAGAAATTTGTCCCAGATGGTTTGGGACATCTGGGCCAAAAGTACGCGAGGGACATGAAAAGCCGGAAGACCCCACGGACGAATCAGAACAGTGCCACGTGTCCTAAGGTGGGGGAGTTCGGAGTCAGGGAAAGACTTAGAAAATTTGACAAAGTCTTGGGCCAAAAAATTAAAAGACAAGGATGACCCCGCGCCCCTGTCCTCCAACCAAATCATGCCACGTGTCCCAAATGGCGGGGGCGCGGGGAAAAAATGGAAAATTTCCAAAGTGTAAAAAAGTCAAAATTTCAAAGGGAAACCCGTGGAAAGGTGGAGGAGAGAGAATTTGCTCATCCAATCAGTGCCTGACACGTGTCATCCAAGTGGCAGTGCACGGGAAAATTTCAAATATCCGTTTTTTGGGCCGTTTTGCCCTAAATCTTCAGATCGCCATATCTTTCGATCCATAGCTCGGATTTTCACATTCTTTATATCAATGGAAAGATGGTGAAATTATCTACATGATTCCAGGGGTCAATATTGCATTTTGGTTCAGTTTGGAGAGAGAAAATTGAGAAATGTCTCTGGCACGTAATAATAGACAGAAGTGACGTTTCAACAACCAGGTTTAATACAACAGACAGTTCACCGTTTCTGCTAGACAGTCCGCCATTTTGCCAGGATTCACCGCTTTTGCCATAATGAGATGAGTTAAATGTAACCTAGAAGTGGTTGTGGTAGATTCAACTTTCCTCTCTCTTCCCTCTCTCATTCTTCCTATATATTGTAAGGAGGGGCTTCTTTCTAAAGGTCGAACATTTTCTTGTTTTGCTCCTCCCTTCTTCTCTCTATCAGGTGAATTTGTGGAGTTCGAACCTCCCATTTGAAACTGTAATGTGACTCTACCTCTTGGCATTTTGTAGTGTATTGTATCAATCTTTGGAGCAAGTAATGCATGTCTGTGGATGATTCTCAACCCTCTCTGTGTTTATTTGCATCCTCCTGGTCTTTCACTGCAAATTTTGTTATCTGTGCATGATCTTGCATCACATTTGAATGGTCTGTGTTTATTGGCAAGATAGGTGTTCTTCATTCCTCGGTGCATCACCTCTGTTAGCTTAGGTTTATTTTTATGCATCTTCTTACCCTGTCTCCTTGGCAAGTTAGATTAGGTTTTGAGTAAACCCTCTACATTTTTTGTGTGCATCTGAATAGAGGAATAGGAACCAGCCTTCTCTGGAGATTCCTTTCTCATTTTGCAAGTCCCACACTTGGAGAAAGGATTCAATGTTGTGCAATCACACTGGATGCTAGAGTGATCAACCTAGAAATCTGATCAACATCCAGGGGTGCTGTGATTTTGCATCAACAGTTTTGGCACGCCCGGTGGGACACTAGAGGTCTCATTTTTATTGCAGCAAATTTGATGTGCATCTGCTGCAATTTTCTTGCTTGAAAAGAGCTATTATTTGCATATCTGGTGACTCCAAGGGGAAGAATCAACTGGTTTCAGCAGTGCAGGCCTGAAAACTCATGAGAAGAGTCACCACAAGGTCAAGAGTTGGAGAAGAAGAAGTGTTGTTTGAATACCTGCAATTATCTCCAAGAAGAAGGCAAAGAGGAAGAAGGATTCAAAGGTCTCCATCTCCACCAAACAGAACTCTCTCAACTCCTCCACCTGGTAGGCCTTTCATTCAGTCAACAAGGGTTTTAAGACCAATTAGAATGGCACAAAACAACCCCTATGTCAACTTCACAGGCAGCAGCCCACTTGCCCTCAATGCACAACATCCAATTCCTATTGCAGCCTTGAAGAACATTCCATACTTCACTGGAGAAAATCAGACTACTCCAGGTGATCATGTTAAAGATATTGCTAACCTTTGTGCAATCCATGAAATCAATGAGATGCAAGTGGCTGTCAAGTTGCTGGCATCTTCATTCAAGGGTAAAGCATTGCAATGGTTTAGAAGCCTTGGAGCTGGTTCTATCACAAATTGGAATCAGCTGTGTATAGCACTTCATGAGCAATTTGGAGAAAAGGGAGACAACTTGTCTCTTTTGGAGCAGCTGACAACCATCAAGAGAGCTCCCAATGAGCAGCTGACCGATTTCAACTTCAGATTTCAAAAGACTTGGGAGAGAATTCCAGTGGCAGTCAGGCCAACAGCAGAAGGTGCTTTTCTCTACTATCTCAAAGCTCTAAATTCTGATATTTCTATGTTGATTCAGTCCATGGGAGGCATAACTATCCCTATGGCTTATAGCATTGCCATTAGGGCTGAAAATTGTTTGATCCAAGCTGGAAAACTTGCCCCTAGACCTCCCATGCCACTGTTTCCAAGTTTAGAGAGTCCAAACACCAATCAAGCACCTAATTTGGCTCCTTCTCCCACTCCTAGAAATCAGAGTTCAAATGAAGCTTCCACTTCATCTCCAAGTGCCCCAAATGAGCTTCAAGAAGTCATGAAGCAATTGCAAAACCTAGGCAATGAGCTGGTTACTCTCAAGAGGCAACAAGCCCAAGGTTTTAGACCTTCTTATCAACCCCAAGCTCAGCCTAACAGGCAGCCATACCAACCACAAAGGCCTCCTAATCCAGCTGCAAATATAAATCAAACAAGGCCTCCTGCCAATAGACCATTTCAGCCCTATAATCCAAATGCCATATCTGCCTCTAAGGCATTGGTGCCAACACAAAACAACATTGCCCAGGAGTATGATTGGTGTTTTCCATGCAATGAGCCTCATAACCAATCCATGTGCTTCAATGGTGCTTTGAATCAAGCATTAATGGTGACAACTACTGGTGTGGAGGGTGAGGGCAGTCAAGGAAACAGCCAACAACAAGAAACATTCCAACAGCAATCAGCCCCAAATGACACCACATTGGTAAATTGGCAAGCAGAGGATTTTTGTGGCATGAACCAGGTAGTTTCTCAAGGTGTTGCAGCCAACACAAGGTCAAAAAGGAGGAATTTGGGTGAAGAACAGCCATTAGCCCCAACCAATCCACAACCTTCCATGGTTCCACAAATGGTTGGCAAGCAAAATCCAATTTCAAATGCACAAGGGCAGCCAAGAACAGCCCCTAGGCCAACTCAAATACCAGTTGTTGCTACCCACATGCAAGGAGTGAATGTGCAAACCAAGGGACAACAAAGAGATCCTTCATCACCATTCAGTATCATTGATCAGATGAAGAAGACAAATGTCAATATATCAATGTGGGAATCCCTATCCATCCCAGGCCAAAGAGATCTGCTGCAGGCTGCCATGAAGGACTGGCCAACTTCGAATCAGCAAGTTCAGATGCAAGACAAAGTGCTTACAAATGCTGCCCAGCCTGAGGGAAATCATGGAGGACAGCAAGGTAAAATGTTGAAACCCCCTCCTTTCTATGTTTCATTGATCATTGGAAATCAGCTAGTGCACAATTGCATGATAGACTCCGGGGCAAGTAGCTCAGTAATGCCTAAACAAATAGCTGATCAGCTAGGGCTCCAGTATGAAACAATATCCAAAGGGGTAGTGCAGCTAGATGGGACAGCAGTAGCAACAGTTGGAGTGATTAAAAACTTGAGTCTTACCTTGCATGCATGTCCAAATGTTGTTGTTTTACAAGATGTATCAGTCATAGACCTTCCACCACTCTTTGCCCTTTGCTTGTCAAGGGACTTCACAGCCAAGATTGGAGGATATTTGTCTGCTGATTGGTCACACATGCTGTTCAGAACGAGGTATGGAACCAAAGCCACAATCAGGTCAGAACCTATTGCAAACTTCCATATTGAGCCTTACACTCCAAGTCAGATTAATGCCAATTGCTCAGCATTTGATCAAGAAGATCACCCAAGCACTGATGAAGCTGACACTAAGGTTGGAAGCATCCCGGATCTAACTCTTGATGAATGGGCAAACAAGATACATGCTTTTGATCCTTATCAAGAAGTAGAAGAATCTGAGCTAGGGGTCTATTGTATACACGAAGAAAATCAACCTATTCCTAGCATCACCAAGCCAAACCACAAGGATGACAATGAGGTATGGCAGCTATGTTTTTTGATGGATCAAGGAGTAGACAAGGTGCAGGAGGTGGAGCCATGCTTGTTTCACCTCAAGGAGTAAAGTACTATTCAGCTTTTAGATTTCAGTTTTCATGCTCTAATAACGCTGCTGAATATGAAGCCTTGGTGCAAGGGATGCATTGGGCAATAAAGAAGAAAATAAAGAACTTGCAAGTCTTTGGGGACAGTGAATTGATTGTAAATCAGGTCAAGGGACAGCATGCTGCCAAGAATGATCTACTCAAGTGCTACAAGAACAGGGTGTGGGACCTCATGGAAGATTTTGAAGGTTTTGGCATCAAATCCATTCCTAGGAAAGAGAATCAAGCTGCTGACAGGCTTGCAGCAGTAGGGGCAGCCTTTGACATTGTGGAAAGCATTCAACAAGACAAGGTACAACCAAACATCCACGTGATTGTGAGGCCTTCAGTGCCAGATAACAATGTCAGTTGGCAAGTGTTTGAAAATGACCAGCAAATCATCCATTTCTTGCAAGAAGAAGCTGAGTTCTCAGCCAAGAATCAAGAAAAATTGGAACAGCAGTATGGTGACCAAGTGGTACAGCTGAGAACTAACAAGCTGCCCAAGGGACTTATCACTTTGGAGTCCATTTTTAATCCCAATGATCAGTTTAGAAAGGAGAAAGCAAACATTCAGGTCAAGAGAGAGGATTCAGTATCCATCTTGGTAGAAGAGAACAAACCATTGCAAATTGGAAGGATGACAACTGAACAAGAAAGGTATGAGTTCATACAGCTGTGTCAAGAGTTCCCTGATGTGTTTTCTTGGAGCTATGAAGACTTGAAAGGTTTCAATCCCAACTTAGCTCAGCATACCATCGAATTGGATCCAAATACTAAGCCTGTCAGGCAGAAACAAAGACCAGTCAACCCACACATGGAGCCTCTCATGAGAAAAGAATTGGACAAGCTGATTGAGTCAAGGATCATATTCCCAATCAAGCATTCTAGTTGGGTTGCCAACTTAGTTCCAGTCAGAAAGAAGAGTGGAGAGATCAGATTGTGTGTTGACTTCAGAGACTTGAATAGAGCCTCTCTCAAGGACCATTACCCACTCCCTTCCATGGAGCAAATATTGCAGGTTGTAGCTGGTTCAGAAAGGTTTTCATTGCTAGATGGATATTCAGGCTATAATCAGATTATGGTAAAGGAGGAAGACCAGTTCAAGATGGCTTTCACCACCAAATGGGGCACATATGCCTACAAGAAGATGCCATTTGGCCTATCAAATGCTGGAGCCACTTTCCAAAGGGCAATGGATATGGCATTCAAGGGGTTGATCAATAAAATAGTTCTGATATATCTTGATGACATCACTGTATTCTCCAAAAATGTAGTGGATCACCTCTTTCATCTGAGGCAGGTATTTCAGAGGTGTAGAAGATTTGGGGTATCATTGAATCCCAAAAAATGCATATTCCTGGCTCATGAGGGGAAACTTCTAGGCCATATTGTTTCAAAGGAGGGATTGACGATTGACCCAGAAAGAGTTGAAGCAATTCGAGTGTTGCCATTGCCAAGTCACAAGAAGGCTCTTCAAAGCTTCTTGGGAAGGATCAATTTTGTCCGCAGGTTTGTTCCAAACTTTGCAGCTCTCGTAAAGCCAATAACGCTGATGTTAAAAAAGAGCATGGCATTTAAGTGGACATCTGAAGGCAAGGCAAGTTTTGAGGCAATAAAAGAGGCTATATCTCAAGCTCCCACTCTCGTCAATCCAGACTTCTCCAAGGGTTTCATGCTATACGCCTTTGGTAGTGGAGACACAATTTCTGCAATCCTGGCACAACAAAACAAAGAAGGATTAGAACAACCAGTTGCTTTCTTCAGTCAAGGCTTGGAGGAATACGAAACTAGGTACTCTTTCATTGAAAAGCATGTACTTGCAGTGATCAGGAGTTTAAAGAAATTCAAGCACCTAGTCTCAAACAACAAGATTCAATTATTGGTGTCTCATGCTGGTGTCAAAGACTTTCTCCTAAACAAGGATTTAAATGAGAAGAGAGCAGGTTGGATCACTCGGGTCATGGAATATGACATTGAAATAAGAGTCACCAAACTGGTACGTGGGAAAGGTTTATGTGAACAACTACTTCTTGAGTCAACCAGTTGGCTCAGAAGGTGAAGAAGATGTTGTCCTGGTACTACAGGATGGTCAAGAATAGGAAAATGATGATGTGCCCACTCCCTGTTGGACTCAGAATATGATACACTTCCTACAGACAGGCCTATGCCCTCCAGAAATGAGCAAAGCAAAGAGGAGATACTTTAGATTACAAGCCATTCCATATGTGTTTGTTGATGGTGTTTTGTTTAAGAAAGACATCAATGGAGTTCTATTAAGATGCATTGGAACATGACAAGTTGAGAGGATCTTACACGAGTTCCATGATGGGGAGGCAAGAGGCCACTTTGCCCCACGAGTAACAGCTCTCAAAATCATGAAAGCTGGTTACTATTGGCCTACTGTATTCAATGATTTCTACTCATGGGTTAAGAAATGCAAGAAATGTGCATTCTTCATAGGGAAAGGAAGGTTAGCAGCGCTGCCCCTTCATCCAATTTCAGTAGATCAGCCATTCATGCAATGGGGACTGGACTTCATTGGAGTCATCAATCCCAATTCAAGTCAAGGTCACAAGTGGATACTCACAGCAACGGACTATTTCACCAAGTGGACCGAAGCAGTAGCACTCAAAGAGGCAAGTGAGTCTAACATACTAGACTTTTATGAAGAAATAGTGAGCAGGTTCGGTGTGCCGGCCACTATCATATCAGATAATGCATTAGCATTCATAGGTTCCAAGATTACAGAATGGGCTGTCAAGAATGGAATCTATTTAAGCACCTCTTCAAATTATTACCCACAGGGTAATGGACAGGCAGAGTCCACGAACAAAAAGTTGCTAAGGATCATCAGAAGAACTCTGGATGAAAACCAAAGGACATGGCATACCAAGCTAAAATCAGCATTATGGGCTGACAGGATAACACCAAAGAGGTCTACAGGTAGTTCTCCCTACAAATTGGTCTATGGGAAAGAGGCAGTATTGCCTATATCATTAGAATTTCCAGCATTGGAGCTCATGAAGCAGTTGGAGTTGTCTGAGTTCAAACCAATGGAGGCCAGGTATGCAGAGTTGATGGAATTGGAAGAAATAAGAGAACATGCAGTTCTGATGATTGAAAAGGATCAGACCTTAGTAAAAAGATGGTTTGACAAGAAGGCAGGAGCAAGGACCTTCCAGGAGGGGGACCTAGTTCTGAAATGGGATGCAGATCGGGTGAAACCTGGAAGGCATTCCAAGTTTGATGCCATTTGGAGTGGCCCCTACATGGTCACGAGATGTAAAAGTGGTAATGCCTTCCAATTGTCTGCATTGGATGGAGAAGAACTCCCAATTCCAGTTAACGGAATCTATCTTAAACATTGCTACTAAAAAGGAAAAGGTTTACCCTTGTAAATATTAGCCTAGATTTCAATTCCTCTAAGTGCGTATGCACATTGTCTTGTTGTAGTTAGGTTTCTTTTTCCCTAAGTGCTTTGGCACAGGTTTTGTCGCTCTCAGGTTGAATTTCTACAGTTCAGAGTGCTCTCGAAGAATGAGTTGCAGTATCAGGATCGGGATCAGAAATCAGGTTGGTTTCAGGTTATTACTCCATGCCCAATGGATTGTTAAAAGGCCACTGATCTTCTACCTAGCAGGCAGGTGACCCCGCTGAGTCGCCAAACTGTTGTCAAAAATTCCCCCCCAAGGTAATTTTGATAACATGCATCAGATTGTCAGTCCCGAGCAAGTATATGATTCAAGAGCCCAAAATCATGTTTTCTGGGGTCCCCTCGGTTTTCTTCTAACTCTCCTGTCCAAGAAGGAATCCCAACAGGTTGATAAAATGGAAGAGATGCAAAAAATATGGTTACAGGATTGTTCTAAGGAATTTCAGGTTTACAGGCTTGGGGCCGAAAAAATGAAGAAAATCGGCTAAGTCCTGGTCGCGGTCCATGCAGCAAAGGGACATCCGGGCCATGAGGACGTGTGGGACGTGAAAGGGCGAACCGGCCGAAGGTGAAAAAATTGACTAACTGTTGTGTAGATAAGCAGCTGGGACATCTGGGCCGTGAGGATGCGAAGGACGCGAAAAGGCGAAGCGGCCGAGAGCAAGGAGCCCATTTCCATTGTTCCGGGACAGTTGGGACAAAAGTACGCGGAGGACGCGAACCGACCGGTTCGGGAAACAAAGGGAACTTTCGTATGGGACATGGGACAAAAGGGACGCGCGGGACTGAAGGAGCTGAGAGCCAATGGAAATGTGCCACGTGTCTTCACCGCAAAGAGGGACAGGGAAGCCCGAATCGGGTGGATCAGAGAAATTTGTCCCAGACGGTTTGGGACAGCCGGGCCAAAGGGACGCGAGGGACGCGAAAAGATGGGAGGCCCGCAAATGAATCAGGAAATGCCACGTGTCCTAAGGTGGGGGAAGTTCAGAGCCAGGGAAAGACTTAGAAAAATTTGACAAAGTATTGGGCTAGAAGATTAAAAGACAAGGATGACCCCGCGCCCCGTCCTCCAACCAGAGCATGCCATGTGTCCCAAATGGCGGGGCCGTGGGGAAAAAATGGAAAATTTTCCAAAGTGTAAGAAAAGTCAAAATATTCAAGGAAAGGCCACGGAAAGGTGGAGGAGAGAGAATTTCTCATCCAATCAGTGCCCGACATGTGTCGCCCAAGTGGCAGTGAGCGGGAAAATTTCAAATATCTATTTTTTGGGCTGTTTTTGCCCTAAATCTTCAGATCGCCATATCTTTCAATCCAGAGCTTGGATTTTCATGTTCTTTATATCAATGGAAAGCTGGTGAAATTATTTGCACAATTCTGGGGTTAATATTGCATTTTGGTTCAGTTTGGAATGAGAAAATTGAGAAATGCCTCTGACACGTAATAATAGACAGAAGCGACGTTTCAACAACCAGCTTTAATGCAACAGACAGTTCGCCGTTTCTGCTAGACAGTCTGTCATTTTGCCAGGATTCACCGTTTCTACCATAATGAGATGAGTTAAATGTAATCTAGAAGTGGTTGTGATAGATTCGACTTTCCTCTCTCTTCCCTCTCTCATTCTTCTTATAAATTGTAAGGAGGGGCTTCTTTCTAGAGGTTGAACATTTTCCTGTTTTGCTCCTCCCTTCTTCTCTCTATCAGGTGAATTCGTGGAGTTCGAACCTCCCATTTGAAACTGTAATGTGACTCTGCCTTTTGGCATTTTGTAGTGTATTGTATCAATCTTTGGAGCAAGTAATGCATGTCTGTGGATGATTCTCAACCCTCTCTGTGTTTATTTGCATCCTCCTGGTCTTTCACTATAATTTTTGTTATCTGTGCATGATCTTGCATCACATTTGAATGGTCTGTGTTTATTGGCAAGATAGGTGTTCTTCATTCCTCGGTGCATCACCTCTGTTAGCTTAGGTTTATTTTTATGCATCTTCTTACCCTGTCTCCTTGGCAAGTTAGATTAGGTTTTTAGTAAACCCTCTGCATTTTTTGTGTGCATCTGAACAGAGGAATAGGAACCAGCCTTCTCTGGAGACTCCTTTCTCATTTCTACAAGTCCCACACTTGGAGAAAGGAGTCAATGTTGTGCAATCACACTGGATGCTAGAGTGATCAACCTAGAAATCTGATCAACATCCAGGGGTGCTGTGATTTTGCATCAACACTTACTTTTATGCTAAGTAAATGAATGAAATAACAAGGTTAACAGTTATTGAAGGAATTCAAAGGAACAAACGTCTACTGTAATTTTTACTGTTGTCATCATGATGAGGGTTGAATGAATGAATTAGTAAGTCAGGGTGATAGTACTAATTGGGTTGCATCATGACTGTACATCTGTCTATAAATTAGAATGGTTCAATAATAATGAATATCACTTGAGGATATTAGTAATACGAGATTTGATATTGCCAAGATAAGTTGTAAATTGTCCTATGTGGGATTGACAAATGAAATATTATATACTTAATATGAAAGACGTATATAGTTGAGATAGATATTAAAATCATATTATATGTCTAATATCAGTCATGTTGTGACAAATCATTGATGAGTCAGATTGCTATGTGTAACGAAGTTTACTTCATTATTATGGTTACTGATTAACTGTTGGTAATACTATAGTTTAATGGATCAGATAATGATCAAAGGAAAAGTATTCCAATGTGATTATGAGGATGTCCATCGTATATATGTTTATTCTTCTTAATTCCTAGGTAAGGACATTGTTATGTTCTAAAAATCTTAAGTATCTCATTTCTTTGTAAGCCCTTATTTTATTGGGCATATGACTTTTGATTCATCATGCATAGGCAACTTGGGAATGTAAGGTTACCTAATCAAGAGTGAATACTAATCAAGGATTAAAATAAATTAGGTTCTTTTTAAGGACAAGGATTAAAAGGAACCATGATGATCTCTTAGATGAAATCTTATGATTTAAGTTAAAATAAAGGGGAGAATCCCTTAAGGGTGGGTAAGTCTTAGGTGTTGAATCCTAAGGAAATACTTACACGCTATGAACTTATCGCAAGTATCAATAAATAATTTATAATAAGTATGCTCAATTGAATGATTACAGTTAAGCATAAAATAAGAAAGATGTTGTACTTAGGAAGGAAGGTTAGATATCCTCATGTGTACGAGGAATTCAATAGAAGGATGATACATCCTTATACCTTCCAGTGATAAGTGATTGCACCTTCTACATTTGTAAGGAATATAGAAGTATGATACCAAATCTACCCTAAGGTGATATAGATATATCAGTTTCATATAATGAAAATAATTTGGTAAGAAACATAGGCTTAATGGTTAAGAAAAGAAAGTAACTAATTGGCAATAATGAACTTAAAACAATTATTGCTTCGATTCCATTTATGGTTGTCTCTAGCTTGCAATCTATTAAGGTAATTAAGATAGTTTGAAAGAACTTAATACTCTTAAAGCTAACCACGGTAAGACCTTGGTGGTGACTCATTCGAGGAGGAATAGTCACAAGACCATAGAGTGACTCATTCGAGGAGGAATAGTCATAAGACCATAGAGTGACTCATTCGAGGAGGAATAGTCATGAGACATGGACTATCTTGTTATGGTTTTAAATTTATGTTAAAAACAAAAGAAATATACCCTACTCCAATACAGAACGCTTGGTGAGCTAACTCACTACATCCACTACACAGTCATATCCTTGTAAAGACAATTGTCATTATTTGGATACTGTTGCTTAGTAGTTGTGTGGAGTTTCCTCTTCAAGAGTCTAGATTGTAGTAGGGAATTGAAATAAGTACAAACCTTGATAGAGTTACAAACACATATTTGACCTTCTGAGTACGCACCTTATATCAAATTATGATGGCTACGAGAGGGGAAGTGGTCTGGTAGCAAGGTGAATTGTTACGAAGACACTTAATTTCCCATAGGCATCATAGAATGACATAGAGGTATGTCTTTGTGTGGGTTAAACTAGATTTGTACCTTGTTCAAGACTTGTAGCTGTTTACAGCATCGATGACTACAAATCCATATAACTGAACAAGTGAGTAAGGTGATATGACAAGATTTCAATGGTGAGTGTGCCATCATGGATTGAGCATGGCATACATGACTCAGAAACTTTGTGCAAGGTAGTGTAACTACTGATTACATTGTCAAGATTTCACCATAATCTATGTTGTGAGATGCCTGTGGAATTCATAGGTGGAACCCAGGTAGACACTTAGGAGTATTCACTTATATATCATGTCTGTTAAAGGAGAACCAAAGGATACATTTGATGTATGGCTTGTAAAGAGCATTGAGGGAGAACGAGTAAGTTCAGTATTCTCTCATACAGCTGCACATGGTTCATGATAGTTATCAGAAATGGATTGCATTAAGACTTATATTGGATTTAAATATATGGGTATTTAAATCAGCTGCATAAAGTAAAAAAAAAAAATCTCTGGATGAGAAGTAACAAAGTGGATGTTACATTTTGGTATCAGAGCTGAAGGTTGCAGCTCTTGGACCTATTAGGTCCTTACGCTTACTAAATTCTGATATTTATTAGTAAAATAAAATGAAGGATAAAATGATTTACCAAGGATAACAAACCAGACCAAAAGAATGTTCTAGGTTCGATGGTAGGTTAGTTCTTTAAAAAAAACTAACAATCCTTCATTGCACACTAACTCAGATAGATGCGTGGAGCAACTGATAAGTGTGAATTGGATCAGCTAAGATAAATAAATTAAGCTGAATGATAGCAACCATCAAAGGATCCACTTGATGGAATGAATTGTCTCAATGACAGATTCAAAACGTAAGTCTAAAATGACTTATAAACCCGCTTAGGGTAGAAAGAAGTAGATAAGAAATAATTATCTACATAAGTAGCAACAAACAAAAGGAAAGGGGAAAACCTTCTTAAATGAAACCTGCACTTTAACAGACTGATTTTTGGAATGATCTGGTAATTTATGGAATTCTAGGTCATTAAGGTCAAAGAAATCTAGAAATTTTGCACTAAAATTCTAATGAGTTGAAGAAAATTGATAGTGAGCATTAAAAGGGTTCTGGAGCCTTGAATATGTTTCTAGGAGAAAGCCTTTTGGGTGACCTGCTTGGTCAAGAAACAGTGAAAGTTTTAGGTCATTAAAAGATGAATACCAACTAAAGGATATTATCTTCTATGAATGGGAAAAGATAATCTATATTATTTTTAGTCTTCCATGCACTTTGTGTACCTTATGGGAGATAAGAAAGGAAGGAATGGATACCGAGCGCAAGATTTGTATTCTTAGGCAAAAAGGTGGAATTGAGACCATTTCTTGTGAATAATTGACATATTGCAAGTATGTTTAAGTTTTATCTTCCCAAATTCTCGATAATCATGAATTACAGGTTGGTAATCATTTGAACTAAGAAGTATGCATGGATTGTCTCTTTTCCTTCTTGCTACTTATTTCATTTTGTTCATGTGTGAACAAAATTACTGTCATTATTATGTTGGCAGCCTTGTATAACTATTCTTAATATGAATGATGATGGGGATCTGCATTCTCATTCTGTGATCACCCATTAAAATTTGGGCATCTAAGTTATTGGCATGAGTGTAACTCTCTTGTTTGAATAATGTTATTTAGTTGTCGGTTAAGTAATGAGTATGGTTGATCATTATATAGCTTGCAAAATATTGATTATAATAATTCAGATATGACTAACTACTTTGTGAGTTAGTAGTCATGTTCTTCTATTTTATACAAAAGTATATACACGCTGATACTCCTGAGAGTATATGTAATTCGGTGGGTATCACCCAGTCAACTTAGTTTTGTTTTTACAAAATTACAACCTTGGGGTCAAATACTTGATGAGGATTTGTGAGGTTGATTTCTTTCCTTTGTAAGGTATTACCTAGTCAGACCATTTTGTGTCAATTCCATGGTATATGGGATGGATGAAAGTTGATCTTTCAGCTCATTGGGGATTTCTTGAGTAATTTCATATTGCTAATTCTCCTTCTTGATGCAGTGGATGCGTCAATTATATTTATGGTGAGATTGGGCCTTGGACAAACCCGTAAGATATGTGGTATTGTCTTAGTCTCTGTACTTAAAATAATACCATAACGTATTATGTTGTTAAAAAAAAGAGTGCATTCCTTTGCCTTCTTTCTGAGACTTGTTGGAATAGTAATCTCACCTTCATTGAGTAATCATGGTAATTTATACGTATATAACAACCTGTTATGAGTTCTTCAACCAGATTCTCCATCGTGAATAATAGAATATAAGGATAGAATAGGTAATAGTGACAAATTTACCGTCCCTTTAAGTGTCTATTTAGAAGTAAAGTTTTGGTTAAATGAATGACATTCGTTGATAAAGGTCTCGAGCATGACCTCAGACACAGATAGGAGTAAGTCTTATATAAATCTGCAACTTAGTCTTTCTATTCTTATATGTGGATTCCATCCACTAAAATGATCTTTAAACAATTTACTTGCATCCTACTGGAAATATTGTTGTTGGCAAGTTCTAAAAGATATAAAGAACTTTATTCTTGACATTTTGAAAGGTTTAAAGGTAAGCAAGTTGTAGCGGACTTCTACAATCCTCTAGACCTCTTTCTTCAGGATAGAAAAAAAAATCTATTAATACTTGTTTGTGAGGAGTATGCTTGTTAAGAGTTCCTTAATAAACAATGTTGATGGCTCATTATGCTGGGAAAACCAATTTAATGGTGTTTTTGATCAAATAAGATCTTTGAGGTAGAATGAGAAAGTTGTGAAGAGGTGGTAGATAGCTGATATATGAAATATCCAAGTTATAATTCAATGAACGGTTGACTGTATCTTGCTTGCAGAATAAAGACTTGAAGTCTTGACCTATTAGTAGGGAGTATGTATCTAGGAAAGCACATTTTTAATGTAATGATTAAGTATTCAGGTGATCAAATACAAGTACTGGACTGAGAAGTAGACACTTAGTCCTTTGTGCTTTTGATGTTCAAATAAGATAAAGGACTCATAACCTCCTTATGAGGTAATTGTTGGATTAAGTAGGCATCCTCTCTCTCTGAAGAGATAATTGAGTATTACTTATATCATAATGGATGCTTGCGTATGCCAGATACTATGGAAGGCTAGGAAACATTATGGACTTATATATATTTATAAGTATGATCAAGTATTGGTTATGGCCTTACTTAAATTTGGATCTTATTATGACGGATTGTAATAAGAAGTAACTTGAATGATAGATTGTATTAAAGATTATACAAGCGTTCATCCTGAGCTGGGAAGTATAACTGTCTTAATTCATATAAGTTATTACGGTTTATAACTTAAAGGTTTTTGATGAAAATGAATATACCTTACCAGAAATAAATTATTAAATGTTTATGATAAATGATTGGTGACTACGACTTCTTGAAAATAATGATACAACAATAGGTGTAAAGTCTTCTAAGGCTATAATATTGTTTGTAGAGTTTTGAATCTTCTTGAATTGAATAGTTAGTTGTAATTGAAATGATTAATGTCTATTCCCTATTTTATAGTCTAAGGGATACATTATAAAACAACTGATAATGCTTATGTTACACCCTCTTAACTGGATAAGATGGGTAAAGACTCTTCTTGTTGATAGAGTGGATCTTGATTGATATTAAAAGAAGACAAACCAGATTTATGAGTCATTGCTAGAAGCAACTCGAGAAATAAAAATTGCACAAGGAAAAAGGAACATTGGAAAAAAAAAGGAAAAACAAGTTAGTGAAAGTTTGTTGTTATTTTGATTATAAAAAACTGTGTGTTTTTGATTTATTCTGGTGTGTATATTTAGTTCATTGTTGTCAGAATGAATGATTCCATAAAGGATAACATTTTGAATGAAATTCTAATTGAATGATGTTTTCCATTAAAAAATTAAAAGCCAATACATATGAATTTCATATCTGAGAAATTATAACTCTGAAATGATGAATGGTTCTTTAATGGATTATTGATATAACCTATATATGACTGTTTGATTTTGACTATTAGGAGAAATCATCGGGACGATGATTCATTAAGGGGGTAGGTATGTAATACCCCTAGATTTCTATTTGTCATGTTTGGAAATTGTGTTGTGATATTGAAGGAATGTCGAGGGTGAGACAATAAGCCTCGTTGCGTAGCTATGTGTATAGTTGCATGCATGGATGTATGTCCTTGGAAGGGTATACACACATACATGTAATTACACATGCAACCACTTGACATCGCTTATTGCCTAGCAGTAGCACCCTTAATTAACTTGACATTCTCATCTTACCTTTGTTTCTGGTAGGAATGTAAAGAATACTTACGTTCATAAAAATATGAAGTTGGCAGTGAGTTGTTGTTATCTCTTTGCTGAACTTATATTGATTTATGTAAACATGGTTTCACATCATTGGCTATTGGCCACATGCCTTGCCGTAAAAGAAAACTTGATGTAAATTGATATCTTTATTGATCGTTGTTTGTGATGATTGAAAATGATAACTTCTATTCTTTAATGAGTAGTGATTGGTTAAGGATGACTAGAATTACTCTTTGCTAACAAAGTGTTATGTCAGCAAGAAACAAGGTTAATGCTAATTGGATGACCGCTCTTAGGATGAAAGATGCAAACCTTATATGTAAATACTACATGAGTAATCAGGTTCATCAAGTATAAAATATTATGTATGGTTCATCTGTTCTTGGATTATCATTATTTTCTAGTGGTTCAATGATGTTTGTAACCCATTCAACTATCGTTAAATTGGGAAAGGATGAATTTATAAATGAATGCCTCGGTATATAGCTTTGTGTGAAAGTTGGGTTGGCAATCGATTTTGTTAGCCTAAATATTGATAAACCTAAAATGGAAACATTTTATTCTTATTTAAATCATCAGTCAACCAAGGCCATTGAGTGAATTGTTATTCTTGGATTATTCCAATCAACAGGGACTTGAACTTTACTTGGGATATAAGACATGCAGTTTTGGGTAAGTTTGATCGATTAATGTAAATAGTAAAATTGGTCATTTTAGACCCATGCATTACTAAGGCTTATGTTTCAATTAAGCCTTGACCTTGCATAGACTTCATGCATGTCATAATTTGGTGGAAACTTAAGTGTTAAGTGGAGAAATAGTCATCATGCGAGTATACTTGATTTGGAATCTTTCTCCATGCAAAGAGTTTGACTAAACATTGGGATATTATTGGATTCCTCATGCAAAATAGAGGAAGTATTTTATATTTTTAAAACTCTGCTAATTCTAGAGGGAAGCATGGGCGGTGGAGGATTAGTTTTTGAAACTGCTAACAAGGCACTACATTCTTAAATGCATTAAGTGTGCATTTACTTCATTGGGAATGATGAAACTTCTTGGTGAAGATAACAACATGCATTCCATTTGGTCATTCTTGTTTTTGGTTTGAGAAGTTAAGTGGAATGAGGATAACTACAGTCGAACTCTAGAAATTTTTGAGAGGAGACTCAGGCTTCAACTCCAGTATTTTACATGCAAGTATAAATCTATTATGAGGTCATCAACTTGTGTTAATGCATATTTTGGGGATCATTTTGGGAGCTGTGAGTAGATTTCAGTCACCATTTTTGTGCAGAGCTTGTGAGATGATTCACTGGAAGAGCCTGTTTGGCCTAGAAATGTTTTGGTTGAATCGATTGATAACATTTTCCAGGCATGATAAATCTCTTTCCCTTCTCTAGTAGTTTATTCCATTGCAAATTTATGTAAATGAAATTCCTTGCATAAGTTTTGAAAGTTAAAATGATTTGGGTTTTTGGGTTGCTAAATTATTGCAATAGTTATGTCAGGTATGTAATAGAGTTACCTGATAATATTAAACATGTTGTAGTTTAGAACTCCTTCTGTGTATTCACCCTTGGTCATGTGAATTCTTGTATTGTTAGCTCTAGCTGTAGCTAAATAGATCTGTTGCTATGACTGTTGTAACAGTTAAGAAAAACTCCTAAATTCTCATGTAACTACTTATAATTAAAGGTAGTATTTGGGTATGTAGGGTGTGTACGTTTTGGATGGCCAACAGAACCCTGTTGGGAAACGTGGTGAATACCTGAATCTGGGTATTACTGTCAATAGCTTGATTAATGTATGATGGTGAATGAAACTACGGAAAAAAATATATGTGGAACCTTGGATTATTGATTTACTGAGATTTTAGTGTCTAGGATATGAAATGGAGTTACAATATATTAATAAACAAGTTGTAGCTAAACTATTTTCCTCCAGTGAATACACCTTGGTAATGTGAGTTAATTATTTATTTCCATTACTGTAAATAATTTTATAACCAGTACATGGATGTGTATGTAATACATTTTTATGGTTAAAATAATCCCTTGGTAAGGGAATATGTTGAATTCTGATCCTGGGTCTTTATCGAAGATTGTTTGATAAGTGATAGGAGAGGAAAGGAACTCCTACAATGATTTACCATATGGATCATGGCTATGGTCATATTTATGATTTAAAGTGTTTAAAAATATGAAGATAAATTTTAAGAAATCAAAACCATGATTCGATTATGAATTGATTAGGAGCTTGGCATCCTGAGCCTTGTTTTACAATTTTGTGATCTTTGATGTCCTTAAAGACCACAGAGATAGTTGTCTCTTTAGGTGGGAAGTAGGTTATAATGAAAAAAAAAGGGGTCCTACTCACCATTCAGATGTGATGTGAGAAGTGTTTGGAAAACATGCTCTCGTAAATTTTTACTTTTTTGAGAACCCTAAGGGATAGTGAGTATTTTTCCCTCCCTTGGAAGAGGAAGTTCACAAACTTCTTGGGGTTAATGGGAAACTAAGTAAATCCCTATTCTACCATAATATCTTACTGTGCTAAAATATGTGTATATGGATATGGGGAAGTTAGTCCCTGATTTGTGTTTATCTTTAATTATTATGTGATACATATATCTTACCATAATATTATGACTTTTGAAGTTACCAAACTAGTCATATAGAGTTTTGAGGCTAAAAGTAAGGGAGCTACTTTCAGCTGATCCGAAGTATATGAATCATTCCTAAAACTATTAACTCAGTTTTCACAACCTTCTGAAATTGTCAATATTTTGTGATTGTTTGCTAATGGTTAATTTGTTGTAAGGTGGTAACAAGCACCATTGTACTAGTATGTAGCAGTATATGTGTATAGCTTAGATGAATAGTAAGTATGTAATAATCTATATTGTATACTCGGATGAATAGATAAGTTATGTAATAATTAAATATAACTTACTTGGATGAATAGAGTAAGTTATGTAATTTATACTGAGTATAACTTCTTGGATATAGAGTGAGTTATGTAATAAGTATATTGTATAGCTTACTTGGATGTAGGGTAAGTTATGAAATAAGTGAATCTGAATATAACTATATGATTTACTTGAACAACATAAAAAGGTAAACATAGTTACTTCAAAGACCTAAGCTAATAGAATGGATTCTGTGTTTTATCCTCTTATTCCTATATGAGTTATTAGTTGTTTGATGAAGGAATAATTAATTGGATATGTTGTTATTACTAACTTGTCCTTTTGTGGAGATTATATGAATTATTGTAATGCAGCTTTTCATTTACTTAAATGATCAATGGCATAAACTATTAGGCATGGGATAAATATTTGTCATGCTCAGTTCGTATGAACTGACAGGTGCTAACATGTTTTGCAGATGTAGCTCCGTAAGTTGGAAGGAAGACCAAAGTTGAAAAGTTATCATTATGACTGAAAAATACTGCTTCTAGAAATGTAAACTATGGATTTATTACTGATTTGTCATGTTATCACAACAGACATGATTTAGATACTTGGTTGTAATTGTAATGATGGTAATCAATGGAAGAGGAATGTTTGATCTCTACTTAGTCTTGCTTTTATGCTAAGTAAATGAATGAAATAACAAGGTTAACAGTTATTGAAGGAATTCAAAGGAACGAGTGTTTACTGTAATTTTGACTGTTGTCATCATGATGAGGGTTAAATGAATGAATTAGTAAGTCAGGGTGATAGTACTAATTGGGCTGCATCATGACTGTACATCTGTCTATAAATTAGAATGGTTCAATAATAATGAATATCACTTGAGGATATTAGTAATACGAGATTTGTATTGCCAAGATAAGTGGTAAATTGTCCTATGTGGGATTGACAAATGAAATATTATATCCTTAATGAGAAAGATGTATATAGTTGAGATAGATATTAAAATCATATTATAGGTCTAATATGAGTCATGTTGTGACAAAGCATCGATGAGTCAGATTGCTATGTGTAACGAAGTTTACTTCATTATTATGGTTACTGATTAACTGTTGGTAATACTACAGTTTAATGGATCAGATAATGATCAAAGGAAAAGTATTCTGATGTGATTATGAGGATGTCCATCATATATATGTTTATTCTTCTTAATTCCTAGGTAAGGACACTATTATGTTCTAAAAATCTTAAGTATCTCATTTCTTTGTAAGCCCTTATTTTATTGGGCATATGACTTTTGATTCATCATGCATAGGCAACTTGGGAATGCAAGGTTACCTAATCAAGAGTGAATACTAATCAAGGATTAAAAGAAATCAGGTTCTTTTTAAGGACAAGGATTAAAAGGAACCATGATGATCTCTTAGATGAAATCTTATGATTTAAGTTAAAATAAAGGGGAGAATCCCTTAAGGGTGGGTAAGTCTTAGGTGTTGAATCCTAAGGAAATACTTACATGCTATGAACTTATCGCAAGTATCAATAAACAATTTATAATAAGTATGCTCAATTGAATGATTATAGTTAAGCATAAAATAAGAAAGATGTTGTACTTAGGAAGGAAGGTTAGATATCCTCATGTGTACGAGGAATTCAATAGAAGGATGATACGTCCTTATACCTTCCAGCGATAAGTGATTGCACCTTCTACATTTGTAAGGAATATAGAAGTATGATACCAAAGCTGCCTTAAGGTGATATAGATATATCAATTACATATAATGAAAATACTTTGGTAAGAAACATAGGCTTAATGGTTAAGCAAAGAAAGTAACTAATTGGCAATAATGAACTTAAAACAATTATTGCTTTGATTCCATTTATGGTTGTCTCTAGCTTGCAATCTATTAAGGTAATTAAGATAGTTTGAAAGAACTTAATACTCTTAAAGCTAACCACGGTAAGACCTTGGTGGTGACTCATTCAAGGAGGAATAGTCACAAGACCATAGAGTGACTCATTCGAGGAGGAATAGTCATAAGACCATAGAGTGACTCATTCGAGGAGGAATAGTCATGAGACATGGACTATCTTGTTATGGTTTTAAATTTATGTTAAAAACAAAAGAAAGATACCCTACTCCAATATGGAATGCTTGGTGAGCTAACTCACTACATCCACTACACAGTCGTATCCTTATAAGGACAACTGTCATTATTTGGATATTGTTGCTTAGTAGTTGTGTGGAGTTGCCTCTTCAAGAGTCTAGATTGCAGCAGGGAATTGAAATAAGTACAAACCTTGATAGAGTTACAAACACAGATTTGACCTTCTGAGTACGCACCTTATATCAAATTATGATGGCTACGGGAGGGGAAGTAGTCTGGTAGCAAGGTGAATTGTTACGAAGACACTTACTTTCCCATAGGCATCATAGTTTGACATAGAGGTATGTCTTTGCGTGGGTTAAACTAGATTTGTACCTTGTTCAAGACTTGTAGCTATTTACAACATCTACATTTTTGAATCCATATAAATGAATAAGTGATTAAGGTGAAATGACAAATTTCCTAATGATGAGTGTGCCATCATGGAATTGAGCATGGCATACATGACTCAGAAACTTTGCGCAAAGTGGTGTAACTGTTGATTACATTGTCAATATTTCCCTTTAATCTAAGTTGTGAGATGCCTGTGGAATTCATAGGTGGAACCCAGGTAGACACTTAGGAGTTATTCACTTATATATCATGTCCTGTTAAAGGAGAACCAAGGATACATTTGATGTATGGCTTGTAAAGAGCATTGAGGGAGAATGAGTAAGTTCAGTATTCTCTCATACAGCTGCACATGGTTCATGACAGTTATCAGAAATGGATTGCACTAAGGTTTATGTAGATTTAAATATATGGGTATTTAAATCATTTTTCCACTCTGGTTTACTGATCAAGCTAGCTATGCACTCAAATCCTCACAACCCATTTTTGCATAAATTTTCTTCAAGGATTCCCTAGTTCACAAGAGCTCTTTGATATCACAAATGCAAGGTAAACAATAATGTACCATGACCTTCAACTTATAGCTTTTGATTTTTTTCTCAATAAATGCCATGCCACCTACAAAAATACCTTTGCAATAAAGGAATATTTTTCTTCTAAATCCAACCTTCAATGCTTTTACCCTGATGCAGCCTAAAATTCACCAAGTAAAATCCCAGGCACACTAGCACATCACTCAGCCTAGATTGAGTGCTCGCCTGAAGTGCACAAAGGTACTAGACCCCTCTTTTGGGTTGCTATTGTAGGATGTTATCATGATGAAGACTTAATACATTCAGATCCATAACTAATATATCATTCTACAGTGCATGTTAAGATTTAGATCTAGATATTAATAGATTAAAATGATAACCATGATGAAATCAAGCATGCAAGAACCAATTATACTTAGGATTTGATACTCTGATTCAGCCAATACACTCCATTTTAAAAAAATGATAAATATACAAAAATATATTACAATAGCTAATACCATAGTTTATGCGTGCATCAGATTTGGCAGTATAACCTCGTAATAACTTAGTTCTCACATATCACTTCTCTACTATGTAATTAATTATATATTTATAAGGTTGGTGACTTTCCCTTCACCGCTTATCTAATCCCAAAATAGGTCACATGCTGAAAATAGCCATGCACCTTTACAATAATAGGCTTACATGCAAGAATGCTAACAATAGACCTCTCATAGTCTAACTATCAGTCACAATTCTATCTTTAGCCTATATCCATGCAAAGTGCTCCATATACGTTCTTCAAAAAATAGCTGATGTGTTTCGTGCAAGTCTTTTCCCGTTTGTGTGCTCCACATGCCATATTCCAAAAATATATCATACTCATGAAATCGACTAAGCTCTAAATCTGTCTCTGTCCTCAGCATGTGATTCCTTCCTGTTATTCTTGTGCCTTTGAATGCATTCTACTCTTCCTCATGAATCTTCTGTATGCCTTCTGCTAAGTGTTATACATTATCTACTCAACATTACCCCACACTAACTACATTTTCTCCCCGACAATGGTTACCTCTTGAATGTTCAAAGAATGAGAAAGAACATAAATGGAAGAGAGCAAAGAATTTTCTATACAAAAGAATGATTACTTAGCAATATCATCTGCTTCAATTGGAAGAATGAGTTCTGGATACTCTTCCTTTATTTCTACCTCTAAGGTTTATCATTCACTCAGTGTGGCCTGTGCCTTTTCTAGGATATTCACTGCAATAGACTCTAGCTCATCATGTACAATGTCTCCCTTCTCATTCTACAATACTAACATAATGTTAGCCATTGTGGACATTCCACCTTCCAACAGATCCATATTCTGAGCTATAGCCTTTCCTAGTTCTTCCAATATTTCCTTATGGGGTTCTTGTGCTGCTGCAAGGGCCTTGCACTTTTGTTTCACTATTGCTAGTCTCTCTGCATGCTCCAATGTTTCATCCTTCATAGATTTTAGAACTTCATTGCCCTCTACCATGGTTCTTATTCTAATGACTGCTTCTAGAGTGGTGTAGATGTTAAATGCTTAATCCACTTTCTTCATCTCCTCTTGAAGGGTTTGAAGTAGTTCCTCATACGATGAAATTTTTCTAATCACTACAACCTTACCCTCTCTACCTCATGTTTAGGGTATTTTGGTGCTAGCACTTTAACTAGTCCCTCTTCAAGCACCATATCAACCAAAGTGTGCACATAGAGCATAGACAGAGGGAAATTTTTGGGCACCTTGGGCTCTAAGTGCAGTCTCACTTGGAGGATGTGATCCCCGATCTTCTCTTCCATGTTAATAAGAACCACATTTTTTTCTACTCTAAGTCCTTATCTTATTTCAAGTGTGGTATCTCTACATCCCGGACCTTGATCTCTTCCCTCAGTGCCCTAATAGTTACAGCTTTATCCACATTCCTCCTTGCCACCTCTATAGATACCTTGACCAAGGCATTACTTACCTGTTATTTTGACATAACAAGAGGCTTTACCGTTATGTCTCTGGTCTGTGGTGTCTTCTTTAATCTTCTAGATACACAGGAATCTTCATAGAAATCAAATTCTAGTTTGTTTATATGTGTTTTCATTGACTGAGATAGTTGTTTCCTTGTGTGTACTATGGAAAAGTCCTCATCCATCAAATCCCATCCATATAATTCCTTAAGGACCATCATGTTTTAGAAATGGGTGCAGAAAATTTTACTAGTGTCCTCAGTGTAGCCCATGACCAGTGTAGTATACTCTCCACTTATCCTCTTTGATCTTGGTCCCTTAGGAACTTGGGCATCAAGATTTGGAACTTGTTCTGTTATGCCCTAATCAATCTCTTGCATTTTATCATCTTCCTCCTTTTCCTTTTCTTCTCCATCCTTTATTTATTCATCCTTTGACTCTTCCACATCCTTTGGAGGTGTAGGAGATTCAGGCATGATTTCCTCATAATCTTCCTCCTCCTCATCTAACTTCAACTTTCTCCTTCTCTTCTCATTTGTCTCCTTCTATGGAGAGAGTAAAGGTGATCTATGCCCTGATTGTGGAGTAGCACCTTGGGTTCTGGTTCTTCTTAATACCCTTTTAAAGTGGTACTCTCCTTGTACTACATCTAGATCCTCATCTTTCCCTTCCTACTCCTAAGGTGACATAGTCACGTGATCCATTTATACCTTGCATGAAGGTTACCTTCGTCCTCTATGCTCTAGGCCACCACTATATTCTTGTTCATCTTCCTCCTCATCCACCACTATAGTTTCTGTAGGCCATAGGGTTGGCACATTCTCCACTGTATGCTTTCCCTTAGGCGGTCTTGGAAGCGTGAATTCATTTTCCACATATTTGTTGTTCTCCAGCTTGGGATTAAGTTGAATATACACAAGTGATGATCAAACATCTCCAATGGAAAAGCTTACTGGCTTCATGCTTATTATATCTGAGATAAGCCTCTCAATGTAGGCAGTCCATCCTGGATATACATGTGTTTTTCTCAGAGTGTGGTAGTTACAATCTACCTTATCTATGACGAAGCTTAGGTGACACACATCTATGAACTGGTGAACCGATGCCTGGAAGTAGCGTGTTGTGAAGGAATATGACAATTTTCACCAAGGGCTCAAAGCTCCATCCTTCATCGTAAATCACAAGATGCAAAAATACTGGTAGGTTACAAATTGTACTGCCTTACCCACCATCAAAGGCAACTCCTTAGGTATGTGCCACTCTTCTTCAAATGTCATGCAGAGCATATCATACCACATCTCTACCCTCTGTTTAAATGTCCCACTGATGTTCTCTTTGCATAAGTACTTACCAAATCTTTCCTCTAGAGATTTATGTTCCATGGGGTACTCCCAAATCTTCTCCTTTGGCCCATCGGGAACTCCAATCTCCATAAACACCAAAGATAATAAAAGAGTGCCAAAACTAATTATGTCACCTATACACACTTCTTCAATGATTTTCTTTATCATTTGATCTATGATAATTTAGATCACTCGTTGAGACATCTTCCTTGCAATGTACAACCACATTGTACTCATCTGCGACCACCATTCTTAGTCATTCAACTTTGTTAGAAGATGGGTAGCTGTTTATACTACTGGGTACTTCTTCAATTTGTAAATGTCCATGCTGCATGGACCCTTGGTATATCCTAGCTCCTTCCTTGTCTCTAGGATCACTACTTTATCTGTTAAGTTTCTCTCCAGATCTGCTCCTGAGGCCCTTAGTCCTGTTACTATTGAAATCAAGGTATCTATGATTCTAACCCTTTTTCAAGTGAAGTAGAATAAGTCCTCATGGAATCTTCTCATCAACCATTAATAAAATGGTTCATACTCTCCAAAATATGGCAACTGATATAACTAGTAGACTCCAATATGCTTTAGTAGCTTCTCTCCACTATCGTCGTACACTGGCATATCTTCTGCTATGTACTTTTTTTTTCATGCTCAACAATGCATCTAACTCCTTATTATCCAATGTGAAATGGTTGTAATAATTGATCTTACATTTACAGATGTGGGAATCCAATTCTTGTCCCATAATCACACCCTCTAGATACTACATTTCTGAGAAATTACTCTAGGGAGCAACTTTTTCTTCCACTTCGATTGTCTTCTTCCCTTTTATTCCTGCTGCAGGTGCTTTCTTTGATGCCATTTTAAAAATCTATCCTTTTTATCTTCTGTAAATGTAGAATTTAAAACCCTAGTTTTAATCTTCACACCGTAGTGGAAATCACATGCCCTAGCTATTTTGTAACACATTTGCTTCACTCAAACCCTTCACCTATGGGGAACACAAGCTTCTCTTACACACAAATATTCTCTCCACATTTGGTTTCACACTCTTTTCACCTCCACACAATTCGATCGGCTGATTTGAACTTAGCTCTTATCAAATTATCATAATTGCAATGGTAAAAATGAACTAGCATCCTTTCCTTATATAGATTTTTAAAAAGTTAGTGCATTTATTGCTCCTTCACCTACCAACAATCCTCTCATTAATTAACCATTTTCATTCTTTCCACGTGGTACATCTTCTCACCCAAGCTATAACCTTCTAGCATGCCTTTCTACCTTTTAGCTGTGGACTTCTCTTTAACACACCTCCATGTACCCAAGTACCTCATCACTACACCTTCCATTAGTAGTTCCTATGGCCCCTGCTTACCTCGTGTTATACTTTTTTCTTTATTCATCTCCATCTAGGGTCCTTATTTCCAGAAGAAATATCTTTCTTTCAATTCCCCAACTTGAATAACACCCGTAGTAGTTTGTTCCTTTCTTGTGGACTTATTTTCAATGGTCCTATAGCTAGACATCAATAACCACCCCACACTAATGGTATGTGTAGTCCTCTACGCATAGAAATTCTTCAAATAGTAATTAGCTTCTAGTGCACAAACACACTTTATTACAAAAATACCAACTAAATTGGCAAAGCTTAGTGATGAAGAAGGAAACACATTAAGGAAATGCAGAATTGAAAACCTAATCTAAATGGAAACAATAACTTATTACAAACACTAAGAAGACTTATTTATAGTAGGGCTTCAGCCTACTCCCATTGAAGTACTTGGGTAACCGTATTCCATCAAGTGCCTCTAATTGACAAGTGCCTGTTTTAAGTATGTGAGTGACAACATACGGCCCCAACCAATGTACCTTGATTTTTCCTAGATGGTGCAAAAAATTAGAATCATAAAGGAGCACCATTTGTCAAATATTAAACTTTTTATCCCTGATGTGTCTGTCATGGCATGATTTCTACCCGACCTTTTCTTGTTTTTGACTCTAACGTGTGATGGCTTATTGCTCATCCAACTTGAGTAAATTTTCAATATGTTTTTCTAATGCTTGTTCATCAACTAACCCTTTAGTGTGCGCAATACAAAAATAAGGCAGCATGAATTCTATAGGAAGAACTACTTCCGCATAAAACACTAACTAAAATGGTGTGGATTTGCTTAAACTTTTATATGTTGTTTGATATGCCCAAAGTACTACAGACACTTTATCATCCCAATCCTTTCTTCCAACATCACAGATTTTTTTCAATGTCTGGCTCAAAATTTTGTTGAAATCCTCAGTAGTTCCATTAGCCTGAGGATGATAGGGTGTAGTCTTATGCTATGCTATTATGAATTCACCCAATAATATTCTTATTGTCTCATTAAGAAAATGTGTGCCCCTATCACTAGTCAAACTCAACGGAAATCCATACTATGCAATAATATTTTCCCATATAAACCTGGCTACTGTAGCTGTGTACAATTCTTTGTAGGTGTTGCTTCTACCCACCTTGTCAGATAGTTTGTGCAAGTAATGATATAGTGTGATCCATTCTTGTGTGAGACTAGTGAAATAGGACCCACAAAATATATAGCCCATTTCTCAAATGGTTCTGTAATAGTAATAGGTCTTAGAGGCATTTCACCTCATTGACCTAGTTTCCCAAGACACTGACAATGATCACAAGCCTTGTAATATGCTTTATAATCTTTATACAGGGTCTCCCACCATAATCTAGCTAGTAGAATCTTACGAGTAGTTGTGTTACCTACATAGTGGCATCCTACAATACCACTATGAGATTCCTCCATTATATCTATGTGCTCATGTTTTAGTACACAATGGTGCAATACTTCATCCTGGCCTAATTTATATAGGTCACCGCTAATTAACAAATAGGGTGCCGCATGTATAGAAAGTTGTTTCTTCTCTAAGGATTTTATTCCTTCTGGTGCCATACCTATTCATAGAAAGAAAAAAATGTCCTCTAAATATGATGTCACACATTGTAACATGTATAACTATGCATCAAACATGGTATCTTCAATGGCATATGCTTCTTGTCCTCACTGGATTCTAGATAAATGGTCTAGTCCAGAATTAGTTTTCCCTAGTTTGACCACAACTGTGAAATCAAATTCTTGAAATAAGATCACCTATATATATATATATATATATATATATATATATATATATACCACTGTAAAATGGGCTTACTTACCAAATAATTCAATGTCATGTGATCTATATAAAAGATAAATGGTGTAGCTAGCAGGTACTATTTGAATTTTTGTAGTGCATAGATCATTAAAAAAGCTTCATGCTCTGTAGTGGTGTAATTCTACTCTGTAGGATTCAAATCTCTACTAGCAAAACATATAGGATGATCTATAATACCTTCTCTAGCCTGAGCCAATACCATGCCAATGACCATGCCAGATGTGTCTACATGTATATGAAATGGTTGGTCCCATGAAGGAAAGTGAAAAATAGGCACAATAATAAGTTACTCCTTCAATGTCTCAAATGCACGCTGCTGTGGTTCTCCCCAGTAGAACATACCTTTTCCTTTCCGTAACTCCTCCAAAGGTGTGGTAACCTTGGCATATCCCTTTATGAAATTTATATAATATCCTGGGTGACCCAAGAATCCGTGCACCTCACTCTGAATGGTAGGCACTTTTAGGCCTATAATAACTGTAACCTTAGTTGGATCAACCAAGAAACCTTCCTTGTATATTATGTGTCCTAATAGTATTCTAAATGGTGTAGCAAATATGAACTTCTTGATGTTCAAAGAGATACTCAACTATCTACATATTTCAAACATTAAGCACAAATTGTCACAATGATCCTTAGCAAGTCTACACTCTATCCAATCATCTAAATAAACCTACAAGAAGTTATGAATAAAATCTTTAAATGCCTGAACTACTATGCGCAAAAATATAATAGGCACATTTTGTCAGTCCAAAAGGCATCACAGTATAGGCAAAGTTACCCCATTCAATAGTAAAAGTAGTCTTTTCCTTATCCCCCCGGGAAATCTAGACCTGATGGTACCCAGAGAACCCATCTATAAATGAATAGATTTCATGCCCTAAAAAACCTTTTAGGATTTCCTCAATGAATTTCATAGGAAAGGGATCAGTCACACAGGGAGAATTTAGCTCCATGTAGTCCACAAAGATCCTAATCTGACAATCCTTCTTGAGAATGATCACCATTGGACTAACCCATTCTAACTCATCGAGGGGCTTGATGATTCCAGACTTCAACATTTTGTCAATCTCTTCCTTGAAATTTTCACAGAAGTTGGGGTTCATCATGTAGGGTCTCTTTCTAACTGTGTGCACACCCTCTTTAATATTTATCTTTATCTCCCCTAATGATTCATGTATGCCTTTAAGTTCATGGTACCTGTACGTACCCAAAATTGTAAGGTACTGTACTGCGGAACGGTGTAATAAATGCCCCAATGATGATACAGGTCTCCTCGCAAGGTGTTCGGGATCCAGAAAGAGCTCTTCGGATATGCGTTAACATCCCGCATACCCCACTTAGCCCCCGTGTCCTTTGTTTTCCCCTTTTTCCCTCTTTTCTTGCCCCTTTTGATCTTCAGTGACGAAACCGCCGCCCTGCAGGGTGGCGGTCTCGTGACCGCCGCCCTGAATAGGGCGGCGGTCCTGTAACCGCCACCCTGAGCAGGGCGGCGGTCCTGGGCACGTTTTCCAGAATGCCCTTTTGGCGCGACCCGCGTGAAATATCACGTTTCACCAGCTTTTCTTTGCCGACTTGAGCATGCATTAATGTTTTTGGTCCCCTGGAATAGTGTTTTTCCTTTGTTTATTGTTTAGGAGTTCAATTTGGTTTTGATTCTTGGGTGTTTGAATTCCTATAAATGCATGGTTTGTGTACATGCAAATGGTCTGATTTTGGTCTGAATTTTGGCTGAGTTTGTGTGAAGAATTTGAGCTGGAGTTTTGATCACCATTTTTCCTTGTTAGAGTCTTCTGGTTTTTAGTATTTTGGTTAGCTTGCTTAGGATTGATAGCATAGTTTACTTCATACTTGGTTTAGCATTGCTCAGCTGTTGGTAAGCCACAGACCCATCTTGTGCAGGCAGTGCTGTTGCTCCATCCAATCCGGTTAGAAGCTTGCCTCTGAATTCCTTTTGCTGTAAATTTGTTTTACTGTGACTTAGAGTTCTTAGTTCAAATCATTGTATACTTGGTTAGCTTTATTCAGCTGTTGGTAAGCCACATATCCAACTTGTGCAAGCAGTGTCTTTATTTTGGAACGAAATAGCTTAGGAAGCCATTAAAGTTGCAGGTTTTTCTCTTCGTATAGGATAGTCAAAGGTTCTGGTCACTTCACGTTGCATGACTCGCAGTAAAATCCCGCTAGGAATCACATAAGCCAAGCTCTGTACTCTTGCGCTATCCCTCTCCTACTCGCATTCTCGGTCTGCATTCTGAGCTGTCCTTGTCCCAAAATCTACTCCTATCGGTGCTAGCATTACACGCTTTTCTGGATCCAAGTGAACACGAAAGAACGAGAAGATCATACTGAGGGGACGAGATCACATACACCATCGGATTCGCCACTGTTCTGGAAGTCCAGGTTTTAAATTTCAAAGTTCTAGTCAGATTTATATCAAATAGAGTAGTTAATCGCTTTATTTCATTTCATTCTATTCTCGATATTGCCAGGGAAGCTGTGGGGATTGATAGTTTCTGAGAAACTATGATTCACTCCTCACTTCTGAGGTAGGATCGAGAATCTTGCAGGTAGATTAGACAGGCTATCATATTTATTTAGAATAATTCTACAAATTGCACAGGCAAATAACCACACTCGGTTATCTTGTCTGTTTTAAATTATTGTTTAGTTATTATTTCTAGATACGCTTAAAATAGTTTGTTTTCCTTAGAATTGTTAGAATATTTCTTATAAAGATAAAGGTTATATATGTTAGATTTATTTCACGTAGTTAGAATTTATTTCATTACAGTTAGATTACATTTTGTTTTGTATGACAATCACGGGACCTCAAGAGCCCAGGGAATATATATTTGAGCCAATCTTGCCTCAACCAAACCTAGTCACAGCAATAGTTGACATAGACCAAAATCTCAGGATACAAGTATTCCGAACAACCACAGATCTACAACTGATCAGCTCACAGTTAAGAGGATTAAACATAGAAGACGACCAAGCACACACGTTTTGGTCAAATCAGCCAAACTACAGATTACCCTAGAAAATATCCACATGACCGTAGAAGGGCTCGAAAGAGAACAAACATTCGGGTGTGATCCTTTAGTTCCACAGCCAGACGCTGGAGACACCCTCGTAGATATAGATACCAGCTTAAGAATCCAGGTTGCAAGAACACCTGTAAGGTATTCTGAGAAAATCGCACAACTGTTGGTTCTAAACATAGAAGCTGAGAAAGCATACGATTACTGGATACTAGGGATTAGAACTTGATCTCGCGTATGACCATAACAGGACCACAACAACCAAGAGTCTACGGTTGTGATCCACAGATCCAACAGCCCAACGAATCCACAAGTCAGTTAGATATAGACACTGGCCTACGCACACTAGTATTTCAAGTCCACTCCACTTCCACCTATCATCATCGAACAACTGTCCTTACTAGATATAGCGGCTAACGAAGCTAGGGAATTCTGGACTAGGCCAGAAAATCGTCCATAGAATCAACTATATCCGCCATATGACCTTATCAGGAGATATACACGAAACAATCCCAGGTCATTTTCCACGTATTCCACAACCCATAGATCGAATCACGCCAGAGCTCGATATTGATTGGAGCCTTCGAGCAGTCATCCTCGCTGATCGATCTATCACACCAGTCCAAGTTAGAAGGGCCTTCTTAGCCTTAGATTCACAAATTCCACTAGTGCGTGTCGAAGACATTAGATTGCCTAACTAGTTTGTCTGCATATTCTACCCCCACCGGCTGTCTCGGCACGACCTCAGGAGGTCGGGTACGCGGAAGAGTTACTTGTTGATTCTCACGCTCGCCTGTCACTTTTCCGACGTATAAAATTGGTGAACCCGACGTGAATCAAACAATTATTTCACCTTCTCTTTGAGAAGTTTCATCTTCTCTCTTTCACCTTCGCTCTTTCCCATTATTCTGCGGGTATTCATATACCCCCCGAATATGTCAGGATTCGACGCATATGGCAGACCCCTCCTGGGTCTTGAGGCATACTACGCCCAACAGAATAGGGAATCATCACCCTCGCTCTCAGTATGGGGTGACAACTATTCAACTAATCAGTTGTCAACTCAAACCCCAAGAACCAGATATAGTTTGTCTCTTCAAACCGAGGAGTTAGATCAACCCCCTCGAAACCAACAAACAGAACCTTCAGGTTCCAACAATATGACGTTTACAGGAGAATCTGGTTCATCTCCTCAAATGTTACTCAGACCACATATCAGTAGACAATCAGATCCATACCTGGTCTTAGACGATGGACAATCAATACCTTATCCTAGGAGTGAACAACGCTCCCGGGGTATGTACCCACCTATAGGAGGTTTACAAGCACAACCCGAGACCCATTTTCAAGAAAATACCTCTACAGGAAATATTCTTGGAGAAACTTGGCAAGATAGCAATCAGTTCATGACAGGCTATCACATGCCTATACAACACCAGGGTACACAACAAACGCCGCTCAGGCAAAGTACCGTGACTTCACCAAATGAAGTCATTTCAACGTTAGTAGAAAGAGTGAGAGGGTTAGAACTTGCTCAAGCAAATCAAAATTCTCCGTTCATGCAAACGGGGAGTTCCAATCCTCCATACCACTCTGGCCAAGTAGATCTCCTCACAGGAGTAGGCACGTTAGGCATGCCTCCTCAATTTCCTCAACAAGTGCCAACTAGACCCACTATCGCTAGCACTGTTCCTCCAGGTCTAGTACAGAGCAATCCATTCCTGGATAATACCCCTTCGTACTTAAACATGTATTCAAAATCGCCACAAGGGGATATGTTCTCCTCTCCCGGCATGTTTGCTCCAACGCAGGGACCTCCTTATGCCCCTGCCAACGCGTACGTTATGCCATATCAACAACCCATTCCGCCATTGCTCCCGCAGCAACCACCATCAATGGTCGAAAGCTATGCAATAGGGACATATTCAGAATATCTAAAGGAACCCTTAGATTTCACCATACGAAGCGTCATGCTTCCAAGACCTCTCCCTGATTTTCCCAAGTTCAAGGGCGAGGGAGATCCAAACGCGCACATCAAAGCTTACGCTACAGCCATACGAGAATTACTCCCTTGGGATGGGGTTGTTGCTAAAATATTTCCCAAAACCTTGGAAGGCATCGCTCTCGATTGGTATTATAGAATACCTGAGGCTTCCATACATTCATTTAAACAACTCGTGTCAGAGTTCATCAAAGCCTTCGACATGAACAAACTACTGAGAACAGGAATCAGGGAATTCTTGCATATCAAACAAGAACACAATGAATCTGTCGCTCATTTCATCCAGAGGTGGCGTACAGTTCTTTATTCATCAGCAAGTGCTCCAAACATGGATCAGATGGAACTATGCGATTTATTCCTTCATTCTCTCAGCAGAGAAGTGAAGGAAGAAGTCCAGAAGTTCCCACTAAGGACTTATGATGAGGTACTTGAGAGCGCTCTGCGAATTGATCAAGCAGCAATAGATAGTGGTCGTAAGACTTACGGAGCAAATGGGAGGTTAATCACCTCCACTCAAAATACTACAACTACCACAAATGTCAATCAAGGACCCAAAATCCTTAACAAAAATCGTGGGGTAACAACGGATGGGGTAACCGACCAACCCAAGAGGGTAAATGTTGTTAATACTCCGTCACAAACAAACAATCAACGAAACAACAATTTTACCCCAACGGTCAATACAGTGGATTTTAATCATCCACAACAACAACAACAATGGTGAAATCCCATACAAGGGCCAAGCCAAAACTCATTTGGTTACCAAAACCAAAGTCAAAACCAAAAACAACAATTCCAAAACTTTGGTCCTAATAGGCAACAGTTTGATCGGAATTTTAGGCCACAATACACACCAAACCAACAAAATGGGAATTATAATCCCAATTCTTATTGTGGTTTCCATAAAATTCATGGTCACGACACTAGAACGTGCCGTGACTACAATAAATTTATGCAACGTTTGCCAGAAGAACAAAGACAGTTCTTCACAGACTTGTTTTTGGCAGATCCCGTCTCATCATCACCAAATACTCTCACAGGGGCAGTTTCCCCTCAGAATGCTCCCCTCAGGATCTTTAACGATCCGCTCCCAAATCATGATAGCAATAGGCTGAATCCAACCGGAACAAACAAAGGTGCAATAACGGGAAACAATGATCATGAAGCTTCGACTTCATTAAATCCGTCAGTTGCGCCACAGTTGGGAGCTCAACCAAGACCTAAGATAGTTAGTTTGGTAGAATTAGACGCTGAACTACCTATCGAAGCTATAACAAGAACATGAGAGTATTTCTCTCAACCGAGCCCAAGTCATCTGCCAGAGATAGATAGGAGTCAACAAATAATTGAAAAACCCATCGGTGCCTATGATTTAATTAGTGACCTAACAAAGACCTTTTCACACATTTCATTCTTGGACTTGCTAAAGAACTCTCCCCCTCACAGAGCTGCTCTTTTAGAAGCATTAGGTCTAGGCCATCTAATTAACATCACTCCACCTCCTGAAACACAAGTAAATCACGTAGATTTTGATATCCATCCTCCGGGGCAGCCGGACAAGGATGTCGAATTCATCTTCGAAATAAGTAAAATGCCCACAGATGCTGAGATCGCACGCTGAGGTGACCCAGCCTTACACTTGCAAGTGTGGGTTTATAATAACTATGTAAAACGGGCAATGGTTGACGACGGGGCCGCAGTTAACATAGTCCCTTTCTCTTTCCTCCAAAAACTTGGATATGGAGAAACGAACTGTTCTACTACACGAAATACCTTGAGAGGCTATGATAGCCTTAAAGCCACTTCAATAGGAACTATAATACTGCCGGTCACCTTAGGGCCCAAAACCATCTTGACTGAATTCTATATTATAGATCGGGAAACTAACTATAATATGATCCTCGGCCGACCTTGGATACATCGAATGAAGGCAATCCCTTCCATGCTATTTCAAGAAGTAAGATTCTTGCATCTGGGAAAGGTATTCGTAGCCAAAGATGATCCAAAACCTTTCGATTTGCACCTAGCTGATTTAAAGAAAAGACCAGGGGTGCACTCAGAATTTGAACTTCCAACAAACCAACTTAATAAACCCTCTGACCCAAAGCCAGAGGAAAAGTTGATACCTACGACGGATCTCGAAACTACCAGCATAGCCAAAACAACTCCAACACCTAAAGGTAAAACTAAAGAAACAGTATCATTAGGGACTACTGCGAAGATCGTTGAGTTGATAGAACAAGATTCACCAATGTTCTTACCATTCGATTCAGTAGGCATGGGATTTTCCCTAGGTGTTGGTTCCTTGCCAGCAGAAGATCTCTGTATGGTAGAAGTAGAGTGTGCAAACACAGCAGATGCCCCTACATCTATACTCCCGGCTAAGTATTGGACTCTCCATTTCGATGGAGCTAAATGCCGTTATGGAGCGGGGGCAGGTATAATTCTTACCTCGCCCGAGGAGAAGGTCCTCCCATTCTCTTTTAAGTTAAACTTTGAATGCACAAACAACGGCGCTGAGTATGAAGCTCTCCTCCTTGGCCTTACCTTAGCCAAAAGAATTGGTATTGATAACATCAGAGTCCTCGGAGACTCGCAATTAGTAACAAACCAAGTTTCTGAAATATATGAAACTAAAGCCGAACATTTACAACTCTACAAAAACGCTGTATTAGATTTAAGCAAGGCGTTTAACTTCATATCCATTGAAGCGATCCCGCGAGAGAAAAATCTTCTCACCGATTCAATAGCAACCTCAGCATCACGCTTCACTCCAAGCAATGAGCTAGAAGATACTCACTTCACAGTATCCATTCGTAACGAACCATTAATAAAAACAATGACAAATCCTCTTTCAAGTGGAAGTGAATCTACCGTCCTAGACCATGTTGGAAACGATGCGGCTACTTTGGATTACTTAAATGCCTATGCAGCACTACATCTCTCTTATCACACGCTAGATTTATCTCTGATTCCGCATTCATCTTCCTACTTCGGAAATCCCGTAACGGGTCTTCCCTCACAAAGGGAACCTAGCATATACGCAATAGAAAATAGGGATGATATAGATTTACCTCCAGCACCACCTGAGTTCAAAGAGGGTAACGCCTCTTTAATCGAAGAAACAATCAATGTCAACATTGGGACAGAGAATGAACCAAAGATATTGAAACTAGGTTCTTCATTAACCCCAGAAGAAGTGGAAATACATACTCAGGTTCTCAAAGAACATCAAAAGGCATTTGCATTTAATTACAAAGAGATGATAGGAGTCGCACCCCACATTGTGGTGCACAACCTCGTCACTAGATCAGATGCAAAGCCAATTAAGCAAAAATCAAGACCCATGAAGCCCAAAGTAGCTCTCATGGTAAAAGAGGAGGTAATAAAACTCCTTCAGGTAGGATTCATCAAGCCATTTGACTACTCCCAATGGGTATCTAATATCGTTCCCGTTCTCAAAAAAAATGGAAAGATACGCATCTGCATAGATTTTCGAGACATCAACAAAGCTTGTCCTAAAGACGACTTCCCATTACCATCCATAGACGTTATTGTTGATGCAACAGCTGGTTTTGAACTCTTGTCTCTCATGGATGGATTCTCGGGATACAATCAAATCAGAATATCCGAGCAAGATCAAGCTAAAACCACCTTTATAACTCCTTGGGGAACCTATTGCTACGCTGTTATGCCATTCGGTCTCAAGAACGCCGGTGCTACGTACCAGCGGGCTATGACTTATATATTTCACGATTTAATTCATAAGATCATGGAATCCTACGTAGATGACTTGTTGGCTAAGGCCAAGAAGCGTTGTGACCATCCCAGAAGTACTCCGCATCATTCTTTCACGTTTAATAGAATACGGAGTTACGCTAAATCCGGAGAAATGCGTCTTTGGTGTAACAGGAGGAAAACTCCTAGGTTACATCATATCGTCACGAGGGATCGATGTTGATCCAACCAAAATTCGGGCTGTCCTCGAAATGGTCCCACCCTCGAGTGAATCTGGAATCAGATCATTTCTCGGAAAGCTGGGTGCAATCCGGAGATTTATCCCGGATCTAAGCTTCGCCGTTCATCCAATCAACAATTTACTCAAGAAAGACTATAGCATTGATTGGACTGAAGATTGCAATGAAGCTTTCAGCGCAGTTAAGCGTTTCCTGTTATCACCACCCACGCTAATGCCACCTAAGTTAGATCACCCGTTAATTCTATACTCACGGGCTACCAATGTCTCGCTGGCCTGTATGTTGGCCCAGGAAGACGATGACAAGAGAGAGCGTGTAATTTATTTCATTAGCCGAACATTGCTCGACTATGAAACATGCTATACACAAGCAGAGCGAGAATGTCTTGCCATAGTCTTTGCTACTAAACGTCTAAGACATTACATGCTGAATCAAGAAACAAAGGTCATGGTAAAGACAGACCATTTACGGACTTTTCTCACACAAGGGTCCTTGTCCAAAAAAGCTGGACGTTTTATAACCTTAATGGGAGAGTTCGAATTAACGTTTGTAAACCAGAAGTCAGTTAAAGGACAAATCATCACAGATTGGTTAGCTGACAACCCATTAGACGGAGGTGATTTAGTAGATTTAGACTTTCCAGATGAATGTGTATACTACATCGAAACTCGACCTGCTATCTCTGAGTGCCCTTGGTACACTGATATCATTAATTATATCATGGACCATACGTACCCGGAGGTAGTTACACCGCAACAAAGAAGGCGGTTACGCATAATCGTATCTAAATATGTCATCATAGAGCAGGTGCTCTATCGAAAAGCATTCGATGGAATGCTTCTAAGGTGTGTCGACACAGAAGAATCCAAGAAGATTCTCTATGAATCTCACAGCGGTATATGTGGAGGCCACTTCGGTGGCCATGCCACCGCTCGAAAAATACATCGAATGGGCTATTTCTGGCCCACTCTAGAACATGACGCGATAGAGTTTGCACGCAGGTGTCATAAGTGCCAAGAATTCTCTCACGAGATCCACATGCCAGCACAGGCTCTGCAACCAATCGCTACTCCATGGCCCTTTTCTACATGGGGCCTAGACTTAATAGGGAAATTCTCTCCCTCATCCACAGACGGCCACAATTTTATAATCACGGCCACTGAGTATTTTACCAAATGGGTAGAGGCTATGCCTCTTACTACCGTACCTGGCTCGGTGATCGCTAAGTTCATCTTGAATCAAATCATTTGTAGGTACGGTATCCCGCAAATCATTATCTCTGATAATGGAACTTCTTTCAAAAATGAAGAAGTTCGCGAACTATGTGGTAAGTTCAAAATAAGCCATCATACGGCTTCCTTGTATTATCCCCAAGCCAATGGACAGGCTGAAGCAACAAACAAAACGCTGAAAGCCATTCTCCTTAAAACGGTGAAAGAAAACAAGCGGGATTGGCACTTGAAGTTATATCCGGCCTTGTGGGCCCACCGAACCTCAATAAGAACACCAACGGGAGCAACTCCTTTCTCGCTAGTATTTGGGGCAGAAGCAGTTCTCCCGCTTGAGGTCGAAATACCCAGTCTCCGCATTTCACTACAAGGGATTCTGGATGAAGACGCTTACAGAGAAGCACGTCTCTCCCAACTAGAAAGCCTAGATGAAACTAGGTTAGATGCTGAACAGCGGCATAGAGCTTATGCTGACCGAATGTGCCGGCAGTATAACAAGAAGGTCTATGAACGCGACATATATGAAGGTGATCTAGTTCTAAGACTAGACAGTCGGATCGACAAGAAGACCGGCGAAGGAAGGAAATTCCGGCCCAAATGGTTGGGCCCATACCGAGTCATGAAGGACTACGGGAATGGTGCTTATCTCCTATGTACGTTAGAAGGTGAGGAATTTGGCGAAACAGTCAATTCCCTGCACCTCAAGCGTTTCTATGCATAAGCAGCAAGCGCTGCCTATATAACTATCTACATTGCATTTCCATATAGATTAGGATCATTTTGTCCACTTGTTCTTACACAAATCGTGATCAAGGAATCTATTCTCAAAGTAATTCATTACAAACTCATGATGTTGTTGGCACAAAACTTTCTAATCATACCTCTCCATCTTCGTATCATCAAGTCATCTTGGAATCTTTTATCAAATAAAATCAAACATGACGAAGTCCTAACGGTAACCATACCAAGATCTGCAAGTTTGTTCTCGCTTTGATTTCTTCTCAGGATAGGTGTCTTGCCTATGGTCTGTTCTAGAAGCTTCATGGTGTCACATCTATCCCATATACACATCTCTTTGGAAACAAGCATATACTGACATTTTACTCAAAAAGACAAGTCAAAAAGTGATTAAACAGAAAATTTTATTTTTACACATTTCCTTGCCCCACCAACCTTCGGTGATGAGCTTGCGTCTCTTACTAGTGACGTAGGGTTGGGAAAGGATGGAAATGCCCTTACTCGCCTATGCCTTGCCCACGGTGATAAACCCACGCTTCTTACTAGTAGCATGGGGCAAAGTGTAGGGGGTCCTCTAGACAATGCAAAACGTTAAAAGGTCATAAACAAACTATTCAAACTTTGAGTCAAAAACGAATGAATCAGATGCTCAAAATTCCAAGAGAGTTAAAAATCCTAAAACCCAGATTTTGTCTACTATGTGGCCATCTACGGGTCTAAGTCTGGATAAACCGCAAAGCAAGTTGCACCCAAAACTATGAAGTCATTCAGGTAGAGTAAGCTTGTAGCTTTCAATTTGGTTCCACCAAAGCTTCGTCTGTCTTTCATCACTATCATTTCACCATTCTTCATAAACTTGCGCCCTTCTTGGCTCTTGGTGATGAGCCCTCGCATCTTACTAGTTGCGTGGAGTTAGGAGCGGGGCAAGTTAATCTGTTCATCATACTGGTTATTTTCATCATTTTGCCAAAACAATACAAGTTATCCAAATTGCTAACAAAAGTTAAGATTCAAGATCACAGTATATCTACAATATCATGTATCAGCATCATGAAACACAAAAAGAAAGCAAACATTTGCATCATCTGTTTTCCATTGCATACATTCTAGAAAGCATATAAAACATACATCGTAGTATACACAAAGCAGTTGGAAATAGAAAGGACACACACGAGTGACAAGTTTTGATCCAAAAACGAATGCATATATATAAATAATCAATATTTGTATACAATGCCATCATGCACTAGGCATGGTCAAAACGCTCAAAGAGCCCGTGATACACAAAAGAATCTATAATACAAAAAAATACATAGGAGCCAAGTGGCCTCTCAACCCCTGCGCGATCCCGCCGAAGGTGCGCGCCCTCGCCTAGGACTCCGGCTACGCTGGCGCTCTGAATGGACGAAGGGCTCAGGGTCCCGAGGAGCAGCCGTGGTCTCGCCATGAGAGTGGCTCCTCATAAGACGCTCGGCTGTCCTATAGCCTGCCAACTCTGTACGAAGAGTCGACACCATCTTGGCCACATGCCAAACGGGAGCGAAGACGTCAGTATGCCTGCCGGCTGCTGAGGGCTCCCCGGCATCTACAGATAGCTCCGCACGGGTCTTATCCATAGGGATCATCAAAGAATCAGTGCATACCCTACGGATTAGATCCCGCCACTCGTCGACAGTCTCTGCAAAACAAAGAAGAAAAATGAATTAGAAACTAGGCAAGAGGCTAAAATATACAAATATAAGGAGAGATAGCAGTTAAAACAAGTCCTAAATCAAACTAACACTGAAAGGGAGAGGAGGATAACTTACTCGGATCACCAGGCCTCCAAGATGGGTCACTAGGGCCAGCACCCGCTGCAGATGCCGCTGCCGACTGAGGAGCTGCTCCTGTAGTAGGGGCAACATGACGCCCCGCAACGGACTCATCATCTCCACCATGTCCCTGAGAGAGTGGCTCCTCTGAAACTAGAGTCTCTCTCTCTGCGCTCTGCTCCTCCCTCTCCTGCCTGCATGATATCCTGAGTGTCATGCCACTCAGGATCACTCTCATCCGTCTGCTCCTCCGACCCTCCCTCTGTGGACTCCTCAGAATCGGAGTCAATATCTATAGGGTCATCGCTACTATGAGCAGGACCCGCAGTAATCCGAAGTAAAGGTGCCCGAGGCGCACCAGCTCTCCCTCTGGCCCGAACAATCCCCCTGGCTGCAATAGGAATACCAGGAGTGACCACTGTCCAACCACGGCCTCTAGGCCCCCCTCTAGCCTCCTGAACTGATTTATAAACTGGTGCTACTGGAGGAAGCATGCCCACATATGGGAGGCCGAACTGCTGAGGAACCCTGCTGAAAGGATGTACCTCCACCCGTCCCACACGGTCAATAAGCTGCCCTGTGGTGGAGCAAGAAATCAATGTGAGAGTCTCCTCTCCCCAAATGCCGGCCATGAGCTGGTACGGTGTGGCCTCCATATCTGCTGTGGTGAGGGAAGCTACTGGCTGGTGAGGTGCTCTAAGCACCGACATGTCTGACCATCTGGCTGCCCTCACAGCCCCGGGATCTGCCACCTCCACGCCTCTGCCATAGGGAATGAAGCGCTCATACACCCAACTCATGACTAGAGTAGGGTGGCTCAAAGACTGTCCCTGTAAACGGACCACCCTATATAAGTCATGATAGGTGGTCCCCAAAATGTCTGCACCCCAGGCGTATATCCGGCCATGCCCCTCTATCTGTGCAATGATGGGGCCCAGCAGTATAACAATGTATCCCCTCCCTTGTCCCCGATCAGTCTCGAGGCAAGGATCCCCATGATGGCCTGTCGAAATACGGGGATGGGCAAAGAAGGAATGGATCTAACTCTCACTCCCTTCTTCGGCCCCGTGGAAATAGCTGCATCCCCCATATACCCTGCCCACTGTGCAATCTGTGCTCTGGACCCTGCTGTCTCCAGTGTGAGTCTCCTCCCAATGATCGGGACCCCCAAGATATGGTAAACATTCTCCAAAGTGATGGTCCACTCACCGCGGACCCCTGACAGTCGGAAAGTGTTCCGATCTGCATCCCAATAAGAAAACAAGTCATAAAGGATGTGACTCAATGGCGTAACATGGGGCACACGCGATATACGCAATATGCCAGGCCCTCTGCAACGTGTCCTCCTCGTCTGGCGAAAGGGCATCCAGTACCCCGGGCAGCCAATCACACTCTCTCTCCCGGCTCCATCTGATGTACTCCTCCCTTGCCTGCATACACCCAAAAACACACAAAACAGAGCAAGTTAGTATCTAAATCATATCAAGAGAATCATAAAAACATATAGAAATGCTAAAAATACAAGTGTAAGTCTTCAAAAGAAGCTCTTTTGCATTCTGTGCAAAACCGCCGCCCTGAGCAGGGAGGCGGTTTTGTAACCGCCGCCTTAAAGGCGGCGGTCTCGTAACCACCGCCCTGATCAGGGCGGCGGTCGTGTAACCGCCGCCCTGGCCAGGGCGGCGGTCGCGGTCCGAAAACCCGCGCGGGTTTTTAACCCTAAAAAGTCCAAAAAACGCAAAAATAGACCATTTTAGCTAAAAAAAGAGCCTACCCAGTAGGCGCCCCCCCTAGATGGACCTTTTGAACCAAACATTTTCAAAAATAACCCCCCCATTACAAATAATTTGCCATTTCAAATTTGAAGGGGGAAAAATGCAAAATTGAAGAAAACCAACCTGTGATCTCGCGGGGTGGCGTTCCGCACGTGGAGGCATGATCACGATCTCACTGCGGACGTTTCGACTATACTCACGCGAGAAACCGTCACCGTGGGTCCCAGAGCTCAAAATCGATCAAATCAACTCGCGCAAATGAATAGGAAAATGGGCCCACTTTCATATATATATTGTTCTATTTCGTCTTAAAATGACTTTTTCGCAGGTTTGGAGCGCTGACGGAGGTAAGTTCCTATCCCCGCACAAATGGTACGTCCTCTTTCCCTGTTATTTTAGCGTTTATTTTTCAAATTATTGTATCTATCTGCACTTGAGATCTCTTTTCATTTTGCAGGTAGCGGGAATTTCGGATGGCGCCATTTCGACACACGGACGTGTAAGGTATAACTTCTAACCCCCCCATTTCGGGACTGCCATACTCGGACCCACCGTTTTATGCCCTTTCATGGCTAAAACGCTTCTCCGAGGGGGCAATATGTACGTACCCAAAATTGTAAGGTACTGTACTGCGGAACGGTGTAATAAATGCCCCAATGATGATACAGGTCTCCTCGCAAGGTGTTCGGGATCCAGAAAGAGCTCTTCGGATATGCGTTAACATCCCGCATACCCCACTTAGCCCCCGTGTCCTTTGTTTTCCCCTTTTTCCCTCTTTTCTTGCCCCTTTTGATCTTCAGTGACGAAACCGCCGCCCTGCAGGGCGGCGGTCCTGTAACCGCCGCCCTGAGCAGGGCGGCGGTCCTGGGCGTTTTCCAGAACGCCCTTTTGGCGCGACCTGCGCGTGAAATATCACATTTCACCAGCTTTTCTTGCCGACTTGAGCATGCATTAATGTTTTTGGTCCCCTGGAACAGTGTTTTTCCTTTGTTTATTGTTTAGGAGTTCAATTTGGTTTTGATTCTTGGGTGTTTGAATTCCTATAAATGCATGGTTTGTGTACATGCAAATGGTCTGATTTTGGTCTGAATTTTGGCTGAGTTTGTGTGAAGAATTTGAGCTGGAGTTTTGATCACCATTTTTCCTTGTTAGAGTCTTCTGGTTTTTAGTATTTTGGTTAGCTTGCTTAGGATTGATAGCATAGTTTACTTCATACTTGGTTTAGCATTACTCAGCTGTTGGTAAGCCACAGACCCATCTTGTGCAGGCAGTGCTGTTGCTCCATCCAATCCGGTTAGAAGCTTGCCTCTGAATTCCTTTTGCTGTAGATTTGTTTTACTGTGACTTAGAGTTCTTAGTTCAATTCATTGTATACCTGGTTAGCTTTATTCAGCTGTTGGTAAGCCACATATCCAACTTGTGCAAGCAGTGTCTTTATTTTGGAACGAAATAGCTTAGGAAGCCATTAAAGTTGCAGGTTTTGCTCTTCGTATAGGATAGTCAAAGGTTCTGGTCGCTTCACGTTGCATGACTCGCAGTAAAATCCCGCTAGGAATCGCATAAGCCAAGCTCTGTACTCTTGCGCTATCCCTCTCCTACTCGCATTCTCGGTCTGCATTCTGAGCTGTCCTTGTCCCAAAATCTACTCCTATCGGTGCTAGCATTACACGCTTTTCTGGATCCAAGTGAACACGAAAGAACGAGAAGATCATACTGAGGGGACGAGATCACATGCACACCATCAGATTCGCCACTGTTCTGCGGAGTCCAGGTTTTAAATTTCAAAGTTCTAGTCAGATTCATATCAAATAGAGTAGTTAATTGCTTTATTTCATTTCATTCTATTCTCGATATTGCCAGGGAAGCTGTGGGGATTGATAGTTTCTGAGAAACTATGATTCACTCCTCACTTCTGAGGTAGGATCGAGAATCTTGCAGGTAGATTAGACAGGCTATTTTATTTATTTAGAATAATTCTACAAATCGCACAGGCAAATAACCACACTCGGTTATCTTGTCTGTTTTAAATTATTGTTTAGTTATTATTTCTAGATACGCTTAAAATAGTTTGTTTTCCTTAGAATTGTTAGAATATTTCTTAGAAAGATAAAGGTTATATATGTTAGATTTATTTCACATAGTTAGAATTTATTTCATTACAGTTAGATTACATTTTGTTTCGTATGACAATCACGGGACCTCAAGAGCCCAGGGAATATATATTTGAGCCAATCGTGCCTCAACCAAACCTCGTCACAAGCGATAGTTGACATAGACCAAAATCTCAGGATACAAGTATTCCGAACAACCACAGATTTACAACTGATCAGTTCACAGTTAAGAGGATTAAACATAGAGACGACCAAGCACACACGTTTTGGTCAAATCAGCCAAACTACAGATTACCCTAGAAAATATCCACATGACTGTAGAAGGGCTCGAAAGAGAACAAATATTCGGGTGTGATCCTTTAGTTCCACAGCCAGACGCTGGAGACACCCTCGTAGACATAGATACCAGCTTAAGAATCCAAGTTGCCAGAACACCTGTGAGGTATTCTGAGAAAATCGCACAACTGCTGGTTCTAAACATAGAAGCTGAGAAAGCATACGATTACTGGATACTAGGGATTAGAACTTGATCTCGCGTATGACCATAACATGACCGCAACAACCAAGAGTCTACGGTTGTGATCCACAAATCCCACAGCCCAACGAGTCCACAAGTCAATTAGATATAGACACTAGCCTACGCACACTAGTATTCAGGTCTACTCCAATTCCACCTATCATCATCCAACAGTTATCCCTACTGGATATAACAGCTAACGAAGCTAGAGAATTCTGGACTAGGCCAGAGAATCATCCATAGAGTTGACTATATTCACCATATGACCCTATCAGGAGAAATACACGAAACCATCCCAGGTCATTTCCCACGTATTCCACAACCCATAGATCGAATCACGCCAGAGCTCGATATTGATTGGAGCCTTCGAGCAGTCATCCTTGCTGATCGATCTATCACACCGGTCCAGGTTAGAAGGGCCTTCTTTGCCTTAGATTCGCAAGATTCCATTAGTGCGTGTCGAAGATATTAGATTGCCTAACTAGTCTATCCGTATACTACCTGTATTCCATCCCCACCGGCTGTCTCGGCACGACCTCGGGAGGTCGGGTACGCGGAAGAGTCACTTGTAGATTCTCACGCTCGCTTGTCACTTTTCCGGCGTACAGTACCCACGATAGGAATAAGTTTGATAATCTCGTGTAGTAAATTCTCATGATTTTCCATCCACTTCCTTTAGAGTCTGACCAATAGTCTCCAATTATGGCCTCCTTAGGCTCAGCATCTGATCCAATATTCACTTTCTTTTCAGACTCATAGGTTCATGATATGTGCGTGTGGTCTTATCTGACACTTTCCAACACCTCACACCTACCTATTGAATGGTACTTACATCAAATTTTCTACTTCTTCATCATCCACTAAGTAGACCATTTTTCCTTTTTTTTCTCAAGGAAAGTGCGTTTGAAGTAGTGTGGCATCATGGCCTTTGTTTCTTCATCAAAATGAACTCCTAAGTCCCCTTCATCAAATACCTCTTGAATGAGTTCTTCCGCCTCGGCACTATCCCCCATAGTTAAACACTTTATAACATTTAATGCATCTTATACCAGAGGCTTAGTAGAGAATAAGTCAAATGTTTAGATCATTCCTGTAATTAAATCCTACCAGTTTCCAGTCTCTCTATGGAGTTCTACATAGACATACCAAGCATGCACACAACCTTGTAACATGGAATAAAACTTGTGCACCTAGAACGAAGGTGTAAAAGCTTCATGTCCTTCTGTCCAAAGTCTCTGAAATTTCTAAATGTGGTGCTGAATAGGATGATTACCATGATAAGTACAAATTTTAGTAGGTGCATTTCTCCTCAAGAACCTAGTAGCAAGAGAAATCCTAATTTCATTCCATCCTACAAGATTACCCTTATGGACCACCAACTAGTGCACTGTTATCCCATGTAGGGTATATGCTAGCATATTCCTTCTTTCCAAATGGTCTACACTTTGCTCCTCCATGGCACGAGCATTGATTACCATAGGGTCCTTCTCTGGTGTAACAAGGCCTCACCAAGTTGTTACCTATTCTCTTGATATAACATAGTCTCTAATCCCTAGCGAATAGAATCTTTACTTAGCACCCCACCAACTCATAAGTGTTATGAGCCTAGTTATCACAAGCAACACTTGTAGTATCAATGATGTACTGTGCATCCTCCCACTAAATGATTCCTTCTTTAGATGGCTCAAGCACCTCTGGATCCCAAACAACGTGTACATAAATCCAATTCAGGTCATCTTCACTCAAGGGCTCAACATAGGGCACAAATTTTCCATATGTTAATGGGATAATAACCCTTTCCTAATTGTTTTCAAAGATGATATAACCCTTGTTGAACCAAAGATCAACATTATTTTCATAGCACCAGGATGCCCAATAGAGCTGGGAAGCTATCTGACTCTCAGCAGTGTTAAAACTCAAAATCTCTAGTGAACTTGGCTCCTTGTATGGTAATGGATGCATCTTTAAAACTATGATGGGAGTGGCCTTAGTTCGATTAGCCAAAAAATACATTAGAGGATGGTTGCAATGGGGGTCTCCCCATTTGTACCCATGCATCTAAAGTAATAACATTGACTTCACGTGCCTGTATCAATCAATATATTACTCAATAGCCACCCATCCACAACAACATTCAGAGTGATTTCCTTGTCATAATCTAGGCTATGAGGGGGAAGATTTTATGCAGGATCTGTTAGTCCAGTCTCAATATTTTGCATAGAGTGTTTCCCTTTAACCAATTCCCTAATAGTGGAATGATATTCTCCTGGTACAACATTTTGCACACTTCTCTCAAGTCATCCATATCAGTTTGGATCCGTCTCTAATGCTTTATTTTTCTCCATGAAAGGAAGTGATTGCTAAGATCTTTAAATATTTTATTTCACCTTACAGATTCCTGAGTACTTCCATGGTTTCTAAATAAACCTCCTTTTGATGGGTAGGATCTGGGTACCGTGCATGTAGAACCTCCTCATTTTTATGGTAGGCTTTCTATTGCAATGCTTATTTTCACATGCCGCTACTTCAGTTGGGTCGTGATCTTTTCCTGCAATGCCTCGGATTCTACTTCCAACTTGGGCATCCATTGATTTTCCATAGTGTGTTGTATCCTAACCATCCCTATGCCTTTCAAAAAATTTTTCTTGTTTATGTTACTTGCTAAGATGCTCATAAAAGTCTGGGAATTCCTCATAACTATGATTCTTTCCACAGAAAGAACATGTAATATTATGAGGACATTCAAACTGTAGTGGTTAGGAGATCCACATTATAACATGTTCCATGCAAGGTCAACTCATTTCTTCCACCACCATGGCCTCATCCTTGCAAATCCACCATGTATCCTCACCTTGCACACATGACCACCTTCAAAATACCCTTCATTCAATCATAGCACACCTGATTGTGATCCCATATCCTGATGCTCATTCTTAAGCCTTTAGAGTTATTGAAACTCATAATTATCATACACCAATATCTATACACATCATGGATCTGACCAATCAGGCAAGTCTTTATGTCATGAGTCGTGGACCTACAAATTTTATAGTAGACATGAAACATTCTTCCTTATTACGCACGTTGTAGTAATGGGAAACAGCTAGCATCATGGTTTAAATGGCATATCTCATAATCCTCACAAGCAATGAATGTACTAATCTATGGGGAAAACTATCCTTTGTGTGACCTTCCACTTCACAATCTCATTTGCACCAAATCCCTGTGTGTCTCATGTGCTGAATTTTCAATAGTTTCTCTAACTACTTTGCCATAGCTACAATCTGTGCTTCTAAAAATTGGCTCACCCTAGTGTCTATACTTGCAACTACCTTTTGCATTTAAATATGCTTCAAGTATTTCATGTGGATCAGTGTATGTCTTATGTGATAAATGCCCTCCTAAAAGGTATATCAAGCCTCCAAGTAAACCATTACCACATGTTGGCTTAACATGAATATCATAAGAAAGCTTAGATAACTCATGTTTTGAAATGAGCATCATACTCTCTGAAACTCTCAGTAGTGCCTTTCTTAATATCCTTGAGTGCACTTATACTCTTCTACTCAAACTCAAGGATGTGAAATCCCTCTTTAAGGAAAGCATCTTTTAAAGCTGTATAGTCTACGCAAGTCTGATCAAGGGTCAAACTTTATGTACCAAATGTGTGTACGCCCTTGATAACATAGTATAGAATGAATTGCCCTATGCTCAGAAGCCATGATTCCTTTTGCATGCCACAATATTTCACACATGTGTACATGTTCAGTAACATCTTCTATGCCCCTATACTCTAAAGATGAAGAGACATCTCCATGTAAATATTCTAGGGTTGGTGTGGACCTTTCCCACAAATCTAAAACCTCATGTGTTTACTCTGCCTCTAGAACCACCAGATCCACCGGAGCTAGAACCTCCTATGCCTCCTGATCCCAAACCTGTAGCTGGAAGGTCTAGACCACAAAGATGTACTATTCCTTGTGTCCCAACAGTAGTATTGAACTATACCCTGACAATCTGCAAAGTGTTACTACTCCCAGAAGAGAGTCCAAAAATTGGCACACCTGAATTCTGTGTCAGATGATACACCTAAAAAGGTACTCCCATATAAAAATGAAATTCATTTACATTTTTACCATAATTGTGCTTCTTATATGACTCACTCCTACTCTCCCACTATCTGAATTAGCTTGCTGACTATTTGTTGTACTAGATACTGAAAACCAAGTGTAAGGGAAAGGTTATCTAGGTGGATTAGATGCGTGCCCATGGCCTAGGTCATCTCTAGGGTTAGCACACTTCTAAATGAGTATAAGGGGGGTTCCCTGTCATGCTTTCCCAAATGGTGGAGTTCCTGATGCTTAGGTTCCATTCCTTCTGCATGAACTTTAAATCCTTCCTAAACTATCTTCTCCACAATGCCATTTACTCTGTAACCTCCATGGAATGCTTCTCTACCTCCTCTCACTTGCACCTCATTATAATTAAGATGCCTTTCCTCTCTACCTCTCTGCCGCTAGGTATGCCTTCTTTCACCAAGTCTGATCCTCCCCCTACACGTGGTAGAGTTTAGTTAGCCATTAGTTTACTCTCCAAGTTTAGGGTTACCATCAAATTTTTTTTCGCTAGTGGAATTCCTTACAGGTAAGTTCCCCTTGGATATCATAAAAATTGGAATTCAACTTTCTTTGGGCATGAATAAGTGTAAATTAAGTACTCCAAGATATAATTGTCCAAAACACCATGGAACCATTTATACACAATGCGAGTCCAAATCATATCAACATTATATAGGGTCTGAAATTATTTATGCATCTAGATAAGTGTGTGATAACTCCAATTCCACTTAGACACATAAGAAACAAGCCACTTGTATAATTCTATTGGAAAAATAGTGAAGAAGATTTCATATAAATATTCATATAGATTCTGCTCCACCCATGTGTGTGCGTCAAACTAAAATCCTGTGTTGAACCTCTATGCGTATTATTCTCCTAGGTTGTGTATCTACTCCTCAACACTTGCTATGGTCAACCGGTATGTCTTCATCAAGAACCACCCTGAAAAAAACTAAAAAAAGAGATCCTAACAATAGAACCAATGATGCAGCCTAGAATTCACGAGTAAAATCCCAGGTGCACTAACACATCATTCAGCCTAGACTAAGTGCTCACCCAAAACATGTAAAGGTACCATTCCCCTCTTTAGGGTTTCTATTGTAAGATGTTAGCATGATGAAGACTTAATGCATTCAGATCCATAACTAATATATCATTCTACAGTGCATGTTCAGATCTAGATCTAGAGAATAACAAACTTAAATGATAACCATGATGAAATCAAACATGCAATAACCAATTATACTCAGGATTTGATACTTTGATTTAGTCAATACATTCCATTGAATTAAACATGATAAATACACAAAATCTTATTTTAATAGATAATACCATAGTTTATGTGTGTAACAGATTTGGTAACATAACCTCACAATAACTCAGTTCTCATATATCACTTCTCTACTACGTAGTTCATTATATATTTATAAGGGTGGTTACTTGCCCTTCACCACTTATCTAATCCCAAAATAGGTCGTATGCTAAAATTAGCCATGGGCATTTACAATAATAGGCTTACATGCAAGAATGCTAACAATAGACCTCTCAAAGTCTAACTATCAGTCACAATTCTATCTTTAGCCCGTATCCATGAAAAATGATCCATAGTAATTCTTCCAAAAATAGGTGATGTCTGTCACGTGAGTATTTTCCCATTTGTATGTTCCACACGCCATCTTCTAAAAATAGATCATACTCGTGAAAATAGCTAAGTCCCAAATTTGTCTATGTCCTCAGTGTGTGATTCCTTCCCGATCTTCCTGTGCCTTTGAATGCACTATGATCTTCCATGAGAATCTTATGTATGCCTTCTACTAAGTGTTATACATTTTTTTCTCAACATACCCCCATTCCCAATTCTATGCAAAAACTTTTACAACCTTCTGGTGTGAAAAAACCCTTACTGACTGAAGATCCTTACACGTGCACTTGCAGCACCAAAAGCACTTCTTTTGTCTTTATCCTAATTTTTAACATCACTTACCTCATCTTGTTCCTATGCTTCTCACCCTTGTATGTGGTTTTTGTAAAGCCTTCCTAAAACTAAATTCCTCGTGTTCACCTTTTCCACGTGCATTCTTCCAAACTACGTGCTTTTAGTCCTTCAACCCAAGCCATCAAAACACATCTTCCACTACTAGCTTCCAATACTTGTCACATCACTTCACCACACACATAAAAAATGTGTGGTCCTCTACGCATAGAATTTTTTTGAAATTGTAATTGGATACCGGTATATAAAGGATCAAAGAGCCAAACACTTTCACAAGGCAATAATATTCTTCACACTATATTATTTCTGCTAATACAATGGCTAATATATAACCACAAAGGTAGGCACAATAACATCCTATTAAATTGGAACGAATACCCTGGAATAGTTATGAGTGACATTAATATATATTATATTGTTATAACTATATAACAATATAATATTCAACAACTAATTACTAACATTCAATATAATAATAATTACCAGTGTAATTATTATTCACACATACAAATGTACAACACTAACATATTGATTTCCTAACATTCCCCCCTTAGTGCAAACATGGGGAAAACCTGTCTTATACTTGCACCTTCTCATGATCTGGTGATTTTCACAAGATGATCACAAACCTCAGGGATGGTTTTAAAAATGGTTGACCAAAAACTGAGAATGGTGGTTCTGCAATTGGTTTATGACAAACCACAAAGGGATGGTTTTGTGAATGGATTACCAACAACCAAGAATGGTGGTTTTGTTATTGGTTTAACACAAACCACAAATGAAGGTTTTCAAGTGGTTTACCTAAAACACATCATGATATGTCAAGTACTATTCTTAACCCTCATCACATCTCACTGCAAGGAATTACATAGGAAATTTTGCTGAAATCTGCTACTCATACATACATAGAAAAATATAACATAATGGAAATGGAACATTGGATCATGTTCCCCCCCTCAATGTGAAATTTCCACTTAATGAAAATAGGAACACTACAATCTGAAGCAAAAAAACAACTGAAAGCACATACCCACACTACATAAATGTCACCATAGTTGAAGTGGCCCCATCGTTGGTGAGGTCCCTGAATAACCTCCAACCTCCTATGCCTCTGTTGTCTAGTGTCATGCTGCTAGCTCAAAAAATTTGGCTTTGAGGTTCAATAATTACATACCTTACCCGAATGTCGGATTCCACTGAAAATGCGTTTGTAAGGCATTTAAAAAAAAAATCAGACTTTTGGCAACGACACTTTTTTACAATGGCATTGATCGACAATACACTTTATTTTCACATTGACACTATGACTGATTTGACTTGACCTTTTGACACTATTGTACTTAACTTGAGATTGTACTAATAAATCTAATAGACAATACGATAATGTTTTTGATGCTTGATAAATATTTTACAAATGACTTATAATCAGAACGAACAATTTTTATTTTATTTTTATTTTTTTTAAATGGACAACAAGACTCTAGATGACTATGTTATTGACAAAACCAAGTGGGTTATACTAAAAATATTGACTTTTGATATGTATTACTTTTAACACTATGACTCGACTCAAAACTAAAAGACTTAAAATAAACAACAAACAAAAAAATACCTTTAGAATTAAAATTCATAAGACTACTAAACCGATATGACACACTAAAACTTCTCTTTCAAATTATATGACTATAAAACAACTTTCACACCTTTTTAATATTTTTCCACAAGCTTATGTTGAGGGAATCAACATCTATTTATCATTAATGAGAACTGACATTCAAAGGTCGATGTATAATGTCATGTTCAATACATGCTCTGGTTGGCCATGATGAAAGTTTTGAAGCCATAACCGTACTCACATTGAATACATTAGCCAATCATAACTTTATACCTACTGCTACAACTCATATTAACAAACCATGACACTCAATGAAGTCAAGGACATGCAAGAATCGGGCTAGTAGGTTTCTAAGGAAAAATATGTACATAATTGACCATGTTTAGGGTAGTCGACACAATGCACAAAGATGACCAGATGAAATCCAATTAGGTATTGATGCTTCACAAGATTTGATTTGCAGAAGACGTATATCCACCGATGTTTGAACACATATATATTTAAATCATTTACCCCAATAATTCGTAGCCGAACCCAATAAAAATGTGAGTGAAATGTGTCTAACTGTCAAGAAAGTGTCCCATTATTTATAGTGACACATCCTTAGGTAGATTTTGAGTGCAATAATTTTCTGATCCACTCATTCTAATGTATGGATTCATGAATATTTATTTGCATTAAATGACCAGTCGCGTGCCAAAAATAGAGAAATGGTCTGCACTCTAAAATTGTTCAAGCCGTATGTTGTAGATCATAGTAGTTCATTAGATCCACATTGCGGGAATTTGAAGAGGACAGGCTTATCAGATATTATACACGCAAATACGAATTTATCTGGTCTCAACTCAGATTAGAGAAAAACCAAAACTATTACACAAATTCTACTTTGTGAATGGATCCATAGGTTCACAACTCCATAATGATATTGAAATGGATCATATGTTGATCAAACACACAACATTTTTGAATTGGAAGGTACACATAAAGATATGAAAAGTCAAATAAACCATGATCTTGACACCCAAATGAACTTTATCTTGCATAATAGAGAATACCTTAATCTGCTCCTTAAATTCATTTAAAGAGAATATTAAAAACTACCAAAATAATCTCATATGAACTAATCACACTCTGATACCAAATATAAAGGATAAGAGAGCCGAACACATTCAAAAGAAAATAATATTCTTCACACTATATTATTTCTACTAATACAATGGCTAATATATAGCCACAAATGTAGGCACAACAACGTCCTATAAAATAGGAACAAATACCCTAGAATAGTTACGAGTGACAACAATATATATTACATTGTTATAATATAATATTTAACAACTAATTACTAACATTCACTATAATAATAATTACCAATGTAATTATTATTCACACATATACAAATGTACAACACTAACATATTGATTTCCTAACACTGTACACAACAAAAAAAGAAAGGGAACAAGCAATGAGAAACAAAAACACAAAGAAAGGAAATGCATTAAGGGAAATCATATGATAAATGGCAATTATTAATTATTTATAAACACAAGGATGACTTATTTATAGTACGGATTCAGCCTACTCCCATTGAAATGGCCTAGTAATTGTGTTCCATCCAATACTTGTAACTGGAAAACACCTGAATCAAGTATATAGTATATAATGCATGGACCCATCCAATGGACTTTGAATTTCCTACGATGGCTCAAAAACTTAGAATAATACAATAGAACCATTTGGCCAGCCTAAAACTTTTTGTTTTTGATGTGTCTATCATGCCATGCCTTTTTCCTAGTTTTTTCTATCTTCTGACTCCAGTGAGCAATGTCTCACCTCTCATCTAACTGCATTAACTTATCAATCCTCTCCTTAAGAGATTTTTCCTAAGATAATCCTCTTGCACATGCTATACACAATGATGGTAACACAAATTCAATGGGTAACATCACTTCCATGCCAAACACCAATTGAAAAGGTGTGGCCTTGTTTAGTCTTTTATAAGTAGTCTGGTATTACCATAACAGAACATAAAATTTATCATCCAAATATCTTCTTCCTAAATCAATATTTTTGGTCAATGTGTGACTCAATATCTTGTTAAATGTCTCAGTAGTTCCATTATCTTGTGGGTGATAGGGGTAGTCTTGTGGTGGGTTACCATGAATTCTGCTAGGAAGATTCTAACTATCTCATTCAAGAAATGAGCACCCATATCAATTTTTAAACTCAACGGACATCCATAACTGTTGATTATATTTTCCCACAAGAACCTAGTTGTTGTTGTTTCTGTGCAATCCCTTATAGGCACTACGTCTGTCCACCTTGTTAAGTAATTTACAAAAGTAATGATATAACATGAACCATTCCTTCATGTGGCAGGTGAAATTGGTCCTACAAAATCAATCTCCCACTTCTCAAATGGTTATGCGCTAGCTATCAATCTCAAGGGAATCTCCTCTCTTTTTCCTAGTTTGCTAAGGCATTGGCAATGGTCATAGGCCTTGCAAAAATCAATACAATCCTTGTAGATGATTTCCCACTAAAGCCCTCTCAGAAGGATCTTGTGCACAGTTGTATTCCTTGTTTAGTGTCTTCCTGCAATTCCACCATGTGCTTCCTCCATGATTGTAACACATTCATTCTCTAACATGTAATAGCGTAAAACCTCATTATTGCCTAGCTTGTATAAGTATCCACCAATTAACATGTAGGGTACGACACATATGGTTAACTACTTCCTTTCCAAGGTCTTCATTCCCTTCAGTGTCATTACCATTTTTAGAAACACAACAATATATTCCAAGTTAGAGGGCATGCACCACAATCTAAATAGTTACACATTTGACATTGTATCCTTAATGCTCTGTGCATCCTCCCAAGAGTCAATCCTTGATAAATGGCTAGGTCCCAAATTACTCTTTCCTAGTTTCACAACAACCATAAACTCAAACTCTTAAAGAAACATGACCCACCAGTATATGCACCCCTATAAAATTGGATTTTTTAACAAATACTTCAATGCCATGTGGTCAGTGTAGAATATAAAGGGTGTTTCCAATAGATATTGCCTGAATTTTTTTAGTGCATAGATTATGGAAAATGCTTCACGCTCAGTAGTAGTATAGTTATTCTCTGTTGGTGTCAAATTTCTACTAACAAAAAAAAAGGGGTGGTCAACAATTCCTTCTCTAGGTTTTGCTAAGATTACCCCAATCGTCATTCCTGAAAAATCAATATGTACATGGAAGGTCTTATCCCAAGAAAGAAAGCGTAATATGGGCACAATGATAAGCTTATTCTTCAATGTATCAAATGTCATTTGTTGCGCCTCTCCCCAGTGAAATGGAATTTTGTGTTTTAGTAAATTTTCTAATGGCATGGAGATCTTAGCATACCCCTTAATAAATTTCTAATAATACCTCGTATGCCCAAGGAATCTGCACACTAGGATCCCCCAATCCTATAATAATGAAAACTTTGGGAGGATCCACTAGCAAACATTCCTTACATATGATATGCCCCAAAAGGGTTCCATATGGAGTAGTAAAAAAATATTTCTTAATGTTGAGGGATATGCGCAACTGCTGGCATCTCTCGAACATCAACCACAAATTTTCACAATGATCCCTCACTAATTCATATACCGTCCAATCATCAAGGTAGACCTGGAGGAACTTATAGATAAAATCTTGAAATGCCTATACCACAATGTGCAAAAACACAACAGGCATGTTCTTTAGTCCAAAAGGCATGATTGTGTAGGTAAAGCTTCCCCATTTAGTGGTAACAGTTGTATTTTCTTAGTCCTCCTTCATAATTCTAACCTGATGATATCCTAAGAATCCATCTATGAAAGAATAGTTCTTATGCCTGAATACTCCTTCTAGGATCTCCTCATTGAAGGGGGTTGGAAAAGGGTCCACAACACATACCAAATTAAAATTCCTATAATTAACACATATCCTTATCCTCCCATCCTTCTTAATGCTGATGACCATTGAAATTATCCATTATGATTCCTTAATAGCCTCAATGATGCCTAATGTGATCATATTGTCAATCTCCTTCTTGAATTTAACACAAAGATTCAGATTCATTTTATAAGGTCTCTTCTGTATTATGTGCACTCCTTTTAACTTGATTTTCATTTCTCCCAAGGAGTGGTGAAATCCTTGAAGCTCATGGTATCCATGTGGAAATAAGTCTTGAAACTTGTGCAATAGATCAATGATCTTTGAAACCTCCTTTTTTGACCAATAGTCCCCAATAGTAGCCTCCTTAGGTTCTGTTTCTGAGCCAATGTTAACATTCTTTATTTTGAGAGGTTCATGGTAGGTGTGCACTTGATCATCAACAAAATTCATAACTTCACATGTACCTACAATATGGTTAACATCCAAGTTTTCCACTTCTTCACCATCGATCATGTAGACCAATTTTCCTTTTTCTTTCTCCATGCATGCACACTCAAGCTGTATATCCTCTTATTCTTCCTCATCAAAGTGCACTTCTAATCTAGGTTCACCCAATAATTATAGTATTCTATCCTCTTCCATAACACTATATCCCATTGTTAGGTGCTTGACAGCCTACAACACCTCATCCACCAATGGCTTAGTGCTTCGATATTTGAAATCTTGAATAAGGTTAGTCATCAACTCCTTTCATTTTCTTGTCTGATAGTGCATCTATGAGTGAATGTACCATGCATGCACACAGCCTTGTAAGGTGGAGTACAACTTATGCACCCATAAAGAAGGTGGCAAGGATTCCACACCCTCCATCTAGGCCTTCTCACATGCTTGGATGTGAAATGAGGAAGGTTCCTTCCTATGATAATCTTGTATGATAGTAGTGCATTGCTATGGAAAACCTGATAGAGAACATGATTTTCACTTCACACCACTCTAGAAGGCTATCGCTATGGGTCACCCACCAATGTGCTAAGGTCCCAAGCAAGGTATAACTGAGAATCCTTCTCCTTTCAATCTCACTTCTTCAAAGGGTCTCCATATTTCATAGGAAAACATCAGGGTTAGATCCTCCAAAATAAATTGGAAATTTTTTTCCTCCGACATGCTTGATTGAGCACGCATTTGCTACTCTCATCACAGAGCCTTTGAACTTCCTTGTGACCAATTAATATGTCCCATGCACCCAATTGTCATATGCCACACTGGTTGAATCACTTATAGATTGAGCATCTTCCCACTAAATAACACCCTCCTTTATTGGTTATAAAAATTCAGGATCCTGGATAGTGCACATGTAAATTTTGTCAAGGTCTTCCTCTTATAAAAGCTCAATATAGGGCGTTGACTTCCCATCTATCAAAGGAATGATAAAATATTCTCAAAACTTATATACCCCTTATTAAAATTCAAGTCAACATTGTTCTTATAGCACTAGGGGTACCCAAGTAACACTGGAAAGTTTTTCACCTCAACAAGTGCTAAGACTTCAAAGTCCCCAGTGAATTTATCCACTTTGATAGTGATAGAAACATCCTTTAAAACACCATTGGGAATTTCCTTTGTCTTACTAGCCGTATACAATACATTTGAAGATGGATGTAATGGGGGCATTTCCAATCGATTCCAGGAATCCAAGGTGAGAACATTGACTTCCATTCCTATGTCAATCAGAATGTTACATAGGATCCATCCATCAACAAATGCATTCAAGGTAATCTCCTTATCGTAATCGAGGCCATGGGGAGGAAAGTTAGCATGTAAAACCTACCTTTCGCACTCTACTCCAGCACTTAGTATCTTATTCCTTAACCATTCTCCTAATAGAGGAATGATATTCTCTTGGGGAAACATCTTACAAACCTCTATGACATCATCTATATCTGACTGAGGGACCTCAATGCTTTTCTCCTATCCTAACTTCCTGGATTGCTCCTTCAGGCATTAAATTTACCCTTAAAGACTCTTGATTATGTTAATGGTCTCTTGATAGACTTCCTTCTTATGGGTAGGGTCTGAATATTTCCTATACACTAGGTCTTATCTTGTAATAAGTGGTTTCTACTTTGGTATCTCCTTGGCATGCATAGCCTCAGCTCATGTTGTCACCAATACAGGTTGTAACTATGACTCACACACTACCCCTGACATCCAATGCGAGTCTTCTTTCTTAACGCTTACCATACTAATACCTTTGTCTATCTAGCAATGTTGGATCAAGTGTTCAAATAACTCTGAGCACTCCTCATACTTTTGCTTCTTTCCACACGAAGAGCATTGTAGTAGATCAGGACATTCATGCTTATAGTGCTCTGTAGACCCACAATTGTAACAAGTTCCATGGCCTCTAAACATGAAACTTCCAGCTCCTCTTCCATCCTCAAGTGGCAACCATTTCTTGGAACCCCTTTACAACCCTCCAATATTAATGGCATCATGTATGTGGTCAATCAATGTACAATCCTTGGTGTCATGAGTAGTAGAAGTATAAATCTTGCAATAGCAAGAGACATTCTTATGGATCATGCACTACAGTAGTAGACACCTACTTGCATCATGATCTTCATGAAAATCTCATAGTCTACCGTCATGGCACATATAGATATTTGAGGATAACTTTCCTTTGTATGCCCCTCTACCTCACAATCCATGCACCATAGGCCATTGTGAGTCTCATGTGCTGAGTTAGAATATAACTTCTATAACTACTTTCCATTATAGCAATCTGAGCTTCAAGAAAAGGGATAACATTGGTATCCATGCTTCCTACACCCTTAGCATGTAGGGAAACCTCTAAGGCCTCGTGTAGGTATATGAAAGTTTTATGTGACAAAACTCTCCTAAAAGGAATTATTAATCCTCCAACGAACCACTGAGCATGTTGATAATGATAAATATCATAATATAGTTTTGATAAGAGAGTCTTAAAATGCACATCATATTCCCGCACACTCTCTGCCATACCTTGTTGAATCTCCTTCAGCATGCTAATGCTCTTCTATTCAAACTCAGGAATATGAAATTCAGCTAAGAAGGCATTACATAGCACGGTGTAGTCTACCACTATCTGGTGGGGGTCATACTTTTGGTACAACTGTGTGCACATCCTTACAAATTTGTTGTAAAATGACTTTCTTTTCATTATGGGGTAGTGATCCCCTTTGCATGCTATAACAACTCACCTTTACGTACATGCTCTACAACATCCTCAACACCCTTGTAATCTAGTAGATGCAAAGAAATTTCAAAAAATACTTGCTAAGGTGGTTGAGGTCCTTGTTCACCTGATACAGAACCTTGATTCTCTTTGGTGTTTCCTATACCACTAGATCCACTAGATCCACCAATTTCTATCCCTTCTAACCCACTAGACCCTCTAGATCCACTAGGTCCACCAGGTATGCTAGTTACTATTCCACTTGATCCACCAGATCCTCCTCTCGTGGCTGAAAAAGGTCCTGAAGTGGCCGTGCCTTGTGTCCCTACTGTCACACTAAACTACATGCCAACAGTCTATGATATTTCATAACTACCAGATGTGTGTCCTGTGCTGCTTCTAGATGTGATACTCAAGCTTTTTGTACCCAAAATTTTCCCAAATTCCTCTCCAGATAATATAATTCCAAACACAATAAATGATTGTGCAGCCATAGATGTGCCAAATGAAAACTTACACCTAGTTGGTGCTGATCGGTCACTTCCACCAATACCAACTAGGTTAGCAATACTTATCTCTTGGTTTGGAAAACTAAGCATCAGGGATTAGTTACTAGGTAGATTCAGATGTGCACCAACAACTATCCTTTCTCCAAGTGACAAGATATCATTAGAAGATGAAGGGGTATCTCTTCTGTGCTTTCCAAGATGGAGAAGCACAAAATGCTCAGGCTCCACATCCTCTGCATGAACCTCAATTCCTTCCCACAATGTCTACCTCCATAAATCCATTTCTCATGCAACTTCACGTTATCTATCTAACTCCCTCTCATGAGCTTCATTATGCTTGAGTCATATTTCTTCCCTCTCCTTTTCAGCCGCAAGGTCCTCCATCTTCCTCCACCCTAGCTTCCTCACCCAATGCTCAGAATAATCTTAACCAACCATAGGAAATACTTCAAAAATTAGTGTAATGATTAGGATCTTTATAGCTAAAGGGATAACATGCAAGAATGATCCTCTTGGCTCCCTTAAACATTCAAACTCAATAATCTCCTGACAAAAATACATAGAAATTGTGTAGTCCAAGGTGGAAATATTCAACACCCTACTTCTCCAATGATCAACAACACATGTCCAAGTTAGATAAGCATCATGCAACCTATGATACTCATCTTGGGTCCATACATAAGGTTTATAGTACTAGCTTGATTTAGATGCATACGTTGAAATCCATTCATACAATTACACTAGAAAATAATAAAAGAAGGTCTCATACAACTCATACTACAAATTATCTTCTACCCATTTACATGCATCAAACTTAGGTTCAGTACTGAGTATATGAGAAAAATCATCCTCTGGGATTTTGAGCCATGCTTCAATAATGTACAAGGTCAAGTGCTCTATCATCACGCACCATTCTCACAAGACCTTTGAAAAGAGGTCCCGACAATGAAACCAAGATGTAGTCATCTATTTACCCTTAATACCTTTACTAACCCCAAGCACGCCAGCCTCTAACCCATCGGGCACTAGGTTCTCACTCGAGGCACACATGAGTGCTAAGTCCTCCCTTTATGTGACATTTGTGAGAAAGTTCCACCAAAATGGAGGATGATATGCAGAAGGAAAAATACATTCATTTACTTGAAAAGGTAAAAGATGCAACTAATAGATCTACCCATTCATGCATTATAGAAGCTAAAGAACATTCTAAGAAACATAATAAATTGGATCTGAGCCATGATAAGTCATATAACACGAGGGTTTACACGCTTAAAAAATATACTGAATGAACCCATATATATATATAATGATTTAACATAGTTCTGGTAGCCACATTATAGTCAAAAGGGTCATCTCAGACCATACATATTAAATGAGAGAGACTCAACTCTTTTTAGTATCTTTGATATGAGACCCTAACTATAATTTTCCCATTTTAACCCTTGTTACAGATCCTAGTGCCATATAGAGGCTTATATGATCCCTCACAACCCTTAGTGCTAAGTTTTATAAACCCTAGCATTACTGTAGCACTTTATTACTCTATTTATTATCCTATATGCATTCTGTCTTTGTTTATCTCTTCGTCTTCCTTTCATCCCTCTGTCTCTAGCCCGAACATATCTTTTTATAGGATCAAAACCCACCGCCATGACTTCTCTCCTGAATAGATCATGTGCCAAGTGCCAATGTGGTCCTCCATTTGTGAATTTTTATCCCTTTGTAAACCCTCCACTCTCTGCAATGATGCCTTCTAGGAATATTCCCTTCGTGGAATATCCTTTTCTTGACCTCCAAGGTTACAGGATGGTACCTTATCCAATCATCACACCTAGTCAGGTCTTCATGTTTTTCCTCAAGTGCCTCTAGAATTACAAATATGGATAACTCCCTTACACTCATGTTCCATTTCCAATGCATGCCCTGGATTCATTTTAACCCTTATTAAAACACTTTGTTCTGCATGCTTTCCCCTGAGTGTCCTTCTTCTCACTGGTCTTGTGTGCACACACCATTTGGTACTTAGCTAATATTTGAGGGCCCAAAATAAGGTGAATGGATTTTTGAATTTCGATGAAATTACATGATAGTTAAGGGGTGAAATTGCAAATTTAGGGTCACTATCAGATGTTTTTGCATCCTAATTAAAGTTTTAATAGATTTTTTGTATTCACTGAGTTGCAGCTCAGTCAATCAAGAAGTTTTAGCCTTCTGGAAAGTTGTATCTTGAATATGGTCAAGTTGTTTCTTGACTTGATGTGTTAGCTTCATCAGTTGAGTTATAGCTCAACACCTTTGTAACCATTTTCTCTATAGTCCTTTGGTCCAGTGGGTTTCTTTTCCCAGTTTGGGTTTCCCACTTAAAAATTCCCATATCTATCTCTTTTGTGTGATTTCCATTTCATTTTATTTCTTTTATTAAGTAAGAAAAGAGATTGGTTTATGATAAATTTTTAATTGAACACTAATTCACCCTCCTCTTAATGTTCTACTTTCTAATAGATTTCATGATTTTCTTCACCTCTTTATTTTTTCTCACTTCTATATATGTAAAAGGAGAGCTCATTATTTGGTTATTGGACATTTTTTAAATGCTGCTCTCTTCTTCTTAGCTACTGTGTGGATTTTAGAGTTCCAAGCCTCATTTTTGGGCATTGTAATGATGAATCTTTCCTTCCTTTCTCAATGTAATTATCTGTACAAATTATAGATTAATAAAATTTAAGTTTTGTGGTTATTTCACTACCCTATATTTGTTTATTGCATTCTCTTTCCTCTTTATCACATTTTTAGGTATGCTTGTGCATATTTCATTCTCATTGTAAACTTTAATGATGTTGTGCTTATGAAAATGGTGCATTGAGTTTTTTTTTGGTCTGTGGTGTTTTTTCCACCCTCTCCATCTCTATTCTCTCCCATTTACATCCATTTGGGAGTTACCCAAAATCCTTTTATGGTTCTATCACCACCTTTTAGCGTAGGATTTCCCTTTATGCATCTTTATAACCATATCTCTCTCTCCCTGGTCCCTTGAAACTTTAGTTTAGAATTAGTTAGCTACATTTTCCCTTCTAGGATTAGTTTTAGCACTAGATTTAGGTAGAGGAAGCTGATATTCTCTGGAGGTCCATCTCAAGTAGTAACTCTCACATCTTGAGAGATGGTCCCATGTTAGCAAAAAGTAGAGGTCTACATAGTCAAATCTTAGGGTGCTACTTTTTTGTGATAACAATAGATAAAATATTTTTAACAAGATTATTATATGACACTAGATGTGCTTCTTTAGTATGATATGTGTCATTAAATTGATTGATAATGAGTTATGAATCACCATGTATGTAGATATTGTGAATAAGGAGCTTGCGAGAGGTAGTGAGGATGAGAATGAGGGATTCATACCCAACGATGTTATTGGTACATGAGAACCCTAAACGATACACAAATGGGATATTATCACCATGTGGGGTAATTAACACAATCATCCCCAACGCTAGAGTGGTAATAAGACCCATCAAAATACATGGTCCAATTATCAGTTTCAATTTTTTGTGTAGTAATTTCATCTTGGAAAGTATCACAGACGGGTGATGTATCTGAAAGAGGAGCATTAACTAACTGATCAATGATGATTTCTCCCTTGATTGATTTCTATGGGATAAATTTGAAATAAAAATGCTAAGTAATATGAACCATTGTGCAAGCCATCCTAAAATATGTGTGCAAGATAATATATACCATAGAGGATTGACTTTGGTAATGATGTGTTCCTCGTTATTAAGAAGGAAGTGTGAAAAATTATCTGCAATGAAAACTAATACGAGTTATAACTTTTTGATATAGCTGTAATTGCATTCATAGGAGATAAATGTATGAATAATGTAATATACGACACTCACACATTGAGAATCATCATGTTGAGAAAGGAGGCCCCCTAATGTATGGAATGTGGCTGAGATGTACAATAGAAAGGGGCGGTCAACTATGAGAGGCACCAAGATAGGAATATTTAACAAATATGATTTAATAGCCTTGAATGTGTGTTGATAATGATCATCCCAAATAAATTTTGTATCCTTTTTCATGAGACGTGTGAGTGCTTGAGTTTTATTAGCAAGCTATGCAATGAATCTTTGAATGGCCCAAAATTTTCCTTGTAATGAGCGTAATTGATGAAAATTTTGAGGAGGAGGCATATCAACAATGGACCAGATCATTTTGGGATCTATTTTGATGCCACATTGGGGGATAATGAAACTAAGGAGATTTCTAGTTATGACACCAAAAACACACTTCTTTGGATTTAGTCATACCTTGTATTATTGCAAACATTCAAAGAGTGTATGGAGATCCCAAGCACGGTTGGAATGATTTCATGATTTAAAAAGTATATCATTGACATAATATTCAAGGATTTTATGAATGTAATCATGAAAGATGTGTGTCATTTCCTATTGATAGGTGGCCTCAACATTTTAAAGGTTGAATGATATAAAATTGTAACAAAATGTACCCCATGGTGTTGTACATGAAGTCGTTTCTTAGTCTTTGGGGTTAATCTTAATTTGATTGTAGCCGGAAAAGCCATCCATGAAAGAGAGTATGTAATATCATGTAGTGGAATAAAAAATGGCATCAATGTGTGGTAATGGAAAACTATCCTTAGGAAAAGATTTATTGAGGTCACAAAAGTATGTGCAATAATGACATTTTTCGTCTAGTTACATAATGGGTACAATGTTAGAGACTTATTCAAGATCATCAACAATGCAAATAAAGATGGCATCCAATAGTCATTGTATTTATTCTTTTACTAGGAGGGAGGAGATCTTTGGATGCATTTTACAAATATTTTGTTGGAAAAGTTTAGCACTAGGGTTGAGGAAAATGTTGTGGATGAAAATATACTAGACATATCACTATAATCCCATGAAAATATGTCAGATAATTACTGGAGTATTTGTTTAATATCATGTTTCTCAAGAAGGGTAAGAGAATTAACTAATAAAAGCATCTGTGGGTTGGAATCAATACCAAGGTTATACTAGATAGTTTCCTCATTTAAAAGAGCCGACCAATCCTCTATGTATGGATCAGTAGGGATGCTGTCAAGAGAATTAATGTTTTCATTAGATATATCTTACTTGCCAAAGTAGGAAGTAGCATTGAGAATGGATGGGAGTCATCTCTTGTGATGGAAAAAAGGGAGATGATCATATGTCCCCATGTATTCTAAGAGAGAATCATCAATAGAGAAGTTTTCCAGATCAGTCTAATATGTAGAAACAAAACCACTAATGAGTTTTGGATGTAAGAGAGGAAGTATCTAAAATAACATAAGCCTCTAAAGAATATGGAAGTGTAAACAAGGAAATTCACAGATAGAAGAAGATAAATAAATGCATAACAGATATTACCTTCAGTGTAGAATTATTCCAAACCTCAAGATAAGACCATAGAATCTTGAAGCTTGTTTGATCTTGTTATATTTTGGATTGCAGATGCTTAGATATTACTTCTCCAAATGGATTCGTATATGCTATGAGAAAATTTCACAAGGATGTGAATGTCAAATCAGTAGAAGTTGGATGTAATTTGCTCAAAGATCTTGGCATAAATTTAAAAAGGAAATGGATTGCTCTTATGACTGAGGGTAGAGCCATGAAAGGTGGATGAAATAGTGACTAAGCTCTAGGTTAATGGTTGAATTACCCTAGTTAGCAAGTACACTTTTCAATTGGTAGTTGTAGATTTACAGGGGCAATGGAAATTTGGAATAACATAACTTACATCCAGAAAGTTAGCTTTACACACACTTTTAGAGCCCCTTCATTTCTAGGAATCTAGAAGTGAAGTTCTAAGTTGAGTTGACTAAGGAGAAGAATCAATTAAATAACTAATTTAATTAGTATTTAATTGTGAGGAGATAATTAACCATTTATTTAATTAAATGTTTAATTATATTAGCTAGGAGGGTGTAAGAATTTATTTAATTAATTCCAAAGGCATATTAGAATTAAAATAATTAATCTAAAGGGTAAGAATATGAATTATATTATAGAATTAATTTAATTAATTCTAAGAGGATGTATTTAAATGGTAGAATTAGTTTAATTAATTCCAAAGGGGTGTACTATGGAAATTTAGAATTAATTTAATTAATTCTAATTGGATAGAAGTGGGATAGAAATATGTATGTATTTTTAGGGTCTCTACATTTTCCCCTTTTCAAAGTGCTATTACGAAGTAATAGTGCTTTAAAGATAGTAGACGCATGAAGATCAACGAGCATAAAACAATGAAGCATTTGGATGCCCCAACAAGTATAATGGTAAGGGAATGCCCCCTCAAGTGGGTGGATGATGCAATAAGGAGGTGGAGGACCACTTGATAGGAAAGAGACAAGAACGTTGAGCAATGAGGATGGGAGGAATTGTGATTGTCACATGAGAGTCATTTGAAGAGTGTTAATATAAGAACAACATTTATTTTATTTTTTCACAATAGATTTGTCACCATGATTATTAAGGAATCAAGATGGTTAACCCATATGCGCGTAAAAAAATACACACAACTAAGAAAAGAGAAAAAGGAAAACAAGCCCAATATGAACAATAGGTGCAGGAATCAGGGCTATAAAGGAACCATGGTGTTATCACTACTTAAATTTGATCCAAGAAGTAAACATCAATACAACAACACAACATCGAAAAATAATATAATCAACTATGCCCCTAATGCATGCCACAATGATTATTAATTAGATGAACATGATCCCAAGGTGGGAATAAGATCAAAATGAAGAGTAGAGTAAAGGTACTCCTCATGACACTCTTGTTGGATCCATTGTGAAAATGATATGAGAGAAATTACCCTAGGAGAATTTATATTGCAAAGGAAAAATAATTTGGTGACTTTCCCCAAGAAGATTAAGTAATCCTACAAAGGGAAGAAATTTATAGTTATAAGATCGGAACGATCACTAGGGTAGTAGATAAAGGTAAGAATTTATCAATATTGTGTTGAAAGGTTGAAAGATTCACTTCAAGATTTTCCAATTGTAGGATGTCTATGATAAGTGAATGTTTGTTAAAAAAAAATTATGCTTTTTTTATTTGTTTTGAATTTTTGAAATATTTTATTTTTTGATTTTTGCGAGTTCTTGAAAAAATTGAAATAAAAATGCAAATAAATGTAAAAAAATTTGAATACATAGCAAAAAAGAAAACAAAACATGGATTATTTAATAATCCAAGAGGAAAATAAAATAGTGCAAGTAGTAAAAAGGACACAAAAAAGCATTGCAAACAAACCAAATATGAACAAGACTAATTGACACCAAAGTTATATGTGAACTAAGATGCTAAGATTTTTCCTGCAATTTATCTATTAGAAAATGTAAACAAAGTACAACAAAATAATAAACTAAAATAAGAAAAAACATTGTCATGATGTTGACAAACCATAATAGTACAATAAAACTTGTAATAATGACATCTAATGACACTTAAAATGTGTTCCACATTGAATAACTAAACAAATATGAATGCCCCCGAGTGATATCATAGAATGCGAGAGGATTGTATTAGGCCGAAGAGTAGAGTGATGCTTAGATACTCCAAACAACTCTTTTTGGTTCCCATTTACATTTGATTTGTGTTGGATTGTATTAATATTTAAGCGTGCCCTAAGAAAAGTTATATTGAAAAAGGGTAATTGATTGCCTTGAGTATAGATATACACCACATGAAAGAAAATTGATTAGAAAAAAATGATATGGAATGATCATGAGGAGCGTTGTTAAATGGAGAAATTGTTGAATTATGCTACCAGTTGTTAAAAGTTGGTCAAATTTTTTTTGAATGTTTTGATTTTGAAAATTTTATACTGTTTTTTGTTTGTGGAACAATTTTATATTGTTTTTTGTAGTTTGGAATAATTTTATATTGTTTTTTCTATTTTTTGAATATTTTTATATTTTTTTGAAACATATTTAATTTTTTTTATTGTTTGAAACATATTTAAATTTTTTTATATTTTTGAGAAACATATTTGAATTTTTTTGATATTTTGAAAACATAGTTGAATGTTTTTGATGTTTTGGAAACATATTTGAATGTTTTTAATTTTTAACTTGGTAAAAGGGGTTGTAAATCTTGACACATAGGAACAAACATTTATGAGGTACTTGCAAGAGTGATTGTTTGAGGCATTGTGGTCATGGAATAATGTGTTGTCACAAGTTTCTAATATTGTTTTAGTTGTGTTTCGACAACAAGGATAGAGATGGTAGGCATATGAGCTAGAAGTGGAAGAATAGAATCAAGCTCAATCGTGTTAGATGATGTAACCTCTTTTGTAGTGTCTATAGTTTTATCAAGGGTTGAAAGGGATTCTTGAATAAAGGTCAATCTCTTGTGTGATGTTGGAAGATTGTTTTCCATACCAGGTTCAATGTATGTTTGGACTAATGTAATAAAATATGGAGAAGAGAGAGATTGGTTTTGATTGAGAGATAAATAATTTTCATCATAATCTCTTTGATTTTGGAAAACCTTCAAATCTTCATGAGAAGTTTTGGTAGTTGATGTGTTGTTATTTGCAATGGCTTTGTTAGTCTCTACAAATATTTATCTTCTGTTAAGTAAGTATTTGATATATTTCTTGATTCTCACACGTTTATCTATGGGATTGTTAGAAGCACAAGGGAATGAGGGGGGGTGAATAAAACCTTTAATAAATTTATTTTCATTTACCAAAACATAAATTCAACCATCATATTGCTTATACAACATCCATGATCATGTGTGCTTATTAAGACATGAAAAATCAACCGCAAGAGCAAGAAAGTAAAGTACTCAACACAAGAACACCATATGTAAGTGGTAACCCCTCATGGGCAAGAAAACCCATTGAAAATATGCTTATATTAAAAAAATCAAAGTAATTTAGTGAAGCACCAAGTTCACAAGTAGCACCAACCCCTAGTTTAGTAGATCACCAATCCTACAAGGAGAACCAACCCATAATTTAGTGAAGCACCCACTCTAGAAAGTGGCTAAAACCCTCTAGTATTACCAAGCAAAAACTTATCCAACTGTAGATGTTTTATCTCTGATAATTATGTTGCATAAACTGATGGAGATCACTAATTCAACTCACAAACCCTAGGACTTTAATTTGGCTCTTTCTCATTTTTTCTCAACTTGTTTTTCCTCTAATATATATCACACATGCTCTAAAAAATTAATCAACATGTCATTAATATAGTCATGTCTATAAATCTTCCCTCATACCTGAAAATAACTCTTCTCTAGTTTACACTACTCCCCCATGTAAGACTAGCTCACCAAATGAGCCAAACATCACTTTTATATGCAATTATTCTCTCCAACCAAAAGGATTTAATTACCTCATGATAAATTTGACCCATAAACCTTAGTTAAATTCAAATAATATCATTACAACAATCACATATGACACAAGTAGGTTGGCCTAGCTAAAACCCCATTACATATGCCAAAAATGGCTCAAACCCCCATGGGCACAATCTTCAAATTTCCCTTACATGAAAACCATACTTATTAATGAGACATAAACCATTACACATTATTAAAATATAATTTAAAATTATAAATGGTCTCAACTAATATAATCCAATGAAATTATTTTTTTCACTAGGCCGAGTTCCCTTTACAAATCTTAAAACAACTGTTTCCTACACCCTTCAACACCATGGAAACTTCATCTAATCACCAAACCACTCATACTAAACCAAAAAATGCCATGTGATAACTCAAAAGAAATGGAATAACCTTTTTAACACTTATAACTAGGTTAAAAGTCATGAAACATCCTTCACTTAAAAACACAACAACATTTTCCTTCACCAGATCAACTTGCCCAAAAAATATTTTCCAAAGGTTAGCTCATAAAACAATTTATAAATACAGTAAAAACCTTAAAATAGATTATTTGGATGAAAAATTCATCCCTGTTCACATTTCAGGTGATACTAAGCATCACCCAATCCATCCCATGCTTCAAAAAACATCAAACCTACACCAAAACAAATGTTATCTTGAACTTCCAAAAATATTCTTGCTCAAATAATTACCTATAAATATTTTCAAATGACCTCATAATGAGAAAAAACATACATAATTGGAAATATATATGAATATAATTCCTGACACAACTTGAATCATCTCAAAAATCCACTTGTAGCTCAAGTTATGCTCATTTTACTAAACCATGCTATTTGAGATCCCAAAACTACCCTTTGACAAGTCAACCTAATTGGACCTCAAAACACCATGAAACTTCATGAGAATACTATAAAACCTCCATGGACATCAAGAAAAATTCAAATTATCATGCAACATTAATTTTTCATGCTATTCCTTTGGACCATCTTGTCCTAAAACATTCTTTTTCAGAAACTACTATTTTTAGGTTGGGCCCACATATCACCATGAACTCAACCATACATTTCTAGAAACAATGAGGATTCCTCTACAACATAGAATCATCAATTTTTCACTACCAATCAAAACTAGGTCAATATACTTCATTTTCTACCAATTGTTCCTAGCTAGGGTTTTAGACCACTTTACCTTCTTAACATTCGTTCATAAAATCCTGAAGATCAACTGAACTGATTATTTTTTTAAACCTTATAAACTCACCTTAGAAGAATCTCTAAAAGCTACAAGGTCCCATTCAAATCAAACTATTCACAATGAGCATCTGAAGTTAAACTTTTTTGACTTGATTTTCTATGTATCTCACAAAATCAATCATATTTGACAAAATACACATATGGGAATATAACATTTTGCTGAGAGAACTACGATTCATACTTCTAACATCTCTAATCACAAGAATTTCGATACCATAACTTAATATCTCTATTCACTATAGTCACTTTTACCTACTCTCTTTTTAAACCCCAGGCACATTGACACATCATCCAACCTGAAATGGGTGCTCACCCGAGGTGTGCGAAGGTGCCAAGCCCCTCTAACACAAAGGAATCAGATCTGAACCATGAGAAATATGAAGAACACAAGGGTTTGGACCCATAAACATAGATATTCAGAACAATCCACCTCATATATTGATTCACAATTGTTTACAGTAGCCAGATTACATCAAAAAGGGTCATAGCAGACCGAATACATCAAGAAATAACATCCTAACCCTACAAAATGATTCTACTCAAAGAGTTCTAGCCATGCTCTCCCTTGTGCATCTAAAGTCTCTCTTGCATCTCTTGCATTGCATCACACATCTTCTTCTCATCCCTCTTTACCCATCTTCATCCATCCTCTGCTTCAGATCCAAACACATTCTTAAATAGAGTGGGAGATCTCCTTTACCACCTCAACATCACTCAAGAGAAAACCACATGCCAAATGTCATCATACCCTACCATACTCGAGTACTCTAAACATGCAAGTGCCAGCTAACCCATAACTAACTCTACTTTACAACTCTTAAACACAATGATTATATCCTGGAATATTCTTTCCTTGGGATGCAAGTCTCCATGTTCTAACCTTATCCACTATCATGCCTATCCATATCCTCATGTGTTTTCCATGCAACACCATAACCCAAAATGTGGCTAAGTCTCAAACCCTTTTCTTCTCCATGCACATAAACCTAGTTATCCATGTGTGCTCTTCCTCATGTGCCTTCTTCCTACACCTTCTTTCATGCATGTTGATCCTCTTCTCCGAAACTTAGTCATTTTTCTAGGCTCAACATTTCCCCACACTAAATGTGTTGTCTTTCCTTGGAAAAAATCTGATTTCCAACAAAGAATAAAGAATGGAAGAATAAAATGACTTGTATCTGGCTTACGCCAAAGAACAAAAGAATTTTTCTACTATTGTACAAGGATTGGGAAAGTTTTATTCAAGGATGCTTCAATCTCATTCCAAGCATCCACCTCACTCTATGCCTATTTAAATAAATCCCCTATCAGTGCATTGACCTCATCGAATGTCATCTCTTCACCCTTAGCCTTCAATGTGTCAACAATATTCTCCATTTTCTTGCTAAGGTCAGTCAACGCATCCATCCTATGTGTCACCTGGGGATATAATTCCTTGACTTTACTCTTAATAGAGGTCCTTAAAATTTCAATTTCCTCATATTTCTTCTCAACCTCTACTAGGATCTTGTCACGTTCCACCTGATTTCCTCTATTCTTGGCCTGGAACTCCTTCAAATCTTCCTCATGTGTAGCAACCAACACACTTGCCACCCTGTCTCTGTCTTCACAGAAAATGTTGGCCATGTGAGCCATGGTTTTCACTGAAGCAAGAAGCTTAGTGCACCGAGTTATGGTCTCCTCAATTTGTAATCTCTCCTACTCTTTCTGTCATGCCATAACTTCTTCCTGCTGAATCTAGTGCAAGTGGTTGCTTCTCCATCGTGATGATGCACGTCAAATCCTCTAGGCAGTGGAAGGATGACTCATACTTCTGTGCAAGGGTGGCTAAATCTGGACATGCTAAAATAATGGAGTCTGAGATATTCTCCACTTTCTTGTAAGCTTCACACACCTTCCCCTCTCTTCTCTAAACTCAGTCCTTAACTGTGCAATTATAGACTCCTTTCCCTTTATCTCCTTGTCCCTCTCTATAATCTCCTTGTTCTTTTCCTCCAATTCCTTCTCCAATGCTTTAATCCTATTATTCCTCCTGAATAACCTTGCTTCAACCTCCACTAACACCTTTTTTCAGTGCATTACATGCCTGCTCATCAGTCAGCTACTGAGAATCCACAATAGGATTTACCTCCGTAGAGCTCGGTGTGTTTAGCAATGCACCTACATTGACTTCAAATTCTGGCTCATCAACATGGGACTCAAAATCCCATGACAACATCTTCCTTTGTGTGGGTATGCACCATCTTATCAAATGATGACCAACATAAGAGGTGGTCTGTAGGCATTATGCTTTGGAAATGCATGTGTATTACCTTGTTTGGATCAACATCATAAGTCATTATAGGTCCTTGTGATGTCGATGCACCCTTGCCACCTGTGTGTGCTCCCTTTGGGAAACTGACTACTAAACTTGTCTCCCTGCCTATGCTTCCATACTTCTCTTTCTCCATTTCTCCCATGTTGTGCTCCACCTCATGCTCTACCAAGTCCTTGATGATACCCACCACCTCCTTCTCCACTGTGTCCTCTAACTGTTCACTGGATAGGTGTGGGGTCTCATGCACCTTTGTCCCCACTTCTTCTTCACTTATTTCTCCCTCTCGAGCATCCTCATGTAGATTCATTTCTCTCTTCATCAGATTCATGTACATTGTACATAGGGGGTTCTTCTCTGACTCGTGCCCCTCATCCTCCTCTCTAGTCTCATCACCCTTCATGCTCTCCATTCTCTCAGAGTCTGAACTCTGCACTACCCTCTGCTTCTTCTTCATCAGACATTTCTCCTTCACTGGGGACTTCTCCTTTACTGGGGATTTCTTCCTACGATAATAAGTGCTTGAGTCTATGCCTAACTCTTATGCCCCTATGGTCTGAACCACACATGTGCTCGGTGCCCTACTTGCTGGAGTTTCCTCCCTATCTCTCTTCTTTATCACTATCTTCTTCCTTCTAGTAGGGTCTTCAGGGATGGAGACATCATCCTCAACATATGCCTTTCTCAAACTTAGGCCTTAGGTTTATGTACACCCTTGTTGTTGTTGTTCCTGCAAGTGGTAATGTTATGGGCCTTAGCATATGTATGTCATGAGAGACATACTTCTCCACATACGCTCACTTATGAGGATATACAAGTGTCTTGCACAGTGCATGGTGCTCCTAATCTACTTCACTTAGATCAAACCTCAGTTTCTTAGCCTCCTTAAACCTGTTAACCATGCTCTGAAAATACTGTGTTGTGAAGGAAAAAGGTAATCTACACCATGGGCTCTTGGTGCCATCAGTCAATGTGAACCTGCCAATGCAGAACTGCTGGTATACTACAAATTCAGCCTCATCCTTCACCAAGGCTGGTAGTTTCTCTGGAATCCTCCACTCTTCTCCAAATGCATCGTGCATCCACTTGTACCACTTATCCAAGTGTGCCTTGTATGTAGGTGTCATACTTTCACAAGTATATGCTTCAAACCTCTTAGCTGGGGAGGGGTTCTCATCAGGGTACTCCCAAATGTTGTTATTTGGCCCATCGGGCACTCCAATCTCTAAAAAACACAATGGTAAGAAGAATATTACCATACATAATTTTATCTCCATCTCATGTGGCATCAATGATATCCTCTGCAATGAAGGTAGAGATGTTGTAGATGGTCCCCTCTGAAACTTTCCTACAAACGTTCAACCATCTCTTGTTCACTTGTTTCCATCATTCTTGTTCATTCAACTTGGTGAATAGGCACACACCAATCTTCATGACTGGGTCCTTGATCTTGGAAATGTCAAAGGCTCACCCACCCTTCTTGTATTCAAATGCCTTTAGTTTGTTTCCTTGACAACCTCATTGTCACCCAAGTCATCATCCAATGACTCTCCTATGCAGATAAGTCCAATGTACTTGGAGATCAACTGTGGAGTTATGTGCATCCTCCTTCCTCCAATGTAAAAGTAATATTTGTGCACATGTGACATAAGCCACTGGTATAATCTCTCAGGCTTTCCAAAAAATGGAAACTCATAGAGTTGTAAAATCCCATCCTTCTCCAATGTCCTCTTCATGGAGTCATCATACACTGGTCTGTCATCTTTTGTTCTTTCTCCTATAGGGCGAACAAGCTCCAATGTCATCTCTTTCTCAGTTGTATCTGTCCTATGGTTATAATCACTTATAACCATTTTACACATGTGAGATACCCAATCCATCCCCAATAATACCCCATCTGGGTATTGCATCTCTATATACCATTCTTCGTTGAAACTTGTTGATGCGACTGGTTTTCCCTTTCCCTTTCCCTTCCTTGGGTGAAAATGTTTGATCCTTTCCTTGGTGCCATTTTCCTTGTCAGGTCCTTGTTAATCCTTCCTTGTATCTTGCTTTCTTACTACTCAATCCCTTGGCCTCCAATCCTCCTGTGTAAATTCTTCAAACCCTGTGCCCTATTTTATCAAACCCTAACCTATAAACCATTTCTTCCACAAGACAATGTTAAAATTCACAAAAATCCTTCCAAAAAATCACTTCTGTGTATGCTTGTGTACTCCGTTTTGATTTGGTTCTCAAATATTTTACTTCACACGTAATTTTTGCAAATTTCATGCAAGGATGCCCTAGTTGCAAGAGCTCTTCCACAAGTAAATGCAACATGAAAATAACTTACCCCGACTCCCTATTTATAGTTTTCCACTTTTTACCACATTTATTTCCATGCCACCTACCACTGTAATAATGCATTAAATTCATCTTTTTCCAATGCATTTTGTCTAGTGTGTTTTATTCGCATGCCCACTCGCATGTAACCTTCTCAACCTTCTGGCATGCAAAACTACATTGACCATGCAGACTCCCTTATGCACTCCCAGTGCCAAAGTACATCTACCTCTACATCTTATACCAAGTAGTTATTCCTATAACCACCTACCTCATGTTTCTCCACACATTCATCACTATACGTGGATTTCATAAAAGTATTTCTTGACACCATTTTATCTCCAACCATTATCATCTCTGCTACGTGTTCCTCTGATACCACACATTTTTTTTTCTCTCCTAGGCCACCAACAACATCACTCTAACTGCATGCCTCTTACTGTACTCTCCACCCCACACTAAAACTATGTGTGATCCTTTGTGCATGAAACCTCTTTAGAAAGTAATTGGCTACTGGCACGTAACACAACACAAGACTAAAAAGACAAAGCATAGCAATGATGAAAGGAAACACATATAAAGGAAAATGCATTAAAGGGAAACCTAAGCTAAATGGAAACACTTCCTTATTACAAACACCAAGAAGACTTATTTATAGTAGGGCTTCAACCTACTCCCATTAAAGAAACTGGGAAACTGTGTGCCATCCAAAGCTTCTAACTAGAAAGCACCTGAGTCAAGTATATAGGTCATGACATATGGTCCCAACCAATGCACTTGGAACTTTCCAGGGTGGCACAAAAACTTGGAATCATACAGAAGAACCATCTGTCCAACCTCCAGCTTCTTATTTTTAATGTGTCGATCATGTCAGGCCTTCTATATTGCTTTCTCTGTCTTCTGGCTCCATCAGGCTATGATGCGCCTCTCATCCAACTGCATCAGTTTTTCTATGTGCTCTTCAAGTGCTTTCTCATCATCCAATCCTCCTGCATGTGTGCAATACGTAGGGATGGTAACATAAATTCAACTGGTAAAAAACCTCGATGCCAAACACCAACTGAAAGGGTGTTGCTTTGTTGAGTCTCTTGTAGGTTGTTCTATAAGACCAAAGAACAATAGAGACTTTATCATCCCAATCCTTCCTTCCAACATCACATATCTTTGTCAATGTGTGGCTCAAAATCTTGTTGAAAGCTTCAACAGTTCCATTAGCTTGTGGGTGATAGGGTGTAGTCTTATGATGGGCTACCATAAATTCCACCAATAATATCCTAATAGTCTCATTCAAGAAATGAGTACCCCTATCACTTGTTAAACTCAATGGACATCCATACCTATTTATGATATTCTCCCAAAGGAACCTTGCTGTAGTAGTTGCAGTGCAATCCTTCATAGGTGCTGCTTCCACCCACCATGTAAGATAGTCTGTACAAGTAATGATGTAGCGTGACCCTGTCCTATGCACCAGGGGGAAATAGGGCCCATGAAATCAATTTCCCATTTTTCAAAAGGTTCCACACTTGCTATAGGCCTCAATGACATTTCATCTCTATGCCCAGGCTTCCCAAGGCACTGGAAATGATCACATCCCCTGGCATATTCTTGACAATCCTTGTACAATGTCTCCCACCACAAACCAGCCATCAGAATCTTATGCGTGGTGGCTCAACCTACATAATGTCCACCAGAAATCCCTCCATGAGCTTCCTCCATAATACCCACATGCTCATGCTCTAGTACACACCGACGAAAAATATCATCCCGGCCAAGTTTGTATAGATCTCCACCAATCAACATATAAGGCATGACGTGAATGGCAAGTTGTTTCCTTTCTATACTCTTCATTCTGTCAGGTGCCACACTTGTTCATAAAAAGACAACAATATCCTCCAAATCAGTGGGCACACATTGTAATCTGAACAACTGTGCATCTAACATTGTGTCTTCAATGCTCTGCACATCCTCACCTGAATTAATTCTAGAAATATGGTCAGGTCCTGAATTACACTTTCCTGGTTTGACTACCACTGAAAAGTCAAATTCCTGAAATAACAAGATCCACCAGCATATGCCCTTGCAAAATAGGCTTGTTTACCAAATACTTAAGTGTCATGTGATCTATGTAAAAGATAAATGGAGTAGCCAACAAGTACTTCCTAAACTTATGTAGTGCATAAATCATAGACAATGCTTCACACTTTGTTGTTGTGTAATTTTACTCAGCTGGAGTTAACTTTCTCCTTGCAAAACACAAAGGGTGATCAACAATCCCTTCTCCAGGTTGTGCTAACAGTCCTCCAATTTCCATACTTGATGCATCCACATGTACAAGAAAGGGCTTGTCCCAAGAGGGAAAGCACAAAATGGGCAAGTAGTAAGCTTCTCCTTCAATGTATCAAAAGCCACTTGTTGTGCCTCATCCCAGTGAAATCTTCCTTTGTGCCTCAATAGTTCTTCCAAGGGCATGGAAATCTTGGCATAACCTTTGATGAATTTTCTGTAGTAACCCGTATGCCCCAAAAATCCATGCACTACACTTTGATTGGCAGGCTCCTCCAAACCCAAAATAACAACAACTTTGGTAGGGTCTACCAATAAGCCTTCCTTGCAAATAATATGACCTAGCAATGTGCCAAAAGGAGTAGCAAAGACACATTTCTTAATGTTTGGAGAGATACTTAACTTCTGCATCTTTCAAACATCAATCTCAAGTTGTCGCAATGATCTTTTACTAATCCATACACTGTCCAATCATCCAGGTAGACTTGTAGAAACTTATGAATAAAGTCTTGGAATGCTTGTACCACAATGCGTGAAAATACAACAGGCACATTCTTAAGCCCAAATGGCATAACCGTATAAGAAAAAAATTCCCCATTCATTGGTGAAAGTAATCTTCTCCTAGTCTTCTTTTGCAATCCTTACCTGGCGATACCATGAGAATTCATCTGTAAAAGAGTAGATCTCACGCCCTACTACACCTTCCAATATTTCTTCAATAAAAGGATTTGGAAAAGGATCTATAACACATGCAAGTATTCAAGTCTCTATAGTCTACACAGATCCATATCCTTCCATATTTCTTGATACTAATCACCATTGGGCTAACCCATTCAGATTCTTCAATAGCTTTAATGATCCCAAATTCCAGCATCTTGTCAATTTCTTCTTTCACCTTTACGCATAGATTAGGATTCATCCTATAAGGCCTCTTCCTAATCAGGTGTGCACCTTCCTTTAACTTAATCCACATCTCTCCCAATGAGTGATGAACTCCTTTCAATTCATGGTATCCATGTGGGAACAAATCCTAGAAGTCAAGCAACAACTCAATTATCTTTGAGACCTCTTGTTCTATCCAGTAATCACCAATGATTGCTTCTTTCAGTTCTGCTTCTGTGCCAATGTTGACCTTCTTTTTCTTCAATGGCTCATGGTAGGCACATGCCTTCTCATCCACACTATCCAAGATGTCATGTGTACCCTCTGTATGATCAACATTGAGGTTCTCTATCTCTTCATCTTCTATCAGGTACACCATTTTTCCTTTCTCTTTTTCTAGGTAGGTGCACTCAAACTGTACTTCATCCATTTCTTCTCCTTCCTCGAAGCACACCTCCAAATCAGGCTCCCCTAGAAAATATAGGATGAGGTCCTCAACTTTGGCACTATCTCCCAGAGTAAGGCATTTGACTACCTACAAAGCCTCATTCACTGATGGTTTAGAAGATAGATACTCAAAAGTCTGAATAATACCTGTTGTCAACTCTTCCAATTTCCCATCTGATGATGTAACTCTGAATGGACATACCAAGCACGTGCACAACCCTACAAAGTGGAATAGAACTTATGCACCCAGAGTGAGGGGGTAAAGCTTCTAGGCCTTCCATCCAGGCCTTCTCACATTCCTGAACATGGTACAAGGTTAATTCCCTTCCCATGATAGTCGCATATCCTTGAAGGTGCATTGGTCCATAGAAATCTAACAGAGAAATGATTCTTACCTCGCACCACTCTATAATATTATCCATATGATTCATCCACCAATGCGTTTTTGTCCCACACAAGGTATAAACAAGCATATTCCTCTGTTCTACTTCACAGGTCCACTAGACTTCCATAGCGCGCAAGAAGACATCAGGGTTACCTTCTCCCATGTAACTTGGTAACTGTCTTCCTCCCAGATGCCTAACCAAATGCACCTTGAAAACATGAGTCACAGTGCCCTTTCAATTCTCTTCCAACCAACTCATAAGTCCCATGCACCCAATTATCACATGCAATGCTAGTCGTATCACTCAAGGACTGAGCATCATCCCACTGAATGACTCCTTCTCTTGATGGCTCAATAACCTCTGGGTCTCTGATGGTGCACACATAAATTCTATTGATGTATTCTTCCCCCAAAGGCTTGACATAAGGCACAGACCTACCATCTATTAGTGGAATAATAATGCTCCTTCTTGTTCTCAAAGCTGATGTATCCCTTGTTGAAGTGCAAATCAACATTATTCACATAACACCAAGGGTGTCCAAGTAATGCTGGGAAATTATCTACCTTGGAAAGTGCTAAGACTTCAAAGTCCCTAGTGAACTTGGCCCCTTGAATGGTTATGGAAGCATCCTTCAAGACTCTGATGGGTGTAGCTTTAGTCCTATTTTCCATGTACAACACATTTGAAGATGGTTGCAATGGTGGTCTCCCCATCTGATTCCATGCATCCAGAGTAAGAACATTTACCTCTACACCTGTGTCAATTAGTATGTTACTCAAAATCCATCCATCAACTACCACATTCAATGTGATCTCCTTGTCATAATCAAGACTATGAGGGGGAAAATTAGCATGCAAGATCTACCTCTCGCGCTCACATCTAGTGTGTGGTACCTTTCCTCTCAACCATTCTCCTAACAGGGGAATGATATTTTCCTGGTGCAACATCTTACATACCTCTTTGACATCATCAACATCATTCTGAGGGATCTCAACATTCTTCACCTGTTCCAACTTCCATGACTACTCTTTCAAGCACTGGATCTCCCCTTGCAAGCTCCTAATCACCTCCATAGTCTCCTGGTAAACCTCCTTCTGATAAGTCAGATCAGGGTACTTCCCATGCAATACCTCTTCTCTTGTAATGAGAGGCCTCTACTTTGGTATTTCTCTAGCATGTGCAGCTTCAATGTATGTAGTTACTAATACAGGCTCCAACTCAGGGTTAGATGCTACCGTAGGCATGAACAGAGGTTCAACACGCTTCACACTAACCATTCATGTGCCCTTTTCCTTCTTCTAGTTCTGGCTCATGTGATTATACAAGTCAGGGCACTCCTCATACTTATGTTTCTTTCCACACCATGAGCATTGCAGTAAATCTGGGCACTCACGCTTGTAGTGATCCATAGATCCACAATTGAAACAAGTTCCATGGGGGAATTCACTCCTTCCTCCACTGTGACCACCATGGCCTCTGAATCCTCCATGAAATCTTCTTCCCCTTCCTCTACCATCTTCATGCCCTTCATGTTGATGCCCCTCATTCTTAGAACTATTTGCAATGTTGGCCTGGTGCACACCAATATCAATTGCATCATGAATCTGGTCTATCAACTGGTAGTCCTTAGTGTCATGAGTAGTAGATGTAAAAATCTTACAATAGCAAGACACATTCTTATGGAGCACACATTGTAACAAAGGACATCTACTTGGATCATGATCCCCATGATATATTTCATAGTCTACTGACATGGTGCACACCGAATTTTGAGGGAAACTATCCTTGGTGTGTCCTTCTACTTCACAATCTGTACACCAAAGTCCACTACGAGTCTCATGTGTTGAATTTGTAGACAATTTCTCAAGTTGCTTTTCCATGGAAGAAATTTGTGCCTCCAAAAAGGGACTTACCCCAGTATCAACACTCCTAATGGCCTCAGTGCATAAAGTAGCCTCCAAGGCCTCATGTGGATCTGTGAAAGTCTTATGTGAAAGCACTCATCTGAAAGGTGTTATCAGGCCTCCAAAAAACCACTGAGCATGCTGAGAAGGATGGATATCATAAGATAACTTTGACAAAAGAGTCTTAAAATGTGCATCATACTCCCACACACTCTCTACCATACCCTGTTGAATCTCCTTGAGTGCACTGATGCTCTTTTTCTCAAATTCAGGAATATGAAATTCCACCAAGAAGGCATCACACAACATAGTATAATCCACCACCATCTGATGTGGGTCATATTTTTGGTACCAGCTATATGTGTGCCCCTGCAATGTAGTTACAAACTGGCTTGCCTTCCACTCTGGGGTAGTGATCCCCTTAGTGCCATAGTAATTCACACTTGTGTACATGCTCTACAGCATCCTCAACACCTTTATAATTAGGAAAATGAAGAGACATCTCATAAAATACCTACTGATGGGGTTGTGGTCCTTGTCCACTAGATCTAGAACCTTGATTTCCTCCTGTGTTTCCTCCACCACCAGATCCACTAGTTCCACTAACCCTGACCCTCCAGATCCACCAGATCCCTAGATCCTCCTCCTGTAGTAGGTACATGGCCTGAATTAGTGCTACTTTATGTTCCCACCATTGTACTAAACTGAGCTCTAATAGTCTGTGAAGTTGAACTACTTCCAGATGTGATACCCATGTTCTGTGAGCCCACACCTTGTCCAAATGATGCACCTGACAGGATACCACCAAACACAAGAAATTTTTGTGTGGCCATAGATGGATGTAATGTAAAATTATATCTACCTGATGTTACTTTCTTACCAATGCCAACCGAACTAATAATACTTTTCTCAAAAATTTGAAAAATAAGCGTAAGGGCTTCGTCACCATGTGGGTTCAAATGCACGCCTATGGTCATCTCCTTTCTCCATCTGACGAGATCTCATCAGAAGCTGAGGGGGTTCTCCTTCCACATTTTCCAAGATGGGGTAGCATTGACTATTCAGTTCCATGTCCTCCATGTGAACCTCAAATCCTTCCCACAATGTCTACCTCCAAACATCCATCATTCCTGTAATCTCATGTTGTCTCACCAATTCCCTCTCTTGAGCTTCATTATACTTGAGCCACCTCTCTTCTCTCTCCACTTCTTGTCATAGTATTCTCCATTTCTCACCACACCATCTTCCACACCCCGTGCCTAGTGGGAGTTTAGCTAGCCATAGGAAACACTTCTAAACTCAGAGTGATGATCAGGATCTTGATGGCTAATGGTATAACACACAAGAAATATCCTCTCAGTTCTCACAAGAACTCAAACTCAACAACCTCTGGGAAAGAATAAGTAGAAACCATGTACTCCAATGTGTAGCTAGTCAACACACCACTCCACCAATGATCAACAACATGAGTCCAAATCAGATCGACATCATGAAGCAGTTGATAATATTTTTAGGTCCACACACGAGGTCGATAGTACCAAACCCTCCTCGATGCATACACTGACAACCATTCATATAGTTCTATTGGAAAACAACAAAATAAACATTTCATAGAGCTCATGATACAGATGCTCCTCTACCCATGTATGTGCATCAAACTCAGGTCCAGTGTTGAATCTCTATGCAAACTCATCCTCCATGTTCTTAAGCCAAGTCTCCATGCTGGCCAAAGTCAAGCGCTCTGCCATCACACACCATTCTTACAACAACTTCAAAAGAGGTCCTGACAATGGAACCAAAATGTAGTCACTTTTACCTACTCCCTTTTTAAACCCCAGGCATGCTGGCACATCACCCAGCCTCAACTGGGTGCTCACCCAAGGCACGCGAAGGCACTGAGACCCTCTTTTATGTGAGCCTTGTAAGAATGTTCACCATTAATGGAGGAATATTGTAGAAATAAAAATACATACATTCATTCTAGCATAGAGGTAAAGAAACTAGATCCAAGCACAAATGCACCATAATATGAATGTAATCATTATAACAACATAGAGGAATCAGATCTGAACCATGAGCAATATGAAGAACACAAGGGTTTGGACCCATAAACATAGATATTCAAGAACAATCCACCTCATATATTGATTCAAATTTTTTTAGAGTAGCTAGATTACATCAAAAAGGGTCATAACAGACTGAATACATCAAGAAATAACATCCTAACCCTACAAAATGACTCTACTCAAAGAGTTCTAGCCATGCTCTCCTTGTGCATCTAAAGTCTCTCTTGCATCTCTTGCCTCACATCACACATATTCTTCTCCTCCTTACCCATCTTCATCCATCATTCTCTGTTTCAGATCCAAACACATTCTTAAATAGAGTGGGAGCTCTCCTTTACCGCCTCAACATCACTCAAGAGAAAACCACATGCCAAATGTCATCATACCCTGCCATACTCGAGTACTCTAAACATGCAAGTGCCAACTAACCCATAACTAACTCTACTTTACAGCTCTTAAACACAATGATTATATCCTAGAATATTCTTTCCTTGGGCTGCAAGTCTCCATGTTCTAACCTTATCCACTATCACTCATGTTCCTTCTTCTTATACTTCCTTCCGTGCACGCTGATCCTCTGCTTCGAGACTTAGTCATTTTTCGGGGCTCTAAGACTTACTTATGCTTGTATGCTAGATCCTCACCATAGAAGCTAGGGTAAAATGAAATAATTTAATAACTGAACATGAAACCTCTAAAACTGATGAAAAAAACACCTCATATGCCATGATATACCTAAATGCATGCTTCCATGAGCTCATCTAGCTCTAATCCACATTGTCAAACCTTCAAGTTGCGATAACTACTCCCAAAGAGCACCTATAACCAAGTGATTCACCTATACCCATACTATGCCACTACCATTAGTGCTTAATTACCATTAAAAAATGTTAGCCAACATGTCAACATGCTTCCCAAGCAACCAAGAATCTCCTACTATCATGCAACATCACCTAGGCACCTGTATGAGCTTGCTAGAGCAAGTAATCCTCACTGAATCCTACTCTATCAACTCAAATACATCTGAAATAGTATGTTAGCATCATGAAAAACATCATATAACCTCAATTAAACATTCAATTTTTCATTAACATGGTTATGCATCAATGACAACACCTATTAGGCCTACATGCCAACAATCTCCCCCTTTATCATTGATGGAAAACACCCTGAAATTCTTCACCTTTTTTACATTAATCCCCCTTTGCATATATATATATATATATATGCATTACTTGCTTCACCTATATCAACTTCATAACAACATTATTTGGTTAAAAACATCAACTAAAGATCTCAAACTAGCACACTTTTCTTGATTTTGCAAAAAAATCTGAATTTTGCCTTCATTTTAGGCATGCAAGCAACATGATCCCCCTGAAATAGGAATCTCAACATTTAAAAAAAATTAGTAAGGCATGAAATAAGAAAAATCATTCTCCATCTTCTAGGCATGCAAAAACAACAAAGTATCTCCTTAACCCTATTTTGCACCTTTTGGAAGCACTATAGCAGACCTAAAATTTGATCTATATACATCTTAACATGCCAAAAATGATATTAATTCCCATTCCATACCAATTATTCACCTTATTTGAAAAAAATCCGGCTTATCTAGGCATAAACTATGCAATACAAGGCCTATAATTACTCTTCATACCACCAAAAACACAACGAGTCCAAAACAGACTTCTTAGAGCCTTATTAACCAATTTTAGCAAGCAACCAAAAGTCAACTAATCTTTGAATCAACAAAAATTTACTCCCCTTGGATACTCTACCTCCATTTCTATCTGAAGAGAAAAAAATTGAGCTATTAGCCTAGCTATCAAGCCTTGAAATCAACTTTACAACTTCTTCAAGGTCCCAAACAACATTTTCAGTCTTCTACAGTCATATTTGATTGATATAAGCAATCATATATCATAATAAGCATGGATGAAAACAAAACCTCTTTATCTGACATTGAACGGCCTTGAGAACACCATTTCAATCACATGGATGGACAAAAAAGTACTCCCCCTATCTTGAATATCCCACACACACCTTGAGTAACATATTTTCTTATTATAACAACATTCCAACATGGTTAGAAGGATTACAATCATGATATCAATACCATAACTCCATCTAGAAAGTAAAAAGTGATCTTCATAGCTCTTGAATACTTACACCTTCTTCCTTATTGAGCTATTAAAATCTCCCCCTATCATTAAAGGAAAAAATACAACTTATTACAAGTCATACCCTTATTTAAGAGCACTGTAGATGTGTCTCAGTCTTCACTTGAGGATAAGCTCAACATAGTGACCTAACAAGATCATTTCAACCATGAATACACTACTCCACATGCATTTATCATGTAAGGATCGCACAATAATTGAATAACATCATTCCAACTCCAACCTTAATATCATCATGCTAATCATGAGCACCTACAAGACTATAGGAAGCTATTATGGAGAAAGAACACACTTTTATCCCTTTCCAAGAATTAAGACCTTCTTCATATGCCATCACATGCAAACCATGGATATATGAGAGGACATACCTTTTCAAGTGAGATTGAGATTTAAATAACATATCATAACACTTAAAAACATGCTTATGTAACCATCCTCCTATGTATCTTTTGATCATTTATAGACATGTAGGTCTTTATCTTCCTAAGACAAAACCCATATTAGTCTCTAACTTTATAAAAAAATTATTGACTACAGATCTTATTATGCACATCAAGATGAAAAATTCTAACTTGTTTCACATGGTCAACACATAACCTGTTATTGCCTTTAGTTCAGTTCCTTTTGGTTACATTCAAGTCTCTAGAAACCCCTTGATATAGTCCACATGGAATGCTATCTCTTTTGGGAGCATCACACACTTTCTTCATATTGCCATGGATTCTTTAGGATTTTGAAGTATTCAAAATGCCATGTCATAGTTTTAATAATCTTCATGAATCATGAACACTTAGTTTGTGTCCAACAACCCTTGTACAACAAATATCATCCATAACTTTCACATTACTAGAATTCTAAGCTTCCTAACGTGCTTTATCAGAGCTTCGCCAATTTATAACAGATTAGATTAGTGAATTATGACAACTAATGTCCTTATATGACCATACATCATTAAATGAACCATCTTGAGCTTTGTACCATCTTCAATTTACCGCACCCATATCTTAATACCTCAAACTAGTTATAGATCATGTAATTATTCTTGAAGAGGATTACATAGTTACCTTGTAACAAAAATTAGGAATAATTGACATCATACTTCAACATTTATATAGACTCCATAGGCATGATAGTGATTACAAGCACACTACAACCATCAACATCTTCATAATTATCACATCTATTTTGAGCAATAAACTGAGATTGACTTTTGATTTCCTGACTTGTAGCAGTGTCCTTTTCAATCTTCCATAAAAAAATACTTTCAATCCTTTTCACATTCATGCTAGTGTTTTCTCAGACATTTACCACCTATACATCACTTATTGATGCTTAAAGCTAGGAATCCTATTAATACATACATGTAGTATAGGCTTAAGGTTTTAGCCATCAAACAATCACATTCATTTCTATATCTAGCTAAGGAGGTTCATACTTCACAGTCACCTCTTGAGTAAAATTTCAACCAAAGAGTCTAAGATAACCTTATGGTAACCCATGAAGAGTTCATATACCTGAACCACACTATAGATCACACTCTCTACCATCCTCTAAGTGCACTTATCTCAACTTTGAGACTAAATAACATACAATTGCAAGCTATCATGCTTAAATATCAGAAAGTATGATAAATGTTCTCAACATGTATTCTTAGTCTTGTGCACAAATTTTTCTCAGTCTATATAGTGCATAATATTTCTTGAAACTATACTTAGACTTTGTATAGTACCCCTGAGGTGATTTTTACAATACTACCCAACCTTATTCAAGCTTTGTCCTGTAGTTTATCATGTCCTTTGAAGCTCACCATGACCTCACATACAAAATTTTAACTCTCACAAACCTTTTAACACAGTGTATTGTAACCTTGACACACCATAGACACAATATTTTAACATTAACCATAGACCTTAAACCATATTGATTGAGACTGAATACATACTAATAGACTCCTAACAAGATCAAGACTCCTTCTAGAGCTCCACAAAAATGTATTTTGGTTATAGAGGATTTTAATTTCCTTCAATCGAACTGAGAAGACTTAAATATTTAAACCAAGACCTTCATAAAAAAGAAACACCATCTATGTACGAAATCTTAGGACTATCATGAAACACAAAACACCTTTGACATTTGAAACATTTTACAACTTGATCAAATGAGTTATATTTGACACATAAGACACCTTAATTATCTAATAGCAACAACAGATTAACAAAAGAAATATAAATTGATATTGTATTCGACCTTTCTGAATTACATACACAGGCTATTAAATAGCCATATACATAGGAAAACTGACTTCCTATAAAATAGGTAAGTCAACAAACCACTTACCCGTTTATAACTTTACGGGTACAAAAAAACTCTAAAATAATATATTGTTAAAACAATATATTATAGCAATTGTAATATCAACTGAACATAATTATAATCTAACTTTTATAATAATGTGAGCACTAATAATAATTCCTAACAAATTACACTCCTACACTTTTAATTGATCACTTAGAACCACTCATACACTGTGATTATGCATACACTGATATTTATAACTTTATACATGACCTAATGGACACTCAAGATCGATATCAAGACACATTGCTCAGAATAATGAACAATTTTTAGGACATTGATCTCATACCGATGATAAGATACTTGAGAGACACAATACATAACACCTTTAGTACTATAACTCAGTACCACAACTAGACTATGCACCTTGACTCCATAGATCACATCTTGAAGTGTAGATACAATCAATTTTAGACTTCTTGATAGGCACATGACACTATCAAGACTTTAGAACACAAACATAGACTCATTTTGACTGATATTGGATTTTGACACATATAATAGACCATTAATCACTTATGAGACAAACCTTTTGACCATGAAGACATAACAACAACTTTCAGACCATGAGAAAATATATGACACAGATCCTTATCCTTTCATACATTTATGACATATATTCTTGATGAATGATGCAATACTCAAACTTAGACCATTTCATACATGACATATAGACCTTAAAGACATACTTATGAAAATTCAGAAACCTATCAAATATAAGAACTCATGAAATTAAGGGAAGAGTCACTTTCCATACTTTAACATCTTTTTAGTGTCCCATATTCCTAGATTTCTTAGCTTTATATGAATTGGAGCTTGAAATGAATTCAAACACATATGATCTTCTTGAAATTATGAAAACATACTCTTTTGAGCTATCCTTGGCATGTTGACCTTATTTTTAACTTTTCTCACACTAGGATCCTTATTTACAAACTTCATATTGTGCATGATGGACCGAGAATCAATTCTCTTAGCTTCTTTAGCTTGATCAACCATCTCCTTTCCCTTAAGATTTGACCTAACCTCTCTCTTGACTATAGGATCAGATCTTACAGGGAACCTAATTTTGTTTTGAAATTTTTTTATAATATGACCTGATTGTTGATGATTGAGGAAAATAACAACATTCTTGTTCCTTAAAGGTTCAAACACTCTTCTATTCCATCCACAATAGTTAGCTCTATATCCATAATCACAACATGAATAAAATTCACCATTGAAGACACCTACTTCATTCCTTGGAGTCTTCTTTTTGCAATCTCTAGCTCTATGAAAAAATCATGACAAATAAAACCAATATCCATTAAATAAAGAGTCATAAGTCATAGCTTTATGTTTTCTAACTGAGTTAGACCTTCTCGGATCTCCCCTTTTAGTTACCTTCTCAGATGATTTAGTACTTGGACCAACATCATCATCATTCTTTCTTTCAAACCCTAGGCCTATTTTGTCATTAGTGGCCTTTTGTCCTTCTAGAACACCATCAACAGATTTGGAGCTCTTATCAAGTCTATAATACATCTTCAACTTCTTATAATCATCCTCTAAATTTAATTATAGGGTCTTCAATTTTTATTCATACCTAAAAAGATATTCTTCTTTCTCCTTTAGGGATTTGTTCAAATTTTAGAATTGAAATTCCAAAGCATGGATGGATTGACTATGCTTGGATTCCATATCACTAACCTAAATTTTCTATCCCTCAATACATGATTGAGCTATTTCCTTCATTATTATAAATATACCCTTAGTATCTAGGGACTTACCCATTGTTTGTGCTTAAAAGGATCTCCTTTAAGTTGTTAAACTTATGCAAAAAGGACCAGCTCTAATACCAATTGTTAGAAGAAAAATATATTGAGAGAGGGGGTGAATCATTCCTTTAATAAATTTATTTTCATTTACCAAACCATACATTCATTCATCATATTGTTTATACAACATCCATGATCATGTGTGTTTATTAAGACATGCAAAATCAACCACAAGAGCAAGAAAGTAAAGTACTCAACACAAGAAAACCATATATAAGTGGGAAACCATCATGGGGAGGAAAACACACTGAAAATATTCTTATATTACACAAAGAAAAGTAATTTAATGAATCACCAACTTCATAAGGAGCACCAACCCCTAGTTTAGTAGAGCACCAACCTACAAGAAGCACCAACTCCAAATTTTGTTAAACACCCACTCCATAAGGAGGAAAAAAACCCTAGGATTACAAAGAAACAACTTAGACACATGTATATGTTTTATCTCTAATAATTTTGTGGTCACAACTGATGAAGATCACTAATTTAGCTCATAAACCCTAGGACAAACCCTAAGTCTTGAATCTTGCTCTTTTTCCTTCTTTCCCAACTTATTTTTGCTATAATATCTTGCAAACATGATCTAAAAATTTCCTAAACCTTTCATGCATCTTATAATCACTCTAAATCTTCCCTCATACCTACAAATAACTCTTATATGGGTCACACTAATCCCCCATGCAAGACTAGCTCACCAAATGAGCCAAAACATCACTTTTATATGCAATTCTTCTCTCCAACCCAAAAGAGGTCAGTCCCTCATGATAAATTTGACCCATATACATTCATTAAATTAAAATAATATCATTACAATAGTAACATATGACCCAAGTAGGTTATCCTATCTAAAACCCCCATTACATATACCAAAAATGGCTTAAAACCATATGGGCACAATCTTAAAATTTCCCTTACATAAAAACCAAAATTAGTAATGAAACCATAAAACATTACACATGATTAAAATATCATTTAAAATTCATATATTTTCACAAATAATATCATCCAATCAAATTATTTCGTTTACTAGGCCTAGTTCCCTTTAAAAATCTCAAAACATATGTTTCTTACACCCTTTAGTACCTTGGAAAATTGATCTGGTCACATAATACCTTATAATCAACCAAAAAATTTCATGTGCCCACTAACTTCCCTTTGACACTTTTAGACACTGATTTTGATACTATTGATCATATTATGGACACTATTATGTTTTGTGTTAGTATGATGGTTAGATGTTAGATCATGGATTATTATTGATCTGGATTCAGTTAGTATGCATGATGATTACTAGATACATTTCCTTTATGTGGATGATGATATATTGTTTGACATGGACATATTATAGATGTTGATTTGGACTTGTGACATTTGATATTTTGAGTAGACCTAGTATGGAATAACATAGATGATGATATAGTTGATTTATGAATTAAAAATGATAATGTTGAATTCTTGATATTGTTGTGATTCATGTGTTTAGATGATCTTGAAATGTTGTTTATATCATTTTGGATGTTCTGATATGGCCACGAGGCTGAAGGAGGTATTTGCATTTTTACAGGTTAAAAATCACAACAATGTCGGGGGACTGGAGACTAACCATATTAGAATTCTAGGTGAAATCAACAAGGTCACCATGGCAACTGTTTTGTGTGTGTGTTTGTTAGGGATTCCCATGGGGGGGATTTCCATTATATGTGACCATGGGATATGTATTTTATTATGTGTTCCTTTTTAATTATTGTTGTATGTATTTTATTAAGTAATGTGTTCCTTCTTGTAATTAATTTAAATGTGGTAGATTAATGTGAGAGATCATATAGTTAAACTTTAATTAAATTAAATTGGGGACATGGAATGTAATTAATGAAGTTGTTGATTTTAAATGTTAATGTTGGAAGAGTGTGTAAGAAATGTGTAAGAAGGTGTAAGGGATATGTAAGAGTCATGTAAGAAAGATTTTGGAAGGTTAAACACTTCATCTCCTTAAGAATTCGAATTTGTCCTTGGAGGCCAAATTTGGAGGCTTGTGGGACAAGTTAAACTTGTCCCACACCTCTTAAAATGATTCACCAACCATACCTATGGTTTGGAGGTTAAATTTAGGCATTTTTATTGCATTTTGGAATGACAATTTGGAAGTTTTAATTGCACTTCTCTTACATATTTTAAATTCAGTCCTTTTGGGGTATGGGTTGTGTTGGAGTATGTAAGTTAAATTGTCATTCTTATTTATTATGATTTGGTGGTTGATGTTGATTTCCTCTTGGGGTTGAGGAAGAATGATGTGGCATCCCACATGGATCCACATCATCCCCTTCTCTTCCCTCTCCTTTAAAAGTGAAACTCCTTGCTTATTTTGGGTTGTTGAAACTTTGTCCATTCCTCTTGGGGGCACATTTTTTTTGCTTGTTGATTTGGGAGCTTGTTGTGGAAGGAAGCTTGGAGTCATTTACATGCTTGAACATTTGCTGGTTTTGGACTACACTTTGACATATTTGGGAAAGCTTGTGGATCTTGGAACAAACTCCATTATGGAGAGGTAGGATCTTGAGCTTGTTTTTAAATGTTTTTCTTTCTCTTGCATGTATGTTGAAATGGTGAATGTGTTTTGTATTCTTGGCTGGTTGGTAGACTGCTTAGGATATGGTGTAGGAGAAGGCTATGGGGATTTCCAATGGGGGGCATAAGGGATTGCCAATGGCACCTGTTTTATTGTGGAGGGAGTTTTGGATTGGGATCCACCTTGGAAAAGAAACTGCTTGCATTTCTTACTCTTGGGGGGCATAAGGGAGAAACTTTGGGGGGCATAAGGAGGGGTTGGGAGATATAAGGTTTATGGGATTTGATATGTTTATTGGTGGTATGATTTAGGTGGATGCCCAATTCCAAATAGGGAGGCATAAGTAGTTCCCCATAGTTCTTGCTCTTGTTGGCTTGCTTGATCAAGCCTATGTGTTGTGTGAATAATTTCAAATGCAGTTGTGAACTGTTGTCTTTGCTTGGACTGTATTTCTTATTGTTGTATGCATGTGAAGAATGTTGCTTGTTTGTTGTGGAAGCCATTGTTGCCATGAGTTGATTTTCATTCTCTATTTCAATATGGTTGGGGCTCGGGGGCCAATGAGGAAGGATGGCTTCTCCTTTCTCATTGGATGTCTTGGTTGGGTGGAGAGCATTGCCTTTCCCCCTTCCTTGTTGTGATCAAAGATGAAAAGATGGAGAAACTAGCATGTTGTTGTTTGGAGCAAGAAGAATACAGTTTGACAGTCCCATCCTTTGAGCAAGTTTGTTGTAATCTTTCCCACTTCGAAGTGGATGAGTTGTATAGTAATTGTAATGTGAATTTATTTTATTGTACATGGAAGTTTGAATTTGAATTGAGAAATGTAAAGGAGATTTATATTTGTTCTCTGTTTTGGAAAAGAAATGTAAATGATGTTATATGCATTGTATTATGTATCTTGAAATAGTATTTTGGAATCAAAATGGAAAAAGAAAGTTGTAAAATTGTATTTGATGATCAATGAAGGATTGCATTCCTTTCTCAAAAGTGTATTGTGTATTATTGAGTTGAAATTGTTATTGAAGATGAAATTTCTGTTTGGAAAAGAAGCATGCATATGGAACAAAAGACAATATTTTATTCTCTTGAAGGAGTTGAATTTAGAAATAAGACTTGAAAATTTTTTATTGAATGGTTGATGGAATTCAATTAAATGTATTTGACTAAGTTTAGGAAATATATTCACATTCAAAAGACAAAATTGATAAACAAATTCAAAAGAAACAGTTCACTGTTATGAACTCCATTCTGGCAATTCACTTTTAATAAATGAACAGTTCATACTTGCACTTAGTAATTCAACTAAAAATGTTACGGATTAGCATGCTAAGACATTTAGGAATCCAAATTGACAAAGAAAACTTAAGAAAATAATCCAACCATTGCCAAATTTGAATGCAATTTCCTCCTTGGGTCGTTTTTCTGTCTATTGTTGGAAAAATACAAGTTGAAATTAATTGAACAAATTAACTTCCCTAAAACACTCTAAACCCTCCCTAGACTAATCCTCCATGTCTGTTTGACATGTTGAGCGAAGGAGGAGATCTAATTTAACCAAATTGAGAATTTGAAAACTACCAGTTCACTAATTAGAACCCTGCAGATTGTTTTCATTAAATTGACCTCTCAAACTTCATCAATTTCCAAAATTAATGATCCATGTGCAAAGAGGGCATTGAGGGATTTTAGAAAAGTCCTTGTTTTCCAAAAACTAAGCTTTCTAGCTCAAGTTATGGCCATTTGAAGTTTTACTTCAATTTGGCATTCAAAAAATAATAATAAAATTTAAATCTAACTATAGAAAAATTTATAGTTTAAACTTTGGAAAAATTTCCCAAAAAGGTCCGTGGCCCCCGCCATCCTGCAACCAATCAGGGCCTGCCACGTGGCACCCTAGGAGGGGCGGACCAATTGTTAAACTTATCCCTTTGAAAATTTTGCCTTGGGAAAATTTTCCCATTTTACCATGCCACCCTGCTCGCCCGTAGCCAATCACATGCTGCCATGTGGCACGGTGGAAGGGCAGACTCTTTTCAAACTTAAAACTTATTCTTTTGAAAAATTTTACTTGGGAAAAATTTTCCATTTTCCTCCGCCGGCCCGCAGCCAATCAGAGGGCGACACGTGTCCTCTAGGGGCTGAGGCAGAGGTGCGGTTCATTTTAACATTTGTTCCTTTGAAAATTTTTGGGAAAATTTTCCATTTTGGCCCCGCGGCCCGCAACCAATGAGAAAGTGCCACGTGGCACTTTGGGGGGGTGACAGTGAGTAGGGCGGACCCCTTTGTTTGTTTAGTTTTGTTTTGGCCCTTGGGAAAATGTTATAAATTTCTCCCATGGCCCAAACATCTCCGCCTTCCCCTTGGACTTTCCTTCTCCCATGGGTGCACAAACTTGTGCACACCTTTTTCTTCCTTTCTCCCATTGGGTAGCAAGCGCCTAAATCCACCCGCCACTCTGCCCTTCCCTTCTCCTTTCCCGCTTGGCACCAGGACTCGACACGTGTCCACCCGGGGACCCACGGGGGCATGGAATGCTTTGTGACTTTGAGCCATGCGATGGGAAAATTTCCCTATGCTGCCCCGCGACCCACCAATCCATCCAAAGTGCATTCCCCCTCCTCTTGACACGTGTCCCCTAGAGGAAAATTTTCCCTAGAAACTCCACCCACTCATTTCTTGAGTTCTACAAGGAGTTAGGAGGACTTCCTTATATCACCGGAAAGGTGAGAAAATTTCCTATCCATTGGGAATGGTTTAGGGAAATTTTGGAAGCGTTAAGTAAGAGAAAAATCTAGTTGAAACTCTGAGCCTGTTAGAGAGCAGGCATGGGGGTAAATTACTCCCTGAACCTAACTAAAACATGTAACCCTAAAATTTGAACCTTGTGAACTTGATATAAGTTAATAAAGGAAACTTGTGTTTTGGTAAATAGGATTTTTTTCGAAACCTATTAGTGAAAATTGATGATTTTCAACCTGAATGTAGATACTTCAAATAAAAAAAATTATTCCATCCTTTTTTCTAGCTAACCCTAGGTTATTTCTTAGGTCTCAAGTGGTGAACAGTAATCCTAAAAACCTCCATTTACATCAACAAAAACTCACATATCATCATGACACCATCAATTTTGCATGCTACTCCTTTGGACCATCTTGTCCTAAAACCTTCTTCTCTGAGAAACTGCTATTTTAAGGTGGGGCCCACATCATCAAAATGACCTCAACTATAAATTTATGGAAATACTTGAGGAGTAATATAAAACATTAAATTTTCATATATTTCACTTTCAAATAAAAATTGGGTCAGTATACTTCATCTTTCTGCAAACTGCTCCTAGCTAGGGTTTAACTAGGCTTTTTGACCTCTTTACCTTCTTAACATCCGTCCATAAAAATCCTGGCATAATAAAATGACCTCATTATTTTTCTAAAACATTATAAAATAAGCTTTATAATCATCCCTGAAAGCCACAAGGTTGCTATGTAAACCACACTGATTCACAACAAGCATCTGAAATTACACTTTGAACTAGAATTTTACATTGATTTTGACCCTGTCTCACAAAAATAAACATATCTAACAAAATACTCATCATGGGCATCTTGAATTTTTTTGAGAGAATCTATGGACTCATCCCTATAACATATAAAATAATCATAATGTCAATTACATGACCTAAATATCTCCAGTCACTAAGACTTACCTATACTTGCATGTTGGATTCTCACTATAACAATCTGGGGCCAACTGAAATAATGCAATAACTGAACAAGAAACCTCTACAAATTACCCAAACATAATTAATTTTCCATGATATAACTTATATTCATGCGTCCAAGAGCTCAAATGGCTCCAATCCACTATTGTCACACCTTCATAGCTAGCCATACCTACTCCAAATGAGCACCTGTAACCATGGTGAACCACTTGTACCTTTGCCACCCCATATTCATGAGTGCTCAAAGCACCTTCAAATACATTCTATCCAACCATTATCAACATGTCTTCACAAAGCATCTAAGATGATACTACATATTGTCATGCCATATCACCTAGGGACCTATATAGATCTTGGTAGAGCAAGCACACACTCATTGAATCCCACTATAGCAGCTGATAGACACATGAACCAGTCATGTTAGCACCACATGAAATCATCATTAACATCATCCTACCATGCTAACATTTAATTTTTCATTAATGTGGTTATTTTTATTAATGAAAACACATATTAGGCCTACATGCCAAGAATCTCCCCCTTTGTCATTGATTGAAAACACCCTGAACTTCTCCCCCTTTTTACATTAATGACAAAGGCATATCTGTAGCTTACTTGCTTCACCTATCTCAGCTTCATAAAAACATGCTTTGGTTAGAAAAATCAACCAAATATCTCAAACAAGATCCCCTTAAAATAGTCATTTAAACATTTGAAAAACATTAGTAAGACATGAAAGAAGCAAAATCATACCTTATTGGGAGCAAAAACATTATTCTCCATCTTCTAGGCATGAAAAAAACCAGTGTCTCTCCTCAACCCTATTTTTCACCTTTTGGAAACACTGTAGCATACCTAAAATCTGATCCATATACATCTTAACATGACAAAAATGACATGAATTCCCATGTCATACCCATTATCCACCTTCTTTGACAAAACTCAAACTTATCTAGGCATAAACTATGCAATACAAGGCCTATACTTACTCTTCCTACCAAAAACAACACTACAAGTCCAAAATAAAGTTATTACAGCATTTTTGACCAATTTTATCAAGAACCCATAGGTCAACTAAGCTTTGAATACATTAAAATACACTCCCCCTGGACACAATACATCCATTTCTAGCTCAAGAGAACAAATTTGAGCTATTAGCCTAGTTATCATGCCTTGAGATCTTTAGTCATTTTTTCACCCACCAAAGAACAAGGGAATCCCATGCGCATTGGCCTATGACCCAATGGGTTCTAGGAGCTCACCCGAGGAACACATAGGTATTGAGTCTCTTTTTTATGTGAGTTATGTGGGAAACCATCATCTGTGATAGGAACTTAATGAATAAAGGTGGAAATGAGACATACAATCATCATAGGGCTCAGAACATCCTTTAGATAAATGTATTCATTCCAAACAGAGAGTACTTATAGATAATAGATAGAACTACAATAGAAAGGAAAATACATAAGGATTTACATCTATTCCATAACATCCATGAGCAAAAATGAAAAGATATAGATATGAACTAAATCAATTACATTCATACTCATTCATGTCTATAACCTCATTACATTTAATGGATCCATTAGACTACCATAGCTTGATCAAACCAAATTCATACATCACAACAGGGATCATGTCTTTCATCTATATAAAGAAAAATTTATAACCCATCCCCTTAATACAGTACTTCCTTATATAGCCTCTACCCAATCCTATAGAGTTCTCACAGTATTTCTACAGAGCTCCGCTCTCTACATTCTCCTCTCTTTTCTATCTGATCTCTATATCTTTGTTTCTCCTACAGGCGCTCACATATATAGGCATCCTAAAGTGCCAACTCATCCATCTGTGGCCTTAGATCTGGTGCCAAGTGACTGAATGTGGTCCTCTATCAGAGCATGCTTCTCCAGGCCTGAGCTCTCCACTTTCTGCCATGATGTCTTCTAGAACCTTCTATCGTAGGGAATATTCCTTTCGTGGGCATCATGTTGCCAGGGTGGCACCTTATCCACTCCACATGCACATTCAAGTCACACTTTTGTCATGTCCTACCCAAAATTCCCAATATGGCTAAGTCCTGAAACCTCAGCTTTGTCCACGCGCATGCCACGGGTTTTCTTAAACCCTTCCTTAAACCCTATCCTGCACACCTTCTCCTTGTGCGCCCTTCTTCAACTAGGCCTTGCAAACCTACATGCCCTTTTGTACTTAGCCAATATTTTGGGGTCCCAACATCACCCCAAACTATGCTTGTTCTCCATTATGTCTTGGAAAAAAGAATAAGGGGATGAAGAATTTTTGGAAATAGGACAAAATGGGGAAGTGACGGCATTATTGCAACAAGCTAGGAAAATATTTTTATAAGTCAGAATCCAAATTTTTCTAGACATCAACTTTGTTTTGTGATCTCTGACAGAGGTCACCGAATAGGGTGCTTACCTCCCCAAAACTCATTCCATCTCCTTGAGCATTCATAGTGTCAACAATTTTTTCCAACTCCTTACTCATGTCTTCAAGTGCGTCCATCCTTCTAGTAATCTATGGGTACAGTTCCTTCAACCAGTTTTTTATTAAACCCCTTAAGGTTTCAATGGCCTCAGATTTATTTTCAAACTTGGCAAGGATTCTATCCCTTTCCACCCTATTTCCCTTATTCTTCTCTTGAAAATCCTTTATCTCTTCTTCATGAGTGGTGACAAAGATGCTTGCCACTCTATCCCTGTCTGCGTAATTATCGTATGTGGCCTTAACATATTGGGTAGCAATCTTGACATCTGCAAGTACTTTTCTATACTTAGGAATTTTTGCTACCAATTTCAATTTTTCCACCCTATCCAAGCATGTTGTCACTTCTTCCATAGACTCCAGGGCCAACGGTTGTCTCTCCATGGTGAGGATGCACATAAGATCTTCTAAGAATTCAAGAGTGGATCTGTAATTCTGTGTGGTCGACATTAGGTCTAAATTCTTCAACATAATGGCACTTGTAATAGACTTCATCATTTTGTATACTTCACGCTCCATCACCTTCTCATCCCTTAGTTCACACTTTAGTTCAAGCCCTTAGTCTTCTCAGCCAGCTCCTCTTCTTTCTTTTCTATCTTTTCCTCTAGAAATATTACTCTATCATTTCTTCCAAATAGCCTAGCCTCAGTCTCAACCATGAAATTATTCAATGAATTACACAACTGCTCATCTAAGATTTATTGGGAATTTAGTAAGGGGTTAGTTCCCTTAGACTCTGGTATTGGCATTATTTCCCCTTGGTATAATTTGAACTATGGCTCATCAATATGGGACTCAAATTCCCAAGAGAGCATCTTCCTTGTCCTAGGGTATGCACCCTCCTTGTCAAATGACTCCATAGCTAGAATTTATTTTGTGGGTATAGTTCTCTGGAAACACACATGTAACACCTTATTTTGGTTATGAACATATCCTATGCCCTGTCCTCATTCTATATCAAGGATCTTCCTTCCCAAGAACACTACTTTGAGGAAACTCACCATTAGACTAGGACCTCCTCCCATACTGACTTTTTCTTTCTCAACACTTTCCTCCTTACCCTCTTCCATCACTATGTTAGTGCTACATTCCAATTCGTGTTCTACCAAGGCCTTAATTATTTTCATTGCTTCTCTTTCTGCCACCTTGTTTAATTGCTCCTATGTAAGGCTTGGAGCTTTCTACTTCTACGGGCCAACCTCCTCACTTCTTTCCATGTCTTGGGTGCCTTCCTCATCCTAGATACCCTTGCAATGCATGAAAAGGAACTCATATTCTTCTTCTCTACCCTCTTGTTCTGAATCTTGCATGCTAAAAATAGGTGGCTCTTGATCTCTTTCATGATCATCTTCTTAATCTTCATCATCCTTTTCACCTATGTATCTCTCCAATCTCTTTATCTCCTTTGAGTCAGCTTCCTATTCTATCCTCTACTTCTTTCTGAGACGTGACTCTTCTATAGGGGATCTAACCTTGTTTGCTTCCTCTGGCAACTTCTCCTTGGCAAGGGGTTTCTCTGATGCCTCTTCTTCTAGGGTATTATTCTTTACTAGGTATTTCTTCATACGCGTATAGGTGCTAGGTTTAACACTTGCCACTAGTGCTCTTACTAGCTAGATAGTCTTCACACTTGGTGCTTTTTCTTCTTCTCTCTCCTTTTTCTTGAGAGTGGGATTTCTTCTACCCATGGGATCTTTAGGTATGGAGACATCATTCTCTAGGTATGTTCCTTTCTCAAATTTTGGCCTAATTTGGATATACAAACATGCCACATAATTTCCTATAAGTGTTAGAGTTAGGGGTTTCATCATTTCTGATTTCCACATACGCACACTTCTTGGGGTAGACTAGGGTCTTGCGTAACTCCCTGTGGTCCTGATCAACTTCACTAACATCAAACCTTAGACTCTTTTCTTATTTGAACATATTAACTCCAGCTTGGAAGTACTGGGAAGTGAAGGAGAAAGGGAGTTTACACCATGGGCTCATGGTTTCATCCACCATCATGAATATACATATGTAAAAGTGTTGGTACACAAAAAACTTAGATTCACCCTGTGTAAGCATTGATAGGTGCTCTGGGATTCTGTGCTCTTCCCCGAATGCATCCCTTAAGCACTTATACCACTTGTAAATGCATGGATTGTGGGAGGTTTTCATTATTTCACATGTATACTTTGAAAATATTTTCATGGGAGAGGGATCTTCAGTCGGATACTCCCAAAAAAACTTTTCTACTGCATCAAGAACTCCTATCTACGAGAATACAATTGTCAGGAGGACATTTCCAAAGAGTATCTTGTCCCCTTCCTGGACGCTGCTGATTATCTTATCTGTAATGAAGGCCGATAAATTGTAGATTATTCCCTCTGATATTTTTCTGCATACATTTAACTAGGCCTTATTCACCTGCGTCCACCTTTCTTGATCATTTAACTTTGTGACCAGGTGCATGACCATTCTCATGACAGGATCTGGGATTTCCACAATATCAAAAATATCTTGACCCCTTCTTGTAATAATATGCAACGACAGTTGCTTTAATGGATTCCTTGTTGCTCAGATCATCATCTACGACATCTCCCTCACAGATGAGGTCTGTAAACTTTAAAATCAGCTGAGGGGTTATGCGCATCTTGCACCTCATGATGTAAAATTGGTCCTCGTATGTACATGACATCAGCCACTGATAGAGGCACTCAGGATTTCCAAAGTAGGGAAACTCATAGAGTTGCAATAACCCTGCCTTCTCTAACTTCACTTTTACCTCATCACTATAGATGGGAAAACCCTCTGGTGTCCTTTTATTCGTCAAGAACACTAACTGTAGTGACATATCCTTCTCTGTTGTAATTATGCAATGGTTATAATCACTCACTTCAATCTTTCTCAAATGGAATTCCCACTCCTTCCCAATCTAAATCCCATTCGGGTACTACATTTATGCATACCACTCCTCATTCATGATTTTGGTGGTTGTTGCTAGCTCTCTTCCCTTACCCTTTCCCTTACCCTTTAGCTTCTTGGGTGACACAACTAGTTTCTTAGGTGCCATTGTCTAGGTCCTCTTGTCACTTCAATCTCTTCTTGTTACTCTTCTCTTCCACTTCTTCCAACCTTAGATCGCAAACTTGTGAAGAAAACCACTTAAACCCGTGCCCTAGTTTTTGAAACCCTAACTGGGATAATTCCTTCATAAGATGGCACCTTCTCACAACTTCTCTTACACCCATGCAACCTCTTCCTTCTGGTTTGAAAATACAAACTAGTTACTCATGCTCAAACTCTTCAAATTTTTATTCACACGGATCAGTTCTGGAAGCCCTAGTTTATAATGATGTAAAAATGCTTCTTTCTTCGTATATGAAAAATGAAAAATGAAATGCCTTGACACTCTATTTATAGTTTTTCCCACTTTATAAAATTAAATTATACCTTACCTATCACCATACTTTAACACTTAATGTAGATTTTTTAAACAAACCTGACTTTAGCACTTTAACCCACACACCCAACCTTACACTGGTAATTATCCAACCTTATGGCATGCAACCAATCCATCTTGACAGGAGACTCTTGTGCGTGTGTAACCAACATCAAAATAATTTCTTCTGTCATGATTTTTGTTCTCGCATACCTTGTGTTGCTTATGCACTTATTCTTCTCTTGTACGTGGATCCCCAATGTTGCCTTATCCTGACACCAACCATCCTTTTTCACCTTTCCTTGCATGTAATTTATTCACAGGGCCATTCAACTGGTCTTTCCAATGCAATCCTTCCCAGTGCTTCACACTTCAATTTCTTCCACCTTACTTCACCCCACACTAAAATGATGCAGGGTCCTATGTGTAGTTGTAACTTTAAAAAAGTAATGAGATTACCGGCACCCAAAGCGCAACTCAAAACAAAAAAAAGAAAGGAAAATACATTAAAGAAAATCCTAAACTAACTGGCAATACTACCTTACTTACAAAAACCAAGAAGACTTATTTATAGTAGGGCTTTAGCCTACTCCCATTGAAGTGTCCTGGAAATATCCTCCCATCCAGCACTTGTAACTAGCACTCACTTGAATCAAGGATGTACAATATGGTGTAGGGACCCAACCAATGCAATTTTAACTTCCCAGGATGGCACATAAACTTAGAATCATACAGTAAGACCATCTGGAAAACCTTAAACTTATTATTCGTAATGTGGAGATCATGCCATGCTTTTTGCTTTGATTTTTCTACTGTTTGGCTCCACCTGGTGAGTGATCATATTTCGTCCAGCTTCATTAATTTATCAATCCTTTCTTCCAGTGCTTTCTCATCAGCCAACCCTCTTGTGTGTGTTATTCATAGAGAAGGTAACATGAAATCAACTGGTAGAACAAATTCCATGCCAAACACCAATTAAAACAGTGTGGCTTTGTTCATCCTTTTATAAATTTTCATATAAGCCCATACTACAGCTGATACCATGTCATCCCAATCTTATCTTTTGACATCACAAATATTTGTTAGAGTATGACTCAGTATCTTGTTAAATGCTTCCATGATTCCATTTTCTTGTGGGTGATAAGGTATAGTTTTGTGATGAGCCACCATGAAATCTGCTAATGGGATCCTCACGGTCTCATTCAAGAAATATGTACCCCTATCGCTGGTTAAAATTAAAGGTCATCCATACCTCATGATAATGTTCTCCCACAAAAATATTGCTACTGTAGCTGTTGTATAGTCTTTAGTTGGGTCTACCTCTTCCCACCTTATCAAATAGTCCGTGAAAGTGATTACATAGCGTGATCTAGTCCTACGCGCTACTGGTGTAATAGGGCCTACAAATTCTATTGCCCATTTCTCAAAAGGTTTAGCACTAGGGATAGGGTGTAAAGGCATTTCATCTCTCCAGCATAGCTTGCCAATGCATTGACAATGGTCACATGCTTTACAATACTCATTGTAATCCATATACAAAGTTTACCACCATAATCCTACCATTAATATTTTATTTGCGGTGGTGTCACCTGCATAATTTCCACCCACACTTCCTCCATGTGCTTCCTCTATGATGGTGAATTGCTCATGCTCTAGTACACATGTGCATAAAACTTCATCATGCCCTAGTTTGTATAAGTCCCCACTGATCAATATGTAGGGTGCCACGTGTATGGCTAGTTTCTTTTTCTATAATGTCTTCATCCCTTCCGGTGCCATACCTGTTTTAAGGAACACAACAATATCCTCCAAGTCTGAGGGTACATTCCGAAACCTAAAAAATTGCACATCTGGCATGGTATCTTCAATGCTCTGAGTGTCCTCCCCTGAATCAATCCTAGGAAAATGGTCAGGTCCGGAATTACTCTTGTCTTGTTTGAAAACTACAGTGAAATTGAACTCTTGGAATAACAACACCCACCAACATATGTGCCCTTGTAGGATGGGCTTGTTCACCAAATATTTCAATGCCATGTGGTCAGTGTAGAAGATAAAGGGAGTTGCCAATAGATAGTGCATGAACTTATGAAGCGTGTAGATCATAGACAATGCCTTGTGCTTGGTCATAGTATAATTCTACTCTACTGGTGTTAACTTCCTGCTTGTAAAACATAGGGGGTGATCAAAAACTCCCTCACCAGGATGTGCAAGCACTACCCCAATGGTCATTCTGGAGGCAGCTACATCAACAAGGAAGGGTTTATCCCAAGAGGGGAAACATAATATAGGCGTGGTGACAAGTCTATCCTTCAATGTGTTAAATGCCTTCTGCTGCACATTTCCCAAATGGAAGTAAATTTATGTCTGAGAAACTCTTTTAATGGTGCGGAAATCTTGGAATACCCCTTGATGAACTTTTGATAGTAGCCCACATGTCCAAGAAACCCGTGTAATGCACTTTGACTAGTTGGCTCCCCCAATCCCATAATCATTGCAATTATGGCAACATCTGAAATCTGTAAACTAGATTAAATTGCAAAAACAAGGCGGAGCTTGCTGTGATTTTATTAATATAAAATGAAGCATTACAACCAAAAGAGAGAGCTGCAATATTTATAGATATTAGAAAACTTCTATCTCTTCCACAATACATGGAACAAATCTCCTAAACAAAAAAAATATGTAGAAATAGCATATTGCCCCTAAAAATCTTCTACAGGAAATCATCCAAGAATAATATTCTAACTAAAGAACATCCTCCACAATCTAAGGGATGATAACAACACACTAATAATAAAGCTAACTAAAGTAATTAAATAATTACTTTATTACTATTACACATTAATCCACATATGGTGAATTAAGTGTTAGATTATTTCTAACATTCCCCCCCTTAATTCATCATACTCTGAAGTGAACAGGAGAGAAATACACTGAATGCCTCAAATTTAGGACGTGCAAGAGATTTTGTGAAGATATCTACACACTGATGTTTTGTCAGGAAATGATGAAGCAGAATGTTGTTGTTCTGAACATGTTCACGAATGAAATGTACCTACACCTCAATGTGTTTAGTTCATTCATGAAAAACTAGATTCTGAACAAGTTTTATTACTCCTTCATTGTCTACATGGAGAATTTTTGGATGATCCTATGGAATTCCCAATCCTTCAAGTATCCATCTGAGCCAAATCACTTCACAGAAAGCTCCTCCTGTTACACAATATTCTGCTTCTGTGGAAGACCTTGAAACACAATTTTGTTTCTTGCTCCCCCATGAAATAGGTCCAGATCCCAAAAAGAAAAAAAATCCTGAAGTGGACTTCTTGTCATCAACGTTCCCTACATGATTTGAATCTGTATATCTTGTCAAGAAGAAGTTATCATTCTTCTTGTATTCTAGGCCAAAGTTCATGGCTCCTTTGATGTATCTCAGTACCCTCTTTGTTGCTTTCCAGTGAAAAACCCTTGGTTCTTGCATAAATTGAGAAAGATAATTGACTGCATAGTTGATATCTGGCCTAGAATAAGTTAAGTAAATGAGACTCCTAATCAACTGTCAATAAAGAGTAACATTTACTTGTTCTGATGGATCTGTGTGAGATGATTGAAGCCTTGTCTCCATAGGTGTAGCCATTGGTATACTATCCATCATTCTGAATTTCTCAAGCATTGTCTTGGCATATTTTAGTTGAGTAACAAAGATGTGATTTTCCTTTTGCCATACTTCAATTCCAAGACAATAATGAAGAAGCCCGAGATCTATCATGTTGAATGATCAATTTAGATCTTCCTTAGTTGTTTCAATCATCTTCACTGAACTTCCAGTGATGACTAGATCATCGACATATACTGCTATGATCACTATCTCCCCCCTTGCTTTTTGAGATAGAGATTAGGATCATATGGACTTCTTTTGAATCTGTGTTTGATGAGATGCTCATCAATATTTATGTATCATGCCCTGGGAGCCTATTTGAGACCGTACAGTGACTTTATGAGTCTACATACCTTTCCTTCTTTACCTGGTATGACAAAACCTTCTAGTTGAGTCATGTAGACTTCTTCCTATAAATCCCCATTGAGAAATGCACTTTTTACATCCATTGATGAACTTTCCAACCAAATTGTGTAGCTAGAGCAAATATCATCCTGATTGTTTTGATATTAGTTGTTGGTGCGAATGTTTCTTCATAATCAATGCCTTATTTTTGTGCATAACCCTTAGCTACCAATCTTGCCTTGTATTTATCAATGCTTCCATCTGATTTGTAATTTGTTTTAAATATCCATTTGCAACCTATTACCTTCTTCCCTGGTGGAAGATCTGTAGTTTCCATGTATTATTCTTAATCAAAGAGTTGAATTCTGAATTCATAGCATTTGAATAAGGTTTTGACTGTTTGGCATCCTAAACTGTAGTGGGCTCACTTGACTCAATTACTATACCCATCAAGGCTAAGTTTACCTCATTTTGAGCCATACTACGAGTTCTTGGTCTTGAAGTGAATGTGTTAGGATCACTATCCAACTTATCATCTTGAATTAGATTAGTATACCACTTAGGCATACATTTAGTTGTTCTTATAGATGGAGGAGTTAAATTATCCTTATCATCATTATCTTCATCAAGAAAATCTTTTATTTTCTTAGTAGGATTGTTTTGTGAGTTTATGGAAGGAGCATCTACTTCTTTATTTTCAAAAAACTCAACATCTCTACTTGTGAAATTTTTTCTTGTTTTCGGATCCATTAACCTGTATCGTAAGGCTTCATCACTGTATCCCAAGAATATAAGTTGTTCTGATTTCATATCAAGTTTAGTTCTCTTTTTCTTAGGAATGTGCATACTTGCCTTGTATCCAAAAACTCTAAGGTGTTTTATAAATGGTTTTTTCCCTGACCAAGCTTCTTGTGGTGTTATTCCATCAAGTGTGGAAGTGGGAAATCTATTCAACAGATAAACTATTGTTTTTACCTGCTTCTGCCAAATATGTTTTACTCAAGCCTAAATCATCAATCATACACCTTACCATATCCATTATAGTTATGTTTCTTCTCTCAACTACACCATTTTGTTGTGGTGTATATAGAGGTTCTATTTTCCGATGAATTCCATGTGTTTCCAAAAAAAACTTTGAACTTATTACTGGTGTATTCACCCCCTCGATCTAAGTGGAGTGATTTTATTTTCTTATCAGTTGCATTTTCACAAGCTACTTTGAATTTATTTAAAGTTTCAAAGGCTTGGTATTTGGTGTGAATGTATTATACCCACATTTTTCATGAGTAATCATCAACAAAAAGCATAAAATATTGAAACCCTGAATGACTAGGTCTCATAGGTCCTCACAGATCGGTATGCACCAGATAAATTTTACCACGGGCCCTGAATGTACTATTTTTCTAAAAAGAAGCTCTATGTTGTTTTCCTACCAAACAATTTGTACACTTGTCTATATTCTTCTTGAAATTTGGTAGTCCTCTTACCATGTTATTTTTTCGAAGTGTTTCAAGATAGCCAAAACTTACATGGCCAAATCTTTGATGCCACACTTGTGGCAATGATGTATCCTTAGCTACAAGGGCCTAATTTTTGGTTTGAAAAAAATCCAGCTGAAAAATATGACCTACACCAGAAGCTCGTGCAACAATGTTGGATTTTTTAGACTTATCTTTGATTAAACACATCTTCTTTCCATCTGTACAATCAAAATCCACTTTTAAGTTGTGCTCCAAAAGCTGACTTATTGAAAGTAGATTCTTTGTCAATCCAAGAACATATAGAACATCTATTATTGTGTAGTTTCTTGATCCAAGAGGTAAGGAGATGTTTCCAATTCCTTGTACTTTGTACCATGAATCATCACCTAATGAAATAGAGTCTTTGTTAGGTGTATTCTTTAACTCTAAGAGCCAATCATTTCTCCCAGTCATATGTCTTGTTGCTCTTGAGTCAACATACCAAATTGCCTATGGTGAATTGATTTCTTGAGTTGATTGTGCAGCAAATAGGAAGTCCTCATCTGGTGAGTTATCTTCCTCTTCAGTAATGTTGTCGTGCTGCGGTGTTTTCTTTTTCAGTTACTTTTCCTTTTTCCTTGTTGTTTGTTTTGATAACCCTGACTAGATTGTTGAAAATTTTGCTTCTTGCCACTAGTTGAACCCTTTTGAAATCTGTTATACCAAAAATCATTTAATTCATGTCCTTTTTTGCCACAAATCTGACACTACTTTTGCTGAGTGTTCCCTTGATTATTCTGTGGAGTATGTTGCTTGTGTTGCTTACCAGTTGTATGAATCTGTTTCTTTCCCTTATGAAATGAAGAGAGGGCTTATTCCTCATCTTCTATAGGTTTGTTCATGGACTCTTCCTATTGTAACATGTTCACTAACTCTTCAAAACTTGTAGTTGGACCCATAATGTTCAGAGTTGTGACAAATATTTTGTATGAGGTTGGTAAAGCTCTCAATACAATAGGGACAAGAGATTCATCAGTGACCTCTTCTTCTAAAGCTTGGAGAGATGATCTCAATATAGCAACACGCTTTAGAAAACCTTCAATAGAATCATTAGAATTCATTTTGAGATGATGGAGTTGTGTTTATAATTGCAAAATAACATTTTTGTTCTTAGCTTCATATACAATTGCTAGTTTATCCCATGCTTCTTTTGCAGTTGTCACTTGACGAATATGAGGTTGTACATCATCAATTACACCAAACAAAATTATAAGTTTTTCCTTTTTATTAGCACGATCAAACACACGTTGTTGAGTAATATCATTTTCTGGTCTCGTTATCGGGCCATCAACTACACCAATTATGTCCTCAAATTCAAGTTGAGTTTTACTTTTCATTTTCCATGCAGCATAATTATCTCCTCGTAGGAGTTGTGAATCAGGAAAAAAAAATTTAGGTGCATTGTTGGCCATTTTTGCATGAAAGAAAAGAGAGATAGAGAATCAAACACGAAACAAATCCCCCCTCAAATCAGTACACACCCCCCAAAAATTGATTTTTATTGAGTGTGGGCTCATTTTTGGCCTTTTATAATGATTTTTCGGCACTATTGGCCGTTTTTACAAACATTTTGTAAATAGAAAAAGAAAATTACATCACCCTTCTTGTTTACAAAAAATTAATATTTTCACAATTTTTTAAATTTTTGGGCACTTTGGCCTCTTTTCCCTTACAAATTTAGTTTTGGGATCTTTGGCCTCTTTGACTGGACCAAAGCGTAGAGCTCGAAAAAACATATACTTAAAAAAAAAAAAACATCACCTCAATCCGAGGTACCGGCGGAAAGAAATGACAAATACAAGTTTTGATGTTATGATCTTTCTGGACCCCTTTCCTAAAATAGAATTTTTTTTCTCTCCTAAAAAATTCCACAAAATCCAAAAAAGGAATTTTTTTTTAAAAAACAATTTTTAACGCAAAAAACGTGGGTCTGAGTTACGCATGTGTGCAGCTTTATTTCCTCCATTGTCAGCCTTGTTTCCTTCACTGCCCTTTCACCTTAAAGGCTCTCTTATGCTCTGTTCTACAAGGTCACACACGAATTTCTTGCAGATTGAAGATGCACAGCTAGATTAGTATCCAACTTGTTTTTTTTTTCTTTTACAAGTGTGAAGTTGTCATGTAAATCCGTAGGTCTACAAGGTGAATTCACAGATATATGCAAATACTGTAGCTACATACAGGTTACAGATCGGTGGTGGATGTTTCTTTTTTTATTAAAAATGAAATCTACACACCAAACCTGAATAGTGGTGCCTCCAAAATTGTGGTTCCACTAAATTAAATCACACTAAACGGGATCTATGAATTAGAGAAAAAGAAAAAAAAAACAATTGTATGTAGTTCATATGCAATGAACACTATTAAAAAAATTGATACAATCACTTTGTTACCAATCTTGGAGGTGTTTCTGTACTATTGCTTTTGCTGCTTCTGGCATGTGGAGTAGGGCAGGGGATTTGTGAAGAGGTTGGGGGAAACTCTGGTTCCTCCTAGCTCAAGCTTCTTATTCCTTCTCCCTGAAAACTTCCTACACTTTTCCTTAGATTAGAATGTTGTTTTGATACCAGATGAAATCTGTAAACTAGATTAAATTACAAAAACAAGGTGGAGCTTGTTGTGATTTTATTAATATAAAATGAAGCATTACAACCAAAAGAGAGAGCTGCAATATTTATAGATATTGGACAGCTTCTATCTCTTCCACAATACATGGAACAAATCTCCTAAACAAAGCAAATATGCATAAATAACATATTGCCCCTAAAAAGCTTCTACAAGAAATCATCCAAGAACAATATTCTAACTAAAGAACATCCTCCACAATCTAAGGGATGATAACAACACACTAATAATAAAGATAACTAAAGTAATTAAATAATTACTTTATTACTATTACACATTAATCCACATATGGTGAATTAAGTGTTAGATTATTTCTAACAGCATCCACCATCAAGCCTTCTTTGCATATGATGTGTCCCAATAGGGTCCTAAATGGGGTAGAAAATACACACTTCTTAATGTTGATGGATATCCTCAGCTGCTGACACCTTTCAAACATCAATCTCATATTTTCACAATGGTCCTTGACTAGTCCATACATGGTTCAATCATCAAGGTACACCTGGAGAAACTTGTGGATAAAGTACTGGAAGGCCTACACTACAATGCATGAGAATACAACAGGCACTTTCTTTAACCCAAAAGGCATGACTGTATAGGAAAATATTCCCCAATCGGTGGAAAAGGTTGTCTTTCTACGGTCATCCTTTGCAATCCTCACTTGGTGATAGCCTGAGAACCCATCCATGAAAGATTAGACCTCATGCCCTGCCACTCCTTCAAATATTTCTTCAATGAATGCGGTTGGGAAGGGATCAATGACACACACGACATTCAAATCCCTATAATCAACACATATCCTTATCCTTACATCCTTTTTGATATTAATCACCATTGGACTTATCCATTCTGACTCCTCCACAGCCTCTATGATTCTTGATGCTATCATCTTGTCTATTTCCTCTTTGACCTTCATGCACAGGTTTGGATTCATTTGGTATTATCTCTTCCAAACTGGGCATGCACCTTCCTTTAACTTAATTCTCATTTCCCCCAAGGAATGGTCAATGCCTTTGAGTTCATGATACCCACGATGGAATAAATCCTCAAACTCATGTAAAAGATAAATTATCTTAGAGACTTCCTTCTCCAACCAATAATCTACAATGATAGCTTCCTTGGGTTTTGCCTTCGACCCACTATTAAACTTCTTTGTCTTTAAATGCTCATGATAGGTGCACGTTCTTTCATCAGAACTATCCATCACTTTGCACGAGCCTATAGAATGGTTAACATCTAAATTTTCCATCTCTTCACTGTCTATGACATAGACTATCTTGAATTTTTATTTCTGTGTACATGCACACTCAAACTACACCTCATCAGACTCATCTTCACCAAATTGTCCCTCCAAACATGGCTCTCCTAGTAATTCTACAAGCCAATCCTCTACTTTTGCACTATCCCCCATCGTAAGGTGGTTGACCTCCTACAATGCCTTATCCAATGATAGTTTGGTGCTTCGATACTCAAATGCTTAGATGATATCAACCACTAGTTCTTGTTAATTCCTTGTTTGGTGGCATATCTCAGAGTGGATGTACCATGCGCACGTGTAACCCTGCAGTGTAGAATACAGTTTGTGTACCTAGAGGGATGGTTAAAAAGATTCCACACCTTCCCTCCAGGCTCTCTCATAAGCTTGGATGTGGAAAGAGGTGAGCTCCTTACCGTGGTAGTCTTTGATGGTTGTGGGCGTGTTGCTTCCAGAGAAATAAATAGAGAAGGAAATTCTCACTTCGTGTCATTCCAAGAGATTATCCTGATGCATTTCCCACTAGCACGCATTTTCTAGTAGGAAGTAACTTAACATTCCCATCCTTTCATTTTCCTCCTTCCACTGAGATTCCATCTTCTACAAAAATACCTTGTGGGAGGTTCCTCCTAAGTACTTAGGTAGTTCCTTTCCTCCTAGGCACCAGACTGTGCACTCCTTCGTTACCTTTTTCACTGATCCTCTCAAATGTCATCCGATTAACTCATAGGTTCCATACACCCAATTATCACATGCTATACTGATGGTGTCACTTAGGGACTGAGCATCCTCAAACTAGATAACTCTATCGGTAGGATGGATTATCTCTGGATCCCTGATTGAGCACACATATATTCTATCTAGGAACTCTTCTCCCAAAGGTTCAATATAGGGTGTTGACTTCCCATCAGCTAGAGGTATGATGATCCATTCCTCCTCTTTTTCAAATCTTATGCACCCCTTATTGAATGGAAGATCCGTATTGTTCTTATAACACCATGGGCACCCAAGTAGTGCTAGGAAATTTTCTACCTTGGTGAGAACCAAGACTTCAAAGTCCCCAGTAGACTTAGCTTCCTGAATGGTGATATTTGTATCCTTTAAGACACCGATGGGCATTGCCTTCATTTTTTTTCCATATACAACACATTTAAAGATGGTTGTAATGTATGCCTTCCCATCTGATGCCATGCATCCAATGTGAGAACATTGACCTCCAGGCATGTGTCAATGAGGATATTACTAAGGAGCCATCCATCCATGACCGCATTTAACGTGATCTCCCTATCGTAGTCAAGGTTTTGAGTGGGATGGTTTACATGCAAGAATTACCTCTCACACTCTTCTCTGGGACATGGTACCTTCTCTCTCAACCATTATCCTAGCAAGGGAATAATAATTTCTTGCCTTATCATTTTACATACTTCCTTGACCTCATCCATGTCATTTTTTGGCACCTCAACCTTCCTCCTTTGCTCCTCCCTCCTAGAATTATCCTTTAGATATCAGATTTCTCCTTATAAAATCTTAATGATGTCCATGGTTTCTTAATATACCTCCTTTTGATGCGCAGGTTCTAGGTACTTCCCATGTACCACTTCTTCCCTTGAAACCAAGTTCTTCTACCTTGGCATTTCATTTGCGCGTGTGGCCTTTTCTCTTGTTGTTACCATAACAGGTTCTAAGACTGCATCATGTGTTACCCGTGTCATCCATTGTGTGTCTATCTTCTTAATTCTTACCATTTTAATGCCCTTGTCTTTCCAGTGTTGCTGATTCATGTGCTCAAACAACTCAGGGCACTCCTCATACTTGTGCTTCTTCCCGCACCATGAGCACTGCAATAGGTATGGGTAACTCTCATTTGTAATGCTTTGTAGACCCAAAATTAAAACAAGTTCCACATGGGAACTCAATTCTTCCTCCTTCTCAGTTACCATGACCACTGAATCCTCTACAAAATCCAATTCAACGTGTGCCTCCATCTGTGTGCTCCTCATAATGGCGATCATCATTCTTAAAACTACTGACAATTTTGGTCTGCGCACCCCATGATCAATGGCCTCATGGATCTGGTCAATAAGCCTACAATCCTTAGTATCATGGGTTGTAGAGGTGTAGATATTATAATAGTAAGACACATTCTTTTGAATTACACACTGTAACAAGGGACATCTACTTGCATCATGGTCCCCCATGAAAAATTTCACAGTCTACTATTACGGAACGTACTATCCTCTGGGGGAAACTATCCTTGACATGCTCATTTACTTCACAATCCTTACACCATATACCACTACGAGTCTCATGGGATGAGTTTGCAGACAACTTCTCTAGCTGCTTAGCCATAGCAGTGATTTGAGCCTCCAGAAACAAGCTAACACCAGTATCAACACTTCCAACAGCTTTGGTGTGCAGAGCAGCTTCTAATGCCTCACACGGGTCTGTGAAAGTTTTATGAGATAAATCTCTTCTAAAAGGTGTTATCAACCCCCAAAAAACCATTGAGCATACTGTGAAGGGTGAATGTCATATGACAATTTCGATAGGAGGGTCTTGAACCATGCATCATACTCCCACACACTCTCTGCCATACCATGTTGAATCTCCTTCAGGGCACTGATGCTCTTCTGTTTAAACTTAGGGATGTGGAATTATACCAAGAAGGCATTCTTTAAGGTAGTATAATCCACCACTGTTTGATGAGGGTCATATTTCCTATACCAGCTATGCACGCACCCTTGCAATGTCATTGCAAACTGACTAGCCTTTTGCTCTGAGGTTGTGATCCCCTTTGTGTGCCATAGCAGCTCACACTTGTGAACATGTTTGGAAACATCTTCAATACCTCTGTAATCTGGAAAATGTAAAGACATCTCAAAGAAGACTTGAGGAGGTGGCTAGGGCCCTTGTCCTCCTGAGTCAGAGCCTTGGTTTCCTCTGGTGTTTCCTCTACCATAGGATCCATCAGATCCACCGAGTCCTATGTCTCCTAAGCCACCAGATCCTATGATCCACTAGGTCCTAATCCTCCTAACCCACTATATCCACAGATCCACTAGGTCCTATTCCTTCTAACCCACCAAATCCACCAGGTCCACCAGGTCCTGTAGTGGTTGTGCCAAGGGTCCCCAAAGTTCCACTGAACTGTGCACTGACGGTTTGTGATAATGCCCCACTACCACTAGTGTACCCTACGCCACTCCCAGACGTGAGACCGAAGGCTTGTGTACTTGCTCCTTGTCCAAAAATTCCTCTAAATACTGGAATATACGTAGCCATAGAAGTGGGAAATGAAAAATTATATCTCTTAGGTGCAGATCTGTCACTTCCACTAATACCAACTGGGTCAACGATACTCCTTCCTTGATCTGGAAAACCAAGCACCAGGGTTTGGTCACTAGGTGGGTTCAGATACATGCCAATGAATCTTCTCTCTCTCCACGTGATGAACTCTCATTAGAAACCGAAGGGGTCTCTCTTACACACTTTCCAAGATGGGGTAGCACAAAATTCTCAGGTTCTACATCCTCCATGTGAAACTCAACTCCTTCCCGCAATGTCTACCTCTATAGATCCATCACACTTGCAACCTAGTGTTGTCTAGCAATCTCCCTTTCACACGCTTCACTATACTTGAGTCATCTCTCCTCCCTTTCTTTATCCATTGTAATATCTTCCATCTTCCTCCACCCTAGCTTCCTCACCCAGTGCATTCAGAATGGTTTAGCTGGTCATCGAAAATGCCTCTAAACTCAAGTTAAAAATCAAGATCTTCATTTCCAGAGGGATAACACGTAGAAATGATCCTCTAGGCTCCCACAGAAACTCAAACTCAGCAACTTCCAGACAAGAATATGTAGAAATAGCGTACTCCAAAGTGTAGCTAGCCAACACACCTTTCCACCAATGATCCACATCACGAGTCCACTTCAGATCTACATCTACAGCCTCTGGTATTCTTCTTTGGGTTGTGTATGTGATCTATAATACCATCTTTATCTAGACTCATATGCTGAGAGCCATTCATACAGTTCTACTGGGAAGCAACAGAAAAAGTTTCATATAAATCATGGTAGAGGTTCTCTTCTACCCATCTATGTGCATCAAACTCAGATCCAGTGTTGAATCTCTGAGAAAATTCATCCTTCGTGCTCTTGAACCATGATTCAACAATTTCCAAATTTAAATGCTCTGTCATCACTCATTACATAGATCATGATGTATGCCATTTCCCACTACAACTTTGAAAAGAGGTCCTGACAATGGAACCAAGATGTAGTCATTTTTACACCCACCAAAGAACAAGGGAATCCCATGCACACCGGCCTATCACCCAATGGGTGTTGGGCACTCACCCAAGGCACGTGTAGGTGTTGAGTCTCTCTTTTATGTGAGTTAAGTGGGAAACCATCATCTATGTCAGGAACTTAATGAATAAAGGTGGAAATGAGACATACAATCATCATAGGGCTCAGAATGACCTCTAGACAAATGTATTCATTCCAAACAGAGGGTACTTACAGATAACAGATAGAACTACAATAGAAAGGAAAATACATAAGGATTTACATCTATTCCATAACATCCATGAACATAAATGAAAAGATATAGATATGAACTGAATCAATTACATTCATACTCATTCATGTTTGTAACCTCATTACATTCAATGGATCCATTAGACTACCACAGCTTGATTAGACCAAAGTCATACATCACAGTAGGGATCATGTCCTTCATCCATACAAAGAAAAATTTATAACCCAACCCCTTAATACATTACTCCCTTATATAGCCTCTACCCAATCCCACAAAGTTCTCATAGTATTTCTGGAGAGCTCCGCTCTCTATATTCTCCTCTCTTTTCTATTTTATATCTATAAATATTTTTCTCCTACGGACACTTGCATGTATAGGCATCCCAATGTTCCAAACCATCCTTTTGCAGCCTCATATCTGATGCCAAGTGTCTAAATGTGGTCCTCCATGGGAGCATGCTTCTTCAGGCCTGAGCTCTCCACTTTTTGCCATGATGTCTTCTAGAACCTTCTATCGTAGGGCATATTCCTTTCATGGGCATCACATTACTAGTTTGACACCTTATCCACTCTGTATGCACAGTCAGGTGACACTTTTCTTGTTTCCTGCCCAAAATGCCCAATATGGCTAAGTCCTAAAACCTCATCTCTATCCGCGTGTGCACCATGGGTTTTCTTAAACCCTTCCTTAAACCCTATCGTGCATGCCTTCTCCTTACGTGCCCTTCTTCAACTAGGCCTTGCATGCCTATGTGCCCTTTTGTACTTAGCCAATATTTTGGGGTCCCAACAAGATCAACTTTACAAATTCTTCAAGGTCCCAAACAACATTTTCAGTCTTCTATAGTCATATTTTATTAATATAAGCAATAATATATCATAATAAGCATGGATGAAGAAAAAAACCTCATTATATCACCTTGAATGACCTTGAGAACACCATTTCAATCACATAGATGGACAACAAAGCAATCCCCCTATCTTGAGGATCCCACACACACCTTGAGCAACATATTTTCTTGTTATAACAACATTCCAACATGGTTAGAAGGATGACAATCATCATATCAATACCACAAATCCATCTAGAAAGCAAAAAGAGATCTTTATAGCTCTTTAATACTTGCACCTTCTTCCTTGTTGAGCTATTAAAATCTCCCCCTATCATTAAAGGAAAAAATACAACTTATTACAATTCATACCCTTGTTTAACAGGACTGTAGATGTGTCTCAATCTTAACTTAAGGATAAGATCAACATAGTGACCCAACAAGATCATTTCAACCATGAATACACTACTCCAGATGCATTTATCATGTAAGGCTCACATAATAATTGAATAACATCATTCCAAATCCAACCCTATTGTCATCATGCTAATCATGAGCACCTACAAGACTATAGGTAGCTATTATGGAGAAAGAACGCACTTTTATCCCTTTCCAAGCATTAAGACCTTCTTCATATGCCATCACATGTAAACCATGGATATATGAGAGAACATACCTTTTTAAGTGAGATTAAGATTTGAATAACATATCATAACGCTGAAAAACATGCTAATGTGACCATCCTCTATATATTTCTATCATTTATAGACATGTCGGTCTTTATCTTCCTAAGACACAACCCATATTAGGCTCTAACTCTATCACAAACTTCTTGACTATAGACCTTATTATGCACATCAAGATGAAAAATTCTGATTTTTTTCATATGGTCAACACATAGCCTGTTATTGCCTTTATTTAAGTTCCATGTAGGTTGCATTGAAATATCTAGAAACCCCTTGTTATAGTCCACATGGAATGTTATCAGTTTTGGGAGCATCACACACTTTCTTCACCTTGCCATGGATTATTTAGGCTTTTTAAGCAATCAAAATGCCATGTCATAGTGGTAATAATTTTCATGAATCAACAACACTTAGTTTGTGTCCAAAAACCCTTATACAAAAGAGATCATCCATAACTTTCACATTACTGGACTTTTGAGCTTCCTAACATGCTTTATCAGGGATTCACTGATTTATAATAGACTGTATTGGTGAATTATGAAACCTATTTTCCTTAGATGACCATACATAATTAAATGAACCATCTTGAGCTTTGTACCATCTTCAATTTACCGTACCCTCATCTTAGTACCTCAAATCAACTATAGAGCACACATTTCTTCCTGAAGATCATTGCATAGTTACCTTACAACATATATTAGGAACAATTGACATTGTCCTTCATAAAATATACATACTCCATAGGCATGATATTGATTAAAAGTAGGTTACGATATTCAAAATCTTCACACTTAGCACATATATTTTTAACCAATAAACTTGAGATTTTTTTTTTTTTCCCTGACCTATAATAGTTTCCTTTTTACTCATCCATACACAGATCACTTCAAGCCTTTTCATAGTCATTCTAGTGTTTTCTTAGACATTTACCACATATATATCACTTATTTATGCTTAAAGCCATGGATCCTACTTATAAAAATCTATAACATAGGATTAGGGTTTTAGCCATCAAAACCTCACAATCATTTCTATATCTAAGGATATTTATACTCATAGTCACCTTTTATGTCAATTTTCAACCAAAGAGAATAAGACAACCTTATGGTAACTCAAGAAGAGACCATACACTTGAACCACACTATAGATCACACTTTCTCCCTTCCTATAAGTGCACTTAGCTCAACTTTGATCCTAAATAGCATACAAATGCAACCTATCATGCTTCAACATTAGAAAATATGATAAATATTCTCAACATTTATTCCCAGTATTGTGGAAAATTGTTTGTCACTATGCATAGTGAAAAAGATCACTTTAAATTGTACTTAGACTCTACATATTACCCCTGAGGTGCTTCTTGCAATACTACCCGACCTTATTCATGATTTTTCCTATAGTTTATCGTTACCTTTGAAGCTCACCATGAAATCACATATAGACTTTTGAATCTCAAAAACCTTTTTACATAGTGTATTCTCAACTTGACACATCATAGACACAATATTTTAACATTGAACATAAACCTTGAACCATATTGATTGAGACTGGATACATACTAATAAACTCCTAACTAGATCAAGACTCCTAGAACTCCACACAATTGTAGTTAGGTTACATAGAATTTTGATTTCCTTTATTTGGACTGAGAAGACCTCAATCTCAAAACAAAGACCTTCATAACATACCAATACCATCTATGTATGAAATCTTATGACTAACATGAAACACATACCACTATTGAGATTTGACACATAATACAACTTGATCAATTGAGTTATATTTGACATATTAGAGACCATATTTACTTGACAATGGACTAAAATCATGCTTGTTCTCTACCAAGATTTGACCCTAACACACCTTACTTACACTCTTAAATTTTTAATTGACCACTCATAACCATTCATATAATGTGATGATGCATACACTAATATTTAGAACTTTGTACATGACCTACTAGACACTCAAGACTAAGAAAAAGAAACCTTCCTCAAAAAGATAAACAATTTTAAAGACATTTATCTTATAATGATAATGACATACATGAGAGACATAGTACATAAAATTTTTTAAACTACAACTCAGTCCCACAAGCAATCTATACACCTCGGCTCCATAAAGCACATCTTAAAGTATAGATACAATCACTTTTAGACTTCTTGATAGGAACATGACACTATCAATACTTTAGGTCACAAACACATACTCATTTTTCATGATATTGGAATTTCACACATATAGTAGACCATCACTCACTACAAACCTTTTGACCATGAAGACATAACAACAAATTTCAGACCATGGAAAAAATCTATGACACACATCCTTATAATTTAGTACCATTATGAAATATATTCTCGATTAATGATGCAAGAATCATACTTAGACCCTTTCAGTACATGACATTTAGACCTTAAAGACATACTTATGCAAATTCAGACACCTATCAAATGCAAGAACTCATGAAATTAGGATAAGAGTCACTTTCCATACCTTATAACCTTTATGGTGTCCCATATTCCTAGTTTTCTCATCTTGTGATGAACTAAATCATGAAGGCACAAATGATCTTCTTGAAACTAAGAAAACCTACTCTTTTGAGCTTTCATTGGCATGTTGACCTTGTTTTCAAATTTTATCCCACTAGGATACTTGTTTACAAACTTCGTATTGTGCATGATGGACTGAGAATTAGTTATCTTAGCTTCTTTAGCTTGATCAACCATAACCTTTCCCTTAGGATTTTACCTAACCTCTCTCTTGACCATAAGATCATATCTTACAATGAAAATCCTTTTTGTTTTGAATTTTTTTTACAATATGACCTAATTGTTGACAATTGAGGAAAAAAACAACATTATTGTTCCTTCTAGGTTAAAACACTCTTAGATTCCATCCATAATATTTAGCTCTATGTACACACTCACAACATGAGTAACATTCACCCTTGAAGACACCTACTTCATTCCTTGGATTCCTCTTTTTGCAATCTCTAGCTCTATGGCCAAACTCATGACAAACAAATAAATATCCATTGAATAAAGAGAAATACCTCATAGCATTAGGTTGTTCAAATGAGTTATAACTTCTTAGATATACCCTTTATGTCACCTTCTTAGCTGATTTAGTAATTGGACCAGCTTCATCATAATTATTTCTTTCAAACCGTAGGCCTATTTTTTCATTAGTAGTTTTTTTCCTTCTAGAACACTATCAATATCTTTAGAGATCTTCTCAATTCTCTCATAAATCTTTAAATTCTTAGAAGCATCGTATAAATCTGATTCAAGGTTATTCAATTTGTCTTTATACCTAAAAAGAGATTATTCTTTCTCCTTTAGGGATTTGGTCAAATTTTTAACTTGATATTCCAAAACATGGATAGATCTTGATATTTCTCCATTTCATTCTATTATCCTTGACCTAAATTTTATAGCCCTTAATACATTATTGAGCTATTTCATTCATTATTTTCATATTAACCTCAATATCTGTAGACTTACCCATTGCTTGTGCTTCAAAGGATCTCCTTTAAGTTATAAAACTTCTACAAAAATTACCATCTTTGATACCAATTATTAGAAGAACAAGGGACTAGGGAGGAGGTGAATCAATCCTTTAATAAATATCTTTTAATTTACCAAACCATAAATTCATCCATCATATTGTTTATACAACATCCATGCTCATGTGTGCTTATTAAGACATGCAAAATCAACCACAAGAACAATAAAGTAAAGTACTCAACACAAGAACACCATATATAAGTGGGAAACCCTCATGGGGAAAAAAAACCACTAAAACTCTACTTATATTATACAAATAAAATTAATTTAGTGAAGCACCAACTTCATAAGGATCACCAACCCCTACTTTAGTAGAGCACCAAGCCCTAATTTAGTGAAGCACCCACTCCACAAGGAGTCTAAAACCCCATAAGATGAAAAATAACCAACTCATACACATGTATATGTTTTATCTCTAATAATTTTATTGCCACAACTGATGGAGATCACTAATTCAACTCAGAAACTATAGGACAAACCCTAAGTCTCTAGTCTTGCTCTTTGTCCTTCTTTCTCAGCTTGTTTTGAATTTATTATCTTACACACATGCTCTCTAAAATTCCTCAACTTGTCATACATATGATAATCTCTCTAACTCTTCCCTCATACCTGCAAATAATTCTTCGCTAGGTCGCACTACTCCCTCATGCAAGAATAGCTCACCAAATTAGCCGAAACATCTTTATATGCAATTATTATCTCCAACCAAAAGGATTTCAATAAATCATGATAAATTAAACACATATAACTTAATTACATTAAAATAATATCATTACAATAGTCACATATGACCCAAGTAGGTTTGCATAGCTAAAACCCCCATTACACATGTCAAAAATGGTTCAAAACCCCGTGGGCACAATCTTAAAATTACCCTTACATAAAAAACATACTTAGTAATAACCCATAAATCCTTAAAAATTTATATAAACACCATTTAAAATTCATAAATGGTCATAATTAATATCATATAATCAAATTATTTCATTTACTGGGCCCAGTTCCCTTTACAAATCTCAAAATAACTATTTCCTACACCCTTCAGCACCCTGGAAACTTCATCTTATCACCAAATAAATCATAATATTCCACAAAATTTCATGTGAAAATTAAAAATAAATTTTATAACCTTTATAACACTGCTAATAATGTTAGAATTCATCAAACATCCTTCATTTCAAACCACAACAACATTTTCCTTCACCATATTAACTTGTCATAAAATATGTTTCCAAAGGTTAGATCATAAACTAATTTATACATATATTAAATAATTTAAAATTGATTAATTATATGCCAAGGTAATCCCTATTCACACTATAGGTGATAGGAAGCATCACCAAATCCATCTCATGCTTCAAACAACATCAAACTTGCAACAAAATAAATGTTATCTTGAACCTCCAAAAATATTTCTCAAATAATGACCTAGAAACCATATAAAATTACCTCATCATGAGTAAATAACTATTCCAATGGAATTATCTCTAAACCTACTTCCCAACACAACTTGAATCATCTCAAAACTTCACTTGTATCTCAACTTATACACATTTTACTTAATCATGCTATTTGAGATCCCAATACTACCCTTTGACCAATCAACTTGTTTGGACCTCAAAAAACCATGAAACTTCATGAAAATCATCTAAAAATTCTATGGAAATGAATAAAAAACTCCCAATTATAATTCATCGTTAATTTTTCATGTTACTCCTTAGGACCATCTTGTTCTAAAACCTTCTTCTTGAGAAACTACTTTTTTTGGTGGGGCCCACATATCACAATGAAATCAACCTTAAATTTATTGAAATCATGAGGATTCCTATACAACATCAAATAATCAATTTTTAACTACTAATAAAAAATGGGTCAATATACTTTATTTTCTTCCAACTGTTTCTAGCTAGGGTTTAACTAGGGTTTTAGACCACTTTACCTTCTTAACATGCGTTCATAAAATATTGACAATCAAATGACCTGATTTTTTTTATGAAATATTATAAAATCTCCTTAGAATAATGTTTGAAAGATACAATGTCCCATGTAAATCACACTATTCACAATGAGCATATGAAGTTGAAGTGTGAGCTACAATTTGACTTTATTTTCACCCTATCTCACAAAATCAATCATTTATGACAAAATACACATCATGGGCATCTAAAAATTTTCTGAGAGCACTATGTCTCATCCTTATAATATCTCCAATAATTATAATGTCAATTACACACATCAATATCTCTAGTCACTAAGACTTACCTATGCTTACATGTTAGATCCTCACTGTAGAAGTTAGGGTCAGCTGAAATAATGCAATAAATAAACATTAAACCTCTAAAAATGACCCAAAATACCTCATATTCCATTATAAACATGAATGCATGCTTCTATAAGATCATCTAGCTCCAAACCACATTGTCACACCTTCAAGTTTTCATACCTGTTCTCAATGAGTACATGTAACCAAGTGATCCACCTATACCTGCACCATTCCACTACTTTTGAGTGCTCAAACACCCTCAAAAATTTCTATACAACATGTCAACATTCTTCCCAAGAAACCGAGAATGCCCTACCATCATGAAACATCACCTAGGCACCTGTATGAGCTTGCTAGAGAAAGTAACTCTCACCGAATCCCAATGTATCAACTCAAATACATCTAAACCAGTATGTTAGCATCATGAACAAAATCATATGACCTCAATGAAATATTCACTTTGTCATTAACGTGGTTTTACATCACTTGCAACACCTATGAGGTCTACATGCCAACAGGGATGTCCATCAATGCGATGAAAGTCACAATATGTGTTAGGCTTGTACAATTACGGCTTTTGTTCCCCTTCAGGAAAGTGAATTGTGATTGGAAATAATATCATCATATCCTATTTTAGCTGATGAAAAAAACTAGAGAGAATTTCTCAGAGGGGTGTAAATTTTTGTGTAACTTTATGCGAAGTAGTTTCTTCACTAGGTTGTATGATTAGCTTTTTGATTGATTATTCATACATGTTGTGAACTTTTCAATCATCTCTAACACCATTATCAACAATATTACAGTTGCGGCTGACATGCCAAGATTTTTTTGTGCTGAGTACTAGTGTGCTTGTGATTATTAGGATTATCATTGTGCCCATGGTCATGAGACGAGGCTTGATCAAGCCTTTAACACTGAGGGTTTTTTATATTTGAGTCACGGTGACATCGGAGTCAAGGTTGACAGAAAAATGTTTGACAAACTTCTCGAAGAGGTTTGTGAAGGTAGAGATAGTTCCCTTTGGAAGGTGTAAGAACTAGTCCAAAGCTTGTCCTAGAATTTGAGTGAAAATGCACAAGAGAAAGTTATCGTTATATGCCACTTTGTGGCATGCGATGGAAAATTATTTTGTATGATTTATAGGATCAAATTTTCCCTTGTATTTAGCAAATTAGGTCATTTCAAAATATTTTGGAAAGGGTGTGCGTAAGATGTCCATGCTGAAAGGGTAGGGATACAATTCATAAAAGTTAAATTTTTTGTGTTGTTTTTGCATACCCAAAATGGTGTCCTTCATCATTTTCTATTCCTAAGAAAATGATGAGTTGTGTGAATCCACCGTTGTAATGAAAAAAATGTGGGAGAGTAAAGAAAGATGCGAGGAAGAACTCAAACCTTTAACAAAGTGAATTCTAAGATGGAAGAGGTGAATATTTTTGAAAGCTCGACTGTTAGAAAAATTATTTCTAAGATGGAAGAGGCAAAAAAGGTTAGTAACGTACTCAACCTCTAGAAAAGTGAATGCTAGAATGGAAGAAGTGGAAAGTTCTCAACCTATAACAAAGTGAATGCTAGAATAGAAGAGGGGAATAAATGATTGAATGATGTGACCCTTAACAATGTGAATACTAATATGGAAGCGAGATTGAAAATATTTGGTTGGTTTGACCCTTAACAACGTGAATGCTAAGATGGATGAAGACGAAATATTTTTCTAGATTCAACCCTCAACAATGTAAATGTCAAGGTGGATGAAGAGAAGAAGCTTGGAAAGAGAAATTCCAATCATGGAACTCTTAGAAAAAGAAATTCTAAAATGGGATAATTATTATACAAGCTAAATTATGTGCTTAAACCTTTGACAAAGTGGTTATACAAAGGGGATGATATTTTGACAAGGTTAGTGTGACTCTTAACACAATGGGTGTTAAGAGAGGAGAATAGAAAGATGATGAAAGTGCTTGACTCTTAGTATGATGAATTATAAGAGAGAAGACTAAATAATGAAAAAGTGAATGTCAAAATAGAGTGGTAAAAATATGATGATGGAGAGCTCAAATCTCAACAAAGTGAATGTGAGAGATGAAGGGAAAGTGAAGGATCTCAAATGAGAGAAAAGTGAATGCTTTAAAAGATAGGAATGAAGGAGCGTTGAAGATGTCAAAAATTCAAAGTGAATTATAACAAAAAAAGATGGATGAAATGTTTGAATCTCAACAATGTGATGTCAAACTCAATTAAGGTGATCAAGAGGGTGCTTGACCATGATAAAGTGACTATCATGACATTAAGATTTAGATGAATAAGGATGAAGGTGCTCAAGTTTGGATATGAGTGTCCACAACTCAAGAATTAAAAATATGAAGAATCAATATGATAACGATGGTGCTTGAATGTGATAAACTGAGTATCACATTGTCAAGAATTAGATGGAAAATATGATAGTGCTTAAGTTTCGATACAGATGTCCAAAAATCAATACTTGGACTCATGTACAAAGAGGTGAAAATGAGAATGAAAGTGGATATAAATAAGGAGTATTTGTAAACATGAAAGAAATGTGAATGCAACTAAATAATGAGTATTTGGGAGAGATTGGAAAATGAGAATGTGAGAGACAAGTGTGGAACACAACTCACAAAAATAAAATAAAAACTAAAAAATATTGAAAACAAATTTTTTATTTACAGATGTCTTGCCCTCTACCTTAGATTGACTTGGATAGTGTTTGGCTTCCTGGTTCTATGAACTTGGTTTCAACATATAACTGAGTGAGAATGGTGTTATTTCTTGTTTCCATATTTACTTTACCCCCTTTGAAACTCTGAGAAAATACATTGCTCAGAATGAATTGTACTGGGGTCACCACTAAGGATATTCGTGACTCTAATCTCACAAGTTTTACTAGTTAGATATGATAAAGGTACCCATTTCATCATCCAGCTCCCTCAATGTACTGACTACTTTGGAGTTCTTGTGGTAATTCTCAAATGAGTTTTATGGCTTAATCCAAATCACTTTCCATAGTTATAGTATTTGGGAAATATCCTTGTCAACCACACCTACAAATACAATGTGAATGGTTCATATTATCTTGTTTACAAAGATTCTCTGCACACAAAGTATTAGTAGTTTTCTCAGCTCACGATCAAAGGAAACATGTAGTTAGCAGTTTTTAGTGTTTCATGAACCTTCTTGAGAGAGGTTCATACAAGAAAAGATAAGAATATTCTCTTGAGGTAGGTAAAGGAAAATACAATATAATAAAGTTCATGATTTATATTTCTAAGATGGCGTAAAAAGTGCGAGGAAAGAGCATACATCTAAAACAAGTTTTGATTTAAAAAAAGAAAGGTTAATTCCTAAAATAAATAGAAAGAACCATGTTTCTAATTTCCAATATCACTTTGAAAGTTTGAGAAAAGATCATACATGTGAGGTTGTTAAGTATAAATATAAAAAATAAACATTCATAAAATATTACTAATTTTAATTAAAAATATGACAAGTGTTAGGAGAAATGAAACCATAAATTTTCTATAAGTTCAAACAAAAAACTTATTTTCCAATTACATAGATCTTTTCTACACCTTTCCATAAAAAATGATTCATTTCGAGTTTGGGAGAAAAATTTATGGCTTCCGGAAGATGGGTTATGCTAGTGCTCTCAGGGAAACATTAAAACTTGAGAAAAATGGCCCAACAACTATTTTTTAAGGTTTTAAAGCTTTTGTGCTCCCCCTGAGAACCTAAAATTTTGATAGTAAGGTTAAATGAAGAAAATAAACACATAACCAAAGTTAAATCATGAAATGAGAAAAAAAAATGAGAAAAAAAAATGTGGGAGTCCCTCTGGGCATGCCAAAATGTAAACAAGGAAATTCACAAAAAAAAAAGATAACTAAATAAATAACATATAGTAACTTTATTGTAGACTTCTTGCAAACCTCAAGATAAGACTATAGAAGCTTGAATCTTGTTTTATCTTATTATAGTTTGGATTGTGGATTCTCTTTGATATTACTTATCCAAAGGGATTTGTAGATGCTACGAGTAGATTTCAGAAGGATGCATATGTCAAATTGGCAGAAGTTGGATGTAATTTGCTTAAAGCTCTAGGGATAGATTTACAAAGGAAATGGCTTGCTTTTATACTTGAGGGTAGAGTCATGAAAAGTGGATGAAATATTGACTAAGCTCTACTTTAATGGTTTAATCACCTAGGTTAGCAAGTAGACTTGACAATTGGTAGTTGTAGATTTACAGGGGTAATGGCCAATTGGAATAATATAAATTACTTCTAGAAAGTTGGTTGTGCTCACACTTTTACAGCCCCCTAATTTCTAAGAGTATAGAAGTGAAGCTATAAGTTGAGTTGACTAAGGAGAATAATCAATTAAATAAATAATTTAATTAGTATTTAATTATGAGGAGATAATTAACCATTTGTTTAATTAAATGTTTAATAATATTATCTAGGAGGGTGTAGGAATTGATTTCATTAATTCTAAAGGCATGTTAGAATTAAATTAATTAATTTTAAAGGGTAAGAATATGAATTGGACAAAATAATTAATTTAATTAATTCTAAAATGGTTTATTTAAACAATGGAATTAATTTAATTAATTCCAAATGTTGTACTGTGAAAGATATAATTAATTCAATCAATATTAATTAGATAGAAGCAAAGCATAAATATGTATGTATTTTTAGGGTGTTTATAGGAAAATGATATCCAATGCCCATTTTGGTAGATATAAATCCTTAACCATGTTTACCTAAACTAGCACCAGAGAAACCATAACGAAGAAAATATTTATGACCAAGACCTTATTTGGAGAAATTTGTATCAGACGCAGAAGAGATGGGGGTTTCTATGGATTACTTGATATAATTATAAAATGCAAAGGGAGACGGATCTTCTAGGAATTCATAGAAAACTCCTTGATAAAGGAATTCAAGCTGTGTATGAAGAGTGGAAGGACCCACATGCATGGCATGGATCTAAGGCCGCATAAGAAGAATATTATAATTAATATTATTGGGAATCACATGAGATGGAGTAGGTGTTTTCCAAAATAAATCCCCTAGTTATTTTGACAACTTACAACCTCATTCTGACTCTGAAGTTCAAGAATCCAGGTTGCGTGCACCCTCTGGTTGTTTCCTTAGACAATTATTTGTTGTAGTTCTTCCGTGTGCCTTTTTGCACCCTTCCTTCTCCATTCATCTATCTTAGATTCCATTTTTCCTTTTCCTACATTCCTTTTTCACTCGCCTTCTTTCCTACAGTTCATGCACCCTTCACGTGAACCTTTGAATTGCCTTCTAATTTGGTAAAGTCCCCTGCATTATTTCTCCATGCGGCCCCTTTCCTTTCTTATCACCACGCATTCCTCATTTACATTATGTGGCCCACTTGCATACTTGTATCTTTTTCAAGTATGCACCTTTTATTCCCACTTCCATGCCCATTCCTTTTGCACCTATTTTCTATATTCTCACACCTCTTGCATGTGCACACATTAAGTGCACTCTCCCATGCTTATTCATTGTGCCACGTTGCTACCTATCAGAATTGAGCATGCAACAAAAATCCTATCAAAAAATGTTATTTGCATGATGAATCCTCAATTTTAATGAGTTCCTGAAACATGGAAGAAGCGAAAAAATACCATACAATCGGTCAATCCTATTGATCAATCAGATCATTCCATGTGTCTTGCATTTTTAGCCTACAATGTAGACTTAAAAAATGCCATAGATTTTTCTACAAGGCTCAATTCCATGTGCTCTTAGTATTTTTGGAGAGATGCTAACATAGGCTACATTTTTAACTATTAAAAATCAAATTTTGTTGGGATTTGGTAGGTGAGAAAAAGGGAAAAGTGTCTTAGGCCATTAATTCATAACTTCAATCAACCCAAGCACGCAAATTTGATATGATTTTACCTCTTTCCTTCTTCCACAAGTAAAACAGACATGGAGAGGTGCATATGAAAACATTGTAATTAGATTTGTAGGAATTCATTCTTGTTTGTTGGTGGTTGGAAGTTTGAATCCTAGTTTCCCTCTCTTTCTCCTCCTCTTCTCCCCTTCTTCTATAAATAAAAGGTAAATTCTCATTGTAAAAGGTTAGACCCCTTTAGTTTGCTAAGGGATTTTGTTCCTTTGGATTTTAAGTTACAAGCCTCAAATATGAGCCATTTGTATGTATATCCTTGTATTGTTTATCATTGTAAATGATTGTGCATCACTTGGAAATAATAGAAGTTGTGTTTTATGGCTACTCTCTACATTAACTCAAGTTTTACTGCATCTACTTTCCTTATTTTGCATTAATTAAACTACTATATATATATATATATATATATATATTGCAGGTCTTTTGTTTGTTGTAATCCATGAAAATGGATGTGTGAGTGAATTTTAGAATATGACACACGTGTATTTCCTCTTTGCTTTTTTTTTCACCATTTTTATTAAATTTGACCATGTCCATCCCCCTATTTCTATTGCTATCACCTCCCTTTAGCTTAGGTTTCCCTTTTTCATGCATCTCCTTCTTAGCATGGTCCCTTGGAATCAAATACTAGTGATAGGTAGTTGCATTTCCCTTCATAGGAGCAGTGTTAGTGTTATAAATAGGTAGAGGAATTGACATTCTATAGAGATTTGTATCAAGTGCGCAAGGTCCCATAACTTATAGATAGTCCCATGTTGCCTCAAAATCCCAATTCATGTTGATCTAGGATGGGTGCAAGTTTAAGCCACAATAGTTTTTGGCACACTTGGTAGGATTAGTATTAAAAGCTCATATTTCATTATCACTATGTTTTGGTGTGTGACTTAGTGATTTCCAATCTTTTGAGGCTCATTTTAACACATCTAACAACTACTAGCTCTCAGATCTACTATTTTCAATAGTCCACATGCCTTTTTCATGAGAAGGATACATACTAGATAGAGCACATCAGTTGAATATTCCTTTGAGTATCTACATCTTTCTCCATATGGAATAAGCAATGGAACAAACCATGTGCACATCTCCATCTCCAATGCACTCTGCACTTTCCACTCCTCCTCTCGGAAGACCTTCCATGTGTTCCATCATGACAACACCGACACTATAGAGAAATTTACCATTTGTCAATTTTACTAGTAGAAGTTCTCTTGCTCTAAATGCACAACATGACATGCCAACAACCACAATCAAGAGTATTCCATCATACATCGGTGAAAATAAAGTTACTCCTACTGAACACATCCAAGATGTTGCAAATGCATGTTATGTTTATCTAGTTGCACATCATGATGTAACAATTAGACTGTTAGCATCTTCACTCAATGGTAAAGTGATCCAATGGTATAAGATCTTAAGACCTGCATCTATTACTGTTTGGGATGATCTTGGCATAACTCTTTCAAACTATTTTTAGGATAAGTTAGATCACCTATCTTTGGTAGAATAGTTAACAAGGACGAAGAGAGCACCTAATGAGTAGATGATTGATTTCAATATCAGATTTAAAAACATTTGGGACATGATTCCTCAAGTGGCAAGGCCTACAACCTAACATGTTTTCCTATATTATCTAAAGGTTTTGAATAGGTACATTTCAATCATGATTCAGTCTATGGGGGCATAACCTTACCAGTTTCCTATAACATTGCTATTAGGGCTGAAAATAGTCTTATTCAGGAAGGGGAATTAGATCCTAGATGACCTATTCCCTTGTTTCCCAAAACTCTTCGAGTTCCCCAAACTTCTATTTCTCATATTCCTAAGAAAATTTATCAACCCACTACATCAACATCCCACTCTCCCTCGCAACAAAAAGAGGATGAAGAAATGAAATCCTTGATAAAAAATATCTCAAATAAAGTCATATCCTTAGAAAAATGTTAGGCGTAATCCTTTAAAATAATTCTAATCAAGGATTTAATAAAATCCATCATCCCTTTAGAAATCAATATCCAAACCAAAGATATAGGTAAAACAAGAAAAATGATAGATGACATGATAATGAACATCTCCCTCTTTAGATTGTTTCTCCCGTGTAACCTCTTCTAAAACCTAGTTCAGGTCAAGTAATCATTCCAGTTTAGAACAATTTGGTCCAAGATATAGAGTGGAACTTTCCTTGTAACATGCCTCATAGCCAGTATAATTGTGCCAATACCTTGCACGCACGTGCCTACATGATTCAAATTTCTTTAGGTAGCGAGCCTTCCACTAACATGCAAAAAACTGAAAATGAAGAAGTGACAAAATTTATCCTTGAAACCAACCTTGCATTCTTTGGTGATGATGAATTTTGCACAATGAGCTAATCTATGAGTATCTCAAATAGGATATGCACAAATGTTTTTGACAATACAAGATACAAGAAGATAATGCTGGAAACTAGCACATAGCCTTCAAATTCTACTAGTTAGAGTGATCTCTAAAACTAGAAGGATACAAATGCAAATAAGACCAGAAAATATAGCACACCAATTCCTATACACGAGATTCTACAAAAGGTTCCAACAGAAGTGGTGCACGTCTCTCCTTTGGTAGGTTAAGCCTCTACGTAACCCAAATTTTCTATCTCTGTGCCTAAAAAATCAAGAAAAGTGAATGTTGTGCCTCAAATGCACAAGTCCATGGGTCTTCCATTCAACATTGTGGACAGATGAAGAATAAAAATGTGAATTTCATAATGTAGGATGCCCTGGCCATTCCATCTCAACATGACCTATTACATGAAGCTTTAGCACAACTCCTGCATACTGAGCCAGTTGTCCAAATACCCTGAGCTATTGTCAACATTTATCATATAGAGGATAAACAAGTAAGAAAATTTGAAAAAACCCCACCTTTCTATATGTCCTTGATAACATGAAAACATCTAGTGTACAATTATATGATTGATTCAGGGGCTAGTAGTTTTTTCCTGCCAAAGAAAATTAGTGATGTCCTAGGCCTTGAGTATACCCCCATGTATAAATGAGTCTTAAAACTTGACGGATCAACTATCACCACTCTATGAGTCATCAAGGATATTGAGTTAACCCTCCATGAATTCTCAAGTCTAACCATAACTCAAGATGTGTAGATCATTAACCTACCTTCTTTATTTTCCATCTACATATCTATATATTTCATTACCAAGGTAGGTGGTTACTTGTATTCTAATTGGTCACATATGTTACTAAGAACAAGATATGATACATAATTTACCATATAAGATGAGCCCATATTTTCATATCATTTTGAGTCATATGACCCATCATCTCTCCAAGCCAATTGCCTAATCCAAGAAGGCAAAGAACATGATTCAACTTGAAAAGAGAAACCTATTCCTCTTATACCTTATTTATTGTTATATGAATGGGCTAAAAGGAACTATGAATTTGATCCTTATGAAACAACTTTTAAAGTTGGCCTTGATACATATTACATCCTTGAAGAAAATTATGTGCTTTCTATCATGCTCAAGAAGGAAAGCAATGATGATTCTTCTAGAGTACGGAAAATTTATTTTGATTTCCCTAAAAGAAAAAATTGTGTGGGTGTAAGTGTTGTTCTTATCTCCCCAAGAGATGAGAAGTTATTTTATACACACATGCTATAATTTGCATGCTCCAACAAAGTATTATAATATGAAGTGTTGGTGCATGGTCTTCTAATTATTGAGAGGAGGTAGATCAAGGTTCTATAGATCTTTGGGGATACTAAGTTGGTTATCCATCAACTCACGAATAAGTTCACAAAAAATAATAATCTTCTTAAAGCTTATAAACATAGATTTTGGAACCTCAAAGAGATATTTGAATCTCTAAATATGTAAGTAGTACCAAGGAAGTGGAATAAATAAGAAAATCAAATGGATGTGCTTGGTTCAAAATTCTCACATGTTGAAGATTTTTTCCAAGGCAATGTACAACACATCAAGATGGTGATCAGGCCATCTATTCTAGATAATGAAACCAACTGGTAAGTGTTTGATAGTGATGTGTAAATTGTCCAGTTTATACAGAATGAAGCTAAGTTATCTTCAAGAATGCAAACTTACTTGCATAACAACTATGGTGACCAAGTGATCCAGCTAAAGAAAAAAGAATTTCCTAGAGGGCTTATCCCATTAGAGCACATGTTCAGTCCTAATGATGAATTTAAGGGTAGAGAAAAGTATAAATTGTAGCACAGGAAGACTGCATACCGGTTACTATTGCATGTGTAAAAGAATTGTTTCTTGTAAAATAATGTGCACATGATGAAAATCAAGCCTTCATTTCTCTCTATCAAGAATACAACGACATATGCTCATGGGATTATGAAGACATCAAAGGATTTGATCTAAGTGTTCTCAGCACTCCATTAACCTTGATCCTAGCATTAAACCCACCAGATAAAAGAAAAGGCTTGTCAATCCTAAGATAGATCCCATTATGAGGAAGGATTTATCCAAACTCATTGAGGAAAAAATAATATTTCCCATCAAGTACTCTACTTGGGTGGTGGACATGGTTACACTGCACAAGAAGAATGGTGAAATCATACTCTGTATTTATTTCAGAGACTTAAACAAGGCCTTTTTTAAGGATCATTATCCTTTACCTTTTATGGGGTGGTTTGTACAAACTGTGGCTGGTGTGTAGAGATTTTTCATGTTGGATGGGTATTTTGGTTTCAATTATATTATGGTCAAGGAAAATAATTAATTCCAAACAACATTTATAACTAAATGGGGAACAAATGCATACCAGAAAATGACTTTTGGTTTGTCAAATGTAAATGAAACATTTAAGAGAGCTATGGATGTTGCCTTCAAAGGATATATCAATGAGTTCATCCTAGTTTACGTGGATGAAATAATTGTCTTCTCAAAGAAAAGCGTAGATCACATCATGCATATAGAAAAAGTATTTGAGAGGTGTAGAGAATTTGGGGTGTCTCTTAACCCCAAGAAGTGTAATTTTTCTATTGCACAGGGAAATATTTTTGGCCATGTGGTCTCAAAGGATAGCATTTCCATTGATCTTGAGTGCATTTCAGCCATCCTCTCTCTCTTTTCCATCACACAATAAAGCCTTGCGATAATTCCTAGGAAAGATTAATTTTGTTAGGAGATTAATTCCTAACTTTGTAGGACTAATTAGGCCCATCACCCTTATGCTAAAGAAGGACACAATATTCAAGTTGAAAAAACATCAAAAATTGACAAAGAAGTGGTTTGACAAAAAGGATAGACCTAAAAATTTTAAATTTGGTGACCTTGTCTTAAAATGGGATGCTGGCAGAGCCAAACCAAGGCACCATTCAAAGTTTGATGCACTTTAGAGTGGCCTATACACTATCAGTTCCTACAATGATGATAACTCTTTTGAGTTGTCTCATCTTGATGGGGGAACACTACCAATCCAAGTTAATGGGATTTATCTCAAGAATTTCCATTAAATATCTTGCATCTTGTATAATTAGAATAGTTTCAATTCCTCTAAGTGTGCTATGCACATATTGTTCTATTTGTACATAGTTTTTTCCTTTTGTGCATGCTTTGCGTGCACTTTTTTGTTGCTTCTAGGATTCCAATTCATTTCAAGGATCTTCCAATAGTTTTCAAAAATATTCCACTGTTATAAATTTTAGATTCAAACATCTTCACATGATAGTAGTAGATGTTGAGAATTCAGACAATGCTTTAAGTGAATTGATGGATAGTTCTTCAAGTTGCAGATCAACATTTCAGGATGACTCCATGCATAATGGATACTTAAAGGCTATTGATATCCTTCATCTAGTAGGTAGATGGCTCCGAAAGTCACCAAAATATTGTCCAAAATTACTCCCCTAGTTATTTTGACAACTTACATCCTCATTTTGACTATGAAGTTCAAGACTCCTTACTACATGCACACTTTGGTTATTTCCTTGGGATAGTGGTTGGTTGTAGTTCTTCTGCATGCCCTTCCTTCTCCATTCCTCTATCTTCTTCCATTATCCCTTTGTGTGCACTCCTTGTGTGTATTCCATCTTTCCCATAGTTATTGTGCCCTTTAAGCACACCTCTGAATTGTCGTCTAATTTGGCTAAGTCCCCTGAAATATTTCTCCATACAACCCCCTTTCCTTTATTATCACCACACATTCCTCATTTAAATGACACATCCCACTTGCATACTTGTATCTTGTTAAGGTATGCACCTTGTCTTCTCAATTATGCGCACATCCCTTTTGTGCACTTATATTTTGTATACTTATATCTTTTTCAGGTATGCACCTTGTCTTCTCACTTCTGCACACATCCATTTTGCACACCTATATTTAGCATTCTCACACCTCTTGAATGTGTATGCACTTAGTGCACTCTCCTATGTTGAGTCATTGTGCCACATTTCAACCAGTCAGAATTGAGTGTGCAACATGCAACCTATCAAAACATGCTAGTTGTGCACCAAATCCTCACTTATAATGCGTTCCTGACACATGGCTGAAATGAAAAAATATCAGATAGTCACCTGATCCTATGGGTCAATCAGAGCATGCCACGTGTCTTGCATGTTCATCTTACACTGTAGACTTCAAAAGATCATAAAGTTTTCTACAGGGTTTAGTTCTATGAACTCTTGGTCTTATTGGAGAGCTTCTGACATGGGCTACACTCTAGATCATTTAAAATCATATTTTGGCAGGATTTAGTAAGTGAGAAATAGGGAAATGCATTTCAGGGCATTAATGCATAGCTTCAATCAGCCCAACCAATCAGATTTGATCCGATTTTCCCTATTTCCTTCTTTTGCAAGTAAAACAGACATGTGGAGGTGCATATGACAAAATTTAAAGGTCGATTTGTAGGAATTCATTGGTGGTTGTTTTTGGTTGGAATTTTGAACTTGAGTTTCCCTCTCTTTCTCCTCCTTTTCTCTCCTATAAATAAAAGATAAATGCTCATTGTAAAAGGTTGGAACACTTTAGTTTCCCAAGGGATTATGTTCTTTTTCATTTTAAGTTGTAGGTCTCAAATATGAGGCATTTGTATGTAGATCCTTGCCTCATTTATAATTATAAATGATTGTGCATCATTTGGAAGCAATAAAAGTTGTGTTTTTTGGATACTCTCTACCTTAACTCAAGTTTTATTACATCTACTTGCCTTCTTTTGCATTGATTAAACTATTGTGCATATTATATATCTATTATAGGGATTTTGTTTGTTGTTCTCCATGAAAGCTAGATGTGTGAGTGCATTTTAGACTTTGAAACATGTGATTTTCCTCTCTGCATACATTTTCCTCCATTTTTTCTTAAAGATGACTATGTCCATCCCCCTCTTTCTAGAGCTATCATATCCCTTTATCTTATGTTTCCCTTTTTCACGCATCTCCTTTTTTCTCTGGTCCCTTAGAATCATATAGTAATGATAGGTAGTTACATTTCCCTTTATATGAGTAGTTTTAGTGTTAGAAATAGGTAGAGGAACTGACCTTCTTCGGAGGTCTATCTAAAGTGCGCAAGGTCTCACAACTTGGAGATAGTCCCATGTTTGCCTCAAAATCCTAGTTCATCTTGATCTAGAACAAGTGTAAGCTTAAGCCCCAATAGTAGGTATAGTACAATATCAACATAATAAACTTCCGTAATCACATAACACCTAATATGACAATGTCATCTTGCGTGATTGATGACTCTACACATGCTCATGACCCTATAAAATACTATCTTAGATCTCTCTAAAGCCTCTGTGTATCTCTTGGGGCCATAACATGTACCCTCTCTCTAAGAAATAACAACTAAATAAACCTACATACATCATCCAATGTCACCATCATCTCACCTGCAGATAACCAAAATGTACAAGTATTCAAATACCATCTCTCAGATAATGTGGTCATTAGATTCAATTTATGGGGTATCTCCTTGAATCTAGTAATATATCATAGCTCGACATGTTCCAAAAAATCTTACTCCTCTTCCTTCAAGCACAATGTAAGAAATGTGGACAATTTTCTACCTCCATGAAACTGCCTCGAGTGTATATCTCTTTCCATAACACAAACGAGACAATAAACCCAACATTAGTAATGTCACTACAATAAAAAATTAGTACATAACCTACTAAAATAATTTGGATGAAATCACCCAAATATCTAGACACTAGTGTCTAAAATTGGGACACTATCACCCCAATGCATACGAAAATTTCCAAAAGATATAACCAACCAATCTAGCACCGTCTTGGACATAAATGCCTGAACTACTAAAAATATCAAAAACATAAAAATTGACACAAAAATAACTAAATCAACCTGATTTAATATGTAAAATAAGTCACTTACCAAGTTATTTTTAGTTCGTTTAGAAACAACCTTTATCACCCTCTCGAACCTAGTCAGGATGGCCTCTTGTGCACGCGACAATTTCCTCACTTAGAGCTCCAAATCACAATTCTCATATTTACAAAATAAGTTCCTTTTGAAATTTTCACCTTCCTATTTATAGTAAACTCTCCTTACCCACAGTTAATATAGTTCTTATACTATCCTCCACAATAAATACTTTCTCGTTATTTTTTCTTCCATATATTAAGCATTGTTTATCCATTTTTAGCACCATCATTGACATTGATTCTATATTTTCATTATATTTCATATTGGATGTTCCCTATAATTCCTCCTTAGGATTGATTATGTGATATTCTCATATTTTACTCACTTTATTATTCCTATATTGACTCTGAATTAATCTCTAAGAAATTTTATCTCATTTCTTTTAGCTCATGGCTCGACGATTTGTCTCTCCTCTCTTTGTCAAAAGAGGGGAAATATTCAGGGTATCCTATTACCCCTCCTTCGAAAACATAAAAAATTGACCAAATATGATACACAAACATCTTGCATTCCAAGTAAAGTCAAAGGAAATATTCAAAGCATGTGAAGGTTATTTTTCAAAATGTAAATCTCAAATTCTATTACAAGAATCAATAGTTCCACATTTTCATAGATTCTCACAATTTTCCCCTCAAATGAACTAATTTGGGGGCAATTAAATCATTGAAAGTAGTTTCAAATATAATTAAATTCAATCAAGTATTATTTTCCAAATCAATACTATTAGTTTGAAATTATATTCCAAACACCGAGTTTTCCTCCCAGAAGACCTAACTTGGGAGACAATCTAATATATTAGGCATTGTTGTTCCAATTTACCAATAATTTACACCCTTACATCATAAAATGGGGGAAATGAGACACCATTTCATTTTATATACCACTTTACATGAGTTTTCGAGACCTAGTAGACAAGTTATAAAATGGGTTCATATTACCGTCTTTAATGGTAGATCCTATTTTTGAAGAAGTGTCATGGTGGAAAGAAAAACTAACCACTCTCCTAACACTCTTTCTCTAGTGCCATGACACTGAAATCCCTATTTTAACAACATGACACTCAAATCCTTAGAAGATACGTTGGTTTAGGAACTGATCACTCTCGACCCCTCCTTCAGTCTCTAAGTTTCTATGTCTCCTATATCTCCTTATCTAGTTCCTATCCAATATATTCTTCGTGACAACAAATATCTCCTCATATGGATCAAAATGTTGATCCATGGTTTTCTATGCTATACTTATTACTATTGACATGTTCCAACTACAACTCCTTTGGCCCACTTCAGGTATGATCTTATTATATCCTTTATAATACTTGAATTTAATTCAAATAACATAAGGGGAAAATGTAGTCAATAAAATATGCAATTATTATTGTTACATTATGTCCCTAGTATGTTTTTATATACATGAGTTCTAAATATGGAAACTAGGCACTAGTGAAACCTCTTTGTTCCTTTTCTTGCTTTGATTATTTATTCTTGTGTCTTTTATTTGGCATTTGTATATTTTTAGTTGAGTCACAGGGATCCATATTCCTATATTTTTTTATGTTTCTATTAGTAGCACCTAGATGTTAATGTCCTTCTGAGTGCTTCTATCCTATTCACCTTATTTTGTCCTTTATCTATTTATTTTGGCTATGTGTCCAATCTTGTCTACTTTTCATGACCTAGGTCAGATTTTGGTGTCACTATGTGCTGAAATTCAAATAAAGAACTCATATATACACAACCTACTAACTATTGTAAGGGGAAATTGGGATATCATTTCTATATCTACCACATACCAAAGAACAACAAAAAAGTGCTACATTTTAGGCTACATTATTCACTTCATATGGGGAGGCTATTATGAATTCCATACCACACATTTTTGCATTGGGACAAAGTAGTTGTAGTCTACTATTCTTTGTACGACTGACACTAGGGAAGCCTAGCTCAAGGGAAACAATTTCAATCACTCACCACAAGAACTACATAAAATATGAAATGTAGTGTAGTACTCAACAATAATATTACATTGGGGTGATTTTCAGGGTCTTTCTAACTCTCTCATATGTAATTTTTATTCAGTCTAATGTGTGCTTGATTCTTGTGCATGTAACTAGGGTTTAGGTATACGTGTGAAAAATAAGAGAAGTAATGAACACTCTATGAACTAAAATGAACTAAAAGTGATAGGAAGAAACACAAAAATAACTAGATCCAAAGTTGTTCCATAGACACTAGTGCCTAAAATAAATGCTAGTGCTCATGTGTCCCTGTCCTATTCTAGAAGATTTTGTCCCTAATATCATCACATTATAGGATCAAATAAAGAGCTTATACAATCCATAATACTCCCTTACAGATCAATCTCCAACCCAAATTATTTAAGACATATAGTTACAAGTTGAGTCAGCTTTATCTCATATCTTTCACTCTAGTTTTTATGAATTTAGTTAGATATTTCTCGAATATTTATATATTATCTGATCAATAGTGTCCTTAATTTATATATAGATTTTATTAAATCATTTAACAAGATAAGGTATAGCCATAATAAATGAATCATGCATAGAATCTTGGAAAGTGAGAGCATTATTTATCATTGTAAAATTAACATATGGTGCTCTAACTTATGATGAAAAAGGTGTGGAAAGATATGTACCATTGGAATCACTAAGCATATGATCAATAGAATTACATCATAAGTGAGACATAATGGGAGGAATATCATGGGTGCCAATAGACAATTAATCATATAAATCAATAGCACTAGGGTACATCCCAAGAGCATAAGGATGTGTAATGTAGTTAATGTCATCAACATCATGTATGAGGGGAATATCACCAAGAGTAGCAACATGAGGTGTGGAATCTACTATAACAGTATTCATGGAAGAAGGTATAATAAGGGCATGGGTAGAAATAACTATATGCATAAGATGTAACTAAGGATTTCCTAGAAGGATAGTATGAGGGACATCATGAGGTCTAACATGATATAAAATATTAATCGTTCAAGATCCCAAAGTAAGGAGAAGAGAGATTATGCCCAATACTGTCTTAGGTGTATCATCAAAGCCAAACATATAAAGACTAGATGGATTGATATGATCAGTAGAAAGTTCTATTTGATGAAGAAAGGATAGAGTGCATATATTAAGAAATATTATAGGATCAAATAGGACACACTTAACAAGGAGATTACAAAGTTGAACCTTTATATAAAATGGGGAAGCATTGGAATCAAAGGTATGATAATCCATGAAATATATGATAATGGGCATGTAAGGGTCAGGTTCACCAAATGTTTTAATAAAATTTTAAGTCTATGTAAGGGAACTGTTGATCAAATAAATATAACTATATTTAAGCAAGATCAAGCTATATAAATACAAGAAAAAGTGATAGATAGGGTTTGTAGTATGACTCAACTTACCTATGTAGGTTTGAACTGATTCTAGGAAGGTGATTGATCTATAAAGGATAATTTTGGACATTGTAATCTATGATTCAAAAAATGGGTTATGATAATATAAAGGACATAAACACCTAAGAGAGGACACGACCACCTAGGAACTAGCATCTGTTCTAGGCATTGGTGTATGTGAAATAGCTTTGGTCATGGTTATTTCTACGTTGTTGATTGTTCATTGTAGGTTGCATTAGGTTCACTTCAATTTTTCTTAGTCCCACCTATACCTACAAAAGGAACCCTAACTACTTACACACTACTCAAGCACACATTAGATGAAAAAATATGCATATTGAGTCTGAATGACCTTGACAGTCACCCCAATGTAATTTTCACTAGACAATACATTACATTTTAGACTCAATTTAGTTCTCATGTGTGTGTGATTGGAATAATGTCCCTCGAGCTAGATTTCCCTAGTGCTAGTTAAATAAATAATAAAGGGATATAACATCTTTTTCCCAATGTAAAATATGTGGTATGGAATTCAGAATAAGCCTCCCCTATACAGTGAATAATACAATATTTTGATGAAGTAGTAGATTGTAAATATATAGCTACTTGTGGTAGTAAACTCCTCTTGAAAATGTTTTCCCCCTTAATGAGGTTAAATAAGTCATGTATATATATATATATATATATATATATATATATATATATATATATATATATATATATATATATATGATTCCTTCATTTAAGTTTTTTCATTAAGAAGTGAATGGCTGACGGAAGGTCATAAACAAAGACAAGAAATAAGTAACATATAAAAAATTAGAAAAAGAGAGAAAGTGGATAGAAGCACCCAAAGGGGACAAAAGTGACCAATTCTCATGTCCCTAATGGGAGATTATGTGCAGGGTGCTCAGAAGGTAAAAATAATGAAATTAGAGATGAGAAATACGTTTACTAGTATGAAAAACTATAAGGTGTAAGTCCAAAAATAACAAGCAATAAAGATAAGAAAGATAAAAGCAATGTCAAAGAAAAATAAATGTTGTTAATGACTAGTTTTCTTACTTATGAATCATGTGTATAAATGAAGTATTTAGAGGCTAGATGTACATAATAAGTGCATGATTTAGTGACTATATATTGAATAGAATAATTTAATTCTTTATCTTAACCATCTTAGAGTGAGAGAGTAGATGATCCTATAACACTCAAATTTGGAAATCTATTCTTCGACACCACTAACCTTGACATTACACATTTGTATGGACAAATACACTCTCCTCACTCTTTCTTAACACACCATGAAATAACTTCATGTAATTTATTATCTTTGTACACCTATCTATCAAAAATTTCTGAAATTTAGTTGTACAATTTACAACTAAAAACATCCATGCTTAAGCCCATAAATCCAAATCATGTTTTTATATCTCCTGGTAAAAGTTGTCATTCTCATTTTTGTTGTAAAAATATACATACCATCCCTACCATATGGTTTTGGAATGACATGTCATGCATTACATATTTCAATTCTATCACCTTGATGTGTAAAACAAACCCCTTTGGTCAACCTTTCATGTCATAACACCCTTTAGAAGCATATATAAACAAGTAAATCATACCTCATTTAAAGGACCAACACTTTATGAAATCCTAATGTAAAAACTAGCACTAAAGGAACCTAAATCTCCCTAAACAATGAAATAACTCAGGAACATCCATCAGAGCACCACCTTCTACTAGTCTGAATTCTCCTTCTAGGTTTAGGAGTCTCCATTTTCATTATATAAATAAGAAAATTTACCCTTCCCAAGTATTTGATTAGGTGTGAAACTCAAACATGGCATTATCAAATAACAATTGTCAAGTTTTGATTACATTATAATAGATATCACATGCTAGGAGAATGATGTGTAATTTGAACCCTATTCAAAGTAGTGGTGATGTCAACGATGTAAAGGGATGCCCTAAAAAAAAATGTTTTTTAGGAACTCTTTCTTATACTACAAGGGTTTGAGGGTTTGAGCATAGTTTACATAGTCATTTTGAAGGTTAGTGAAGAATACTAACATATAACAACACACATTCCCAAGCATGCAAAGAAATCAGGAATTTCCAAACCCAAAGTTCAAGCAAGTCCAAGACCATCCATAAGGATTGAGACCATACATACACTATTGATTTATTTCTACAGTTCTGGCCAGGATCAGTTTCATAAACAAAGCATTTCCACTTTTAGATATACTTGTGCCTGCATTAGGATCACCCATACTCCTCCACATCCACATAGAATCAAATAAGTGCACTCCCTCTCTTGTGTTTTGACACTTTTTAGGTCACTTGTCACTTTGAAAAGCATTATTCTGATGTGTGAAATCAATTTTGGAAGTTAATTGAATAGGAATAATCACATGTAACATTATTCATCCTTTTTATGCATGTTAAATAAAACATTTTAAAATTAAAAAGGGTGAAATCAAATCCCTAGATACTTCTAATAACTTGGGTGGATGTTTATTTATATGTGACCATTTGTATGATTTCCTACCAAACCAAGCCAAACATGCCACCTTGGTTAACTAAGCTAAATCAAACTTTTAAGAAAGTGATTATTAGTTTAGACACTCAAATTTGGAAATTTACTCTTTGATATTACTAGTTTTGACAATGCACTCTTGCTAAGATAGGCACAACCTTCCCTTTTCTGTTTAGCACATTATGAGATATTTTCTTTAGTTTTTTTATCCTTGCAAACTGACATGTCATCAAATTCTAAGAACACAATACATAAAATCCATAGAACTATTAAGGAAATAACTTCTAAACTTCAGGTTACATGTTTTCTTTCCCTGGTCAAGGTTTTAGAATTTTATTAGATACAGTAAAAAAATAGGGATCGGATCCCAGGGGCCATTACAAGACGAGGAACATAAAACAAAAATTAAGAAGGAAACATAAAATTCTAAGAAAGGAGTTAAACATGCTTAACTCTTACAATTAAGAACCAGACTTTGTATTAAGGTGGGAAAACAGAGAGAAGGAGAAACAGTCTCCAAAAAAATAAAACAGAAGTTCACCAAAATTCTTTCAACAGTCCATAACCATAAGTTAATTTTTTGGAGATCCCCCACTGCTACCATCATGGCTATCTTTGATCACATCACCCTCAACACCTTTGTCATTAATATCTTCCTCCAGCTCATCCTCAGAGCTACTGATGTGCAAGTTAAAGTTCCTTCTTTTAGTGCCCTCCTCCATCCCTTCTAGCCTGTCGCTTAGCTTTTTGACCTAGTCCTCCAGCTCCAGAAATTTCTGCTTGGACTTCACTTGAGCAGTGACAATTTTCTTGGAAGCGTTGATGACATCCATCATTGTTTCCCTTTGACCAACATTGGTTTCTTCCATCACTTGAAGCACCCCTTCTAAGTACTGGACCTTTCTGCTCAAATCCTTGAAACCCTTTAAATTACCATCCCAATTTCTTTTTCTTAAGTGCTTGCTTCCCCATGACCATCCTCACCCATTTCTTTACCATAATCCTCCCCCATAATTTTGCATTTTCTGGCCTTCATCTTAGTAAGGAAATCTGCGAGAGTGAGGTCATCCTCATCTGCATGCTCTTTTCAAGGAAGAGGAAAAAGTAGGTTTCCCATTTTCAAACATCAAAAGAATGAGCCCTTCATGTAGAGGCATCTCCACTTTCTCCTTTTGGAAATCCATCAAAGAGTTAGTCAAAGACATAAACAGAAAGAAGGGGATGCTCACCATGACCTTATGGCAGAACATGTTCAGAAGGGTCATATGGTGAGTATAGATTTTTTTTGTATTTTCCTTCTAGAGTGATGTACTTCATGATTTGAAGGCACACCTCTCTCCATATACCCAGAATGCATGACCTGGCAATACCATCCGTAAAGAAAGAACATCTTTCCTTGCCAACAAAGAACAACTCAATTTCCCATTCTTTGTGGGTTCTATCCTTAAAATTTTTAAGCCCGTCCATTTTCATGTCTATGGCCAAGGTGATGGTGGAATTAGACACCTCAATTTCCATCCCTCTGACTTCAAACTTATCCTCTTTCCAAGATTTTCCAAAATCCTTAGATAGGGAGGGGTCGTGACCATGTAATTTGGCAATGAAATTACTGAAACCCCCAATCCTAAGCTTGTTCCATAGAGGCTGATTAAAATATTCAATGCTTTGGCTAGTAGGTTCAACTCTAATCCTATCACCCCCCATTTTCACCAGAACTGAGATTCTTTTGATTTGCTACTAAAATTCAAAAAAATACCTTCTTTCGCACTAGCAAAAATCTTGGAAAACAAGATATTAAGTAAGATGTCGCCGCCACAGGGCTCACTCATGCCAACATTATAAAACTTAGTGCCCTCTATCTCTACTAATGATCTCATTAATGTCTGCGGGTAATTTATCAACTTTACACCATATCTTATAATCATTACAATTGATTCCATAATTGGCCATCTTATCCGCACATTTGTTCCCTTGACGTAAGGTATGATTATAAGAAATGCTATCAAAAAAATTTGAAGTTTCCTTCACATCATTGAGGATATTACTAATGGCCCAATTAATGGAACCATGATTATTGAGGGCATTAATTAAGAGGAGAGAGTCACCTTCGATCTGGATGTCCTTGAAACCTTTTTCTTTAGCCAACAAAACCCCCCAAAGAAGAGCTCTAGCTTCTGCCATGTTGTTGGTTTGTGACCTAATGGACCCGCGTAGGAAAACAACCAATCTCCTTCACTGTTCCTTAGAATTCCCCCTCCCCCAGCAGGACCTAGATTCCCTTTTGAGGCTCCATCAAAATTTAACTTAACAACATTTCCCCTAGGCCTATTCCAACTGGAGTTCTTTTTAGGAATGTGTAATTCCACCGGACCAAGGGAGAACTTGTCAAGAACTGTCTGCTCACTATTCGGGTAGGGTTTTTTTACTTTTCCTTTAAAGAGTTTAATGTTTTCCTTTATGGCATTCAAATTTTTTCTTCTAACTTTTGAGAGAAGAGATTTCTGATCATGGAAGATACCATCATTCTTGGCTTTCCATAAACCCCAAATAAAATGAGGGAGGGAAATATTCCAGGCCTAAATCAAGATGGGAAAATGGAAAGGGATCTCCCATTGAAAGCAACAATCTTCAATCATCAAGGGCAAGGATCCATTGGATATTGAACAAATCCTAGAATAACAGAAAAGACATCATGGGAGAAGGAGCAATGAAGGAGGAGATGGTTGACATTTTCCTCCTCTTTCTTACAGAGAGAACATCTATTGGGAATCTTCATTCCCCTTTTCCTGAGATTGTCCACAGTCATGATTTTATTCTGGGCAGCCAACCAGAAAAAGATATTAATCTTTGGGGTGAGATCCTTCACCCAGAGTTTACCCCAATAGTCCTTGTGCAAATCATTCTTGAAATTTGACATGTAGGCTGATTTAACTGAGAAATTTCCAGATTCTTCTTCTTTCCATTTGATGGAGTCCTCCTTGGTTTGGAACATGGGGATGTGGAAAGCCTTAAGTTTATTGTTGAGAACCTGGAAAGGTTGGATGTTGCCATCAAAATCCAGAGGAGGCTCAATGATTTCCCATCTGATAGAATCTTCCTGGATCCAAAAGTCCTGAATCCAAAATTTTCCAGATTCCTTGTAGTATTGAGCAACTTCTTTCCAGAAATCCAAGTTAGCTAAGGGGGAATCCTCAAGCCAATTATCGAACCAAAAATTGATTCTAGAGCCCTTGCCAATTTCCCAAATCATACCTTTGGATAAGATTTCTTTAGAGGCCACAAAGGAATTCTAGAAAAAAGACCCTCTAGGGAGGTTATTTTGTCTGCCTATATTCTGCAAATATTTCATCTTTATAATTTACACCCAAAGACCTTCCTCTCTAGCAATCCTCCAGCCAACCTTGGCAATTAAGGCCTTATTCATAAGAGAAATGTTTTTTAGCCCCAATCCTCCACATAGATTAGGTTTAGTAACTTTATCCCAGGCCACAAGAGGAAATTTGAACTTCTCACCAGCTCCCATCCAGAGGAACCTCTTTTGGATTTTCTCTAAGGCTTCCTTAATTTTAGCAGGGAGCATGAAAAGAGACATCACATAAATGGGAATGCCTTGAAGGGAGCTTTGGAGCAGTTGAATCTTACCAACTTGAGAGAGAAAGAGACCCTTCCAAGATGAGAGTTTACTATTAACTCTATCCAACAGAGCATTCCAAACCATGAGGTCAGGATTCTTATGGATCAGGGGCATACCCAGATAAGAATCTAGAAAATGTTTAATTATGTAACCAAGGATGCGAGATAATCTGGCTTGAACCTAATTCTCCACATTTATGAAAAATACATCACTTTTATGGAAGCTAACCATCTATAAAGAAACCTATTCATAATCATTAAGAACCTCCTTAAAATTTGAGGCCTCATGGACAGAGGCCTTACCCATCATAAAATTATCATCCACAAACTGATTGAGACAGATAGAGGGAAGACCATTTGAGATTTTAACACCCTGGATGTAGTTGGAAGCCATGGAAAGTTGACAGATTCTACTTAGGGATTCAACCATTATGACATAGAGGAAAGGTGAGAGAGGATCACCTTGTCTCATCCCTCTACCAACTTGGAAAAAACCTTCCGGTTTTCCATTGACCAGTACCGAGAAACTGGCGGTGGAAATGCATGTCATAATCATATTAACCAAAATGTTATCAAAACCCACCTTTAGCAGGATGGCCTGGAGGAAAGACCAATTCATCCTTCAAAGGATTTATGCATATCCAACTTGAGAAACATAGTAGATCTTCCAGAGCTTTCAATGGAGTGGATGGCTTCTTGAATCACAATAATGCTATCAGTAATTTTCCTTCTAGGAACAAAAGCCCCCTGATTTTGAGAGATAAAGTTGGGAAGAACCATTTGAATCCTCTCAGCTATGATTTTATTTATAATTTTATAACTGGTGTTACATAGGCTTATAGGTCTGAAATCCTTAACCTCCTTGGCTCCAACAATTTTTGGCACCAGGACAATAAAAGTGTTATTCATTTTCCTCAAGAGATGACCATTGTTAAAAAACTCTTGGACCATTTCAATGACCTCGTGTTTAATCACCTCCCATAATTTTTGAAAGAAAAAGTTAGGAAAGCCATCCAATCCTAGAGATTTATCAGGTTCCATATCAAAGATCATGAAATGGATTTCCTCCTCCGAGGGGTTCCTTAAAATATCTCTATTCTCAAGAGGGGTGATTACTTTCTGAAAAAGATCCAAGACTTTGTTCTGAACCAACTCCTTCGACCTCTGCCCCTGTTTGAAGAGCTCCTTGAAGTAATTTATTATAGAGGCATTGATGTCCCTGCTATCTGTAAATAACTCCCCATTTTCACCTCTTATTTCATTAATCTTTAGGATATTGGCTCTAGAAGTAGCAGAGAAATGGAAGAATTTAGTATTCCTATCCCCTTCCTTAAGCCATTTGACCCTAGATTTTTGTCTCCAATACACCTCTTCTTTAGCCAGAATTCCATGGTAATCAGCTAGAAGTTTTTTTCTTGATCCTTGAGAACTAGATTAAGACCACCATTCTCCATAAGTTCCTCAATATTTCTGAGAATCTTTAGTAATTCTAATTTTTTCCTAGAAAATATTTCCAAAAGTCTCCTTGTTCCATCTTTTAAGATTACTTTTGATGTGCTTTAGTTTAAAACACAATCTGAAGCTGGCAACCCCACAAACCTGGATATCCCACCATTCTGGAATCTTGTTGTAAATATCTAGGTGGTCTAACCACATCTTTTCAAATCTGAAAGGCCTAGATTTTTTTAGATGATTCATTCCCAAATCGAGAAGAATGGGATTATGATCCGAGCCAATTCTGGGAAGAGTTTTTAGAGAATAAAGTTGATTGATCATATACAACTGGCTTACCAAAAATCTATCCAATCTTATCTGAATGAGCTCAGATCATGTCCTTCTGTTTACCCAAGTAAACTTGGATCCCTCCAAATCTAAGTCAAATAGACTATTACTGGCTAGGAAGTCAGCTAAATCTTCCATACTTTCAGAATAAGAGATCAAACCCCCTCTCTTTTCACCAGGGGAAAGGGGGTATTGAAGTATCCTCCAACTATCCAATCTTTATCATTAAATAGTTGTCTAAAGCTAGAGAGATCCTTCCATAAATTTTGTCTTTCACTGAGTTTATTGGGAGCATAAATGTTAGAAACATACTACAATTTTTTTGAGATGATTTCCATGAAACTCATAACCATGGCCAAGGGAGGAAAGGATCAAAAATCCATGCACTAAACTAGGATCCCACATAGTGATAACACCTCTTGAGGTGCTAGAGGAGCTACAACCTTCCCAGTGACTATCTTTCCAATTTTGTGTCCCCACCTCTTTAAATCTATCCATGTTCATTTTGGTTTCTTGGAGCATGAAAATATCTAGTTTAGATTTAACTATAAAATCCTTAGAAATTATGTGTTTATTGGGATTATTCAAACCCCTATTACTCCAAGAGAGGAGGATCATTTAACATTTCTTATTACGGAGAAGAAACTTCCCCAGAGTACCCTGAATGCCAACTTCTACTTCCCTCCTAGAGTTAGTCTCCCTTAATTCCTTATTAATTTTCCTACCCATAGAAGTTGAGTCCTTACCAACATCAGCTATGTGTGTGCTTCGCGTGACCGGTTTAGATTTACTAACATGGGTCTTGGGAGAGATCACTAGTTCTTAAGTATAAGCAATAAATTCCACAAGAATTCCAAAGCCATTATACATGGGTAATAGTTCTTCTTGTCTCTAACCAAAGGAGCTCTCACCAATGGAAGAAAATTCATCTAACGATGGTCCACATGCTACTTGTAGAGAAAGAGTGTTACCTTCTCAAACTTGGTTGGCCCATTCCCTTGATTCAGGAGTCCCCTCCTCAAAGTATAGGTTTTCATTTTCATTCTCATTCACATCTGCAACTTCAAAGTTTTTGGATTTAAGGAAACCGAATACCACCTATTCCTTATAGGGGGTGTTATGATGACTCGAGGGAATAACTTATTTAACCACCTTTTGCATGATAAGAGGATCCTTTGTCTCTATAATTTTTCCATTTTTTCCAATCAGCCTCCATTCCTTTTCCTCCTTATTATTTGTATTTTGTGGAATGACAACAGGATCAATTTTTTTCTTATGAAGATAACAATTCGTGTGATCATGACCCACTTGTTTACATTTTCTATAGGAAAATGGGGACGAATCATAATCAAATATCTGCAACCAAACCCCTACGAAAGTCAAGAGTTTGATATTACTTCCTAAGGGAGCATCTTGACCCATATTGACATAGAATTTGGTGTGGGTTAATCTAGATTTAGCCTTAGTGACCAGATGTAAAGATATCAGCTTTCCTAGGATTTTAGCAATGCCAATAAGGACTTCCAGCTCCCAAAACTCCATGGGTAAGCCTAAAAGGCTGACCCAGATAGGGAACTTAGAGACATATGTCACAAGTGGGTTAAAATATGGTTCCCATTTTTGAACAACCACATGAGATTTTCAATAAACCAAAGACCTCCAAAAAGAATCTTTGCCAGCTGATCTTTGCTAGGTAAAGAAAAAAGGAAGAAACCATTTGCATAAGAGGAAACTTCACTTATTACACTCACTTGATACACTCATATAACTACATTGATACACTCACTTATTTCAATTTTAAAAGGCACACAAGGCACCCTAAATCTCATAATAACACATATACATTCATTGGGGAAATGATCTCTATATATTTAAAGCTCCTTACTAGGTTAAGACAATAATATCTCTCATCTACAAACACTCAAAGATCCCTTCCCCAAGTATCTTCGAAAGATCCAACTAAATTCAATCATGGTCAAAGATGATTTTCAAACTTGGTTGAATTCATTTATATATCAGATGTTGGGTGGAGAATGATGTGTGGTATGAGGCCTCTTCATAGTAGTGCCAACATCGATAGTGCACGGGGGTGCCCAATGATTTAAAGAAATTTTAATTTTATCAAAGGACTAAGATCAAATAGATAAATATTAATAGAAAATATCTAGCATATAAAGTGCATAAAAGTGTCCAAGATAGGAGATAAGAATGACTTATCTTGTATTAGGAGATCTATAATGATTCTAGGTTGGGAAATAATATGATAAGGATGGATCTAGACTATATAGAATTTTTTTAAGAAATTGGAGTCTAGAACTTCTTCAGATAGAAATACCCAAAGGGGGATAAGACCACCTTGGGTGCTAGTGTCATAAAAAGTTCTATGTTTGTTATCTTTTCAGGGTCTAATATTAGCTTCCTTATTTTTTTGTTTATCAAATATAATTTGTTATAGGGTTATTGTGTAACACATGCTCCTACAAAAAATCCCAACTACCTACAAAAAGATCAAGAAAACATTAAATGGAATAAATAATGCATATGCTTGAGATGGAATGACATTGATGGTCACCCTAACGTGATTGTCACTGAGTGTTGTACTAAATTTTAGATTCTATGTAGTTCTAGTGTTTGTGATTGAATTATGTCCCTTGAAGCTAGGTTTCCCTTGTTCCAGTTGCACCGAGATAACAAGATATAACTAAATTTTCCCCCAAGATGAATGTGTGGGATGGAATTTATAAACACCTCATATATAATGAATAATGAATCAAAAATGTAGTTCTTGAATATTTATCTTTCCCCGAGTAGTAGATAGTAAGTATTAACCCTAATTTGTCCAACCCCTAACAATAATGAGTAACTTATGTATGTATATGATTCCTTAGTTTGAATCTCATCATTAACAACAAAAAAGGATAACCCAAAGTGATAAAAGATACTTTAGAGAAGATAATAAATGATGTGGCAATCAAATTTGAAAAAGAGAGGGAAAAGGACATAAGCACCCAAAAGGGGATAATAACACCCAGACACTCCTTTTTCTAATGGGTGCTAATGCCCAGGATGCTTGAAGGATATAACAAAAAATACAGAGCTAAATCATGTGTTTTCTAATGTCCAAAAGTAAAGTGACCATTCAAGAAACAAAATTTCAAGAGTATCAAAAGGGAATAAAGTAATATGAAATTAAAAAAAGTGTTATTAATGACTAATTTTTTAACTTATGAATCATACATATACTGACATAATTAGAGGTTCGATGTAAGTAGTAAGTGTGTGATTTTGTGAATACACTCACAACCCAACTAATGTTTATTTTGTAGGACTTCTCATCCACATATAGGGTTTAAGATCATTATTAAAGCATTCAGATAGGTTCACAACATGATCATAAAATTAGGGTTTGATAGTGAAAAATAGTTATAGGTAATTGACAATGTTTAAGAGTTGCAAAACCCATAATTGAGTAGGTCTAAGACTGTAAAAAAGGTTTAAGACCATATAATACGACATTGGCATAGTCGTACAATATTATCCCAGGTTGATTTCTAGTTACAGTATCTAGAAAAAATATTTATCAAGTTTAGATCTCCATATTCCTGTAGTGCATCTTCCTGAAACCTTCCAGAATAATTTGTAAAACAAGAAATTACACTCATTCCTTTATATTTTCAATTTTGTATCTTATTTAGAATATTAGTTACAAGTATTAAAGTGTTATTTTGATTATGATAGTTAATGTTGGAAGTTAATTAATAAGATTATACACTTGTTTTTAACCATTCCATAATTTAGTATATTAACTCACTAAAATCAATAAGGTTTTATGTTAAATCTAATTATGGTATGAAAATTTTTGTGAACTAAACTCATGATTCGATATTAGCATCCACCTTAGATTCTTTAGGTCCTACTTATGGCCTTAGTTGTTACTCTTGGTCATGTATTTTTTTCCTATCTATCATAATGTTAACCCTAGGATCTTCTACATTATTTTCCTTCAGCTTAGTGGTTATCGATCCCCCACCACTAGGAGATATTACTCCCCTTATGTTTGTATACATTGTGGCACCATGCCACCTATTCTAGGTTCTTGTTCTAGAAATGATATATTTGCTAATATTTTTCTCACCATCAATGTTGATATGACCAATAATGAAGGTTCTAACAATAACCATGATAATCACTCTAATGATCTCCTTGAAGATGAAGTCCAACACCCTACAAAATTCTTACAAGAGAACCTGTTATCCAAAATTCACCCCCAGGGTAATTTTGATAACATGCATTAGATTATTCTGTCCCGAGCAAGTAGATTGATTCAAGGCCCAAAATCATGAAAATCAGCTAAGTCCTAGTCCTTGCAGCAGCTGGGATAGTTGGGACATCGGGGCATGAATCGGCCGAAAAGCCACCAGGCGGTCCACGCAGCAATTGGGACATCGGGACGCGTGGGATGCGAAAGGGCGAACCGACCGAAAGAGGGAAAAAAATTGCCTAAGTCTTTGTTTCGCACAGTTGAGACAAAAGTATGCGAAGGACGCAAATCAGCCGGTTTGGCGCAAGTCAGTCCATTTCAGGCAGTTTGGAGAAAATTGTCCCAGGCAGTCCGGGATAGTTGGGACAAGAGTACGCGGGGGATGTGAACCGGCCGATTCGGTTGAAACAGAGGACTTTCGTTTGGGACATCCGGGCCAAAAGTACATGCGGGACGTGAAAAGGTGAAGTGGCCAAAAAGAGACAAGGAGGCCCGCGGATGAATCACAGCATGACACGTGTCACAAGGGGAAGCACAATGGAAATTGGCTAAGTGTTTTTGGCCAAAAAGTTTCAAAGGGCAAGGTTTGAAGGGTCGGCCCGAGCTAATAGACACAGGACACGTGTCCTAAGGCGGGGGGAGTTCAGAGCCAGGGAAAGACTTAGGAAAATTTGACAAAAGTCTTGGGCCAAAAAATTAAAATACAAGGATGACCCCGTGCCCCTGTCCTCCAACCAGATCACGCCATGTGTGAGTGGCGGGGCAAGGGGGGAAAGTGAATTTTTTTTCAAAATTATAAAAACGTCAAAATTTCAAAGGGAAACCCATGGGAGGTGGAGGAGAGAGAATTTCTTGTCTAATCAGTGCTTTCCATGTGGCGTCCGACCAGCGGAGCATAGAAATTTTTTGAAAATTTTTCCAAAGACAAAAAAGAGGTAAAATTTGAAGATTTTTCCCGCCGATCCGTTTTGGGCCGTTTTTGCCCTAAATCTTCAAACGATCATATATTTTGATCCAGAACTCAGATTTGCATCTTCTTTATATCATTGGAAAGCTGTTGAATTTCTCTACATGATTCCATGGTCATTTTCTAATTTTGGTTCAGTTTGGAGAGAGAAAATTCAAAATGGCTCTGGTACGTGTCCATGGCCAGAAATGACATTTCAACAACCAAATTTAATACAGAATGGGTCACATTCTCCTCCAATTTGGTCAAAAATGATAGGGTATGGGTTTGTAAGGTCCCCCATGCTGATTTAATACATTTGCAGTCAATGAGGAATGGGCTCCCACGTTTTGTACGTTTTCTCTCTCATGGGCTCGACCCATGCAATGTAAAAGCCAGATTTGGCTCATTTCTTCAAGGGGAACACTTTTTGGCATTACAAACTTCTTCTTTCACCTCCAGCAAGTGATAGTTGTAAGAATCAAACCTTTTTCATAGTTTTTAACATGTTTATACCTCTTTGATGGTGGAATGCAAGATATTTTTTCATGGAATTATCAGTGTAAACTCTGTGAATGCTTTCAGTCCTCTGTTTGTATTGTTTTACTTCATTTTAAGACCTCTAATTACATCTATCAGCTTGTGTATGTATTCTCTTGTTGCATTTCATGAATTTGTGTCTATTTACATGGAAAAAAATGTTTCACCACTCCTTTTTGGTGCATCCCCATCTTTAGTTTAGTTTCATTTTTTTACATTTTTATCCCTGTCTCCTTGCAATCTAGGGTAGAATTAGGATTAGAACCTCTGTAGTTGTGTAAAATATAGATCTAAATCAGAGGAGTTTGAGGAACCAACATCTATTCTGGAGATTCCTCTCTCATTTCCATAAGTCCCACACTTGGAGAGAGGTTTCCATGTTGTGCAATCACACTGGATGCTCTAAACATCATTTAGAACCTTGATTTGCATCCAGGGGTGCTGCTGATTTGCAACAACAGAACCTTTCTCATATTGATCTTCTCTTTTATACTACAAGAAACCAGCTTAAGAATTCTTCACTTTCTCATATTGAGACTTTTGTTGTGCCTACATCTACGGTTCCTGCCTCCTCGAGGGTACCTAATACTTCAATGCACAATGATTCTAAACCTATTCTTGTATTCATTATTACTACTACACATCCTATATACAATCCTAATAGATCAAACACTTATTATACTAGCACACAAGTATTTGAAACCCTTGTTCATACCTTATAATCCCAATATTACAATTACATTAAGGAACCTCTACTTTTACTCATGAAATGGATTCTACTTAGTTGATTTACAATCTCCTTGCACCCAAAGTGGTATCTTATTATTTTCCCATTAGTTTTTTTAATTCCTAAAATCCCTAATTACAATGGAAAATGATACCCTATCAAGCATATTCACTCCTTTTATGTTTCTTGTTTTGGTTATGCCTCTCATGATATCTTGCTCACAAAGATCTTTCCTCAAATCCTTAAGGATTTTAAACTAAAATGGTTATATAATCTTCCCACATATTTTGTGTGCACTTTCACTGCTTTGGAAAATCAATTTTTGGCACAATTCTCTTTTAAAATTGGGTACAAAGTTTCTTATGTACAATTATATAAATTATGACAAGGACCTACTGAGCCTATCAATGATTATGTCTTATGATATAATTCCATTCTAAAGATAAATGATCATATTTGTATAGAACAATAATCATTCTACTTGATTGATTTAATAGGTGAACTTGTTCCTAAAATTTAGGAAACAACTCACAATAATACACGAGTTGTTTTAACAACTCATTAATATAAAAACTATATACTATGATGTTTATAAAAACCTCATTACTCATTAAATTACCCAATAAAAATATAAGTCTCACTAATGTGAGTAATAACAAAGTTATTCCTAACACATTCTTATACTATCTTAGCTGATTGTGAATTGTAATATATATTCACACAAATATTACTTCCCCCTTTTTGAGAATCGATCTTATTTTACAAGTTCTAATCCTTTTATCATCTATGTCATAGCCTCAAAGAGGATGAAACTAAGATATTACATATGAATATGCTCAAGTATTTTGTCAATACTCCTAATGTACCTAATTCTAGGTTTCTAAAAAAAGCCACATTTAAAGACAAAAATAATGATTCTAAATTCACTTCTACGAAAATTATCAACATTGTTTCTCAAGAAACTCAAACCCACCCACCAAAAATTTACCAACTTACCTTGCACCCCACTCATTGTATTAAAATAATTACTTGAGTGTGATCTTGTGTCTCTCCCTCCTCCATTTAAGGTTGATACTAGCAAGCCTTAAAGCAAGAATTTTGATACCAATTCTTACTATAACCATCATAAATCTATTGGTCACTTCACCGATAGATGTATTAAGCTTTGATATATCATTTAATACCTTACAAACTCCCATTCTATTGAATAGGATGAACCCATAGAATCTTCAAATCCAATGAATAATAATGTTAAACTCAAAATATTCAATGATCTACCTTTTAAGCATAACAATGATAAATATAAATATGAAGTGCACAAAATTTATCATAGTGTTCACCCAACACCCTCTTATGATCACCCATTATATGAAATGATTGATATTCTCACTCATACATCATCTCCTACCCAACTCATTACTATCAATGATTCAAATATAGATCACACTTATCTCTAATAATTTATTTATCCCCATCTATATTAATCAAGTTCCTATCAAAAATGTTTTGGTTTACCCACGAAATAAATATAATTTATACAATCTCATGCTCCTTAAATTTATTGGCATTTTACATGAAATCTAGCATTTGATACTAATCCTCAATATCGACATATTACTCTACCGATTATTATTGCTTTCATCACTCTCTCAACTTATTTTTTGGTTGTTTCTACTCATACTTTATGTACCTTATTCCTTGGTCTCCTTTGGATATGTGCTCTTAAGGATATTCCTTTTATCATCCACCAATGTATTAAGTTTATTCATTACCAACAAGCTATCATAATTCAAGGTGTTACATTTTGGGCTTCTATTCTTGGCTTTCCTATTCATCCCTCTACCTCTCATATTCCTACACTCAGTGTATCTTTGGACAAGTATTTGGTTTCACATGATGTGCATTGCAGTTCTCGTCGTCCTATGTTTCTCCCTAGGTACATGGAACTACCCACTTCTTCTCATAGTTATAGCTCTCCTCAGTATCCTAACCAATCTTTGGTTACACACACCTCCTCTCATAACTCTATCTCAAGTAGGTCTTTTGATAGGCCTTTGGTTGCACATAATTCCTCTCATGGATCTAGCTCTCCTAGGTATCCTTAAAGACCTTGGTTACGTGTTATTCCTCTCATGACTCTAACTCTTCTAGGTATTCTAATAGGATTTTGGTTGTATATATACCTCACATGACTTTATCTCTATTAGGTATATTTGATAGGCCTTTGATTTGACACACTATTTCTCATGGCTCCTCTCACCACAAGGCTCTCTATAGGTCCTTTAATGCATATGTTCTCTCCCACACTTACCATAGATATTTTCCTATATATGTTATATCTAGGAGTACTTACTCTTCTAGACCTCCATGTAGGTATTCTACCTCCCACACTCTTCATTCATCTCCCTCCTCCTTTGGATCCTCTTTTACAACTATTGCCACTATTGTTCCTCTTGCATTTGAGTCACCTCCTTCTACAAAATCAAGGCCTAAGCCTCCATCCCCTTCATGAGCTACTCCAAATCCATCTGAAGGATCTCATTGGATAGCTTAATGTTACCCATATTTATTGTACATATCTAAGTAATTAAAAATTAAAAAAAATCATTCATATTTATAAAAATACAAAATCAAGACTTGTGCATTTCACTTTAGTTGTTAGCACTTTAAATTATACATGTTGTTTGTCAATTTTGTTCAATGGATACCATGTTTATTTACTCCTTACACACATGCATTCAAATGGTATTTTGAGCATGATGTATTCTATACATAGAGTGATACACAACGATAGGTACTAACTGACCCATTTACCCATAATTCCTATACATTTGGATGTTATGGTTCCATTATAGTTCCTTTCTACTTCCTCATCATTATTGATTACATATATTATATACATGTTATATGTTGATCTAACATGACTAACACATGTGTCTTGTGCATCATTAACATCTCTTATTTCACATATTTCACATATCTTGGTTATGATATCATGTTATCATGTTTTGATGCTATTATTTCATGCATACTTGCTTACATGTGTGTATTACTCTTTGATTATAATTTCTTATGGCCTATATGCCTTGATTTTCTTGTCATATTCGGGGTGTATCATGTTTGTAGCTTTACACCTTTTATATGACTTTGTTTACATACATGTTATATCCAGTTTCACTAATGTTGTAATTTTCTTCTCTTACATGTATTTACACCACTTGTTTTCTCATCTACATGTTATCTATATGTTATTGTTACTTTTCTTGTGTGTCATGGTTGCCACAATACACAAACACAATCATGTTTATAGGTACAAATTATTCATTGTGGTCATTAATTTCGTATTCTACAATCCTCGAAATCATCTTATACATCTAATGCATGGGCACACATCTATTTATTTTGATCCAAGTACTCAACATGGTTTTACACATGCCTCAAAAGAGGGGTCCATTCATTTAGGTATATTCTATAATTACATCAAACATAGGAAAAATTATGATGTATGATACAGGTACAAATAGGGTACATGTACTTGTAAATATAAAAAATAAAGAAATTTAGAAAAAAATTAACATGTTTAGAGCCATACAGATTGGTCAAGACGATATGTTATAGTCAGGACCTTACCATATTATTTTCCCCAAGGGGTAGAAACATCAGTTTTTCTGGTAGATGCAGGTTTTCAATTACATTTTCAATTTTTTAGTAGAGTTTCAGTCTCAGTTCACTCAATCTAGACTAGCACATGGGGAATCAATTACTTCACTCCTTAACTATAACATTCAATTTCTACTACAATTTTAGAGTGAGTATATTTTCTCCATTAACATTTCAACATATTTCAATTATTATTTAGTTGTGTGACACATAGGAAGTGCATCGGGGAACCTATTCTATTTTCTATTGTGTCCTTATTTACAAAATTGGACTTACATCCATTTGATATGGTGTGTTCCATGGGGTTATGGAAGGTATTGAAGTGGCTAATTTATTTGTAAGAAAATTTTTCTCTTCTCTTCTAATCAAAGGGGAAGATATAAATTTTTTTAAATAAATTTGATACCCAATATTCTTCCTTAGCAAGATGTTTCAACACTTCATTCTTCTTCTTCTCTCCTCATAATTCTATAATGGGTTACATACATCTAACACTTTGGTTTCTCCTTGGCACAATGGAGGAATGATCATGCCTAATCCTTTGGTAAATTTCAACAAATTTAGAAATGTAACATATTCAAGAAAAAAAACATGGGAATTTCTCCCTCCATAAACAAATGGGTGTATTCCTTCATTGTTTCCATATCTTTCATTTCATTCTAATGCAAATGCACATATTTCATAGCAAAATTTACATTTGAGTTAAATTTCAATTATTTATCATGGACATTGCCTACACTTTATTTTACAGGTTTCATTCTGGTGCATGCTAACACCAATAACAATGGGATTCTAGAAAAAAATTTGAGTGAATAAAAAGTGTGTCTACACACTTAGGAGCATTTTCCTTTAAGTGTGTAATTTCATTTCATAATTAAAAGGGGGAAATCTATACACTCAATTTTAACAATTCACTCTTTAACACTACTAGTTCTTCTTAGCACATTCTAAAGTCTTTTATTTATCATGTTTATCCTTAGACACTAACATATCGTCAAATTATAAGAATACAATTCTTGAAATCCATAGAAAAACATAAGAAAATAAATTCTAAGCTTCAGGTTACATGTTTTATTTCCTTGGTCAAGGACGTACAATTTGGTAAAGATCGTATATCCAATCCTGATTAAATTGTATGGTATTAGAATTATATATCCTCAAATTTTTCTTTCAAATTAATATATTTTATCAGGACTTATAATCTCTTTGGGTCATCCTTTCCTTGATAAACAATTTACATAACCATATATAAGAAAGTAAACACTACCTCATTTGCTAACTTAGAAATTTCATGGAACTACATTGATACAATCAATTCTTACACTTACAAAAGATTCCCAAGGCTCATTAAATCTCATAATAACACATCTACATTCATCAAAGAAACAATATCTACATATCTTAAGCTTCTTACTAGGTTAAGACAAAGATATTTATCATCTACAAACACTCAAAGATACCTCCCCCAAGTACCTTAGCAAGAACAAACTCAATTCAAGTCTGGTCAAAGACGGTTGTAAAACTTAGTTGAATTCATTAAGATATCACATGATAGGTGGAGAATGATGTGTGGTTTGAGGAATCTTAAGAGTAGTGCCAATATCAGTAGTGCACAAGGGTGCCCACAACCCAAATAATATTTGTTTTGCATGACTTATCATCTACATATAGGTTTTTAGATCATGATCAAAACATTCAGAGAGATTCTTAGGATGATCATAAATTAGGGTTTGATATTTCTAGGTAATTGACAATGTGCTGAAGTTGCAAAGCCCATAATTGAATAGGTCCAAGACTATACATAAGGGTATGTTTAACCCTTAATTAAATTTAATTTCCATTTAATTAGATTTTAATTAGATTACAATTGATTATAGATCTTACAAAGATGTTACAGTAGAAATAATAACTCAAATCTATAACCCATGTCAGATACAAAGAATATATCATATATCAATCAACCTAACATGTATCTAAAATCCTAAAATGTATGCATAAGACATTTAACTAATTATAAATGACTTCTGAAGAGATTTGGAATTGCACACTACTAGAAATAGGTGATCTAAACTTGAATTAAGCTTAGAAATGGAACTATGACTATGAATCCAAATGGGGTAGGGTTGTACTAAACTGTTAGGATTTTACTATATAATCTTAAAAAAATGTATGGTGTTGGACCTACTTTAATTTAGATCCTATAATTTTTTTTTGTGCTCAGCTTCCTAGATTTATATGTCATTATTGAACCCTAGTTTTGTACATGTAGTGAGGCTCTCTGAATGGACTAATCATCATCTCAAACCCTATCCATAGACGAAGATTCCTAAATAATAAACATTAGAAGGGTTCCGGTCACCCTCTTATACTCCTAACATTGAAACTACTGTGAAGAGGCCTCAAACCACATGTCATTCTCCACCTAGCATGTGATATCCGATTCAAAAAAATTAAATCTTATCAAAATTGTGAGATTAAAAAAATATAACAATAACAAGAAATATCTATCATGGAAAAGGTAAACAAGTGTAAGAAATACTGAGATAAGAGTAACATATCTTGTATTTGAAGATCTAGACTGATTATGGATTGAAAATTGGGCTTGATAGGTTGAATTTGAGATGCATAATATTTGTTTAGAGAACAAAGATTTGAAAGTCTTCTAAACAGGACCACCAAACGGAGGACAAGACCACCTTGGGAACTAGTGTCCTAGAAAAGGCTATGGATATGATATTTTTCAGGTCTTGATAAGGTCTTCTTTTTTTCACTCTTTGTCACTTTAGATTCACTATATGGTGTTAATTTCAAACATGAACTTGTAAAACAAACCTTATCTAGTTGCATAAGGCTCAAGTAAACATTAGATGAAACAAATAATGCATTTTATTAATTTCGACAAACCTCAACAATCACCCCAATGTGATTTTCAGTGAGTGTTACACTACATTCTATAATCTATATAGTTCTAGTGTGTGTGTGTGTGTGTGTGTGTGATATAGAATAACACCCCTCGAAAATAGGATGCCCTTATGATAGTTAGACTAAGATAAAGGGTTGTAACTACTTTACCCACAACATGAATGTGCGAGATGGAATTAGGAAATAACCCCTCCTATGTAGTGAATGATGTAGCCCAAATGAAAACCTGGAATGTTTCTCTTTTTCCAAGTAGTAGACAGAAAGTAATATCCCAAATTTCCCATCCCCTATAGTAAGTCATGTAAAGATACGATTCCCTTGTTTGAATTTCATCATTACAAACTAAAAAGCTGACCCAAAGTGATAAATAGTAATGTAGAAAAGATAACAAGTGATGTGGCATTTAGAATTTGAGAAAAAGGAGGGAAAAGGACATAATCACCCAAAGGGGATAATAGCACCTGGATGCTCCCATCCCTAATGGGTGGTAATGTTTAGGATGCTCAAAGGATAAAATGGAAAATACTAAACTAGGTCACATGTTGTCCAATGTCTAAAAGTAAAGTGACCATTCCAGAAAAGTAAATGATAAAAGTATAATAAAGATAAAACAATGTAAAATGAAAACAAGCGTTGTTAATGTTTAGTTTCCTTTCTTAGTAATCATGCATATAATGACATACTTAGAGGCATGATGTACATAAAAAATGTGTGATTTCATGTCTAGAATATCTAAATAGATCAATTAGATTTTGCATTTACTTTGACCATGCTTTATTTAACTTTTCTATTGATAAAATACTTAGAGAGACGATGTTGGAATGCTTGTAAAAGAGAGATATGACTATATTAACCTATTTTTTAGCTTCAGACATGATATGCGTGTTGTGTTAATCACTTCATATATGACCGTATGAGATATAGGGAGCTTTGGATTCCGTTTTCAAGGAATTAAGTGCTCTAATGAATTGCCTTAGGAGTTCCATGTTAGCAAATAAGGTAGTGTTTACTTGCTTATATAGGGTTTTTGTAGATGATTTATATAAGAAATGTCAACCTAGATGAAGTATAAGACCCAAAAAAATATATTAATTTGAAAGTGTAGTTGGAAGACATGTTGGTCAAAGAACATATAGATTGGTCAGGACAAGATACAAATTCTTGACCAAACTATACAACCTTGATTATGAGTAGGAAATATTCCAAAAAAAATTTGAAGCTGATAAAGTGATGTTATATTCTCAGAACGTGTCAACATGTTAGTGTGCATGGATAAACAAGCTAAATAACAAACTTAAAAAATTGCTAAGTGGGAATGTAGAAGTTGTACTTATCATAGAAAGAGTTCAAAATCAAATCAAGAGTTTCCAAAGTGAAAATTACTAAATTTGTCCCTCCTTTAAGTATGAGTTAAAAATTTCATGCTTAAAGACATATATACCTGATTGTGTAAGCACACTTTGCCTTTTCTTGAATATTTATTTTGTAGTTGCATTATTGTGCTTGGTGCTTACATTCTCCACAACGAAACCTGCAACCCAAAGTGTAGGAAATGTCCATGATAGAGAATTGATCATAACTCAAATAAAACATGTAATAGAATTCTTTTACATTTGTAGATATGCGAAGTGCAAACATGTAAACAAGGAAAGTGCTAGTAAATTATCTATTAGTGCTCTATTATAGTTTGCAAGTGAGCTATAAAATCATGTCACATAATTAATATGTGGAATAGTGATTATGTGAGTTGTTTCAGTAGATCACTAACATTAGATTATGGGAGGTATGTTGTTATAATAATATCCTACTTGATAGGAGATTGGAAACCTATATAATTATATGGTTTGTCTCAAATGATTTTAATGAAAAAGTGTTTTATAATATCAGTTAAATTATTTTATTGTGTTTGAACCTTTGATAAAATTAACATTTGGTATCAGAGTGAAATTGGTTATGTAATTTTTATGGACAAATAGAATGGTAGTAGGGGTAGTGCCACAATTGCAATATTGCCCCAAATTTATGAGTTTCTTCATTTATAATTTTATGTCAGAGAATTATTTTTGAAACTAGTGGTGATTTCTCTAATCTCGGCCTAGTTATTTAAGTGATCAGACAAGTATTTTTGTGTATCACCAATACATGATATAATCCTCTAAACCATCACTTTAATATGTGATTTTGGAATACAAATCTCATGCCTAGCTGTTCTGAAGCTAGAAGAGGAAGATTTATTCCAAAATAAATATTGGTGCAATATTGGCTTGTGGGAAGGATTTCCCGAGACCTGCATTAACTTTGAGTTACTTGCATCGATTTCATTAGATTTTGAAGTTGGATCACTTGGTTTTTTATCAACATGCTGGGCATTGGAAATTGATCTTCCATTTGATATCACACATGCATGCCTTACGTGACCCAAATTCTAAAAAAGAAAGAAAGATATCATACATCATAGATGATCTTCCATTGGAGGTGAACAAAAAATTATATAAACCACCCATAACGAGCTTCCTCAACTCTTGTGCTAGATAAACTCAAAATGATTTTACATGCTTGCGATGATCCCTCTACATCAGGTAGTTTTTTCTTTGATCGTTCAAGATATCCCACCCACATATTTATAAGAAAATAGTGTAATATGCTCTTCCGTGTCTTCTTTTGATATTTAAGGTAGTAGTTTAGCCATTTTAAAGTTTAGGTCAATAGTATTTGAGTCTAATTACTTTGGTAAATAATAGCTATATATTTATTTATATAGTCAAATAAATGGTCATTGGTCACATCACTCAAATTAGAGTTTTTAGTTTTCATTCATTGTTTTGAGTCGTGCCTCGAGTAAAAGTTAAAATATAAACATTTGGTATTTTAATGTTTGGTATTTGGTCTAAAATACAAATTGTCATTGAAATATTGTCGATTATGTCATTTTTTATAGATAATGTTTGGAAAAGGCTTTAAGGACCTTTTACATAACAGATATTATAATAAAGCTCATAAACAGCAAAACTTATCGATCAAAAAAACTTGATAAAAATATCAAGTCAAAAAGAGATTGAATCAACCAGAGCCCAAGCAAAAAGATACAAAAAACCCAAAGCAAAAATAATTTACAACAAAACCATCTCAACAAATTGTCAGTAACAAGTTTTCAATAGATCCCTAAACACATTTTCCCCTAGTCCTAGAGCTCAGACCGACACCATATGATGCAGCCTAGAATTTACTATGAATAACCCAGGTGCACTGGAACATTACTCACCCTAAGCTGAGCGCTCACCCAAGCACGCAAGGGAAATAGGTCCCTCTTTAGAGTTACTTGTACAAGATGTTAGCATGATGATTTTTAAACATATTCAGATTCATGATTAGACATAAACATTCCATAATGCAAAATTCAGATGTATATCTTAGAGAATCATGATAACTTAACTGAACAACTATGATAAGATTATCCATACATAACTAGATTCATTCATGTCTAATACCATTATCCAACTAATATACTTCATTGCATTAAAAAATGTAAAACACAGAAGATTCTTAAACTATAATAACATCTCCATGAGTTATGCACATCAAAACCAGCAACACAACTCTACAATAATTCATCACCTACCTAAACTGTGCAAGTTCATACATATTTATAGGGGTGGGGACTTTCCCTTCACCACACATGCACTTCTCAAAATAGGTCATATGCTGATAATAGCCATGCACCTTTACAATAGTATGTACAACATGCAAGTGTTCTAATAATAGATGTCTTATAGTTAACTCCAAGTAGAAATCCTATTATTAGCTTAAACTATGCATGGTGATTATCTACTACTTGTTCCCAAAATACCATTGCGTGGGGTGTAAGTCTTCATCTCTAAGTTTGCTCTGCACGTTATCTCCAAAAATAGCCCTTATCCATAAAAATGGCTAACTCCTGAGCCAAAGTGTTTTGGCCTGTGTTTCCTTTCCTACCTTCCCATGCACACATCCTTTGTGTGTCTTCTCCTTAGAGTAACATTATGTCTTCTCAACACCATCCATTTGGAAATCCTCATCATCATAACTACTTATGTCGAGTGTCTCTTCCTTCCTTTTTTCATTACAACCATCCCCTGGAGAACATCGACCCTATTTTCTAAAACTTTGATCGCTGCATTCGACCTCTGAAGCCCCTACAACATATTTATATTCTGAGCTTTAACTTGAAAATAGTGTCCTCAAACGCTTAAATTTTACTTGTAAGAAAATTAAACACAACATTTCCTTCTAGAAACCCATTAATAGGATTACCCTCTTCATTATTCTTGGAAAGAGTTTGTAAAGTAGTCACAATATCCACTTCCTTATTTTATCTGTCTTTCATTTTATTAATCCTAATCCTATCAGCTAAATAAATGTGATCTTCCTAGTCTTCCCCAAACCTAATTTAGATCCCCCTAGTTTATGGAATAAGCCTACCTATATTAACAAGTAGAATGATTAACCCCTGGTGAAGAAGAACCTCTATTTTTTCCTCCTTAAAAATCTTAAGAGAAAGTTGAAGAGAATTAAACAAGTAGAAAGGAATACTCTTCCTTTCTCTACAAAAATGATTAAGAAGCATTAAATGTTGAGAGTACAGTTTATGGTACTTACCATCCAATGTGATATACTTAATTATGTAGAAATAGACTTCAGACCATCTCCTCGGAAAATATTTACGGGCTATACCATCCTCCATAAAAACATATTTTCTCATCATTTTCAAGAAAATAATGGAATTCCTCCTAGAGTTGAGTCCTATCCTTAAACACCTTACAACCACTAAAATCCACATTAGTAATGCTACCAATAAACTCATTAGAAACAACAAAAATAACACCCCACATAGTGAAACCCCATTATCCCAAACCATTGCAAATTCCTTCAAAATATTTTCATCATACCCTCGTAAACTCTGCATAAAATGAGTTATTCCTCCTTCCTTAAAAATATCCCAAAGAAAAGTGTCTCTTTCCAAACCAGCTGATGATGATGGCTCAACTCTAACCATAGATCCACCCATCTTGAAGACACATAAATGAAAGATGAACCAGTCATCAATTATCCTACATAAAAATATGAAACAAGCCTTTAAATTAATAAACCATGCCGACACATACCTTGAAAAAATTCACATGTAAGAGTCAAGAGTAATAAAATTGTCATGTTATTTTCATTTTGTGTTGTCAAATGGTCTTTGTGTTTCATCATTAAAAGTGTCAAAATTGATTCATGTTAAAAGTACAAAATATTTGTTTTTCCTTGTAGACACATTTTTGGTGGAATTTGACGTCTGATTGAGGTATGCTTTTTCTTAGAGATTTTTATTTCTTGAAATTTGATAAAATATTAGGGATGATCAGTTACCACTTTATGTCGAGGATAAACCATAGTGTTAGGTTCACGTAAACCAACAAAATTATGTGCAAGAAAGAGAATAAGAAGGGGGTACAAATGCACCCATGCAAAGGAAGAATACCATGCACCAAAGTTATTCAATAACTCTGATATATTCCTTTTTAAGTGTGATATGAGAGGAAATACTACCCATGAAGCCCTTATTTACTTCACTACCTTCCACAAATCCATGGATTACACCACTATAGATGGACCTAGACCTATTTTATAAATAATGATATATAATTAAAAAGAGAACAAGTTCCCCCAATCTCTCCATGCCGCACAACTGGTCATGATCAAAATAAGTGCTAATATGTTTAATATGTGCTAACACTTAACTATGAAGGATATTCATTCCTCCAAGGTTATTGAAACTAAACTTGAAACTAAGTGTTGGTACAAAGAAGGAATGGAAAATTTCACGCCCCTTGTACTAATGTGAGTTGAGTATTCTAGATGTGAAAATTTGTAGAAGATGTGTATACATAAGTGAAAATATGAAAATACTAAAATAACTTTATGAAACTACCCTTGGTCAAAAATGTGTGGGGGTCAGAATGTTATTGATTCTCACAAAAGTGTACAAGTTTTACCATGTGATGATTTTGCCAAAATTTTGTGTATTGCTACATTTTTGGGTGCTTGTAACATGTTTGTACATACCTCTACCCCATAATTCTATCTATATCTGCTAGAAATGTATAATAAACTCACATAAATTCCCCCTCTTTCAAGGCACGTGTGAAACCATGTTGAGCATGTGGCTTAAAATAAATTTTTGTGTATTATTGAAGGAGATGTTTAAGAAGTGATGTACAGTACTGAAGAGGTGGCAACCTTGGAGAAATTATACCTACAAAAGGAAATGTTTTTACACATGGTGGAAACCATGACATGTAACAAAAACAACACTAACAATAAAAAATGATAGGAGAAACTAGGTCAACTAGTAGGAATAACACATGTAAACAAAAAATAGAACAATACTACAAAAAATAGAAAATAATGGCATACAAATGGATTAGATCCTGTAAACATGGGATACCCACAATTTCATAATAAAATAAATTCCCTTATGCCAATAAATAATGTCAATCAAGAACATAAAAAATAGGCATAAATCCACAAACACAGGAAAAGATAATCAAAGCACTTAGGCCACAATCAATGAAGTAAACAACTAATAACATATACAACTAAAACATGTGTAACATACAAGAGTGTTAGAATATGATAAGAAACACTAATTGTTTCACCTGATTCTTAGAGTGTTTCATTGAATATTGATGAAATAGATAAGGGTAAAAGGGCTAAGAGGAATACCTGTTAAATCTGGTTAAAGGTTGTTGTGCGCGTATGTCTTCTTGATCCACAGTTGATCGTGAGAGATTATTTTTGGCTAGGAGGAATTACTTGATATGAACAACAAGACCACCAAAATAGATTAAATATCATATGAAAATGGACTGCTAGTTCTGGGAACTATGATACTCCCTAGAAGGATGTCAATCCATTTAAAATAATTCAATGTTAACAATAAATGAAATCCTACTGTGATTAAAATGATTTAGGTATCTCATTCGACTACAATAAGAAAATTAATTCACAATAGGCTAAGCTATGATTGAATACTAAAGGGAAAGGTCTCTATTAGAGTACTAGTATTGGTCAGGGTCTCGTTTTGGGCTATTTTGGGTATTTGGTGGGGAATCTAGGCTATGTTCTTGGTCTAAGGGTAAAATACAGAGACCAACGTTGATCTAGTGTAAATGATGACGGTTCAGGATGGACCGATGATGGTCATGGGTAACTGGAATCAATAGAGTCGGGTGACAAAAAATTATTAAAATCTTAGTGTTGGGACAGATCTGAGGGTAAATGGAAATGGAGAGGTGGTAATGGAAAGGTATGTGGAGATCTTAGGTATACTCAGAGGTGTTTAATAGTCAGATATGGGTAATTTAGTGGTGTGGGTGAAGAAATTATCGAAATTACATAAACGTAAATGGTGGGATAATGTGGGTGCAAGTAGAAACTGATAATAGAGGTAACAGAACCTACTAAAATGAAAATGGATGAATGTTGGTTAACAAAATACTTACTAGTTATATGAGCTTGATGGCTAGATGGAAATGGACAGTTGGTCAGATGGATGGAATTTGATATGGTGATGGCGCTTCCCCAGATGATTCTGTGAATGTAAATGGAGTTGTGATTACTTTTGATGTTGGCTATGGATGTTTAGATGCATGTGTGAATGTTGGTTCTACTTGCGTACACCTCTGGTTTCGTCTCTTGCTCTCTGAATGTGTCCACCTCGAAATAAGGTTGTTTTGGGGAATAAATGGTAACCAATGACGGTTCCTAGTTGAACGACGGCGGTTTAGGGTGACCAACGTCAGTTAGGGAGGAATTTTCTAGGTTTACTAAAATAGGAAGATTTGCTTAATTTCTTAGATCTTATTTATTTTTCTCTATGGATTAGAATGGAAGCTTGTTTTTCTAATGGGTGGGAAAGTGGTTAGAGGGAATGTAGGCTTTGATTTTTAGTGTTTGGGTAGGTCTTAGTTAGTTATGGAAACATAATAAGAATAGGTTTAGAGTGAGGTGGCTAGGTGAGGTAGTGGTGTGAGAATTATCTTAACTAGGATATTTAAATTAATAAATATTGTGAGGACATGGATTACTTTAATTAAATTAATATTAGAGTGGGGTGAAAGAGGCCATGGTTAGGTAAGTGTGTTCAAGGTGATTATTTGACGAGGTACCAAGGGGAGTGTGACCCAATTTTGGTGTCTAAATTTTTCCCCTTTGTGTTACGTAGCTTGTATTGGTAAGAATAACTGACAAAAATAAGATATGGTTGCCCCATGTGTGGGTGAAGGTGATCCCCCTCAAAATAGGAACTGATGAGGTGGAAGATAGAATCGGTGAGTGGTTTGATAAAGGTTAATGTAATGGAAAGGAAGGTGGGAAATGAGGGAGAGAGGGTAAAGGTCCAATTGGGTAATCCAAGTAATGGATTAGGGTCAAATGTAGTAACAGTCAATCTCACACACACGTATATAATTGTGGCACGGTACCAAGTAGAAGAGCATGCAAACTCTACATTGTCTAAGGTCGATAGGTTTATCTAAACAAGGTTGAGGTGATTTTGGTATCCAAGGTATAGGGTATGGTCAGGAAACACATCGTTGGTCAGGTGTAGGAACATTTAGGTATGTTCCGGTACACTAAAGGTTGGGTCAGGATAAACGGTCATAGAAAGAGGAAAGCTAAGGTCATTAGGTCCAACAATGTGGGTAATAGTGTCACAGGGTATAGTGAGCACATGAGGTCATAGGTCACTAGAAATGTTCCAAGTCCATGTATCTAGTTCATGGCATGGGTAGGGCTGAGGTACTGGTAAAAAAAAGAGTCCCTAAATGATGGAGGGATTAGGTGGTAACTAATGAGGTCAAGGGGGTAAAGTGAAGTGTCCAAGTCAGGTGTGGGTGAGGTAGAAAGGATTAAGGAAAGAAAATTAGGGGTAGTGGGTAGTAATAAGACTGAGCAGGATAACCAACAACGGTCATAGAGAATTGATGTTGGTCATCATGAACTGACCATGATAGGCTAGGGCAGAGGACTGATGTTGGTCAAGATAAAACTGTCGCCGGTCAAGTCGAGAAGGCTATAAAAAACAAATAAAAAGTGTCACATTTTGAAAATCATTTTTCATTTACCAAATTGGAGAAAATGACAAGAGAGAGATAAAGAGGTGGAAAGTGACCAAATGACATGGAGAGTTGAGTTGGCAAGCCATAGAGTGAGTGATTGTTGGTTGATTGGCGGGTCTACGAGTGCATGGTGATTTGACTAGGTGATTGATTGGATTTGATTGAGCTAGCAGACGAGTGGTGATGTTAGAGGTAGGAGAGGGATCAGGTAGACCTATGCAGTGGCCCCAGGTGCCACCACGTAGATGACAACATGATGAGGTAAGAACCTTTTCCAATTGTTTGATTGTTTATGAGTAGGTGGAGGATAGGAATTAGGTAGGCGGGAAAATGGGATTTGTTTTGGGGGGAAACTATTAAAATTTGAATGTGGGGGTTTAATGAGAAAAGGGGAACAAGGGAGGGTAGATTTAGGGAAATGAGGAGTGGGAGTAGGAATTGGGTAGGTATTGGTGGGAAGTGTGTAGAAATGAGGAGTGTGGGAGAAAAGTGGCAGGGTGTCACAAGTTTGTCACCATGACAGTGTCCGATGTCGGTTTTCTCTTACTCGGAGTCTATGGGTAAGGACCAATATTAGTCACCAGATGTAGACTATGGTAGACCGTAGTCGGTTTAGGCTAACCAATGTCAGTCAATAGGCTAAAGAGGAAATACCTCAAGGAGTGAAAATGGATGGATTACAAATAGATAGGTAGGGGTAGGGAGAATTAGGTAGGGGGAAAATTTATGGGTATGGGTAGGTGGGGGAATAAGGAAAATTGGTGAGAGGAAAAATGAAAATAGGTGAGGGTCCGAGGCATGGGTAGATAGGTAAAACTAAAATAGGTGATGGTCTGAGGCATGAGTAGATAGTTGGTGGTGATTTAGGGCATAGAAATAGGTGAAAGGGTGATTTAGTTAGGGTAAGTGGTGTAGTAAGGGGGGTAGCAAGGTTACATGTAGGTGTGATCAAGTTTTATTGATATGATTGGTTATATGCAGGCTAGAGACCAACTACGGATGAGAAATAGAGTACCTCCCTTACTCATGGAGATACAGGGGGAGATGACACATGAGGAGTGGATTCGTGTTATAGATGTGGATCTGATTGGTTTCAGATGCTACCAACACATAGTTTGGGAGGTGAGTTTGATGGTTTCCCTCATTGATAGATGGGATTCGACAACCAATACATTCCATTTTCCGATGGGTGAGATCACGATCACCCTAGAGGATGTTTATAGGATCTTGCAACTTCCTATAGTAGGTATACAGGTGTACGGGATCTCCTCAAAGGCATCCAAGGAGTTACTGTTACCAGTGTTTGGAGAAGGGCTGACATTGTTAGGATTCCACAATGCTAGCATGAGCTATGGGGTGATGTACCGAGCCTACCCTGAGGAGATGAGGCTGGTAGTGATTTTGATGGAGGTAGTCTGTTGTTTTGCACTACTAGACATAGAGGGCGGGATATTCCCATGGTCATTGATGGGAGTCCTACATGACATGGTGAATTGTAGGACTCGGTTTGCATGGGGGCCTATGTTCTTAGTACAACTATATAGGGAGTTGTGGGCGTATGGGTGACTATAGCAGTTTAACATGTGTTACACATTATTGTTACATTGTTGGGCCTATAAGAACATTATGTGTGTGCACCTAGTTGATATGCCTTGGTCCAACGTATTCGAGCTAGGTTTTATTCAAGTGGGCTACAGGTGATGGGTGCCAGTTATGGGAGAGTGCTGAGCGGCTATAGTGACACATGATGTAGCCTATTATAGGTGATTACTGGAGGGGTTATCTGGCGTGGACATTATTTGGAGGCCATATTTAAGCTATCCTTCATACCGATAGATGGTGGCGGAGCTGAAAGGGCTATAGATTTACATGTGGATAGATGGGTGGTGGGCCGGGGAGCATGAGATGATACCTTTTGTAGACACCAAATTTGTGTCTTACGACCCCCTGTGCCCCGCATCTCATTTTGCAACCTAACCTCATCACTTAAACCTTACATAATTATTTAGTAATTACCTTATAATTAATAAATCCACATCGCCATACCTGCCACCTCATTTCGCCACCTCATCATGACCTAGTATTAACCCTAAACTAACCTAATTAAGACCTATAACTTGGTCCACATCCACACCCATAACTAATTACTCCTCACCCGCACCTAAAACCAACCTCATAATGACTTGACCCAGCCCGCAACTAATCCCTCAAGAGAAAAGGAGGGAAAGCTGGCTATTTTACCAAAAATAGCGCGCTTTGACCTGACCGATACCGGAAAGCTGGCTATTTTACCAAAAATAGCCCAGAACTGACCACCTTCGAAAGGAAGTTTTATACTTACTGGGCCCAAGGAGTTCCCTCATTTATTGTCTAATTAAAATCAGGTGGTCTTGTATTCTTACTTGCAGGTAGTCCTTCCCAGACAAAAAGGAGTTCTTCGCAGTCGATCTGATCTTTCTCTACGGTACATGCACACCCTCTCGACATTCAACAGGTATTTCTCCTAGCCCTAACCCTTATCTGTTTCTCAAAGGAATGAAAGGATAGAAGTAACTCTATTCCCAAAAGTTGAAACATTCCGTGTGAAACATTTTGGCACGCCCCGTGGGACCTATTTCAGGTTTCTTTTGTTTCTTTCTTGCTTTCACATAGGGAGCATACTTGCTGTTTTCTTCTTTTAAAAATTTCACACGGTATTTTGTTATATTTAGTAAAAGAATTTGTCTTGCTTTCCCAGTTTTGCATTAGTGAAAGTCATCTTCTTTGCTTCATCGAATATCATTTTCGATTTGGGTTTAAAACACGTGCATTACATTCTTGCTTACTGTTTTCAATTCTAGTGAACGTAGACTAAGTAACAGGTCGTACACGTGGGGGTGATTTCCACGGTATTGACAGGAAATTAATCTTACTTTCACTGCACAACACATACCGAATCACTTCATAATTAACACAACAGCTCAAAACATCCCCCCTTTTCCGTGGTATTCCTCCGCCCGATTGAGGTAACCTTATAAGCCAAAACAAACTTGACATTTCCCCTAAGTCTTGTGTTTAGGATTCTGACATCATTCTGTGTCTAAGGGCATAAGCTCAAATTGATAAACACTAATCCTAGGGTTAGTCTGTTAATTTTCTTGTGTATCTTGTTTGTTTTCAGTTCTGTTTCTCTGTCATACACTGTTTCAGTTATCACTTCAGAACAATTTGATAGATGTACTAAGCATTGTTAAAAACTCAAATCAACAGCTTCTTATATTTTCTTATACTAGTATTATTATACCGACATTAGTTAACTGACCGACGTCGGCTATAGTCTAACCGACATCGGTTAGTAGACCGATATCGGTTACTATCTTTTACAGTTCCTAACAAACCAACAACCTACCAATTTCAACATTCTGAGGTTGTTTCTATTCCTGATAGATTAAAACCCTACTATATACTCTTGTCCATGGTTGTTATCACTTGGAAGCAAGCCGCCGCCATGGTTTCACATGCCTGCTCTATGCCTTTTCCTGAATCACCCCCTTCACATTCTATAGGGAATTCTACGGATACCAGCGAGGTTCCTAAAATTCCTGTAGGAGATAAGGAATTTACCAAATTTCTAGATGCTAATCCTAGTTCTGTACAATACTATTTGTCTCATGCCCCTGACCATACACCCGACGGTCAACTCCTTGTTGGCATGCCTATTAGTATAGCTGCTCATTTAGCTCCTTCTCCACCTGATAACTCTGCTTTGCCTGTTGCATCCTTAGCCCCGTCTCCCAATCCAGCGGCTTCAGAGGTTCATACAACACAGATTGGCTTTCCTTTGGTTAATCTTGGGCCCCACATGTCATTACCGCCAACTGCTCCTACCTCATCTCTCTTGCAGACTGTTCCGTTCATGACTTGCTCTCTGCCACCTATCCACACGAGCTTTCCTTCTCAAGCTCCGCCCACATTTTCATTCCCACACACGTATCCGGTAACCTCAACGTCTTATATAGGACATCCCTATTCGGTTGCCTCAACACATTCGTCCTCCATACCTTATCAACATTTAACCCCACCATTGTCTAGTGGTGGCCCTTGGCCCAATCTGCCTCCGTTCAACACAACCACACCATCATCTCATCCAACTATTGATTTAATTAAACAAATGATGGACAAAATGCAAAATCTGGAGGCTTCTGTTTCAGGAAGTCGTAGCGCCTTGACATATGAGCAAGTTTTTTGGGAGCCTATCCACCCTTCTGTCCCCCTTCATTCATATCCTCCTCAATGGGAATTACCAAAATTTACTCGTTTTAATAGTAAGGAGGATCCTCAACAACACTTGCGCTCATTTAGACATGCCTGCTATCTAATTGCTCACGACGATGCCTTACTACTCCACACCTTTCCCATGTCCTTATCAGGACCCGCCTTGGAGTGGTACAGTGCTTTAACCCAGCACTCAATCTTCTCTTTTAACCAACTAGCCCAATCTTTCTTGGATCATTTCTCCATTAACATTGCCAAGAAAGTATCTATCACCGACCTCTATGCCATCCAACAATTTGAAGATGAATCTATCGCAGATTTCGTTGGACGATGGCGGGGCCTTATCAACCAACTTACATATGCCTTGCCTCAAGCCGAACTTATCGAAATTTTTACGTGGGCCTGCGCTAAACACATCTCTCCTACCCTCCAAATTCAAACTTTCTGCACATTTGACGAAGCCTTTACTATGACTCGAAAACTAGAGATTCAAGCCTTAGAGGAAGAGAAATTGCGGTTGCGCAACAAAAACCCCAATTTCCGAACCCAAGATTCCACTAACAAACCTAACACCACCAATCCTCACCCATCGACTGCTTCGAAATCAAAAGGAGTTGTGCACGCGGTGATGGTCAAATCCCAACCACCGTCTAATACCCCGCCAAAAACCACCTATAAGTATAAAGCTGAGCCCATAAATTACACCCCCTTGGGAGAAACTTATGGTGTGATATTGGAAAAATTGCTTAAAGCAGGAGCCATTACCTTACCTCCTGTTAAACCTCACTCTGGGTTTGATTCCACTCGCGCCATACCTTCTTGGTACAAAGAAAATGACTTCTGTAACTTCCACCGCGTGAAGGGACACAGTCATGAAAACTGCAAGATGTTGAAAAACATAGTGCAGGAAATGGTTGATGTAGGGGATATAGCCCTCGAAATTTGAAAATTTTCAACAAACCATTCCCGAATCACTCTCCTAACAGTAATATAAACCAAGATATCTTAGCCGAGGAGAGTGTTCACAAGATCCATGCAGTCTTCGACTCCCAGCCAAAAGCCTCTATCGAAAAAATTCTGAATCAAGCTTCTTCACTAATGCAGGAACCCGAACCCCCTTCATCACCATCAAGACAAGAAAAAATCCTTGCCGTTCCTTTACCCATCAAAAAATTAACCGCCCAGAGTTCCCTTCTCACAAATGAGCCTTCTTATACTACATCCTTGCAAGACTATGAGCGGATGTTATCTAACTTATCTATTTCCCAAACGTCTCCTTCTACCATACTTGTTGTACAAGAGGAAGGCTCGCCACTTCTTTTGTCATCCTTAGATGAGAAACCTCTTGCACCGACATCACCACATTCTTTAAACATGACGGATCCTCTCAAACACGCCCTCCTACCTATTAGTTCTTCATCACCTAAATCTTTTCAGCAACCGGTTGACCTCTTAACACCCATTGATACAGTGCCTCATCTTCCCCCTGTATCACACCCACAGTGGACCGGAATCACAACCCACCTTTCTTCCATACAAAATTTCCTATTCACACGTGAGGACTGTCATTCCCCAGAAGATAGAAAGGTCCTATGGGAACGTTTGAGTACACCATATTCTACTCAAATGCAGATGACCGACCCAGACACCTCTACTATATACCCGAAGTGTTTACAGAAGCTTAAAATGTCTATGTCCTCATCTTCACCCCCCTCATCTCTACCAAATACCTCATCCACCTCTATTAACCTAACCCAATCTTCCCCTATGCTTGGGACCTCACCAATACCCAGTCTAACACACCCACCTAAGCGGCTTGATTTATCTAAAAATAAAGTCCGTCCATCCACTTAGGAGACAGACTCAATCTCCTCAACCTATGCCTCTATCACAACTAAAACCATCGTCGTCACACCTACCTTCCATATTGGGACCTCATCCCTCCACCTTGCATCAATATATCATACCTCCTGCGTTTTCTTTAAAACGACCTACGCCTTCTGCACCCATACAGAGATCCAAGGGTACATCAACACCATCACCCCGCGTATCCTGTCCACCTACTAACCCTAAACAAATTCCATCATCAAAAGATTTGTTTGTTGTCACTCCTATTTCTCTGTGGTTGTTTTCTGATACCACATCATCTGTGGCCTCATCATCTAACTAGCTAAACATAGCTTCTGCGCCAAAGAAGCCACGTTTAGTTAAAACCCATTATCAAAACTCCTTGGCTAAACCACCACCCATACAAACCAACCATACCACGTCATCACCAGAATCTACCCCGTCAATAGCCTCATCTTCCTCTGACTTTGACCCACTCAAAGGGTCTTACGCCAAAATCCTTGCTATGTTGGTGGAGAATGCGACCATTTCCCTACCCCCACTTAGACCTTATGATCCATCTAAACCTCGACCTATAGGTTATGATGAGTCTAAAATCTATGCTTACCACCACACACCAGGACATGACGTAGAGGGATGCAAAGCGTTGAAAGCCATACTTCGTCAGTCACCTCTCTCAGATAGAAAAGTTAAGAAAGACAACTTATGAAGAGAGAGACCTTTAGCTTCAATTCCCTCTCCTATACCACCTGTCCCCACCTCACCAAGATCTATCATTATTACAGCCCCACCTCTCGAAGACCATGACTTATCCCTACCGTCTTCCTCCTCTCGTATTCACGAGATCAATATGATTAGTGTTGCTACTCGAGGGCAAAAAAACAATGGGAAAGCGAAAGAAAGCACACCTGCGGCCTCCCTTTCTCCGTCCACCATCCCGATCGCACCACCACCTAAAGTGGTTATTTGTGGACCCGCCTACCCCGTCTCTAATGGAGTTGCCCACCGAACCATGATCAAACAGCTTCACCAATCACCTGTAAAAATGACACTGTATGAGCTCATTCAGACTTCTGAATCTCATCGACAAGCTCTTGTTGAAATCCTTCAAGGGATAGAGGTCTTACCTAATGAAACCTTTCCTGTTACCTCCATTCTCACACCCAATCACGTTGCTTTGCTCACCAAACAACCCATCTCCCCAACCACTTCTGTCTCTGTACAGCAAGCCGTTGCTGTCAGTTTCTCCGAAGACGAAATTATCGACTTTGGTGCTGAAGATCCTAACCCTGCTCTTTTCATCTCAGCTTACATCTGGGACATTCGGGTACGTCGTGTTATGATTGACGGGGGCACTAGCCTAAACATCATCTCTTCAAAATCCTTCCAACAAATGAATATCCCTTCTAGTTGCATGTGTGCCAACCCCATCATGTTGCGGTCATTCAATGATGCTATTACTTCTACCTTAGGCACCGTGATCCTTAACATTCGTGTAGGGCCACGCACTTTACCCAAACTCTTCTATGTCCTTGAGGGAGAGTTCCAATACAATATGTTGTTAGGCCGCCCTTGGATCCGGGCTATGGGATGCGTTCCCTCCACCTTACATAGATGCATAAAATTTGAGTACGAGGGGAAGTCCTACACCGTAAAAGCTGATCCTCCCCCCTTCAAAACCTGCAATATGTTGTATCACCCTAATGATGTGCTTGTACCAGTCAAGACACCCATTCATCCAACCCAACCATCCACTTCAACCACACCTCTACCATCCGCTTCAACCACACCTACACCTTCAACCAATGAAACCGCCATCGCAAATACCACTTCCTTTCCCGCAGCTAACATCCCAACCTCTGACCCCTTAGTAGATGTTTTTCAATGCCTTACGTTGGGGGAGTACCGCCTATATAACGTTAGTTCTTTCCATACCCCACAGGAGTATGGACAGTTACATGCGCATCCTACCTACGACCGTCACGTGGGGGAGGTAATCCCCTACGGACCACCTCATTGCCGCACCAACCTAACGTATGGGGGTGTCGACGCATCCTCTGTTACCCCTGAACCTCCTCTTGGGGTGGTTCCCTTCCAATCCAATTTTCAATACCTGACAAATCATCGTTTCGCCCTCACCTTCTTGACTCGCTGTGCTTGGAAAGGCTTTGGTTTTGGTCTTTATGAACAAGGCCGACATACAATCATTCCTGTAACTACACGCAAGCACAATGATCGTAGTGGTCTCGGATTTCCTGGAACACTTACACCAAAGGAACCTCATGTCAGTTGTCTCCTGGAAGATGACGACGTCACCCCTACCAAACCATCATCACCCATTTTGCCATCGTCACCCATATAGTCGATAGATCCTGAATCTATCCCTCCTAACTTTTTTTTTTCATAAATGCTATCTTCCTAGGTCCTCTCACTTATCAATGCAATAATGAGGACCCATGTCTTCTCTTCCCTTTCTATATCCAGACATGATCGAAGAGGATTCACCTTCGATTAATGTTGTTGAGTGCCAAGATGACGACTCCATCCTCACTTACCTTGGTGTGGATGACTCCTATATTCAACGCGCATTACCGTCTGAAACTCAAACCATGTTGAATGAGTCTACTATAGAAATTAACATCCACACAGAGGAGGATCCTCACATTGTGAAGATCGGACAATCCCTTAACGCATCAGAACAAGTCACCTTTACTACCTTTCTCCGTACCCGCAACCAAGCTTTCGCTTGGTCCTACGCTGACATGCCAGGAATTGATCCTGACATTGCTGTCCATAACATCACCCTAAAACCCGATTCCAAACCAGTCAAACAAAAACTGAGAAAAATGCATCCACGCATTGCCCTCTTGGTCAAAGAAGAGCTTCAACGACTTCTTTCTGTTTCCTTCATCTTGCCTATTGACTATCCTCAATGGATTTCTAACATCGTACCTGTCACTAAAGTGACGGGGGGACTTCAGATATGCACGGATTTCTGAGACCTTAACCTCACTTGCCCCAAGGATGAATTCCCCCTCCCAAGTATTGATCAACTTGTTGATCTCACTGCGGGCCATGAGATGCTTTCTCTCATGGATGGCTTTTCGGGATACAATCAAATTTTGGTAGCCCCGGCCGATCAACATAAAACTGCCTTCATCACTCCTTGGGGAACCTTTTGTTATCGTGTCATGCCGTTTGGCCTTAAGAATGCTGGTGTGACCTATCAGCGGGCTATGAATTACATTTTTCATGACATTATGCACACTATCCTTGAGGATTATGTCGATGATCTTCTTGGCAAATCTAAACATCGCAGTGAACATCTCGATGTTTTAACCATTATTTTCGATCGCCTGTTACAATATTCGGTTCGCTTCAACCAAAGAAATGTGTCTTTGGTGTTCTTTCGGGAAAACTTCTTGGCTTTATCATCTCTTTGCGTGGCATTGAGGTCGATCCATCTAAAGTCAAAGCTATCCTAGAAATGCCCCCACCCAAAAACCTCAAACAATTGCGTAGTTTGCAAGGTAAACTTCAATCCATCCGGCGTTTCATCTCCCAACTCTCGGATCGATGTCAACCTTTCCATCACCTTCTTAAAAAGGACATTGCCTTTCAATGGAGCGAAGAGTGTCACCAAGCCTTTGAAGCTCTCAAAGCCTATCTCTTGCAGCCACCCGTGCTTATCCCACCTCAGGATGATCGCCCTTTCTACCTTTACCTTTCTGCCACTGACCATGCTATAGGAGCCATGCTCGCACATCGGGACTCGGCACGTCGAGAACAAGCCATTTATTATATAAGTCGTACTCTCGTGGATTACGAGACTAGGTATACACATGTAGAAAAATTGTGCCTAGCCCTATCATTCGTAGCCACCAAACTCCGACACTACCTCCTGAATCACAAAACTTTTGTCATCACCAACACGGACCCCATCCATTATATATATGCCAAACCACATCTAAACCAACGCATCGCCCGATGGTTATGCTCCTTGCTGACCTCGACCTTGAATTTATACACCAGAAGTCAATCAAAGGACAAACTATTGCAGACCAACTCGCGGAGGCCCCTTTACCTGGGGAACAATTTACCAATTTTAATTTCCCTGACGAACTCATCGCCACTCTTTCACTCAGGGAAGAGTCATATCCAATGACCCTCTTCTTCGATGGATCCAAATGCCAGCGCGGCAGAGGGGCCGGCGTTGTTCTCATTCCTCTTGACGCTGAGCCTATGCCTCTTTCATTCCGGCTTGATTTCCCCTGCACTAATAATACAGCGGAATACGAGGCCCTTGTTTTGGGTCTCCAGGTTGCGTTACACTTAGGTGTCAAATCTATTAATATTTTCGGCGACTCTCAATTGGTAGTCAATCAAGTTATGGGCATCTACCAATGTAAAAATGAGGAACTTCAAAAGTACAAACATTACGTGGATTCACTTTTGACCTCATTTACTCGTTATTCTATCCAGACCATTCCCCGCTCCACTAACAAATTTACCGATACTATGGCTTGCTTAGCCTCGCAAATTCCTACTTCATCAACTGACTCTGACATTTTCGTCTTGGTCCAACAACTCTTTGCCCCATCTTACTCAGCCCCGGTTATTTGTATGATAAATAATGTGTCTGCTAATTCGCAGGATACCTGGTATCACCAATTTCACGACTACCTTACAACCTCCGTTCTCCCACCTGACCTTACTAGTACCGGAAAACGTGCTTTTCTTAAACGTGTTTCTCGTTATGTCGTCATGGGGGGACTCCTTTATAAACGTGGCTTTGATGGCATCCTCCTTCGATGTCTAACCGGCGCGGAGGTCACCTATACCATCCAACAGATCCATGACGGTATTTGTGGTGGACATTTTAGTGGCCTTGTCATGGCCAAACGGATCCTTCGCCTAGGCTATTATTGGCCTACTCTTAATAACGACTACTACGAATATGTTAAGTGTTGTGTTATGTGTCAACAACATGCCAACCTTCAACATACTCCTAGCCATCCGCTACAGGTCGCACGAGATCTTTGGCCTTTCTCACAATGGGGTTTAGACCTTATTGGTGAGATTCACCCGCCCTCTTCGCAACGTCACCGTTGGATAATCACAGCAACCGAATATTACACAAAATGGGTGGAGGCCATTCCACTCATTTCAACCAAAAAAGAAAAAATCGTCGAATTCGTTAACCATCACATTATCTGTCGTTTTGGTATTCCTCATCGCCTGATAACAGATAATGGTAAATCTTTCAAAAATAAGTTGTTACAAGACCTTTGTGACAACTTTGGTATCAAACTTAGTTTCTCATCACCTTACTATCCACAGGCCAATGGTCAGGCTGAATCTTCTAATAAAACCCTAACCAAAATCCTCATGAAAGTTGTTAATGATTCTGGAAGAAATTGGCATGATCACATTCCCTTTGCCCTTTGGGCTTATCGTACTAGCATTCGTACCTCCACTAATGCCACACCATTTTCTTTGGTATATGGTACCGAGGCTGTCTTGCCTCTCGAAATACAAATACCCTCCCTCAGAATATCTCTTCAGGATATTCTCACCAACGATGATTTCCGCCAAGAGCGGTTAGCCCAATTAGAGCTTCTTGACGAGCGACGTCTTACGGCTCTTGACCACCTTCAAATCTACCAAAAACGCATCAAGCGTGCTTATGATAAGTGACTTCATGAGCGTACCTTTAAGGTTGGTGATCTTGTCCTCAAAGAGAATCAACATGTAACCAAACTAGAAAAGAGCAAACGTGGAAAATTTGCTCCTAATTGGATTGGGCCTTACATTATCACTCACACTTATGGATCAGGCACTTATCATTTAGCTTCGCTTAATGGTAAACCTGAGCCTGAGCCCCTTAATGCCTTGCATCTTCGACCATTCTACTGTTGAATTCAGTGTTATATCACTTCTTATCTACCTTGCGCTCGTCCCTTGAGCTCATTTACCACCGCATACACTTTGTTTCCTACATCTCAAAATCAAAATCAAGCTCACATGGTTTGATTATCACCTCCCCTTAAAGATGCCTTCCCCTTTTTAGTCTAGTCCATGACTTCAAAGTATCAAAATGACACATTCTTAATTAAACACTTATGGGATTTTCTTGAGTCAAACTTCCTACAAAACTAGATGCTTCATGCCAAATGGACATCTAGACCTCTAAAGTTATACATAGACTGCTCCCTCGAAGGACAGCTATGTGCAAACCCATTTCTACTATTATAAATAGACTGCTCCCCCGAAGGACAACTATACACAAACACCGCATCTGCTACTATAAATATACTGCTCCCTTGAAGGACAGCTATACACAGTCAGCCTTTATCAGAAGCTTCTCGCATTGATCAGCTTCGTGAAGACCTCAAGAGTAACAAAATATATATCCCTTGTAGACTTCCCGCATCGATCAGTCTATATCCAGAAAAATAAAATAAAAATAAAAGCAGTATTTCAAAGCACTTTTGAGTCATGGACTTGTCTATTTAGGTTTGGTTCTCTTTCGTCAGAATAATCACCTTATAACAAGTTCTCTGTACCCCACCTATATCAACCACCTCACCTCACCATTCGTCAAAACAACAAAACTCAAGGGACGTGACGTATATCCGATATATTGTGATTATACAACTCTTTTCACCTATCGACTTCTCGCCTATGCAAGGTACCTAGGGATTCAAGCTCATCCTACATTAATATGTGGTTTGTTTAGCTCTTCTCAACTACGGGACACTCTTGCCTCTTTTGCTCGACTCTAGGATTGTGTGTTGACCTTAATCAGGACATGATTCCCTACTACTTGGGTATGCTAACTTTCGCTTCACCTATACCTACCAACCATTACCTTACCAAGACCAACAACATTACCCTACCAACATCAAATTTTTACCAACCGACAAATTGCCTAACCACAACCAAATTGCCTGAATTCACCTCTCCCTGGTCCTAAGGGAGAACTACATCGGTCTGAGGCCCCTCCTTGCTTTGTGCAATGGGCTATGTAGGCAGCACTTAGGAGACATGGGGTCTCCCAAGGTTAGCTCGACCATCCCCTACCATACCCTATCATGTGTTGTAAATATAAATAGTTTTTGTGTATTTCTATTTGCCAACATTCATCTTTATCCTTTTTCAAAACAAACAAAAACAACATCCAAAACACAACCATTCTTATTATTATCATCACTCAAAACAACATACATATTTAGTTTTATTTTAGATGATAAACAAATACACCTTCTCTATCATCGACTCGCAGGTCGGCATCCTTATTTATTCTTATATTCCTATGAAATTCACTTAGACCCTTGCGCCTCCTCCCGAATCAGGTGGTGATCGTGATCGTCGATGCCCCTCAGTTGGCCTCTCCATCCTCAAAGGTGCCACTGCCATTGGTTCCTCCCACTGATCCGCCAACATCTCCTGTAACATACGAATACGTCCTCTCGCGTGGAGGAATCTTGCCTCCAGTCTCTCCACTCGTAACTGTGAAACCTCTAACAATCCCGTTGTCTCATTCACCTGTGTTTGAAGCTGGTGAACTAAATCCTGCAGACGATCTCTCTCCGCTGTAATCACAGCTATGTCAGGGCGCTCACGTGCACCTCGCAGCTCTGCTACCCACCATACTCTATAGGCCTCTGTCGTTCCCGCATCCATTACCCTACGATCGGCTGCTATCTCTTCTGGCCCTTCTGGAGGTGTAGGCCGGGGAGGTGAGAATGCTGCCTCGGCGTCGATCCTCATGTATGGTCTATATGTCATAGGTATATCCTGAACGAACCCAAATTGTCGCCGCACACGATCTAGAGGAATCCTCTCGTACTCACCCGGCCTGTGCCCTGCGATCCACCTCAATCGCTCCACACCCCTTAACTCCTCAGCTATGTTCTCTGTCACCATATAGTTCCTGTAAGGCCTCCAACAAATATCCGCAATCGTCACCATCTCCCATACCTGTCTATAATACTCGATGTCATCTATCACGGCCTGGGATCTCGCTTCTTGTTCTGTCTGGACCCATCGTCTGAATCCCAACCTCTGCACTCCTGCCTCTCCCGACTCGATGGGTCGGCCTATTGGACACACACAAACAATGTGCTCATAGGCCCAACAATGTAATAAGTATGAACAATCCAGTGTCGTCCTGTGTTTTCGCTTGCAGGCCCATAAACCCCTATATAACTCTGCCAGATATGCGGGTGCCCATGCGAAAGTCACGCTCATTTCTATCATTTCCCAAATAACACTCATCAATGCTTTTGGAAATCTTCCACCCTCCACCCTCGGTAATGCATAATACCCCACCGCTATCATTAATAGCACGGCCAACCTTGTTTCCTCAGGGTGTGTTGCATACATTGTACCATACGTAAATGTTAAACCTCGCCGTGTCAAATCTCGTGCAGCTGAACCAAATACTGCTGTTATCGCTGCCCGCCCCGCGCTAGGCAACGCCTGATACACTATTTTTCCTATCATTGGGAGTCTCAAAATACGGAACACATCTTCCAATGTCACTGTCATCTCCCCTGTTGGCAGATAGAAGGTATTCTTTTCTGGATTCCATCTCTCAATCAATGCCTGCAACATAGCATGGTTACACGTGATTCGTGAATAATAGCGGATTCCACTTAACCCCAAATGATTTATCAATGCCCATTCAGCTGGTGTTACATCCGCTTGGATTCGTGACAACAACGCTGGCACAGTATCATTCATCCTTAACCCTACTTCCACCTGCATACATCAAAACGACACATAATTATTCAATAAAACAAATCTCCACGGGTTTTTTCTCAAATTCTGGAAACTCCTACAGTAACCGATATCGGTTATAGATAACCGATACCGGTTTGCTAACCGATACCGGTTATCTCTAAACGATACCGGTCACTGTCAAAAATATACACCCTGCTTAAAAACATACACCTACGATAATTATTTTGCCCGTTTACTCCTATCTATACCTAAAAACATACGTGACCACCCTGCTTACCTACCCCATAGCACTCACCCCATCCCAAACCCTTGCCTATCACCTTTTCTTTCTCATCTTTACCCACTTACACTCTCTCTCATCCTATTCACACAAAACATGCAAGAATCAAATTACAACCAAACAGTTTACCTCCCGGGATGTAGCAGCTTGAGGTGGAACTTGTCTTCCCCCTCGTCCCTGCCTGCTGGATGCTTCTCCTTGTTCAGCCATGTTCACCACCCTCTTCAAATATAACTTGTCTTTCTGCCTTCTGAATCTCAGCCCACACTCACTTCACCTGTCTCTTTCCTCCTTATCACTCAAATTCTTTCATGCAATTACCTGTATCAGTCGTCAAACAGCGTCGCATTCGCGTATTTAACTTGTTGCATGACTCTAAAAATAAGAATGCTAAAAATAAGAACTTAAGTTGCCAACCAAGCAGTTCTATTTTTAGGAAATATAATTTCAAAATAACCGATATCGGTTACATAACCGTTATCGGTCGTATAGCTACCGACATCGGTTACATAACCGATATCGGTCATGTGTCCCCTTTTTTGCTTAAACCTAAGCTGTTTCTTCGTTTTTGCAAATTTTTGTGGCGCCCGCCTCTTTTTCCTGCATAACAACACCATTATCAATATTTGTCATCCAAATCCCATATATATATCCTCATAATTTCAGCAACATCATCCATCTACATTATAACAACCATCGACAACATACATACGACATCATATATACATCAAACCCATCAGCATACACAACATGTGAATTAAACTCATCATCTATATATACATACATTCCATTTCAAAAAGCCATCAACAAAAGACATCAACACCATCAATATATAAACCATGTGGATCAAACTCATCATACATTAAATTTCACAAACCATCAAAAAAATACTTAAAACATTTTAAACACAACATATGGGTCAAAATCCTCATATATATATATATATATCAAAGGTTTCAAATATACAACTTACCCTGCATAGGGGCCTCTGTGATCTCATAATAATACAAAGCCGGCACGCAGGCCGCAATAACTGTCAAACATCTCGACTCGGCTCGCAGGCCGGTCTCTCATATCAAAAATATACTCGGCTCGCAGGCCGGTATCAACTATACAACCCGTACTCGGCTCGCAGGCCGGTATATACAATAAATGAATAAATGAATGAATACATCATATGTGGGCACGCAGGCCTCTATAAACATAACCGGTTCGCAGACCAGTGCCTATATCCAATGTACAAACAAAAACATCTAACTCTGACCCAAGGATGTCTCAACTCTCCCCACCGCCCTCAGCACCTCTCCCTGCGGGTCCTGGCCCTGGCTCCCGCCTCCTCCCTGTCACCGACCCACCGGCTGTAGCTGCACCACCCTGGGATCTCTGACTCCGTGAGGTCTCCGCTCTATGCGCCGCATACGGCTGATAGTCAGCCCCGGTACCATCAAGGACGTCCTGATAGTACCGGGCCTCCGCTCTCGCCTCCATATAACGGGCCCGTGCCACCATAGCTGCTGGGGCTGGTCCCCCGACTCCTAATAATAATGGTACCTGTGCCTGTGGCGGTGCCGGTGGTGGTACCTGTACCTGTGGCTGTGCCGGTGCTACCTGGTGCTGTGCCTGTGGTGGTGCCTGCTGGTGGTGCCTGTGCCTGTGCCTGTACCTGCGCCTGGGCTAACTGCCCCTGTAGGACACCTATCTGTGCCTGTGCAGCAGCAAGCTGCCCCTGTAACAACTGTACCTGTCCCCTGAGCTGGTCCCTCTCTGCTCTAACAGCCGCTAAGTCTGGCTGTGCGGGCTGTGCTCTCCTCGCGGCTCTCTCCCCTGCCCACCATACCAAAAATGCTCCTGTGCAGCCGGCGTCATCTATAGTATCATCTGCTGGCCTCTCGGCTACCCAATCTGGGTCCATGGGCTGTGGTGCAGGCAGTGGGGCCTCTACATCATCCCTCCGGTACTGAGGGAAGGGAGGTGGCTCATCCTGTCGTAGCCCCATCTGCCGTCGTACCCTCTCCAGGGGTATCCGCTCATGCTCTCCCGGCCTCCGTCCCGCTATCCAGAATGTATACTGGATCCACCGCAACTGTGATCGGGCTCCTCCATGGGGCTGATGACCTCTGTAAGGCCTCCATACAATATCCAAGGTAGTCACGCCCTCTAATACATGCCGGTAATACGCTACATCCCGTCCGGCGAGAACTGCTCGTGGCTGGCCCACGACCCCCAACCACCTCTGAAAGCCATATCTATAGATCACCTGTGGCCCTGGCTGCTGGGGCAGCCCTACTGGTCGAATGCATATGATATGCTCATATGCCCAGCAATGTAACAAGAATGTAGAACAAATCCCGAATCACCTCATCCGGCGGTAGCCCCACAGCTCTCTGTATAACTGCACCAGGTATACTGGTGCCCAAGCATAACACGTATGCTCCTCCACCATCTCGTGTAGTACCCCCATCAGCGCCCGTGGAAAGTGGCCTCCCTCTGAGTCTGGGAGGGTGAAGCATGTGATGCCGATCATCATCAACACGGCAAGCCGTGTCTCATGTCTATGGGCACGATACATGTCCCCATAGGCAATGCTCGCGCTGTGATAAGTCAATAGCGCGGCTGCATCCCCGAATACCTGTAAAATGTTGTCCATGGCTGTCTCTGCATCCACCTGGAAGACTGCCTCTCCATCGATCGGTAGTCTAAGGATGCGATACACATCCTCCAGTGTAATCGTCATCTCTCCAGTCGGGAGATGGAACACATTGGTCGCCGGATCCCATCTCTCGATGAGGGCAACCATCAGACTGTGATCCCTATCTATCACCCTATAACGCTGGACTCCGCCGAGTCCCACCTCGCGCATGATGGCCCACTGCGCTGCGGACACGTGTGGCCACATCCGTCTCAACAACGGGGGCATCCTATCCCGCATCGTCAGCTGCTGACGTGCCTGCAAAACCAACTCACTGCATTAGCCCTACTCTTTATCACAACAACTCCTTTAACCTTCTATACCCCCTTTTACCCACCCGACCACACAACCGCCCCATTTCACACCCCCCCCCCCACACACTAACCAACCTTCCTATCAACCTCTACCCCTTCCCTCTTCACACCCAAAACACAAAACCCAAACAATAAACAACAACAAACAACACAAAACACAAACCCAATAACAACCAAACACCCAAAACCACAACAAAACCAACCAAACCAACAATAAACAATCCTAACTAGGGACCGGTACCGGTCACCCATGACCGCCACCGGTCCCCTCATCCACATCGACGCCGGTCGCCGTACGACCGACACCGGTCACCATTAGCAAACCACCTCCCAAAGAAAATTTGTGACCGATGCCGGTCGCTTAGTGACCGGCATCGGTCACTGTAAAATCCCGGAGCCGAACCCGACGCGCCCCCCCCAATCCCTTTTGCCTATTTCTCTCTATTTACCCACCCAAACATCCTAAAAACCTACCCACCCTACCGCCTTGACCTATTTAACCTATCTATCCTCTTCATTTTTTAAATAACTTCCATTTATTCATTATTTTATCAAAACATGGATTCCTACCCAAACCCCCAAATATAGCTTAACAACATCAAATTCACACAATGAAGGGTTTCGAACCTACCGGTATGATGACACGTCGTCGTGGTGGGATGGGTGGTGGTGGTCCAGCTGGTCCAGCACCTCCTGCTCCTCCTGGCTGTGCCATGGCTCTAACTCTCCTCTGCTGGGTCCTCCACCAATCAACTGCTGCCTCCTACTCACTAGGGCCTACCAACCACTCACTTCTCCACTCAAATAGTGCCACCTCAGCCGACAAATGCACCAATCTCAACAATACACCTCAGACAACTCAAATGGGTTTTCAAAATGACAATGTGACAATGACAGGCCGTATTTTTCTTTTTATAGGTTTTTGACCTATAACCGATATCGGTTATATTGTGCCCTAAGGAACCGGTATCGGTCACCTAACCGATACCGGTCATATCCTATCGATATCGGTTTAATGCCTACCTTTACCAAATTTCTGCCCTTATTTACTAATCGCCCTTTCTCACAACATCGCCTATATCCACCTTCGCTGAAAACCCTTTGTTAACTTCATTGGCCCGCCCGCAACCAACCATTTGGCCCAAGGCCGTAACCAACCATCTGGCCCGCAACCAACCCATTTGGCCCGACCCAAGGCCGCAACCAACCATTTGGCCCAACCCAAGGCCACAACCCCATTTGGACCCAAGGCCGCAAGGCCCAACAATTTGGCCCGATCCAAGGCCGCAACCCCCCATTTGGCCCGACCCAAGGCCGTAACCAACCATTTGGCCCGACCCAACCAACCATTTGGCCCGACCCAAGGCCACAACCAACCATTTGGCCCGACCCAAGGCCGCAACCAACCATTTGGCCCGACCCAACCCAACCCATTTGGCCAGACCCCACCAACCAACCATTTTGACCCAAGGCCACCAAATTTGGCCCGACCAACCAACCCATTTGGCCCGACCCAAGGCCGCACCCAACCATTTGGCCCGACCCAAGGCCGCACCAATTAAATACCTCACCCAAAATCAACAAATTACAATTTTATCCACCCATCATGTAGCTTTTTGTTCAATCGAGCTCACCTGTTCGTGTTTTAGCATGATTAGGGTCCTTGACTTGATCAGTCGACCAACTTTGCCTAGACCAAGACCGTGACGTTTATCTCAACCAAACCAACCATTTGGTACTGCTGAACATGCCTAAACATTCCTGTACCTTACCCGTTATATCCCCTGGAGCTACTTCCTATGCCTTGGATACCAGGATTATATCACCCTTGTTTGGATAAACTATCAACCTTTGCCTATGAATTGCTTGTTTGCTCTTCAAATCATGTACCCTGGTCGCACTACTGCATTTCAACGTGCGTCTGCTTCCTTGGACCTACCCCACCATCTTACCATCATCTCAACACCATTTCCCTTTATCAACCCTATCCTTGATTTCACGCTACCTCAATCTGTGATAGATTTGAGGGGGATTACCTATACCCTTAACAGGGGTAACCACTTCTTATTATTGTCCGTGCAGCTTTAACAAAGACAAGCTACACGACAACAAGGGGCTAATGTAGACACCAAATTTGTGTCTTACGACCCCCTGTGCCCCGCATCTCATTTCGCAACCTAACCTCATCACCTAAACCTTACACAATTATTTATTAATTACCTTATAATTAATAAATCCACATCGCCATACCTGCCACCTCATTTCGCCACCTCATCATGACCTAGTCTTAACCCTAAACTAACCTAATTAAGACCTATAACTTGGTTCACATCCACACCCATGACTAATTACTCCTCACCCGCACCTAAAACCAACCTCATAATGACTTGACCAAGCCCGCAACTAATCCCTCGGGAGAAAAGGAGGGAAAGCTGGCTATTTTACTAAAAATAGCCCACTTTGACCTGACCGATACTGGTTCCTACTCGACTGCCGTCGGTTACGTAACCACCATCGGTTCCCTGTAAATGACCACTCCCAACCAAAAACAAAGGGTTGGATTTTCGTGGATCCGAATCAGAAGTCATTGGAAGGATCTGGAATTTACTTGGCTGAACAGAGACAAGTGAAGAAACAAGAAGAGTTTGCAGAGAAGGACATCAAGCCCAAAAACTGCAACTGAGTAACCAGAGCCTTGTGACACTCATCTGTTCATCGGGAGGGAAGATAGCTCATCTCCTAATTGTCAGGTCATCCTGCCTAAGTTCTGTCATCGTCATCACAGTTCTTGGACCTGCATCCTTATCAATAATCAGTAAGTAATATCTTGTATGTCCTTTTAATAACATTTCTTGAACTTCTGAATCACAGCCATCATAAGTCTATTCCTAGATCTACTACCCAGCAACACACTACATCTAACTGTCATTCCTCCACCCTTACGTTACCCCAAGAACACCCCCCGTATTCTCTGAGTCCTTCTCATCACCCCATTACCTAACCCCACCCATTTATCAGCCTTATAAAACAACACAACCACCTTACAACCAACCTTCACCAAAAGCCCCTAAAACATTGCCCCTACCGATATCGGTTACCAATAACCGGTACCGGTTACAGTGACCGGCATCGGTCACCGTGATTCTAAACCAAGACCAGCCCTTTCTCTATTGTTCTAACAAGGTAAACAAATTGTAATTGGACAATAGCTTATTTGTTAGAATTTGTGTTAATTCATATTAGCAAGGGAACTGACCACCTTCGAAAGGAAGTTTTATATTTCCTGGGCCCAAGGCAGTTCCCTCATTTATTGTCTAATTAAAATCTGGTGGTCTTGTATTCTTACTTGCAGGTAGTCCTTCCAAGACAAAAAGGAGTTCTTCGCAGTTGACCTGATCTCTCTCTCTACGGTACGCGCACACCCTCTCAACATTCAACAGGTATTCCTCCTAGCCTTGACCCTTATATGTTTCTCAAAGGAATGAAAGGATAGAAACAACTCTATTCCCAAGAGTTGAAACATTCCGTGTGAAACAAGACAGGTATAGGTAGTGGTGGGCGACACATCTATGAGTAGTACAGTTGAGGCCGGGGCAACTGGATTTGGCTTCTATCATAGTGCAGAAAGATGCCCTATAGGGGAAGGTGGCTACCCTGATGATCCAATTAGGCATAGTACAAGAACATTTGATAGGGGCTGAGGCACAGGTTGCAACCCTGCAATTACAGGTGGCCACTTTTCAGGCATAAGGAGTATAGGGAACTGAACCTGCACTGGAGGGAGAGGGAGAGGGTGGAGATGGAGATGGGGTGCATGTAGCCACCCTAAAAGCATAGGTGATAGGTTTACTGGGCTAGTTGGCCATGGCACAGGGACAAGTTACAGGTTTGTAGGGCTAATTGGTCATTGCATAGGCACATATAACTACTCTTCAGGCCTAGGTACAGGCGCAAGCTTCGAAGCCGATGGCACCACCACAAAGGTGGGGAAAGGGTCCTGTTATTCAAGAAAGAGTAGGATAGGGTTTGAGGATGATGCATAAATGGATTAAAATTAGGTGTGTTTAGGGATGGTGGAGTCAGGTCATAGGCATGATGGAGTTAAGTTATGTTTAGGCATAGTGGTGTCAGGTTATAGGCATGGATTGAGTCAGGTGGTAGGCATGGATTGAGTCAGGTAATTGGCAATGAATGGAGATGGGTTTGTGGTTTAGGCATGGATTGAGTCAGGTTGACTTAGGTGGTGATGAAGTTTGTTTAGGCAGGTCAAGTTAGGGTATGATGAAGGTTTTGTGATGAGTTAGGTTGTAGGTTTCATTAATTTGTGGTAATTAATGATGATATGAATGTCATGTGAGATGTTTTATAATAATGCATGATTATATGGTAAAGAAATGGTAGTCATAATGAAATGTTTGTTTTGATGATGATAAAAATGTGAAGGCAATTTTGTTATTGGTTTGGTTTAATTTCCAATTATTGGATATAAAAAGGAAACTAAGTAGGGTAGAATGTAATTAGGAAAATGAAAAGATGAATTGGTTAGGGTAGAGAGTGGCTGAGCTAACCTCTAAGGGCCCCATGCCCTCGGAGTGCTGCCTACATAGTCCCGACGAAAAGGGACCTCAGGCCGATGTAGTTCTCCCATAAGCTAGGGAAGAATATGAGGAGGTATGAGAATGAGTTGGTAGGTTTTAGGCATGATTTGGGTCTAGGTTTTTAGGTATGGGTGAGTTGTGGGCAAATTGGTATAGGTGATTGGCTTAAGTTGATTGTGGTGAAAGAGAAGAAATTTCCCAAAGATAAGCATCAAGGACCTAGTCCTGTATAAGGTAATCAATAATGTAATGAAGAAGGTTAAAAGATAAGAAGGGGTAAGAAAGCCACCTGATTGGTAAGGATCATAACTGAGTCTAGATCATACCTTAGATAGGCTGATGAATGTAAGACCCTAAAGACATTGCATGATTGATTATTCTAAGGGTGAAGAGTAGTCACATGATCACCAAATGTCATGGTTCTAAGAGGTCCCTTGAGGTGGTAGGAAATGAGGGTAAATGGTGAGAAGGTGAAAGGTGGTTAGTTTATATGGTATGAGGTAGCATGCTCTTTTGGCAAGAGATCCAAGATCACAATGGGCAAGTCCATGATGAAAAAGTTCACTCTCATTTTGAGTTTTGTTTGAGATAGAATGATCGATGTGGGAAGTCTATATGGGATGAGGAAATTAACTCCTTGAGGTCTTCATGAAGCTGATCGATGTGGGAAGCTTCAAATTCTCTGCAAGGATAGTCCCTCTTTATTTTTTTTAAAGAGCTTTACATAGTTGTCCTTCAAGGGAGATAGTCTATTTATAATAGTGATTGTAGAGAGAAAGATGTCCCTTTTGAGGGAGTCATCTTTTTATTGGAAGTTTGACTCAAGGAGTTGTATCCATTTTTCTTTTGAAATTATTTTGTGAGGGCTTTTAAGTCATGGACAATACTAAGGTGAAGAAAGGTAGGATTCTTGTTCAGAAACTATGAAAGGTGAAATGACCATGGGATCTCATCTAAAAGTAGATGAAAAGTATCCATGAGAATCATGCTATGTGTAGAGCCATGGTACACATATTTAAGAGAAGATAAAGAGGTGACGGGTACTCACATGATTCTTATTTAATCATTGGTGATGATCATAGTGAATAGGATATTGTGGAAACACTCAAGGGATGAGCATGAAAAGAGGACAGAAGGTGAGGTAGGACTAAAAGTCAACAATAGAATGGTCAAAGATGCAAGGCATTAAGGGGCTCAGGTTCAGGTTTACCTTCGAGTGAAGATAAATGATAAGCACCTGATCCATAAGTATGGGTCACGATGTATGGTCCAAGCTAATTAGGAGAAAAATTTCCCCGTTTAATTTTTTCTCTTTGGTTACATGTTGATTTTCTTTCAGGACAAGGTCACCGACTTGGAAGGTTCATTCATGGACACATTTTTCATAGGCACATTTAATACATTTTTGGTAAACTTGAAGATGATCAAGATTATTAAGACAACGTTCGTCTAATAACTCAAGTTGTGCTAAATGGTCCTGACAAAATTCATCATCATTGAGCATGTCGTGGAGAGAAATACGAGAGATGGAATTTGGACTTCGAGAGGCAGAAGAACCTCTGTACCGTAGACCAAAGAAAAAGGTGTGGCAGCAGTGGAAGTTTGAATACTAGTGCGATAAGCCCATAGGGTGAAAGGAATGTGTGTATGCCAGTCCTTCCCAATATCATTAACCACTTTCATGAGAATTTTGTTCAGGGTTTTATTAGTGGATTCGGCTTGGCCATTGGTTTGTGGGTAATATGGTGATGAGAAACTTAGTTGAATATTAAAGGCGTCACAAATTTTCCACAAGGTTTTATTTTTGAATTGTTTTCCATTATCAGTGATGAGGCAATGTGGAACACCAAAGTGACAAATAATGTGATGATTGATGAAATCACATATTTTCTTAGCTTTTGTGGAGATGAGAGGTATGGCTTCAACCCATTTGGTGTAATATTTGGTAGCGGTGATGATCCATTGATGTCATTGGGAAGAATGGGGATTGATCTCTCCAACAAGATCCAAACCCCATTGAGAGAAGGGCCAAAGGTCATGGGTGACCTGTAAGGCATGACTAGGTGTATGATGAAGGTTGGCATGTTGTTGGCATTTTACACAATGCTTTGACATAGTCACAACAATCATGGTTAAGGGTTGACCAATAATAGCCTAGGCAAAGAATACGCTTAGCAACAGCAAGGCCACTAAAGTGACCTCCACATATGCCATCATGAACTTCCTTAATGGTATAAGGAATTTCAGAACTTGTAAGGCACCGTAAGAGAATACCATCAAAGCTTATGCTTATAAAGGAGGCCACCCATGATGACATAATGAGATATCTTTTTAAGAAAGGTGTGTTGTCCATTACGAGTGAGGTTGGGAGGTACGATGGAGAGGGAAAGATAGTATGAGTATTGTTTATACCAAAGTTCATGCGGGTCGGGAGCAACGGTTCTAATAGAATAAAATTCATGAGGTAAATAAGAGGGTGATTGGAGTCTTTCTATGGTGATAAATATTTTAGAATCGGCAGGTGAAGCAGGTATTTGAGAAGCCAGGTAGGCTATGGTATCTATAAATTTATTGGTAAAATGGGACGGTTTGAAGGGCGTAACGGTCAAAGGTGGTCAAAAGTATGTTTGCATGATGTTTATACTTTTGAAGTATCTCATTATGACATTGGTATATACCATTGACTTGGTTTATGACCAATTGAGAATCACCAAAGATGTTGATTGACTTGACATCTAAGGCATAGGCAGCCTGGAGACCCAATACAAGTGCTTCATATTCAGCAATATTGTTTGTACAATCAAAATCGAGTTTGAAAGACAAAGGCATGGGTTCACCATCAAGAGGAATGAGGATAACACTAGCCCCACCCCCATACTAACACTTGGAACCATTGAAGAAGAGTGTCATTTGGTAAGCGGGTTCGTCTAGGGAAAGGGTAGCAATAGACTCATTTGGAAAGTCAAAATTAGAGGGTTGATCCCTAGAAATAGGTGTGTCAGCCAATTGGTCAGCGATAGCTTGGCCCTTGATGGACTTTTGATGGATGAATTCGAGGTCAAGGTTGGCTAGAAGCATAAGCCAATGTGCAACATGTTGATTTTGGTAAGGTTTGGCATACATGAAGTGTAAGGGGTCAGTGTTGGTCACAACATAGGTTTTTTGGTTGAGTAGGTAATGACAGAGTTTGGTGGTAACGAAAAATTAAGGCTAAGAAAAGTTTTTTGGCATGGGTGTATCAGGTTTCATAGTCCAAAAGAGTATGGACTTATGTAATAAACCGCCTTCTCCCTATGTTGTTCATTGCGATGAGCGAGCATGGCCCCTAAGGAGTGATTGGTTGTAGAGATGTATAGGTAGAAGGGTTGATCATCTTTAGGTGGAATGAGTACGGGTGCTTGGAGAAGGTATTTTTTTAAGGCTTCAAAATCTTTGTGGCAGTCATAATCCCATTTAAAGGAGACATCCTTTCTTGAGAAGATGATGAAATGGTTGACACCGATCAGAAATTGTGAAATGAAATGGTGAATAGACTACAACTTACCTTGCAGGCTACGGAGTTGTCCTTAAGGTTAGTGGGCGGAGGCATTTCAAGGATGGCCTTGACTTTAGTAGGGTCAACTTCTATACCACGTAAGGAAATGATAAATCCCAGGAGCTTTCTTGAGAGAACCGCGAAGACACACTTCTTTGGGCTGAAGGTAAACACAATACTTAATGAGGTAGTCAAAGATGGTTTTGAGGATGGTGAGGTGCTCAGAGTGGCATTTAGATTTGGCAAGGAGATCATCCACGTAATCTTCCAATATGTGATGCATGATGTCATGGAAGATGTAAGTCATAGCCCACTGATATGTGGCACCAGCATTTTTAAGGCCAAAAGGCATGACTCGATAGCAGAAGGTCCCCCAAGGGGTGATGAATATGGTTTTGTGTTGATCCTCTTGGGGAAGAAAGATTTGGTTATAACCGAGAAACCATCCATGAGTGATAGCATCTCATGACCAGTGGTAAGGTCAACTAGTTGGTCAATACCAGGTAGAGGGAAAGTCATCTTTTGGGCAAGCTAGGTTGAGGTCACATGGAAACCTATGCAAATGTGGAGTCCCCCTGTCACCTTAGTGACTAGGGACAATGTTAGAAATCCAATCGAGGATAATAAATGGGTAAGATGAAGGAAAAATGGAAAGAAGGATGCTGAAGTTCTTTTTTAGCCAGAAGAGTAATGCGAGGGTGTATTTTCCTCACCTTTTGTTTTATGGGTTTGGCATCAGGAATGGTTATGATATTTCAAACAACTATGGTGGGGTCAATACTGGGCATATCTGTGTAAGACCAAGAAAAAACATGGTTATGATTTTCGAGAAAAGAAGTGATGGCTTCCTTTTTAGCAGTATCTAAAGATTGGCCAATCTTTAGAATGTGCGGGTCATCCCAAGTGTGGATGTTGATCTAGATAGTAGATTCATTCAACATGGTTTGTCGTCTCAGATGGTAACAACTGATGAATATATGAGTCTTCTGCACCAAGGTAGGTGAGTATAGATTCATCATCCTGACATTGAACGACATTAATAGAAGGTGTATCGTCATCGATCATTTCAGGATATAGGAAGGTAAGAGTAGGAAGGGAGCCTCACCCTCACGTTGATAAGTCAGAGGCCCTAAGGAAATGGTGTTTATGAAAAAAAAAAGTTAGGAGGGATAGATTCAGGATCCATCAGACTCTTTCGCAGTGAAGGTGGTGATGAAGGTGGAGTGAAGGTGGTGAAGAAGGTGGAGAAGGGTTGATGTCCTCAATGAGTTCAATGTGGTCCTTGCTTGGTAGGTGGTTCAGCAAAGACTGATACCACTATGGTCGTTATGTTTGTGGGTGGTACATGGAATAAAGTATGTGTGGCCTTTCTCGTAAAAACCAAAACAAAACCCTTCCACACACATCAGTGCAGGAAGGTGTGGGTGAAACGGTGATTGGTGAGTGATTGGAGGTCAGCAGAAAATGGGTGGGTTTGTGATGGTGGTTCAGGTGTGTAAGTGGTAGTATCAAGTCCCCCATAGGTGAGATTGGTACGAAGGATGGGAGGACCATAAAGGAGGTGTTCTCCTATATGCAATGATCATAGTAAGGGTACTGGTGAAGGATTCCATACTCTTGTGGAGTAAGGAATGTGTTGACACTATATAGGCGATACTCCCCCAGAGTGAGGCATTGAAAAATGCCTTCCAAGGGATCAGTGGTTGGTATGTGGGTAGTTGGGATAGATGATGTGTTAGATATTGGATCGGAGGTGGAGCTAGCTAATTAGGAGGTTGATGGGTCAGTAGTGGAGGTTCATGGCTGTGGTAGGAATGGAGGATTTATGTGTAGTTGAGGTAGTAGCGGCACTGGTGGGTGCAGGTGTAGGTGAAGAGGAAGTGGTCATGGATGAAGATTCCTTAATGGGTACAAGCACGTCATTGGATCGGTAAAGCATGTTATAGGTTTTGAAAGGTGACGGGTTAGCTAGAATGGTATAGGTGTGTCCTTCATACTCGAACTTCACACAACGATTCAAAGTGGAAGGGAAACAACCCATAACATGAATCTAGGGTCTACCAAGTAATAGGTTATATTGAAATTCCCCCTCTAGGACGTAAAATAACTTTGGAACTATGTGGGGGCCCACGCGAACATGGAGGATGATGGTGCCAAGTGTAGAGGTGATAGCATCATTAAATGAATGCAACATGATGGGATGTTTATGCATGTAATTGTTGGGTATGTGCATTTGGTTGAACGCATGGGAGGAGATGATGTTAATGCTAGTGCCCCCATCAATCATAACACATCGTACACATGTATATCATCAATATGGATAGAGATGAAAAGGGCTGGATCAGGGTCATCTGTTTGGTGTGGTGTGATCTCTTCATTTGAGAAGCTGAGGGTGGCTACTTGGTGAGTAGGTGGAGGTGTAGAATAAGGTGGTAATTTAGCAAGAGAGGCAACATGATTAGGTGTAATAATGGAAGCTATAGGTGTAGGGTCATTGGGTAAGACCTCAATAGATTAAAGAACCTCCATGAGAGCTTGATGATGGGTAGGTTTGGATGAGGTCATTCATTTTGAGGGGAGATTGGTGTAATTGTTTAGCATGGTGTGATGTGTCATTAGAAATAGGGTATGGGAGTCCGTGGATAGTGATTTTAGGTATTTAGATGGTATGTTGGGTATAGGATTGGTTGGTGGGTCAGTTACCTTTTCCTTTCCTTTATCCTTCTGAGCACATGGGTAGTACGTATATCATGTTGATTTGAGGGTGAGTTCAAATGGAGAAGGTGTAGGGTGAGTGGTATAATGATGAGTAACTGTTGGTGCCAATCAGCAGCACCCCTGGATGTTGATCAAATTTCTAGTTTGACATTTTGGACATCCAGTGTGATTGCACAACATTGAATCTCTTCCCCAAGTGTGGGACTTGTAAAAATGGGAAAAGAATCTCCAGGTTAGAGGTTGGTTCCTCAACTCCTCTAATCAAGTGTATTACTTGCAAGTTGCAGAGGTTTTAAACTCAAAATCCTACTCTAAATTCCAAGGGGACAGAGATAGAGAATGCAAAAAAATGAAACTAATGCTAATAAGGTGATGCACCAAAGGAGTGGTTAGCATTTTTTACTTTTACAAATTGGCACAGATCATATAAATGTAACAAACATCATGCACAAACTGATAAAATGTAATGAAAGGTCAGAAATGAAGCAAACAACACAAACAGAGGATTGAAACTCATTCACAGAGCTTGCATTGTCATTTCCAATATAAAAAATACATGCATTACAACATCAGAGAGGTAGAAAACATGTTACAGTCTTGGAAGAGGTCTGATATTCCACAAAATCACTTTTAAGGTGAAGGAGGGAGCCTGCAAAACATAAAAATGTCCAACCCTTCAAAAATGAGCCAAATCTGGCTTTTACAGTGCAAAAAATGAGCCCAGGAGAGAGAAACATGGGAAAACATGGGAAAACTTTCAACCACCAACCAAATTCATAATAAACAGCATGGGTATCCTTACAAGTCCATTCCCTGACATTTTTCACCATGCTGGGAGAGAATGCGAGCCATGCTGCATTAAAAATGGTGGTTGAAATGTCATTTTTGTTCATTACCACGTGCCAGAGGTGTTTTTAAATTTTCTCTCTCTAAACTCCATCAAAATAAAAAATTTATCCCAGAATCTTGTAGATAATTTCACTAGCTTTCCTGTTGATATAAAGAACGTGAAAAATCGAGCTCTGGATCGAAAGTTATGGTCGTTTGAAAATTTAGGGCAAAACAGGGCGAAAATGCATTGGCGGGCCAAAAATTTGAATTTTTCCCACTTTTTACATTTGGGAAATTTTCCCAAAAAAATCCCCACACCCACCAATTCTTAGTGCCACGTGGATGATTCCTAGATGCCATGTGGCATGTTTTGGCCATTGGAAAATTTTCCAAAAATTCTCCACCAGGCCGATTTAGGACACGTGGACGATGTGATTTGTCCGTGGGATTTTTCTCTATCTTTTCCATCACTTTTCCTTTTCTGACTTGGACTTTGGCAAAAATTGGACGTGGGTTTTCCCAATTTTTCCTCCGTGGGCCTGTCTTGCATTTTTTTGCCGCCACTGGACACGTGGCAAGATCCCATTGGCTCGGTTTAGGGGGGGAATTTTCCATTCATTTCCTTTGAGGGCGAAAATTTCCCTTTATGCATACACCACTTTGGGAAAAATTCCCAATTTTTCCATTGGTGGCCGAAAACCTCCATTTTTGCCGGTTGAATGACATGTGGCATGATTCCATTCGCCGGTAGGCCTTGGGGGCAGCCTTTCCCTTTTGATTTTTTTTCTTGGGTGAAAAAGAAAAATCACTTTTTGCAAATTTCCAATCCCCCACCCATGGCGACACGTGGTGAGACACGTGGCTGGTCGGTGGGCGACGGGCCAAATATTTCTCTTTTTTCTCTTTTGGCTTGAAAAACACTTCACCAAATTTTTAATTTTCTCCGTGGTCCGCCAATCCCTTCCTCTAGAGACACGTGGCACAATGTGATTGGATGCGGGCCTGGCGTCAAAAATTTTGCTTGTATCAACCCTTAGGAAATTTTTCTAATTTCTCCCCCCTGGACACGTGGCAACATCCAATTCGTTGGAGGGCCTTCGGGGCGAAAAATTCCTTTTGAAATTTTCCAAAAACTTGGTAAAAATTCCAAGTTTACCTCTGCCTTCCGCCCTCCCGAGGACACGTGGCCTCATCTTATTGGCTGCGGGCCTTTCAGGGGAAAATTTCCCACAAAATCTCCACCGAGCCATAACTTCAAAAATACATGGAGTTAGGAGGAAAAATTTACCTTTCTGGAAAGCTGAGAAAAAGCTCTATCCAATGGTGCCATTTCCAGAAGGTCTTGAGTGCCTGAAAAGCAAAAAATTATGACTGAGGCACAAGAGAGGGAAGAATGAAAGGAGTTAGCCACAAAATGAGCAAGGGGCACATTTTGGATAACAATTTTGGTGACTCAGAGGGGTCATCTGCCTGCTGGATGAAGTTACCAGTTGCCTGAAACAATCCATTGGGCATGGAGTCATTAAATTCTCTACTTGGTACCCCAACTGATTAGAACACTGCAAGGAGGAAGATGGAAGGTAGAACACCATCTGATGGAGCAAGGCCTACAAAACACATTTCCTGGAACAACAAGCTTGTGCCAAAGCACTTAGGGAAAGCAAAGCTAATCTACAACAAAACAATGTGCACAAGCACTTGGAGGAATGAAAACCTAAGCTAATATGTACAAGGTGGAGAATTTCCTTTAGTAGCAATGCTTTAGATGGATTCCATTGATTGGAATCTACAGTTCTTCACCATCCAATGAAGACAATTGGAAGGAATCACTTTCCTTACACTTTGTGACCATGTATGGGCCACTCCAAATTGCATCAAATTTTGAATGCCTCCCTGGTTTTGCTCTGTCTGCATCCCATTTTAACACTAGATCTCCAACTTGGAAAGATCTATCCTTGGCCTTCCTATCAAAGGTCTTCTTGATCAAAGCTTGATCCTTCTCCATTGCTTGGGATGCCTGATTTCTGATTTCTTGGAGCTCCATCAATTCTACATATCTAACCTCCATGGGTCCAAACTCCAACAACTCCAACTGTTTCATGAGTTCCAATGTTGGCAACTCAAGTGACATGGGCAAAATTGCCTCTCTTCCATAAACAAGCTTGAATGGAGAGTTACCTGTAGATCTCTTGGGAGTTATCCTATCATCCCATAAGGCTGATTTCAATTTGGTATGCCAAGACCTCTGATTTTCATCAAGAGTCCTCCTAATGATCCTTAACAAGTTCTTGTTTGTAGATTCAGCTTGGCCATTACCCTGAGGGTAATAATTTGATGAAGTACTTAGGTAGATCCCATTCTTGACAGCCCATTCAGTTACCTTGGACCCAATGAATGCCAATGCATTATCTGATATTATTGTAGCAGGTATGCCAAATCTGGTTGCTATTCCCTCATAGAAGTCCAGGATGCTAGATTCATTTGCTTCCTTGAGTGCTACTGCTTCAGTCCATTTGGTGAAGTAATCTGTTGCTGTTAGAATCTATTTGTGTCCTTGGCTTGAATTTGGATTAATGACTCCAATGAAGTCCAAACCCCATTGCATGAATGGCTAGTCAACTGAAATTGGATGCAATGGAAGGGCAGCTAGCCTCTCCTTACCTATGAAGAATGCACAATTCTTGCACCTCTTGATCCATGCATAACAATCACTGAAAATCTTGGGCCAATAATAGCCAACCCTCATGATCTTTAGAGCTATCACTCTTGGTGCAAAATGACCACCAGCTGATCCACCATGGAACTCTTCCAACACCCTGTGAATCTGATTTGTACCAATGCATCTCAGCAGCACTCCATTCACATCCTTTTTGAACAAAACACCATCAACAAGGGCATATGGGACAGCCTGCAATCTGAAGTGTCTTCTTTTGGTCTTGTTCATCTCTGGAGGGCATAGACCTATGCTTAGGAAGTGCATTATGTCTTGGGTCCAGCAGGGAATGAGAACACCATTATTCTCTTCTTGAGTGCTTCCTTGCCCATGGCTGTCTTGCAACACCAAAACAACCTCCTTCTCATTACATGCTTCCTTTGTTTATTCAAGACCAGCTGCTCACACAATCCTTTTCCTCTGACCAACTTGGTGACTTTGATCTCAATGTCATACTCCATGACACGAGTAATCCAACCTGCTCTTTTTTCATTCAGGTCTTTGTTGAGGAGGAAGTCCTTAACTCCCACATGAGAAACCAACAATTGAACCTTGTTGTTTGAAACTAGATGCTTGAATTTCTTCAAGCTCCTGATTACTGCAAGAACATGCTTCTCAATGAAAGAATACCTCACCTCATAGTCCTCTAGGCTTTGGCTGAAGAAAGCAATTGGCTGCTCATCATTGTCTTTGTTCTGCTGTACCAAAATTGCAGAAATAGTATCATCACCCCCAAATGCATAGAGGATGAAATCCTTGGAGAAATCTAGGTTAATGAGAGTTGGGGCTTGAGAGATGGCTTCTTTGATTGCTTCAAAACTTTCCTTTCCTTCTGCTGTCCATTTGAAAGCCATTCTTTTCTTTAACATCTTGGCGATATGCTTGACTAGGGCTGCAAAATTTGGGACAAACCTCCGAACAAAATTTATTCTCCCCAAGAAACTTTGAAGGGCCTTCTTGTGGCTTGGCAATGGTAGTGCTCTTATGGATTCAACTCTTTCTGGATCAATTGCTAATCCTTCTTTGGAGGCAATGTGGCAAAGGAGCTTCCCTTCATGGGCTAGAAAAATTCACTTTTTAGGATTCAAGGATACTCCAAATCTCTACACCTTTAGAACACTTGTCTCAAATGAAAGAGATGGTCTGCTGCATTTTTTGAAAAAATAGTGATATCATCAAGATATATCAGCACCATGTTGTTAATCAAATCCTTGAATGCCATGTCCATTGCCCTTTGGAAAGTAGCTCCAGCGTTGGACAACCCAAATGGCATTTTCCTGTATGCATAAGTTCCCCATTTGGTTGTAAAGGCTGTCTTGAACTGATCCTCTTCTTTCACCATAATCTGATTGTACCCTGAATAGCCATCAAGTAGTGAAAACCTCTCAGAGCCAGCAACAACTTGTAAAATCTGCTCCATAGAAGGAAGTGGGTAATGATCCTTGAGAGATGCTCTATTCAAATCTCTGAAGTCAACACACAATCTGATTTCCCCACTCTTCTTTCTAACTGGAACCAAGTTGGCCACCCAACTAGAATGCTTGATAGGGAATATGATTCTTGACTCTATCAACTTATTCAATTCTTTTCTCATGAGAGGCTCCATGTGTGGATTGACTGGCCTTTGTTTTTGCCTAATGGGTTTAGTACTTGGATCCAATTCAATGGTGTGTTGAGCTAACTCGGGATTGAAACCTTTCAAATCTTCATAGCTCCAAGAAAACACATCAGGGAATTCTTGACAAAGTTGTATGAACTCATACCTTTCTTGTTCAGTTGTCACTTTACCAATTTGGAGTGATTTGCCTTCTTCCACCAAGATGGACACTGAATCTTCTCCCTTGACTTGGATGTTTTCTTTCTCCTTCCTAAACTGATCATTAGGACTAAAAATGGACTCCAAAGTAATAAGTCCCTTTGGTAGTTTGTTGGTTCTCAGCTGTACCACTTGGTCACCATACTGCTGCTCCAACTTTTCCTGATTTTTAGCTGAGAACTCAGCCTCTTCTTACAAGAAATGGATGATTTGTTGATCATTTTCAAACACTTGCCAACTTACATTGTTGTCTGGCACTGAAGGCCTCACAATCACATGGATGTTTGGTTGTACCTTGTCCTTTTTGATGCTTTCAACAACATCAAAGGCTGCTCCAACTGCTGCAAGCCTGTCAGCAGCTTGGTTCTCTTTTCTAGGAATGGATTTGATGCCAAAGCCCTCAAAATCTTCAATGAGGTCCCACACCCTGTTTTTGTAGCACTTGAGTAGATCATTCTTGGAAGCATGCTGCCCCTTAACTTGGTTGAAAATAAACTCACTGTCACTAAAGACTTGCAAGTTCTTTATTCCTCTCTTGATTGACCAATGCAATCCTTGTATCAAAGCTTCATATTCAGCAGTGTTATTAGAGCATGCAAACTGAAATCTAAAAACTGAATAATACTTAACTCCTTGAGGTGAAACAAGCATAGCTCCCCCTCCTGCACCTTGTCTACTCCTTGATCCATCAAAAAACAACTGCCATACCTCATTGTCATCCTTGTGGTCTGGCTTGGTGATGCTAGGGATAGGCTGATTTTCTTCATGCATGTAATAGACTCCTAGCTCTGATTCTTCTATTTCTTGATAAGGATCAAAAGTATGCACCTTCCTTGCCCATTCATCAAGAGTTAGATCTAGGATGCTTCCTAACCTTGGTGTTAGCTTCATCATTGCTTGGATAATCCTCTTGATCAAACGCTGAACAATTGGTATTGATTTGGCTTGGAGTGTGAGGCTCAATGTGAAAGTTTGCAATAGGCTCAGATCTGATTGTGGCTTTAGTTCCATATCTTGTTCTGAAAAACATGTGTGACCAATCAGTAGATAAGTAACCTCCAATCTTAGCTGTGAAATCCCTTGATGAACATAGGGCAAAGAGTGGTGGAATATCTATTACTGAGACATCTTGTAAAACAACAATGTTGGGGCATGCATGCAAAGTAAGACTCAAATTTTTAATCACTCCAACTATTGTTACTGCTGTCCCATCCAATTGCACTACCCCTTTGGATATGAATTCATATTGAATCCCCAACTGATCAGCTATTTGCTTGGGCATTACTGAACTACTTGCCCCAGAATCAATCATGTAATTGTGTACTAATTGGTTTCCAATGATCAAAGAAACATAGAATGGAGGGGGCTTCAACATTTTACCTTGTTGTCCTCCATGATTCCCCTCAGGTTGGGCAGAATTTGTGAGTACCTTCTCTTGCATTTGGACTCAAACTGATTTGAAGTTGACCAGTCCTTCATGGCAGCTTGTAGAAAATCTCTTTGGCCTGGGATAGATAGTGATTCCCACATTGATATGTTTACATTTGTCTTCTTCATCTGATCAATGATGTTGAATGGAGATGAAGCATCTCTCTATTGTCCCTTGGCCTGCACATTCATTCCTTGCACATGGGTAGCAACAAATGGCATTTGAGTTGGCCTAGGAGCTGTTTTAGGTAACCCTTGTGTGTTTGAAACTGCATTTTGTTTGCCAATAATTTGTGGAGTGGTAGAAGGTTGTGAATTACTTGGAGCCAATGGCTGTTCTTCACCCAAATTTCTCCTTTTTGACCTTGTGTTGGCTACAACACTTTGGGAGATTGTTTGATTCATGCCACAAAAATCTTCTGCCTGCCAGTTTACAAGTGTGGTATCATTTGGAGCTGATTTTTGCTGGAATGTTTCTTGTTGTTGGTTATTTCCTTAACTCCTTTCACCCTCCACACCAGTAGTTATCACCATTAATGCTTGATTTAAGGCACCGTTGAAGCACATAGATTGGTTGTGAGGTTCATTGCATGGGAAACACCAATCATACTCTTGAGCTATGTTGTTTTGCACTGGCACTATTGCTTTAGAGGCAAATGTAGCATTGGGATTATAGGGCTGAAATGGTCTGTTGGCAGGAGGTCTTGCTTGATTTTGATTTGCAACTGGATTGGGTGGTCTTTGAGGCTAGTATGGCTGCCTGTTAGGCTGAGCTTGAGGCTAGAAAGAAGGTCTAAAACCTTGGGCTTGCTGCCTCTTGAGTGTAACCAGCTCATTGCCTAAATTTTGCAATTGCTTCATGACTTCTTGAAGTTCATTTGAGGCACTAGAAGATGAAGTAGAAGCTTCACTTGAATTCTGATTTCTAGGAGTGGGAATAGGAGCTAAATTAGGCACTTGAATAGTGTTTAGGCTCTCTAAACTAGGATATAATGGCATTGGAGGCCTAGGAGCTAGCTTTCCAGCTTGAATCAAACAATTTTCAGCTCTAATGGCAATGCTATAAGCAACAGGGATAGTTGTGCCCCCCATGGATTGAATTAACATGGAAATATCAAAATTTAGAGCTTTAAGGTAATATAGAAAAGACACCTTCTGCTGTTGGCCTTACTGCCACTGGAATTCTCTCCCAAGTCATTTGAAACCTGAAGTTGAAGTCAGTCAGCTACTCATTGGGAGCTCTCTTGATGGTTGTCAACTATTCCAAAAGGGACAAGTTATCTCCCTTTTCTCCAAACTGCTCATGGAGGGCTATACATAGCTGGTTCCAATTTTGGATAGAACCTGAGGCAAGACTCCTGAACCATTGCAAAGCTTTCCCTTTGAATGAAGATGCCAGTAGTTTGACAGCAACTTGCATCTCATTGATCTCATGGATTGCACAAATATTAGCAATATCCTTGACATGATCACCAGGAGTGGTCTGATTCTCTCCAGTAAAGTATGGAATGTTCTTCAATGCTGTAATTGGGATTGGATTTTGTGCATTGAGAGCAAGTGGGCTGCTGCCAGTGAAATTGACATAGGGGTTGTTTTGTGTCATTCTGATTGGCCTTAGAACCCTTGTTGATTGAATGAAAGGCCTACCAGGTGGAGGAGTTGATAGAGTTCTATTTGGTGGAGATGGAGACCTTTGAATTCTCCTCCCTCTTTACCTTCTTCTTGGAGATAATTACAGATACTCAAACATCACCTCTTCTTCTCCAACTCTTGACCTTGTGGTGATTCTTCTCATGAGTTTTCAGGTCTGCACTACTAAAACTAGCTGATTCTTCTTCCTTGGAGTCGCCAGATGTGCAATTTAGGGCTCTTTTAAGCAAGAAACTTACAACAAATGCACATCAATTTTGTTGTAATGAAGATGAAGACCTCTAAGGTCCCACTGGGCATGCCAAAACTATTGTTGCAAATTAGCAGCACCCCTGGATGTTGATCAGATTTCTAGTTTAACATTTTGGACATCCAGTGTGATTGCACAACATTGAATCTCTTCCCCAAGTGTGGGACTTGTAAAAATGGGAAAAGAATCTCCAGGTTAGAGGCTGGTTCCTCAAATCCTCTGATCAGGTGTATTACTTGCAAGTTGTAGAGGTTTTAAATTCAAAATCCTACTCTAAATTCCAAGGGGATAGAGATAGAGAATGTAAAAAACTGAAACTATTACTAATAAGGTGATGCACCAAAGGAGTGGTTAGCATTTTTTACTTCTGCAAATTGACACAGATCATAGAAATGTAACAAACATCATACAAAAACTAATAAAATGTAATGGAAGGTCAGAAATGAAGCAAACAACACAAAAAAAGGATTAAAACTCATTCACAGAGCTTGCATTGTCATTTCCAATATAAAAAATGCATGCATTACAACATCAGAGAGGCAGGAAACATGTTACAGTCTTGGAAGAGGTCTGATATTCCAAAAAATCACTTTTTAAGGTGAAGGAGGGAGCCTACAAAACATAAAAAATGTCCAACCTCCAAAAACAAGCCAAATCTAGCTTTCACAGTGCAAAAAATGATCCCAGGAGAGAGAAATGTAGGAAAACATGGGAAAAATTTCAGCCACCAACCAAATTCTTAATAAACAACATGGGTATCCTTACAGGTCCATTCCCTGATATTTTTTGCCATACTGGGAGAGAATGTGAGCCATTCTTCATTAAAAATGGAGGTTGAAATATCATTTTTGTTCATTACCACGTGCCAGAGGCATTTTTATTTTTCTCTCTCCAACCTCCATAAAAATACAAAATTGAGCCATGAATCTTGTAGAGAATTTCACCAGCTTTCCGTTGATATAAAGAACACAAAAAAACCGAGCTCTGGATCGAAATTTATGGTCGTTTAAAAATTTAGGGTAAAACAAGGCCAAAATGGGTTGGCGAGGAAAAAATTTGAAATTTCCCCACTTTTTTCATTTGGGAAAATTTCCCAAAAAATCCCCATGCCCAGCTAATTTTGTGCCACGTGGCACATTTTGATTGGGCACGGGTTTTTCTTTGCACTTCATTTTCCATCGTTTTTCCCTTTGGAAAATTTCCCAAAAATTCCCTGCTAGGCTAGATGCCACGTTGGGACACATTCACGATGCTGATTTACCGCGGGATTTTTCCTTCCTAATTTTCTCTGTGCCTGTCTTGCATCCTTTTTCCAGATGGACACATGGCGAAAACCCTATTGGATGTGAGGCTTTACCTTTCAATTTTTTCCATTGCTTTGGGTCCCAATTTCCCCGCGTTCCACCACTGGACACGTGGCATAATTCTCATTTGCTCAAATTGAGGGGGGCAACCTTTTTCCTTTTCAAACCTTCGACTTTTTTTGGGAAAAATTCCCAAAAAGACCTGGTCGAGACTCCGATGCCCCCAGGACACGTGTGCCTGATATGATTCATTACGGGTCCTTTCTGGGATTTTTCCATAGTGCTGATACTTAGGAAAATTTCTTTGCTTTATTCGTGGCAGCATTCAATCGTCAGTTTGGGACAAAAAATTCCTTCAATCTTGCCAAACCTCCTGCGATTGCCTTTTCCGGGCACATGGCATAACATGAGGACACGTTGCATGATCTTTGACGGGATTTGGACAAAAAAATCCATCGAGCCATACACTTCAAAAATTCATTTTGCCCTCCAAAACTTCTCCACCCCATTGGCACAATATGATGTGTGGAAAAAGCCTTCAAAAATGGTGACAAATTTTAGGTGTGGGACCATGAATATGACTTTGGGTATGCAGGGGAATATTTTTTTAAATGGGTTGGTTGCCTTTTAAAATTCCTTTTTCCTTCTGACCCTAACATGGGTAGCAATGGTGGATCATGTTGATCTGAGGCTTTTCAGGGGAGGTCCCACAAAAACTGAGCCAGTAACTTCAAAAATACATGGAGTTAAGGTATACTTTACCTTTCTGGAAAGAGAAAAAATCCAATGAGGTGGATTTATAGAAACCTTGTGAAATGAGTTATGGGCACATCAAGACAGGGGGTGAAAGGTTTGCCACAAAATGAGTAAGGGGAACATTTTGGATGACAAAACCATGTTAATTTCAAATCTTGGAGGTGGCTCTAAGAGTTGGGTGTGGGGTGGAGGTTTGTGGTTGTTGAGTAGGCAGTGAGGGAAGGCAAACTGTGGAAATGGTGTCGGTGAAATGGGGTCCTCATCAAGAAGGTCATCATCATCAAAGTTTTCTTCTAGAGGACACAACTGGATAAAGATGGTTTTCAAAGCCTTGCAGTTCTCTACATCATGTCCTGGCACATGATGGTAGGCACAAATTTTGGTGTCGTCAAACCATTTTGGGTTGGATTATAGAGGGTCATAAGGTCTGAGTGGTGGTAATGTGATGACAGAAGTCTCAAGGAGGTTGGTTAATATTTTGGCATAGGACCCTGCTAGTGGATCACAATGGGAAGTGAAAGTGGGTTTGGGTGTAGGTGCAGCTGATTATTGAGGAACAGAGTCTTTGCAAGAGGGGGAGTGGGTTGAGCTATGGTTTTGGGTGCTGGTGTGGTCTTGGGTGTTGGTCGTGTCTTGTTTGGGTAGGGTATGGTAGATGAACTGAGTAAGAGGGTGTGTGGTTGGTTTAACTACCTTATTGGAGGGTAGTGGATTTTTTCCTTTGGGTTGCACCTTCTTGGGTAAAGGTGATATGGGTGTATGAGATCTAGAGGGAAAAGAAGATGGTAGGAAGAGGGAAAGTTACCCATGGGGATAATAGAGGTGCTGTGAAGGTAGATGATGTGGGTCGGGTAGGGGGTGTGAGGGACAGAGAAGGAAGTGTAGTGGGTAGTGAAGAAGTTATTAATGGTATTGGAGGTATGGGTGGTAAATATGTTACAGGTGCAGGTGTAAGTTATGTGGGGTGTTTGGGTAGGTTAGAGGTTTGTGAGGAAGGAATGGGTTGTTGTGTTTTTGGTTTACCATGCGGGTGGAGGTTTCTTGAGCCATGTTGGGAGGTTGAGGTCCTAGGATGAGATGGAAAGGGTGAAGGTGATGAAGGTGTGATTGGCGCAGCCGGGGTATGAGTTCTATGGGTTTGGTTCTTCTATTTGGGTGCTGAAGTAAGTTTGGTGTTGACTTTGGAGGATGTAGCTAAATCAAGTTTGATAGGTGGATGAGTAAGGCTAGTGGTTGGGGTGACCCCTAAGGTAGTAATAGGTTTAGTCAAGGAAGATGATGTAGGTGTGGGTTTGGATTTAGATGTATGTTGGGTTATGGGTAAGGTGTGTGTTGAGCCATGATGTGGTGTCGTTGGATAGAAGTTGTGATATAGGTGGTTGTGTTTGGTTCAATTGGTCGAAATATTTTTGGGTAGATAGTGGAAGTATTAGAAAGTTACATCTACATCTGTGTTGAGACATGAAGTAGAGTATGCCCCCACAGTAAGGCTCTATCCACATAATCTAGGTGATTGGCCAAATGTGAGAATGACACATCTGTAGGTGGAGGTTGATGAGGACCTAATATCAATTCCTATAAAATGTGTCTTAGAGATGGGAAATTGGCTAGCTTTAACTTCCATGGGTAAGAGAGCCAAAAGTAGGTCTGTAGGATCTTGGGTAGCTGATGGAGAATGGTCACATAGAGGAAAAGGTATTTCTACTAGATCTTTGATAGGTGGAGGAGATGATGGGTGCTCCTTTATAGGTGGAGGAGATGATAGGTGCTCCTCTATGTGGTGGAGATGAAGTGCTCCTACTGGTGTAGGAGATAAAACAAGCATCTTCTATGGGACTAGAGGAGTAAGGTGACGACTCCCTAGGTGGAGAAGCCAAAGGTGAAAAGTGGTCTTGATGTTAATAGGAAGGCTCCTCCACAGGTGATGAAGGAGATGAAAGGTGTTCCTCTATGGGTGGAGGAATAGGTGAAGTGGGTTCCATGGTGCAGAAGGAGGACTTCGGGCTAGGATTTCCTCTATGGAAGGAATATGAGGTAATTGGGAAGCAACAGGTGCATCATTAAAAATAGCATGGACCTCACGGGTATGGCTATCATGAGTTGAGGTCTCACCGGTTTGATCAGAAGAAGGGGCATGATTAGGAAATGGTTTCTTGAAGATGTGTAGGTTTTGATTGGAAGGTGTGTTTAGGATTATCCATGGTTAACTCACCTTTCTCGAGCATTTCTTGGACAATATTTTTGAAAGTGATGCAATTTCCGTCACTATGACCCTTTACTCGATGATAGTTGCAAAATTCATGTTCTTTATACCACACAGGGCATGGGGCGAGTAGGGTCAAAACCAGTGTGTGGTTTTATAGGTGGAAGGGTGATGGCCCAGGCTTTGATGAGCTTCTCTAAGATAGAAGAATAAGGTTCCCCAATTGGGGTGTATTTCCATTTTTCTCATCTGAATTGAAAAGTCTGGACAGGTGAGAGATTAGATGAGGGGGTAGCCTGATTTGATGGATGAGATGGGCCAGCTTTGAGTACCACTACGTTAGCAGTGCCCTTGGCCTTTGAATAATTATTCTACGGTTTGGAAGAAGAAGAGGTATCATTCGACTTGAATGCCAAATTCTTATTGCGTAATTGGATTTTCTTTCTCTTCGATGGCACGAATCTCTAGCTTTCGTGCCATGGTGAATGCTTCATCGAATGTTTGGAAGGTTTGAACCTGTAGGGTCAGGGAGATATATCTAGCACAATCCCATGTGAAGAGCTTGAGGAGTTCAGTTTGTGGTAGTTGGAAGGTGAGTTGGTTGATTAGGCTACACCACATGAGCGACAAAATCTGCGATAGATTCATCCTCATACTGATGCGTGAAGTATAGGTTGGTCATGGTAAAATTCTTGATGATATTGATGTAGAAGTGATCCAAGAAGGCTTGGGCTACCTAATTGAATGAGAATATAGAGTGTCTAGGTAACCCACTATACCAATCTAATGTAGGTCCAGTCAAAGACATGGGAAAGGTCCTCAGAGAAAAGCATCATCGTGGGCAATCAGATAACACCCATGTTTGAAAGACCACAAATGATGTTGCGGGTCTTCTTTGTTGTTGAAGTGGTTAAATTTAGGAATTTCCCAATATACAAGATATGGATGAATAGGAATGGATGGGTGTATAGGCTCATTCTAAATTTCATCGTAGGTGAGAGTGTTGAGTGGGAGCCAGAAACCAATACCTCCAATGTCTGCATCTTGTCCATCATTAACTTGATGAGGTCATTGGTAGGTGGTGATGGATGGGTACCTCCTATAGCATAAGAGGGTTGATGTTGGACATATGAAGGAGGTGGCATTCCAGTGTATGGTGATGCCACATAGGTAGGTTGAGAATGAGGGAGTGAGATAGGGGGTATGTACCCAGAATGAATGAGAGATGAAATGGGAGGCTACTAATAGTACGTATATGGACATGGAAGGGTCGAGGTAACCCTAGTAGTGATGGGGGCCAAGGACTGTGGAATAGAAAGGAAAATATTTTGAAATCGGGTAGGGGTAATTGAAACCAAGGGTGGTTGTGTTTTTATGGGTATATGTGAGACAATAGGTGTGGATGAGGTTACATTCTAAGTGGTCACAGAAGGTATAGTGGATGTTGCAGGTGCAATAGATGTGGTAGAAACAGAGGTCATAGAAGGTAAAGAGCCTATATGTGAAATGACAGGTGTGGGTTGTGCAGAGCTAGAAGGGGTTGACGTAGAATAAGGAACGAGTGTTAAAGGGATAGATATGGGCATGCCATATATCAATTTACCCAAGGAATCTCAAGTGGATGAGTGGGAAAGATAGAACTATAAGGTGGCATGGTTCTGGTCAAGGAGTCATGCAAACTCGTTGTCACCTATGGTGATGGTGATAGGTTGTGAAGGATCCATGGGTGATAGAATGGAAGGTGGTGATGGACTAGGTAGGAGTGGTTGACAATTAGCATGGAATATGAGGGAATTTGCTTGGCTATGAGTTAACACCATGTGAAAAAGTACTACTTTCTGTAAATGACACAGAAATACAATAGAAATAGGAAACATAGGCAGTGGTAAGTGGATTAGGTAAAAATGTTAGCTGGAAAATTACACAGGTTAACTGACAACAGTTAGGATAAAATGGTGTCAGTCAATGGTAACCGCGGTCAGTCACTATGGAAAAAGAATAGTTTGCCAAAACAAGGAAAAAGGATAATAATCTACTAGGTAAATAAGCTGTAGATGGATTTTATCAGGACAAAGAAGATGATGAGAGTTACAGAGACTCTGAACAACAAAGAATATGAAACAGGAATTGTTTTGGGTAGGTTAAGAAAAAGAATAGTAAACCGACGTTGGTTGGGTAAAACTGGTGACAGTCAGAGGGTAACTGACGACGGTCGCTGGACTGACACTAGTTACTGTGAAATTGAAACATAGATGAAGAAATAGGTGGTTGTGATTTAAAATCAAGTGTGGAATCAAACCCAAAATTATGAGAATGATAAAAATGGGGGTCCAGGCACACTCAAACGTAGTTGGAATACACCAACTATGATGAGGAGCGTGCAAGGAGAAATAGAAATATGAAGAACGTGTCCTCTCACCTCAAAACACAAGCCAAGAAGAAACAATAAGAAAAATACGATCCTAAGAGTTCTCTTTCCTTTATGTTTGTTCAGCTTATGCTATTTAGAATACTGACTCATGAAATTTAGAATAGAGTTTTTTGGTGAGGAAGGCTTGCTACGAAGAAGGAGATCTACAAGGAGAGGTTTTAGGTTACGTTATGGCTGGGGTGGGCTATTCTCTGAGATAATGACTTGATAGAAGTAACAAGTTGGGTGCCCACTGTGCCATGATCATGTGATCACCTACAGCTTCTTCCAGGTGAGATGTTGTTTAAAAATGTGTGTATTTTTCAATTTTGTGATGTTTGGTAAGACTCAAAGAGAGAGAAAGAGAAAGAAAGTGATTTTCTATGATTTGTTTGTCAACCATCAGCTGGGCATGACTTCCAGCATATAGGTTGCCCTCATTTAATGTGAGCTAATGTAGTAAAGTATAATGAAATGCAGTTGATTTTAAGCCCAAATTGAAATATTGAATTCAATGACAAAAATATGAACAGGAGAGAGTATGATCTTTCACTAATGCAGTACAAATGAAAGAGAAGAAGAATTCTTTTTATAGCACAAAAACATGATTGCTTTGAGACAATAGAAAGGAGAGAAGATTCTAGGGGAAAATTTTAATGTGAGAACCTTTCAAAAATGAAATAAACATACAAATTTTCACCTAGAAATGAAGAAATGTAGGGAACCCCAAATGGGTCCCACCGGGCGGGCCAAAATGTTTCACCTAATTCTTAGAGCGTTTCTTGGAATGTGACGAAACAAATAAGGGTAAAAGGGCTAGGAGGAATACCTATTAAAGTTGGTTGAAGGTTGTTGCGTGTGGATGACTTCTTGATCCACAGTTGATCGTGAGATCTTCCTTTTAGCTAGGAGGAACTACCTAAAATGAACAACAAGACCATAAAAAGAGATTAAATAGCATATGATGGTGGACTTCCCAGCATATGCTAGTTTTGGGAAGTGTGATACTCCCTAGAAGGCTGTCAATCCACTATTTAAAACAATTCAATGTTAATAATAAATGAAATCTTACTGTAGTTAAAATTATTTAGGTATCTCATTCGATTATAATAAGAAAATTCGTTCACAACAGGCTAATCTATGTTTGAATCTGAAGGGTGAGGTCTCTGTCAGAGTACTGGTACTGGCCAGGGTCTGATTTTGGGACACCCTTGACAATTGTTATATTCCTCTTTTGCATTTCAAGTGTTGACATGTGATTTTCTTGATAAAGATGTGTTCTTTTGACTACTGAAGATCATGCTTGAAATGGATGAATCATATATGCTCTTTGATTGTAGGGTTGGTTTGTTGTTGCTTGCAATAATCTATTTCACTTCTCATGATTAAGTTGTAATCTAGTTTGAATGGTTGCAAACTTATCCTTTGCAATTGGACTCATCCTTGGATCAATTCCATTGATCCAAGGTATGTTTTAAATATTATTATCAAAACTGAATGAAAAACTGACATTCATTGATTAAGAGACTTAACAGACTGAACTTGTAGTTATTACAAATTCTTTATCATCTTGAAAACAGTGCTTGCATTCTGTTTTGTGTTGTGCTCGGCTCTTCTTGATTGACCCTTGCAGGGTGCTTAATGGCGTTAAGGGAAATAGAAACCCTGCTTCTAGATTCTTGAGAAAAAGAAATTATTATGTACCCCTTTACCTATATGGTCTACCCTAATAGATACGGGACTCAGGTAATTTACCTAACTATTACTACACCACTTTACGTGGGATGACATTCTAACCTAAGTTGTTAGCTTGAAAGGAAATAACCTAGGGGATGCTAAGTTATGTCTAAACCTATTGTTTTTGGTTAAATCTACATCCTATCCTAAGGTGGAAATTTATTGTTGGGGGTTATATCCTAAGGTTATATATTTAAACTAACATAAGATCTAACCTAAGAAAATTCTATCTATCCTAAACTAATGGGATATGAAAGGGGACCTATGGGCCATTGGCAAGTGGGGAAACTAAGCACCGGTTCCTAAGCTTTTATTGGGATTTGATTTTGATTTGGTTTTAAATGCAAGTAAGTACTGCCAGTGTGGCAGGGGTTAGTGAAAGTTTAGAGGAACCTACGTGGAGGCATCTCTAAGTTTGGAAATGCATTATGAAGTGCAATTAGGTCTCGCCAACTATGAATGGTGGTGGCAAGGAAAGATAAGCAGGAAAATTGGATTTAATGGCATTAATATGCCTCGGGTTTGGTGAGCAAGCCATCTTGGAAGGCATGCTGGCGGATTTGTTGGGGGTTGTTTTTCTTTGCATGCTTCACAATTTTTTCTCTGCATGGAGCTATCTGGTTTTTGAACCAAGTAGTTTGATCTCCACTTAGTGGCTATTTTTGAATTCTTTGATCTATTTTCGGTTCGAGGAATGTATAAGAGGCATTGTGGAAAAATATTATGGTTGTTTGATCTTGCTTGGAGAAGAAGAGGTCTTGGAAACTCGGCTGGAAGTCTTCTTTGAATCGGCAGAGGCACTATCAGGCATGATAGGCTCTACCCATTAAGATTTCTTGCTTTCTTCTAAATGATTCATTAAAACAATTCTGCTCACTGGAAATTTTATATTTGCATGATGTATGTGGTTATTCACTTGCATGTATTCTTGGAAATTATGTGGGTTTTGGAATGTGAATCCTTTGTTGTTATTGATATTTTTGGGAACTTTCTCTGTACTGGTTGTTAGAGGTTTGCATGTGATTTATTTTGGAACTCTGTAGCTTGTACTTGAAGTTTTTTTGAACTCTGTAACTTGAACTAGTAGTTCTGTTAATTGTATTTGAAGCTTGTAGCTTGTATTCGAAGCTTTCCTTTCTTGCATTCAAAAATAATGTGGAAAGAGCTGGCTTATTGCTTGTTGGGTTTTGTAAATCTCTATTTAGACCTGTACTTAAGCTCGTTGAGTTTGAAGTAGAAGCTCCTTGGTCATTTTCATGAGCTAGAAGTGGTTTAAGTTTGTGCTAGTTGTAATAGGAATATTCTAAACTTGTATTGAAGCCCTGAGATTTGTTTTAGCTTTATTGGGACCTTGTGTGTTGTTTGGACTGTGTTTGAACTTATTGAAGTTGGTTGAACTTCGTATTCAACAACTGAACTTGTATACAGTTCTTATGAATACAATATTTGTTGTTGAGTTGTCGCGGTGTGCCCTGTACTTGAGTTTTTAACTGAGGTTTTATTATTCCTTAGGGAAATGGAAGGCTTGAACCCATAATAGGGTGTTGGTGTTATTCTGAGCTTTTATTAGGGCCATGTGATTTCCATTTTAAATTCATATTTGAGCTTGTGTTGTTTGAACTTGTGATTGATGCACGTATTTAATGCAACACAGGTATTCCATTTGGTTGTTTTGATTTTGTATTTGGAAGTGACGAGATGTATCTTACAGGTATTATGAATTGAAAACTTCAGTCTCTTTTATTATTGTCTGAAGGATGGGGTCTTGTGAGTTGTTTGGTCAAAGTTAGACCATGTAACTTCTTTGTGGCCTCCTTTGTTTTGACTTTGAGAAGGAATGGTTGTTTTACTTCTACCTTTTAGACTGCACTGTGTTTTCAAACTTGATGGGGCATGTGAATTCAAAGAGTGTATTCTATTCATATCTACTCTGAGTGTACCCATGTCTTGTGGGAAAACTTGACTGCTTTGTTCTTAGAAATAATTGGAACTGGAACTGTGTTCTATTATGGGACAGTCGTATCAGTTGTAGAGGTTCATGGAATGAATTACTTCTTCCTTTCTGTATTTTATGTTGAACAAACCCTACCTGTCATATGATTTTAAAAGGAACTAGAGAGGTTTGTGGTTATTTTGTTCTGACGAGTTGGAAGAATGTAGGACAAGACTTGTCTTATCAAATTACTTAACTATTTACTTCCATCTGAGTAGTGGGTTTTTGTTGAATGCTAAATTTCAAACCTGTTATTCTGTATGTGGTTCGAAAAGTTATAGTATCACTTATTTGGATGTTGGTAATGTGGCTTTTGCTTGGGATTTTGAATTGCCTTCTCATTTGCAGTTTGTTGTTAATGTTTGTAATGGGAATTCAGTCTTCGAGTTGAGAGTTGTTGTGACTTTCCAATATTTTTCGATTGGAGGACTTTTACTCCACTATTATATCCTTGTTGAACCACCATGTATTAAAGAGAAAGAATTATACTCTTGGGGGCATTCTACAGTTTGGGACTGTACTGTGTATTTCTTCTGAGATTTGATATTGGATTTGAGCTAGGTGAATGAGAATAGGTCTTCCTGGGAAGGTTGTATGGAAATTGGAAGTATGCGGGCTTTGACTGTGCATTCGGTTTTGAGTTCTCTTTTAGAACTAGCTTAAGAATTTCTAAGTTTGTAATAGATGATGGATTTCATTTCATAGTATAAATGAAATGAAATATGGTTTGGGGTCCTTGTTGGTTTGAGATCCTTTTTCTGTTGACTGATAAGTTTATTGATTGAACTTCTCATTATTTGATTCTCTTCTTTGTCTATATGGAGGGATGAAACTTACTAATATCAGTTATGTTGTAACTAACTCCTTGCAGATTGGGAAAAGTTAAATGTGTCCTTCTATCCTTATGAATTTATGAAATAATTTAATGATAAGACTTGTTGACTGTTTAAAAGTAATTGATAGGATCAATTAAGTCTTGTGGTATAATTCTGATGTTGCAGATTATAAAATGTTCCTTTCTTAAAAGTAAATCCAGATTTCTTAATTGTACTTCTTTCTAGATGTTATTACTTATGATTATCTGCATGATGTTTTTCAATTGTTTCATGAAAGAAAAGTTGTTTAATGAAGCAATTAGTGGAATGCACTTTACTTTAATGCTTAGTGCTTATCATGCTCAGTTCATTGAACTGACCCGTGCTAGCAATTTTACAGATGGACATCGTAAGTGATTAAAGAAGACAGGAACTTTCATGTTGTATTGGGTTATTTAATTTTGAACCTTATGTAAAGAGTTTTGATTCATTCTTGAATTGTATTGAAAAATAAAAGTTATATTCTTTTTGGAATGAAGGTTGTTTGTTATACAACATGCCTGAAATACATAGTCTTGTAAATGAATAAGTTTTTAATGAGGAATTGAATGTTGGAGATTTACTTGTATTGGTTGTGTAAACTATCTTATATTTATGAAGAAGATGGAATTCTTATCTTGGATGATATTATTCATATCAGTTATATGCTTAATTCGGATAAACTTGATAAGTTAGATAAAAGGGAATTAGTTTAATCTCACTTAATAAGATGCAGCTTGTTAAGTTGCATAAGTTAACAATCTTATCTAAACAATTCTAATATAGTATTGGAATGTGTAATGAATATGTGATAAAACTTAGAGTTTGTGAAAGATAAGAAGGGTTTGACAAACCCTAACACTTAATCAAGTAGAGGAAGGTTCTTCCTCGCTAAATGAAATGTAACCCAAAGAATGGTGATATGATTGTTAAATCATTAGACTTCATTTCCTTATAAAGTCTACCACTAGTTGAACCGATTTGGTTGCTACACCTTCTCTGAATGATTGAGTTATATTTAACGAAACCTATGATATTGTTGTCCTATTTTGGTTAACTAATGTTAAACTAAATAAATGAACTTTAAAAGCAATCATGAGTTAAAGGAAGTTCTTTAATGCTTAATTGATTCAAGTATAGAACAAGGACTTAAGGAGTGTTGGATTAGGGTTAGCATAGATGTTGTAATATATTTTATAATCCAAATTAATTAAACATTAATAACCTCCTTGGGGTATGTACATCGTGATGAGGTAGTTTCTGTAGGATGCTGGCACACATGAACTACAGGGCTGTACCTTTGAGAAGACTAGGGTTTTCTCAAGGATACAACATTGCAGTTGACATGTGGCAACACCCTTCTGCATTGATCATCTAGATCTACACACAATAAGGACTTGAACTTAGTTTCTCTCTAGGTCAAGTTAGTGGCATGTTTAGGATAGGTAGTAGCTCTCAATGGCTCAGGGTACCTTGGCACACCCGGTTGACTTAGGTCAACCGAGTATGCCCATATACCCTAAGTCATTGTGAGTGTCTTCCTATAATGATTTATGTTTCTAACCAGGGCTAGGGTTAAACTTTGGGCAAGTGGACTGACGGTAGTCAGTAAAGACCATTCATGATAACAGAGGAGTGAGGTGAAGGATGTATTCCAAAATGATGAGTATGTCATCTAGGAATAGTGACATACACAGTATGTTGTAAATCTTTGGCCAAAGTATCGCAAGCTACTGGTTGCGTTGTCCTATGTCACCAAGTTTAAAGCAACATGATATCAGATGAATATTGGTAACAAATATTCAGGTATGTTCTTTAAACAAGATCACTCAGTACCCGGTTAGGGTAGGAAAACCAAGTATATGAAGTATACGATAAGTATTCAATACTTAAAGTTAAACATGAATAGATCGGTAGGTAACCGAGTCATGGAATGAATAGATCGGTGTATCACTGAGTCATTTACAGCTGCATATGGTTATCTGTTATGAGATTGATTGGTATGGAATGTGTGTTCTAAATAATGTTTTATTTAGAACAGTGAACATTATAAAACATAAAATAAAAAAATTCCATTGTTTCTAAATTCTTAAAATGGGAATGTTACATCTTGGTATCAGAGCTGAAGGTTGCAGCTCTTGGACCTATTGTGTCCATAATCTGATGAAACTTAAATTTTCTTGTAACAGAAAATGGTTAGAACAAGAGGAAATGTTGCAAATAACCCTCCACCTGAGGAAGGAGTAGCAACTACCCAGAAACTAGATGAGATCCTTGCTGCCCTGTTGGACACAAGAGATCATTTGGCTGTACTTGAACAACAAGTAATGGGAAATGAGGAGGAAGAAGATGCTGACAACAACAATCAGCCACCTCCTGGGGACAATGCCAATGTAGGTGTTGATAATAACAATGTGAACATACCTGTTCAGCCTGAAAACAAAAAGGCTAGGCTGGCAGTTGAACTCACTAATGATATTAAAATTATAAGTCCACCTAAGTTTGATGGCACCACATTAGGAGATGGAGCTGAGAACTGGCTCAGTGAAATGGAGAAATACTTTGCAATAAGGAATTTCTCAGAAGAAACAAAGGTGATATGGGGAGCATATCAGCTTTCTCATGAAGCATCTTCATGGTGGGACAGTCGTAAGGCTGAGTTAAACATTGATGAAACTAATATCACCTGGGATCAATTTAAAGGTTACTTTAGGCAACGTTGGCTGCCACAACTTTACTATGATCAGAAAATGACTGAATTTCAGAACTTAGTGCAGGGGAAGCTAACTGTAACTGAGTACTGGGAATGATTTACAAAACTCCTTAAGTATGTACCTCAGTACCAAACAGATGAGAAGTTCAGGATATGGAAATTCATCATGGGATTGAATCCCATTATAGGAGGAGAGGTGGATGTTCATAGCCCAACCATGATGGCAAGGGTTGTTGAAAAGGCCATACGGCAGGAACAAAAATTAAAGGCAATTTCTGCTCATAAGGAGGAAGTAAGGAAGAAAAATCCCAACTCCTCTTCATCATCTCTTGCACCTAAGAAAGGACCATGGAAGAAATTTGGAATGAAAAGTAAGATTTCATCTGATACTAATAAGAAAGCAGCAACAAACAAGTTTGTTGGTAATGCACGGAACAACTTTGCTAAGAACAATAATAATGGACAGAAGTCCTATGGGGGTCAGAATGATAACTCTAAGGCTGGAAATAAACCCAAGCCTAGGAAGGGACCTGTAGGAGGCTGTTATAACTGTGGAAAAGATCATTATGCAAATCAGTGCCCTTTGAAAAAGGATGATCGTAATCAGCAGCACAAGATACATGTTGCAGTAGCTGACAAGCAGGCTGAGAAATAGGCCATGCCTATAGAAGTTTTGGGTAAGTTATTTGGTTTACCTGTAACTATTATTTTTGATACCGGAGCTACTGAATGTTTTATTTCTAATAAATTAGCATCAAAATTAAAAAGAAAAGCTGGAAACATGGATAAAACATGGACTGTACAGTATGGAAACAATGTTGTTCATATAGTTAGTATGTGTCTTTTTGGAGCAGTCCTTGATTTACCTAACTTTTCCACTGAAGTTGATCTTTATGTTGCACCTTTGGGGTCTTATGATGTAATCATAGGTGTTAATTGGTTAGCAGAACATAAGGCTAAAGTGGACTATTTTGAAAAAAACATTAGTTGTTTAGATGACTTGCAGAAAACAACAGAGATTCAGGGTGTGAAACGTGAGATTTCTGTTAGAAAACTGTCAGCTATGCAACTTAAAAAGGCCAAAAACAAAGGATGTACCTTATATGCAGTAAAATTGATGAAACAACTGAAGAGAACAGTGATATGATGGAACGATATCCGTTGTTACGAGACTTCAGTGATGTATTTTTGGAAGAATTACCAGGACTTCCACCCAAAAGGGAGTTTGATTTCATGATTGAGATCAAGCCTGGAACTGAACCTATTTCTAAAGCACCATATCGAATGACTACTACAGAATTAGTAGAGCTTAAGGCTCAGTTGCAGGAACTTTTGTCTAAAGGTTTGATTAGACCAAGTGTTTCACCTTGGGGAGCACCTGTAATTTTTGTGAAAAAGAAGGATGGAACACTTAGATTGTGTATTGATTACAGAATGTTAAACAAAGCAACAATCAAGAATAGATACCCACTCCCTAGGATTGATGATTTATTTGATCAGATGCATGGAGCATCGGTATATTCTAAGATAGATCTTGATCTGGATATCATCAATTGTGGATTAAGGATGAGGATATTCATAAAACAACTTTCAGGACAAGGTATGGACATTATGAGTTCACAGTTTTACCTTTTGGATTAACTAATGCACCTGCAACATTTATGAATTTAATGAATAATATCTTTCAAGAATACTTGGACAAATTTGTGCTCGTATTCTTGGATGACATTCTCATATATTCTAAAAGTATTGAGGAACACCATGAGCATTTGAAGATAGTTTTGGAAATATTAAGAAAGAGACGGTTATTTGGTAAGCTGTCTAAATGTTCTTTCTATGACACAAAAGTACACTATTTGGGACATGTAATAAGTAAGAATGGAATTGTTGTAGATCCTTCTAAAATTGTAGCTATAACTGAGTGGCCTGCACCAAAGAATGTACATGAAGTTAGAAGCTTCATGGGACTTGCTGGCTACTATAGGAAATTTGTAAAAGACTTCTCTAAGGTGGCTGCACCAATAACTTCTTTACAGAAGAAGGATAAAAAGTTTGTTTGGAATGAGAAATGTGAAATTGCATTCAAAACTTTGAAGGAACAGTTAACTTCAGCACCTATTCTTGCAGTACCAGATCCTAATGGAGATTTTATGGTGGTAACTGATGCATCTGGTGAAGGTCTAGGAGGTATTTTGTTACAAAATGGTCATGTCATAGCTTACGAAAGTAGAAAACTTAAGTTACATGAGTTGAATTATGCTCCACATGATTTAGAGCTTGCTGCCATTGTTCATGCATTGCAAGTTTGGAGGCATTACCTACTTGGTAAACCTTTTGAATTGAAAACTGATCATCTTGGGCTGAAGTATATCTTCACTCAGCCAAACCTTAATGCAAGACAATGAAGGTGGTTAGAGTTTTTGTATCAATATGATTTTGACATCAATTATATCAAGGGTAAAGAAAATAGAGTGGCTGACGCTCTAAGTCGTAGGAAGCACATTTTTGCTCTTATAACATTGAGAACTCAATTTAAGGATGAAGTAAAAAGTGTTATGGAATCTGATTCTTATTTTCAGCAAGTAAAGACAGTGCTTGCTGCAGATCCTAATGATTTGAGGTATAAAGGTTTTCACTTTGATAATGAAGGAATCTTACGATTTGAAAATAGAGTATATGTACCTTCGCTAAATGATTTAAGGAAGAAATTGTTAGCAGAATTTCACAATTCACCTTTTTCTGGACACCCTGGTATTACAAAAATGCTTGCTGATATAAAACAACAATATTTCTGGAAGGGAATGAAAAAGGATGTTATAGATTTTGTGACACATTGCCTTGAATGTCAACGTGTTAAAGCAGAACATATGCACCCAGCTGGTTTATTGTATCCTCATAGCATACCACAGTACAAATGGCAAGTGATAAGCATGGACTTTGTACAAGGGTTGCCTATGTCAAGAAATAAACATGATGTTATCTTAGTAGTTGTTGATAAACTAACAAAGGTAGCACATTTTATCACTGGAAATCTGAAGGATGATTCTCCTGTGTTAGCTAAAAGATTTGTTCATGAAATTTTCATATTACATGGAGTACCTAAATTAATCATTTCGGATAGAGATCCTAGAATGATGTCAAGATTTTGGCAAATGCTTAATGCATTTTTAGGAACTAAGCTGAATTTCAGTTCTGCGTATCATCCAGAAATGGATGGATAGACTGAAAGAGTTAATCAAGTTTTGGAGGATATGTTACGAATGTATTGTATGGATCAGCAGTACAAGTGGGAAGAGTACCTTCCACTAGTTGAGTTTGCATACAATAACACATATCATGCCTCTCTTAAGATGGCACCGTTTGAAGCATTATATGGAAGAAAATGCAGAACCCCTGTTAGTTGGGACAACATGGAGGATAGAGAGGTAATTGGACCTGAAATCCTTACTGAAATGGAACAACAAGTTAAATTGATTCGTGAATGCTTGAAAGAAGCAGCAGATAGACAAAAGAGTTATGCTGATTTGAAGTGGGTAGACAGGAAATTTGAACTTGGTGAGAAAGTCTTTCTTCGGGTCAAACTGAAAAAGAGCTCTATAACTTTTGGCAAGGCTACCAAGTTATCACCTCGTTATGTGGGACCTTTTGAGATAGTTGAAGTAATCAACCCTGTAGCTTACCGCTTAGCATTACCTCCTGCTTTATCATGAATGCATGATGTTTTCCATATTTCTTTGCTTAAGAAATATGTTTCAGATTTATCACATGTGTTAAATTGGAATTCCTTGTAGGTCCAAGACCCAGGAATAATTGTGGTTAAACCCATACGAGTTCTGGAAACTCACCAGTTGCATTTGAGAAATCATGATATAAGTCAATGCAAGGTCCAATGGGACCAGTTTAATGAAGAAAGTGCAACCTGGGAAAACCTGGATGATATGAAAACTACTTTTCCATATCTATTTGAACAGAATTGATTCTGTTGACTGATAAAAAAAATGGTGATTTTATCTTTATAATACAATAAGTATACCATTTTGGGCAAATATTTATTTGTTTTGAATAAACAACAATTTAATGCTGATTTCTGAACTTAAAATTTGGATACTGTTGCAAACATATGTTAAGAAAGTGAATAAAAATTGATTATCGTAAATGTAATGACTAAAATGAGGTAATCATCGGGACGATGATTCTTTTTAGGAGGGAAGCATGTAACACCCTTGACAATGGTTATATTCCTCCTTTGCATTTCAAGTGTTGACATGTGATTTTCTTGATAAAGATGTGTTCTTTTGACTACTGAAGATCATGCTTGAAATGGATGAATTGTATATGCTCTTTGATTGTAGGGTTGGTTGTTGTTGCTTGCAATAATCTATTTCACTTCTCATGGATAAGTTGTAATCTGGTTTTAAGGTTGCAAACTTATCCTTTGAAATTGGAATCATCCTTGGCTCAAATCCATTGATCTAAGGTATGTTTTAAATATTCTTATCTAAACTGAATGAAAAACTGACATTCATTGATTAAGATACTTAACAGACTGAACTTGTAGTTATTGCAAATTCTTTATCATCTTGAAAATAGTGCTTGCATTCTATTTTGTGTTGTGCTCGGCTCTTCTTGATCGACCCTTGCAGGGTGCTTAATGGCGTTAAGGGAAATAGAAACCCTGCTTTTGGATTCTTGAGAAAAAGAAATTATTATGTACCCTTTACCTATATGGTCTACCCTAATAGATATGGGACTCAGGTAATTTACCTAACTATTACTACACCACTTTACGTGGGATGACATTCTAACCTAAGTTGTTAGCTTGAAAGGAAATAACCTAGGGGATGCTAAGTTATTTCTAAACCTATTGTTTTTGGTTAAATCTACATCCTATCCTAAGGTGGAAATTTATTGTTGGGGGTTATATCCTAAGGTTATATATTTAAACTAACCTAAGATCTAACCTAAGAAAATTCTATCTATCCTAAACTAATGGGATATGAAAGGGGACCTATGGGCCATTGGCAAGTGGGGAAACTAAAGTGGTTCCTAAGCCTTTTATTGGGATTTGATTTTGATTTGGTTATAAATGTAAGTAAGTACTGCCAGTGTGGCAGGGGTTAGTGAAGGTTTAGAGGAATCTACGTGGAGGCATCTCTAAGTTTGGAAATGCATTATGAAGTGCAATTAGGTCTCGCCAACTATGAATGGTGGTGGCAAGGAAAGATAAGTGGGAAAATTGGAATTAATGTCATTAATATGCCTCAGGTTTGGTGAGCAAGCCATCTTGGAAGGCATGCTGGTGGATTTGTTGGGGGTTGTTTTTCTTTGCATGCTTCATGATTTTTTCTCTGCATGGAGCTATCTGGTTTTTTGAACCAGTAGTTTGATCTGCACTTAGTGGCTATTTTTGAATTCTTTGATCTATTTTTGGTTTGAGGAATGTATAAGAGGCACTGTGGAAAAATATTACTGTTGTTTGATCTTGCTTGGAGAAGAAGAGGTCTTGGAAACTTGGCTGGAAGTCTTCTTTGAATTGGTAGAGGCACTATCAGGCATGATAGGCTCTACCCATTAAGATTTCTTGCTTTCTTCTAAATGATTCATTAAAACAATTCTGCTCACTGGAAATTTTATATTTGCATGATGTATATGGTTATTCACTTGCATGTATTCTTGGAAATTATGTGGGTTTTGGAATGTGAATCCTTTGTTGTTATTGACAGTTTTGGGAACTTTCTCTGTACTGGTTGTTAGAGGTTTGCATGTGATTTGTTATGGAACTCTGTAACCTGTACTTGAAGCTTATTTGAACTCTGTAACTTGAACTAGTAGTTCTGTTATTTGTATTTGAAGCTTGTAGCTTGTATTCGAAGCTTTGTTTTCTTGCATTCGAAAATAATGTGGAAAGAGCTGGCTTATTGCTTGTTGGGTTCTTGAATCTCTTTTAGACTTGTGTTTCATGAGCTAGAAGTAAGCTCGTAGGGTTTCTAAACTTTGTATTGAAGCCGAGATTTGTTTTTAGCTTTATTGGGACCTGTGTTTGTTTTGGGACTGTGTTTGAACTTATTGAAGTTTTGAACCTTGAATCTTGTATTCAACAACTAAACTTGTATCTTATGAATACTAAATTGTGAATTGTTTTTGTTGTGTTGTGCTCTGTACTTAAGATCTTAACTAAGGTTTTATTCTTCCTTAGGAAAACATAAGGCTTGAACCCGTAATAGGGTGTTGGTGTTTATTCTGAGCTTTTATTAGGGCCATGGGGTTCCATTTTAAATTTGTATATTTGAAGCTTGTGTTGTTTGAACTTGTGATCGATGCACATGTATTTAATGCAACATTTAGGTATTCCATTGATGGTTGTTTTGATTCATATTTGGAAATCGATCGAGTTGTATACTTACATTGTATTATGAATTGAAAACTTCAGTCTCTTTTATTACTGTCTGATGGAAGGGGTCTTGTGAGTTTTGTTTGGTTGGATGTAGACTAGTGTAACTTCTTTGTGGCCTCCTTTGTTTTGACTTTGAGAAGGAATGGTTTTTTACTTATCTACCTTTTAGACTGCACTGTGTTTTTGAACTTGACAGTGTGAATTAAAGAGTGTATTCTATTCATATCTACTCTGAGTGTACCCGTGTCTTGTGGGAAAACTTGACTACTTTGTTCTTAGAAGTAATTGGAACTGGAACTATGTTCTATTATGGGACAGTCGTATCAGTTGTAGAGGTTCATTGAATGAATTAATTCTTCCTTTCTATCTTTTATGTTGAACAAACCCTACCTGTATTATGATTCTCTAAGGAACTAGAGAGGTTTGTTGTTATTTTGTTCAGTTGAGTTGGAAGAAGGTAGGACTGAACTTGTCTTATTGAATTACTTAACTATTTACTTCCATCTGAGTCGTGGGTTTTTGTAGAATGCTAAATTTAAACCTGTTATTCTGTATGTGGTTTGAAAAGTTACAGTATCACTTATGTGGATGTTGGTAATGTGGCTCTTGCTTGGGATTTCAAACTGCCTTCTCATTTGTAGTTTGTTGTTAATGTTTGTAATGGGAATTCAGTCTTCGAGTTGAGAGTTGTTGTGACTTTCCAATCTTTTTCGATTGGAGGACTTTTACTCCACTATTATATCCTTGTTGAACCACCATGTATTAAAGAGAAAGAATTATACTCTCTTGGGGGCATTCTACAGTTTGGGACTGTACTGTGTATTTCTTCTAAGATTTGATATTGGATTTGAGCTAGGTGAATGAGAATAGGTCTTCTTGGGAAGGTTGTATGGAAATTGGAAGTATGCGGGCTTGACTATGCATTCGGTTTTGAGTTCTCTTTTAGAACTAGCTTAAGAATTTCTAAGTTTGTAATAGATGATGGATTTCATTTCATAGTATAAATGAAATGAAATGTTGTTTGAGATCCTTTTTCTGTTGACTGATAAGTTTATTGATTGAACTTCTCAATGTTCATTTCTCTTCTTTGTCTATATGGAGGGATGAAACTTATGAATACTAGTTATGTTGTAAATAACTCCTTACAAATTGGGAAAATTTAAATGTGTCCTTCTATCCTTATGAATTTATGAAATAATTTAGTGATAAGACTTGTTGATTTTTTAAAAGTAATTGATAGGATCAACTAATTCTTGTGGTATAATTCTTATGTTGCAGATTATAAAATGTTCCTTTCTTAAAAGTAAATCCAGATTTCTTAATTGTCTTCTTTCTTGATGTTATTACTTATGATTAACTGCATGATGTTTTTCAATTGTTTCATGAAAGCAAAGTTGTTTAATGAATCAATTAATGGAATGCACTTTACTTTAATGCTTAGTGCTTATCATGCTCAGTTCATTGAACTGACCCATGCTAGCAATTTTGTAGATGGACATCGTAAGTGATTAAAGAAGATAGGAACTTTCATGTTGTATTGGGTTATTTAATTTTGAACCTTATGTAAAGAGTTTTGATTCATTCTTGAATTGTATTGAAAAAGAAAAGTTGTATTCTTTTTGGAATGAAGGTTGTTTGTTATACAACATGCCTGAAATACATAGTCTTGTAAATGAATAAGTTTTTAATGAGGAATTGAATGTTGGAGATTTACTTGTATTGGTTGTGTAAACTATCTTATATTTATGAAGAAGATGGAATTATTATTTGGATGATATTATTCATATCTGTTATATGCTTAATTCGGATAAACTTGATAAGTTAGATAAAAGGGAACTAGTTTAATCTCCCTTAATAAGATGCAGCTTGTTAAGTTGCATAAGTTATCAATCTTATCTAAACAATCCTAATATAGTATTGGAATGTGTAATGAATATGCGATAAAACTATAGAGCTTGTGAAGGATAAGAAGGGTTTGACAAACCCTAACACTTAATCAAGTAGAGGAATGTTCTTCCTCACTAAAAGGAATGTAATCTAAAGAATGGTGATATGATTGTAAATCATTAGACTTCATTTCCCTAGAAAGTCTACTCTAGTTGAACCTAATTGGTTGCTACACCTTCTCTGAATGATTGAGTTATATTTAATGGAACTTATGATATTGTTGTCCTATTTTGGTTAACTGTTGTTAAACTAAATAATCATACATTAAAAGCAATCATGAGTTAAAGGAAGTTCTTTAATGCTTAATTGATTCAAGTATAGAACAAGGACTTAAGGAGTGTTGGATTAGGGTTAGCATAGATGTTGTAATCTATTTTATAATCCAAATTAATTAAACATTAATAACCTCCTTGGGGTATGTACATCGTGATGAGGTAGTTTCTGTAGGATGCTGGCACACGCCAACTACAGGGTTGTACCTTTGAGAAGACTAGGGTTTTCTTGAGGATACAACATTGCAATTGACATGTGGCAACACCCTTCTGCATTGATCATCTAGATCTACACACAATAAGGACTTGAACTTAGTTTCTCTCTAGGTCAAGTTAGTGGCATGTTTAGGATAGGTAGTAGCTCTCAATGGCTCAGGGTACCTTGGCACACCCGGTTGACTTAGGTCAACCGAGTATGCCCATATACCCTAAGTCATTGTGAGCGTCTTCCTATAATGATTTATGTTTCTAACCAGGACTAGGGTTAAACTTTGGGCAAGTGGACTGATGGTAGTCAGTAAAGACCATTCATGATAATAGAGGAGTGAGGTGAAGGACGTATTCCAAAATGATGAGTATGTCATCTAGGAATAGTGACATACACAGTATGTTGTAAATCTTTGGCCAAAGTATCACAAGCTGCTAGTTGCATTGTCCTATGTCACCAAGTTTAAAGCAACATGATATCAGATGAATATTGGTAACAAATATTCAGATATGTTCTTTAAACAAGATCACTCAGTACCCGGTTAGGGTAGGAAAACCAAGTATACGAAGTATACGATAAGTATTCAATACTTAAAGTTAAACATGAATAGATCGGTAGGTAACCGAGTCATGGAATGAATAGATCGGTGTATCACCGAGTCATTTACAGCTACATATGGTTATCTGTTATGAGATTGATTGGTATGGAATGTGTGTTCTAAATAATGTTTTATTTAGAACAGTGAACATTATGAAAAAAAAAAAATTCCCTTGTTTCTAAAGTCTTAAAATGGGAATGTTATTTTGATGTTGGATTTGGATGTTCATATGCATGTGCAAATGTTGGTTCTACTTGCATATAACTCTAGTTTTGTCCCTTGCTCTCTGAATGTTCCCACCTCAAAATAAGGTTGTTTTGGGGAATAAATGGTAACCAATGATGATTACGGGTTGACCGGTAGTGGTTTAGGGTGACCGGAGTTGGTTAGGGTGGGATTTTCTAGGTTTACTAAAATGGGAAGATCTGCTTAATTTCTTGGATCTTGTTCATTTTTCTCTGCGGATTAGAATGAAAGCCTCCTTTCTAACGGGTAGGAAAGTGGTTAGAGGGAATGTAGGCTTTGATTTTTAGGGTTTGGGTAGGTCTTAGTTAGTTATGGAAACATGCTAAGAATAGGTTTGGAGTGAGGCGGCTAAATGAGGTGGTGGTGTGAGAATTATCTTAATTAGGATATTTAAAATAATAAATATTGTGAGGACATGGATTAATTTAATTAAATTAATATTGTAGTGGGGTGAAAGGGTCCATGGTTAGGTGAGCATGTTCAAGGTTATTATTTGACGAGGGACCAATGGGAGTGTGACCTAATTTTGGTGTCTACAGTAACAATAGAAAATAAGAGTTGTCAATGTTGCACAAGACACATATGTTAGTCTAAAACTAAGAAAATACACAATGTACATAATTTAGCATAAATGAGGAAGTTCAAATGAACTATAATATAACAATAGTACCTATATAATGTGGAGGAATTACCACCTAAAATGATAATGTAAGGAAATATAAGTGATATTATAAGTTTGTATCAATGTATGTGTCTTGCATCCATCTCAATATACTTAGTGAATGCATGTGTGTACAGAAATAAAACATGCTATTTATCAAACCAAAGTGACAGAAAACACGTGTAATGTAAATTTCTAACAACATAAGTAAAATTCACAAGTCATAATTTATTTTGTTTGCAATTGTTTGAATGTTTTTTATTATCTCAATGCCTAACTATATACAAAATATGGTGAGTATAAATAGTTCTATCAAATGAGAACCTCCTAAGGAGGTGGAGAATCTTCCAAGGGAGATGGAGGCTTAGGCTTCAATTATACCAAAGGATGTGACTCGAGTGTGTATGTCATAGAAACCTTGGGAGGAGAGAAATATGGAATAGATGCACAAGAATCTATATGTGTCCTAGATGCTTGGTAAATAGGATTATGAGGTTAAAAACCTATAGATATACAAGGATGAACCATGTATGAATTAAGCTCCAATGTATTAGTAGGAGGAATATCAATATATAAGAAATATACAAGATGCTAAATGTAATGAGAGTAGCCTATATCAACCTCAGAAAGAGGGAGAGATATAAGGCCAACCAAAAGTATAAGAGGTAATATAAAAGTATTATGACCAATAAGAACATACCAAGGCATGCAAAAAGTAGCATATGTAAAATTATCATGAGTGACACCACACACATAATTTATGGTTGACATATCATAGAGAATTCCATCAACAATAATGGAAGTAAGATTAGGAGCTAAAATGGAATCCTTTTGTAGAGCAATAGATATAGACTCAAACATGAACGAAGTAGTATATGTGAAATCCATAATAGGTGTAACACTACAGAGGATAATATGAGTTTCCCCAAATATGTGAGCATTGTAAAGTGAACATTAACTAATATAACCATAGGAGAATATAAACTTACTAGTGGAGAGCATGAAGATACAATAGTATGAATCATTGAATATGATGTGCTAAATCAAGGTGAAGTAGTTGTGAAATTATTCTACAAGGATCAAAATATAAACCCATTCACATTAACAAATTTCCACTCTAACTGTAATGAAAAAAATCCAAGTAATCAACAAGAGTAATCAAACATCAAAAATCATGCATATAATAAAAAATATCTTCTCATTCTCATAGATAAAAACTAAGAGGGTATATATGGGAGTACTATGTAAGTCCCATGCCTAGATAATCATTCCCTTTATTAGGGAAAGAGGAGTTACAATTCTCAAGATGGAATGTAACTCCTATGATGCTTATGACACACATGCCAATTATAGATTCTATGATGGAGTATATTATATGTCATATAACTCCTATGGTTTATGATCTCACCTAAGTGAGGTCACTCACTATGTGAAGTGGAAAAGATCCTGAGTGATGATGAGGTAAGTTACACACACGTATACCCCCCTTCATTGAAGCCAAGGTAGAGGTCATGGTAAGTTAGAAAAGAAAGATAACTACCTTAGAAAACTAAGAAATATATATTTTATGGGTATTGAAAACTAAAGGCCTGATATGGTATGCATGTACAAACCATAATATTTATAGAAAAGAAGAAGAGGAGAAGAGGAATAAAAATCCCAAAGAAGATGGTTGGCTACATAATACCTCACCCTAAGAAGAGAGAACAAGTGAAGGAACTTGGATTTAATGAAGGGATTAGTAAATATAACTACAACCTAATTAGAAGTTTGAGAATACTATAATTCGATGATGTCTCCATGAATCAACTCCCGTATTAAGTGCACATGGATCTTAATATTTTTGTTTGCTGATGCTGAACCAGATTTTGAAAAATCGATATGGTGCTCATGTTGTCATTGTAAATGATAGTAGGCCACTAAAAGAGAATACAAAACTATGTTAAAATCCTTGACAACTAAACAAATTCCATGGTAGATTTGAATTCTCCCTTGTATTATTCCTCTGTAGAAGATATCGTAATCACATTCTGTTTCTTTCTCAACCAACTAAGATGACCCAAAGAAAGATAATAATTATAGCCTGAGGTAGAATTATGATGATCATGATCACTGTCCCAATCAGAATTTATAAATCTAACTAGACCAAAATCTGTCCCCCCTGAGTAATGAATTCCATCTACACGAGTGCCACAGAAATAGTGAAGGGTTTACTTCATCACTTTCCAATGCAACTCATGCAGCTCCTGCATAAATCTAGGACATAATCCCAATAACATGTAAAAGATCTAGACCAAGTGTGAGTCAGATAGATCAAGCTTCCCCCACTAACTTGTCTATAAAAGGGCACCATCAACTCATAGGAGTAGAGAAATCAAGAAACTAACTTAACCCTCAGAAAGGAAAGGAGTAGGAGAAGGCTTATAATTGGACATGTGAAATTATGGATAGAAAATCAAGGGGATTACCTTAGGTTGCAAAATTACAATTCCCGAAGTCAGATTAGTGAAATATGTTTAATCCTAAGAAAAAAATGAAGCAATCCCAAAGTCAGATCATTGAGAAATTGTTGGCCAAGGATAATCTTCATAATAATCAATGATTAAGGAAGATCTATCCTGTGATCAATAAAGTACTCATCACCATACATAATGAGGATGAGCATGGAGTTATCCTATTACATAAAATGAAAACATTAGGGTCAGAGTGACACCTGAGTGAAACCTTGATGTAAGTAGAAATGAATTCTATCTTGGCATAGCATATCTCAAGGGGCTTGTTTAAGGCCATAGAGGAAACTTCTTTAACTTAAAAATGAGTGAGGGATCATGGACATAACCTGGGGGTTGTTCCATATAGATCTCTTCCTTTAGGTCCCCTTGAAGTAAGGAACTTTTGATGTCCATTTGGTGGACTTCCCATCTATTCGTGGCAGAATGAAGGTGAGGTTCAAACGAATGGAAGTTCATCTTCGTATAATGGGAGAAAAAAATCTCTAAATAATCAACCACAGCTACTTGGGAGAAACCCTTTGCTACAAGTTACATGCTTTAATACTTCTCGAACATCTCCACCAGTACACGATAAATTTTTTTTATAAAACCACTTACACAAAATAATTTTTATTCCTTTCAGAAGATGGGTGAGATCTCAAGTATCATTCTTCATGAGTGATGAATAATACTCATCCATGGTAGGCTCTCACTTAGGAATCCCAAGAAGCCTCCTAAAAAGAATGAGGGTCAGAAATGGAGGTGAAAAGAGGAAGTGGAGTCTCAGTGAACTCTGAATGAGTCCATCTCTCATTCGAAGGATCTCCAATCCACTCTCCAACACTATATCCAAAGTATCTACCTAGCCCAAGCAATGGACCAGGAGGATGAGTTCAGGATCTCAGAATCTATGGAGATTCCTGACTTGAGTGAGAAGGGAACAAATTCCTCATCATCAATATTTTTATAATCAAAAGACTCCAAAGTATGAGAAGAGGGAGGATTAGAAGGACTAATATGATTAGGTGGTGGAGGAGGAGGATTCTCTGTGACATGATCATCATCTAAAGAAAGTTAGAGTTAGTGTCAGATTGAGCAGAAGGACTCTCAGCCAGGTGGAGATGAGGAAGTTGAAGATGAAAAATCATCAAATTTCACACTTCTCTCAATATAAATCTAATAAGTAGTAGGGTTCAACAATATCATATCCATTAATGTCATCAAGATACCCTAGAAAAATAAAAGGTTTGGATTATAGCTTGTAAATCCTTACATTTCTTCTTGGGGATCTGGGCCATAACATTAGATCTGAAGATGCAAAATTGATCTGACATCAATTAGGTTTTCATCCAAACATAGGCTTTAAAGGGTGTTATCCCTCTTACTACCTTGTGTGGAACATGGTTTTTGAATGTAGCAAGAGAAACTCCCTGGCTTTGTCCCAATACTGCAAAGGAAGGGATTTCTGAGTGAACCATACAAGTGGCCATCTCCTTAAGCATTTGGTTATTTCTTTTTGACAACTCCATTTTTTGAAGGGTTGTAAGAAACTATACACTAAAAAGTAATCCCTTCTGGAGGTAAAAAAAATATTTGAACCTATCACTCACATACTCTGTCTTCATTGTTCAGTTTGAAGAACCTTAATAGACATTCCATCTTGTTTCTCAGCAAGATCCTTGAAGTCTCAAAAGTACTAGAAAGTTCATATTTCTATTTAAGAAAATACACCTAAGTGTAAAGTAAAAAAGTCATCAATGAAGATAAGTATATATAGAACTATAGTAAATGAAGGAAATGGGAATGGGAAAAAAATGTCACTATGAACAAACTCTAAATGATGCGAAGCACTCAAGGATTTTTCTTTGCTAATAATTTTTTTTGAGGTATTTTAATCCATTTTTACCCCCATGGTAAAAATGGACAACTTTAGAATTTGACCTGAGCAATTGACCATGGTGAGGGATAGGCCCCAAGACCCACACTTAGTTAAAAAAAATGGATAAAATGGGTACATTGGAGAAATGGTTTTCTGAGTAGCATATTGTTTTCCCTTAGCTCCCCTAGTTTGAAAAAAAATTCAAGTAGTTAAGAGAAAAATGAGAAAAATTAAAGAAATGGTGAAGGTGTAGAAATGAGCTCGGCAAGCTCATGGCCGAGATGGAAGAATTATCCAAAATAAGCCCATGCTTATTTTTGGCTAACTCCTCCTCCATTTCCTTTGCTGGTACTTAAAATGAAATATTTGCATGCTTCAGGGACTCAGAATTTTCTAGAAATGGCTCCATCAGATAGGATTTTTCTTCCCCTTTCCAGAAAGGTAAATTTTTCCTCCTAATTCCTTGTATTTTGCAAGTTATGGCCCAACGGATTTTTTTGGGGAAATTTTCACCTGAAAAGCCCATAGCCAATGAAAAGGTGCCATGTGGCAGTGGAGGTTGGGCTGACAGAGTGAAGTTGGAGAAATTGCCAAGAAGTTGGCAGAGGGTGCAAGGGGAAAATATTGAAGTGCATGCCCGTGGAGAAGAAGGAAGTGCATCGGCAGAGGTAGAGAGAAATTTGGGCACTTAGCCCCTTTTGGGGCGAAAGTAAAAAAATCCAAATTTAGCCCACAGGCCCATGCGGAGGATGGAAATTTTTTTGCAAAGGCCCACCAGTGAATAAGAGAACGCCATGTGGCAGTAGAGCAGTGGAGTGTGGGAGTTTTTGGGGAAATTGTCCCAAAATGAAATCAAAAGAAAAAGACACACCTTTAGCCCATGATTCTACTGGCCAATGAGAAGGTGACATGTGTCCTGCGGCAGCGGAGGTGTGGGGAAAAAAGGGGAAATTTTCCCAAAATGAAATCAAAGGAAAAACGGAGCAGGATGAGCCCACGATTCCATCGGCGAACCAGAAAACACCACATGTCCCGGGGCAATGGAGGCATGGAGATTTTTGGAAAATTTTCCAAAAATGCAAAAAGCAAAATTTTGACCCTGTGAGCCCATTTTTGAAATCCGATTTTGCTGCCTCAAAATTTGTGCCCAAGTTTTTGCCCTAAATCTTTAGATGGGCATATCTTTTGATCCAGAGATCAGATTTGGGACAAAATCAGACTTGTTGGAAAGGTCTTGATCTCCTCTATGCATTGAGAGGAATAAAAACAATATTTTTTTGTAGGTTTCGATGGAGAAAATGTTAAAAACACCTTTTATGCCTCTTAATGCGAACCAGATTGCTTCAAATGAGTTGTTTTTTTGCTCAAATCCACCATGGTTTCTTTCTCCCACACATGCCAAGGATGAAGAATAAACTCGTTTTGATGAGAAGAAAAACCCTACAAACATGTCTTCTCACACCATTAATCCAGAGATCAAATTGCTTTGAGAGCTATGTTTCACCAAATTCATCATTTTTCCTTTCCAACACGCAAAAAATAGAAGAAGAGGAATCGATTTGATGGGTTGCATACCGATTTGAAAGGGTTAATGGCATGGGTGGTTGAGGAAAATGATCATATTTACTTCCTCCTCTGTTCTCTCTCTCTTTGCTTCAGCTATAATTGGAGGAGATGTAATCTATTGTAATGTTGGACATTTTTGCTCTTGCAAGCTCTCTTTTCTTCCTTAGCAGGTAGATTTATAGAGTTTCAGACCTCTCATACAGGCTTGTAGCACATATGTTTTTTGCCTTCTGCCATTGTAATGCATTGTATTAAACTTGGGAATGATAATGTATGTTCTGTGATTGATTTTCCAATCCTCTCACGTGTTTATCATTGTCTTGTGATCTTTCATTATATTCTAACAATCTGTGCATGCTTCTGTGTTACATTCTTATGATCTGTGTTTATATTTCAAATAGAAGTCCGTCACTCCTTTGGTGTATCACCATTTTAGCTTAGTTTTGTTTCCCCTTTCTTGCATCTTTTAACCCTATGTATCCTTGGAATCTAGAGTAGGAATTTAGCATTGAACCTCTGCAAATTCATGCATACACCTAAACAGAGGGGTAAGAACCAGCTTTCAATCTGGAGAGTTTTCTCACCTCTGCAAGGTCCCACACCTTGGAGGAAACTCAATGTTGTGCAATCACACTAAATTACCCAATTCTGGGACTACAGATGTGAAGGTCATTTAGGGGGTGATGTAGATTTGCACTAACAAGTAGCAATTAGGGTTTCTCTCAGCAACGGTCATGAGCGATGTGGTCATTTCCGTTCAATGAACACCTATATAAAATGGGCTTTGCTATTTTTAATTTATTTTTACAATGTCATGGTTTTTGATTGGAGTGACAAAGAAAAGAATGGAAATTTGGAAATAGAAAGGTGGGAATTAAAAAATTGCATGTGATGCACCTATTCCATGATTCAAATTGTACTAACCAAAATAATAAATATGCTATATATGGTTCACTTTATCATCTTGATCTATCTCACATTATTCGAGTGAGTGCAACTTCAGCTTGAAGGAGCCACAATACATTGGAGTGGGCATGGGGGTTCATTATGAAGCCACATCGGGTAAGTCAGGATGGAGTACTGAGATGGAATGGGTACCATGGTGGGTCGATTTCTTTGTACGGGGGTTGGGAATGGAAATAAAAGGCTAGGAGTCATAAGGGGATCAGGTGGCATGGTGTGGCCATGCGGGCTCGCGAGGTCTAGAAGGAATAAGGGGGCCACATGGACGTAAGTTCCTCGTGAAGCCACATTATCTACACAAAAAAAATGAGCGAGGCATGTGGTGGGCTAAAAGGAAAGTCATCCATCGAGCCAAAAAAAGTTTCCCAATGCAGAGCTAGGGGATGGAGAGTCTAGGTCATCCGACAGAGCTACATGGTGAGCTGACAACCAAGCTAAGGGAGCCCACTAGCCACATTAACACAAATCACACTCCCATGCACCATTTTAAATGAAATTTGATTTTTGGGGATCATAATTCCTTATTCCACACCATTAAATTATAAAACATGTAAAGTGAGATGGTTAGTGAAAAAAGTGAAAAAGAAACATCTCCAGCTCTAGAAAATAAATGCCCAGGCCCGAGAGTTAGTATATAAGATATAAAAGTGCCCTAGACTCAAATCATCATATATTTCTCAATACTCAACCAAATTAACCAAATTATACTCATTGGAATCTTGATTTCATTCTCTACACTTATAAATCAAGAAATCATAAGTTTGGTGGAGGTAGGTGGGCCAAAAATGTGTAAATATATTCCAGCTTCAAATGATCAATTCCAGGTGGGTAAAAATGCATTAATGAAGCATGTGAGGCCATTTTCTTCTTCCAGTAGCTATGGTACCATGAAGAGATAAATTTTTAGGGGTCCTCATGATGCTTTGTAGTCATTTAATGCCCTTTGTTGGTGAGTGAATTTCAGATTTTGGGATTTACCTCTTCTTCTCCCTCTCCTTCTTCTATATATTGTAAAAGGGGTTCATTTGTAAGGTTGTTGGACATTTTCTATCTACTCCTATACTCTCTACAAGTTTTTGTAGGTGAATTGTGCATTTCAAACCTCTATTTTGAGGATTTTGCATAAAATTCATCCCTCTATATCTCATTATAATGAACTGTGTAATATTTTGGAAGCAATAAAATCAAGTTTGTGGCTCTTTTGCAGCCCTTTCTTATGTTTTTATTGAATTTCCTTTCCTTTTCATTACATTTTAATGTTATTTTGTGTGTATTTGGTTTCTTATAAGATATGAATGTATGTGTTTAATTGAAATGGTGTTGTAAATGTGTGTTTATAGACCGTGGTGTTCTACATGCCCTCTCTATTTCCATTTCTTCCCATTCTCATCCATAGGAAAGTGTCCCAATCACCTTTCTCTTGGTGCTATCACCTCCTTAGTGTAGGATTTCCTCATTTTCATGTATTTTCCACTTTCCTTGCTCCCTTAGAATCATAAAATATGATTAGATAAGTGTATTACTAGCACTAGGAGTAATTTTAGCATTAGATTGGGAAGAGGAACCAACCCTCTCTGGAGAATTATCTCAGTTTCATGGTCCCACACTTAGAGATAATTCCATGCTACCCAGTTACACTAACAAATCATGCACACACACATGAAACATTAGAGGCTGATGTGATTTGGTAATAACAATTGCTTCTCGAGGGAATAAACCTCACAAATAACCTTATTAAATTTGACGTAGGGAAACCCTTTGACCATCCCATTTTGGCTCAACTACTTAAGGTAACGATAGTTAAGATGACAAAAACATGACATAGCTTACTGAACTCATCTATATGAGTAAGCAAGGTAATGTGTGTTGAATCATAAGTAAAGTGGGAGAAGTGCATAACCGTGATTGGTGATACGCCTTTTCCTCAACCACTATAATGTCATCATGAAGCTCACAAATAATCATTGAGTTAGGACCAATTTTTTCTTACATTCCTTCACCAAGGTGAGTGATTTGGTAAAATGATATGAGATTCGTAGAGAGATTAGGAACACTCAACACTGACACCATAATATCATCACCCAACATGATTTGGGACATGCCACATGGATGTATGTCAGAGAACTCAACATGTGAAAATCCCATGTGGTGTGAGGCACAAAAACCAATGATCCACATTGATGAAGGAGCTAATCTTGCTACAAGGGCCTTTCCTTTCTTCTTTTTAGATCAAGACTCCTTTTCTTTGGAAGAATAAAACTTTGGAGGATTTTGTTTGATAGACTCATGAAATATTGTATTATTATTCTCAAGTAAATGACCTAGGTGATCTATTTATTTTCTCACACACTAATTCTCTTCATGTCCATTGTTCTTCCAATAGGAACACTTACACTTTTACTTCTTCACTTTGGGATCAAAATTGGAAGTGTTCATGTTAGATTTGGTTGGTCCTTTTTCTCTTTCTTATTTTCTTGTTTCTTATCCTTTCCCTTATCAGTAATTTCTACAATTGCATGTGACTTAGATTTGAATGTTCCAATTTAAAATAACACACACACACACACACACAGATATAGCTATACTTTTTTTTTATGAAATAATTTATACCAAGTCTTAATTAAGTGTGCATGATGCCTTAACATTCAGACCCATACCTATCACTATTTTAGTTACTTACATCAACTTTTCAATTAATTCAACTGCCATATCTACCTATATATTTAAATCTCATTATTCAAAACAACAATTGAAGGGTTTAAATGATCTAGTAGACGTTCAAAATGATTATTTATCCTACAAGGCTCCCAAAACTTAGATAATATCATGGTATGAGATTCACTTAAGTATTCCTACAGCTATAATTAAGCTCAAAGGTTCCTAATCGAGATAACAACCCTAAGTCTATGACAAGATGTTAACATATCTGTATTATATTGGAACTCCCATTTTGTATTTAGCTACCCTAGTTCTAAAAATGAATTACAAATCATTAGGTTAACTATAGCATCTACATGGGACCCAGCTACAACTTAAACTTGTTCTTGAGTTTTGGTCACACTTTTTTTGGAGTCTTAGGATAACTAATAATGAGCCCTCTAGATTTGGGCTCAACTCATCTCAATTTATCTCTCTTCTGGGCATTCTACCAAACCCTAATGTTTCTCATGTGTTTGGTCATGCTGCTATCTATCAGAAATGGGATCACTATTTTTCATCATTTCAATAATCTAATTTTCAATCCTCTATATTTTCATTATGATTTTCTATTTTTCCCTGATAGGTCTCTTTTTATATTATCACTATTGTAATATGATGTCAAGTGATGTGTGTTCTCATGGTTTGGCCTAAAGCTCTTCATTGGATGGATTCTACTATAGAAAAGAGAGGCTCGACTGTGTTTTGATACACACCTTGATCCACAACCTGGAAGGATGTCAGTGAATGGTCTCAGTTTCTCTTTAGGGGGGATTCATGTATCAACATACATAAATTTTTGTCAACAAGGGTGGAGATGGACTTGAGGAAGTAAGATCATGGCACATTAATACCACTTTTGTGGAGAAGAGGGGAGGTGTCATCAACATAGCATAATCATGGTTCAACATTCCCACATACTTCAAAGTAATGATAATGGGACATGTTGGCGACCGGCTTTTGCAGGGAGGAGTGGGAGGTCTCGGCAACATTGCACAAGGTTGAGCTTCAAGTTCGGGTACATACTTTAAGCTTGGCTCGCGTAAGGGAAGCTAGTTTTAGTCATAACAATTTCTAGCTTTTTCACATCTTTTCAACAGATTTTTTTCAACATAAAAAAGATTCAAATTTACAAGAAAATATTTTCACCTGGCTTTCTAACTTCACTTATGATGGAATTTTCAGGTTAGTATACTATATAATATATCGAGCGAAATGTATATGAAACCATTAGGTATACTTATAATTTAGGAATAAGTACTGCATATAAGTTATGTATGTATGAACTATGATAGATATATATATATTGTAGTCTTTTTATTTTACTAAGAACATCCCAAGGCGTGCTAATACATCAATCAGCTCATAACTAGAGTGCTCACACCAGATTGCAACAATGTCACCAGGCCCCTCTTTTCTGGCAGTCTTTGTCAAGAAGCTAGCATGATCATACAGACATAATCTAGATCCTTAACTATATTCATAACCAGAATCCATCCACATAATTCATAAATTCCTCCATAAGATTATGTGCACAAGAAAAATAACATCATAACCTTACAATACAGTCCAATTTGGCCCATAGGTCATGCTAATCACTACATATTTATAGGGGTGGGTGCTTGCCCTTCACTTCCTAAGCATCCTCAAAATAGGTTTCATGCTAAGAATAGCCATGTGCCTTTACAAAGATAAATAAAAAAACATACAAGCTTTCCCTAAAAATAGATAATCTATAGTTAACTCTAGCTTAAATCATATTATTAGCCTAAAACGTTATGCATGGAATTTGATCCTAAAATAGACTTTAGTTGAACTGAAAGTCTTCATGCTTTAATCTTATCTTTAAAACCTTGCTTGGATTCCACTCCAAGTCCATATTTAGATCCACATCCCAAAAACTAGATAAGTGTTCGGTCTATCCCTTGCTCCGTAATGCGCATTCTTGTCTGACTTCATGCACAAACCCTGTTCTCCTCGCATGCGCAGTCCTCATGTTTCTTTCTCCTAATGCCTTTGCGTGTGCTAACCTCTATTCTTTGGACTTAGTCATTTTCCATGCTCAACATTACCCCACACTTGCTTCATTTGTCCCCTTGAATGGGTAATCTGGCTTATCTCCAAGAAAGAATAAAGAATAAATAAAGAATAAAATAATACCTCATGCGCCAAATAATAAAAGAATTTTGTCACTGTGTAAGGAGAATGGGAAAATCCTTATTCAATGATGCTTCAATTGCATTCCATCCCTCCACCTCACTCTGCATTTGTTTGAAAAGATCCCCCATCATTGACACTGACTTCTTCAAATGTCAGCTCTTCACCCTTGGCCTTGAATGTGTCAACCATAACTATTTGCCAAGGTCTATCAGCACATCCATTTTGCACATTACCTGAGGATATAATTCCTTGAGCTTATTCTTTATAAAGGTCCTTAATATATAAAAAACGTCACTCTTATTCTTGACTTCTGCAAGGATCCTATCTCATTCCACCTGATTTTCTTTTTTTCTTGGTCTAGAACTCCTTTAAATTTACCTCATGAGAGGTAACCAACATGATTGCGACCTAATCCCTATCTTCATAATTTTCATAGACAAATTTGGCCATATGATCCATGGTCTTAACTGATGCAAGAAGCTCAGTGTAATAAGTTATGGTTACCTTGATTTGTTCCTTCTCCTGCTACTTCTTCATGCGCCATAACTTCTTCCGTAGACTCTAGTGCCAGGGGTTGCTTTTGCATCATGATTATGCACGTTAAATCCTCCAAAAAATGGAGGTTGATTCATACTTCTTTCTAGGGGGGTTAAGTTCAAGTGCGCTAGTATGATAGAAATCTATCAAATCTACCTTTTTATATACCTCATACAATTTTCCTTTTTCCTCCCTCAACTCAACCTTTAACTACAAAATAATATGTTCTTTCCCCTTTATCTCCCTGTCTCTCTCAATAATTTCTTTATTCTTTTCTTCTAACTCCTTTTCCAACATGCTTTTATTCTATTATTCCTCCCAAATAATCTTGGCCTCTACTTCCACTGATACCTTATTCAATGCATTACACACTTGTTCATCAGTTAATTGTTGAGAATCCACTATTGGATTCACTTCCTTGGAGCTCGGTGAAGTGCATGTATCCAAGGCAATCTTGTATTGACTTCAAATTCAGGTTCATCAACATGGGACTCAAACCTAGGACAACATCTTTCTTGTGCATGGAAACACACCTTCCTTATCAAAAGATGACCAACAGAAAAGTTGGTCCACCAGTACTGTACTCTGGTAACGAGCACACAAAACCTTGTTGGGATCTGCATCATAGGCCATAATAGGTCCTTGTTGGGTGTCACATGCGCCTGCCACCTATGTGTGCACCCTTTGGAAACCCTATGTCCAAACTTGTTTCTCCTCCCAAACTCCCACCTTTCTCTTTTTCTTCTTCATCTTCCATGTATGCTCTACCTCCTGATCGACCAAGTGCTCTGTATAATACCAATGACTTCTTGTTCCACAATGGTCTCTACTCTCTGGGCTAGAATGTGCATAGTCTCTTGCACATTTGTTCCAAATTCTTCTTCTCCATCCTAACTTATACTTCTCTATGCTTCTCCTCAGAAGGACATGCTCTTCTCCTCATCAAGACTCATGCACATTATACACATGAGGGTTCTTCTCAGGCTCTCACTTCTTCCTCCTCCTCCTCTGTTTCTTCGTTCTTCAAAATCTCCATTTTTTAGAGTCAGGAACTCCAAACTACCCTTGGTTTCTTCTTCACTAGAGACTTTATTTTACTAGGGACTTCTCTTCCTTTGAGTATAAGTACTCATACCTGTACCTGTTTCCTTTGTCCCTGTGGCTGGCCTTCATGCTCACTTGGTGCCTACTTGTTGTAGGAGTCTCTTCTCTTATTTCTTCTTTTTCTCCACCTTATTTCTACCTATGAAGGGTCCTGGGTATACTTACATCATCCTCTACATACACACCTTATTCAAACTTTGGTCATAGATAAATATACACCCTTGTTGCAGTTTCCCAACAATCGGTATTGTAATAGGTTTGATCATATGTATGTCATGTGAGACACAATTTTCCACATATATGTGCTTCTTTGGGTAGAAAAGTGTTTGATGTACATTCATGATGCTCTTGATCTATAATACTTAGATCAAATATTCAACTTATTCACCTCTTTAAACCTGTTAACATGCTTTGGAAGTACTGCGCGGTAAAGGAAAATGGTAATTGCACCATGGGCTCTTGGTGCCATCAGTCAAGAGTGAACCTGCCAATGCAAAATTGTTGGTAAACTACAAATTTAGCCTCATCTTTACCAAGGCTGATAGTTGCTTTGGGATCCTCCACTCAGTGCTGAAGGCATCACACATCCACTTGTACCATTTATCTATGCACGTGCCTTGTATGTTGTGTCATAGTATCACAAGTATAAGCACAAACCTCTTAGCTGGGGAGGGGTCTTCTTTAGGGTACTCCCATATGTTATCCTTTGGCCCATCAGGCACCCAATCTCAGAGAATACAATCAAAAGAAAGATATTTCCATACATTATCTTATCTCCATCTCATGTGCATCAATTATATCTTCTGCAATGAAGGCCGAGATGTTGTAGATGGTTCCCTCAGCTATCATTTTGCATACATTCAACCATCTTTTGTTAACTTGGGTCCATCTTCCTGTCCACTTAACTTAGTAAGTAGATGCAAAACCATCCTCATCACTAGATTATTGATCTTCGAGATATCAAAGGTGCACACCCACCTTTCTTATACTCATATTCCTTAGTTGTTTCTTTGACAACCTCATTATCACCCAAGTCATCATCAAATGACTCCCCAGTGCAGATGAGTCCAGTGAAATTTGAGATTAACTGTGGGGTTATGTGCATTCTCCTTCCAGCGAAGTAAAAATAATCTTCATGTATGTGTGACATCTAGCCACTGGTACAATCTCTTAGGATTTCCAAAAATGGTAGTTCATATAGTTGTAAAATCCAACCTTCTCCAAAGTCTTCTGCACTGAATCATTATACACTGGTTTATCATTGACCATCCTCTCACCTTTAAGTCGAACTCGTTCCAGAGTCATGTCCTTCTTGATGTAATCAGTTTGATGGTTATACTCACTTATAACCATTTTGTTTACATGGGACACCCACTCCATCCCCATCAATACCCCATCTAGGTATTGCATCTCTGAATACTACTCTTTGAAATTTTCTACCACACTTGGCTTTTCCTTTACCTTGTCCCTTTTATTGGGTGAAATGGTTATTTCCCTCCTTAGTACCATTCTTGGTCAGGTACTTGTTTGTTTTACCTTTTTATTCAGTTTCCTTGATGCCTCAAACATTTAACCACAACTCTCCTATGTAAATCTATGCAAGTGCCCTAGTTTTTGAAACCCTAACTAAAAACCTTCTCTTCCTTCACACTACACCATTCAAACCCCATAAACCTCTTTTCCAAACTTTCTCTATGCACAGACCATGTTCTTCTCCAAAATTTGGTTTACAAATATTTACCTTCACAAATGATTCTTCGCCAATAATCTCAAGGATGCCCTAGTTCACAAGAGCTCTTTGAAAAATTATTGCAAGGTAAAAATGATTTACCATGACCCCTTATTTATAGTTTTTTTAATTTTTACCATATTAATTACAATGCCACCTACCACCATACTGACGCAATAAATTCATATTTTCCTACTTTTCTAAACATGTTTCCTTCACATGTCCAACATGCGTAACCTCTGCAACCTTCTGGTGCACAAACCTACATTGACTACAGAACTCCTTACATGCGCTCCCAGTGCCAAAGTACATCAACCACTGTGTCCTATTCCAAGTAGTTCTCCCTACCACTACCTACCTCACATTTCCCTGTGTGTTCATTCTTGTACGTGGATTTTTCCTTTGGCATCATCCTTATTATCACCATCTTCCTTATGACACCTTATCATTTTCCAACAACCATTATCACCACGCTATGCATGCCCCTCTGATACTTAGGACTCCTATCACGTGCTCTTGTTTTTCCGGGCCATTTTCAACATCAAAGATTATCTACTTCCTTCTTGTACTCTACCCCACACTAAAGGTATGCATGGTCCTCTGTGCATGAACTCAAAAAGATAGTAATCATCTCTAGTGTGCAAGCATGCTTATTACACAAAACACTAAACTAAATTGATAAATCACAACGATGAAAGGAAACACATAAAAAGAAAATGTAGCAAGGAAATATAATCTAATTGGAAATACTTACTTATTACAAACACCAAGAAGACTTATTTATAGTAGGGCTTCAGCCTACTCCCATTGAAATAACCAGGAAACCGTGTCCCATCCAGTGCCTCTAACTGGAAAGCACCTGAATCAAGTATATAAGTCACAACATATGGTCCCAACCAATGCACTTTAAGCTTTTAGGGTGGCACAAAACTTGGAGTCATAAAGAAGAACCATCTGTCCAACTTCAAGCTTCTTATCCTTAATATGCCTATCATGCCATGCCTTTTTCCTGGCCTTTTCTGTCTTCTGACTCTATCTGACAATAACACACCTTTCATCCAACTGCATCAGTTTATCAATGCACTCTTCAAGTGATTTCTCATCATCCAAACCTCCTGTGTGCAATACGTAGAGAAGGTAACATGAATTCCATGGGGTAAAACAACCTCCGTGCCAAACACCAACTAAAAGGGTGTGGCTTTGTTCAATATTTTATAAGTTGTCATGTATGCCCAAAGTACAACAGAGACTTTATCATCCTAGTATTTCCTTCCAACATCACAAATCTTAGTCAATGTATGTCCCAATATCTTGTTGAAAGCCTCAATAGTTCCATTTTCCTATGGGTGATAGGGTGTTGTTTTATGGTGTGCCACCATAAATTCTACCAATAATATCTTGATAGTCTCATTAAGAAAATGAGTACCCCTATCACTTGTCAAACTCAATGGGCATCCATACCTACTGATAATGTTCTCCCACATAGAAACCTTGCTACCATAGCTATCATGTAATCCTTTGTAGGCACCACTTCTTCCCACCTTGTAAGATAATCTGTACAAGTTATAATGTAGCGTGATCCAGTCCTATGCGTGGGTGGGGAAATAGGACCCACAAAGTCAATTTCCCACTTTTCAAAAGGTTTTGCACTAGCAATAGGCCTCAAAGGCATTTCATCTCTATGCCTAGGCTTTCCAAGGTGCTGACAATGGTCACATGCCTTACAATATTCTTTACAATCCTTATATAGTGTTTCCCACCATAAACCAGCCAATAAAATTTTGTGCATGGTAGCATCTCCTGCATAATGTCCACCTCTAATCCCACCATGAGATTCCTCCATAATAGCTTCACACTCATGCTCAAGTACACACCGGCACAAAACTTCATCCTGACCTAGTTTGTATAAGTCTCCACTAATCAACATGTAAGGCACAATGCGTATGGAAAGTTATTTCTTCTCTATACTCTTCATCCCTTCAGGCACCACACTAGTACATAAAAAGACAACAATATATTCTAAGTTAGAGGGTGCATGGTTCAATCTGAATAGTTGTGCATCTAACATTATATCCTTAATGCTTTGCACATCCTCTCCTGAGTTAATCCTTGATAAATGATCTGGTCCAGAATTACTCTTGCCTGGCTTAACCACCACTGTAAAGTCAAATTCCTGAAACAACAGAATCCAATGACATATGTGCCCCTAAAATGGGCTTGTTCACCAAGTACTTAAGTGCCATGTGATCTGTATAGAATATAAATGGGGTATCCAGTAAGTACTATCTAAACTTATGCAGTGTGTAAATCATGGAAAAGGCCTCACACTCTATAGTTGTATAATTCTGTTCAGCTGGTATCAACTTCTTACTTGCAAAAAAAATAGGATGATCAACAATACCTTCTCCAGGCTGGGTTAATACCATGCCAATGGCCATGCCAAAGGCATCCACATGCACATGAAAAGGTTTGGTCCATGAAGGAAAGCACAAAATAGGTGTTGTAGTAAGCCTTTCCTTTAATGTCTCAAAAGTGCGCTGTTGTGCTTCACCCCAATGGAACTTGCCTTTACTCTTTAATAATTCCTCCAAGGGTGCAAAAATCTTAGCATATCCTTTGATAAACTTTCGGTAATAGCCTGTGTGCCCTAGGAATCCACTTACCTCACTCTGGTTAGTAGGTTCCTCTAAGCCCAGGATAACAACAACCTTAGCAGGATCCACTAACAAGCCTTCTTTACAGATAATGTGTCCCAACAAAGTTCCCAAAGGGTGTAGCAAAAACACACTTCTTAATGTTTAAGGAGATGCTCAACTATCGACACCTCTCAAACATAAGTCTTAAATTATCACAATGATCTTTTACTAGCCCATAAACTATCCAATCATCTAAGTAAACCTATAAAAACTTATGAATAAAGTCCTGGAATGCTTGCACAACAATGCATGAAAATACTGCATGTGAATGATTAATCCAAAAGGCATAACCATGTATGCAAAAACTTCCCCACTCAGATGGTGAAAGTTGTCTTCTCTTGATCCTCTTTAGCTATCCTCACCTGATGATATCTAGAAAATCCATCAGTGAAGGAGTAAATCTCGCGCCCTACAACGCCTTCCAGAATCTCCTCTGTAAATGGTGTGGGAAAGGGATCGATTACATAGGAAGCATTCAACTCCCTATAATCCACACAAATCTTATTCTTCCATCCTTTATTTATACTTATCACCATAGGGATAACCCACTCTGATTCCTTGATGGGCTCAATGATTCCAGATTCAACATCTTATCAATTTCTTCCTTTACCTTGACACAAGATTAGGATTCATCTTGTAAGGCCTCTTCCTAACCAGGTATGCACCTTCCTTTAGCTTTATCCTCATCTCACCCAAAGATGTACCCATTTCAATTCATGATAGCCTCTTGGAAATAAGTCTTAGAAGTTGTGCAAAAACTCAATTATCTTTGCAACCTTTGAGCCAGACACGTAATCACCAATGATGGCCTCCTTAGTTTCAACATCTATCCTAATGTTGACCTTCTTTGTTTTCATAGGCTCATGATACATGTATGCCTTCTCATCTGCACTATCTAATACCTCGCGCATACCCAAATTATGATCGACATCTAGATTCTCCACTTCTTCATCATCAATCACATAAACCATCTTACCTTTTTCTTTTTCTAGGTAGGCAGCCCAAGTTATTCTACATCTGTCTCTTCTTCTTCAAAGCATGCCTTTAGATCTGAATCACCTAGTAATATCCTGAATAAGTTCCTCAGCCTTTGCACTATCTCCCAATAGTGGAGCGAAAGCACTTCATAACTGTAATGCCTCATTCATTGGAGGTTTAGTGGAAAAAAATTCAAAGGTATGAATCATAAATGTGGTCAGTTCTTTCCAATTTCATGTTTCTCTGTTCAACTCTACATTAACATACCATGTGCGCGCGCAGCCTCACAGGGTGTAGTAGAACTTGTGAACCCATAGTGAAGGTGGTAAGGCCTCTCTTGCCCCTCTTCCATCAATCTCACACTTCTGAACATATGTTGAAAAATCCTTCCCATGAAATTCACATGTCTTGGTAGGCAACATTTCTCTATTCAATAAATCTAGTGGAGAAGGTGATTCTCACTTCTGCCACTAGGAAAATGACCATATCCCTATAACCATCCAAATTATTATTATCCCACACAAGGTATAAACCATTTTATTCCTTATTTCCACTTGGCCTTTCCACTGAACTTCCATAATGGGCTAAATGGTTTCAAGGATTTCCTTAACAGTGTACCTTGGTACCTGGTTCTTCCCAACCTCCTAACACAAACACAATTAGGACACATCTTGTAAGTCACTCTTCTTCACTGGGCCCAAACCATTTCATAAGTCCCATGTGATCCTCAGTTTTCACAAAAGTTGTAGTATCACTCATATAGCCTTTGAAATCATCCCATTAAATAACTCCTTCCTTTGATGGCTCAAGTATTTTAGCAGGATCTCTAATGGTGCAAACCAATAAATTCTATTCATGATCCTCTTCACTCAAAGGTTCTACATAAGGTGAAACTTTTCATTTTCAAAGGAATGATAACATGTACTCTTCCTTGTTCTCAAAACTCATATACCCATTTATTAAAACATAGATCAACATTATTCATCATAACACAAGGGTGCCCATTTAACCTGGAAAACCGTCTTCCTCTGCAAGTGCACAAGCCTTCAAACTCCCTAGTAAACTTGGCCCCTTCTTCAAAGTTTGCCCCCATATCTGACTCACCTATTAACTCCTGAATAAGTTCCTTAGCCTTTAGACTATCTCCCATAGTCAAGTATTCATAACTTGTAATGCCTCATACACTGTAGGTTTAGTAGAAAAATAGTCAAAGGTCTAAATCATACCTGTAGTCAATTCCTTCCAATTCCTTGTTTCTCTATTCGACTCTGTATAGATATACCATGTGCATGCGCAGCCTCAAAAGGTGAAGTAGAACTTGTGTACCCATAATGAAGGTGGTAAGGCCTCCTTCCCCTCTTTCTAGAGTCTATCACACTGCTAAACATGATGCGAAGCAGAATCCTTCCCATGGAATTCACATGTATTAGTAGGTGTATTTCTCCTAAGACATCTAGTAGAGAAGGTGATTCTCAATTATTTCCACTCTAAAAGACCATATCTATGTACCATCCATTAATGCATGGCTATCCCACATGGGGTATACACTAGCATATTTATTCTTTCCACTTGGTCTGTAAACTAGGCTTCCATTGCGTATATAAATAATTTTGGATTTCCCTCACCAGTATACCTTGGCACTTGGTTATTACCCAACCATCTAACACAACGTGGCCTTCTTACGCATGTAACTACACTCTTCATCTCACGCTAAATCATTTTATAAGTCCCATGTGCCCAGTTGTCATAAGCAACGCTAGTTATATCACTCATAGAATGTGCATCATCCCATTGGATAACTCCTTATTTTATGGCTTAAGTACTTTATGATCTCTAATGGTGTGCACATAAATTTTGTTCAAATATTCTTCACTCAAATGTTCTACATAAGGTGTAGCTTTTCTATCTATCAAAGGAATGATGACACACTCTTCCTTTTTCTCAAAACTGATATATCCTTTATTACAACACAAATCAACATTATTTACATAATACCAAGGGCACCTAAGAAATGTTAGGAAACTGTCTTCTTCTGTAAGCACTAGGGTCTCAAAGTCCCTAGTAAACTTGGCATGATTGTATAGTAATAGTAGCATCCTTCAAGACTCCAATGGGCGTGGATTTAGTCTTCTATTTGCCATAAACAACACATTTGAAGACAACTATAATGGTGGCCTCACCATCTAATTTCACGTGTCTAAAGTGAGCACATTCACTTTTGCACCTGTATCAATCAAAATGTTACTCAACATCTATCCATCAACAACTGCATTTAGAGTGATCTCTTTTTCATAATCCAAATTGTGAGGAGGTAAGATAACAAGTAAAACATTTCTATCGCACTCAAATCTAGCGTACGACATCTTCCCCCTTAACCATTCCCCCAATAAAGGAATTATGTTTTCCTGTCACCACATCTTACAAACCTCCTTCAAATTGTCAACATCCTTTTGGGGAAGCTCAAATGATTCTTCTTGCTCCAACTTCTACGACTACTCTTTTAAGCATTATATCTCACATTGCAAGTTTCTAATAACCTCCATGGTTTCTTGATAAAATTCCTTCTGATGAGTAGGGTTTGGATACTTTGTATGTAATACCTCCTCTTTTTTAATAATATGCTTATGATTTAGAACTTCTCTGGTGTGTGCATCCTTAGCGCATGTAGTGACTAGCACGAGAAACATCTCAGGATCATACACTACCTTTGACAGTCATTGAACTTCCACAGTGCACTATACTCTAACCATTCCCACGACCTTATCCTACTTGTGCTTCTTGCTTAGGTGCTCATATAAATATGGGAATTCTTCATAATTGTGGTTCTTTCCACTAAAGGAGAAAATAATATTATGAGGGAATTCATGCTTATAATGATCAGGGGATCCGCATGTGTAACATGTTCCATGAGGGAACTCACTTTGTTCACCAGTATGACCTCGGCCTCTTAATCCTCCACGGTAGCCTCTACCTCTACCTTTACCACCGCCATCAAAGTGCCATTCATTATAACTATGATCATGATTCTCACCTTCCTCCTTGAAATTATTTGTAATAATGGTCTGATATACACTAGTCTCAATGACATCATGAATATGCTCAATCAACCTAAAATTCTCTGTATCATAAGTAGTAGAGTTATAAATGTTACAGTAATAGGATCCATTCTTCCTTATCACGCATTGTAACAGTGGGTACCTACTTGAATCATGATCCAAGTGACATATCTCATAGTCCAGTAACATGGCACATATCAACTTATGAGGGAAACTATCCTTGGTATGTTGTTTAGAGTAAATTTTACCTCTTCAATTTAAGTTAATAAACACAAGACTAAAAATTAACAAACCTTGAAATTGTGGCGTTCAAAGGTACCCATGGATGACATGTGATGTTGTGATCCACAGAATAATAGTGTGAGCTCCTTTCCTATAAAGAAATCTATAATCACAAACACTACACAAAAAAGATTAAACCATTGTATGGTGGATTTCCTGGCAAAGGCCAGTACCCAAAATTCGAAGGAATTCCTTACAAGGATGTCGATCCTCTTTTAAGAAATTAATCTGACAATGATAAATTAAAATGATAACTGATGATAAACTTGTACAAGATGATTGTTAGTGTAAAATCACAGCACCCCTGGATGTTGATCAGATTTCTAGGCTGATCATACTAGCATCCAGTGTGATTGCATAACATGTAATCCTTTCTCCAAGTGTGGGACTTGCAAAAATGAGAAAGGAATCTCCAGAGAAGGCTGGTTCCTATTCCTCTGTTCAGATGCACACGAAAAATGCAGAGGGTTCACTCAAAGTCTAATCTAACTTGCCAAGGGGACAGGGTAAGAAGATGCATAAAAATAAACCTAAGCTAACAGAGGTGATGCACCGAGGAATGAAGAACACCTATCTTGCCAATAAACACAAACCATTCAAATGTGATGCAAGATCATGCATAGATAACAAAATTTGCAGTGAAAGATCAGGAGGATGCAAATGAACACAGAGAGGGTTGAGAATCATCCACAGACATGCATTACTTGCTCCAAAGATTGATACAATACACTACAAAATGCCAAGAGGCAGAGTTGCATTACAGTTTCAAATGGGAGGTTCGAACTCCACAAATTCACCTGCCAAAGAGAAGAAGGGAGGGGCAAAACAGGAATGTTCGACCCTTAGAAAGAAGCCCCTCTTTACAATATATAGGAAGAATGAGAGAGGGAAGAGAGAGGAAAGTCAGATCTACCCCAACCACTTCTAGGTCGCATTTAGTTTATCTCATTATGGCGGTGGGTGAGAACCCTGGCAAGAGCGGCGAACTGTATTTTGCATTAAAGCTGGTTGTTGAAACGTCAGTTCTGGCCATTACCACGTGCCAGAGATGTTTCTTGATTTTCTCTCTCCAAACTGAACCAAAATGCAAGATTGACCCTAGAATCATGTAGAGAATTTCACCAGCTTTCCATTGATATAAAGAACGTGAAAATCTGAGCTCTGGATCGAAAGTTATGGCGATCTGAAGATTTAGGGAAAAAACAGGCCAAAACGGATCGGCGGGAAAATATTTGAATTTTTCCCGCGCTCTGCCACTTGGATGACACGTGTCAGGCTCTGATTCATCCACGGGTTCATCCTCTATGAAAATTCCTTTCGGGCCTTTAAACTTGGACACGTGGCACTATTTTATTGGTTCGGGCCTGAGGGGGCGCACTTGGAAACTTTTCCAACCTTCTGACACGTGGCACGTTCATTGATTCGACCATTTCCCTTTTGTTTTTTTCCTTTGGCGGCTCGAGATTTGATTTTCGGCTCTTTCGGCTTTTCGCGTCCCTCGCGTACTTTTGGCCCGGATGTCCCAAACTGTCTGGGACAAATTTCTCCGAACCACCCGATTCGGGCTTCCTTGTTCCTGTTTGCGGTGAAGACACGTGGCAAGATTCCATTCGCTCTCGGCTCTTTCGGCTTTTTCGCGTCCCGCGCGTACTTTTGGCCCGGATGTCCCAAACGAAAGTCCTCTGTTTCGGCCGAACCGGCCGGTTCACGTCCTCCACGTACTTTTGTCCCAACTGTCCCAGACTGCCTGGGACAAATATCTCCGAACCGCCCGAAATGGACTGACTTGCGCCAAACCGGCCGATCCGCGTCCTTCGCGTACTTTTGTCCCCCGGATGTCCCAACTGTGCGAAACAAGACTTAGGCAATTTTTTCTCTTTCGGCCGAATCGGCTTTCCGCGTCCCGCGCGTCCCGATGTCCCAACTGTCCCAATGCTGCCTAGACCGCCTGGAGGCTTTTCGGCCGATTCGCGCCCCGACGTCCCAACTGTCCCAAGGACTGCCTGGACTAGGACTTAGCCGATTTTCTTCATTTTTTCGGCACCAAGCTTGGCTTTTGCAATTTTTTCACATTTTTAAAACTTGCTGGGTTTTCTTCTTGGACAGGAGAGTTAGAAAGAACCCGAGGGGACCCCAGAAACATGATTTTGGGCCTTAAATCAATCTTACTTGCTCGGGATTGAAAAATCTGATGCATGTTATCAAAATTACCCTGGGGGTGAATTTTGGATAACAGTTTTGGCGACTCAGCGGGGTTATCTGCCTGTCAGATGAAGAACGGCCAGCTGCTCGTAGCAATCCATTGGGCATGGAGTCTGTTTGATAACCTCTCAGCTGATCTGAAATTTGAAACCTGTGTCCTTGAGCTATTGAAACATTTGTTGAGCTGGTTTTCCTGTGGCTGCAAATTCTTTTCCAAGAGCTTGATGAACTGCAAACATGCACATACTAGAAGCAATAGGACATGTGCACAAGCACTTAGGGAAATAAAAACTACTCTAACAGCAGTACAATGTGCATAAGCACTTAGAGGAATGGAAATTCTAAATTAATATTTACAAGGGTGAAAAGCTTTCTTTCTAGTAGCAACGTTTGAGATAGATCCCATTGACCGGAACATGCAATTCTTCACCATCCAACTTAGCCAGTCGGAAAGCATTGCTACCTTTGCATTCAATGATCATGTACAGGCCACTCCAAATGGCATCAAACTTGGAATGCTTTCCTGGTTTTGCACGATCTGCATCCCATTTCAACACTAGATCTCCAATTTGGAAGGTTCTAGCCTTGGCTTTCCTATCAAAAGTCTTCTTGATCAAGGCTTGATCCTTCTCTATTGCTTGGGCTGCATGCTCTCTAACTTCTTGGAGCTCCATTAATTCTGCATATCTAACCTCCATGGGTTCAAACTCAGCTAGTTCCAACTGTTTCATGAGCTCCAATGCTGGCAACTCAAGTGATATAGGTAGAACTGCTTCTTTCCCGTACACAAGCTTGTATGGAGAGCTTCCTGTAGACCTCTTGGGTGTGATCCTATCAGCCCATAGGGCTGATTTGAGCTTTGTGTGCCAAGTCCTTTGGTTTTCATCCAGAGTCCTTCTGATGATTCTTAGTAGATTCTTATTCGTAGACTCGGCTTGACTATTACCTTGAGGGTAATAGTTCGATGAAGTGCTGAGATACACACAATTCTTGACAGCCCATTCAGTGATCTTTGTGCCAAGGAATGCCAATGCATTGTCTGATATGATAGTGGCAGGGGAACCAAACCTCGTGACTATCCCTTCATAGAAATCTAAGATATTAGATTCATTTGCCTCCTTGAGTGCCACTGCTTCGGTCCACTTGGTGAAATAATCCGTTGCTGTAAGTATCCACTTGTGGCCTTGACTTGAATTGGGATTGATAACCCCAATGAAGTCCAATCCCCATTGCATGAATGGCTGATTTACTGAAATTGGACGAAGGGGCAGCGCTGCTAACCTCTCTTTCCCTGTGAAGAATGCACATCTCTTGCATTTTTTGACCCATGAGTAGCAATCATTGAACACAGTAGGCCAATAGTAACCAGCTTTCATGATTTTGAGAGCTGTCACTCGTGGAGCAAAGTGGCCTCCTGCTTCCCCGTCATGGAACTCGTGTAAGATCTTCTCAACTTGACCTGTTCCAATGCATCTTAATAGAACACCATGGATGTCTTTCTTGAACAAGATACCATTAATGAGTACATACGGGATAGCTTGTAATCTAAAGTATCTCCTCTTTGCTTTGCTCATTTCTGGAGGGCACAAGCCTGTTTGGAGGTAATGCACCAAGTCTTGAGTCCAACATGGAATGGGTGCATCATCAGTGGTTGTTCTTGATCATTCTGTAGTAGTAGGACAACATCTTCTTCACCTTCTGAGCCGTCTGGTTGTTTGGAAGCGAGCTGCTCACACAAACCTTTGCCACGAACCAGTTTGGTTACTCTGATTTCAATATCATATTCCATCACCCGAGTGATCCAACCTGCTCTCTTCTCATTTAAATCCTTGTTTAGGAGAAAGTCCTTGACACCAGCATGAGACACCAGCAGCTGAATCTTATTGTTTGAGACCAAATGTCTGAACTTCTTCAAGCTCCTGATGACAGCAAGGACATGCTTTTCGATGAAAGAATACTTTATTTCGTAATCTTCCAAGGTTTGACTGAAGAATGCTATGGGCTGTTCTGAACCTTCTCTATTCAGCTGTGTCAAGATAGCTGAGATTGTATCTGATCCTCCAAACGCATACAACATGAAGTCCTTTGAAAAGTCTTGGTTGATAAGAGTTGGAGCTTGTGATATTGCATGTTTGATGTTTTCAAAACTCTCTTTACCTTCTTCTGTCCATTTGAATGCCAGATTCTTCTTCATCATCATTATTAAAGGCTTCACAAGAGTGGCAAAATTAGGCACAAATCTGCGGACAAAGTTTATCCTTCCCAAGAAGCTTTGAAGAGATTTCTTGTGGTGTGGCAATGGAAGTGTTCGGATGGCTTCAACCCTTTCAGGATCAATTGTTAGCCCTTCCCTAGAGACAATGTGACCCAACAATTTGCCTTCATGTGCCAAGAATATACACTTCTTTGGATTCAATGATACTCCGAACCTTCTACACCTCTGAAACACTTGTCTGAGGTGAAAGAGATGGTCTGCTGCATTCTTTGAGAAGACAGTGATATCATCTAGGTATACCAGCACTATATTGTTGATTAAGCCTTTGAATGCCATATCCATAGCTCGTTGAAATGTTGCTCCGGCATTTGACAGTCCAAATGGCATCTTCTTGTAAGCATACGTGCCCCATTTTGTAGTGAAGGCCGTCTTGAATTGATCTTCTTCCTTCACCATTATCTGATTATAGCCTGAATATCCATCTAGCAATGAAAACCTTTCTGAACCAGCTACAACCTGCAATATTTGCTCCATGGAAGGGAGTGGGTAATGGTCCTTGAGAGAGGCTCTATTCAAGTCTCTGAAGTCAACACACAATCTGATCTCTCCACTCTTCTTTCTGACTGGAACTAAGTTGGCAACCCAACTAGAATGCTTGATTGGGAATATGATTCTTGACTCAATCAGCTTGTCCAATTCTTTCCTCATGAGAGGCTCCATGTGTGGATTGACTGGTCTTTGTTTCTGCCTGACAGGCTTAGTATTTGGATCCAATTCGATGGTATGCTGAGCTAAGTTGGGATTGAAACCTTTCAAGTCTTCATAGCTCCAAGCAAACACGTCAGGGAACTCTTGACATAGCTGTATGAACTCATACCTTTCTTGTTCAGTTGTCATCCTTCCAATTTGCAATGGTTTGTTCTCTTCTACCAAGATGGATACTGAATCCTCTCTCTTGACTTGAATGTTTGCTTTCTCCTTTCTAAACTGATCATTGGGATTAAAAATGGACTCCAAAGTGATAAGTCCCTTGGGCAGCTTGTTAGTTCTCAGCTGTACCACTTGGTCACCATACTGCTGTTCCAATTTTTCTTGATTCTTGGCTGAGAACTCAGCTTCTTCTTGCAAGAAATGGATGATTTGCTGGTCATTTTCAAACACTTGCCAACTGACATTGTTATCTGGCACTGAAGGCCTCACAATCACGTGGATGTTTGGCTGTACCTTGTCTTGTTGAATACTTTCCACAATGTCAAAGGCTGCCCCTACTGCTGCAAGCCTGTCAGCAGCTTGATTCTCTTTCCTAGGAATGGATTTGATGCCAAAACCCTCAAAATCTTCCATGAGGTCCCACACCCTGTTCTTGTAGCACTTGAGTAGATCATTCTTGGCAGCATGCTGTCCCCTGACCTGATTTACAATCAATTCACTGTCCCCAAAGACTTGCAAGTTCTTTATTTTCTTCTTGATTGCCCAATGCATCCCTTGCACCAAGGCTTCATATTCAGCAGTGTTATTGGAGCATGTAAACTGAAATCTAAAAGCTGAATAGTACTTTACTCCTCGAGGTGAAACAAGCATGGCTCCACCTCCTGCACCTTGTCTACTCCTTGATCCATCAAAAAACAGCTGCCATACCTCATTGTCATCCTTGTGGTTTGGCTTGGTGATGCTAGGAATAGGTTGATTTTCTTCGTGTATACAATAGACCCCTAGCTCAGATTCTTCTACTTCTTGATAAGGATCAAAAGCATGTATCTTGTTTGCCCATTCATCAAGAGTTAGATCCGGGATGCTTCCAACCTTAGTGTCAGCTTCATCAGAGCTTGGGTGATCTTCTTGATCAAATGCTGAGCAATTGGCATTAATCTGACTTGGAGTGTAAGGCTCAATATGGAAGTTTGCAATAGGTTCTGACCTGATTGTGGCTTTGGTTCCATACCTCATTCTGAACAGCATGTGTGACCAATCAGCAGACAAATATCCTCCAATCTTGGCTGTGAAGTCCCTTGACAAGCAAAGGGCAAAGAGTGGTGGAAGGTCTATGACTGATACATCTTGTAAAACAACAACGTTTGGACATGCATGCAAGGTAAGACTCAAGTTTTTAATCACTCCAACTGTTGCTACTGCTGTCCCATCTAGCTGCACTACCCCTTTGGATATTGTTTCATACTGGAGCCCTAGCTGATCAGCTATTTGTTTAGGCATTACTGAGCTACTTGCCCCGGAGTCTATCATGCAATTGTGCACTAGCTGATTTCCAATGATCAATGAAACATAGAAAGGAGGGGGTTTCAACATTTTACCTTGCTGTCCTCCATGATTTCCCTCAGGCTGGGCAGCATTTGTAAGCACTTTGTCTTGCATCTGAACTTGCTGATTCGAAGTTGGCCAGTCCTTCATGGCAGCTTGCAGCAGATCTCTTTGGCCTGGGATGGATAGGGATTCCCACATTGATATATTGACGTTTGTCTTCTTCATCTGATCAATGATACTGAATGGTGATGAAGGATCTCTTTGTTGTCCCTTGGTTTGCACATTCACTCCTTGCACGTGGGCAGCAACAACTGGTATTTGAGTTGGCCTAGGGGCTGTTCTTGGCTGCCCTTGTGCATTTGAAATTGGACTTTGCTTGCCAACCATTTGTGGAACCATGGAAGGTTGTGGATTGGTTGGGGCTAATGGCTGTTCTTCACCCAAATTCCTCCTTTTTGACCTTGTGTTGGCTGCAACACCTTGAGAAATTACCTGGTTCATGCCACAAAAATCCTCTGCTTGCCAATTTACCAATGTGGTGTCATTTGGGGCTGATTGCTGTTGGAATGTTTCTTGTTGTTGGTTGTTTCCTTGACTGCCCTCACCCTCCACACCAGTAGTTGTCACCATTAATGCTTGATTGAAAGCACCATTGAAGCACATGGATTGGTTATGAGGCTCATTGCATGGAAAACACCAATCGTACTCCTGGGCAATGTTGTTTTGTGTTGGCACCAGTGCCTTAGAGGCAGATATGGCATTTGGATTATAGGGCTGGAATGGTCTATTGGCAGGAGGCCTTGTTTGATTCATATTTGCAACTGGATTAGGTGGCCTTTGTGGTTGGTATGGCTGCCTGTTAGGATGAGTTTGGGGCTGATAAGAAGGTCTAAAACCTTGGGCTTGTTGCCTCTTGAGAGTAACCAGCTCATTGCCTAGGTTTTGCAATTGCTTCATGACTTCTTGAAGCTCATTTGGGGCACTTGGAGATGAAGTGGAAGCTTCATTTGAACTCTGATTTCTAGGAGTGGGAGAAGGAGCCAAATTAGGTGCTTGATTGGTGTTTGGACTCTCTAAACTTGGAAACAGTGGCATGGGAGGTCTAGGGGCAAGTTTGCCAGCTTGGATCAAACAATTTTCAGCCCTAATGGCAATGCTATAAGCCATAGGGATAGTTATGCCTCCCATGGACTGAATCAACATAGAAATATCAGAATTTAGAGCTTTGAGATAGTAGAGAAAAGCACCTTCTGCTGTTGGCCTGACTGCCACTGGAATTCTCTCCCAAGTCTTTTGAAATCTGAAGTTGAAATCGGTCAGCTGCTCATTGGGAGCTCTCTTGATGGTTGTCAGCTGCTCCAAAAGAGACAAGTTGTCTCCCTTTTCTCCAAATTGCTCATGAAGTGCTATACACAGCTGATTCCAATTTGTGATAGAACCAGCTCCAAGGCTTCTAAACCATTGCAATGCTTTCCCCTTGAATGAAGATGCCAGCAACTTGACAGCCACTTGCATCTCATTGATTTCATGGATTGCACAAAGGTTAGCAATATCTTTAACATGATCACCTGGAGTAGTCTGATTTTCTCCAGTGAAGTATGGAATGTTCTTCAAGGCTGCAATAGGAATTGGATGTTGTGCATTGAGGGCAAGTGGGCTGCTGCCTGTGAAGTTGACATAGGGGTTGTTTTGTGCCATTCTAATTGGTCTTAAAACCCTTGTTGACTGAATGAAAGGCCTACCAGGTGGAGGAGTTGAGAGAGTTCTGTTTGGTGGAGATGGAGACCTTTGAATCCTTCTTCCTCTTTGCCTTCTTCTTGGAGATAATTGCAGGTATTCAAACAACACTTCTTCTTCTCCAACTCTTGACCTTGTGGTGACTCTTCTCATGAGTTTTCAGGCCTGCACTGCTGAAACCAGTTGATTCTTCCCCTTGGAGTCACCAGATATGCAAATAATAGCTCTTTTCAAGCAAGAAAATTGCAGCAGATGCACATCAACTTTGCTGCAATAAAAATGAGACCTCTAGTGTCCCACCGGGCGTGCCAAAACTGTTATCACCAAATCACAGCACCCCTGGATGTTGATCAGATTTCTAGGTTGATCATACTAGCATCCAGTGTGATTGCATAACATTGAATCCTTTCTCCAAGTGTGGGACTTGCAAAAATGAGAAAGGAATCTCCAGAGAAGGCTGGTTCCTATTCCTCTGTTCAGATGCACACGAAAAATGCAGAGGGTTTACTCAAAGTCTAATCTAACTTGCCAAGGAGACAGGGTAAGAAGATGCATAAAAATAAACCTAAGATAACAGAGGTGATGCACCGAGGAATGAAGAACACCTATCTTGCCAATAAACACAGACCATTCAAATGTGATGCAAGATCATGCACAGATAACAAAATTTGCAGTGAAAGATCAGGAGGATGCAAATGAACACAGAGAGGGTTGAGAATCATCCACAGACATGCATTACTTGCTCCAAAGATTGATACAATACACTACAAAATGCCAAGAGGTAGAGTCGCATTACAGTTTCAAATGGGAGGTTCGAACTCCACAAATTCACCTGCCAAAGAGAAGAAGGGAGGGGCAAAACAGGAATGTTCGACCCTTAGAAAGAAGCCCCTCTTTACAATATATAGGAAGAATGAGAGAGGGAAGAGAGAGGAAAGTCAGATCTACCCCAACCACTTCTAGGTCGCATTTAGTTTATCTCATTATGGCGGTGGGTGAGAACCCTGGCAAGAGCGGCGAACTGTATTTTGCATTAAAGCTGGTTGTTGAAACGTCAGTTCTGGCCATTACCACGCGCCAGAGATGTTTCTTGATTTTCTCTCTCCAAACTGAACCAAAATGCAAGATTGACCCTAGAATCATGTAGAGAATTTCACCAGCTTTCCATTGATATAAAGAACGTGAAAATCTGAGCTCTGGATCGAAAGTTATGGCGATCTGAAGATTTAGGGCAAAAAACAGGCCAAAACGGATCGGCGGGAAAATATTTGAATTTTTCCGTGCTCTACCACTTGGATGACGAGTGTCAGGCTCTGATTCATCCGTGGGTTCATCCTCTAAAAATTTATTTCGGGCCCTTCCCACTTGCCACTTGGACACGTGGCACTATTTTATTGGAAAACTTTTCCTTTTGGGAAAATTTTCCCATTTTTAAACTCAAGGACACGTGGCCTGATTTTATTTGGCGGGCCCTTCCTGACCATTTCCCTTTTGTTTTTTTCCTTTGGCAACTTTTCAAAATTTTCCCCTTCTGACACGTGGCACGGTGATTCACGTGGCGAGATTTGATTCGTTGGCGGCTCTTTCAGCTTTTCACGTCCCACGCGTACTTTTGGCCCAGATGTCCCAAACTGTCCTGGGACAAATTTCTCTGAACCGCCCGATTCGGGCTTCCTTGTTCCTGTTTGCGGTGAAGACACGTGGCAAGATTCCATTCGCTCTCGGCTCTTTCAGCTTTTCGCGTCCCACGCGTACTTTTGGCCCGGATGTCCCAAACGAAAGTCCTCTGTTTCGGCCAAACCGGCCGGTTCGCGTCCTCCGCGTACTTTTGTCCCAACTGTCCTGGACTGCCTGGGACAAATATCTCCGAACCACCCGAAATGGACTGACTTGCGCCAAACCGGCCGATCCGCGTCCTTCGCGTACTTTTGTCCCGGATGTCCCAACTGTGTGAAACAAGACTTAGGCAATTTTTTCCACTTCCGGCCGGTTCGGCTTTTCGCGCCCCGCGCGTCCCGATGTCCCAACTGTCCCGGATGCTGCGTAGACCGCCTGGCGGCTTTTCGGCCGATTCGCGCCCCGACGTCCCAACTGTCCCAAGGACCGCCTGGACTAGGACTTAGCTGATTTTCTCTATATTTCGGCACCAAGCTTGGTTTTTGCAATTTTTTCACATTTTTAGAACTTGCTGGGTTTTCTTCTTGGACAGGAGAGTTAGAAAGAAGTCGAGGGGACCCCAGAAACATGATTTTTGCCTTGAATCAACATACTTTCTCGGGATTGAGTAATCTGATGCATGTTATCAAAAATTTAAAGATCAATTTAACAATTTGATTTCAATTACGATATGAATTGGAGAGACTAGTAGAGGATATATCAAAATGCAATAATTAAAGATGCAAATAAAATGACTAACCTTGATTCTGATGTGAAAGATGAATAAGATAATATTAAAAGAAAATAAACAAAACAACCTTGGCTCCCAAATCCTAATTTCAAACTTTATAGCCTGATGATATAATCAGGTGTGAGATGCTAATGAAAATGCTGGATGAAAATCATGTGTTGTTGATGATGAAGAAGCTCTGGATTTGTCAAAAAACCAACCTCTGATGTTTTGACCATAACTTGAGAACCGTAGCTCTATTTTTCTAACAAAAATATGCATCAGAAAGATGAATTCAATACCTTTCCAATAGTGTAGAGAATCATAGGTGATTATCTGTGAATCACTAGATATTTAGGAGATTTTGTTACAGGTCCAAAATGAATGCAAGAATTCAAAGAATGGAGGTCATGATCCCTGAGAAAAGGTAGAAAAAAATTATATAATCACTTCCCACTATAAGAGGAAGGAATCCCATGCACGCCGCCTATCACCCAGCAGAAGCTGAGCACTCACCTGAGGCATGCGTGGGTGCCGAGTCTCTCTTTTATGTGAGTTTTTAGTGGGAAGCATTCATCAATGATTAGTATAGGAGTATTCAGGAAAGAAGTTTAGACATACAAGGATTATAGGGCTCAGGACGGCCTCCAGATCCTTGTAGTTTCTTCAGACTATGTGTTTTAAAAGACTCCATAACATATAATATAACAGAAAGAAAGCTACAACCATTCATTCATAGCATGAAAGGAAAGAGAACTTCTATGAACGAAATATACATGAAACCCACTAATATTCATATCTAATTGTAATAGGTAATCTCATTGTATTCATAGTTTCATTAAAAAGAGCCATAGAGGGTAGACTGCAGTCATGCACATCACTAGGCTTGTATAACTACACAAAAATAGAAAAGAAATTACAATGCTAAGCTTAGTACATTCCTTTCTACATCAGAGCCCCACTCGCAGTAATCCTGCAGAGCTTCACCCATGTTATCTCTCTCTGTGTGTATCTCTCCTATCTTCTCCTCTTATGTCTATATTCCCATTTTTTTGGTTCGTAGGCACTTGTATTTATCACCTTCCCGCACTGCCAACTCACCTTGCCGTGCCCTCAGATCCATCACCAAGTGTCGAATGTGGTCCTTTAGTGAGCATGTTTCCTCAGGCCTGAGCTCTCCACTCCATCTCATGATGGTCTTCTAGAAGATTCCTTTGCTGGCATGCTCTTTCCTGGGCCACCTGTTTCCAGGCTGGCATGTTATCCACGCATGCAACCGATCATGCTTTTCACGTGTTCTACCTTTGTTGCTTAAATCGGCTAAGTCCTGAATCTCCTTTCGTGTGTGTGCGCTATATGCTTCCTTGAGCCTTTTCTCTTGTGCACTTTTGCCTTGCACACCATCCTATAACTGGGGTCCCATGCGCACCCATGCACCTTCATACTTAGTCAATATTTCAGGGGCCCAACATCACCCCACACTACCTGTTCTCCACCCTCGGAAACATTCTACTTGACCAAGGTGCAAGTTGGTTCAATGGAACCAAGATGTAGATAAATATTACAAAAATGAATAAGGAATGAAAGAATAGGGGAAAGAATGAAGAATGGGGGGGAACATTAAACCAAAAGGCTAGGGAAGTCCTTCCATAAGTCTGCCTCCAACTTACTCCATGTATCGACCTCGTTCTACACCTTCTGACAGAGGTCACCAACTAGGAGGTTTACCTCATCAAAACTTAGGCCAGCTCCCTGGGCACCCAAAGTGTCCACAATTTGTTCCATATCTTTACCTAGGTCTATGAGCTTGTCCATTCTTCTGGTAATTTGAGGATATAGTTCCTTCAATCGTGTCTTGGTTGACCCCCTTAGTGCCTCAATCTCCTCAAATCTTCTTTCTACTTCCACCAGGACTCTATCCTACTCCACCCTATTTCCTTTATTCTTCTCCTAGAACTCTTTCAGCTCTACTTCGAGTGTGGTGACCAAGGAGCTCGCCACCTTATCTCTATCTACGCATGTGTCATATGCAGCCTCAGTAGATTGGGAAGTAACCTTTACATCTGTGAGCACCTTGCTATACTCGGTAACAAGTGCTATCACTTTTAACCGGTCCTCCTCCTTCAGGCACGCGGCTACTTCCTCCATAGATTCCAATGCCAAGGGTCACCTCTCCATGGTGAGGATGTGTGTTAAGTCTTCTAGGAATTCCAAGCATCGATGCATACCTCTGGGGGATAGGCGTTAGATCTGGGTGTTTCAAGATGATGGACACTTTTTATCAAATCTACTTTCTTGTAGACCTCCTACAACTTTGCCTTTTCCTCCTTAAGCTTGTGCCTTAGCTGTGTGCTAATTAATTCCTCCTGTTTTAAGCTTCTGGCCACCTTAGCCAACTCTTCCTCCTAGCTTTCCCTCTAAATCCCTTATGCTTTTGTTCCACGTGAATAGCCTTGCCTCCATTTCCACCATGACCTTGTTTAGAGCATAACACGCTTTCTCATCTGAGAGCTCCTAGGCATTCACTAAGGGGTTGTCTCCCTTAGACTCTAGCAGCGTGATAAGCACCTTTTGGCATACTTCAAAGTCTGGCTCATTGATGTGGGATTCAAATGCCCAAGAAAGCATCTTCTTGGTCCTGGGGTACGTGCCCTCCTTCTAGAATGATCCCATGGCCATAAGTCTTTTGGTGGGTACCGTGCTCTGGAATCATGCATGTAACAGCTTCCTTGAGTCATCCACGTAGCCCATTATCTACCTCTGTTCTGCATCCAGAGGTCTTCTACCCAAGCGCGTGCCTTTGGGGAAGCTGACTGTCAGAGCAGGGCCTCCTAGGCTGTCATGTCCCTTTTCACCACTCTCTTCCCTCCCTTCCTTTAGCACTATGTCTACGCTCCACTCTAATTCCTAGTCTACAAGGATCTCGAGCATCTTCTTCACTTCTCACTCTGCCACTTCAGTTATCTGCTCCTTTGTAAAATCTGTGGCTCTCTATCCCTCGGCATCCCTCTCATCTACCCTTGTATCTTTCAGTGCCTTCATATCCTTGTGTGCCTTTCCACCGCGTGAATATGAACTCCTTATTTTATTCTCCACTCTCCTCCTCTGAGTCATAGACACTAACTATGTGAGGTTGTAAAGGTTCCTTATCTTTTTCTAGATCTTTCTCCCTGTCGCCACCTCCTTCACTCTTGTCCTCTCCTTCTCCTTGATATCTCTCCAAGATGTTAGTCACCTCTGAGTCAACTTCTTCATCTACCTTATGCTTCTTCCTGAGAGGTTGCTTCTGGTCAGGAGATTCTACCTTCTCTTCTTCCTCTTGTGACTCCTCCAAGGTGGTGGGTTGTTTGGGTGCCTATACTTCTGGCATCTTCTCCTTTACTGGGGACTTCTTCCTCTGAACATAGGTGCTTGGCTTGGTGCTCGTAGAAGGCATGCTCACTATCTGAGTAGTTGGTACACTTGGTGCTCCTTCCTCTCCTCTGCCCCTCTTCTTAGACACTAGCTTCTTCATTCCCAAGGGGTCTTTAGGTATGGAGATCTCATCCACCAAGTACGTGCCATTTTCAAATTTTGGCCTTATGCGCATGTATACGTGCGCCGTGGATCCTCCAGCAATAGGAAGTGTTATTGGTCTAGTCATGTGGATCTCGTGCGACATGTACTTCTCCACATACATGTGCTTACCTCTGGGATAGTTCAATTTCTTCCTCATATCTCTGTGTTCCTGGTCCAACTTTCCTAGCTCCAGCCTTAGCTTTTTTTATTCTTTAAATCTGTTCACTCCTGCTTGGAAGTACTGGGTAGTGAACGTGAAAGGGAGCTTGCACCAAGGGCTCCATGATTCATCAACAAGTTTGAACCTACCCAAGCAATAGTGTTGGTACACCATGAACTCAGCTTCTCCTTGTGTGGCTACTGGGAGTTGTTCAGGGATCCTCCACTCCACCCCGAATGCATTTCTCAAGCACGTATACCATTTTTTGAGCCACGCTTTGTGGGGAGCCATCATTGTATCACATGCATACTTTTCAAAACTCTTTCACGGGTGAAGGGTCTTTGGCTGGGTACTCCCACACAAACTTATCTAGTGTATCTGACACTCCAATTTCTGTAAATACTATAGTGAGTAGGACATTGCCAAAGAGGATCTTGTCCCCTTCCTTTTTGTACTTTATAATTTCCTCAGCAATGTATGGAGACAAGTTGTAAATAGTCCCCTCTGTAATCTTCTTGCAGACATGTAGCCATGGCTTGTTAACTTGCGTCCACCTTTCTTGGCCATTCAGTTTCGTTACCTGGTGTGCGGCCATCTTCATAACTGGGTCCTTGATGTCTGAGATGTCATAATACCATGACCCTTTCTTATAGGCATACTCTGTGATGGTCTCCTGAATAGCTTCCTTGTCACTAAGGTCATCTTCTAGGCTATCTCCCTCACATATGAGGCCTGTAAACTATGCAATCAACTGGGGAGTTACATGCATCTTACACCCAGCAAAGTGGAAGTAGTCCTCGTGCACCTGAGACATTAACCACTGGTACAAGTGATCCAGCTTCCCAAAATAAGGCAACTCATAGAGTTGCAACAACCCTACCTTCGCCAGCTTGACCTTCATGTCATCATTGTAGATAGGCAACCCTTCAGGTGTTTTCTTGTTGGTTGGGCGTACCAATTCTAATGTCATTTCTTTCTCTATAGTGCTGGTGCAGTGATTATAGTCACTGACTGGTATGCTTCTCAAATGGGATTCCCATTCCTTCCCCATCATCACTCCGTCAGGGTACTACATTTCTGCATACCATTCTTTGTTTGTTTCCACCTCAGGTTCTGGTTGTTTAGCCTTCACTTTTCCCTTCCCTTTCTTTGGTGCCATGGTCGAGGTAATTGTATTACTCCAGTCCTCTCCTTGTTACTCTACTTTCCTTCTCCCAACCTTCGATCTCAGATCCATGATACAAATCTCCTAAACCTGTGCCCTAGTTTGTTGAACCCTAACTTTGATAAATTCTTCACAAGACAACATCTTTTCACTTCATTCCATGCCGTGTAATTCCTTCCTTCTGGTTCACAATCTCAAACTAGCTCTTTACTTTTTTGATCACACAGATCTTCTCTTTGATCGAATCTGAAAAATTCCTAGCTTATATCTTTCGCTTATATCTCCAACTCTTCATTTTCGCAAAGTAAAATGAGAGTGCCCCGACCCTCTATTTATAGTTTTTCCTTTTTCTGGTCATTAAATGCTACTTTACCTACCCCATACTTTGTTCATTTAATGTGGCTTTTTAAAACAAAACCCATCTTCAGTGCCTTCACTCACGCATCATTCCTACGTGAAAACTCCTCCAACCTTCTGGTGTGCAACCAAACCAACCTGACAGGAGACTCTTATGCACACTCAACATGCACCAAAGGCACTTCTTCTATCTAGATTTTTGCTTTCACCTACCTCATGCTACTTTAAATTTGATTTATTTTCCTTTGTACATGGGATCTATGAGTAGCTTTACCCTGGCACCAACCATTCTATCTTTTCTCTTCATCTCTCTTTTAACCGGGCTACTCAACAAGGCTCTTCAACACAACTTCCTTGGTACTTTTAATCATGCGCTTCTTCACTTTTCTCCACCCCACACTTAAATGATGCACGGTCCTCTGTGCACACTCGTAAATTCTCCAAAAATAGCAATAAGATTATTGGCACCCGAGGCACAAAACAAAACAACAACACGAAAGGGAAACACAAGGAAAGGAAAATGCATAAAGGAAAATTCTAGACTAACTGGCAAAATTGCCTTATTTACAAACACCAAGAAGACTTATTTATAGTAGGGCTTTAGCCTACTACCATTGAAGTGTCCTAGGAAACTCGTTCCGTCCAGTGCTTGTAACTGGCATGCGCTAAATCAAGGATGTACGAGATTGTGTAGGGACCTAACCAATGGACTTTCAACTTCCCAGGATGGCACAGAAATTTAGAATCATACAGTAACACCATCTACCCAACCTCAAACTTCTTGTTTCTAATATGGTGATCATGCCAAGCCTTTTTCTTTTCTTTTTCCACTGTTTGGCTCCAACGGGAAAGTGATCATCTCTCATCTAGTTTCATTAGTTCATCAATTCTTTCTTCCAGTGCTTGTTCATCGGTTAATCCTCCTGCGCGTGTTATTCGCAGAGAAGGTAACATAAATTCAACTGAAAAAATAGCTTCCATGCCAAACACCAATTGAAAAGGTGTGGCTTTATTTAGTCTTTTATACGTAGTCCTGTAAGCCCATAAAACTACTGATACCTTGTCATCCCAATCCTGTCTTCCAACATCACAGATTTTGGTCAAGGTATGACTTAGTATTTTGTTGAATGCTTCCATGGTTCCATTTGCTTGTGGGTGATAGGGCGTAGTCTTATGATGAGCCACCATGAACTCAGATAGTAGGATCCTCATGGTCTCATTTAGAAAATGTGTACCCCTATCACTGGTCAAACTCAAAGGGCATCCATACCTTGTGATAATGTTATCCCATAGGAACCTTGCTACTGTTGTTGTCGTGTAATCTTTAGTTGGGGTTACTTCTACCCACCTTGTGAGATAATCCTGTGCAAGTGATGACATAACGTGACCCAGTCCTACATGCTGCCAGTGTAATAGGTCCTACAAAGTCTATCACCCACTTTTCAAAAGGCTCCGCACTAGGAATAGGATGCAAAGGCATTTCATCTCTCCTTCCTGGTTTTCCAATGCACTGATAGTGGTCACATGCTTTACAATAATCTCTACAATCCCTGTACAAGGTTTCCCACCATAAACCTACCATTAAAATCTTGTGCACGGTGGCATCACCTACGTAATGCCCACCCGCACTTCCTCCATGTGCTTCTTCCATGATGGCCAGGCACTCATGTTCTAACACACATCTGCGTAAAACTTCATCACGTCCCAATTTGTATAAGTCTCCACTAATCAACATGTAGGTCATGGCGCATATGGCCAACTAATTTTTCTCCAATGCCCTCATTCCATCTGGTGCCACACCTTCTTTTAAAAATACAGCAATCTCTTCCAAATCTGAGGGTGCATGCCGCAATCTAAATAGTTGCGTGTCTGGCATTGTTTCCTCAATACTTTGCACGTCCTCTCCTGAATCAATTCTTGACAGATGATCAGGTCCACAATTTCTTTTTCTAGGCTTCACTACAATGGTGAACTCAAACTCTTGAAACAACAACACCCATCGACATATGTGCCCTTGAAGAATGGGCTTGTTTACTAAATACTTTAATTCCATGTGGTCAGTGTAGAATACAAAGGGTGTTGCCAGTAGATACTGTCAAAATTTGAAAAGTGCATAGATCATTGACAATGCCTCATGCTTGGTTGTGGTATAATTCTGCTCTTCTGGTGTTAACTTCTTGCTCATGAAACAGAGAGGATGATCAACAATCCCCTCACCTGGTTGTGCAAGTACTGCTCCAATGGTGGTTCCTGAGGCATCTACATGGACATGGAAAGGCTTGTCCCAAGAGGGAAATCAAAAAATAGGCATGGTAATAAGCCTATCTTTTAATGTATCAAATGCCCTCTGCTGCACCTTTCCCCAATGGAAGGTACTTTTGTGTCTAAGCAGCTCCTCTAAAGGTGCGGTGATCTTGGCATACCCCTTAATGAATTTTCTGTAATATCCCGTATGCCCAAGGAATCCATGCACTGCGCTCTGGCTAGTAGGTTCCCTTAACCCCACAATAACTGCAACCTTAGCGGGATCTACCAGCAAGCCCTCCTTACATATGATATGCCCCAATAAAGTCCCAAAGGGTGTAGCAAACACACACTTCTTAATGTTGAGGGATATCCTCAACTGCCTACACCTTTCAAACATTAATCTCAAGTTGTCACAATGGTCCTTAACTAGACCATATACTGTCCAATCATCCAAGTAAACCTAAAGAAACTTATGAATGAAGTCCTGGAATGCTTGCACCACTATGTGTGAAAAGACAACAGGTGCATTTTTCAACCCAAAGGGCATGACCGTATATGCAAAACTTCCCCACTCGGTGGCGAAAGTTGTCTTCTCCTGGTCCTCCTTTGCAATCTGGACTTGGTGGTATCCTGAAAATCCATCCGTAAAGGAATAGATTTCATGCCCAGCGACTCCTTCCAGAATTTCTTCAGTGAAGGGGGTCAGAAATGGATCAATGACAAAAATTGCATTCAATTCCCTATAATCCACACAAATTCTAATCCACCCATCCTTCTTGATGCTAATTACCATGGAACTTATCCATTCTGATTCTTCCACTACCTCAATGATCCCAGAAGCTATCATCTTGTCTATCTCCTCCTTAACCTTCACGTGTAAGTTGGGATTCATCCGGTAGGGCCTTTTTCTAACTGGGTGTGCACCCTCCTTCAGTTTTATCCTCATCTCCCCCAAGGAATGGTGGATGCCTTTTAGCTCATGGTACCCATGTGGGAATAAATCCTCGAATTCATGCAACAGATCAATGATCTTTGATACTTCCTTCTCCGTCCAATAATCCCCAATAATAGCTTCCTTAGGTTCTTCTCCTGAACCGATGTTAACCTTCTTTGTCTTTAAAGGCTCATGGTAGGCATGCACGTGAGCATCTACACTGCCCACTACTTCACGCATCCCCATAGAATGGCTAACATTTAAACTCTCTGATTCCTCTCCATCAATCACATATACTAACTTTCCCTTTTCCTTTTCCAAACACGTGCGCTCAAGCTGTAACTCTTCTGTTTCTTCAATCTCTTCGAAGCACACCTCCAATCCTAGTTCACCTAGTAGTTCCAACAGCCTATCTTCCATTCTGGCACTATCCCCCATTGTAAGGTGCTTGATACCTTACAAGGCCTTATCAACTGATGGTTTGGTACTCCGATACTCAAAGGCTTGAATAAGATCAGCCGCAAGCTCTTGCCAATTCCTTGTTTGGTGGCGTGTCTCTGAATTAATGTACCATGCGTGCGCGTAACCCTGTAGTGTAGAATACAACTTGTGCACCCAGAGGGATGGTGGCAAGGCTTTCGCACCTTCTCTCCAGACCCATTCACACTCCTGGATATGAAAAGAGGTGGGCTCCTTCCCATGGTACTCCTTGATGATGGTGGGTATATTACTTCTAGAAAATATGACAGAGAGAGAAATTCTTACCTCACGCCATTCTAAAAGGCTCTCTTGATGTGTGGCCCACCAACGAGCTGTTGTGTTGAGCAAGATGTAACTCAGCATCTCCCTTCATTCCTTTTCATTTTTCCACTGAGCTTCTATCTCCTACAGAAAGATCTCAGGGAAGGCTCCTCCAGAGTACTTGGGTAGTTCTTTTCCCCCAAGGCGTCGAACCATGTGTGCCTTAGTTACCTTGGTCACCGATCCTCTCAACTACCATCCCATTAATTCGTAAGTCCCATGCACCCAATTATCACATGTCAGGCTGGTGGTATCACTCACTGACTGAGCATCCTCAAACTGGATAACCCCGTTAATAGGGTGTACCATCTCAGGGTCTCTGATTGAGCACACATAAATCTTGTCCAAAACCTCTTCTCCCAATGGTTCAATGTAGGGTGCTAACTTCCCATCAACCAGGGGTATAATGACCCACTCCTCTTTGTTCTCAAAACTGATGTACCCTTTGTTGAACCTGGAGGTCCACTTTGTTCTTGTAACACCAAGGGCACCCAAGTAGTGCTGGGAAGTTGTCCACCTCGGCGAGTGCCAAGACTTTGAAGTCCCCAGTAAACTTGGCTCCCTGGATAGTAATAGCTGCATCCTTCAAGACACCGATGGGCATTGCCTTAGTCTTGTTTTCCATATACAACACATTTGAAGATGGTTATAATGTAGGTCTCCCCATCTGATGCCATGCATCCAAAGTCAAAACATTAACCTCCGTGCCAGTGTCAATGAGTATATTGCTGAGGAGCCATCCATCCACAACTACATTCAATGTAATCTCCTTGTCATAGTCGAGGCTATGAGGGGGAAGGTTTACGTGTAAGACCTACCTCTCATGCTCTTCTCTGGCACGTGGTACCTTCTCTCTCAACAAGGATCCTAGCAAAGGAATGATGTTCTCCTACCTTAGCATTTTACACACCTCCTTGACCTCATCCAGGTCATCTTTCTATGCCTCGATCCTCCTTCCTTGTTCCTCCCTCCTGGATTTCTCCTTTAGACACTGGATCTCCCCTTGCAAGCTTTGAATAACATCCATGGTGTCTTGATATATCTCCTTCTGATGCGCGGGGTCTGGGTACTTTCCATGAATGACCTCTTCTCTTGAAACGAGGCTCTTTTGTCTTGGTATCTCTCTTGCGTGTGGCTTCTACCCTTGTTGTTACCAAAATAGGCTCCAAACCTTCATCCCATGTTACCCGAGGCATCCATTGTATGTCTGCCTTCTTGATGCTAACCATCGCAGCATGCCTTTGTCCTTCTGGTGCTGCTGATTCATATGCTCATATAACTCTGGGAACTCCTCATACTTATGCTTCTTTCCACACCATGAGCACTGCAACAAGTCTAGGCACTCACACTTGTAATGTTTTGTAGATCCACAGTTGAAACATGTCCCTCACGGGAACTCACTCCTTCCTCGTGGTTACCTCATCCACAGAATCCTCCTCGAAAACCTTTTCCTCGCACGCACCTCCATCTGCGTGCGACTCCTCATAACGGTGATCATCATTCTTATAACTACTGGCAATGCTAGTTTGGAGCACCCCATGATCAATGGCCTCATGTATCTAATCAATGAGCCTACAATCTTTAGTATCATGGGTTGTGGAGGTGCAAATCTTGCAATAACAGGATACATTCTTTCTGATCGCATGCTGTAGCAAGGGACATCTACTGGCATCATGGTCCCCATGACAGATTTCACAATCTAATGTTACAGTGCATGTACCATCCTCTGGGGGAAATTATCCTTAACGTGCCCCTCTATCTCACAATCTGTGCACCAAAAACCACTGCGAGTCTCATGGACTGAGTTCGTAGATAGATTTTCTAATTACTTAGCCATAGCAGCAATCTGAGCCTCCAAGAACGGGCTAATGCCAGTATCAATACTACCAACGGCTTTGGCACACAAGGCAGCCTCCAATGCTTCACGTGGATCTGTGAAAGTCTTATGAGACAGGGCCCTTCTAAAAGGGGTGATCAATCCTCCAACAAACCACTGTGCATGCTGAGAAGGATGTATATCATATGATAATTTAGACAAGAGAGTCTTAAAGCATGCATCATACTCCCACACACTCTCTGCCATTCCTTGTTGTATCTCCTTCAAAGTGCTAATGCTTTTTTTCTCAAACTTAGGAATGTGAAACTCTATCAGGAATCCATTCTTTAAGGCAGTGTAATCCACCACTGTTTGATGAGGATCATACTTTCTATACCAGCTATGCGTGCGCCCTTGCAACATGGTTACAAATTGACTAGCCTTTCGTTTAGGGGTTGTGATACCTTTCGTGCGCCATAGCAGTTCACACTTGTGAACATGTTCTGCAGCATCCTCAATGCCCCTATAATCTGGTAAGTGTAGAGACATTTCAAAGAAAACTTGAGGTGGTGGCTGGGGTCCTTATCCTAAACCAGAGCCTTGGTTCCCTTTGGTGTTTCCTCCACTGCCTGATCCACTAGGTCCACCGGGTCCTATACCTCTAGAGCCACCAGATCCACCAGAACCACTAGGTCCAATAGGGCCTGTAGGAGCTATGCCAAGTGCCCCCATGGTCCCACTGAACTATGCGCTGATGGTCTATGATGGCGCCCCACCACCGCTACTTTGTCTTGTGCCACTCCCTGATGTGAGACCAAAAGTTTGTACACTTTCCCCTTGTCCAAAAACTCCTCCAAATACTGGAATATGTGTAGCCATAGAAGAAGGGAATGTAAAATTGTATCTCCTAGGTGTGGATCTGTTTCTTCCACTAGTTTCAACTGGATCAATACTTCTTCCTAGTTCAGGAAAACCAAGTGCCAGGGCTCGGTCACTAGGTGGGTTCAGATATGTGCCAACGACTCTCCTTTCTCCATGTGATGAACTCTCACTAGAAGTTGAAGGGGTCTCCCTCACGTGCTTTCCAAGATGGGGTAGCACAGACTGCTCAGGTTCCACATCCTCTATGTGAACCTCAACTCCTTCCCGCAATGTCTGTCTCCATAGATCCATCACACTAGTAGCTTCACATCATCTAGTAATCTCCCTTTCACGTGCTTCGCCATACTTGAGCCATCTTTCTTCCCTCTCCTTTTCTGTCATATCATCTGCCATCTTCCTCCACCTGAGCTTCCTTACCCAGTGCTCAGAATGGTTTAGCCAGCCATTGGGAGCACTTCTAAACTCATGGTAACCATCAATATCTTCATAGCTAGAGGGATAACATGTAGAAACGATCCCCTAGGTTCTCGTAGAAACTCAAACTCAACAACCTCTAGACAAGAATACATGGAAATGGTGTATTCCAGAGTGTAGCTAGCTAGTACTCCTCCCCACCAGTGATCTACAACATGGGTCCATGTCAGATCTACATCCTGCAACCTTTGGTAGTCTTCTTTGGTCCATATCCATGATCCATAATGCCAACTTGATCTAGATGCATAGGCTGAAAGCCACCTAAATAACTCTATTGGGAAGTAACAAAAAAAAGTCTCATACAGATCATGGTAGAGATTCTCCTCTACCCATCTACATGTATCAAACTCAGGTCCAGTGTTGAATCTCTGGGAAAATTCATCCTCCATGCTCTTGAACCATGATTCAACATTTTCCAATGTTAACCAATCCATCATTACTCTTTACACAGATCATGATGCATGTTATATCCCACTACAACTTCGAAAAGAGGTCCCAGCAATAGAACCAAGATGTAGTCAATTTTACTCCCACTATAAGAGGAAGGAATCCCATGCGTGCTAGCCTATCACCCAACAGAAGCTGAGCACTCACCTGAGGCATGCACGGGTGCCGAGTCTCTCTTTTATGTGAGTTTTTAGTGGGAAGCATTCATCAATGATTAGTATAGGAGTATTCAGGAAAGAAGTTTAGACATACAAGGATTACAGGGCTCAGGATGGCCTCCAGATCCTTGTAGCTTCTTCAGACTGTGTGTTTTAAAAGACTCCATAACATATAATATAATAGAAAGAAAGCTACAACCATTCATTCATAGCATGAAAGGAAAGAGAACTTCTATGAATGAAATATACATGAAACCCACTAATATTCATATCTAATTGCAATAGGTAACCTCATTGTATTCATCGTTTCATTACAAAGAGCCATAGAGGGTAGACTGCAGTCATGCACATCACTAGGCTTGTATAACTACGCAAAAATAGAAAATAAATTACAATGCTAAGCTCAGTACATTCCTTTCTGCATCAGAGCCCCACTCGCAGTAATCCTGCAGAGCTTCACCCATGTTATCTCTCTCTGTGTGTATCTCTCCTATCTTCTCCTCTTATGTCTATATTCCCCTTTTTTTTTTGGTCCGCAAGCACTTGTATTTATCACCTTCCTGCACTGCCAACTCGCCTTGCCATGCCCTCAGATCCATCACCAAGTGTCAAATGTGGTCCTTTAGCGAGCATGTTTCCTCAGGCCTGAGCTCTCCACTCCATCTCATGATGGTCTTCTAGAAGATTCCTTTGCTGGCATGCTCTTTCCTGGGCCACCTGTTGCCAAGCTGGCATGTTATCCACGCGTAACCGATCATACTTTTCACGTGTTCTTCCTTTGTTTCTTAAATCAGCTAAGTCCTGAATCTCCTTTCACGTGTCATGCGCGCTATATGCTTCCTTGAGCCTTTTCTCTTACGTGATTTTTCCTTGCACGCCATCCTATAACTGGGGTCCCGTGTGCCCACGCGCCTTCATACTTAGTCAATATTTTAGGGGCCCAACGGAATATTAAACTTAGGATAAATTATTTTGATAATATGGTGTGATTAAATAGTGTGATAAATATATGATTTTCATAAGAATAATATGATGTGGTGAGTGTATGGATTTGTGTAAGAAATAATGGTATAGCGAAAAAATGAGTGTGTGAATTTTGAGTGTCTACATTTTTCCCCTTTTTGTTGAGTGGTTTTAACACAAGCCACGAGACAAAAATGAGGTGTGATGGAAGTGAGGGATGATGGAATAATGTCCCAAGATGAGGTAGAGAAATAAGATAAATGTCATCGTAAAATCAAGTGATAGGGGAACCAAAGGGTTTGTGTCCTACAGACATATGATCTAACGATGAAAAGGATGTTTTGATAAGGTCAAAGGACCAAATGATAGATGTTGCCACAAAAGTGGGCTTACGAGGCCATGAAGTCAAGTGATAGGGGAACCAAAGGGTTCGTGTCCTATAGACATATGACTTTCCGATGATGATGGATAAGGTCAAAGGAATTTGATGAGGTCAAAGGACCATAATTTGATGAGGTCAAAGGAACCATAATTTGATAAGGATGATCAAAGGACCATAATTTGATGAGATCAAAAGGATCAAATCAAAGGACCATAATTTGAAAATTCCAAAAATGTGGACTTATGAGGACTAGATGGGGGTCACGATGGTGACCAGAAGTGTAGTACCCAAGGAGGCATCAGTTTGAAAAATGTCGATTTGATTGAATAAATGTGATGTTTTAGACACAACGAAGTCATGTTGAGATGTATTGAAGATTATGTTGATGTTAAGAGATGTTAATATTTTATATTTTATTTCTTTGTGATGATGTTGATGTTGATATTAATGATGTTTTAGATGTTGTTGGTATTTTTTTGGGTGATGATGTTGATGTTAATGTTAAGATTCATTGATTTGATCTTAATATTTGTCATAAGAATGAAACATGGATTGATTTCTTTATACTGAATTTGATACATATGTGATGGGAAGCAATGGAATAAAGGTACTTACACTTTTGGCCTTTACAATAGTTGTTAACAAATGACTAACAATGGGTAGTCACATGTAGGATCTTGGCTCTAGAGATGATAAATATGTACCTTCCTAGGACATGAGAAGGGCTGACATATGTAGGTTGTGCGGGAGAATAGGCTCTCCTTTCAAAGGTTTCATAGGGAAATTCCCCAGCTTTACATTATTTGATTTTTGAAGCAAACTGATCAATACGGGAAGTTTTCTATAATGGGAAAGTTGATTGATGCGGGAAGCTCTCTTGGATGCTTTTGATATTTTGACTTTTGAAGGTTGATCGATGCGGGAAGAATTTTTACATAGGTAGCCATCCTTCGAGGGTATGGTCTACATTTTTGTCTTTACAAAATGGCCATCCTTCAAGGGATTGGTCCATAACTTGATTTTTTTATAATAATTTTGACTTTGAATAGTTTTCCTTCAAGGGAGAAGTCTATTATATTTTGAATTTTGAGAAATGCATCCAAATAATTATTTTTGACTCTATCTTGAGCTGAGGGAAAGACCCTAATAGTCCATTTCAAGGAGGGGAAGGAAGATATGTGCATGACCTACACATGTGTGCCCCAAGACATGTTTTTGGTTGGTATACAAGGTAGGATGGAAGTAATGATTGAGGGGTTCCTACTAAGGAGGAACTTATCCCTATGAAATATGTGATGAACAGAGTCGTGGTTCTCATCTTTAAGGTTTGCGAGAATAGTGATGGAATACCACATGCTTTAAAATCATTAGAATGATAAGATGGCTAGTGGATGATGGAATAAAATATTTGATGTGACTACTATCATGATGGTCAATGTGTTAATAGTAGAAAGGCCACAAGTGCAAGGCATTCAAAGGTTGACCCATGCTATATGGACTGATCCAATCAGGGGAAAAATTTTCATGTTTACTCCTTTCCAGAGTAATGACATTTTGATTTGATTAGAAAAAGTAAGTTTATAAGGATGTGTGAAGTGAGACTTTCAAAGTCTAGTATATAGGATCCCTCCTAACATAACTTGGTAGATAACACGTGCTAAAAAGGAATAATGTTTTTAGGATGTTGGAAATTTTGATTTTGATTGATTGAGTATATGGTAAATGGAGGGGGATGTGGAACCTTTAACTAAGGAGTCGACGAGGCTTTGGTTCTACCTTTTCTTCGTATGTATTGATTTTGTGTTCGTATAGGTGGATAAGCCATACTATTCTGAGATGAAGGAATTTCATTGGATAGTGACAAGAAGACACATGAGATGGATTTTTCAATTTGATTGAAGATGACTCCCTGTTTTGGAGATCGATGATGATACCGCCAGTGTATTGGGTGTAGGTGTTGATAGTGTTGACAAACCCTCAAGGGAAGGTACTGAGTGCATAAATGGACCTTCAAGGGAAGGTGCTAACATGATTGAGGGACCTTCAAAGGAAGGTACTAATGAGTTTGAACCTTCAATGGAATGTGCTGATAAGGTAGATGGACAATGAATTGAGGGGACCTTCAATGGAAGGTGCTAAATAATGAGTTTGAATGGACCTTCAATGGAAGGTGCTAACAAGGTAGATGGACCTTCAATGGAAGGTGCTAACTGAAAGGTAGATGGACCTTCAATGGAAGGTGTTGATGGAAAGGATAGATGGACCTTCAATGGAAGGTGCTAAACCTTCAATTGACTGTAAATGGACCTTCAATGGAAGGTGCTAATGGGATTGATGGACCTTCAAGGGAAGGTGCTAACATAATTGACTGACCTTCAATGGAAGGTGCTGACAAAATTGATTGACCTTCAATGGAAGGTGCTAACGAGGTTTCTGACAAAGGTTTGTTGATGGTAGAAGAAGGATGTCCCCCTTTCCCTACAGATGTTGGTAAGGGTATTAACAAGGGTAGAAATGTTGGTGATAGCTTAGGATGATCTTCTTCTGGGAGAAGATCATCGACAAGGAAAATTTGTTGGATTATGGATTTTAACGCTTTACAACTTTTGTATCATGACCTGGGATTCTATGATAGGCACAAGTTTTGTTTTGGTCATACCATGTGGGTTTTTGAGTATGTGGATTAGGTGTTTTGATGGGTGGTAATGTGATAAGAGATGCTTGTATGAGCCTCTCAAGGATATCAGTATAAGTCCCTTTTGGAGGGTTTGAATTAATGGATTTTGATTTTGGTTTTGATTTATGAGAACACTTAGTAGGATGTGTATTTTCTTTGGACATAGCTGGATTAGATGTCATATGGTGTTGCAACATCGTAGGAATGTTTTGAGGTTGATAAGAAGGATAATGTGACCCGAGAAAGGGTTGATAAAATTGGATGAGGGATGAGGTCCCAAAATGGATGAGGAGGGATGAATAGGGTATGACTATGTGTAGTATTGAGATAAAGGATGGGGTCCCAAAATAGATGGAAAGTCTGATGATGTGCACTTTGGCTTTGTAACTTTGATTTTAGGAAAAGGAGGAGTTTTTACGATAGATGAAGAGGATGAGGTGGTGGATGTGATAGGTTTTGAGTTTGTAATGTTTATTTCAGATCTATGAGAAGGACTCACATTAGATGATGAGGGTGTGGTTTTGGATGTGATGGTATTTGACTGCATAGTGTCTGATTCAGGACAAGGTTCCATGTTGGATGGTAAGTGATGAGTTGTAGATAATATTGGATCATAATTGAATGAAGGAGACATTTCCTCTAGAGATGATTTAAGTGGATTAAAGAAGTTTTCTAATTCTTTGATTAGTTCAATGAATGGTGGGATATTGGGATTTTCAATTACAAAGGCTTCTTTAGTAATGAATTCTAAAGTGGAATCTGAAGATTGCAAGGAGGTAATAGGTGTTTGAACAGGGGACACTGGTAATGTCAATGTATGAGTATCATTGGAAGGAGGATCTAGGGGTGTTGAATCTTTGAGAGGAAGCACTGATGATGAAGGGGTCTCCTCATGGGGGAAAAATTGTGTAATAACATTGATGGTATGACTGGAAGGATGTATAGTATCCATATGAACTGATTCAATCGAGGGTGTTGGATCAGGAAGCCAAGTAAAGTCATCATGTGTGATATCTTCATTATGAGAAGATCTAGGGGAGTCATATGCAGCTTGATCTGAATCATAGGAAGTCCTAGGGGATTCAGGTGGAACATGTGTAAATTGAGGATCAAGATGAGCCTCTTCAAGGGCTTGGATTTCTAACTTCTTGGCCATGGTGAAGGCTTCATCAAAAGTTTGGAATGTATGGATTTGAAGAGTGGATGAGATGTAATGAGAACATGATCGAGTGAACAACTCAATTAGTTCTGTTTGTGGAAGTGGAAAGGACAATTGATTGATAATGTTTTTCCATCTAGTGACAAAGTCTGCAAGGGATTCATTTTCAGATTGTTTGATGGTAGCAAGATCAGAGATGGTGATTTTGTGAGTGACATTGACAGTGAAGTGATTGAGGAATAACATAGCTAGCTGTGTGAAAGAGACCAGAGAGTGTCGAGGAAGGGAGTTGTACCAATCCAAGGCAAGTCCTGCCAGTGACATAGGAAAGGTTCTAAGAAGAAGATATTGATCATGGATGATAGGATACCACAAGTGTCTGAAAGATAGTATGTGTTGTTGAGGATCCTCCTGGCCATAGAACAAGGTGAAATCAGGAAATTCCCAATGTGGAGGGTATGATTTACATGATACTGATGGATGGATGGGTTCATTACAAACCTCATCATAAGTGAGGACATGTTTGGGATTTACAGAAGTAAATTCTAAATGGTCTAATCTATTAGACAGGGCTTGCAAAGTATCATTTGTGGGATTAGGCATGGAATAATTAACATGTGAGTATGAAGGAGAATGTGATTGATTTGACTATGAATTAGGATAATTCTGTTGTAGAAGAGTTTGATGTGGGAGTTGATAAGGAGTGGCCTGAGATGATAATGATTGTAAAGCAAGTTGTGATGAAGGAATATGGGAAGATGTGTAAAAATATTGAATTGGTTGTTGTTGTTGAATGAGAGGGGTTGATTGGGCCTGAGATGGGATGTGTGTGTGGGTTTGAGATGTCTGAGGTATTGAGAGAGATATTGAAGTTGAGATAGGTTGATTGAATGAGGGATGAGGGATATTAGGATTTTGGTGAGATTGAGATGAAGGAAGGGATGTAGAAAAGACCATTTGATGTGATACACCTGGCATGGGAGAAGAAGGATGTGACGGATGCCCAAAGGGTTGTTGAATGGCATTGTTGTATGATTGTTGGATTGGTTGATATGTAGGTTGTCCATAAGGGACATAAGATGGTGTAGATGGTTGTGGGAATATGCTAGAGCTAAATGAGGTTGAATAAGATGTGATAGGTTGATAAGTTTGATAAGGACTAGATCTTGTATAAGAGATATTTTGGAATTGATTGGGATGAAGATATGTTGGAGAAGCTGAGGCTGATTGTAAATATGTTGCATAGTGATTTGGGGGATATACTGATGTAGATAGTTGAGCCATGATAATTAATTGTCAATAATACAAACAAAGCCCTAAGGAATCTATAAATTTAATAAAAAAGTCAAAAAGAAGAATGTTTTAATTATCTTAAATTAATTAAGAAAAGGTGAAATGTGTACGATGGATAATTAAGGTCCCAGGAAATGGTTGTCTAAGAATGGTTTTAGGAATGTTTTGGATGGAGTCCTTGATATACCCAAAGGTACGTGAGGCCCAACTCTGTACTGTTTCAAGTACGGTGTGGTATTAGGGCCTACCCCCTCACTTCACGGTCCTGCTGCAATAAGGGAGTCGGGTGTTGAGCCAAAATATACCAACAAATAGGAGATTATACTCGGTCAGAACACTGAGTCAGCTTCTCCTCTTGGTGATGAAATCCAAGTAGGTATCCACCTGGGTGGGAGATTGTTTGAGTGCATTTTATGTTTGATTGTGATTTGGTTGTGTGTGGGGGAAGAATAAGTGAATGCAACCAATTTACCTTCCTAATTAAAGCTATGTGATAAAAAAGGATGCATTTGTTCATTTTAAACCCAAATGAAAGATTGTTTCGATGAGAACAATCAAAAAAAAATGTAGTACATAGAAAATAAAAAGAAGGATTTAAGGACTCGCCTATAATAATGCTTCCTTTTTATTTTATTTTAGAAATGTTTAAAGCAAGAAATAATAATACAATCAAGAAAAATGACCCACTAAAATAGTACCTTGCAAAATGAGGTTAGCAGAAAGAAAGCAAAAAACAACCTAAATGACAAATTATTAGGAAAACTTATAAAGTGATCACAATTAGCAGGAATCACTAGCATTTACCAAATCATAGGCTAGATTTTCAAAAGTAAAATTGTTTTAAAAAATTGATTTTTCCTGATAAATCAAAGTTTTTTTTAGGGATAGTGAATAATCAAAAATGTTTAAATTACAACTCTTTAAGAAGAATAAGAAAATAATAAAAATAATAATTATAAGGCAGGGTTACAAAGCTACCCAAAAGGATTTAGGGCCAATCACTGTGAAATTGGTACAGGTGATTTTTTAAAATAATTAGAAAAATAAAAAATATATTTTACTGATTAAAAAGTTAAAATAAATAAGGGAAAGGTGTCCCACCGGGTGTGCCAAAATTTTTAAATTAAATTTTACCTCTTCAATTTAAGTTAATAAGAAAGATAATAAAACTTACCAAACCTATAAAATGGCGGGGTTTAGAGGTACCCACGGATGACATGTGATGTTGTACTCCATAGAAAATGTCCAAATGAGCTCCTGTTTGTAAAAGAAAGATACAATCACATAGACACTACACAAGATGGGATTAGACAAATATATGGTGGATTCCTGGATTAAAAAGGCCAATCCCTGAAAGTCAAAGGACTTCCTTGTAAGGATGTCAATCCTCTTTTAAGAAATTAATCTAATGACGATAAATTAAAATGATAACTAATGATAAAATGATAACAGATGATATAACCAATCAATGCAAAGGAAAATAGACTAGATGGTCCAAGGTTATATGTTGGTCTGATGGTGATTCCAAGTCCAAAGGGAGTTTGGAAATCACAACTATGGCTTAAAGGATAAAGGATGAAGATGATTGATATGCTTACAAAGGAAAAGATGAGGTGATGAATCTGATTAAGATAATTCAAAGGATGATAGGAAAGGAGATGGATATGGCTCAAAGGAGGTTGATGATGGATGAAGCTCTGGATCTGACAAAAACCAAGAATGTGTTTTGATGATAACTTGAAGGCTCCAAATGTCAAAAAATAGGTTGTAATGGAAAAGGAATTCTGGATGACAGAATTGCTAGTGTTTTGAGAAAATCACTAGGATTTGGGTAAAGGCCAATATTTCACAGGTTAATATAGGTAAGATATATTGGCGATTACTGCAAATAATTAATGAATTGAATTTAACTAATGATTTAAGTTTTTGAATATGAAGGTTGTGAGAAGTCTAATAGATAGGATATATTAAAAAGAATCAAGGATGCAAATAAAATGACTACCCAGATATGTTGATAAAGATGAATAAAATTGGATTGAATTTTACATGCCCAGAATATTGGAATGATGATTTGTTGGATCCCAAACAGCTCTAAATACAATCCTGATTCTTAGATGGAGATCCTAATGAGAATGTAGGATGATAATGATGTTCATTGCACTGGATGAAGACTCTGAGCTTGAAAACTAGAGGATCCCAATTATGAGAATGAATGAAGTAAGGGCTAAATGTTTTGAGCCTTAATTGATTAATCAATCTTTGTTTTGCTCCAAACCAAAATTTCAGACAAATTTCAAGATATTTTCATTTTGTTTATTTAGTGAATAGTATGAAATTATTTTTAATTTAGAGTATTTGATGAATAAGGGCTGAAAATTGGGAAAATGTTTTGAGGAAAATGATATGGGTTAATTTTGAGAATGAATGTTGTGTTTTATGATTCGTGAAAATGGTTAGTTTTAAAAAAGGTGTTATGTTTTTTTAGCTTATATAGATTATGTTCTATTTTAGCCTAGGTTTGATTTAGGATATATTTAGGTTGTTTGATTAGCTATATATCATACATATGTTTAAATATGATAATATAAGATTTTGTGTGATATTGATGGATAAGATTTTGTATGTTATATAAAAATGTCCATGGTAGATTTGCGGGATAGGGGATTATTATGATTTTAAATAGATTTTAATTAAGAAAATAAATATCATGGAATTTGATATTGGTGTATATGAAGAAATAATTAATTAAATAATAATGGGTTTAGGATACGGGATGTTGATTTAATTAAATAAGGATATATTTAATTAATTAGACAAAGGTGAGAGATATGGTGTATAACTTAGGATAAATGATTTTAATAGTGTACTTGTGATTAACTGGTGGGTATGAAATATCAATGTATTTAAGTAAATAAAGATAAAGGGGTATAAATATGACTTACGATATGGATTATAATTAATATAATTGGGGAGTTGATATATGATTAATTGAGTAAGGATGAGGGTGATGAGGGGTGTAGATTTTATATGACTTAGTATAGGGATTAGATGTGATAATGAAGGGGGTCTAGCGGACTTGGACACATGGAATATTAAACTTAGGATAAATTATTTTGATAATATGGTGTGATTAAATAGTGTGGATCTTGGAATTCTTCTTGTGTCTAAAAAAGTGTTCTAAACCTCCAATTTCTATTCGATGCATAAGCTACTAGCCACTTATACAACGCTATGGGGAAATAGGAAAAAAATGTCTCATCGAGCACATGATACAAAAAATTTTCAACCCACGCTCGTGCATCAAATTCAGGTCTAATGTTAAATTTTTGAGCATAATAGAACTTGGTCAAAACTGAGTGTTCACCTGAAGTGCACAAGGGTACTAGTTACCTATTTTATGACAACATGATCAAGGAGTTAGAATGATCATATAGATATTCCAGATCCATAATATCCATTCTAGAAAAAAGCATAACACCAACTAGATCTATATCTCAACTATTATGCATTAGAAAGTAAATAAGAACCACAATAAGATACACTCTACAAGATCCATTAAAAATGTTATTCATAAACATAATACATCCACAAAAATCCATTATATCAACCCAAAAATAGTAAAATAGCTGAATATATACATAGTAATGTCACCATAAGTCTTGTGCGCTCATAAACCAACACCATAACTCTACTAAAACATGGATGATGATGCCTAAACCATGCAAATCAATACCTATATATATATATATATATACATATATATATATATATATATATATATATATATATATATATATATATATATATATATACATATATATATGTAGTGGGGAAATTCCCTTTACTACTCATGCACTCTCCAAAATAAGATACATACTAATAATATCCATGTTCCACTTACAAGACAAATACAAAAGCATGCAAGTACTTCTACTAATATTTATTTTATAAATAATTCTAGTTTACATCCTATTATTAGCTCAAAATAATGCATGTCACTTTATATTCCTTCGCATGAGATCTTCTTCAAAAATAGACCTTTCTTGAATCGTAAGTCTTCTTATTTCAATCTTATCTTTAAAATATTTCTTATCTGCTACTCAAAGTTTATATTTACCTTTTCATTTCAAAACTAGCTAAGTGTTTGGTCTGTCCATTCTTCCTCTTATGTACATTTGTTTCCAACTTCAGCATGCAAACCCTATTCTCCTCACGTGCATTTCCTCATACACCTTTCTTTTACAATGCCTCTTATGCATGCTAACCTCTATTCTCAGGGACTTATTCATATTCCCTGATCAGTACTCATATTTTAAGAGTTTGCTAGATTTATTCATGTACTCTAAGGATCAAAACTGACCTCTTTTAGACTTCTTTACTTCCTTCACTCACTCTCCTTGACTGAAAAGTTGTAATCTTACCATTCTTGCATAGTTTATTAATGTTTATCCCAAACAATTTATGTTATCCAACATAAATATTTTTCTTTCTTTCTTAATTTGAGTTTTAATGGGTGTAAACGGCTCTAAATTTGTGTTATACAAGCCTTTCCCTCACCTTTGCACTGCAAGTTTTCAAATTTTGTGGCTAATCACTCTTAAACTATTGTGAAGGCTCATAAGATTTCATTTTGAGCATAAACAAGACATAACACTAAAATCACAATATTTTTACATAAAAAAAAATCTTGAGGACCTTCCATGTTTAGTGGAAAATAAAATAAAAACCTTTTATGGCTTTCAATCTAGATCAAAATGATATTTTTCATTGTTAACTTCACCTTCACATGAGTCTTCATCTTGGAATGTATGGCTTAGCTCAGTCGGGGTTTTGATATTTAAATCATAGTCATTGGTTACTGGGATTCTATCAGTTTCTAATTCATTTTATTATTATTACACTTGAGGGGTAACATCATAAGAGATTTATAGTTTTAGTTCATTTTTTGCACTTCATTATCGAAGATTTTTCTTTATTTTAGACTGAGTACACAATCCTTTGAATGTATCAAGAGAAAAAATGTTTGAGAGAAAAAAATATCCACTTTATCCAAGGAATAACCTTGAGAGAATTTTAACCATTTGAATGCACTCATTACCAGGTGTAATTTCCATAATCAAGAATGGTTTTATGAGAAACATGCAGATATGAAACAATATGGACTGTTTTTCGAGGCATCTTGAGCACAACCACCAAGTCACTTGAGCATTTATCAAGCTAGATAAGTCTAACACTTGATCAAAAAAGTTACAAGATACATACTTTACCTTGGTCCTATAGATGGTGGTTGTAAAAAATTCTAGCCTTAATTGACAGGTCAAGTCACTGAAATGTTCTACAAGGACCTGTACAGTCTTCATATCTTGAGTTGCATGATTACACTTAGATAGTAAGAAATAAAATTACTTGAATTTGTATTTATTAATCAAGGAAAATTCATGATAAAATTGAGATCAGAGAGAGTACATCAACCACAAGCTATTCCATCTAATGGTTGACATTAAAACCTTCAAAAATAGATTAAAACTACAAGACTTACAAAAACAGAGCAATTCCGTATAGTGCAATTATGCATGAATTATAAAAAATGACACCATATTAAACTAGAAGGGGCTCAATAGATCCCTATAAATTTCCACAAATTTTACAAGTCATTTGAAGTCAAAGAAACTCAAATTTTTCCTACTGCTTCAAGAGGAAGACACACAGAGAGAAAAACTTGTTAGAAAAACGTTCATAAATTCTTTGTTTCTAAAAAAATTTACCTCAAACTTTTCTGAAAAATTCAGGCTTTGATATGTATTCAAAAATAACTTCTATTATTTATTTTAAGAATACACGACAATTTTTTGGATGCTAAGATTCCAAAGTGCCAATTTTACATTCCTTAAAAATCTTATTTTAGAAAAACTTACATAGCTTCCACATACCTTTTCAGAACTTGATGAAATTTAGTATGAAGCCCTAAAAGAGACCCATCTATAAATTCCATGTGTTGGTTAGCCATAATTTGTCTTTTACAACTCAAACCTATATCATTTTATTTAACCTACAATTTCAGTCCTTAAGGCCAATTTGGTGAAATTTTGATTATTGCCTCTAGAAGCTTAAATGAACCTTGATATTGATCAAAAATGTCCTAGAAAACATTCCTAGGCTAATATCATGCTTATTTTGCCTTTTCATTCCCTGCAATAATTTTTTACACCTGATTAGGCTCTAGAACTAGGCCTAAATGAGCCAGTTTCAACTGATGACTTCCATCATGATGACCTTGGAACTCACTCCAACAGCTCTTTCCCATAATATTAACAACATGTATGACCTATAGAACATCTATTCCAAGTTTACCAACCATTTCCATACCTCCAGTGGACTCCTACCTCATTGACCAAGCCTTCAAAACACTGAAACTTTCCTAAAACCATCCTGAATGCTCAATATACCACTGAGAAGGCACTACCAATCAACCTTCATGTCTATGACAAAACTTTACTTCACCATTCACTCCTTTTCCATCAATTCCACTTGACATCAATGACAACACCAATGACCAGGGTTCAACAATCTCCCCCTTTGTCATTGATGGTAACACACTCAGAAACTTTGATGGAAAATAAACACACCAGCAACTTCAAATCAACATTCCTAGTTTCTAACAACATTATCTCCCCCTTTGACATCTATGACAAAGGGTCATGCACTTCAACATGAACAATGACAAATAAGACAATGAATCACTTAAATAAACTTACTTACCTCAAGAAGCTCCCCTATGATTCATCTTTTCTGACTTGTCCTATGCTAGCCTTGAGTGTCCTCCAATTCAACCTCATAGCTCCCCCTAAACTGATACTATCCTTCTCCATATTCATTTTTTATCTCACTTTCATATTCATTTCTCATTAAAGTTCAAAAAATTAACTACCTCCCCCCTAACATAAACATCCATTTAGGATATATGATCCCGTTAACCTTCCTTCATGTACTTCATTAAAAATATTCTTTTCAACCAAGGGACTTAGGAATCTAACTTAAGCCATGAATTTTTCATGAATCCTTGACATATAATCATTCACCTACTCTAGTGAATGTCTACAAAGACTAGGTTTCATACCTTGCAATTTCTTTCACAAGCTTGTTCTCAGATACCTTACCTTTACCACAGTCTTGAAAGACTTTATTAGTCATTTTACACCTTCTTTACATACCTTTGATGACTCCTTTTGTAAATCAATTTATTTGTTACTTGACCCACATCATACCTAAACTTCCATATTAGGCTCTTTTGGTATTCACCCTTGTTTAGACTTTGCAATAGTTTTCTTCACAAGTAGATGTAACTAAATGACATGTTTCATTATCTAAGGCCTTCAATAACATTCTAGTTCCTTCTAAGATTCTTTTCCAATATCATTTGAATTGTGTCAAAGTTTCACATATCAAACATGATTCTTCCCTTAAGATATCTTCTTTCTATCCCCTTCCTTCTTCACAAAAAGACAACTTATCCCTTTATATCTTAAGTACTCTTAATCTTTACCAATGATCAGATGAAAGCTTCTTATTTAAACATCTTCCTACCAAATTATCAATATTCCTTAGACTTCAATCAAACTTGATAACACCTTGCAAATGTTGTGTTTGTATTTTATAGACTTACTCCTTAGCTTAATCTATATCTTCCTTGTTTCATTCTTTATAACTTGCAAGAATCAATTTCAAAGTCAATAATATACCATGCACATTTACAATCCATTTTACCCTAGAGAGTCAATTAGTTTAATTCTAACGCAAATTCATTAAACATTTACATTTTTATCTTTCTTAATTCTCAAAGTATAACTCTGATACCAAATAATTTCACTTATCTTTTGCTGACAAGTCTCTTAAGTCACAAGGTCTAATGCTCAAAGATCTCAAAATATTTCTACAAGATCTGAAACTATCTTCATGATTTAATGTTCTAGGACCTTAGATAACATTAAGTTTCAAAGCTCATATATTGTAAGGCCTTACCATAATGTTGCATTTATTTCAAGAACACTTAAGTTATACATCCTCCCATCTCTCAATGTCATCAACATGTAATAAAAATCATTGGCTAACTTTCATGTTCCTAGAAAAATTTTCAACAATCATAGGAGTACCTTCATATGCATTTTGAAAAATTATCTTCACTTAACAGTTTCAACACATTTCCATTAAACAATTATTCATTTTTGGGAAAAACCAAGATTTAGGGTTTAACTTTTCAACCTGATAGACATTCAAGAATGCACTCAGTATTATTCACAAGTTCTTTAACTCACTGTTCAATCCTTCTGAGATTTCTTCTATTTTCTATTACTTGGTCATGTCTTTCTTAATTCTTTGTACACTCAAACCAAGTCAGGTTTAAGGGACATTTGAATCTTCATCATTTCCTTATAGGGAAACTCTATTCTAAACTTCACTTTTGAAACTTTTTAGATTTTGAAAGCTCAAATCTTATGATATATTAGACTGTCATGTACAATTTCTTACAGTTCAATGATTTTAAATTCATCTTTATGAGGTATGATATCCTTGATACTTTTCAAGACAGCCAATTTTATCTACAGAACTTTTGACCTTATGCTCACTAGCTTTTCTCAGAATTAGCATTTATTGATTTCTCAAACATATCATTTAAGACCTTGAAACAATGGAGATTTAATGAGTAGCTTCAGATAACCATTACTTCACTTATCTTTGCTTAATATTTCATTATTTTCATACCTATGAATATTTATTTTCAAATCTTGAGGATACCATTATTTTCTCTTAATTTTCTACTATAATTCCTCATGTAATACTTATTTAATAGCTAATCATCTTTCTTACATAGATTTTAATGTAATTGTACCTTCTTTACTATCATGAATCAATCATCACATTAAAATTCCCTTAGTCAATTTCTCATAACTACAGGATTTACTTCCCTTGAATCTTACCTTTTCTTTTTTCAAATATTCACTTATGTTGCAGGGAAGATTTGCCCAAGGAGATTACATTAATCCTTTTTCAACTTGACATATTTGAATCAACACTTGACAATAAATTTTTATGATTCTTGTGACACCCTCAAGATCATGGGATTACTTGAAGACATAAAATCTTCATTTTCCCTTACAAGATACTTTAAAAATTCTATTTCAATTTCTTTCAACAAGACAATGAGACATCTTCAAGAGACCTCATTTTGAATCTATTTCCTAACAACTAATGTATCCTCTTCACATGATGAACTTTACAACAGACATAATGGAGAACTGAATTTTTAAACACTTCAACACAACACAACTAGGACATACCTTGTTCACATAGGGATTTAATTCACCACAAAATACATCTAACAGTGGTTTAATAAATATTTTTATGAATTTGAGACTCATTGATGACAAAACATTAGATTCACAAACCTACCATTTGACAAAAATCAGCTACTTTACATGGATACAAACACTCATACTAGAACATCAAAAAACCTAATGAATAGGTCTGACCTATACTACTCACTAATATTATACTAAAATTACTTCTATGCATTATGAAATAACTCGAACAATATCTTGACTTAACATTACTTTCAGGGGATATTCCAGACTAAATCTTAACAGCTTTAGGTCAGACACCTACTTTGAAAGACAAATGTATTCTTTGAGAACCTATAACCATGCATCTTTCAGTTGGTACATGCCTTCTAGAATCCTATAGAAAGCATACCATCTTTTCATATCACCTCAAAACAAGAGAAAGTCATGAAAACAACATGATGACCCAATTCTTTTATACCTTGTCCTTGTTTTCTGGTTAATCTTCTTAGATGCATTCCTTGGTGTGACCACCACATCACCTGAGATCTCATCTTATTCTTGAATGCTCAATAGACATACATGTTTCAATTCACACACCTTCTCTAACACTTCTTGAGGAAGAAGTTATTCATTCTTTGCACTAGAATTATTTTCCTTCTTTTTCCTTTTTCATCACTTCTTGTTGTCTTTCTTGTGCTTATTATTCTCCCTGTGACTTGTCTTATATTTGTGTCTCTTCATCATCTTCCCATACTATCTTCTTATCACTTTTTTTCTATTTCAACCTATGAATTTTCTTCCTTGACCTTGTATATCCATTTTATTTAATTTTTTCCATTATCTCTCTCACTAATGGATGACTTGGTCTTACTCTTAGAGTTTTATCTTTCCTCTGAATGTCTTTTTTCTTGCCTCTTGAATGCAATTCATCTTGTAGTTATATCTAGGTGATTTATAACAATGTCTGGAAAAATTTCCTTCCCATGACAGTTGAAGCATACAACAACTTGGTTTCTTGCCTCTTGAGTCTCTTCTTCCCAAAATTGATTGAACTGGATTCTTCTAGACAGTACTTGGTTATGTGTCCTTTTCCCTTACAATTGAAACACACTATATTATTCTCATATTCAATACTACAAGATCTCCATGGATGTTCTTTATCAAACTTACTCATGCAATCCCTAGCTCTATACCCAAAAATATTGCATGAAAAGAAAATTCCATGAAACTTACTTGATAGTCTTCTTGCATTTGGTTGCCTAATGGTATTCTTTGTATTCTTTGTTTTCCTTCTTGGTCTCTAAACATCCTTGACAAGATGCATGGCTTGATTCATCCTTCAATTCCCTTTTTATTGCTTGTTCTAGTTCCTCTCTGAGGGTCTTTAGATCTGCATTTAATTTCTCACATTCTTCACTCTTGGCTTGAATATTTGCCTGACATATCTCATGCTCTATTTCACCAAAATTTCTTTGTTTACTTTGTAAGCCATCAAGATAGTTAGTAACTTGTACTAACTCAATCTTCAGGGTCTTTAGTTCCTCTTCAAATTTAAGGAAAGCATTTTCTTTGTCTCTCAAATCCTTTGACACTTTCTCAACAAATGAAGCCATCTCATTTAGTTCTTGACCATGATTAACTTCCTTGAGCTTGATTTCTATCTTTAACTCATTTATAAGAGCTTGAGAAATTTCATACCTCTTTTTCAACACTGATTCTTCTAATGTACCCATGCTTGTTTCTTCAAGATCACCTCCAAGTTGTTAGGCTCAATTCACGAGGTCTAGGATATAATACCAATTGTTGGAAACTAGGACACTACGAGGGGAGTGAATTAACGTCTAATAAAAATTTTGTGGACATTTAAACTTGATTAATTTTTTCTATGATGAAAATATATATCTATACACAAATAAATAATGAAAGAATATACAAAGTTACACCTAAATTAATGGGGGAAACCCAAACTATGAAAAAGCACACTGAAACCAAGAAATAATCTTAGGAAAAAAGTTTTTCTTTAAAAGTTACATAATTTCATGGTTGATCTTCAACTCAACCTGGAGTTATAACTCCAAAAGTTTGACCAAGCTTAAAATTATTCTTTGAAAAGCTTCAACTTGTATGGAAACTTCAACTCCTACTTTGATTCAGCTATAATTGATCTTTAGTGAGCTTTAACTCACAAGGAAGCTACAACTCCATCAAGTGCCAAGTTGTACCTTAGACTTGTTCTTGAGTTTTGGTCACACTTTGTTTGCTATCTTACATAACTGATAATGACCTCTAGATTTTCTCTCTTCTTCTTTCAATTTATCTCTCTTCTGACCATTCTTCCAAATTTTCTCATGTGTTTGGTTTGCTGCTATCTATCAGAAATGGGATCACTATTTACTCATCTCAATTATCTCATTTTCAATCATCTATACCTCCATTAGGTTTTTCATACTTCTGTAAGTTCTTACAAGATTTTCACCATTAGAATATGATCTCAAGGATGATCTTCTCATGGTGTACCCTACACTCTTCATTAGATGGATTCTACTATCAAACTTCAATCTACATGTATGGTTTTAACCTTCATTAACAACCTAGTAGGATTTAATGACTATCTCAACTTCATTTTACTATATTCATGTATCATCATAGCATAAACTTGGTTCAACAACCATGCATAATTAAACCTAATATAATGACACATTTATACCACTTTTGATGTTTGTATCAGGTTCATCAACATAGCATAATCTTGGTTTAACACTCTTGCATACTTCAACCTAAGATAATGACAACTTTATACCACTTTTGATCTCTGTATTAGGTTCATCAACATAACATAAGCTTGGGTCATCAACATAACTCTTTTATGTTAATCTATTTTTATTCATAATAAGCAGAAGATTTTTCACACCTTTTCAAAAGCTATTTTTCAACACAAAAAAATAAGCTTCATATATACAAGATAACCTTTTCAACTTTGGCTTTCTAACTGCATTTTGATGGAATTATCATCTTTCTACTTTTGTAATTCAAGCCAAAAGAATATGAAAAAGTAATTTAAAAAGGAATAAGAATGCCTATAAGTTTTTAAATACCCTTGACAGAGATTTTCATATTGTTAGAATTTACTGGATTGATTCATATACTCTAAGGGTCAGGAGTAACCTCTTTTAAATGTATAGATTTCTTGCACTCACTCTCCTTTACTAACAAGATGTACTATGACCATTATTACATAGTTTAGTAACATGTATCCCAAAAAATTTATGTTCTCCAACATACATAATTTGTTTTCTTTCTTAATTTGAGTTTTAATAGGTGTAAATGATTCTAAAGTTTTGTTATACAAACCTTTCCCTCACCTTTTCACTTCGAGTCTTCAAATTTTCTTTCCAATCACTCTTCAACTATTGTGATGGCTCATATGACTTAATTTTGAGTGTAAAAAAGCTATAACACTAAACTCACAAGATGTTCACATAAAAAAAATATTGAGGACCTTCCATGTTTAGTGGAAAAGACATTCAAAAGCTCTAAGGCTTTCAAACTTGATCAAAATGAGATTTTTCGTGATTAAATTCACCTTCACAAGAGTCTTTGTCTTGGAATGTATGACTTATCTCAGTCAGGGTTTTGATATTCAAACCCTAGTAATTGGTTACTAGGATTATCTCAGTTTTTGATTCATTTTCTTGTTATTACACTTGACGGGCAACATCATAAGATATTTACAATTTCATTTCATATGTTTCACTTCATGATTGAAGATTTTTCGTTATTGTAGATTGAGTACATAGTCCCTTGACTGTCTTGAGAGCACATATGTTTGAGAGAAAAACATCATCCAATTTATCTATGGAATAACCTTGAGAGACTCTTAACCCTTTGAATGCACACATTACTAGGCGTAATTTCCATAACCAAGAATGATTTTATGAGATCCATGCAAATCTGAAATAATATGGAATGTCTTTTGAGGCATCTTGAACACAACCACCAGGTCACTTGAGCATTTATCATGTTTAATAAGTATAACACTTGATCAAAATAGTTACAAGCTCAATCACTTTACCCTGGTCCTAAAGATGGTGGATGTTACAATTTCGAGACTTAATTCACAGGTCCAATCACTGAAATTTTCTACAAGGACCTACATAGTCTTCATATCTTGAGTTGCATGATTACACTTAGATGGTAAGAAAGAAAATGACTTGAATTTACATAAATTAATCAAGTAAAATGAATGATAAAACTAAGAGTGAAGAGAGGACATTAACTACAAGTTATTTTATCTTATGGTTCACATTGAAACCTTAAAAAATATACTGAAACTATAAGACTTGAAAAAACAAAGTAGTTCCATATAGTGTAATTATGTATGAATTAGATAAATGACATTGTCTTGAACTAGGAGGGGCTCAATAGATCTCTGATAATTTCCACAACTTTCACAAGTCATTTGAAGTCAAATCAACTTAGATTGTGCCTACTTCTTCAAGAGGAATACTTGGAGAGTGAAAAACTAGTTAGAAAAATGTTCATAACTTATTTATTTCTCAACTAATTTACCTCAAACATTTTGAAAAGATTCAGGATTGGAGATTTCTTTAAAAATTACTTCTATTCTTTATATTAAGAAGGATTGATAATTGTTTTGGATGCTAAGAAGCCAATGTTACCAGTTTACATTCAGTAAAAAAATCCTATTTTAGAAAAACTTAGCTAACTTCCACACACCTCTTCAAAAACTGATAAAATTTGGCATGAAACACTACCAGAGACCCCTATACAAATTTCAAATGTCTGTTAGCTATAATTTTTCATGTACAGTTCAAACCTATCTCATTTTCATTAACCTACAATATTAGTCCTCAAGGCCAATTTTGGTGAAATTTTGATTCCTGCCTCCAAAATATGAAATGAACCTTGATATTGACAATACATGTCCTACACAACATTACCAGGCTACTCCCAAGCTTACCTAGTCTTGACATGTCTTGAAATAAGTTCTTACACGTAATCAAGCTCTAGAACTAGGCCTAAATGAGCTATTTACAACTATGAATCCAACCATGTGCCTCGTTTCTCACTCCAAGAGATCTTTCCCATGATATTAACATCATGTATGACATATAAAAAACCTATTCCAAGTTTACCAATCATGTGCATACCTTAAATGGACTCTTATCTCATTGACCAAGCCTACAAGACACTGAAACTTTTTAAAACCATATAAAATGCTCAATATACCACTGAGAAGGCAAAACCAATCAACCATCATTCCCATAATAAAACTTCAATTTAGCATTCAATCCTTTTCCATTAATGTCATTTGACATCAATGACAAAACCAATGACTAGGTTCAATAAAGATATTATAGAGTCATGTATGATAAATAAATAGTAAAGTAAATATTTGACATAAGAAATAAGCTACAAAAATGTGAAACCCTAAGTGCAAGAGAGGGAATAGAATATTTATTTGATTTCATACTTAATCCAGAAGTTTACTGGACTAGAAAACCAATGAAATAGAAGGGGAGACTGTCACAAATTTCCTCAGAAAAATTCTCAACTGTCAAACAAGTATGGACCACAGAACTTGGATTGGGGCTAGGGCACCTAGACACCATAGACCTCTACTAGATGGCTATGACTATGCAAGAACTCAAGATCTATTTTTTATAGTTTCACACCAGTGTCAATAACATTTGTTGTTAGTTTACTGTATGTTACTCGATGATCCCAAAATTCATTTATAACCTATAAAGAGATGACGACCTGTAAAACTCTCAAACTACATCAAATCCCAAAAATAAATGATGCAATATGGAGAGTCAGAATGACCCTTAAGGTCACCTAACAAAGTGAAATTACAGCCTAGCACTGTACTATATCTCAAACTCGATGGAGTTTTTTTTGTGTGTGTGTGTGATAGAATCATACCTGTTAGAGAAAAATCATAGCACCCCTGGATGCACATCAGGCTTCTAGGTTGATGTTTCAGGCATCCAGTGTGATTGCACAACATGGAATCCTTTCTCCAAGTGTGGGACCTGTAAAAATGAGAAAGGAATCTCCAGAGAAGGCTGGTTCCTATTCCTCTGTTTAGATGCACACGAAAAATGCAGAGGGTTTACTCAAAACCTAATCTAATCTTGCCAAGGAGATAGGGTAAGAAGATGCATAAAAAATAAACCTAAGCTAACAGAGGTGATGCACCGAGGAATGAATAACACCTATCTTTCCAATAAACATAGACCATTCAAATGTGATTCAAGATCATGCAGAGATAACAAAATTCGCAGTGAAAGATCAGGAGGATGCAAATGAACACAGAGAGGGTTGAGAATCATCCACAGACATGCATTACTTGATCCAAAGATTGATACAATACACTACAAAATGCCAAGAGGTAGAGTAACATTACAGTTTCAAATGGGAGGTTTGAACTCCATAAATTTTCCTGATAGAGAGAAGAAGGGAGGAGCAAAATAGGAAATGTTCGACCTTTAGAAAGAATCCCCTCCTTACAATATATAGGAAGAATGAGAGAGGGAAGAGAGAGAAAATCCAGATCTACCCCAACCACTTCCAGGTTGCATTTAACTCATCTCATTATGGTAGAAGTGGTGAATCCTGGCAAAACGGTGGACTGTCCAGCAGAAACGGCGAACTGTCTATTGTATTAAAGCTAGTTGTTGAAACGTCACTTCTATCTATTATTATGTGCCAGAGGAGTTTCTCAATTTTCATACTTTAAACTGAACCAAAATGCAATATTGACCCTGGAATCGTGTAGATAATTTCACCAGCTTTCCATTGATATAAAGAACGTGAAAATTTGAGCTCTAAATCGAAAGATATGGCGATCTGAAGATTTAGGGCAAAAACAGGCGAAAAACGGGTCAGCGGGAAAATATTTGAGTTTTTCCCACGCACTACCACTTGGATGACATGTGTCAGACTCTGATTCATCCACGGGTTCATTCTCTAAAAATTCCTTTCAGGCCTTTAAACTTGGACACGTGGGACTCTTTTATTGGTTCGGGCTTGAGGGGCGCACTTAGCAACTTTTCACATACTTTTAAAACATCGGGTTTTCTTCTTGGACAGGAAGGTTAGAGAGAAACCGAGGGGACCCCCAAAACATGATTTTAGGCCTTGAATCATTCTACTTTCTCAAGACTGACAATTTGATGCATGTTATCAAAATTTCCTTGGGGGGGGAATTTTGGATAACAGTTTGGCGACTCAGCGGGGTCACCTGCCTGCTAGGTAGAAGATCAATGGCCTTTTAACAATCCATTGGGCATGGAGTAATAACCTGAAGCCATCCTGATCTCTGATCCCGATCCTGATACTGCAACTCATTCTTTGAGAGCACTTTGAAATGTAGAAATTCAACCTGAGAGCGACAAAACCTATGCCAAAGCACTTAGGGAAAAAGAAACCTAACTACAACAAGACAATGTGCATATGCACTTAGAGGAACTGAAATCTAGGCTAATATTTACAAGGGTAAACCTTTTTCTTTTTAGTAGCAACGTTTAAGATAGATCCCGTTAACTAGAATTTGGAGTTCTTCTCCATCCAATGTAGACAATTGGAAGGCATTACCAGTTTTACATCTCGTGACCATGTAGGGGCCGCTCCAAATGGCATCAAACTTGGAATGCCTTCCAAGTTTCACCCGATCTGCATCCCATTTCAGAACTAGGTCCCCCTCCTAGAAGGTCGTTGCTCCTGCCTTCTTGTCAAACCATATTTTTACTAAGGTCTGATCCTTTTCAATCATCAGAGCTGCATGTTCTCTTATTTCTTCCAATTCCATCAACTCTGCGTACCTGGCCTCCATTGGTTTGAACTCAGACAACTCCAACTGCTTCATGAGCTCCAATGCTGGAAATTCTAATGATATAGGCAATACTGCCTCTTTCCCATAGACCAATTTGAAATAGGGAGAACTACCTGTAGACCTCTTTGGTGTTATCCTATCATCCCATAATGCTGATTTTAGCTTGGTATGCCATGTCCTTTGGTTTTCATCTAGAGTTCTTTTGATGATCCTTAGCAACTTTTTGTTCGTGGACTCTTCCTGTCCATTACCCTGTGGGTAATAATTTGAAGAGGTGCTTAAATAGATTCCATTCTTGACAGCCCATTTTGTAATCTTAGAACCTATGAATGCTAATGCATTATCTGATATGACAGTGGCTGACACACCAAATCTGGTTGTTATCCCCTCATAAAAGTCTAAGATGCTAGACTCATTTGCCTCTTTGAGTGTTACTGCTTCTGTCCATTTGGTGAAATAGTCTGTGGCTGTCAGAATCCATTTTTGGCCTTGGCTTGAGTTTGGATTGATGACTCCAATGAAGTCCAATCCCCATTGCATAAATGGTTGGTCTACTGAAATTGGGTGCAATGGCAGCAACTGCTAGCCTTTCCTTTCCCTCCATTGAAGAATGCACATTTCTTGCACTTTCTTGATCCATGTATAACAGTCACTAAACATTATGGGCCAATAATACCCTGCCTTCATTATCTTGAGAGCTATATACTTGTGGGGACCAAAATGGCCTCCAGACCTCTCCATCATGGAAATCTCTGTAATGACCCTCTCAATTTGACCTGTCCCAATGCATCTCAGTAGAACTCCATGGATGTCTTTCTTAAACAAGACACCATCAATAAGCACATATGGGATGGCTTGTAATCTGAAAGTATCTTTTTCGCCTTACTCATTCTCTGGAGGGACATATGCCTGTCTGTAGGAAGTGTAGCCATATTCTGGGTCCAACAGGGAGAAGGCACATCATCATTTTCCATTCTTGACCATCCTGTAGTACCAAGACAGCCTCTTTTCCATTACCTGCTTCATGACTTGCTGACTCAAGGCCAGTTGCTCGCATAGTCCCTTCCCATGTACATAGTTTGGTGACATTAAATCTCGATGTCATATTCCATGACACGGGTTATCCATCCTGCACGCTTCTCATTCAGATCCTTGTTGAGAATGAAGTCCTTGATTATCCTGCATGAGAGACCAATAATTGGATCTTGTTGTTTGAGACTAGGTGCTTGAATTTCTTTAAACCCCTGATCACTGCAAGTACATGCTTTTCAATGAAAGAGTACCTAGTTTCATATTCATCCAAGAAGCTCTGACTGAAGAAAGCAATTGGCTGTTCTAATCACTTCTTTGTTTTGTTGTGCCAGGATTGCAGAAATTGTGTCTCCACCACCAAAGGCATATAGCATGAAACCCTTGGAAAAATCATGGATTCATGAGAGTGGGAGCTTGAGATATAGCCTCTTTTATTGCCTCAAAATCTTAACACCCTTTCCTTCAGCTGTCCACTTAAATGCCATGCTCTTTTTTAACATCCATGTTATTGGCTTTACAAAGAGCACCAAAGTTTGGAACAAACCTGCGGACAAAATTGATCCTTCCCAAGAATTTGAAGAGCCTTCTTGTGACTTGGCAATGGCAAGTCGCTCGAATTTCTTCAACTCTTTCTGGGTCAATAGGCCAATCCCTCCTTTGAAACAATATGGCCTATGAAGCTTTCCTTTCATGAGCCAGGAATATGCATTTTTTGGGATTCAATGATACCCCAAACTCTTCTACACCTCTGAAATACCTGCCTCAGATGAAAGAGGTGATCCACTGCATTTTTGGAGAATACAGTGATGTCATCAAGATATATCAGAACTATTTTATTGATCAACCCCTTGAATGCCATATCCATTGCCCTTTGGAAAGTGGCTCCAGCATTTGATAGGCCAAATGGCATCTTCCTGTAGGCATATGTGCCCCATTTGGTGGTGAAGGTTGTCTTGAACTGGTCCTTCCTCCTTCACCATTATCTGATTGTAGCCTGAATAGCCATCTAGTAGATGAGAACCTTTCTGAACCAGCTACAACCTGCAATATTTGCTCCATGGAAGGGAGTGGGTAATGATCCTTGAGAGAGGCTCTATTCAAGTCTCTGAAGTCAACACACAATCTGATCTCTCCACTCTTCTTTCTGACTGGAACTAAGTTGGCAACCCAACTAGAATGCTTGATTGGGAATATGATCCTTGACTCAATCAGCTTGTCCAATTCTTTCCTCATGAGAGGCTCCATGTGTGGGTTGACTGGTCTTTGTTTCTGCCTGACAGGCTTAGTATTTGGATCCAATTCGATGGTATGCTGAGCTAAGTTGGATTGAAACCTTTCAAGTCTTCATAGCTCCAAGCAAACACGTCAGGGAACTCTTGACACAGCTGTATGAACTCATACCTTTCTTGTTCAGTTGTCATCCTTCCAATTTGCAATGGTTTGTTCTCTTCTACCAAGATGGATACTGAATCCTCTCTCTTGACCTGAATGTTTTCTTTCTCCTTTCTAAACTGATCATTGGGATTAAAAATGGACTCCAAAGTGATAAGTCCCTTGGGAAGCTTGTTAGTTCTCAGCTGTACCACTTGGTCACCATACTGATGCTCCAATTTTTCTTGATTCTTAGCTGAGAACTCAGCTTCTTCTTGCAAGAAATGGATGATTTGCTGGTCATTTTCAAACACTTGCCAACTGACATTGTTATCCGGCACTGAAGGCCTCACAATCACGTGGATGTTTGGTTGTACCTTGTCTTGTTGAATGCTTTCCATAATGTCAAAGGCTGCCCCTACTGCTGCAAGCCTGTCAACAGCTTGATTCTCTTTCCTAGGAATGGATTTGATGCCAAAACCCTCAAAATCTTCCATGAGGTCCCGCACCCTATTCTTGTAGTATTTGAGTAGATCATTCTTGGCAGCATGATGTCCCTTGACCTGATTTACAATCAATTCACCATCCCCAAAGACTTGCAAGTTCTTTATTTTCTTCTTGATTGCCCAATGCATCCCTTGCACCAAGGCTTCATATTCAGCAGTGTTATTGGAGCATGTAAACTGAAATCTAAAAGCTGAATAGTATTTTACTCCTTGAGGTGAAACAAGCATGGCTCCACCTCTTGCACCTTGTCTACTCCTTGATCCATCAAAAAATATCTACCATACCTCATTATCATCCTTGTGGTTTGGCTTGGTGATGCTAGTAATAGGTTTATTTTCTTCGTGTATACAATAGACCCCTAGCTCAGATTCTTCCACTTCTTGATAAGGATCAAATGCATGTATCTTGTTTGCCCATTCATCAAGAGTTAGATCCGGGATGCTTCCAACCTTGGTGTTAGCCTCATCAGCGCTTGGGTGGTCTTCTTGATCAAATGTTGAATGATTGGCATTGATATGACTTGGAGTGTAAGGCTCAATGTGGAAGTTTGCAATAGGTTCAGACCTGATTGTAGCCTTAGTTCCATACCTCATTCTGAACAGCATGTGTGACCAATCAGTAGAAAAATATCCTCCAATCTTGGCTGTGAAGTCCCTTGACAAGCAAAGGGCAAAGAGTGGTGGAAGGTCTATGACTGATACATCTTGTAAAACAACAACATTTGGACATGCATGCAAGGTAAGACTCAGGTTTTTAATCACTTCAACTGTTGCTACTGCTGTCCCATCTAGCTGCACTACCCCTTTGGATATTGTTTCATACTGGAGCCCTAGCTGATCAGCTATTTGTTTAGGCATTACTGAGCTACTTGCCCCGGAGTCTATCATGCAATTGTGCACTAGTTGATTTCCAATGATCAATGAAACATAGAAAGGAGGGGGTTTCAACATTTTACCTTGTTGTCCTCCATGATTTCCCTCAGGCTGGGCAGCATTTGTAAGTACCTTCTCTTGCCTTTGGACCTGTTGATTTGAGGTTGACCAGTCCTTTATGGTAGCTTGTAGCAGATCTCTTTGACCTAGGATAGATAGGGATTCCCACATTGATATATTGACATTTATCTTCTTCATCTGATCAATGACACTGAATGGTGATGAAGGATCTCTTTCCTATACCTTTGCTTGTACATTCACTCCTTACACGTGGGAAGCAATAACTGGTATTTGAGTTGGTCTAGGAGTTGTTCTTGGCTGACCTTGTGCATTTGAAATTGGATTTTGCTTGCCAATCATTTGTGGAGCCATGGAAGGTTGTGGATTGGTTGGGGCTAATGGCTGTTCTTCACCCAAATTCCTCCTTTTTGACCTTGTGTTGGCTGCAACACCTGGAGAATCTACCTGGTTCATGCCACAAAAATCCTCTGCTTGCCAATTTACCAATGTGGTGTCATTTGGGGCTGATTGCTGTTGGAATGTTTCTTGTTGTTGGATGTTTTCTTGACTGCTCTCACCCTCCACACCAGTAGTTTTCACCATTAATGCTTGAGTTAAAGCACCATTGAAGCACATGGATTGATTATGAGGCTCATTGCATGGGAAACAACAATCGTACTCCTGGGAAATGTTGTTTTGTGTTGGCACCAACGCCTTAGAGGCAGATATGACATTTGGATTATAGACCTGAAATGGTCTATTGGCAGGAGGCCTTGTTTGATTCATATTTGTAGCTGGATTAGGTGGCCTTTGTGGTTGGTATGGCTTTATTTTAGGCTGAGCTTGGGGTTGATAAGAAGGTCTAAAACCTTGGGCTTACTGCCTTTTCAGAGTAACCAGCTCATTGCCTAGGTTTTGCAATTGCTTCATGACTTCTTGAACTCTTCCTTTGGGTGCACTTGGAGATGAAGTGGAGGTCTTCACTGCTGAACTCTGATTTCTAGGAGTGGGAGGAGGAGCCAAATTAGGTGCTTGATTGGTGTTTGGACTCTCTAAACTTGGAAACAGTGGCATGGGAGGTCTAGGGGCAAGTTTTCCAGCTTGCAATCAAATGATTTTCAGCCCTAATGGCAATGCTATAAGCCATAGGGATAGTTATGCCTCCCATGGACTGAATCATCATAGAAATATCAGAATTTAGAGCTTTGAAAGTAGTAGAGAAAAGCACCTTCTAGCTGTTGGCCTGACTGCCATTGGAATTCTCTCCCAAGTCTTTTGAAATCTGAAGTTGAAATCAGTCAGCTGCTCATTGGGAGCTCTCTTGATGGTTATCAGCTACTCCAAAAGAGACAAGTTGTCTCCCTTTTGTGCTATACACAGCTGATTCCAGTTTGTTATAGAACCAGCTCCAAGGCTTCTAAACCATTGTAATGCTTTCCCCTTGAATGAAGATTCCAGTAACTTGATAGCCACTTGCATCTCATTGATTTCATGGATTGCACAAACGTTAGCAATATCTTTAACATGATCACCTGGAGTAGTCTGATTTTCTCCAGTGAAGTATGGAATTTTCTTCAAGGCTGCAATAGGAATTGGATGTTGTGCATTGAGGGCAAGTGGACTGCTACCTGTGAAGTTGACATAGGGGTTGTTTTGTGTCATTCTAATTGGTCTTAAAACCCTTGTTGATTGAATGAAATGCCTACCAAGTGGAGGAGTTGAGAGAGTTCTGTTTGGTGGAGATGGAGACCTTTCCTCTTTGCCTTCTTCTTGGAGATAATTGCACGTATTCAAACAACACTTCTTCTCTAACTCTTGACCTTGTGGTGACTCTTCTCATGAGTCTTTCAGGCCTGTACTGCTGAAACCAGTTGATTCTTCCCCTTGGAGTCGCCAGATATGCAAATAATAGCTCTTTTCAAGCAAGAAAATTGCAACATATGCACATCAACTTCGCTGCAATAAAAATGAGACCTCTAGTGTCCCACCGGGTGTGCTAAAACTGTTAGAGAAAAATCACAGCACCCTTGGATGCACATCAAGCTTCTAGGTTGATGTTTCAGGCATCCAGTGTGATTGCACAACATGGAATCCTTTCTCCAAGTGTGGGACCTACAAAACGTGAGAAAGGAATCTCCAGATCGAAAGGCTGGTTCCTATTCCTCTATTCAGATGCACACAAAAAATGTAGAGGGTTTAATCAAAACCTAATCTAATCTTGCCAAGGAGACAGGGTAAGAAGATGCATAAAAAATAAACCTAAGCTAACAGAGGTGATGCACCGAGGAATGAAGAACATTTTATCTTTCCAATAAACATAGACCATTCAAATGTGATGCAAGATCATGCACAGATAACAAAATTCGTAGTGAAAGATCAAGATGGATGCAAATGAACACAGAGAGGTCATTGAGAAGTTTTCATCCACAGACATGCATTACTTGCTCCAAAGATTGATACAATACACTACAAAATGCTAAGAGGTAGAGTCGCATTACAGTTTCAAATGGGAGGTTTGAACTCCAAAAATTCACCTGATAGAGAGAAGAAGGGAGGAGCAAAACAGGAAATGTTCGACCTTTAGAAAGAAGCCCCTCCTGTACAATATTATAGCGAAGAATGAGAGAGGGAAGAGAGAGGAAATCTAGATCTACCACAACCACTTCTAGGTTGCATTTAACTCGTCTCATTATGGTAGAAGTGGTGAATCCTGGCAAAACAGCGGACTGTCTAGCAGAAACAACGAACTGTCTGTTATATTAAAGCTGGTTGTTGAAACGTCACTTCTATCTATTATTATGTGCCAGAGGTGTTTCTCAATTTTCTTACTTTAAACTGACCAAAATACAATATTGACCCCATAATCATGTATATAATTTCACCATCTTTCCATTGATATAAAGAACATGAAAATCTGAGCTCTGAATCGAAAGATATGGTGATCTAAAGATTTAGGGCAAAAACAGGCGAAAAATGGGTCGGCGGGAAAATATTTGAGTTTTTCCCGCGCACTGCCACTTGGATGACACGTGTCGGACTCTGATTCATCCACGGGTTCATTCTCTGAAAAATAATTTTGGGCCTTTAAACTTGGACATGTGGCACTCTTTTATTGGTTCGGGCCTGAGGGGCGCACTTAGCAACTTTTCACATACTTTTAAAATGTTGGGTTTTCTTCTTTGACAAGAAGGTTAGAGAGAAACCGAGGGGACCCCCAAAACATGATTTTATGCCTTGAATCATTCTACTTGCTCGGGACTGACAATCTGATGCATGTTATCAAAATTTCCTTGGGGGGGGGGGGAATTTTGGACAACAATACCCTAGGAGACCTTTATGTAAATGCAGTTCATAGAGGGAAATAAATATATGTACCAATGTAAATATATTTGTGGATGGAAAAATGAACTTCGCCTACTATGCATTAATGCAAAAAATGTAGTCCTTTGTCCCTTGTATAAATGCTAGATGGATGCCTTTAATACTCTTGGATGACTTTGGATGTAACCTTAAGTGATGGTACTAGATACTTAGTGCTTGGTCCTTTATTTATATTAGATTAGGTGATAATTTGGTTTTGGGGGGACCAAAAAACCCATAGTACATAACATTAAATGAGAGGTAAGGAAAAACACAACCCAAAAATAAGCTAGGGCTCAGATAGGGAAAAATCACTTGACCAACACGAAGGCCCAACATGAGGTGAGGCATAAACAACCTTTAATTACATCATAACATATATTTAAAAAAAGTATAATAGAACACAAACCAATACAAAAAGAACAAAAGACCAGTCTACTAAAGGTTAGCTAAAATTTATTTTTCTTATTACTCTTGGTGTGAGAGCTAAGAACTTAATTCAGGTTGACTGGTTCCTTCCTGGGAGTTGAAAGCCTCTTCTACTTGCCATCTTTGGTTATTTAGAGAATTTTTTTCCTTTCTACTTTAAATTAACAAAGTGAAATAAAAAAACAAAACCAACCTCAGAAGATAGTAGGGTTTATTGATACCTACAAAGATGAATCCTAATACTTTGATGGATGAATGATGTCAATGGATCCAAGCGTGCACACAAATCCTTCCTTCCAACAAGATAGGTCACCTACAATACACATACACTCAGAAAAAATGGGATTAGATAGATATATGGAGGATTTCCTTGAAAAGGCCAATCTCTAGAATTTAATGAAATTCCTTGCAAGGATGTCAATATGAATTCAATAAATCAGTTTGATAATGATAAGATAAAATGATAAAACAAATGGTATAACCAAAAATGCAAAGGTAAAGGGACTGATGTGGTCCACAATTATATGATTGTTTGATGGAAAAACATGACCTAATGGGAGTTTAAGGATCACAAAATGGATCATAGAAGCAAATATGTAGATATATATGTACTCAAAAAGGTGAGAAATATGATAGCTTTGATTTGGATAATTGATAGAGTGGTAAATATGTCTTACATGAGATTGATATGACTGGATAGACACTTAAAAGGATAGAGTGACAATAAGTGACAGGGTCTAGATGTTTGAGAAGAAAGATTAAGAGCTTAGATCATATGATAAACATGGAATGCTAGTGATTAGGGCTGCTTTCCTATGATTGGGGTCGATCATCGGGGATTAGGGGAATTTCTAGTAACTTATGTGAAAATGCAGTAGGCCAATAATAATGAAACAGAGATAATTTTGATTTGAAGCTTGTAAATGATAATGAGATAATGGATACAAGGAAAGGTACTTACCTTGTCATAAGCTGATAAATGAAGACAAGGGGGCAATATTACCCAAGACTAAGAGGTTATAGATGCACAATGGTTGTTGAACTGACTCCTAGAAATTTGAATGGATTTCAAATGGTTGAAGAAGAGATAGTGATGCCTTTGAATGTTTTCATGATGATTTGTAATTTTGAGAGAGGGATATGATATAAATAATATGTAAAACACAAAGTCTCCAAGAGCTGAGAAACATGAAGTGAATCCCTAGATAGACACAATGTGATGATCAGAGGCCATAACTCCTTTATATAGGATGTTATGTCAACTAGAAGGGGAATCTTGGTGATTGGCTAGAATCACCGACGATTAGAAAGATATTTATAGTTATAATGATTCTAAAATGGTTGTAACATACTTCCCAAATCAAGTTTTTTTTTGTTTTAACGAATTTTGTGTTGAAAAGAGGTTATGAGCATGGTTCAGGGGGATCGTTGTTAATATTTAAACATGTTTGTTGATATTGTATTTTAAATGATTTGGTTTCTAAGTGGTTTTGAGTGGAATTTTTAAGAGGGTAAAATAGGATTTACAACTGTAGAATGATATTTATTGGGAGTAAATATAATATGGGAGAAATAAGACTTAGGATGGTATGATTTAGGATAAGTTATTAATGTATAATATAGATTGTGATTTGATAATGAAGGGGTGCTAGTAGGATGTGAACACAAGAGATTAGCAATGATGTAATTTTAGGTCTCTACATTTCCCAGCTTTTTATAGAGGAGTCTTTGGTTAGGATTCTAGTGTTTTTTACAAAATAGAGATGGGATAGATAGAATGATTAAATGATTATTATGATAATTTTGATCCCCCTAAGAACTATGGGATTGATTACTTAAAATGGAATCAGTTACTTCCATAGAAAGAGACCATTTAGGTTATGGAAAAATTTTATAGTGGAGCTACTGTTGAGAGTTGGATAAATTGATGTTAGGATGAGGTTATTAGATGGCTAAACAAGTTTGTAAGTGGATTTACTAGTGATAGGGGATGACCAAATGGTTCAATTCCTATAGGATCTTATGAATTGATGATAGAAAGGGGAAATAGAATGAGATTTTTGACTTAGGTCAAATGATTGATTATGGGCTTTGATTTTATGTTTCAACAAAAGTGGGTTTACAAGGACAAGAAATCAAGTGATAGGGAAACCAAAGGGTTTGTTCCTATAAACATATGAATTTAAAAAACAAGATGATGGTTTGATGAGGTAATAAGGACCTAAAAAATGTTTTATGGTTGTCATCAAAGATTAATGGCTTTGAACCTAGGATATTTGAATGTTTTGAACAAGCTTTATCAAAAGGTTAAAATGTGTAGGTGAGTTATTGACAGATGGCTTTAACGATGGAAATGATATCAAAAGGATGGTTTGATGAGGTCAAATTTGGCAAAAGATTGATAAGTTGAAACAAAGGTGGGCTTATGAGGCCAAGAAGTCAAGTGATAGGGGAACCAAAGGGTATTTTCCTATACACATATGAATTTAGTTATGACAATATGATGTGTTTGATACATAGGTCAAAGTGACCAAAATTGATGTTGCCACAAAGGTAGGTCTTACGAGTTGTTTTTGAAGATCGAGTGATAGGGGTAAACAAAGGGTGTCCTATGACATTTACTTATAGAAATATGGGTTTAAAGTATAATGAGGTTCTAGATAGAGGACTAATTAGATGTTCCTGATTGATGATCATGAGGACATAACGGGGGTTTAAACAGTAGGAAAGGGACCCTACCCCATTGTAAATGTTTGAAGTTCCGTTGAAAAATGTGAATTTTGCCAAGGGTATAACTCCATTGATGAATGACATAGTTTTAAAAATCACTAAGTGATCGTACTATATACCTTTGAGACTCTAGATGATGCATAATTATATAATGATATGATTCATTTATGATTGTTGATTTTATTTTTATGTGATGATATAATATTGAGATGTGATCATGATTGTATGGATATTAATAGATTTTGGTATGATGATGGAATAATAGATTAGGGTTGACCGAGATGTTAATGTTATGTTTTTAATATGATGTGATTGATATTGATTTTAAAGTGACTAAATAGGCATCAGTAAATATGTCTTACAACCATTTTATTAAGAATAGTCCATGGATGGAATGATTGATTTATAGCTAAGATTTGATACATATGCATTTATGGGGATACTATTAACATGGTGAAGGAACTTGCACTCTTGGCCTTATGATCTCCTTATCTTAACACTTGACTAGAATGGGTAGTCATGCACTCAGAATCTTATGATATATAGTCATGAGGTGATCAAGATTTCCACCTTCTTAGAATGTGAAAGGGTTAACATATGTTAATAGGTTGTGTGCGGGAGTAAGGTTCTCCAATCAACAAGTTTCTATAGAGAGATTGACCTCAACTAAACATTTAAACCTTTTTTGACAGCAAACTAATTGCAAATGTAGGAATTTTTTATTTGATGGGAAACTGATGAAGAGCGTGGGATATCTTAGCCCTAAGATGCTTTCATATTTGATTTGTTTCAAGGATTGCCTATGCGGGAATAAGGCCTTTTTACATGGGTCTTCATCCTACCTCCACTGCTAAAATGGTCTGGAATTTCCTAGACTTTGGTACCAGAATATGTAGAGTAATTCCTTCAAGGGATGCAGTCCCTTGCTCTATTAGATAGGTAGCTGTCCTTAGTAGAAATCCCCACTCTCATTAAGCTCTTATTACTTTACATTTTTATATGAGGGATCTCTTGCTCAAACTTCGACCCTAATGAACTATTTTGGCCTAGGGAGATGGGATGTCCCTACAAAACCTACACATATTGTTCCATATCAAATGTCTTAAGCTTCAAAACATAAGGTAGGTGGATGTATGATTGTGGGATCTTCCTAGATAACGAGGAGCTTGTATGGGAAAGATAGGCACTCTAATCCAAATTGAGGTGCTAATATTTAAAGACTTGAGAAAAATTCTGAGTGAACCAGCTCTTCTTTAATATTGTAGTCAATTTTACTCCCATTATAAAAGGAAGGAATCCCATGCCCACCGGCCTATCACCCAGAAGAAACTGAGCGCTCACCCGAGGCACACGATGGGTGTCCGAGTCTCTCTTTTATGTGAGTTTTAGTGGGAAGCATTCATCTTTGAGTAGTATAAGAGTATTCAGGAATGAATTTTAGACATACAAGAATGATAGGGCTTAGGACGGCCTCTAGATCCTTGTAGTTTCTTCAGACCGAGTGTTTTAAAAGACTCCATAACATATATTATAATAGAAAGAAAGATACAACCATTCATTCATAGCATGAAAGGAAAGAGAACTTCTATGAACGAAATATACATAAAACCCATTGATATTCATATCTAATTGCAATAGGTAACCTCATTGTATTCATCGTTTCATTACAAGAGCCATAGAGGGCAGACCACAGTCATGCACATCACTAGGCTTGTATAACTATGCCAAAGAGAAAAGGAAATTACAATGCTAAGCTTAGTACATTCCTTTCTGCATCAAATTTCCACTTGCAGTAATCCTGCAGAGCTTCACCCATGTTATCTCTTTCTCTATGTATATCTCTTCCTCTATATTTATATCCCCATCTATATGTTATCTCGGTCTCCTTGTCTCTGTGTCTATTTTCCTACTGTAGGAACTTGTATTTATCACATTCCCGCACTGCCAAATCACCTTGCTACACCCTCAAATCCATTGCCAAGTGTCTAATGTGGTCCTCTAAGCGAGCATGTTCCTTCAGGCCTGAGCTCTCCACTCCATCTCATGATGATCTTCTAGAAGATCCCATCGCTGGCATGATCTTTCTTGGGCCACCTGTTGCTAGGATGGCATCTTATCTGTGTACAACCAATCACACTTATCATGTGTTCTACCTTTGTTGCTTAAATTGGCTAAGTCCTGAACCTCCTTTCGCATGCTGCGCGTGCTATTTTCTTCCTTAAGAATTTTTTCTTGCACACTTTTTCCTTGCGCGCCATCCTATAACTAGGGTTCCACGTGCCCACATGCCTTCATACTTAGTCAATATTTTAGGGGCCCAACATCACCCCACACTACGCCTATTATCTGCCCTCAGAAACATGTTACTTGACCAAGGTGCAAGTTGGTTCAATGGAACCAAGATGAAGACATATATTTTACAAAAGAATAAGGAATGAAAGAATAGGGGAAAGAATGAAGAATGGGGGGGATTTTTAATTCAAGAGGCTAGGAAAGTCCCATCACAGATCTACCTCCAGCTTGCTCCACACTTCGACCTCACCCTTCACCTTCTGGCATAGGTCACCCACCAGGGTGCTCACTTCATCAAAGCTTAGGCCAGCTCCCTGGGCACCCAAGGTGTCCACAATTTGTTCCATTTCCTTACCTAGGTCCACGAGCTTGTCCATTCTCCTTGTAATTTGGGGGTACAGTTCCTTCAGCCAGGCCTTAGTTGAGCTTCTTAAAGCCTCAATCACCTCTGATTTCTTTTCTACCTCGGCCAGAACCTTGTCCCTTTCTGCCATGTTCCCCTTGTTCTTCTCCTAGAATTATTTCAGCTCTACTTCAAGCGTGGTAACCAAGGATCTTGCCACCTTATCTCGATTTTCACATGTGTCATATGTGGCTTCTACAGACTGGGTAGTGACCTTGATCTCCATGATTACTTGGTTGTACTTGGAAACAAGTGCTATCACCTTTAACCAGTCCTCCTCCTTCAGGTGCATGGCCACTTCCTTTGCAGATTCCAATGCCAATGGTCATCTCTCCATGGTGAGGATGCGCAGTTAAGTCTTCTAGGCATTCCAGCATTGATGCGTACCTCTGGGGGATTGGCGTTAGATCAGGGTGCTTTAAAATGATGGAACTCTTTATCGATTCTACTTTCTTGTAGACCTCCATGTACACCTTTTCCTTTTCCTCCTTGAGCTCACGCTTTAGCTGCGTGTTGATTAATTCCTCCTGCTTTAAGTTTATGGCCACCTTAGCCAACTCTTCTTCCTTCTTGGCCAATTTTCCCTCTAGGTCCCTTATACTGTCATTGCGTGTGAATAGCCTCACCTCTTGTTTCCACTCGTGACCTTGTTTAGAGCATTGCACACTTGCTCGTCTAAGAGCTCCTGAGCATTCACTAAGGGGTTGTCTCCCTTAGAATCTAGCAGCGTGATAAGCACCTTTTGGCAGACTTCAAAGTTTGGCTCGTCGACATGGGATTCAAATGCCTAAGAAAGCATCTTCTTATTCCTGGGGTACGCGCCCCCCTTCTCGAATGATCCCATGGCTATAAGTCTCTCAGTGGGTATCATGCTATGGAATCGTGCACATAGCACCTTCCTTGAATCATCCACATAGCCCATTATTTTCCTCTGTTCTGCATCTAGAGGTCTTCTACCCAAGCATGCACCTTTGGGGAAGCTAACTGTCAGAGTTGGGCCTCCTAGGCTATCATGTAATTTTTCAACACTCTCCTCCTTCCCTTCCTTTAGCACTATGTCTATGCTATGCTCTAACTCTTGGTCTATAAGGGCCTCGAGCATCTTCTTCGCTTCTCGCTATGCCACTTCGGTTATCTTCTCCTTTGTAAAACTTATGTCTCCCTACTTCTCCATGACATCCTTCTCATCCGTCCTTTTATCTTTAGTGCCTTCATCACCTTGTGCACCTTTTCATCATGTGAATATGAACTCTTGCTTTTCATCCCCACTCTCTTCCTCTGAGTTGTAAACACTAAATACATGAGGTTCCAGGGGTTCCTTGTCTTTCTTTGGCTCTTCCTCCTCATCGCCACCCCCTTCACTCTCATCCTCTCCTTCTCCCAGGTATCTCTCCAAGATGTCAGTCGCCTCCGAGTCAGCTTCTTCATCCACCCTCTGCTTCTTCCTGAGAGGTGTCTTCTAGTCAGGAGATTCTACCTTCTCTTCTTCCTCTTGTGACTCCTCCATGGTGGTGGGTTGTTTAGGTGCCTCTACTTCTGGCATCTTCTCCTTTACTGGAGACTTCATTCTCCAAACATAGGTTCTTGGCTTGGCACTTGTAGAAGGCATGCTCACTGTCTGAGTAGTTGGCACACTTGGTGCTCCTTCCTCTCCTCTACCCCTCTTCTTAGATGTTGGCTTCTTCTTTCCCAAGGGGTCTTCAGGTATTGAGATCTCATCCACCAAGTACGTGCCATTCTCAAACTTTGGCCTTATGTGCATGTATACGCATGTCGCAGATCCTCCAGCGATAGGAAGTGTTATTGGCCTAGTCATATGGATCTCGTGCGACACGTACTTCTCCACGTATGTGCGCTTACCTCCAGGATAGTTTAGTTTCTTCCTCATATCCCTGTGCTCCTGGTCCAACTTTCCTAGCTCCATCCTTAGCTTCTTTGATTCTTTAAATCTGTTCACTCCCGCTTGGAAGTATTGGGCAGTGAACACGAAAGGAAATTTGCACCAAGGGCTCCATGATTCGTCAATAAGTTTGAACCTACCCAAGCAGTAGTGCTAGTACACCATGAACTCAGCTTCTCCTTGTGTGGCTGCTGGGAGTTGTTCAGGGATCCTCCACTCTACCCCGAATGCATTTCTCAAGCGTGTATACCATTTTTCAAGTTGTGCTTTGTGGGGAGCCGTCATTGTATCACATGCATATTTTTCAAACCTCTTCATGGGTGAAGGGTCTTCGGCTGGGTACTCCCACACAAACTTATCTGGTGCATCCAGCACTCCAATTTCTGCAAACACTATGGTGAGCAGGACATTTCCAAAGAGGATCTTGTCCCCTTCCTTCGTGCACTTTACAATTTCCTCATCAATGTATGCGGATAAGTTATAAATAGTCCCCTCTGCAATCTTCTTGCAGACATGTAGCCATGGCTTGTTGACTTACGTCCATCTTTCTTGGCCATTCAACTTCGTTACTAGGTGCATGGCCATCTTTATAATGGGGTCCTTGATGTTTGAGATATCATAGTACCATGACCCTTTCTTACAGGCATACTCCGTGATGGTTTCTTGAATAGCCTCCTTGTCACCAAGGTCATCTTCTAGGCTATCTCCCTCACATATGAGGCCTCTAAACTATGAAATCAACTGGGGAGTCCTGTGCATCTTGCACCCAAAAAAGTGGAAGTAGTCCTCATGCACCCAAGACATAAACCACTGGTACAAGTGATCTGGCTTCCCGAAATAGGGAAACTCGTAGATCTGCAACAACCCTTCCTTTGCTAGCTTGACCTTTATGACATCATTGTAGATAGGAAAACCTTTAGGTGTTCGCTTGTTGGTTGGGCGTACCAATTCTAATGCCATCTCCTTTTCTATAGTGTTGGTGTGGTGATTATAGTCACTGACTAGTATGCTCCTCAAATGGGATTCCCATTCCTTCCCCATCATCACTCCATCAGGGTACTACATTTCTGCATACCATTCTTCGTTTGTATCTACCTCGGGTTCTGGTTGTTTAGCCTTAGCTTTGCCCTTCCCTTTCTTTGGTGCCATGGTCGAGGTAATTGTATCACTCCAATCCTCTCCTTGTTACTCTTCTTTCCTTCTCCCAACCTTTGATCTCAGATCCACAATACATTTCTTCTAAACCCGTGCCCTAGTTTGTCTGAACCCTAACTTTGATAAATTCTTCACAAGACAACATCTTTTTACTTATTTCCACACCTGTGTAATTCCTCCCTTCTGGTTTGCAATCTCAAACTAGCTCTTTACATGTTTTTAATCACATAGATCTTCTCCTTGATTGAATCTGAAAAAAAACCTTAGCTTATATCTTTCACTTATATCTCCAACTCTTCATTTTCGCAAAGTAAAATGAGAGTGCCTCGACCCTCTATTTATAGTTTTTCCTTTTTCTGGTCATTAAATGCTACTTTACCTACCCCATACTTTGTTCATTTAATGCAAATTTTTAAAACAAATCCCGTCTTCAGTGCCTTCACTCACGTGCCCTTCCTGCATGAAAACCCTCTTTAACTCGTGCACCCTTCCTGCGTGAAAACTCCTCCAACCTTCTGGCACGCAACTAAACCATCCTGACAGGAGACTCTTACGTGCACTCAAAACATGCCGAAGGCACTTCTTCTATCTAGATTCTTTCTTTTTCCTACCTTGTGTTGCTTTAACTACAGCTTCCTTTTCCTTTGTACGTGGGATCTACAAATAGCTTTATCCTGACACCAACCATTCTATCTTTTCTCTTCATCTCTCTTTCAACTGGGCTACTCAACAAGGCTCTTCAACAAAACTTCCTTGGTACTTTTAATCACGTGCTTCTTCACTTTTCTCCACCCCACACTTAAATGATGTGTGGTCCTCTGCGCACTCATAAATTCTCCAAAAATAGCAATAAGGTTACCGGCACCCAAGGCGCAAAACAAAACAACAATGCGAAAGGGAAACACAAGGAAAGGAAAAAGCATAAAGGAAAATTCTAAACTAACTGGAAAAACTACCTTATTTACAAACACCAAGAAGACTTATTTATAGTAGGGCTTCAGCCTACTACCATTGAAGTGTCCAGGAAACTTTGTCCCATCCAGTGCTTGTAACTGGCATGCGCCTGAATCAAGGATGTACATGAGATTATGTAGGGACCTAACCAATGGACTTTCAACTTCCCAGGATGGCACATAAATTTAGAATCATATAGTAACACCATCTGCCCAACCTCAAACTTCTTGTTTCTAATATGGTGATCATGCCAAGCCTTTTACTTTGCCTTTTCCATTGTTTGGCTCCAACGGGCAAGTGATCGTCTCTCATCTAGTTTCATTAGTTCATCAATTCTTTCTTCCAGCGCTTGTTCATTGGCTAATCCTTCTGTGTGTGTTATTCACAGAGAAGGTAACATAAATTCAACTGGAAAAATAGATTCCATGCCAAACACCAATTGAAAAGGTGTGGCTTTATTTAGTATTTTATACATAGTGTTGTAAGCCCATAAAATTGCTGATACCTTGTCATCCCAATCCTGTCTTCCAACATCATAGATTTTGGTCAAGGTATGACTAAGTATTTTGTTGAATGCTTTCATGGTTCCATTTTCTTGTGGGTGATAGGGTGTAGTCTTATGATGAGCCACCATGAACTCTGATAGTAGGATCCTCACGGTCTCATTCAGAAAATGTGTACACCTATCACTGGTCAAACTCAAAGGGCATCCATACCTTGTGATAATGTTCTCCCATAGGAACCTTGCTGCTATTGCTGCCATGCAATCTTTAGTTGGGGCTGCTTCCACCCACCTTGTGAGATAATCCATGCAAGTGATGACATAACATGACCCAGTCCTACACGCTGCTGGTGCAATAGGTCCTACAAAGTCTATCACCCACTTTTCAAAAGGCTCCGCACTAGGAATAGGATGCAAAGGCATTTCATCTCTTTTTCCTGGTTTTCCAATGCACTGACAATGGTCACATGCTTTACAATAATCTCTACAATCCCTGTACAAGGTTTCCCACCATAAACCTACCATTAAAATCTTACACGCGGTGGCATCACCTGCGTAATGCCCACCCACACTTCCTCTGTGTGCTTCCTCCATGATGGCCAAGGTGCTCATGCTCTAACACACATCTGTACAAAACTTCATCATGTCCCAATTTGTATAAGTCCCCACTAATAAACATGTAGGGTGTGGCGCATATGGCCAACTACTTCTTTTCCAATGCCTTCATTCCATCCAGCACCACACCTTCTTTTAAAAATATAGCAATCTCTTCCAAATCTGAGGGCATGCACCGTAATCTAAACAGTTACACATATGGAATTACTTCCTCAATACTTTGCGCATCCTCTCCTGAATCAATTCATGATAGATGATCAGGTCCATAATTGATTTTTTTGAGCTTTACTACAATGGTGAACTCAAACTCTTGAAACAACAACACCCATCAACATATGCACCCTTGAAGAATGGGCTTGTTCACTAAATACTTTAATGCCATGTGGTCGGTGTAGAATATAAAGGGTGTTGCCAGCAAATACTGTTTAAATTTGGAAAGTGCATAGATCATTGATAATGCCTCGCACTTGGTTATGGTATAATTCTTCTCTACTGGTGTTAAATTCCTGCTCACAAAATAGAGAGGATGATCAACAATCCCCTCACCTGGTTGTGCAAGTACTACTCCAATGGTAGTTCCTGAGGCATCTACATGGACATGGAAGGGCTTGTCCCAAGAGGGAAATTGTAAAATAGGCATGGTAATAAGCCTATCTTTTAATGTATCAAATGCCCTCTATTGTGCCTTTCCCCAATGGAAGGTACTTTTGTGTCTAAGCAAGCTCTTCTAAGGGCATGGTGATCTTGGCATATCCCTTAATGAATTTCCTGTAATAGCCCGTATGCCTAAGGAATCCATGCACTGTGCTCTGGCTAGTAGGTTCCCTTAACCCGACAATAACTGCAACCTTTGCAGGATCTACCATCAAGCCCTCCTTACATATAATATGCCCCAATAAAGTCCCAAAAGGTATAGCAAACACACACTTCTTAATGTTGAGGGATATCCTCAACTGACCTACACCTTTCAAACATTAATCTCAAGTTGTCACAATGGTCCTTAACCAGACCATATACTATCCAATCATCCAAGTAAACCTGGAGAAACTTATGAATGAAGTTCTGGAATGCTTTCACTACTATGCGTGAAAAGACAATAGGAACATTCTTCAACCCAAAGGGCATTACCGTATATGAAAAACTTCCCCACTCAGTGGTGAAAGTTGTCTTCTTCTAGTCCTCCTTTGCAATCTGGACTTGGTGGTATCCTGAAAATCCATCCGTAAAGGAATAGATTTCACACCCAGTGACTCCTTCCAAAATTTCTTCAGTGAAGGGGGTCGGAAATGGATCAATGACACAAACTGCATTCAATTCCCTATAATCCACACAAATTCTAATCCACCCATCCTTCTTGATGCTGATTACCATCAGACTTATCCATTCTGATTCTTCTACTACCTCAATGATCCCAGAAGCTATCATCTTGTCTATTTCCTCCTTAACCTTCACGCGTAAATTGGGATTCATCGGTAGGGCCTTTTTCTAACTAGGCACGCACCTTCCTTTAGTTTTATCCTCATCTCCCCCAAGGAATGGTGAACGCCTTTTAGCTCATGGTACCCGTGTGGGAATAAATCCTCAAATTTGTGCAACAGATCAATGATCTTTGAAACTTCCTTCTTTGTCTAGTAATCTCCAATAATAGCTTCCTTAGGTTCTTCTTCTGAACTAATGTTAACTTTCTTCATCTTTAAAGGCTCATGGTAGGTACATGCATGAGCATCTACACTATCCACTACCTTTTGCATTCCTATAGAATGGATAACATCTAAGCTTTTTGATTCCTCTCCATCAATCACATATATTAAATTTCCCTTATCCTTTTCCAAACACGCATGCTCAAGATGTAACTCTTCTGTTTCTTCAATCTTCTTCGAAGCGCGCCTCCAATCCTGGTTCACCTAGTAATTCCAACAACCTATCTTCCATTCTGGCACTATCCCCCATGGTAAGGCACTTGATACCTTGTAAGGCCTTATCAACCGATGGTTTGGTACTCCGATACTCAAAGGCTTGAATAAGATCAGCTACAAGCTCTTGCCAATTCCTTGTCTGGTGGCATGTCTCCAAATGAATGTACCATGTGCACACACAACCTGTAGTGTAGAATACAACTTGTGCACCCAGAGGGATGGTGGCAAGGCTTCCGCACCTTCTCTCCAGACCCGTTCACACTCCTGGATATGGAAAGAGGTGGGCTCCTTCCCATGGTACTCCTTGATGATGGTGGGTATATTACTTCTAGAAAATCTGACAGAGAGAGCAATTCTTACCTCGTGCCACTCTAAAAGGCTCTCCTGATGTGTGGCCCACCAATGAGTTGTGCCGAGAAAGACGTAACTCAGCATCTCCCTCCATTCCTTTTCATTCTTCCACTGAGCTTCTATCTCCTGCAGAAAGATCTCAGGGAAGGCTCCTCCTGGAGTACTTGGGTAGTTCTTTTCCTCCAAGGCACCAAACCATGTGCACGCCTTTGTTACCTTGGTCACCAATCCTCTCAACTGCCATCCCATTAATTCATAAGTCCCATGCACCCAATTGTCACATGCCAGACTGGTGGTATCACTCACTGACTGAGCATCTTCAAACTAGATAACCCCGTTAATAGGGTGTACCATCTCAGGGTCTCTGATTGAGTGCACATAAATCTTGTCCTAACTTCTTCTCCCAATGGTTCAATGTAGGGTGTCGAATTCCCATCAACCAGGGGTATAATGACCCACTCCTCTTTGTTCTTGAAACTGATGTACCCTTTGTTGAACTCAAAGGTCTGCATTGTTCTTGTAACACTAAGGGCACCTAAGTAGTGCTAGGAAATTGTCTACCACAGTGAGTGCCAATACTTCGAAATCCCCAGTAAACTTGGCTCCCTGAATAGTAATAGCCGCATCCTTTAAGACACCAATGGGCATTTCCTTAGTCTTGTTTTCCATATACAACACATTTGAAGATGGCTGTAATGCAAGTCTCCCCATCTGATTCCATGAATCCAAAGTCAAAACATTAACTTCCGTGTCAGTGTCAATGAGTATATTACTAAGGAGCCATCCATCTACAACTAGATTCAATGTAATCTTGTTGTCATAGTTGAGGTTGTGAGGGGGAAGGTTCACATGCAAGACCTTCCTCTCGTGCTCTTCTCCAGCACATGGTACCTTCTCTCTCAACTAGGATCCTAGCAAAGGGATGATGTTCTCCTACCTTAGCATTTTACACACCTCTTTGACCTCATCCAGGTTATCCTTTTGCACCTCAACTCTCCTTCCTTGTTCCTCCTTTCTAGATTGCCCCTTGAGACACTAGATCTCTCCTTGCAAGCTTTGAATAACATCCATGGTGTCCTGATATATCTCCTTCTAATGTGCGGGTCTGGATACTTTCCATGAATGACCTCTTCTCTTGAAACTAGGTTCTTCTATCTTGGTACTTCCCTTGCATGCATGGCTTCTACCCTTGTTGTTACCAAGACAGGCTCCAAACCTTCATCCTGTGTTACCTGAGGCATCCATTATATGTCTACCTTCTTGATGCTAACCATCACAGTGCCTTTGTCCTTCTAGTGCTGCTGATTCATATGCTCATATAACTCTGGGCACTCCTCATACTTATGCTTCTTTCCACACCACGAGCACTGCAACAAGTCTGGGCACTCATGCTTGTAATGTTCTATGTAGATCCACAGTTGAAACATGTTCCATGTGGGAACTCACTTCTTCCTCTACGGTTACCTCATCATGGAATCCTCCTCAAAAACCCCTTCCATGTACACCCCCATCTATGTGCTCCTCATAAGGGTGATCATCATTTCTTGAACCACTGGCAATGCTGGTTTGGCGCACCCCATGATCAATGGCCTCATGTATCTAATCAATGAGCCTACAGTCTTTAGTATCATGGGTTGTGGAGATGAAAATATTACAATAACAAGATACATTCTTCCTGATCGCACGTTGTAGCAAGGGACATCTACTTACATAATGGTCCCCATGACAAATCTCATAATCTACTATCACAGCACATACCGTCCTCTAGGGGAAATTATCCTTAATGTGCCCCTCTATTTCACAATCCGTGCACCACAAACCACTGTGAGTCTCATGGAATGAGTTCACAGATAGATTTTCCAACTACTTAGCCATAGCAGAAATCTAAGCCTCTAAGAATGGGCTAATGCTAGTATCAATACTACCAACAGCTTTGGCGTGCAAGGCAGCCTCCAATGCTTTGTGTGGATCTGTAAAAGTTTTATGAGACAAGGCCCTTCTAAAAGGGGTGATCAATCCTCCAACAAACCACTGTGCATGCTGAGAAGGATGTATATCATATGATAACTTAGACAAGAGAGTTTTAAAGCACGCATCATACTCCCACACACTCTCTGCCATTCCTTGTTGTATCTCCTTCAAAGTGCTAATGATTTTTTGCTCGAACTCAGGAATGTGGAACTCTACCAGGAATGCATTCTTTAAGGTAGTGTAATCCACCACTGTTTGATGAGGGTCATACTTTCTATACCAGCTATACACGTGCCCTTGCAATGTGGTTACAAATTGACTAGCCTTTCATTCTGGGGTTGTGATACCTTTCACGTGCCATAGTAGTTCACACTTGTGAACATGTTCCATAGCATCCTCAATGCCCCTATAATCTGGTAAATGTAGAGACATTTCAAAGAAAACTTGAGGTGGTGGCTGGGGTCCTTGTCCTGAACCAGAGCCTTGGTTCCCTCTGGTGTTTCCTCCACTGCCTGATCCACCAGGTCCACTGGGTCTTGTACCTCCAAAGCCACTAGATCCACTAGAACCACTGGGTCCAATAGGGCCTGTAGGAGCTGTGCCAAGTGCCCCCATGGTCCCACTAAACTGTGCACCGATGGTCTGTGATAATGCCCCACTACTGCTACTTTTTCCCGTGCCACTCCATGATGCGAGACCAAAAGCTTGTACACTTGCCCCTTGTCCAAAAACTCCTCTGAATACTAGAATATGTGTAGCCATAGAAGAAGGGAATGTAAAATTGTATCTCCTAGGCATGGATTTGTCTCTTCCACTAGTTTCAACTGGATCAATACTTCTTCCTGGTTTGGGAAAACCAAGCGCCAGGGCTCGGTCACTGGGTGGGTTCAGATATGTGCCAATGACTCTCCTTTCTCCATGCAATGAGCTCTCACCAAAAGCTGAAGGGGTCTCCCTTACGTGCTTTCCAAGATGGGGTAGCACAGACTACTCAGGTTCCACATCCTCCACGTGAACCTCAACTCCTTCCTGTAACGTTTGTCTCCATAAATCCATCACACTAGTAGCCTCGCATTGTCTAGTAATCTCCCTTTCATGTGCTTTGCCATACTTGAGCCATATTTCTTCCCTCTCCCTTTTTGTTGTTTCATCTGCCATCTTCCTCCACCTGATCTTCCTTACCCAGTGCTCAGAATGGTTTATTCAGCCATTGGGAGCACCTCTAAACTCATAGTAACCATTAATATCTTCATGGCTAGAGGAATAGCACGTAGAAATGTTCCTCTAGGTTCTCGTAGAAACTCAAACTCAGCAATCTCTGGGTAAGAATACATGGAAATGGCATATTCCAGAGTGTAGCTAGCTAGTACTCCTCCCCACCAATGATCTACAACATGGGTCCATGTCAGATCTACATCCTGCAACCTTTGGTAGTCTTCTTTGGTCCATATCCACGATCCATAATGCCAACTTGATCTAGAAGCATAGGCTGAAAGCCATCCATATAACTCTACTGGGAAGCAGCAGAAAAAAGTCTCATACAGATCATGGTAGAGATTCTCTTCTACCCATCTACGTGTATTAAACTCAGGTCCAGTGTTGAATCTCTGGGAAAATTCATCTTCCATGCTCTTGAACCACGATTCAACATTTTCCAATGTTAACCGATCCATCATTACTCTTTACAAAGATCATGATGCATGTTATATCCCACTACAACTTTGAAAAGAGGTCCCGAAATGGAACCAAGATGTAATCAATTTACTCCCACTATAAAAGGAAGAAATCCCATGTGTGTCAGCTTATCACCCAGTAGAAGCTGAGCTCTCACCCGAGGCACGCACGGGTGTCGAGTCTCTCTTTTATGTGAGTTTTAGTGGGAAGCATTCATCTATGAGTAGTATAAGATTATTTAGGAAAGAAGTTTAGACATACAAGAATCATAGGGCTCAGAACGTCCTCAAGATCCTTGTAGTTTCTTCAGACTGAGTGTTTTAAAAGACTCCATAACATATATTATAACAGAAAGAAAGATACAACCATTCATTCATAGCATGAAAGGAAAGAGAACTTCTATGAATGAAATATACATAAAACCCACTGATATTCATATCTAATTGCAATAGGTAACCTCATTGTATTCATCGTTTCATTACAAGAGCCATAGAGGGTAGACCACAGTCATGCACATCACTAGGCTTGTATAACTATGCCAAAGAGAAAAAGAAATTAAAATGCTAAGCTTAGCATATTCCCTTCTACATCAAAGTTCCACTCGCAGTAACCCTGTAGAGCCTCCCCCATGTTATCTCTTTCCCTATGTATATATTTTCCTCTATCTCTATATCCCCATTTGTATGTTATCTCGATCTCTTTATCTCTTTGTCTATTTTCCCGCTATAGGAACTTGTATTTGTCACCTTCCCATGCTGCCAAATCACCTTGCCATGCCCTCAAATCTGTTGCGAAGTGTCAAATGTGGTCCTCTAAGCGAGCATTTTTCTTTAGGCTTGAGCTTTGCACTCCATCTCATGATGATCTTCTAGAAGATCCCATTCCTAGAATGCTCTTTTATGGGCCACTTGTTTCCAGGCTGGCATCTTATCCATGCACAACCGATCATACTTTTCACATGTTCTACCTTTGTTTCTTAAATCGGCTAAGTCTTGAACCTCCTTTCACACATTGCAAATGCTATTTGCTTCCTTAAGCCTTTTCTATTGCACACTTTTACCTTGCTCACTCTAGCATCCAGTGTATAACTGGGGTCCCGTGCATGCCCAAGTGTGCCTTCATACTTAGTCAATATTTCAGGGGCCCAACATATCCATCTAATTCAGATCTAAGCCACAAGTTTCAATAGGTTAGATCCTAATTTACTCTCAACATTCAGGAACATGAATTGAAGTAAAAATTGAAACAACTAAACTTGATAAGGAATGGTGAATATTTTTATCATCTACTAGACTCTAGACCAAGCCATTGCAGACATAAAAATACATGACAGATATAATTTGTTATTGCAAATCAGCAGCACCCCTAGATGCAAATCAAGGTTCTGAATTGATGTTTTAGGCATCCAGTGTGATTGCACAACATGGAAACCTCTCTCCAAGTGTGGGACTTGTGAAAATGAGAGAGGAATCTCTAGATTAGAGGCTGGTTCCTCAAACTCCTCTGATTTAGATCTATATTTTGCACAACTACAGAGGTTCAGATCCTAATCCTACTCTAAATTGCAAGGAGACAGGGATAAAAATGTAAAAATGAAACTAAACTAAAGATGGTGATGCACCAAAAGGAGTGGTGAAACATTTTTTGCCATGTAAATAGACACAAATTCATGAAATGCAACAAGGGAAAACATACACAAGCTGATAGATGTAATTAGAGGTCTTAAAATGAAGTAAAACAATACAAACAGAGGACTGAAAGCATTCACAGAGTTTGCACTGTCAATTCCATGTAAAAATCTCTTGCATTCCACCCTCAAAGAGGTATAAACCTGCTACAATACTTGAAAAAGGTCTGATTCTTACAACTATCACTTGCTGGAGGTGAAAGAAGAAGTTTTCTATGCCAAAAAGTGTTCAACCATGAAGAAATGAGCCAAATCTGGCTTTTACAATACATGGGTCGAGCCCAGGAGAGAGAAAACATGAAAACACATGGGAGCCATTCCTCATTGATGGAAAATTCATTAAAACAGCATGGAGGACCTTACAAACCCATACCCTATCATTTTTGACCATATTGGAGAAGAATGCGACCCATTCTGTATTAAATTTGGTTGTTGAAATGTCATTTCTGGCCATGGACACGTACCAGAACCGTTTTTTGAATTTTCTCTCTCCAAACTGAACCAAAATTAGAAATTGACCATGGAATCATGTAGATAATTTTAACATCTTTCCAATGATATAAAGAACGTGAAAATCTGAGCTCTGGATCAAAAGATATGATCATTTGAAGATTTAGGGCAAAAACGGCCCAAAAACGGATCGGCGGGAAAAAATTTCAAATTTTACCTTTTTTTTGCGGGTCTTTGGAAAAAAAAAAAAATTTCAAAAATTGGCTTTTAACGCTCCGCTGGTCAGATGCCACGTTCCAAGCTCTGATTTGCTCTGGAATTCTCTCTCCTTTAGCCTTTTTCATTGGCGCCTTTTCCTTTGAACATCGTGTCACACTGTGCGCCTTGGTCCGCGGGCCCCGCAGGAAAAAATTTCCATTTGAACCTTCGACCAAAATACTTGGAAAAATTTCAAATTTGCCTCTGACCCCCGAACTCCTCTGCCACGTGGCAGCTTCCTATTGGCTGCGGGCCTCAAATGGGAAAATTTTCCACAAAAACTCCGCCGAGCCATAACTTGAAAAATATAAGGAGTTAGGAGGCAAAATTTACCTTTCTGGAAAGCTGAGAGAGAGCTCTATCTGATGGTGCCATTTCCAGAAAGCCTTGAGTGCCTGAAAATCAAAAAATGTAGACTGAGGCACAAGAGAGGAAAGAACACAAGGAGTTAGCCACAAAAATGAGCTGGGGCACCATTTTGGATAACAATTTTGGCGACTCAGAGGGGTCATCTACCTGCTAGATGAAAATACCAGTTGCCTGAAGCAGTCCATTGGGCATGGAGTCATCAAATATTCTGTTTAGAACCTCAACTAACTTAGAATGTGCAAGGAGGAAGATGGAATATCACATGATGGAAGCAAGGACTGCAAAACATCTCCAGGGACAGCAAGCTGTGCCAAAGCACTTAGGGAAAGAAAAACTAACCTACAGCAAAACAATGTGCAAAGCACTTGGAGGAATGAAAATCTAATCTAATATTTACAAGGTGGTAAATTTCCCTCTAGAAGCAACGCTTGAGATAGATTCCATTGACTGGAATCTGCAGTTCTTCACCATCCAATGAGGCCAATTGGAAAGCATTGTTGTTCTTGCACTTCGTGACCATGTATGGGCCACTCCAAATGGCATCAAATTTTGAATGCCTTCCCGGTTTTGCTCTATCCACATCCCATTTCAACACTAGATCTCCAACCTGAAAAGATCTATCCTTGGCCTTCCTATCAAAGGTCTTTTTGATCAAAGCTTGATCCTTTTCCATTGCTTGGGATGCCTGATTTCTGACCTCCTGCAGCTCCATCAACTCTGCATATCTCACCTCCATGGGCTCAAACTCTAGCAACTCTAATTGCTTCATGAGTTCCAATGTTGGCAACTCAAGTGACATGGGCAAGATTGCCTCTCTTCCATAAACAAGTTTGAATGGAGAGTTACCTGTGGATCTCTTGGGAGTTATCCTATCAGCCCATAAGGCTGATTTCAGTTTGGTATGCCAAGACCTTTGATTCTCATCAAGAGTCCTCCTAATGATCCTCAACAAGTTCTTGTTTGTAGACTCAGCCTGGCCATTACCTTGAGGGTAATAGTTTGATGAAGTGCTTAGGTAGATCCCGTTCTTGACAGCCCACTCAGTCACCTTGGATCCAATGAATGCCAATGCATTATCTGAGATTATTGTAGCAGGTATACCAAATCTGGTTGTTATCCCCTCATAAAAGTCTAAGATGCTGGACTCATTTGCTTCTTTGAGTGCTACTGCTTCAGTCCACTTGGTGAAGTAGTCCGTGGCTGTCAAAATCCATTTGTGCCCTTGACTTGAATTGGGATTAATGACTCCAATGAAGTCCAAACCCCATTGCATGAATGGCTGGTCAACTGAGATTGGATGCAATGGAAGGGCAGCAAGTCTCTCTTTTCCTGTGAAGAATGCACAATTCTTACACCTCTTGATCCATGCATAGCAATCACTGAAAATTTTAGGCCAATAATAACCAGCCTTCATGATTTTTAGAGCTGTCACTCTTGGTGCAAAATGACCACCAGCTGATCCACCATGGAACTCTTCCAACACCCTATGAATCTGATTTGTGCTAATGCATCTCAGCAGCACTCCATTCACATCTTTCTTGAACAAAACTCCATCAACAATGGCATATGGGATAGCCTGCAATCTGAAGTGTCTTCTTTGGGTCTTGTTCATCTCTGGAGGGCATAGGCCTGTGCTTAGGAAGTGCATTATACCTTGGGTCCAGCAAGGAGTGGGGCCAGCATTTTTTTCTTCTTGAGTGCCACATGGCTCATGGCTGTCTTGAACTGTCAAAACAGCCTCTTCTTCATTGCATACTTCTTTTTGCTTCCCCAAAACCAGCTGCTCACACAATCCTTTTCCTCTTACCAGCTTGGTGATCTTGATCTCAATGTCATACTCCATGACACGGGTGATCCAACCTGCCCTTTTCTCATTCAAATCTTTGTTGAGGAGGAAGTCCTTAACCCCAGCATGTGAGACCAGCAACTGGACCTTGTTGTTTGAGACTAAATGCTTGAATTTCTTCAAGCTTCTGATTACTGCCAGCACATGCTTCTCAATAAAAGAGTACTTCACCTCATAGTCATCTAGGCTCTGGCTGAAGAAGGCAATTGGCTGCTCATCATTATCCTTGTTCTGCTGTACCAAAATGGCAGAAATAGTGTCATTACCTCCAAATGCATAGAGGATGAAATCCTTGGAGAAGTCCGGGTTGATGAGAGTTGGTGCTTGAGAAATGGCTTCTTTGATTGCTTCAAAACTCTCCTTGCCTTCTGCTGTCCACTTGAAAGCCATGCTCTTCTTTAACATTTTGGTGATGGGCTTGACAAGGGCTGCAAAATCTGGGACAAACCTCCGAACAAAGTTTATCCTCCCCAAGAAACTCTGAAGGGCTTTCTTGTGGCTTGGCAATGGTAGTGCTCTTATGGCTTCGACTCTCTCTGGATCAATTGCTAATCCTTCTTTGGAGACAATATGGCCAAGGAGCTTTCCTTCATGTGCAAGAAAGATACACTTCTTAGGATTCAAAGACACTCCAAATTTCCTACACCTCGTGAAAACTTGTCTCAAATGAGAGAGGTGGTCTGCTGCATTTTTGGAAAAAATAGTGATATCATCAAGGTAAATCAGCACCACGTTGTTAATCAAACCTTTGAACGCCATGTCCATTGCTCTTTGGAAGGTAGCACCAGCGTTGGACAGCCCAAATGGCATCTTCCTGTATGCAAAAGTCCCCCATTTGGTTGTGAAGGCTGTCTTGAACTGGTCTTCTTCCTTCACCATAATCTGATTGTAGCCGGAGTAGCCATCAAGTAGTGAAAACCTCTCGGAGCCAGCCACAACTTGCAAGATTTGCTCCATGGAAGGGAGTGGGTAATGGTCCTTGAGAGATGCTCTATTTAAGTCTCTGAAATCAACACACAATCTGATCTCTCCACTCTTCTTTCTGACTGGAACCAAGTTGGCAACCCAACTAGAATGCTTGATTGGGAATATGATTCTTGACTCAATCAGCTTGTCCAATTCTTTCCTCATGAGAGGCTCCATGTGTGGATTGACTGGTCTTTGTTTCTACCTGACAGGCTTAGTATTTGGATCCAATTCAATGGTATGCTGAGCTAAGTTGGGATTGAAACCTTTCAAATCTTCATAGCTCCATGCAAACACATCAGGGAACTCTTGACACAGCTGTACGAACTCATACCTTTCTTGATCAGTTGTCATCTTTCCAATTTGCAATGGTTTGTTCTCTTCTACCAAGATGGATACTGAATCCTCTCTCTTGACCTGAATGTTTGCTTTCTCCTTTCTAAACTGATCATTGGGATTAAAAATGGACTCCAAAGTGATAAGTCCCTTGGGCAGCTTGTTAGTTCTCAGCTGTACCACTTGGTCACCATACTGCTGTTCCAATTTTTCTTGATTCTTAGCTGAGAACTCGGCTTCTTCTTGCAAGAAATGGATGATTTGCTGGTCATTCTCAAACACTTGCCAACTGACATTGTTATCTGGCACTGAAGGCCTCACAATCACGTGGATGTTTGGCTGTACCTTGTCTTGTTGAATGCTTTCCACAATGTCAAAGGCTGCCCCTACTGCTGCAAGCCTGTCAGCAGCTTGATTCTCTTTCCTAGGAATGGATTTGATGCCAAAACCCTCAAAATCTTCCATGAGGTCCCACACCCTGTTCTTGTAGCACCTGAGTAGATCATTCTTGGCAGCATGCTGTCCCTTGACCTGATTTACAATCAATTCACTGTCACCAAAGACTTGCAAGTTCTTTATTTTCTTCTTGATTGCCCAATGCATCCCTTGCACTAAGGCTTCATATTCAGCAGTGTTATTGGAGCATGCAAACTGAAATCTAAAAGCTGAATAGTACCTTACTCCTTGAGGTGAAACAAGCATGGCTCCACCTCCTGCACCTTGTCTACTTCTTGATCCATCAAAAAACAGCTGCCATACCTCATTGTCATCCTTGTGGTTTGGCTTGGTGATGTTAGGAATAGGCTGATTTTCTTCATGTATACAATAGACCCCTAGCTCAGATTCTTCTACTTCTTGATAAGGATCAAAAGCATGTACCTTGTTTTCCCATTCATCAAGAGTTAGATCCGGGATGCTCCCAACCTTGGTGTCAGCTTCATCGGTGCTTGGGTGGTCTTCTTGATCAAATGCTGAACAATTGGCATTGATCTGACTTGGAGTGTAAGGCTCAATGTGGAAGTTTGCAATAGGTTCAGACCTGATTGTAGCCTTAGTTCCATACCTCATTCTGAACAGCATGTGTGACCAATCAGCAGACAAATATCCCCCAATCTTGGCTGTGAAGTCCCTTGACAAGCATAGGGCAAATAGTGGTGGAAGGTCTATGACTGATACATCTTGTGAAACAACAACATTTGGACATGCATGCAAGGTAAGACTCAAGTTTCTAATCACCCCAACTGTTGTTACTGCTGTCCCATCCAGCTGCACTACCCCTTTGGATATGGTTTCATACTAGAGCCCTAGCTGATCAGCTATTTGTTTAGGCATCACTGAGCTACTTGCCCCGGAATCTATCATGCAATTGTGCACTAACTGATTTCCAATGATTAATGAAACATAGAAAGGAGGGGGCTTCAACATTTTACCTTGCTGTCCTCCATGATTTCCCTCAGGCTGGGCAGCATTTGTGAGCACTTTCTCTTGCATCTGAACTTGCTGATTCGAAGTTGGCCAGTCCTTCATGGCAGCTTGTAACAAGTCTCTTTGGCCTGGGATAGATAGGGATTCCCACATTGATATATTAACATTTGTCTTCTTCATCTGATCAATGATACTGAATGGTGATGAAGGATCTCTTTGCTGTCCCTTTGCTTGTACATTCACTCCTTGCATGTGGGCAGCAATAACTGGTATTTGAGTTGGTCTAGGAGCTGTTCTTGGCTGCCCTTGTGCATTTGAAATTGGATTTTGCTTGCCAACCATTTGTGGAGCCATGGAAGGTTGTGGATTGGTTGGAGCTAATGGCTGTTCTTCACCCAAATTCCTTCTTTTTGACCTTGTGTTGGCTGCAACACCTTGAGAGACCGTTTGATTCATGCCACAAAAATCCTCTGCTTGCCAATTTACCAACGTGGTGTCATTTGGAGCTGATTGCTGTTGGAATGTTTCTTGTTGTTGGTTGTTTCCTTGACTGCCCTCACCCTCCACACCAGTAGTTGTCACCATTAATGCTTGATTCAAAGCACCATTGAAGCACATGGATTGGTTATGAGGTTCATTGCATGGAAAACACCAGTCATACTCCTGAGCAATGTTGTTTTGTGTTGGCACCAATGCCTTAGAGGCAGATATGGCATTTGGATTGTAGGGCTGAAATGGTCTATTGGCAGGAGGCCTTGTTTGATTCATATTTGCAGCTGGATTAGGAGGTCTTTGTGGTTGGTATGGCTGCCTGTTGGGCTGAGCTTGGGGCTGGTAAGAAGGTCTAAAACCTTGGGCTTGCTGCCTCTTGAGAGTGACTAGCTCATTGCCTAGGTTTTGCAATTGCTTCATGACTTCTTGAAGCTCATTTGGGGCACTTGGAGATGAAGTAGAAGCTTCATTTGAACTCTGATTTCTAGGAGTGGGAGAAGGAGCCAAATTAGGTGCTTGATTGGTATTTGGACTCTCTAAACTTGGAAACAATGGCATGGGAGGTCTAGGGGCTAGTTTGCCAGCTTGGATCAAACAATTTTCAGCCCTAATGGCAATGCTATAAGCCATAGGGATAGTTATGCCTCCCATGGACTGAATCAACATAGAAATATCAGAATTTAGAGCTTTGAGATAGTAGAGAAAAGCACCTTCTGCTGTTGGCCTGACTGCCACTAGAATTCTCTCCCAAGTCTTTTGAAATCTGAAGTTGAAATCAGTCAGCTGCTCATTGGGAGCTCTCTTGATGGTTGTCAGCTGCTCCAAAAGAGACAAGTTGTCTCCCTTCTCTCCAAATTGCTCATGAAGTGCTATACATAGCTGATTCCAATTTGTGATAGAACCAGCTCCAAGGCTTCTAAACCATTGCAATGCTTTCCCCTTGAATGAAGATGCCAGCAATTTGACAGCCACTTGCATCTCATTGATTTCATGAATTACACAAAGATTGGCAATGTCTTTAACATGATCACCTGGAGTAGTCTGATTTTCTCCAGTGAAGTAGGGAATGTTCTTCAAGGCTGCAATTGGAATTGGATGTTGTGCATTGAGGGCAAGTGGGCTGCTGCCTGTGAAGTTGACATAGGGGTTGTTTTGTGCCATTCTAATTGGTCTTAGAACCCTTGTTGATTGAATGAAAGGCCTACCAGGTGGAGGAGTTGAGAGAGTTCTGTTTGGTGGAGATGGAGACCTTTGGATTCTCCTCCCACTTTGCCTTACTCTTGGAGATAACTGCAGATATTCAAACAACACCTCTTCTTCTCCAGCTCTTGACCTTGTGGTGATTCTTCTCATGAGTTTTCAGGCCTGCACTGCTGAAACCAGTTGATTCTTCCCCTTGGAGTCGCCAGATATGCAAATTATAGCTCTTTTCAAGCAAGAAAATTGCAGCAGATGCACATCAACTTTGCTGCAATAAAAATGAGACCTCTAAGGTCCCACCGGGCGTGCCAAAACTGTTGTTGCAAATCAGCAGCACCCCTGGATGCAAATCAAGGTTCTGAATTGATGTTTTAGGCATCCAGTGTGATTGCACAACATGGAAACCTCTCTCCAAGTGTGGGACTTGTGAAAATGAGAGAGGAATCTCCAGATTAGAGGCTGGTTCCTCAAACTCCTCTGATTTAGATCTATATTTTGCACAACTACAGAGGTTCAGATCCTAATCCTACTCTAAATTGCAAGGAGACAGGGATAAAAATGCAAAAATGAAACTAAACTAAAGATGGTGATGCACCAAAAGGAGTGGTGAAACATTTTTTGCCATGTAAATAGACACAAATTCATGAAATGCAACAAGGGAAAACATACACAAGCTGATAGATGTAATTAGAGGTCTTAAAATGAAGTAAAACAATACAAACAGAGGACTGAAAGCATTCACAGAGTTTGCACTGTCAATTCCATGTAAAAATCTCTTGCATTCCACCCTCAAAGAGGTATAAACCTGCTACAATACTTGAAAAAGGTCTGATTCTTACAACTATCACTTGCTGGAGGTGAAAGAAGAAGTTTTCTATGCCAAAAAGTGTTCAACCATGAAGAAATGAGCCAAATCTGGCTTTTACAGTACATGGGTCGAGCCCAGGAGAGAGAAAATGTGAAAAACACATGGGAGCCATCCCTCATTGATGGAAAATGCATTAAAATAGCATGGAGGACCTTACAAACCCATACCCTATCATTTTTGACCATATTGGAGAAGAATGCGACCCATTCTGTATTAAATTTGGTTGTTGAAATGTCATTTCTGGCCATGGACACGTACCAGAACCGTTTTTGAATTTTCTCTCTCCAAACTGAACCAAAATTAGAAATTGACCATGGAATCATGTAGAGAATTTTAACATCTTTCCAATGATATAAAGAACGTGAAAATCTGAGCTCTGGATCAAAAGATATGATCGTTTGAAGATTTAGGGCAAAAACGGCCCAAAAACGGATCGGCGGGAAAAAATTTCAAATTTTACCTTTTTTTTGTGTTTTGATTTTTTTTTCAAAAATTCCCCACACTCCACTGGTCAGATGCCATGTGGCAAGCTCTGATTCACTCTAGAATTCTCTCTCCTTCTTTTCTTTTCCATTGGGTTTTCCTTTGGACATTTTTTGTGAAAATCGACCTTTTTATACTCTTTCGGAAAAATTTCAAATTTGCCTCCGACCCCCGAACTCCTCTGCCACGTGGCAGCTTCCTATTGGCTGCGGGCCTCAAATGGGAAAATTTTCCACAAAAAATCCGCCGAGCCATAACTTGAAAAATATAAGGAGTTAGGAGGCAAACTTTACCTTTCTGGAAAGCTGAGAGAGAGCTCTATCTGATGGTGCCATTTCCAGAAAGCCTTGAGTGCCTGAAAATAAAAAAATGTAGACTGAGGCACAAGAGAGGCAAGAACACAAGGAGTTAGCCACAAAAACAAGCTGGGGCACCATTTTGGATAACCCCATAAAAACTACCAAGCCAACTTGAAAAATACGAGGATTAAAAAACTTTCCTTAACAATGATCACAAAATGAGAGAATTTCCTCTAACTGATGGATGCCATGTCTAAAAATTTAGTGCCTAGAAAATACACTCAAACATTTGAAACTGAGGCACAAGATCTGAGTAGGAACTCAAGGGATGTTTCGTAGGATTAAAGAACATTCAACAAATTTGCAATAGACATCCTCCCTACACTTCTTTAGCTAGGGTGGCATAAGATCACCCAAAAGGGTTTGACCCACAGCAGTACAAGATATCCTTGTACTCCCTTTCTCTTAAAATGGATTAGGTGCACATGTTCCATTTGCACTTTTTATTTCAAGTATTTTACACATTTTTATACACTTAAAGGGATTTTACATAGCATTTTTAGAAACATACATATTTACTACTTGATCATTTTCTCCTTGCAAATTAGAATATATGAGAAAAAGAAGTCAAATTCAAAAACATAAGGAAATAACAATGGATGACGAAGACAAAAAACATAACATCCAAGATGACACATGCCTTACTAACCATGCTAGTACATTACACATCATTAGCTACACATGCGTTTCTCCTAGGTTCACTCTAAATCAATTTCTATGAGCATTTTTCATCTATAGAATTTCCACACTCCTAATCCACTTTATCATTCCATGTTTTGACCGTTACAGTGCTTTGGCACAATTTCTACTACACTTTACATGGATACTTGGTGGTCAAGTACGCATCCCTATCTACATTCATGTTACCAATATTTCCTCTTGTAACATAAAGTGGGGAAAAATGTAGTCACAAAATCATGCAATTCAGGCATTATTTTTCTCAGTCTCACAATACTATTTAGAATGTTATTAAGTGAAGAAAGAACTATAATCCCAGCTTTTAGCCATAGCTTAACAAAAAAATTTGTTACCTTTCGTAGAAATTTTTTCATTCCTACACATGTGATATTTTTATATAACATGTCAAACTATTTCGGAACTTCCCCATCATTTTACCCTAAATCGGGGTGCCTAGAATTATGACTGAGGTGCCCCATTCCCACCCGGGGTGCCCCAATTCTTTGTTTATTTTCATACCTCTTTTTGGGATCTTTTAGACATTTTTCATCCTTATCTTTTTCCCAGTCAGCTATGTCAGGATTAATTCGTGAAATTAGAGAAAGAGATCCCTATAAATATAAATTAATGAGACCACAATAAGGGTCCTAAAATCATTAATACTATCACTCCATCTAGAGTTACATCCATTGCATCACCATCAACATACTTCCATAGCATCAAGGCTAGGAATCTAGATCAACACAGAAATCATGGGGGAGGGATTCTATTCTATTCCAATAATCACGTTCATATTAATGTTACATTTTATACATTCTAGTTATTTTTATACTTCACAAAGTGTGAATGCCAAAAGAGAACCTAGGAAACAACATGTTTATTTTACACACCAGATCTACATTTGGGTCAATGAAATAATTGCAACACTCACTTCAGTATGCCCACTATTTTGAAGCGATCCTCTGACCAATTCATTTGCATCTTTATTTTTTAGGTTTCCATGATACATATTTTATCTCTTGTATTTCAACATAAAATGGTGCTATATTTGGCACATTTGGTGTAGTTCAATGAATCTAGTGCAATAGGCAACGAAGGTTCAGAGCATCTTTTGACCCAGAAAGAATGATGTACAATGCACCTTTTCTAAAGACTAGGGTGCCTATTTTTCCATACCAAGGTGCCCCAAGTTGCCCCAAACCCTCTTGGGTGCTCTAATCATCAGATATTTTAGACCCAACTCTTTTTGGGACCTCATGTATAGTCGTTCCAAATTCTGTATTTTCCTTTAACCTGCCACCCTACGATAGTCATCCATAATCCCTAAGTTCATTCCTTACCTTCCTCTTACATATTTGGGTTTTATTTATAATTTCAATCATTGTAAACTTCATATTTATTTAGTGCATTTATTTACAATAGTTCATGTCCTCCTAACTATTACTACATTTCCCCCATTGGGGCCATTTAATTTGGTAGTTAATCACAAATTAGGAGTACACAACTACCATTTACAACTTACTCGCCATGCCTTTATATGATGCCACCTCATAACAACACATTGCTTGTCATGTAAATCCAACGAATCTCAACCCCACCTTTTCGATCCTAGGTTAAATGACAATCTGATTTAAACCAAATGCCACATTGATCACTCCTCTCAATCACACACTTGGGGAGCATTTTCAAAAATTTATTCCCCCTTCTAAGCGGCACATGTCTCATCACCACCCCAAATCTCTCACATACAACATACACACCTTGAACATTAGTATCGTCATTTTTGATGACGCTTTCTTGTGCTTTGATTCACACTTTACTATTAAGGGAATAATATATATGTGAGCCTCACACTACACACAAATACTTTGTCATACTTGACATCCCCTTCTTCACAAAATCTACTATACACTAGCACATTGTAATTCTATCTTACACAATCTCACTATATCTTTCTCATCTATTTCTATGTGCTGCACTCATTACCATGTGACACACTCTATTTCCATAGTCATAATTAATCAAAACATTGTAGGGTATACATCTCAAATGGACCTCACTACACCCACTTGCATCACGTGGGCACTCACTCCTCACTCTCTCTACGCACTAATACACTTTATCGATCAATCTTTCTAGTGCAAAAATTTGAAGCATTTCTTGATGAAGCACTCTTGTTCCAGTTTATTATTGAATTATGAGGGGAAATGTATAAATAAACCTCATTTAATGCATACATCCACTCATGGGCAAGTGGATCCTATCATTCACTTTGCATTTAAATTTTCTCTCATTCAACTGGGTTCATACTTGTATATATTAGTTACATTTAATCTTGCTTCCTTATGTTGGCCATTGTGTGGTTGGTTCATTCATTGATGTCGAACCCCCATTAATGGAAAGGGTTTCCTAATGTAGTATTCCACATATGGTGTTATTAAGGTGTCAAGCATGTTGATTGAGTTTTCTTGGTAAGTTTTCAACTTGTCCTTAGCCGTAGAATGGTTGACTTAGACAATAGCCTTACACCGTAACCCTCATGAGCATGTACTTGTGAGGTGATTTTTTTTCTCATGATCTCATTTAGAATAACATTGTCTCTAGGAATGGGTCTGTATGAAAACAATGTGAACAATAGTTTGAAAATTTATCTTTTATGATGACACCAAAAAAACAATAGAAAGAATATCAAAAATTTCCTACAAAATCAGAGTCTTAGTTTCTTGCTTTAGTTGTTAGTTTTGTAGCGTGTTGATTGCATTTTATTTCCATGTTGTATACATTAATTGGATTCATTTGCTTAGTTTAAGTTTTACTTAGCTAAACATTTTAGTTTGTTCTATCATGTATACTTGTTTATAATTGTATTGTTTTCATTCTTTTTGTTTCCATTGCATTGTGTGATATGTTTACAATATTGAGTTCAAATGCTTACTTTAGTTGAGTGTTTACTTAATTCATTACATTAGATTCACTTTGCATGCTTGTGATTGTTTATAGTATGTTAGTTTGTAATTAGGTTGTGCTTGTAAATTGATTGTACAATTTGTTGTCATCATTACATATCACATCTATCATATATCATTTCTCATCACATCTAACACCATAAAAATACATCATATATATACAAAAACATCTAGCTAAGTTTTACATCATGCATGTATGCTAAACTAATCATCACATATTGTATCATCAGTGGGGGTAAGAGGGGTTGAGCATAATAAAAAATCTATCTCCCCTACACCAATATCATCTATATCATTTCGTATGCTAAACATCTAAAAAATATCTCATATATAAAACATATGATATTATCTAAGGATACATCATCAATATATAACATGTGGTAACATCATCAACAATCTATCATGGATACATACATGAGAAATGAAATCATACAACATCATGATATACTCATCATACATCTATTAACATGAATCATCATCATAAAGCATATAAAAACATGAAAATATAACCATCAAATGTCCATATATACATGTGTAAATATCTATCTCAAAATAAGATATACATCATAGATACAAAATATTCCATCTAAAGGGCATGAATCAAAACTGAGCCTTCATCATGAGGCATAATAAAAAATGATACATACGTACATACATCGATAAAAATCAGCCTTCATAAGAGGCATGTATACATAGATATATCAGTACAATATAAAGAGAGAGTCAACCATGACTCTCGCCCTCTCTTGGGCTGCTTGGTCTATGGGCCTTGAGGATGAAATGGAAGTTAATGTGATGGGTCGGCTCTGAGTGTACCACCCTATTGTCTAGCTGGCTATTATACTGATCTAACCGACCACCGCAGCCTCTGTGACCTAGATCATGTCCTACTCACACCCAACTGATCAAAGGGTGTAACTCACTGTCCTACTGGAACTACTGATAGTAGGTAGGCCTTGTAATATGAGGCCTCACCACTAGCTCTCATGATATCTTGTATCATCTCTATGTCACTGAAAGTTATGGCTACCTGTAAAGCACAATCTCACTCCCCTGTCAGTCTACCAATATTAGCATGGGCCTATCTCAAAGTGGTAGCCTACTGATCTCTATCTACTGTAATAGTCTAGACCTAGGCCCATGCCTGATCTCTCTGAATAGTAATACCCTACACCTGAGCCTAGGCCTGGTCCCATTATATAGTGACACTCTATTGTGCATGTGTCTTGCCTGATGTAAGAGGCTCAATATTTGAGCACCTTGCACTGTTAGACGTCGTATCTACTACTGCCATGCTACCCCATCTCCACCCTGAGCATCCTGGGATCTCACCTGGTCTCTCTCTAATATCATGAACTGTAGTTGTGCTCTAGCCTGATCTCTCTCAACCACTACCTATAACTGAATGAATATCACCGCCTATAGTTTCTATTGAGGTGCAACTAATTGTCCATCATCTCCACCACCACCTAGAGCATGAGGTGGCAGACATTATTGTGGATACACCTACTGTAATGGAATGTATACCCCCACTGGAATGCCTACTGGAGGAAACTGTATATGAGGAGCCTGGGGAACCTATCTTTTCCTAGGCCTAGGCCCATGTCCATGTGGATGTTGTAGTGGAGGACCCTGTCCCCCACCCCATCATGACATTGGTCATCAAAAGGATCATCATCCTCATCATCATCTCCATCATCCCCACCACCCTCATCGCCACTGCTAGGAGGCCCCACTAGAGGTGCTCTCACTCCTACATCCCACGCTGCTCTAGGAATCGTCAATCGATGAGGTAAAACTATGTGGTACCATGGAGCATACTCTCATGTACAACTCAGATTCAAACCTATCTCAAATGTACCCACTGAAATGGCATCATCTATAAATAGTTGGCCAAGGCTTTGTCTCTAGTGATCTGTGGCCCCATATCGACATACTCTCAGGCCCTATGAGCATACCACATATCTGGCCCTGGTACATCCTGTATAAAGCCAAACTATCTTTGGCACCGATCAACTCTGTAAAATCCCTGAATATAGCTACGGCTACCAAACATAAAGTGCTCCACAATCACTATACTCAACTCTAACCCATCCTCAGGCCACTGAAAATGTCCATATGGCCTCCGTACTACCGTGGCCTGATGTAAGTCATCCAACTCTCAGTGGTAATGGTAGGTATCTCCCATGTTCAGCCACACATCATCACCGATCAGAACCCAACCCATAGTAGAAGGCTCCTCTGGAGCTCAAGCTCTCAATACACTGTATGGGATGACAATGGCAATATGGTCCCATGCCTAAATTTGTAACAATCTAGAAGGTCCTACCATCTTTTGATGGTAGTATGTGATCAAGTGAAGGTCCCAGTATAAATGTGCCAGTATGCACTGGCCCCAATTGTATGTCTTGCCATCAATCAAACTGTGTATCACTCCAATGAGACCGAGTGGAAATGAAGCTCTGGTCTTGTTAGGGAGTAAAACTCCATTGAAAAGCCATCAGGTATACTACGACTCGATCAAGCTCAGGATCCGTCTATACACGGTAGATAATCTCATTGTCATCCCGTGGTGTGGTATATCTGGAATACCAAATAACTCTAGAATACACTGATCAATATCAGGTTGGTGACTCGTGTACTGAATCAACTCACCCTGGATGGGGACTCACATAATATGCCATACATCCTCTAAGGTAATAGTAATCTCGCTAGTGGGGAGTCAGAAGCACTGACTCTTGTTATGCCACCGCTCGGCTACGACTGTCAGGAGGCCATGGTCTAGTGTGATCTGTGGCATATCGGCCATGTAGGCTAGCCCCATAATGTATAAAAGGATATCCAATATCCTCCAATCATCCTCATCAAACTATGTGCCTCTATCACAGCCAGGTGACCATATCTCTCTCTGGTATGAAGGACAGGTAGTATTCTTTGTGCACAACAAACAATACACTTGTTAGGGCTACATTTTTATCTACTTCTATCTACATTTCTATCTCTATTCTTTTTTTATTCTTCTAAAAATACTAATTTTCACTTTCTTCTATGACATTCTTGTCTATATTCATTTACACTTAGCTTATTTTTCCTACAAAAAATTGTTAAGTATTTTCTTCTTGCGCATGCGTGTTCCCTTTGACGCATACACACCTATTTCAATGCATACACCCAACGCGTATATGCTCCTTTCTCAACACATACACATCCTATCAACATGTATGCTCCCAACCTTCTCCACCAAACCCTCCAATACTATGCAGGATGACATACACGCCCAGTCTGATGCCTACGCCTCCCAGTCGACACGCGCACGTGTGTGTGTTTTCCCCCCTGACACATATGTGTCTCCTTTGATGGATACATGTGCATACCCACATTTTCAACAAGGTATGCCTATGCGTACCCGTGTTTTCGAGGCATGTGCGCACGCACATATGTATTTTTTCCCTAAAACTAACCTAAAAAGTGCTAAAAATGTAATTAAATGCAAAAATGACAAAGCAAGGATAGAACACTCATGAAGGGTCCATCCACTGCGTCCTGAAGATACTCCCAGATGCAGTCTGCTCATCTCCTCCTCGGAACCCTCACCATCTCACTCAACTTCTCTCACACTCACTCGTGGTAAAAATTTGCAAGAGCTCTGCTACAAATGAACTGGTCATGATTGATTTACCCCCCGGGGTGGGTATATTAGGTTGTCGCGATGCCCCTGGGGCATGTTTTCTCCACTGTGATCACTCTAACACTTCTTCTCTTCACTAAAATGATTATTTTTATTAAATAATTATTTTTTAATTAATTTTCCGCTACACTGGGGCACTATTTTCCACCTAGCGCTTATCTCTTCACCCTGGGGCATTTTTAAATATTTTCAGGCACTATTTTTCGTTCTAGTTTTATCTATCGCCATGATTATTTTTAAATAATTATTTTTGGCCCATTTTCTTATCGTCGGGGCATTTTACTGCTACCCGACACCCATTCTCCTCACTCTGGAGCATTTTCACGTGCTTCTAGGAGATCTTCCATTTCTTAAATTCTTTTGACCGATAAAAAATTTAAAAATTATAAAATCATTCAAAAATCCAAAAAAAATCGTAAAAATTCAAAAATTGACTAAAATTGGTACCAAGCTCAAACACAGCTTGAAATTATGTGTCTCTCACATGACATTTATCTCATATCTTTTTGGCATTTCCATGCGTATTGAGACAATGACTCACAGATCCTCTGGATCTCCAAATCATTTACAAAAGCTACGCTGCTTACTTCGTCGATACTCTAGGGCACGAGTTTCCTGGTATTGTTTCGTTGTGCACACTGCTTTTTCATTGGACCTAAGTGTCCTCCATCCTTTCCCTTACATATAAAAATTTCTTGGGGCATCATTTTAAACCCTTTTCATTTATCAAAACATTTGGGATTACAGCTCAATAACAAAATATTTGTGCAACTATCTTAAACATTGTTGGTTTGAGTATGTGTGATTGTACTTATTTCCCTGTTAGATGAGTTTGTTTTCTTCTCATATTGCATTGCATTTGTGTATGTTGCATGGAGTTGGCCATTTTTAGCAATGGAAAGTTGTTTGTATCTTGGATTTTCATGTCATTTTACGTTGTTATCGTATGCTCATATTTTAATAAGGACCAATGATGAAGATTACTAGCAATATGATGAATAGAATTGTTTCTATAGCACTGGTTTGCATATAGCTCAAAATCCCTTTTCTTGTTATTTATCTTCGTTATCACCTTTCTTCTCTTCACACTAGTATTTCTTCTGTTCTCTTTTTTTATCATTGATCGAGTTCCTCCATCACCCCATTTCCACTCGAGGGGGCATCCTTCATCCGACTAATTTTTCTTCTACCCCTTCAAAAAAATTAGTTGTTTGTATTTGTCTACTTTCTTTGAAGTGACGTCGCATACATCACCTCAAAGAGGGGAAAATGTAGACACCTATAATTTGGTCTACATGATCTTATTACTAAGATCATACTAACTATCCTAGTCTCGTGTTAATTTACTACACTATGCTAGTAAATTACCCTTTCTAACCTCTCCTACACCCCTAAACCATGCTAATCCCTCTCTAACTAGACTTCTATAAGCTTGTTTCCCTTAATTAACCTTTGTTTAGGTTAATTAACCCTCTTATTGACTTTCTAAGAAGGATTTGAGTTTCTAAAAAAATAGCTTACCTTTCCAAATAGCCACTTAGCTTCTTAAAATCCTATTCACACCTCTAATTAATTTTATTTTTTTCTAAAAATCAACTTTTTGAACCCTTTTTAGTCCCACATGCATCCAAAACATCCTTTTTCTCAAATCCAAAAACTATAAATAGAGGATACATACCCTCCCACCTTTTCCTAAGAACACACACTCTCTCTTATTTCTGATTTAAGCCATTTTAGGTCTCTTAGAATTATTTTTATAGTTTATTTGAGCTATTTGCTTGTTATTTGCTGATCCATTTCAAAGTTTTAGGTAAATGGGAGAAACCATTAATGGTGAGCTTCCATTGTTAAGCTTTTGAAACATCAACAATCACAAAACTTGATTGCTAGAGCTTTAATAGGTTCATTTATTGATAGCTTTCATGGAGTAGAGAACTAATATAGTCATGTTTAGAGGTTGATTGTTTGTTTCAAGCTTTATATATGCATGCAAATAGGTAGCTCTTACTTATCTCTAATTTGATGGTCATTGAGTTGTTTGTTTAAAGATTTTGGGGCATCTTTTGTGTTCTTACCCCATTTTATAAGATTTTGCAAACTTTTCATTGCAAGTTTGGAAATAGTGTAGATGTGAAGGATTCTCGTAGGGTTATTGGATGAAAATGTTGTAGGATTGTAGGATTTTTTGAAAGGTAGAGGTTCCACAGGGAACAAAAGGTGGTCTAAATGACTCTGAGAACATATCAGAGCTAAATGAGGTTGAGTGGGATGTGATAGGTTGATAATATTGATAAGGACTAGATCTTATGTAGGGTATGTTTTGAAATTTATTGGGATGAAATGATGTAGATGAAACAAGCAAAGATGATTGTGAAAATGAAGCATAATGGGTATAATAATATGATGATATAGAGGGGTGGTCCATATTAAGTGATAGTCAACTGATGAAAATATAACAAAATCTCTAAGAGAGCTACAAACGTAATAGATAAGTCAAGCAAAATAATTTTAATTATCTTAATTAGAATTTATATGTGGAGTAAGAGGCTCAAAGGGAACCTAATGATATGGTCATTCTAAGGTTGGATGGGTTCCTCGATATACTTGAGAGTACATGAGGCCCAAATCTATGCTATTTATGGTATGGGGCCTAGTATTGGGGCCTACCCCCTCACTTCTTGGTCTCATAGTGATAAGGGAGTTGGGTGTTTAGCCAATATATCGATAACCAGTTATTTATAGTTGACCAGAACATTGAGTCAACTTCCTTATTGGGTGATGAAATCCCAATATTTATCTCCTAGGTAAGAATTTTTGAATGAAATTTTTATATTTGACATGATTTGGTTGTGTGTGGGGGAAGAATTAAGTGAATGTAATCAATTAACCTTCCTAATTAAAGCTATATGATCAAGCAATATGCAATGTTCATTTTAATCCCAAAAGAAATGATTGATTTCGATGAGAAAAGATGTCAAATATGCAATACAGAAAGAAAAAATAAAGGAAAGGACTCACCTTTATATCGCTTCCATTTTTTAAAAACATTTTTTACAATTTTGATTTTTATATTTTTAAGAACTTTAGCAATCCAACAAATAAAAAATCATCCAGAAATAAAAAACCTTCAAGAAAGGGTTGGTAGAATAGAGTAAACAATGGAAGAAAAATGATGTTACAAGTTGACTAATTGATCAATCAAAAGCAATCACATCAATCATCAGCAATTGATAAAATCACTGGTGATTCACTCAATCATTGGTGATTTAACCAAATCACTAGAGATTACAGAGAAGAAAGCACATAACGAATTTTAATAAAAGCACAAAATGAATTTTAATAAAATTAAAATGAAGACAGAAAAATGTCCCATCGGGCATGCCAGAATGTTTAGAGAATTTTTCACCTTTCTAATTTAAATTAATGAAGTAAAATAACAAAAAAAAAACTGACCTTAGAAGACGGTGGGGTTTACTGTTACCCATGAAGATGAATGATGATACTTTAATGGATGAATGAAATCAATGGATCCAAGTGTGTGCACAAATCCTTCCTTCCAACGAGACATGTCACCTACAATGTAGATCACAGACACAAAGAAGAAGATAAAAATAGATAGATATATGGACAATTACGTGGAAAATTCCAGTCCCTAGAATTGAATGAAATTCCTTGCAAGGATGTCAATCCTTGTTCAAGAAATCAATTTGATAATGATAAGATAAAATGATAAAACAGATGATATAACCAAAAATGCAAAGGAAAAGGGACTAACGCGGTCCATGGCTATATGATGGTCTGATGGTGAATACCTGATCCAATAGGAGTCTAGGGATCACAAAATGGCTCAAAAGAGAAAGGATTTAGATACATATCTACTCAAAAATGTGAGAAAGATGATAGATTTGATTTGGATAACTGATAGAGTGCTAAAGATGGATCTAAGGAGCTTGATATGACTAGAAAAACACCTACAAGGGCAGAGTGGAAGTAAGTGATGGGGTTTGGATGTATGAGAAGAAATATTAAGAGGTCAAATCATCTGATAGATATAGATCACTAGTGATTAGGGATGATTACTGGTGATTTGGGTCGATTGTCAGTGATTATGGTAATCGTCTTTATTTTTTGTGAAAATGTGCAAGATAATGATAAATGAGATAATTTTGATTGAATCTTGTAAATGATAAGTAAATTGAGTAAGGTACTTACCTTGTTTGAGATGATAAATGAAGATAAGGGGGCGGTCTTATTCAAGACTAAGAGGTCGTAGATGCAAAAAGGTTATAGAATTGACTCCTGGAGGTTTGAATGAACTTCAAATGGCTAAAGAAGATATAGTGATGACTTTGAATATTGTCATGGTGATTTGTGATTCTGAGAGAGGGCCATGATACAAAGAATATATAACACAAAGTCTCCAAGAGTCAACATCATGAAGTGATGTCCTAGCTAACCCGAGATAAAGGGAAATAATTGGTTTATATAGGATTTATGTTAACAAAGGATAATCATTGGAAATTGGTTAGAATCACCGTTGATCTGGGAAATACGGGAAAATATTTTAATAAATTTCCAAATCAAGGTTTTTATTTACTTTGATGAAGGGTGTGTGTGTTTTGCAAATAGGTTATACGAGTTAGGGATGTTGTTAAATGGTTAATAAGTTGTTGATTTTTTTTGTTTTATTTGATTTTGGTTTCTAAGTGGTTTTGGGTTAATTTAAGAATAAAATGGGATTTTACATCTATAGAATGATATTTACAGGGAGTAAATATAATGGGGGAGAAGTAAGATTTAGGATAAGGTTTTAATCTACAATATGATAGGGATGTGATGATGAAGAGGTGCTAGAGGCCATGGACATAGGGATTAATGATGCTAATTTTATGTGTCTACATTAGTGTTAGCTTCATCCTCATCCTCATCCAAGATACTAAGAGCCAACCTCACACCCATCTTTTTATTTTCTTTCTTAGACATATAATCCTGCAATATTGAGATCATGTGTTCCTACATGGTGAAGTTTTCCTTGAGACTATTAAATATTTTTTCTTGGACAACAAATTTGATGTGTAATTTTCTCATATCTTGAACCAGTTGTTTGGAAAACTTAAGCAGTGTATCAATAGCCTCCTCTATGTAGCCTTCCAAGAAAATATGATGGGTGCTCTAGTTATCTCTTCAAAAATGCCCTTCCCTTTAGAAGAACCCCCCTTACTTAAGTCACAAATAACCTCCATGGCCACACCATCACTATCACTCCCAACTTTTTCTTTTATTTCTTCCTTTTTAGTCTATTCGCCAAGGTTTCATCATTTGAGTTAGTAGGCTATGGGAAGGGGGTAAATAGGGTTTTCCATGTTGAAAAACAACATGATGAAATTGTGGTGGAAAGGGGTATCCTCCTTCTCCTCTTTAAAATCCTAATTGGAGATAGAAAATTACCTAAGTAAGTAGAACAAAAAACTCATAGCCCAGTTAACACAAAAATTATTTAGAATAGATAGATGTTGGGTATAAAATTTATGGAATGTTCCCTCAAGTGTATGATAATGGATAATCACCTTATAGATGTCAGATGATATCTTAGGAAGAAAATTCCTAGAAATGCCATCGTCAAATAAGTGCATGTTTTCACCAGGGCTAATTATGGCTCATGCAAGCTTTATTGGTTTTGTTTTTCATCATTAATACGTTTGTTGACATGACTCCAAAGCATGTTTCCCCTCCATTTTCCCCAATCTGCCAAATCATTACATTGATTGGCCAGCCCGTCCGCGCTGGAATTACTCTTACGAAACACATGGCACACCACCATGTCATTGAAAGGCTTCCATCATTCTTTGGGATTCAAGTATCATGTTTTTTATGTTCCACCCATACTTATAATTCCCTTCAATGGCTTTGATGATTAACAAGGAATCTCCTTCTATCATGATTTTCATATACTTGAGTCTCTTGGCAATTCTAATTCCCTTCACGTCTGCATATTCCTCCATATAATTGCTAGAATTATTCCCTAATAGGACAACATACACAATTAATAATTTTCCAAGATGATCCCCAATTAGACCACCCCCACCTACCTTTACCTCCCTTGGATTTGTAGAACCATCAAAAATTAGTTTTACCCAATCCTTGGGCGCTGGTTTCCATTTGGAATTTTTCCTATCCTTCTTTTTGTCGTTCTTCCCTCTAGTTTTGATCAAACTTATTCTTAGAGCTTGGAGAATAGTTATATATTTCTCATAAAATGAGTTATCCCACTTGTGTTTGTATATTTCAATGTTATATCTGATATTTTGCTTAATCTTGCTAACTACCTTAGTTATGCTTGTTGCCTTATTTTGGAAAATACTATTGTTCCTCTCTAGCCAAATACACGATAAAGTATGTGGAAGTGAACACTTCCAAATTAAATTGATGATCTCAAGCTTGAAGGAACCTTCCTATTGCTCTACAAAATTATTTAAGCTTCCCTGGAGGGGGAGTTAGACATTAAATATAGTAATTATGTCCGCTATAACTTGGAAAGAGAACTTGCATTTTATAAACAAATGGTGGACCGACTCAACTTCCTTCTTACAAATATAACACCTATTAATGAGGATCATACCCCTTTTCCTCAAATTGTCCACAATCAATATTTTTTTTAGAATAGATTCCCACCTGAAGAAATTTACTTTAGGAGTTATATATTTATTCCAAACTCTAGCACAGTCCTTGTTCTCCTCATTTTAAAAAAAAATCATACCCACATTTAACTTCATACTCCCATTATAGCTAACAGGAGGTTAAATAGTAACCCACTTTGTCTCTTGAGGATAATGGAGCCAAGAGTTTTGAAACTTTTCCTAAAAAATATGGCTAAAGTAGTGTTTGATATTGTTCCATGGCTTACTCTCCCCTAGTGGTTTCTTATCCACCCAAGTTTCCTCCCAGAACCTTATTTCATTCCCTTTTCCAATATTTCACCTTATCCCTTGAAGAAGAAAGTGTTTACACTGAAAAATATTATTCTAAAAGATGGATATTTTTGTCACCTTAGTATAATTTAACAAAGGTAATATTCTACCGATAGTTAGCGGGTATTTCATCTATATAATTTCAACCCATAAGCCCTTTTCCTTGTAGATTCTCCATAAATGTAGGGAATGATTTTGGATTTTTTACATTATCCCATGCAACCAATTGTATTCTAGCTTTATCTTCTATTCCAGACCAAAGGAACCTTCTTTGGATATTTTTAATATTATTCCTAACCTTACTCAGGATCTCAAAAATATGCATGATGTAGCGTGGAAACCCTCTGCAAGGAGACCTGGAGGAGCTGGGACTTTCTAGCTTGAGTGAGTAGGGTGTCTTTCGAAGATGTTTGAATGAATCCTTTCTATAAAAGAAATGGTAAGACTTGTTACCACACAAGGGCATGTGATTTGATCTAGCAAGTTTTTATTATGAACTCCATGATGGTTACGAATCTTATTTTTTGTTGGGGATTAAAATTAAGTAAAAAATCAAGAGCTCTTGTGGAAGTTGATTAGCTATTCTGAAAATTCCTCATAATTGCTAGTTTTATCCTTAAGCTCTCTAGCTTCTTCCACCGTGGCTTACCAAAGAAGGAAGTTTCCATCCACAAATTGTTGTAGACTAATTGGGACCACACCATTGATAACTAAAATTCCTTTGAGAATTCCAATCCTCATATCTCTCTGCAGATAAATGCTACCAATAGTTATATATACTCGCGGTGATCACTTAGCTTTAAAGAGATTTGACCTTTTTTTTGGTCAAATAACATTATACTTATAAGATTTCCTTGGTTGAATTTTGTAATTGATAACCCTAAGTCTTACCTATAAGAAAACAAGATGTCCAAAATATAAAAGGGGCCCAAAAGATGTGAGTAAGATATAAATAGGTTGAGGGCACCTCAGCGCTAGGTTTGGTTTTACTCTCCATCCATGACTGCTTCCTAAATTTATACAGCATTGTAGCTAGTGTGATCCTAATTTGTTCTAGGTTTGTTCCATTTTTATCCAAGGAGAAAAAAATATTCCTAATGTATTCTGATTTCTGGAGGAATGTGCCTATACTATAAAAACTCCTCTGCGAACTACTAAAAATTGTTCTAGGTCGAAAGTAAATAAAAAACCACCTAATGGTGGAGGAACCCAAGAAACTCCTCTGCCCTCCTAGTCATTGGCACCTAGGAAAGGTTATGAGCACCTAAGAATTAGTGTTTGTGCTGAAATGAGGACCCAAGTCAAAATTTGGGATTTTTTGTAACTATTTACTTCTATGTGCATGTACCATGTAGGTCTGAATTATATCTCTGAGCTACTTTATGGGGTGACTGATTCACCTAATGTATGCCCTCATCGTTTGGGGTGCATGTGATGTCGATAGAAAGATGTGGCATAAAGGAGAGGACAAGAAACTAATTTGAAACTAATAACCTATAGTGGGGAGGGGATGTGCATGGTATACACCAAGGAACATGAAAAAAAATCACTAAAAACATGTGTTAGTGGAAAAATAATCAAACATGTAAATAGAAGATAGTGTAACAAAGTAGACCATGAAAAAAGTGGTTGCAAACATTGGAAATCACTCAAAATGTCACAAAAAAATCAGGGTTGAAGAAGCTAAAAGCATACAAGTAATGATCAATCAAGACATAGGGAATAGCCTACAAACAAAGACATATAATTAGTAAAAAATGTCAGATAAAGTGTAATAGAAAACCATGGTGGAAAATAGTCATACAAAGCAAATGTTGCACACGAAACACTTGTTAAAATGTTGGAAAGATAAAGAGTATGTTAAAAATTTTATAGATCCATGGAATAAGTAGTGTTCTAGAAGGAAGTAGTAGTAAATAATGAAACAATAACACCTATGATGTGGAGGAGTAGTAAATGTAGATTCCCCCATGAACCTTGATGGGACTAGTAAAAAGTACTACACCAAACATCATTGCTAAGTGAAAAAAATCTATAAAAAGAATGTATTCATAAATAAATACCAAGTGAATGTGCATGTGTACATAGAAAATATAATGACATACAATGTATCCATCTAGCATGTGAAATAAAGTGTCTATGTAAGAATAAGTAAGAAAGAATAAATGCAACCAAGCTATGCAGTATGTTTTGAATGAGTGAGATGGAATACAATGTGAATGTGATAGTAGAAGTGTTCCCCTTGAGTGGATGTGTATATATGAGATGAGGTTTATTTATAAAATACCCCTCAACAATCAAGAATGAACCATAGAACAAGAGTTCATCATCAGAAAATGCTTTGCACATTGGTGCTAGAAAGTTAGATCCATGAAGCGCAGAACATAGAGAGTGTGACTGAAGTGTGATATGATAAAGATGAAGCATAAAGTGTAGATGTATATTATGTGATGTGAGGCTCATTTCATATTTAAACCCTTAGAGGTCAAGTATAAACCATGGAACTAGAGTGCATTATAGGGTAATGACGATACAAGTGGTGTATAAAGTTATTGGAGATTTCTTAGAGATAGAAAGCATGAAGCATAGTAGCATGATATTGGACACAAAAAAATATCTGATAATGATAGGAGGGGGTAGAATAATTGTGATGCCCCCTAAGTGTATGAAAATGACCAAGTTATCCAAAAAAAGTGGAGGGCAATGTTCCTCCACCCGATGTCTAAGAAGATGAAGTTGTTTGATAATGCTTTGAGATTGGTAATGTAGAAGATTGATAATGTGAATGGGAAGGAAACCTAAATGGTGAAGACATATGTGTAGGAGACCGGGTAGGGGAAGAGAACCTATGTGAAGGAGACTTAGTAGGTGATGTTAACATATGTGAAGGATACCAATAAGGAGATGTGCACCTATGTGAAAGAGAATGAGGAGGTGATGGACAACTATGTGAAGAAGATAGAGGAGGTGATGTGCACCTATGTGAAGGAGATCAAGGAGGTGATGTGCACCTATGTGAAGGATACTGAGGAGGTGATGTGTACATATTTGAAGGAGACTGAGGGAGTGATGTGAACCTATGTGAAGGAGACTTAAGAGGTGATGTGCACCTAGACCGATGAGATGCACTAGTGGATGGATGAAGACGAGTAGGTCATGTCTAAATATGAAGATAGCTAGAGAATGATTTTTCCTTAGATTTGAGAGGTATTGGGGACCTAGATGCTCTAAGTACTGTAAGGGAAAGATCAATAAAGGGATGATGAAATGATGTGTATAGTGGGACACCTCTGACAATGATAATTTTATTATTGTGAATGAATTTAAGATAATCATGATTCATGGACAAGATAGCTTGAGTGACATGAATCCAAGGAATAATTAAAAGAATGTCAAAACCTGTGACGCTAGGTGCCACAAGGATCAACAGTAGCATGGTGATAGGACCAAATTTAACTATAAGCTTGATGTAGCCATAAGATTTAGGAACTAGATATAAAATTTGAGAGAGTATATAGTTGATGGTGATGAGAAGTACAATAACAAACACTCATAGGAATGGATAAATCAATCATTATGTTGTTTATAGTATGAGGTATGATAGATCAGCATTGAGAATGTGATGAATGGTGGAGATGTATCAACACTAGAAACTAGAGAATCAAGAGGACTCAAGAAAGGAGGAAGCACTGCAAGGTATGCATGATTGGCTAAAGAATCCTCAACTTTCCTATCATGCTTAGGTAAAAGATCATTAAATATTTTAAGATTGTTGTTTTCATTGACTGACGTGGATGTTAAAGGCTCAGGGAGCTCTATTGATTTTTTTTCAATAAGATATTGAATGAGATGTTTGAGTTTGAAACAATGATCAATAGAATGACCAATGCATTAATAATAGTCACATTTAGTATTTTCATTGTAATTTCAGCCTTTAGGGTGAGATGTATCTAGATTGAGTGGAGGAGGAAGCATAATAATATTTCTCTCAATAAGTTGTGGTAATAGAATGTGTGGATCATAATGTAAAAATTTAGTAAATGTACACTTTGGAGGTTTTCATTGAAGCTTTTAAGGAGTAGAAACAACATTGACAGTAAATTTTTCTTCATTGGGCTTAGTATATGTCTTGAAAGTTGATTTTATTTTAAACCTATTAGAATATGACAAAGCTTGATCATGATACTTCAGTTTTCCCATAGAAATAAGTTTTAATTCACGTAATTTAAGAATATGACATAATTGATAAAATGAAGGGGAAGCCTCAAATATGACACTCTCCTATAGAGGAGGTAAGATACTTTTTACAAAAATATCTTTCAATTTCGAATTAGTGAGTACATTAGTCATCCTATCTAATTTTTTCTTATATTGTACTACATAGTATGTTGGATGCTCATTGGATCCTTGTTTGATTTGTGTGAGTTGAGCATACGATATATTTGAACTGATATTGATTGAAAAATGAGAAATAAAAACATTGGATAAATGCATAAAAGATGTTACCAAATGAATAGGAAGATCATAGATCCAACACATAACATAGTTTTGGAGGCTTCTAGGAAAGGGCTTTACTAGTAAAGTGTGATCATCCACATAATCTAGATATTCCACATGGAAATATTGAATATTCTCTTGAGGGTCACAATGTCGATTGAAGGTTAAGAGATTTGGAGTGATGAAATTTGGAGGGAGTGCATATGTGAAAATGGTGGGTGCGAAATGAGTAAAGTGGAATAAAGAGATGGATATGCATGAGAAGTAGCTTACTAATGATGGATTTGAACTTGAAGATCCTAATAAAGAGAGGCTAGGTCTTGAGTACCATAAGAGGAAGCTAGTTGTGTGTGTAAAGTAAGGGGTATAGTGGTAGAAGGAGGAGGTTGAGTAGCAATAGGCATAAAAATGGTAGTGGAAGTAGGAACACTAAGCTTATCTATATTAGTGGCCTCCTCATGAGAAGTGAAGATGAGAAAATCTAGATCTTGTGGATGGTTAGGGAGATAATCATTGAGCTCTTGAAGGAGGGATTCAGTAAAAGGTGAAATAAGATTGAGCCATGATAAAACTATTGCAAAAATTCCTAAAAGTAAGGTTGGGTCTGAACGGATGGGTTCACTAAAAGATTTTAAAAATATTGAATTTGTAAAATGCTAAAATATTACATTTACGTATGATTAATAAATAGTAAAGTACAAATTCAACAAAAGTAATAAGCTAAAGAAATGTGAAACCCTAAGTGCAAGAGAAGGAATATAAGACTTAACTAATTTTACACTTGATCCTGAAGTATAATGGACTGGAAAAATGATGAAACAAAAGGGGATACTATCGAAATTATTCTCAGGAAATTCTATAACCATGAAACAAGTGTGGACTAGGGTTCCTAGAGTGGGGCTAGGGCAGCAAGTCGTCAGAGACCTCTGCTAGGCTCTTGTGATTGCACAAGAAATCAAGATTTGGTTTTTATAGTGTCATAAAAGTGTTGCTAACCTTTGTTGTTGGTTGCCTATATGTCACTAGATAATCAAAAAATTTACTTGTAACCTACAAAGAGAAGGTAACTTAAAAAACCCTCAAACTACATCAAATCCCTCAAACTACACCACAAGAAAACACAAAATGATGCAAAAACAAGAAAAGGGGAGAGAAAACTACTTGTGTGTGAGAAATAATGTCTCATGTCACAAGAAAAACTCCCTTTCTATAAGGATGTGGAAGACATGCTCACTTGCCCGCAAACAATAATGAGAGTGATAAAATGAAAAAAATTACTCAAGGATGAGTCTAAAAGCTTCCAAGACACAAGAAAATCTCCTAGAAAGTAACTAGGGCCGAAAATTTTATACACACTTCTAACACGAGTTAGCGGAAAAAGGACCAATAATGCTATATTTCATAATTAAATTTCTCCAATTAATTTAATTAAAAAATTAAAAAGGAATTATAAAATTATGAAAAATAAAGCTAAATTAACCTCCTATTAAAATAATATTGACATACTTTACTTTAATTTTCCTTGTTTGAAGCAGTTAAGCCCTACTTATATTTTAGAAAAATACAAGCTAGACTAATATTAATTATCCTAATCTTTATAAGAAATAACCTAAGATCAAAAATTTAATATAACAAGGAAAAAACTTAAAATAATATTAAAATTAAAATACACAGGATTAATATTTAAAACATGGAGGGAAAAATTAGTTTGATAGTCAAAGGGAGACAAGGGGTAATCACGTGGAGGATGGTGGCTTGAGGATTAAGGTCAATGAATAACATGGTGACGCAAAGGAGATAGGTCATGGGGAAGTGTTCAACACAAGGGTTTTGAGAAATGGCTGAGTAGGTAAGAGTTTTACATGCAGGCATCAAGCAATACAAGTTCTAGGGAAAGATCGCAAGGTCCAAGATGATGCTAAGTAGGGTGGAGTTGATGGGAATAGTGTTAAAATTACATGGCTGGGGAGAGACACGAGAAAATGAGTGAGCCAAGATTGTCAACACAACACATGGGTTGATCTGACCTATCGCAGAGAAGCACAACTGAGAGAGGGATCTCAAGAACATGGATAGGTTTATAGAACCATAATACTAATCCAAGGAAAAATGAGGTTGGGATTGGATCATGAGCTCAAGGAAGAGAAATAAATGATGAGCCAAAACAAAAGAGTGAGTGACCCATTGAGCATAACTCACAAATAAGGGATGGTGCAATAGAAAAAGGGGGCCAAGACCATGGATATATCAATGAACTCAAGGGTAACTCAACATAACAAGGTGACACTGATCCAAATCAGTAGAGGTGGGGAGGAGCTCAGAGAGCTTGCAAGAAACTCACCAAGTTTATTGGAGATCTCAGTAACAGAGAAGGAGGGGGAGAAGAAGGGAAGGGTGTTAGAAGACAAATATACTGAGACGGGGGGTGAATTAGTCCTACAATAATTTTACTTCATTTACCAAACCATAAACTCATCAATTTAATTTTTCCATACATCATCCATAACCTTACATGTGCTTGTTAGATGTGTATTAACCATTCACAATATCATAAAAAAAGATAGAGTAGAAAAGACACAAAATATAAGTGGGAAACCCTAAAGGGGAGGAAAACCCACTGAAAATGTTTTTGATATTACTCACAACAAATACTCAAGTGAATATTACACATCAGAAGAGATTTCTTTAGTGAGGCACCAAACCCACAAGGAGAACTAACCCCTAAACCCTTGTTGATATTAATCACAACAAGATACTCATTTGATTATGACTCATCATAAGATATTTTTGAGAATTTTTACCACTAAAAAATATGTCGATACCAAATCTGATAGTGATCCCAAAATCCAGCTCCAAATTCCTTCGAATCCTCTTCAATCTCTCTCTTCTTCAACTCACTCTATCTTGTATATTAATGACATGATTTAGCTTCTAATACTTACAAAATATTTTCTAACCTGATTAATACCTTTTCACACATTCTCATATTTATTTTTTATTCCCTTGATCCACTTTGTCTTACTCACCTAGGTCACATTTCCCCTCTAGGAGCACTAGTTCAAAATTGAACCCAAAACACTTGTTTCATTGGATTCTATTCCTTAAAACATAAGAGAGGTCAGTACTAATCCTTTATCATGACCAATAAAACATAATAAAATCCAAATAAATCTATTACAATTTTCACATATGATCTATATAGGTCGGTCATGCCCAAAACCACTCAACTTGTACCAAACAAGCCAAAAACCCCATCACTAGGATGAGCTAAAACAAAAAATTAAAAAACCATGATTAGTCAAGCTCCAAAAATCATCAAAAATGTGTAATATAACATATAACCATAATCTATTATCTCACATTTTCTTGGAAATATCAAATAATTCATAACATACGCCAAAAGGCTCATATCCTTCACCAAACAGCTACTTCTAGCACCGTGTCTTAATCTTTGGGAATCAAGTACACTCCAAATAAAATAAAATATGGAATCATTAGGAACTATAAATAACATCCATATAATTTATATCTCATGAAACATCCATGTGTTTAAACCACAAATACTTTCATCTTCTTCAAATCATGCTACCCAAAAACCTATTTTGCAAACTCAACTAGTTTGAAATTTTTATGCCACTTATAAGACATAAAAAATGACTTAAATAGGAATAAATTTCATCCCTCTTCACTCTCCAAGAAATATCAAGCATCAACCAATCCATTTTATTCCTCCACCAACTCAATCTTTCAGCAAAAGCAAACTCGTTCTGAAAAAGCAACTACCTTCTTTCTCACAAAATGACTTGAAATACATATCAAATAAACTCACCATGAGACAAGATAAACACCACTAAAAATATATATGAATAAAATTTCCATAAATATTATAACTAATCCCAACTCTAAGTGTAAGGTCTTCAACCAATACAATCTCTACAAACTACTTTTTAATTTCTTTGAGGACTCAAGAAAAAAGTATGAGCCCAACTAGCTCCATCACCTCAAAAAACACTTCCAAACTTAGCCAAAATATAGAAAACCCTTATAAAATATGTGTAAGCACTCAAAACCTTCACCAATAATTAAGAAATCAAAATCATCACCTTACCTTATGAAGCCACTTAGCTCCTTTCTAGAACAAGCATCTTATAAATTTTACCCTCAAAGAACATGTCATGCAATATCAAAACACAAATTTGATATACCATTGGAAATATATCTGAACGAGGATCACAAAAATACTTAAATGGATTCCTAAATCCTCATGTATACCATGAAAATCCACATTTAAAACATACTATTCCAAACTAACCTAGAAACTAGCCTCTACAAATAGGGCACAATTTGTACTTTTTCACCTTAACCATGACCTTAATCCTTCATAAAAATCTAGAAAAATAAAGATATAAAAAATATTAATTTATTATGTACCTTATTTGCATAAATTCTCCTTAAACTATAACTCTTCAGAAATAAGTATTTTTAGGTGGGGCCCACATACAACCACATTCTCTAATATCCCTTTCTATAAATCTGGAAGAGTCCTCTACAACATACAATCATCAATTTTTCATAACCAATCAAAACTAGATCGTTAAAAGCAATATTCTCTAAGTCACTCTTAGCTAGGGTTTAGCTAGGGTTTCAAAGCAAGTTACATTCTTAATGATTGTTCATAAAAATGTGACAAGAAAACCACCTCATTATTTTTTTGAAACCTTAATAACTGATCTAAGAAGATTTGAAAAATATCTCAAGTCCCCATGCAAATCATACAATTCACAACGAGCATTAGAAGGTCCACATTTGTTTCAAAATCACACAGTGACTTACCCAGTTTTGCCAAAAAATTCATATATTGTAATTACCTTTTTCGAATGACATGAAACTTGTCATAAAGAATCCTGAAAACATCATATAACTCATCAAACTCACAATATAGCCAAAATACATCTAAAATACTCCATCCATTGAGACTTGCTTGTGCTAAACTAAATGTTCTCACCTGTTTTCTTCTCAAAGACCTCAAACATGCATCATAACTCTATTTTTTTACCTAAAAATTACCATAAACCTCAGGTACACTTCCACCATGATGAAAACATTCTCCACCATGACTTATCAGCTCCAAATCTCACACCTCCATCTCATTCTGCATCCTCCAGGGCTAGAACTTGGATTGGAATGACTTGACTCAACCATGAAAACTCATGAAATGATCATGCTAAACTCTTATAAAATCATTAACAAATTTAAAACACCTTTATGACCATATATGACCTCATGAAAACATACAAACAACTTAGGAGAGCACATATTGTGACTCAACAAGGTAGACCATGCACGAGGACTTCCTAGAACTCACCAAATCCTGACACTACCAATCAACCTTCATGCTTGACACCTCATAGAGACTCATCCAAGAACATGAAATATTTTCCATCATTGGAATTGACATCAATGATAATACAAAAAAACAATGGCCAACATAGGGTAGAGCATAACATAACATGAGGAACAAGGATTGGAAACAAATATTTTCAAATAAAAAATTCAAAATTTTAATGAAATTATCAAATAAACTAGCAACCATAAAATACCTCTAAATACAATTTTAGCAAAAAATAGTTGTAACTAGCTAAGATTAGATAGAAAATACTTGAAAACTTCACATACACAGAGCCCAACAAATAACACAAACTCTGATTTGTAAATGACAATAAACCCCTATTGTTTTACTTGTTTTCTAAAGACCCTTTAACTTCATCAGCTTTCATGATTTTTAACACATCTTGAGCTGATTGAAATAGAATTTTCAACTGATCCAGAACAGAAGTTAGTGAATCCTAGAGTCAACTTTATCATATGTTTGATCAAAATCATTCAAAATTAACTTTACGTATTTCTCGTATATGTCCTAATTTTATTTAAATTTTCATATTTTTATATAAAATATGAATTAAAACTAATTTCTATATGCAAATAAATTGAAATTGTGAATACAAAACTGAAAAACATGACACCTGATTGTTTATGGGGTTCAGAAATTTCCTACGTCCCCAAGTTTATTTGAACTGATCTATTTAAAATGTTCCAACTGTAAGTATAATAAAACTTACAATAAACATTAATAGATCTGAAAACTTAAAATTTTGTGTCATCATACCTTCAAAATAATCTAACAATGCTCAGTGTTCATCCTTCACCTTCCCGAAGCACTTGTGAAATTTATTCCCTTCAGTTTTCTATCTACCAACTACTTCCACTCCTTAAAACAACATCAAAAGAGTACAAAATATGGGGAAGAGCAAGATTTGGATAAGAGCATCTTAGAATAGCGGGAAGAGGAGCTGATTGATAGAGGTAAATCAAGTGCATCATGGAATGCTAACCAAGTGTCTCAATGACCCATATCTCCAAGAAAATGGCTTTGTTATGATCTAATACACAGTCATAACCATTAGCTTGATACAAAACCAAGATAAAGTAGAATATTATGGATGATATATTATTGCCTAATGTCTGTGGAAGCTATAACTACCATGATGGATGAAGAAGTAGAGACAGGTTAGGGATACTGACCCCCCGATTGCAACCTCCATTGACAACATGAATATGCCACTTGGGATAATAATCCCACATTACTAGATGGATACCATGAAATAGTTACATTCGCAACTGTAGAATATAAGGGAAAAGGAAACATAATATGTTGATGGATCAGGATTCTAATATTGATAAATTACTTCCCACTCTAAGGTGGTCAGTGGACTATGGACTTGAATAGGTGAATCGAAATACAAAGTAGGATTAATTAAAATTACGAAATAGTAAACTATGCCATTGCAAATGAGTCAAAATATCCAACAAATTAGTTGAGCTAGCCATTTCATTAGAAGATTTGTTCATTTGCAAAGTTACACTCAGATAAATTTTCGGCAAGAGTTGGTTAAGAAAATGATATTTGCTTCCACAAAAATGGGTGATGTCCTGTCTAAGTAGGAGATAATTTTCATCTATCATATAGGGAAGGATGAAGACCCACTTATGTACCATAGTTACAAGTGTTTACATATAAGTAGACAGGGATAACTTAGAAACGAGAGTCAAAAGTTAGCACATTGATCTTGACTCTTCCTCTTGTAATTACACCACAATTAGAGTCACCCTAATTCCCATCAAGTGTGTACATTACTCTAAAACACCCCTTTAGTAACCCTAGATGGTCATTGTTGTGGTATCTTTCAATATTGACTTCACACTCAACGTTGTAGATTCCACACGCTAACCACCTGCATTCTAGTAAAAAACATGTTATTAACAAAAAAATAACTAGCAATAACAATCCTGAAAAAAACATAACAACTATGGGTAAACTTATTCAAACTGAGGACTTAAAACATATTTTTTTCCAACCCATTATAAAACTGATATATTTCATTGATGACAATGAGTAGGAGAATGGAACTCCAGATAAATTTTCCTTAATTTTTGTGTGTATTCTTCATGTATTTATCTATACCCTCTACAAGATAATGGGATAAATTTTAGTGCATACCTTTAGCCATCTTGTGGGAAATATATTGATTTTTTTTAATGCTATCCATATTTCTTCACCATTTACTTTGGAGGTTAAGAATGTGTGTCACAGACCTTTTTCCTACATTTCTTATAATTCGAGATATCCCATATCTCCTTGATCTCTTTGTTCTTGCACAATTCTTGTGCAAATTCATCCCCGATTTTAAATAACTTTGTCCCTCTTGTATAAGCGTGGGAGTGATTCTCATGTGTTAGCATGTTAAGTATAAATATCCCGCATGGATGTGTGAAATCAAGTATTGGATAAGTTTTAGGGCCTTGCTAAATTAAATCTACTATATCCTATCATCAAATATGACAACTCCTTTAGAGTATTCTTGTTTTCTGACATAAAAAATATAGTTTCAATTTTTTCTTCAACTCTAGCATGCAATGGTTGAAGTTGGAGATCTTACATGATTTAAATAAAATTTTCCATCTCTCCTTCTAGAACATCTTCTAGGTACTGCATTTCTATATTTATGGGTAGTATCAGTGTGGGAGTCTTATCCACTTTTTTCCCCTTTCTACCAAAATTTATTTTCTCCACGCAATTTTTCTTGACTTGCAAAAAATAACTAGATTTATAGTTGGCTTTGTCTTCCTCTCTCTCTCTATATATATATCCTTTACGATCAATCATTATTCTTCCTATTCCTCAAGATATTTAAATTTTTTAAACTAAGTTCTTCCTCTAAAATTGGTTCCTCTAATTCAATGAAACTAATATTTCTTGAAGAATACTGTGCTGTGGTTACAAAATCACACACTTCTTCCTATCTTGAATTTCTCACACGTGTAGTTTGGAAACCTGGTTGATTAACTAAGGGGTGGTTTAGAACCCCAAAGTTCCTTGTATTAAATATGGGAGCTTCACCTCCACATTAGTAGTAGTTATTTTGAACTTAGATAGTTAAATTCCTCCATCAAACTTACTAATTTTTTCGTAGTTAGTTAACTCAACCACTTCCCCACCCATGTTCTTCACCATGCTACCTATTAAATCTTGGAATTTCCTTTAATGGTAGAAATATTTTTGCTTTTACATGCTTTGAATGAGTGCCTAACTTTTTTATTTCACTTCGTTTCTCTTTTTGATTTCGTACATTTGAATGTAAGGTAACTTTGAATAAGATCTTACCCCATTTTATAACCCTTCAATTGGGTAATAAAAGATGCATTTACTTCATTCACATGCATTAAATCTCACTTATTCACCAAATGCATTCAATACCAAGTAATTGACAACTATTTCGCACTCCTTATTTTTGCATTTTTTTCATTAATTAAAACTTGACTTATATGACCCTCCCACTAGCATGTATGCATCACAATCTTCATGGATTTGTAATAATTTTTCCCATGCATCTAGCTAGTGATAAAGATATTATGTTACTAGGTTGTATCATATTCCCTTGTGCATTTTTATTTTTTTTTGTGCTTCCCTTCCTTGTAGCTTTCTTGCAAAAAATTTACCCTTTGTACTTCCCTCTTTTTGTGCCCTTCAATTCTTTCTATATTATTTAATTTTTCCTTATTGAGTGTTCCATTACTTAACCATCTTCCATTATACCTCATCAATTATTTCATGCTGAGAAAACTATCTTTCCTACCTATAAAGAATTTTGAATCACCATCTAAGTACATTGTCACTTTCTCATCTGCATTATATGGAAATTTTCCTATGTACCCCACACTATTTTGATGCTCCATTTTCTATCCAAAGTCAATTATTCCTTCTTTCCTAAGCCTTATATCATTGTTGTTTTTTGTTCTTATTTTATCAAAGTCTTTTAATACTTAGTGAAGATGATTTTATCTTCCTCCCTAAAATTTTACATGCGGTCCTCTGCACATCTTTTTTATATATTTTACCTATAAGAATAAAAGAGATATTTATAAATGGAAACAACATTTTACATCTTGATTCCAAGAAAATGTCTTGAATATCACATATGGAATATAATTTTGTGTGAAACATGTGCACTTATTAAACATAAGGAAATAATTAAAAGAAAAGTATCCTACGTACATGAAAGAAATTATCCTAAGAATCAAAATAACAACTATTCTAATGGCATACACCTTATTTAATTACCAACATGACCTTCACTAGAATTAGGGTTTAATCCTACTATTGAAGTGACAACGTAGAAATTTCCCATTCATGTCCTTTAATTTGCATGCCCCAATAGGAAATATTTCATATATTTTATATGGTCCCAATAAATGTATCTTCAAATTTCCTAGGTGTCACAATAACTTTAATGCATAGAAAAATAATTTCGTTCCTATATTGAAATTTTTGTTTATTCCATGAAGATCATGCCATGCTTTCTAGTATTTTTTCTCTACGCCTTGTCTCCATAATGCATCTGATATAAATTCATTCATTTGTATAAGTTTAGTAAGATGCTTCATGATCAATGCCTCATCATCTAAATTTATAAATTTCAATAGCCTAAGTGATGGAACCATGAATTCAATAGGTAATACCACTTCTTTTCCAAACACCAACTAAAAATGTGTTACTTTATTCAACCATTTATAAGTTGTCATGTATGCCTATAACAATACTAAAACCTTATTATCTCAATCCTTGTGCCCAATATTGCATATTTTAGTCAAGGTGTTACTTAGTATCATGTTGAATACTTCACCTATTCCATTTACTTTAGGGTAGTAAGGGGTTATCTTATAGTGTAAAATCATGAATTTTGATAGGAGTGTAGACACCAAAATTGGGTCACACTCTCCTTGGTCCCTCGATAAATAAAAACCTTGAACACATCCACCTAGCTATTACCCTCTTCACCCCACTATAATATTAATTTAATTAAATTAATTCATTATCCTCACAATATTTATTATTTAAATATCCTAATTGGGATAATGCCCACATATCCACCTCACCTAGACAGCTCATCTAGCCACCTCACCCTAAGACCTATTCTTAGTAAGTTGGCATAACTAACTAAGACCTACGCAAACCCTAAAAATCAATGCCTACATTCCATATAACCACATTCTCACATGTTAGAAGGAAGTTTCCATTCTAATCCATGGAGCAAATGAACGAGATCCCGAAAAATCAAATGGATCTACCTAATCTAGTAAACCTAGGAAATTCCACCCTAAACTACCATTGGCTAACTCAGAACCACCATTAGTTACCATTTAACCACCAAAAACAACCTTATTTTGAGGTTGGCACATTGTTTATAGGTTTATATATCTTCTGAGAACAAGTGACAAAACCAAAGCTGCATACAAGAAGAACCAACATCCGTACACGCATCAAAGCATCCATAGACAACACCTAAAGAAACCACAGAGTGATTTTCCTTCACGAGAGCATCTAGGGAAGCACCAGAACCACACTGAGTTCCTTCCATTTTATCACCCACCATTTCCAACTAGACATCAATCTCATACAAATAATAGGTTTTGTTAACCTGCACTGGTTCATCATCGCTTTAGCAGATCCTTTCACTTCTGTTGTTAGTTTCTATTCTCATTTCCATTCCCCACCATTTTATCTCCATACAAACTTAACCATATCTTTACCCACACCCTTGAACTTCCCATATCTATACTTTCCTCATTCTTGTGCATACCTAAGACCTACACGAACCTTTCCATTTCCCTTCCCTTTTCATCTAGCCTTAGATCTATCTCCTTGCTAAGTTTCTATTGAGTTTCCTGTACCCCGACCATACTGTCGCCAACTACCCACAACCACCACCGATTAACCTAAACCGACACCGGTCATACCAGACCGACTTTGGTCTCTGTGTTTTTGACTATAAACCAAGAACAAAGCCTAAAACCTCCACCAAATACCCAAAATAGCCTAGAACCTCACCTTGACCAGTACCGGTACCTTGATAGTGACCTTGACCTTTAGATTGAATCATAGCTTAGCCTGTTGTGAACAAATTTGTTTATTGTAGATGAATGAGATACCTAAATCATTTTAAATACAGTAGGATTTACTTTATTGTTAGCATTAAGTTGTTTTAAATAGTGGATTGACAGCTGTCTATGAAGTATCACACTTCCCGGATCTAGCACACACTAGGCAGTCCACTACATATACTATTTAATTGTTATTTTGTGGTCTTGTATTCCATTTCAGGTAGTTACTCCAAGCAAAAAGGAAGCTCTCACAATCAGATGTGGATCCAGAAGTCATATGCGTGTAACAAACTACAACCAACATTTCAACATGTATTCCTCCTAGCCCTTTACCCTTATCTGTTTCATCAACATTCGAAGAAACGCATCTAGAATCAGGTGAAACAAGGAGTATGCATGCCATGCCATTAAGGAAATGTATTACCCTATCACATTTTAAGCTCAAAGTACATTAATAACTTATAACAATATTCTCCTAGATAAACCTTATGAGAGTTGCTATAGTATAGTCCTTTTTGGTGCAGCCTCAACCTATCTTGTCAAATAGTATGACATTGTGATAATGTAGCATCCGCCAGTCCTTTACATAGTTGGATTTATTAGACATGTAAAATCCATGTCCCATTTCTAAAAAGTATCCTCAACATAAAATTGACACGAAGGAATCACATCTCTTTTGTTAGTATTTCTGACGTATTAGAAAATATAATAATAACACAAAGAATCCTTTGCATCATGGAATATGTTTTGTCACCATAACCCTGTAAATGAAATTTTTTGCATAATAACATCACCAACATAGTTTCATCCACCTACCTCTTCACGTTATTTTTGTAGAATTTTATTATACTCATGCTACTATATAATTCCTTAATAATTCATCTCATCCCATTTTGTACAGTGTGCCACTAATTATCTAATACAGAGCATCCTTGACATTAATTTTCTTCTTCTATTCGGTACTCTAGTTATCTGGGCCAATATAATTTTCAAGGAATAACAAGATATCATTAAACTCATCATGTACACTTGTGATTTGTAAAAAATTTGTGTCATGCATTTCATATTCAATTATATATGCCTCTTCTACACAAGTAATGTGTAAGAGATGATTAAGACATGCATTATTCTTTCCCATCTTTACTACTACTGAGAACCAAGATTCATAAAATAAGATTATCCATCTACATATGTGATCATGCAACCCTACATTATTTACCATATGTTTTATTTTCATTTGGTCAATGTAAATGGAAAAGGGTATCACTAATAGATATTGTCCAAAAAAAATTAGTGCATAGACAATTGAAAGTCCTTCCCTCTCTAGTGTGGTATGATTTTGTTTGGTAGGTATCAACTTCCTACTTACAAAAAAATGGATGATCCACATTTTATTCTCTTAGATGCACAAGTATTACCCCATTTTCCCCTTATGCATCCATAGGTACATGAAACAACTTATTCAAATCAAGTAACCTTAATATAGGTGCGCTAGAGAGGCATTCCCTCAAATCTTTAAGCACCTTCTATTTTTTGGTGCCCCACTCAAATAGTCCTCACTTCTTCAATTTATTTTATAAAGGAATATCTATTTTGGCATAACCCCATATGAAATTTTGGTAATATCAAAATTTCCCAAGGAATGTATGCACATCCCTTCTTATTTTTTGGGTCTCTAGCTATAAAATTACTACAATATTTGTTAGATCAACTAGAAACCCATCCTTGTAATTTATATATCCAAAAAAATTTTGAAAGGGAGTTGTGAATACATACTTATTCAACTTAAAAGATATTTTAAATCATATATAGTGTTAAAGTATTAGGAAAAAACATTCACAATGATCTTTTACCAATCCAACCTTCACATAAGTATCTTGGAGGAGGAGTAGGTGATAGATGGTTCTAGAATCCAGGACGGCTACTGCTGACATGGGGCTTCTGGAGGTTTTTTTGTGGAGGTTTTTTGTTCTCTGAATTATGTGTAGACTGTTGGTGAACTATGGTGTCCTATTGATTTTTGTTCTTTTTTGTCCTCTCTGGGGTCCATATCCTGCAATGTAAGAGTTAAGCCTATTTAACTCATCTTTCTGGGACCCCTTTTTAGTTTTTTAAACTGTTTTGTTGCTAGTTGCATTCCTCTCTTTTGTTCTAGCCCCTAGGAGCCAATCCCTATTTTTTTCCTAATCTAATAAAAATCTTTTACCAATCCATATATTTTTTAGTCATTAAGATACACCTGCAAGAACTTTAGAAGGTAGTCTTCAAATGTGGCCATAACAATGTGTGATAAGACTATTGGCACATTCTTCAATCCAAATATCATTACCGTATGATAAAATGAACCCCATTCCATTTCAAAATTTATGTTTGATCAATATTTTCAACTATCTTGACCTCATGGTATCCAAAAACTCCATCTATCAAGGTGTACATATTTCTTTTTGCCACTCCCTTGAGAATATCTTACATAACTTACATTGTGAAGAGGTATAATAAACATAATAAATTTAGTACCTGTTATTAAACATAGATCACTATGTTCCGATCCTTATTAATTTTTATGACTATTGGTTTCACCCATTTAGATTGTTCTATTAGCACAATGACCCTACTGGCCAATATTTTATCTATTTCTTCTTTAATATTATCAAGAAAGTTTGAGTTCATCCTATATGGCTACTTTCATATTGGTTTAGAACCCTCAACTAGATTTATATAAATTTTACCCAAGAATGAGTACAATAATTTCATCTCTTGAAATCTTCATGGAAACTGGTTTTTCATAGTTACACGGTAGTTTTAATATCATTGTGATTTTAGTTTAAAACCAATAATCCCCAATGGTTGCAATTTTTGATGCTTCGTCAGTTCAAATGTTGAAATTCTTAGAATTTATTAGATTTATATATGATGCATTATATTTAACCTTATTTCCTATAAAAAATTCTATATTTATAGATCATTTCAAAATTTAAGTGGTTTATATCCTCTTCTTCATTAATATGAAAAATTCATGCCATCCAAAAACAATCATCATATTCATTAGAATCTCTAGTAATTATTTTATCCTCAAGAATATTTGGCAGCACTATCTCTTTCTCATTATGAATCCATGGAATTCTATCTTCTATTATGGATTCATTTCAAAAAATTGTGTGCCTAATACTTTGTAAGGAGGGGTTTAACCTAGGTACCTTATATGTAAAGGTGCACGTGTCTACAAAATATTATTTTAGGAAGGAATTATTTTAGTGGAAAATATTCATAATTTGGAAAATATTCAGTTTTAGGAAAATTTGAAAAGGTGAATTTTTTGGAGCAGGTCAGTGTACTATTAGTCTAAAATTTCCATTATAAATTTTGTTAGGGGTCAGCTTCACCTACCATTGAAAACTACTCCTATATAAACCTAGGTAATTCTCCTAGCAGTATACTAGTAAATTATTGAGGTACCATCTGAACTACTTGTAAATTATAAGTAGAAAATGTGTGGATCAGAGTCTCAAACTAGTTATTGTAGACTTGCAATAAGAAAGTGTCACTGACACATGATAAGGAAGATTTTCATTTCTAGACAGGAAAAAATATAGTGCTGCTGATACAAGACAAGAGAAGGTGTTGACATGTGAAAATAGGGTTGTTGAATTGTGAACAAGGAGGGTTACAGGTGGGTGATAAATGAGTGTTATTGATGAGCGACAAGGGGGTTTCAGATGGTTGTAAAAAAGAAGCATTTTTTTGGTTTTGTGCAACAACAAGGTATGTTGTTGCCCCCACGAAAAAAATGCTGAGCACTCCCCCTTAAGAAAATAACAGGTGAACATTTGACTCTGAAATCCGAGAAAATTTTCATTTTTGGAAAAAGTGGTTTTAGGTATATTTGTCAGGGATTTTCCACCTCCAATTTTTCAGAGGCTTCTTAAAATGAACCCTGATTTTAGGCCTTCCTAGTTGGATGTTCCTTAGTACATTTAAGAATCCACATACCATGTGTAGACACCTAAAATTGATTATCCAATTTAGTGTCCCTCCTGTGCATTTGCTCTTTCAGGTAACCTGGGGCACGTTTATATCACCACTATCCCCTTGGGATATTATTCAATTTGCATTTTAAACACCTATCCTAAGTTTAATTCACCCCTTTATGTTTTACCCCTGAGTAATTAAATATTAACTATTTAATTACACCTTTTCACATGTATCCTAACCACTTATTTACCCCATATCTATCCTATCCATGTGTCCCTCCTATTTCTCCTCCTTTCAATCAAGCAGCAGGATATTTCCCGTATTTGAGGTGGAGGGATAACTCTTATCTTTCTAAAAATCGTTCATTTTGGCCATCTCGGGAGTCTGTTCCGCGATCGGTGCCGACCGGTACGGTTGACGCCGATTTTTAGGAGTGGCGCCGATTATAAATAGAAGCCCAGAACTCAGTTCTGGGACAGATGGATGAAGAAAAAAAAAGAAACGCACGAACATGAAGGATAGACAGAGACAGATCGCGAAAGAAACACAGACCGTGAAAGAGAGAGAACGAGAGATCTTTGCACATCTGGTGTCAACATTATCTATCAAATGAGAACGGATCTCATCCAAATCAATCCCTGAGAGGAGCACCGTTACTCTATTCTCATCACATCAACTTCACACGTATCCATTGATCTTCTAGTGACCCTATTCCAGTATCTCACCGGCTTCGGCATATCCAGCATACGTTGACGATCTGGCCTTCACTTTCTGATTTCCAAATCTTCTACTTTCAGTCGACGCCGATTCTTAATAATCGATGCCAATCACTTCAGTCGACGCCGATTCTACATAATCGACGCCGATCATCCTGCAGACAGGTAAAAGGACACAAGTAACAAAAATCTAGCTTTGTTTTCACAGTTCCCTATCTTCTGTTGCTTTCTGCCTGCTGTTTAGATTCTGTTTATTACCTTGATCAGAAAATATAGTCTTGTATGTACATCTTTTATCATGTATGCTTCTTTACTTAATTGAAAACGTGGACTGACATCCGCCGAGGGAGCTCATCACTTCCCGGACCCGCTTCTCAGGAAGTCCACCTAAATATCTTTAAACGTGGTCTTTTTCTGTCAAGCATCGGTGTTTCGCAAGTTACTTGGATCTATTGTACAAAATTTCTCGTGTGCGCTCATCTTATCTACATCGGCTTCCTTATCCATCTACATCTTCGGATCTTGTCTATCAGGTATCAATTTCATTGGAGTTTTTCAGAGTTTTTGTGTTTAGTTTGGTGCATTAACTTGGACAGGTAACAAGCGCGAAATTCTTGATCTACATTCTGGCACGCCCGGTGGGACCCAACCAAAGTCCCTTATTGGTAAGTTCATTTCTTTTCTAGTTTTGAGCTTTGTTCTTCTTCTTCACTGATTTCTATCAGTTCTGTTTGAGCATTTCCTATCATCGTTTTAATCTTGCTCTTTATGTGAAATTGTTATTTCCTTGAATTTTTTCTAGTTCCTTGAAATAGAAATTTCTGTTTCACCATTATCTGGATATATCTTTCTAGATTTTGTTTGGTGTTTGCTTAACCTCTTCTTGCGGAGCACTTTGCTTATTCATGGGATTGTTCGAGGGGAAGAGCTCAACAACGCGCTTTTTGAAGTCCACACACCTTGGAGAGCTAAGTCTATAGGTATTTCTCTTTTACGGTGTTTTCTCCTTTTTAGGAACTAAAATAAAAAAAAAAAAAAGTTCTTTGTTTGTTGTCCATCACATTCGAACATTTCAATTTTTGGTGCTTAAAAAGAATTTAATCGCATTTGGGAAAGAATATGTTTGACTTGTCTTCATCGAAATCAAACACTTTGTTTTTAAGTGCTTAAAAGGAACTCTTTCTTTGTCATTTCTGTTGTATGTTTTTCATCTATTTTTAATTAGGTTGGAAAATCGATCAAAATCGGTAGTGACACTATTTGATTTTTATTTTTCACCCTTGCACACAAAGCCAAAATCATTAGGTGTAAAGCATTTAAACAAAAATTCTTTCCCTGGCCTCACCTACTTGGAAGTGACATCCAAGAGGAAGAGCCTACGTGGTACTCGGGCCTTGCTATAAATTCACAGAAGTTCTGGTATATATTGGCAAAGCACCTGACTCCCTTATCGTAGCGGTGTGTGAAATGTGGGGGTAGGCCCCTATATCAAGCCACGTACCGGTCTTTTACTGAAGTGCCTTCGGGACTCCTCACCAAAACATCCCCCAAACCATCCTTAGTTTGGCTATCTGAGTAGTTCCTGTTCTAAAAGGCCTTCCCTAATATTTTCTTTCTTAAAAGCATAAAAACTTAAAAGAGATAATCACCTACGCTGCTTAAATTGTCTGTGCATTAGTTAGGTCAATCTTGTTTTCTGCTTGTTTATGACGGTCATCACTCGGTTACAATCTAGAAGAATGGCTCAATTAGCCCCTTCTTCCTCCAAGATCACCACTAGTGTGGAGGTTCCGGCACCCCCAAGGTCTTCCTCAGGACCACTGTTAATGGGTTCCCCATCTTGGTCATATAATCCTTTTTATCAGGCCAAAACAACCCCATCACATCCAGCTTCCCCTAGTCCTTCAGAAATATCATCTGCTTCTGACTCAGAGTATGTTCCTTGCTGGGATCCTGAATTTCAGGTGCTCCTCGATCGCAATCTGGTAGCCCTCATGGACTACCTAGTACACAAGTCTATTCAAATATCTGATCAGGGACCACCAATCCAGCAAGTGTACGATTATTCTCGTGAACCATCCCAGACCTTTGTAGAATAGCTAGCATCATCTTTCTCACCTCGAGCCACGGAGGAGGGCGGCACACCTGTGCCTCCTTTTTCTCTTCCACTGACCATATCGACTAGTTCTCAAATAGTCTTACCTATTCCTAACGCCGCAGTTACCTCGACTATTCCACAACCTACTTCTGAGAGGTCCTCTTCTCTGGCTATAATCAGTGCATCTGTGCACCCGCATATTGCTGTTAACTCATCTATGCCGTCCATTGTATCCCAGGGTCAATATCCCTTTATGAGTCAACCCCCTTCGACTAGTCACTTGGTTCCTGCTTCTCGTCCTCCAGTGGGTTTTTCTTCCTATGTTCCTGCAACAGTGACCTTCGCCCATCCTCTAGTATCGGTGCCCTTAATAACTAATCTAGCAGTAAAAATCCTCTTTCAGGTCTTGTTCCCCACCATGTCCAATCAAATCGGCACCCATGATCCTCAATCTGTTCTGATTCAGTCAACAAGCATAGGAGTCCACCAATCATAGGCTCCGTCCAATCAAATCGGCACCCATGTTCCTCTATCTGTTCCGATTCAGTCAACAAGCATAGGAGTCTACCAATCACAGGCTCCGTCCATCATCCAACCTTCATTTTATCAACCACTTATTATCCCATAGCCTACCTATACACAGGCTCCTTCACAACAAATACCCCACCAGGCGTCACCCAGAACACCTGGTTACTCCTCTTATCATCCTATCAATCAACAGATGAATCCCCCATTAACACCTCAACAGCATCCACCATTTACTTCTTATGTAGGACATGCTAGTCTGCCTCCTCCTCAATCTGACGTGGTTCAAATTATTTTCAAGAAAATCGCAAACTTGGAAGCCTCCACCAAAGGGGCTTGTCCTTCATACTCTTTCAAAGAAGTGTGTAATGAACCCATTCACCCCTCAGTGGCTTTTAAGCCTTATCCTCCCCAATGGGAACTTCCTAAATTTTCAAAATTTCATAGTTGGGAGGACCCTCAACAGCATTTGCGAGCATTCAAACATGCTTGCTACCTCATAGTCCAGGATCAGGAGCTTATGCTTTGTACTTTTCCTATGTCTCTAGCAGGTCCTGCTTTAGACTGGTACAATAACATTCCTCAACATTCCTTGTTTTCTTTCTCTCAATTGGCCCAGATGTTTGTTGAAAACTTTTCAATAAATATCACGCATAAGATCTCGATTACAGATCTTTATAACATTCGTCAATTCGATGATGAGTCTATTGCAGACTTTGTCACTCGTTGGAGAGGGATAATAAACCAATTGTCTTTCTCCCTTCCTCAATCCCAACAGATCGAGTTGTTTACTCGATCTTGTGCTAATCATATTTCTTCCACTTTAAGGATCCAGACTTTTCATACATTTGAAGAAGCCTTTACGATGGCAGGCAAACTTGAGTCTCGCACCATTGAACAAGGGAAGTTAAAACTTCACTCTAAATCTAAACCAGATTTTTCTCGGTTTACCAAATCAAATCCTTCCACTTCTAAAGACAAGAATCAGGGATCCACCAACGCTATCGTATTAAAAACATCACGAGCCGATACCACTTCTAATCAAACACCACGAAGAGACTCCTCATCTTCTCGAAAAGGGTCCTCGTCATCTCGATCTTACACTTCCGTTGGGGGAATCATATGCTTCTATCCTAAAAAAAATGTTGGAAGTCCACATGATCGAACTTCCTCCCATTAGGAATATTGATGAAAGCCAAGAACGTCCATTCTGGTATAGGGAAAATGACTTCTGTCATTATCATAGAACCAAAGGTCATGACATCGAACGATGTCAGACCTTCAAAAATCTTGTCCAGAAATTCATTGATAAAGGCGAGCTCATTCTGGATAACCCAAATGCTCCCCCAAATCAAGCGCTGGATGTCTTTAAACAACCTTTTCCTAATCATTCCCCGAACCATGACGCTTCGGAGTCTCAAAAACCAAACACTCATACTATCAGCTTCATCTCTACTGAAGAATCTTCTTCTAAAACTAAGCCATCTGCAAACACATCGACCGAATCAGAACCTCCTTCCGCTTCGTTAATCGTTGGGATTCCACCATCTTCAGATAGCCCGTCTTTGAATATTCCAACATTGTCAGATACGGATTCACCTCCCTCTGCTTCTTTGTCTGATCTTCCGTCCATACCCGAGACAGTGTCATCCTCATCTGTCTCATCGTCAGACATTCTTTCAATGCTCGAGGCAATTACATCCCTTCGAGTTTCCACCACGGATACATCTACTTCTATTTCTCCCATTTTGGCTGCGACTATGCCATTGGTGAACGTACCTATAGTTGTGCCGACTTCGACGGAAGCGTCTTCGATTTTGACTCTTCCTGTTTCCTTTCCTACAGTAGTTTCACCCACAATTACTGTACCAGAAGAAGTTCCCTCGCAAGGAACTGCTTCTTCATCACTCACTTCTTCCATCACAAATGCTACTTTGCCTATTAAGGAGAAATCTAAAGAAGTAGCACCAACACCTATACGCTCGGTTCCTGAACTTAGACCGAGACAACCGAAATCTAACGTTGCGTCATCAGTACCACCCCATTTGCTTCCCCCGAAAAGGTTACAATCACCTTATGCGGTTGAAGTTGTCACCATCCCTGAAAAAGGAAAGCCCATATTTCGAACCATCAAGACTCTTGGTGCTTTCCCGCAAAAATCTCTCTCTGCGCCTCATAAAAGATTGGATTTGTCCACTGAGAAGGCGTCTTCTTCTACACACTTATCAAAACCATCATCTTCTTCTACAACACATTCTTCACCAGCACCTCAAAAAGTGGACTTACCTACTAAAGAGACGTCACCTCTTTCATCAGAATCATCATCTTCATTACCAAAAACCAGGGCACCCTCTGTCCCTCCAATTATACCTACTTTGGAAGCTTCTCCTTCATCTAAATCGACATCATCTAAATCGTCATTAGTTTCGACCAAACAGCCTCCCTTATCTCTGAAGACCACAACACTTGTCACATCTCCATCATCTTCAAAATCTATTTTAGGGGCTCCTCCTCCACCAAAATCAATCATGTCTCACTTACTTCCATCTCAAGTGCCCAAGGCTGCTCATCCAGATGTCCAAAAAAATAAGATGATCCCTAAAAAGACTGTCAAACCCAAACATGCAGGTTCTTTTACCTCGGCAGTCTGTTAAAGTAAAAGAGGCGCCTTCATCATCTCTGTCCTCATCCTTGTCTACCGGGTTCTATACTGAAATCCTTCGCCAACTTATTCAATCTTCATCCATATCTCTTCCTCCAATTAAACCCTATAACCTTAAAGGAGTTAAACCTACCTGGTTTAACTCTGATTTAATTTGTGCTTACCACCGTACCCCGGGTCATGATACTGAGGGATGTAAAGCTCTTCAATTTGTTGTCAATAGCCTTTTGGAAGAAAGTAATCTTCTGTTGGAGGAGGAGAAACAATCACCTCCTGTCATCTTAGCTCCATCTGAGCCCCAACGATCTACTCAGGCCTCTACTTCTAGTGATTCCACTCCAAATGATCTTCTACCTTGTCAAATCGACACAATCCATATCGCCACTAGAGCCCAACAGTATGATAATCCATCCTCATCTACAGCATCTCAACCACGGGTTGTCATTTCTGCAGCCCCCGAAGGAGTTCCTCCTTCCTCATTAGCCCCAAGACCTCGCGTCTCTATTCGTGCTGCACCTTGGGCTCAAATTCCCGTGTCAGTTGAGGAGAGTGTTATGAAACAACTTACCCAGGCTCCGGTCAAAATGTCTCTTTTTGACCTCATTCAATCCTCTCCGCAACATCGCCAGGCTCTGATTGATAATCTGCGTCACATCGCAGTGAATTCGGATGAGCCCCAGCCTTTCGAGATGGTTGTTGGATTGAATAGACCATCAACCACCATTTCTTTTGAAGATTCAGAAATTCCCCCTCTTTCTTCAGAGGATTTGGAGGCTCCCCTCTTTATCACAGTCCAAATCGACAACACTACCTTAAAACACATTATGATCGACAGTGGAGCTGCACTTAATGTCATTTCCTCGCACACATTCGAGCAGCTTAAGTTACCAAAGAACGTAGTGTCACCCCCGCCTTTCGCTCTTCGATCATTTAACGATCAGCTAGCAGTTACTTTAGGAACTGTGGTCCTACCCATTCGAGTAGGTAAGAAGTTGCTTCACGAACTCTTTTACATTGTTGAAGGGAAATTCCACTATAATATGATCCTCGGACGCTCCTGGATTCGTGCAATGCATTGTGTCCCATCCACCCTCCATCGATGCTTAAAATATCAATATGAGGGCAAAATCTATACTCATCCAGGAGATCCTTTTCCTTCCGCGCAATGCGACATGACCACAGGGTCTGCCCCTCTAAAGGAAAATGCTTGTTCTCCTGACGGGGCCTCATCTTCTTCCATACCTGCAACCAAACTACCGGATGTACAAAATTTAGAAGAGACATTGCAGCGTTTCTCACTAGGAGAGCTTCCTCTCCTTTCTTTTGACACCCATCTCAAACCTAGTGAGTATGGTAGACCAGACAAACAACCTGAATATCAGCCAGGTCTTGGTCGCATCGTCACCATTGGTCTGCCCAATCAACAGACTAATTTCATTTACGGTGGTCTTGATACACCTCACTATCGCCCGGATTCTCCTCCTAGGACCAAACCTTATCTAACAGGGTTTGATTGTCTACAGAATCCCAAATTTGCAAAAACTTATTTATATCGATGCGCGTGGAAGGGCTTTGGCTTAGGTAAATATGAACAAGGTGTGCATGACCTCGCGTCCATTCCAACTCTCAAGCCACATCAAAAATTTGGTTTAGGATTTAAACCTCTTTCAAAAGCCACCGTCACTGTTCTCGATGAGCCTCTTCCTATTGAGGAACCATCTTCTCCCGCTAAGTCAGAAGCATCACTCGATGTGGACGACGCCATTTCCATCCCGTCTAACTTTTTTTTTTATCAATACCATTTCCTTAGGGCCACTAGCCTATAAGACTAATGACAGGTCCACTTCCATACCGTTAATTTTCCCTGAAATAGTTGGAGACGACTCTCCTACTATCAACACTATCCACTGTGCGGATGATGATTCTGTCCTCACCTATCTGGGGGCAGAGGATTCCTATCTTCCCAAAACCATTCCTTCTGACACGTCTACGCTTCTCAACGAAGCCACTGTCGACCTTAATATAGGGACTTCTAAAGACCCTCGCATCATTAAGGTCGGCCAATCCCTTAATCCACAGGAGTTAGGAGACTTTACCACTTTTCTTTCCAACCATCGTCAAGCTTTTTCTTGGGCATATGAGGATATGCCAGGACTCGATCCCGATATTGTGGTCCACAATATCGTTACTCTTCCCGACATCAAACCAGTTAAACAAAAATTACGTAAAATGCACCCTAGAGTAGCCCTTCTTGTTAAAGAAGAATTGCAGCGCTTGCTCTCGGCTAACTTCATCCAACCCATCGATTATCCACAATGGGTTTCCAATGTAGTACCAGTAACTAAAGCTACTGGGAAAATTCGAATTTGTACCGACTTCCGGGATCTTAATCTTGCTTGTCCAAAAGATGATTTTCCTCTACCTAATATCGACCAACTCGTGGATTTAACTGCAGGTCATGAGATGCTTTCTCTTATGGATGGTTTCTCTGGATATAATCAAATTCTCATCGCACCAGAAGACCAACATAAGACTTCTTTCATAACTCCTTGGGGGACCTTTTGTTATCGTGTCATGCCTTTCGGTCTTAAGAACGCAGGAGCAACCTATCAGCGAGCAATGACCTACATCTTCCATGATCTCTTACACAAAACTGTGGAAGATTACGTCGACGATCTCCTCGGTAAATCCAAACGTCGTCAGGATCATCTTTTCATTCTTGCACCTCTCTTTGAGAGGCTTATTCGCTTTTGTCTTCGTCTAAATCCATCTAAGTGCGTGTTTGGCGTTCTCACTGGTAAACTTTTAGGTTTTATCATTTCCATTAGGGGTATTGAAGTAGACCCCACAAAAATAAAAGCTATCCTTGAGATGCCTCCCCCTTCTAACTTAAAGCAACTCTGCAGTCTCCAAGGACGTCTTCAATCAGTGCGTCGTTTTATCTCACAATTGTCGGACCGTTGTCAACCTTTTCATCATCTCCTCCGTAAGAATGTTCATTTTGAATGGGATGAGCATTGCCAAAAGGCCTTTGATGATCTCAAAGCTTATCTTCTTTCTCCACCTGTGCTTACACCTCCACGCGAGGGGGAGCCTTTCTATCTTTATATCTCTGTGACTGACCATGCTCTGGGAGCCATGATCTCGCATCGGGACGCTTGCGGTAAAGAACAAGCTATCTATTACATCAGTCGCACCCTCCATGAGTATGAAACACGTTATTCCGAAGCTGAAAAGCTGTGTTGTGCTCTCTTCTTCGCAACTTCTAAGCTTCGTCATTACCTCCTTAATCACAAAACTTACATTGTCACAAGTGTCAATCCACTCAAGACAATTCATGCGAAGCCTTATCACAATGATCGTATCACTCGTTGGCTCATGCTTATGACAGAATTTGATCTCGAGTTTATCCCGCAAAAGTCTATCAAGGGTCAGGTCATTGCAGATCAATTAGCTGATGCTCCTCTTCCGGACACTCAAGTCCCCCTTGCTCAATTCCCCGATGAATATATCCAACAAATTGATTTTGGTCTGTCTCCATTTAAAGTAAAGCTCTTCTTTGATGGATCCAAATGCCAGCAATGGGGAGGTGCAGGTTTCATGATGATTTCTCCTTGGGGTACGCCTATACCAGTCACACACAAATTAAACTTTGAGTGCACCAATAATATGGCTGAATATGAAGCTCTTATCTTGGGTCTTCAAAATTCCATTAATCTCGGCGCTCGTCATATTGACATCTTTGGTGATTCTGAACTCATCGTTAATCAAGTCATGGGTGTCTATCAATGCAAGAATGATATCCTTCAAAAATATCGTGATATCGTTCTCGTTCAACTCCAATCTTTCGATAAATTCACTATCCAAGCTATTCCTCGCACTGCGAATCGATTCGCAGATACAATGGCTTCGTTAGCCTCGCTTATCCCGCCTTTTACCGAGGACTCGCGACTTTATGTGGCTGTGCAACGATTAGATCAACCATCTCATCTTAGACAACTAACTTCAATCCATGCTATCACAACCCATACTCAGGATGAGTGGTATCAACAGATCGTTGATTATCTATCTCATTCGGTGCTTCCTCCAGATCTGACTTCCAATGGTAGAAGATCTTTTATCCTACGCGCTAATCGCTATACTATTCTAGGAGGGATCCTCTACAAACGCGGCTTTGATGGTACTTTGCTTCGGTGCCTCAAAATCCTTGAATCATCTAAAGCTATCAAAGAGGTCCATGACGGTATATGTGGTGGACATTTTAGTGGCTTGGTCGTAGCTAAACGCATCTTACGTTTGGGATATTATTGGCCTTCTCTTAATCGATATTGTTGTGAATACACTAAGAAATGTGTCAAGTGTCAACAACATTCCAATCTCACACATATCCCTAGTCAAGCTTTACAACCTACAGCGGATTTGTGGCCTTTTTCGCAATGGGGTCTTGATCTCATTGGTCTCATCAATCCCCGTTCTTCACAGCGTCATCATTCTATCATTACTGCCACTGAATACTTTACTAAGTGGGTGGAAGCTATCCCTCTTTCTTCAACAAAAGCTAAACCCATAGTTGATTTTGTCTATCAACACATCATTTGTCGCTTTGGTGTTCCACACAAACTCATCACAGATAACGGTAAGTCTTTCAAGAACGTTGATTTGCAGAACCTCTGCGACGCTTTCAATATCAAACTCAACTTTTCTTCTCCATACTATCCTCAAGCTAATGGTCAGGCCGAAGCTTCCAATAAAACTTTGCGTAATATCCTCGCAAAGGTAACTAGTCGAGCTGGTAGGGATTGGCATTTACATATCCCTTTTGCTCTCTGGGCTTATCGGACTAGCATTCGTACTCCTACTGGTGCTACTCCCTTCTCTCTCATCTATGGGTCTGAGGCTGTTCTTCCTTTGGAAGTCCAAATCCCATCTCTCCGTGTTTCTCTTAGAGAATTTGTCTCTGATGAGGACTATCGTCAAAATCGTCTAGCACAACTTGAATTATTAGATGAGCGGCGTCTCAACGCTCTTGAACATCATCAAGTCTATCTTGAAGCATGTCAAACGTGCTTATAACAAGCACTTGCAGCACCGTGACTTCAAAATTGGTGATCTTGTTCTTAAAGAAAACCAAAATGTCACTACACTCGAAAGGAGTCAGCGTGGTAAGTTTGCTCCCAACTGGATGGGTCCGTACGTTATCACTCATAAATATGGGTCTGGGGCTTATCATTCTATCTTCCATGGATGGTATACCTAAAGTGGAACCTCTTAATGCCTTGCATCTACGGCCCTTCTACTGTTAAAATCTATCTTACACAAATCTAGTCGCAAGACAGATCTTTCATCCGTCTAACAACCAGTCATATACTTTCATGGTGATTCGAAATTATGTGGTTCTCCGCCTATTGTCTTTTTTTACCTTAAATATGAGTATCGCGGCTCTACTCATAGCATTTTTCTTATGGATATGTTTCTCCTCATGGTAGGAATACCTTAATCACCGTTTCATTTGTCCCAAGTGCTTATCTTAATCGGATCTACTCGGGGCATGAGTGCGTGCTCTTTATACGTTTTCTTCCCCTCTATCTGATCTATCTAGGTCTAAACTCAGCTTCTTCCAAAAAATTTCTCAAAAAAAAAAAAAAAAAGAAGATGCTATCCAAAAAAAAGGATAGACTGATCCCTTGAAGGACAGCTATCCATACATTATCAAATGAATCAAAAATATAGACCATGCCCTCGAAGGATGGCTATCATTAAAATTCAAAATACACCACTCCCTTGAAGGACAGCTATCCTCATCAAATCTCAAGGCTTCTTACATTGATCAGCCTTTCATCAGTTTCTACATCTTTTTAGCATCACTGAAAGACTTCCCATCTATTGATCAGTCTTTCCATATCTAGCAAACTTCCCGCATTGATCAGTATGCTTTTGTCTAGAAATCATGAAGCTGAGATATAAGACCTTTTTATCGATCATATGGAGAATCCTATTTTCCCAGTATAAACGCTACATCTGTCCATGTATATCAAAATTTCGAGAACAATTATATGACAAAGGAAATGATGAATCTATATATGGTTTACTATTAGTGTCTATACAACAAAAAATGGGTGGCTCTCAATCAAGCCATCTATACAATGCCTTCCAATCGAGGCTACATCACTACACTGATACACAAATACAAAAAAATCCCTATATAGTAAAATCTGATGCATGGAGGACACTATCTCCTCCACCCTCCTCTGGACCAGGTTGTCTCTCCTGGCCGCCGCCTATCGAGCTAGATGCACCTGCTGCTGGAGGCCTCTGCCCACCTCGGTCTCTCCCGGTGCTCCCTCCACCTAATGCCCCGCTCGCTGTGGCCATCGCTGATCTCCTCCTCACCCCGTACCGAGGCACATCTGGGGCATGCTACGCTAGGGCATCCTCGTAGTATCTCACCTCAGTGAGGAGAGACTGATATGTGCTCAAGCTCATGGTACCCGGTGCTCATAATGATGTTGTTGGGGCTGCTGGTGCTGCTGGGGTTGTTGGTGCTGGTGGTGGTGCACCTCCTAGGGTCATGCCCTGTGTACTAGACTCTGACGTGGTACCTGTCTCCCCATATTTGGCCCTGAGGGCCTCCCTATGTCGAAGGTAGCGATCCCTCTGCTGGATCACTGTATCTCACTCCTAGCGAGTGGTGTCTCTCTCCAAAATCAGGGCATCCCTCTCCTCTGTCAGAGCTCTGATCTCCTCGAGAGCCACCTGGTGTGTCTGCGTCAGAGTGGTGTGCTCTCCCTCCAGTCTCTCAAGCACTGTAGCCATATCCTCCTCGTCGGCATCTATAGATGCCGGGAGATCGTGGTAGCTCTGTCGCATACCATGCAGCATAACCATCACCTACTCCAGCATCATCATCACTGTCTGTGGAGGGTGGGGCCTCTCTCAATGGATCTGTCAGGATCAAAATCGGTAGATCAGTCTCTCTGCTATCTCGCCTATAAGGCCTGTAAGTAGTCGGCACTGTCTGTACTAGGCCGAACTGTCTCAATACCCGCATAAATGGGACTCGCTCCCACATATCAGGCCTGCGGCCCCTAACCACCCTGCTCCGTCTCAATGCCACCAAGTGAGCATCCTGACCAAGCCCATGTTGGAAATACCCGATATGGTCTCCAGATAACCTGATCTGGTGTCAGCGTCCTAAAACACTCAGTATACCAATCTACGGATCTCCCTGTATCCCCAGCGGCCATATCGGCCCGCCATTGCCAGAATCCATAATCAATAGTTCCCACTGCTGCTGGCATCCAAGGAAGCCCGGATGGCCTGATCACTGCTATATGCTCATATGCCCAGTAATGGAGCACAAAACTGACATCAATACCTGTCCTCTGGCCAGTGGTATACATCCATAGCTCATGATATATCTGAGCTATCAAGGCATCAGCAAAAGCAAATACCTGTCTGAACTGCAAGATGTCGCAAACGCAATCTAATAATAACAGTGGGAATCTCCCACCTCCTGAATCTGGCAGAGCAAAATAGGATATCGCCATCTGAATCAAAACTATCCGTCTACTCCTGGGACTATCCTGTCTATACTGCGAGGCTATCCGCACTGCCCCAGACACTATCTCTGAATCATCTGCCCTATCTCCATACAATCGAACTAGGGCCCTCTGCTGCTGCTCTCGTGGCGTAATCTCTATCGGGTCCCCAGTGATCGGCAGTCTCAAAATCCTGTATATATCCTCATGGGTGATGGTCATCTCACCCGTCCTGAACCAAAAAGTGCACGTCTGGCTATCCCATCGTCGCACTAGTGCTCGCATCAACTCTACATCTCGCGGCACTCGTCTGTAGTACCTAAATCCCCCGAGCCCGGCTAACTCTAAATGCCACCAATCTGCATCAGTCACGTCAGGGAGAATAGTCTCTAGTAACTCGGGAATAGCATCCCTCATGTGTAGAACCTCTCGTGCCTGCATCCACGACATCAAGAGCAATATTAGTCTCATATTTACCCAAATCAGAACATCCAAAAAAAAAAAACATTACAATCTATTCACAAGTCTATATAATTGGCGTCAATTAAATATAATCGGCATCGTTTATTTATAGTCGACGCCGATTGACATAAATCGGCACCGCTTGAATATAATCGGCGTCAACTATACCAATCGGCGCCGATTGCTCGGCCAGATGTAAAAAAAACAACCTGGCCTCCCACCCAGCAAAATAGAAATTAAAAATAAATAAAATAAAGCAAAAGCAAAACAACGGGTTCACGAAGAACCACTTACCCCAGGTCGTGTCCTCCTGCGCTTCTGACCACTTCCAGAGGCTTCCATGGTGCTCAAATCCAATTTTTGACTCTCTCTGAATCAATCGTCACGGATGTGAATAAATCGTTCACATTTTCCATTCACATATTTATATGTGCGGTGCAAGGTCGGCACCGATTGTTTTGGTCGATGCCATTTATTTAAGTCGACACCGATTTTTTATATCGTCGCCGATTTTCCATCTCTTTGCCTTAGTGTTGATACTTGGCTTATTTATCTATCTGGTCATTATTGTGCGCTGAATGTTGCCTTTTGGCACATATTTTTGATATCACCGTCCATTTCGAGTTTGTTCCCTTTGCATGGGGCACTCATACTTTTTTTTGGCAGCTTAGAGTTAAATGGGTCTGTAGGCACTAACGTCGTCTGCTTTGCAGACCGTCTAGTTGTCCCTACCAATGTGTCTCTCTTTAGATGCTGACTATTTTGCAGCCCTCCTTACACTCATGGGTCTGTAGGTACTAACGTCGTCTCATGAGGAGACCGTCTAGTTTGCCCTACCAATGTGAGTTCCTTAGGTTCCTGCCTTTTTATTTATTTTTATGCATCATCAATGATTAGATCTACTCCCGACATCCAGCTGGGGCACCCTGCGTTTTCATCTACCTTTTTTCAAACTTGGGATCGTTTGTTCTATCACCCATCCCATCCCTAGTTTGAGGGGGATCACATCATCACTTTTTCTTCCCTTCTTCCATCTCCTTGTTTTTGTCTCATAACCTTGCTTATCGCAAGTTACTTGACAAAAAGGGGCAAAATGTAGACACCTAAAATTGATTATCCAATTTAGTGTCCCTCGTGCGCGTTTTCTCTCTCAGGTAACCTGGGGCACGTTTATATCACCACTATCCCCTTGGGATATTATTCAATTTGTGATTTAAACACCTATCCTAAGTTTAATTCACCCCGTTATGTTTTACCCCTGAGTAATTAAATATTAACTATTTAATTACACCTTTTCACATGTATCCTAACCACTTATCTACCCCATATCTATCCTATCCATGTATCCCCCTATTTCTCCTCCTCCAATCAAGTAGCGGGATATTTCCCGTATTTGAGGTGGAGGGATAACTCTTATCTTTCCAGAAATCGTTCATTTTGGCCATCTCGGGAGTCTGTTCCGTGATCGGCGCCGACCGGTACTCGGTCGACGCCGATTTTTCGGAGCGGCGCCGATTATAAATAGAAGCCTAGAACTCAGTTCTGGGACAGATGGATGAAGAAAAAAAAAAGAAACGCACAAACACGAAGACAGACTCAGATCGTGAAAGAGACACAGATTGTAAGAGAGAGAACGAGAGATCTTTGCGCATCTGGTGTCAACATTATCTATCGAATGAGAAGCGGATCTTGTCCAAATCAATCCCTGAGAGGAGCACCGTTACTCTGCTCTTATCACATCAACATCGCACATCTCCATTGATTTTCTGGTGACTCTGTTCCTGCATCTCACACAGGTGGAGCCTTGCCAGGCATGCAGATCCAGCAGATGTTGACGATCTGGCCTTCACTTTCTGATTTCCAAATCTTCTACTTTCAGTCGACACTGATTCTTAATAATCGACGCCGATTCTACATAATCGATGCCGATCATCCTGCAGACAGGTAAAAGGACACAGGTAACACAAATCTAGCTTTGTTTTCACAGTTCCCTGTTTTCTGTTGCTTTCTGCCTGCTGTTTAGATTCTGTTTATTACTTTGATCAGAAAATCTAGTCTTGTACGTACATCTTTTATCATGTATGCTTCTTTACTTAATTGAAAACGTGGACTGACATCCGCCGAGGGAGCTATCGCTTCCCGGACCCGCTTCTCGGGCAGTCCACCTAAATATCTTTTAACGTGGTCTTTTTCTGTCAAGCATCGGTGTCTCGCAGGTTACTTGGATCTACTGTGCAGAATTGCTCGTGTGCGCCCGTCTTATCTACATCGGCTTCCTTATCCATCTACATCTTCGGATCTTGTCTATCAGGTATCAATTTCATTGGAGTTTTTCAGGGTTTTTTTGTTTAGTTTGGTGCATTAACTTGGACAGGTAACAAGCACGAAATTCTTGATCTACACCATGTGTGCACATAAATTTATGGGCCAAGGTAGAAAGTATGAATCTATAAGTCAGGTTTTATAATTTTTCCACCTGACCTCCAAGCCTCTTCCCATTGCCTTATGCAATCTTCTAGTTTTGTTAACGAATTATAACTTGGTATTCTTCATGTATAGTTTTCTTGTTCAAATATGATTCACATGGCTTCACTTACTTGGTCCCATGTTTTTAAGCTTTTTTTGTGAGTGAACCACCATATATCCCTAACTATATACACCATGCAATTTATGTGTTCATATTATGAGGGAATGTATGTCTCTATTTATGTAAGATACTATTGGACACTTCCACCTCCTTAATAACTAGGCCTAGGAGATTTTTTTTCCTTCCTCAATACTCCTACATACCTACACATGGAATTTTTTAATGAAAATATGTGGCTTCAGGATTGATTTTATCATGTTGTAATCACACCCAATCAACTCATATGACCCATGCACATAATTTTTTCATGTTGCATTAGTTGTATCTGAGATTAATTGTGTGTCATCCCACAATAGGACTTCATCTTGATTTAGCTAAAAGTTCTCTAATCCCTCATCCTTAATGTTTTATATGTGTTATATGTCATCATGTTCTTCAACATTCTCAGCATATGGTATGCCTTATTGAGTATACATTGGGAGTTGTAGACACTCAAAATTTGCACCGCTCATTTTCCTTATCATTCACACTATTATATTTATCAAAGTCACTATTTTAAATCATACATCCCCTATCCTAAGCATAAAATCCCTCCACCATATTTACTCCATGTAAATATATTTCATAGCTGTAAAATCCCATGTTTACCTCTCTTATAACCACTCAAAAAATAAAAACAAGTAAAAAAAATCAAAACAATTCTATAACCATCTCAACCCATTCACATCGTCTTCCAACACCCCTTAACCATTTACCCATAACCTCAAACAAAAATCCATGATTAGAAGGGGTTTCAACCACTATGCAGTTGTTTCCCCATAAAAATCATATCATTGGAAATTTAGTTTAATCACCAACGATTATAAATAGCACCTATGTGCTCTCCCTTACAGATCTTCAATCTTGAATCTGAGGCATCCTTTTATTCTCACACTTCATTTTTTGACATTACAACATCCAGGAAATCATCAGTATTAGACATTTTTCAAGCATCTTTGGTGATCATTTTCATCAGCCAAACTTCAAGCAGCATCCCAACACAACTCACCCACTAAGATCTTTCCCATTGAAGATTTAAGGCATCATTTCACTCGAGATCCATCCAAAGTTATTCCTCGATCTTTTTTTATCTTCTTCCTACCATATCAACATTTTAATCAATAAAAATATCATCTTAGGAATTAAAATCTCATTTTTATTAAAATTTTCAAAATCATAGAAATCACTAGTGATTCGACCTAATCACAAATGATTGGCCTAAATCGACAACTATTCTTGTCAAAATTATCATTTTATCAGGTTTTCATTAGTTTTATCAAATCCTCTATATTTAACATTATTGTTTTCAAGTATGGATCTCTGTTAGATGGAAATTCCTATTTGTTCACATCTAATTACTAGCATTTATAGCCTTTCAATATTCTGACATCCATTCTTATAGGAGCAATAATTCTTTTTACACGAGATGATAGTTTGCACAATTCAATTTTCTGACACTAACAAAGACATTAAAGATCAATTTGAATTCTTCCATGAGATCAAACAAGAAATTGATGACTTACGGTACAAATAATTTGAATGTTTCCATATTACATCTACCCTCACTTGGTCTACCTTCGAAGTTTCTCAGAACTTTACTATCCATCTTGAATTCTAAAGCTTTTATCTGATATCTTTTTTTCACTATTTATCGTATATCCTTATAATTTCTTTTATCAATCTACTTAATTGTCTATAAAGAAGCTAACATCCTCTAAGGAAGTCACTTTGGATTCCTGGAATCAACCTTTATCGAGAAAACCGTCTATTTATTTATCTAATCCTTTATGTTTAGTGTCTTTGAGTATAGGTTGATTCGTAGGACAAGAGGACTTACACATTCATTCAGACGTGACAATTTCAATCAAACACTAGCTTCAACATCCATCTCTGCATGTACCAGTAAACCTTGACATCTTCTGAGGTCATTGATTTTTATTGTTTCACTTCATTATTTTATATTAGAAAGGTACAAAACATCTCTAAACATTTTGGCATTCCCAGTGGGACCCTTAGTCTCTTTTTTATTTCATTTAGATCATTATTTTATTCATTTTAGGCCTTCTTCTTTGTAATCTCCAAACAATCCAGTCAAATCACTAGTGATTGGGTGAATCGCCAATGATTTTGTTAATCATTGATGATCTATGTTACTAATTCTGATTACTCAATCAGTCATCTTCTAACATCATTTTATTGTGTTGTTTTTTCTTCTGCTAACCTTTTTGTAGGTTTCTACTTTGAGGGATTTTTCTTGCGGCGTTATCGCATTGCTAAAAAAAATATAAAAAATTAAAAATTAAAAAGGAAGCATTCTTTAGGTGATTCTTTTCCTTTTCTTTCCATTTTTAAGCATTCATTTTGATTTCTGTCCTCATCAAAATCAATCATTATTTTGGGCTTAAAAAGAACCTTGCATCCCGCTTGATCACGTAGATTAATTAAAGGATTAATTTATTACATTCAAATAATATTCCCCCCACACACCCTAATCACATCAAACATAACTTGCATTGAAACATTCCCACCCAGGTGATAAGTATTGGGATTTCATAACCTAATAAAGAAAATGACTCATTTTTCTAGCCAAGTGTAAATAATTGGTTGTTAGTATATTGGCTAAGCACCCGACTCCCTTATTGTTGTGGGACTGTGAAGTGAGGGGGTAGGCCCCATACTAGCACCAACACAGATTCGGGCCTCACATACCTTTAGGTATATCAAGGATTCCAACCTTAAACATTCCTAAAACCATCCATAGATGGCCATTTCCTAGGACCTTATCAACCGTTTTACACATTTCACTTTTTATAAGCTAATCAAGATAATTAAAATATTTTTGTTTGATTTGTTTGCTTCTTTTAATTAACCAATCTAGATTTTATTTTCATTTTATTAGGATATTATTGTTTTTTTGTTACAATAATTACAAGACAACAATCTTGTATCCAAACACCAGAGAACATGATACATGACATCGAACGTTCCATTGATAAAACTCAAAAATGTCTTCAGAATGCCTGGCATTATTTTTGTGAATGAAAAAATGGTGGATCACCCCAACCTAAAGATAAAGAATAACCACATTCTCCTAGCATCTAATTTTCCTCATCTGAGATACCTGATCCTATTAATCCCTAGTTCTTTAACAGTGGGGATCTTGTCTTCTCAGAAATCATTGATTCTATCCCCATTTCTCTTAATGTTTATCTTTTAGTGTAGGGTTTTCATCTGTAACCATCATTATATGAACCATAACCATATATACCAAATCCTTCATGTGGTTTTTCCCATCTCATTGATCCAAATCATGAACTAGTTATCTAACAAATATATTCTTATCCTTCTAGCAGTAGACCAGAAACATCTAATGTTGTGTCTTATGTTCCTATTTTTTATCTTAACATGATTTCTTCACAAGACACAACCAATCAACAACCTGAACCTTCAACTGGTTCCACACCACATAACAACAACACAAATGTTTCTTCATCCACACAAACCCCTCTAACCTCCTCTACTATTCAAAAACCTCTTGTAAATCTTGCCACTATTTCTATTAGTGTATCCCAACCACCACCTTATCAAAAAACTACACCACCTTTACAAAATATTACCATGTCCATTCCTACATCTCTTCCCTTAATCAATAATACTATTATTGTCAGTACCCACCTAGTTTCACAATAATCCTGAACCCCACTCATTTCACAACACATACCTCAACTATCTCTATCACTTTCTACATCTCAATCCATACCACAACCATTACAACCCTATTTTTTCACTTTTGTATCCTTTTAACAAGCACCTTAATAATCAAAACTCCTTATTCACACATTCATTTATTTCCAACACATCCTATAACAATCATAACCTTTTTTGAATACATATATCCTGCCCTAGTATAAGTACATCCAGCCATCACAACCTTTGACCTCACAACCCACTTATAATATCCCTTACTAAAACATCCCATTTTAGTAAAATATCCCACATCCATATCATCCATATCAAAAACTTAGTCAGTTTTCATTCAATCAACCCAGTTCATCCTCGTCTAATACACAAAAAAACCAAAAATCGACCCCTTCAGGATTTAATGAACAGGATATCCAAGCCTTGAATCCACTTCCATGGGCCCTAAAAAGCACAATTTCGTATGAACACATATGTAATGAGCCTATTTGACCATCTGTACCTTACAAATCTTATCCTCCTCACTGGGAGATCCTAAAATATATCAAATTCTATAGTAAGGAGGATCCCCAGCAACACATCTGAGCTTTTCGTCATGCTTATTACCTTATATCTCACAAAAAGACCTTATTTTAAGAACATTCCCCATGTTATTGGCAGGTCCTGCATTAGACTGGTATAATAACATTCAAAAATACTCCCTTTTCTCATTTTCTCAACTTGCACAACTCTTTCTTGAACATTTTTTAATCAATATCACCTATAAAATCACCATTACAGACCTTTATGCAATCAAAAAATTTAAAGATGAATCCATTGCATACTTTTTCACCTGCTGGAGGGGTATAATCAATCGATTATCATTCTCTCTCCCACAAATAGATTTGATTGAGTTATTTTCTCATTCATGCACCAAACACATCTATTATACACTCCAAATACAATCTTTCCAGATGATTTATGGAGCCTTTACCATGGACCATAAGCTTGAATTTTGCACTCTTGAAGAAGGTAGAGTCAAACTTAGACCAAAGAAACTGAAATCTGAATTCCCATCAAAATCATCCTCTATCCAAGACAAACCCAAAACCTCTGCTAACACTATAGTCTTAAAATCATATCCTAAGAAACATTTGACCACAAAACACTCTCATCCCCAATGAGAACTATACCCCCATTGGAGAGACATATAGTGAAATTTTTGATAAACTTCTCACCGCTAATATGATCTCTCTCCCACCTATCCATCCCATCGACACATATCTTTCAAAACCATCTTGGTATAGGGATAATGATTATTACAAATACCACAGTTAAATTCCATGACATTGAAATGCATTGTTCATTCCCTAAAATCCTTCAGAATCTGATTCAAAAAGGTGAACTTCATTAAAACAATCCCAATGCACCCCATAATCAAAATCTTGATGTTTTGAAACAACCATTTCCAAATCATTCCCCGTCAAGTAGACAACCCAAAAATAATAATGAAAAATCTTACCATGCCATAAAAACCATCAATAAGACATCTCCTATCACCGAACCTACATCAAAACCTTCTTCTAACAACATCCCTAAATCAGTACATGATGAAAAATCAGAAACACCCACAAAAGACAAAACTTCTTCACATGCATCCATTTTCTCTTTTCTAGCTCATCTATAATCTCTTCTCAAACATCTAAAAAACAACTCATTATTCAAATCATGAAGAGTTCATATGATGATTTTGTATCCTAGTATCACCCCCGTAATCTTCAAAAACTTACTCCACCTCCATCTAAGAAAGTCACAATCATAAAACATTCAACTACACCTATAAAAAGATCAAAACATCAACCCTTTATCCTAGGGCCACATACCTAATATAAATCATATATTACCATCCCACAATAAAAAATAACTTATCATCAAATAACTAAGAAATCCACACCAAAAATAACACCTATAATTTCCAAACCAAATGAGACATCATAACCTTTGACGTCCACACCAAAAGGACATTATGCAACTCTTCTAGAGAAACTCATTCAACAAATAATCATAGTTCTACCTCCCTTTAATCCATACAAATCTCAAATTTGGAAGCCCTCCTAGTATAATTTTGAATCCTTCTGTGATTATCATCAAGCGCCAAGAAATTATGTAGAAGACCGTAAATCCTTTCATGAAATCGTTAAGAAAATTTAAAGTAAAGGTATTCTCTCATCAAAGACATATTATCCAACATCTACATCCATCACTCTTGAGGAATATTTGAGTCAACCCCTCCCTCATCAATTTGATGTTTTCTAAATTATTACCCAAGCCCGTATCCAAGAATCCAATCCTTCATAATAGAGAAAACCCAAGAATTTTTTTTCCATCCTGCCACCTTGAACTCACCTCATCCTCATCCAAAGATAAACCTAAGGTATCCATTTCTCTCACCCCTGAAATTTCCAACCAAATTTCATAACCCAAGACTAATATCTTCATCCTTTCTGCACCACCATATTTCATTATAATAAAAAAGGTCATCATTAAGAAATTACACCAAGTCTAGTTAAAATGTCACTTTACAAGCTGGTCCAAACCTCACCATCACATAAACAAGCCATGATCGAAGCCCTTCAATCTATTACCATGCCTATAGAAGACCCACTATATTTTTCTAACTTTGTAGGTTCTCTCAAAGAATTTTCTACCATCTCCTTTGAGTCCTCAGAAATATCATCGCTTCATCCTAAAGATCATGACTTGCCTCTCTTTATCACCACCCAAATCAATGATGTCCTTATTAAAAGGGTCATGATTGATGGGGACTCCGTAATCAATATCATTTCATCTATCGACTTTAATCAACTTAGATTACCAAATACCTTTATCACCCAAACACCAGTCCTCCTTCAATATTTCATTAATACAATCACCCACGTTAGGTACTGTCATTCTACCTTTTAAAGTTGGCATCAAAACCCTTCCATAACTCTTCTACATCATATTAGGAGATTTCCAATACAATAAGTTGTTAGGAAGTCTTTGGATTTGTATCATGTGTTACATCCCCTCAACACTTTAGCGGTGCCTTAAGTATGAATACAAGGGTAAAACTTCACATTCCCTATGGATCCAAACCCTTTCATCGACTGCAATATGACATATTTTCCAAGTGATTTCCTTGAACCTAAATAAAAATAAGAATCTTCTGATGAGCGTCCACAAACACATCCATTCCATTATAAAAAATACTCGATGACTCCTCCCTCAGTGATGTTATGGAATGTATTTCACTTGGGGAGTACCACCTTCTCATGCTAAATTCTCTTCTTACACCAAAAGTTTATGGAAGACCTGAAAAACATCCTATGTACAATCTTGATGCCATAGATGTCATCTGCTATGGCCCCATGTATCTAAAAACCAACATTTTTTATGGGAGATTTTCCCATCCTTCTTCAAAATAAAAACTTCAACACCATTCCATGAGTTTTAAATTTTATTTCAAATAGCTTTCACTCAAATGTACCTCCATTGTTATGCATGGAAAGGGTTTGGATTTGGATGCTATGAATAAGGAATACATAATTTGATTTTCCAACATTCCCTCAAACCACATGAAAATTATGGGATAGGATATGAAAGACCCATTTTCGAATCATCTTCACATACCACATCCCTACATGTCACAAAATTAGAACCATCGTCCCTCGCAGAACCTAATAACCCCATGCACACTAATGAAACCATCTTCATTCCACCCAATGTTTTAGTCAATACTATCTCCTTAGGACCATTAACCTATCAGTCTAATCATTTCACTAAAACAATTCCTCTCATTTGGCTGGTGTGGACAAAAATTCATGTACTTTAGACACTATTTATTCTTAGTCTCATGCTACTATTTAGAAGGTTTTTGAGTGAAGAAATTACTAATTAACCCCCATATTTTGGCCATCTTCTCTTATATTATTTTGTCATTCCCGACCTTTTACACCCACATTCCCAATCTATTTTGGTCATCTTCCATAATTTTATCCTTGATTGGGGTGCTCAGGTCAGTACTGGGGCACCCATGGGCGCCTTGGTCCCACTAGGGGAACCCGATCCTTTTTTAAATTTCTTGCAACTTTTTGGGTTCTTTCTAACCATTTCAGCTTCTTATATTTTTATTGGTTGGCCATTTATGGGTTAATTATGAAATTAGATCAAGAGAACCATATAAATATAAAGTTATGAGACCATAATGAGAAACCAAACACTAGTAATTATTATCATCCACCTAGATTTGCATCCATTAGGAGATCATTTTCATCTATTAGCTCCATCACAAGGACAAGGCTAGTTCATTTTCATCACACAAGCATAGGGGGAGGGATTTTATTCTATTCCATGTACATATTATATTAAATTTTCTACATCTAGTTATTTCTTTCTACTTCACAAAGTGTGACTAGAACAAGAGAACCTAGGGCACATTATGCACACACACATAAGAAAAACATTTGAGTCTAAAATTTAGTGCAACGTTCAACTAGTAAGTCCACTATTGTGGCAGTTGAGGTTTGTCCAAGCCATTCATTTTCATTCTTCTTTTAAAGGGATTTTATAATTCTTTTGGTCTTTTGCAAGTATTCTCTACATCTTGGATTATCAACGACATCTATCATAGTGTAGTGGATTTGATGTGACACACAAAGAGGGTTTCAAACCACCTACCAGACCTTTGAAAGTCAATTCTTGATCTTTTACATAGACCAAGGTGCTCATTCTATAGACCAGAATGCCCATAGGTTCCCCAGTGGCTCTCCAACCACTCCAATCTAATTAGATAGACCAGATCCATCCTTTTTGGGGATTTTGCACATTTGTTCCTTCTTTCTGTTTCTCTAGTCACCTCTACAACACAGTTTAGATATGCCTCTAAGTTAACTAAGTATTTTCCGTACTTATCTCACATATTAAAGTTTCTACTTTCATTAGATTAGTTGTTTGGGTCATTTCTATATTTGTTTATTACATTTATCTACTAAATTTACATGTCATTATATATTAGATTAACTATCATCATATATCCCTATATTCCCAATTTTAGTTAATCATATTAGTGAACCTGATGTTTCAACACTTCCTTTTGAACATGTCATATTCTTATCAATTTTTGGCTCAATCTTCTTACCCTACCTTTTCACTAACTAAGGTCTCAAGCATAGTTACTACTATTGTTGATTTCATGTACGTGCGCACCCAACATCCTCCTTGCTTTGTCACACCTAGCATTGATCCATCCATCAATGTAGTTACTACTTTTTTTACTCGTCCTAATCCACATATGGCTTCACCCATGTAAATTCCTCCACCCATTACTCTTTCATCTCCTCCCATTACTTCTAAGGGCTATGAAATCATTGAAAAAATTAAAAATATGCCCGCTAAGATCTCTCTCTATGACTTGTTGCATAATGTATCAGATTTTCATAACACACTCAAAGCTACTCTCTGTGCCATTCATATTGAAAGTGATAATTACGCAGTGGCCTTTACATATCTCATATAATCTCTTTGTAATTTACCACATGCTATATCTTTCACTGATGAGGATCTGCCACCTTTTGCTAAAATCAATCCTTGTTCTCCTTTACTCATTACTGTTGTTATTAGCACTACTTGTGTTAAATGAGTTCTCATTGATAATGGATTAGTTTTCAATTTATGTTCTCTTTCTATTTTAAATCAATTAGGTATTAACGATAATGTCATTTCTAAGAATTATACTCTCATTCGAGGTTATGATTCTACCACTCACACATGCATAAGGACTATCTCATTACATATTTGGGTTCAGCCTAAGACTGTTCTAACTGAGTTCTATGTTATCAAAACATCCTTTCAGTTTAATCTCTTGTTAGGTAGGCCTTGGATTCACACAATGCACATGGTCCCATTTAGTCTTCACTAATGTGTCAAGTTATTCCATGATGGCTATGATCATACTATCACCTTTGATCTAGAACCCTCCCTCTACTAATGTTATTATACTATAATGGGGGTCTATAAATAGTGTGGACACTATTTAATACTCTCCTCTACGGGTGGCCGCTCTGATGCCTCCTACTACATGCACATTATTCATCAACAGCTCCTTTTTGCAGCACATCCCTATTAATTCTACGTGCTTAGATACTATTTATACACGTGACAATTTTGTTAGGTTTGACATGACACTTAATGATATCTTTCCACATCTTCATTCACCGTATCTTTATCATGGCTATTTTCACATTATGACATCCTATGGTGTGTGTGTATTTAATTTAATGATTTTTGTTGCACGTACTCCTCGTGACTCTTCACTCACACTTGAACAGTCTGTATTTGACTATATTGGTAGTATAATAGATTCTCATAGCTTTTTTCTCTCATTTCCTATGCATTTTGGGAATATTTCTATTCATAATGATTCCTCTCCCAATTACACTCCAAATATCTCTCATTGGCATGCTTACAGTTTTCCACATATAGCCTTCATTGATGAAGAATATGTAATGAATTTGTACACACTTTGCCGTAATGGGTCCCTATATGACCCTCCTCACTCTATAGCTTATCAGGTTTCCGATGCAGCTCTAGTAGGTTTTTATCATGACAACAATGATCTCCTTGATAACAACACATAGTCATCATCTCTCTCATTACACTTAGGGGCATAGTACCTAACACGCTCCCCCCCATTCTAGAATACTTACATAGAACCACATCCCACTCCTAGTATTCATGCATACTTCATCTTAGCCTCATCTCATCTTGCATAGTCATACATATGTTATAACATCATCATTACCTGATGAAACACTCTTGTGCTTCATTTCACACTTGAATTTTGAGGGCTTACTACACATGAACCCCACACACTACACAATAGGTATTACACACTGCGTTTATTCACACATCTCACATCTTACATACTACATTTTACATTTAGTCTACACTATGCATCTCCATATCACACATATTATACATACTACACTATTAGTCTATCTACATACAATAAGTGACACTCTATACGTTACATCATATACATCTTACAATACACATTCTACTCCTCACATGGTCATCTATTGTCATCACACATATTGCATCGTATTCTACACTCTGCACTAACTACCATATGATGGACTTTAGTTCCTCAGTCAATACTCGACTGTTGAGGGTTTACAAATCAAATGGAACTTATCACACTCACACATGTCTTGTTTCGATGTTCCATCATGTGAAATTCCTAGTTTAATGACATACTCTATAGGTTAAATTGTCACCTACTCTATCATCTTGTAGTGGTATATTATTTATGCTACATCGCCACCACATTTTATTCATCTTGTAGTGGTATATGTTATAGGATACATCACCACTCCCTTTTATTCATCATGCAGTAATATATGTTTAGGGATAAATCATTACTCATACATTCATTTTGTGATGATATATACTTTGGATATAGGTTTCACACACATCTCATATCATCATCACTACACATACATACTCATCACAACTCACTAGACACAACACACACTATTCGACCATTTCCCGATGATGCACTCTCGTTTACAGTTCATTATTGACTGCTGAGGGGGAAAACCAAGTGAACCTCACTGCATACATTTCCATTTTCTCGAGGGGTACATGACTCCTATCACTAAATTTTTCATTCCATTCCATCCATCCACAACATACTGCATATTATGGTTGATTTTACTCTTTCTTAATTTTCCTTGTTCATGGTAGCTTTAATACAAATGCTAGTTAGACTACTTATATGTCATTTGTCTATATCATCTAAACATGCACGGTCACATATTTATTTTAGTTTTGATCACAGATACATGTATCTTACACGTAGCACAAATAATCACCTTATACCCTTCCTACACTAGTCACTAAGGGCATCCACGTCCATCTCGTCTAGGTTCTATTGTTTCATTTCATACTTAGCACTTTAAATTACTTCGTTATACATGATTTTTACATACTAGTTATATTTCTAGCATAATAATGGGTGCTTCATGTGTAACATTTCTTATGCATGGATATGTGCTTCCATACTTATTTATTACGTTATCGTATATTGTTTGTTCTTGTATACAGGCCTTGCCCTATGTTTGGTGTGCACAATTGTTTGTTTGTATGCAGCCATTATGGGCTTTGCGTTTCTTGTGAAATTTGAGTAATGTCACATGTTTGTAACCCACTTTATGTGACTTATTTTTTCTTCTTGTGTGTTTAAATTACTTTTCTTGGTAGCTTACACACTGTTTTCTATATGCATGTTTGTTAGTACTAACACTTGTATTTGGCTAGCCTTCTTATTTGTGTGTTCCTTGGTTTCTACCAGGTGCATTCCTTTGCCCCTACAGGGATGAGTTTTAGATTTCATGCAGTTGGTCCTCTTTTGGGGCTGCATTCTATTATAAACAACGTTGTATGCACCCCCAAAGAGGGGGGAATAATTTGGGATTTTTTACATACTAACACAACACATTTACATTAGTTCAATTCAATTCACTTTCTTCCCTTAACATTGTGGGTTACATACAATGAGTGGTTTCATACCAGTCTACAAACTCTGTACACAATGGGTTTTATAGGGCATGGTTTCTTTAGCATTCTAGGAAGCAGTTATAGACTTGGAGGTTACAGTGGGTGTGCCTCCCTACACTACTTTGGCCAGTGGTGTCAGTTTGCCCAAAAACTAGAACATACAAATATCTCTTCACACACATTCAGGGAAGAAATTAAAGGTTGGAGAATAACATAGTTTTTTCCCTATACTTATTCAACTTATGGTGTCAAATCATCCAAAAAACCCTGGCAGTACAGGATATCCTTTTACACTCTCTTTCTCAACATGGATCAACTGCACATGTTTCATTTACACTTTTTCATTTGCATAATTTAAATTTACATAATTTTACATTAATCTTCTACATTTCATTTTTACATACATACATATTTTACTACTTTATTGTTTTATCCTTGTAGATCTGGTCGTATGAGAAAAAAATAGTCAAATGGGGCCATCAACAATAACAAAAACATCAAGAGAAACACTTTAAAACAACACAAACCATACTAACCATGCATGTACATCACACACATCAACAACTACACATGCATTTACACCTTAGGTTCACTCTCATCCTTTTTTTCTTTTTCATCTATAGTTTCCATGCTCCATCATCTTTTTTTCATTCAACACTTTTTATAGTCCTTCAACATGTTTTCTACTAAAATATTCATGGACCTCAAGTACACATCTTTATATACTTTATGTTACCGAGATTTCCACTTACCAACATAAAGTGGGGGAAAATGTAGATACAAATTCATGCAATTTAGACATTATTTAGTCCTGGTCTCATATTACTATTTAGAATTTTTTTGATTGAATAAAGTACTAATTAACCTCCATGTTTTGGCCATCGTCTCTTTTTTTTTTCATTACTAAATTTTTACACCCACATGCCCAGTCTATTTCAGTCATATTCCATCATTTTAGCCTTGACTGGGGCACCCAAGCCAATACTGGGGTTCCGATGGGTGCCTTGGTCTCTCTAGGGGTGCACCGATCCTTTCTAAACTTTTTTGCCACTTTTTAGGATATTTCTATCCATTTCAATTTCTTATATTTTTGGTGGTCAGCCATTTCAAGGTTAAATACAAAATTAGATCAAGAGAACCCTATAAATATAAAGTAATGAGACCATAATAAGGGACCAAGAACTAGGCACTACTTCTATCTACCTAGAGTTGCATCCATTTAGAGATCATTTAAATCCATTAGTTCCATCAAAAAGAAAATATTGATTCATCCGCATCACACAAGCATCGAGGGAGGGATTCTATTATATTCCATGCACACATTCTATTACATTTTCTACATCTAGTTATTACTCACTACTTCAAAAAGTATGACTGGAACAAGAGCACCAAGGGCACGTTATGCACACACACACACGTAAAAACTACATTTGAGTTTGAAACATAGTGTTACGCTTAGTTAGTAAGCCCACTATTGTGGCAGATGAGGTCAATAGGACCCATTCATTTGAATTATTTATTTTTTAGGGTTTTGATACTTCTTTTGGTCTTTTGCAGGTATTCTATACATCTTGGAATATCAACGACATCTAGAATAGTGTAGAATATTTGATGTGACACACATCGAGGGTTTCAGACCACCTACAATATGTATGAAACTCAATTCCAAATCTTTTACACAGACCCGGGAACCCATTTTATAGACCAAAGTGCCCACAAATGCCCCTGTCCCTCTCCAGATGCTCCAGTCTAGTTAGATAGCTCGGATCCATCCTTTTAAGGGCCTTTTCACAGTCATTCCTGATTATTGTTTCTCTAGTCACCTCTACGACACATTTTAGATCTACCTCTGAATCAGCTAATTCTTTTCCATACTTCTCTTTCATATGAGGGTTTCTACTTTCATTAGATTAGTTGCTTAGGTCATTTCTATATTTGTTTACTACATTTATTTACTGAATTTACATGTCATTCTAGATTAGATTAACTATCATCATATATCCCTATATTCCCAATTTTAGTTATTCACCTGGAAATGATTGAAGAAGATTCACCCACCATCGATATCCTTCAATTTTGCAACGATCAATATATCCTCTCTGACATGAGAAAAAATGACCATTTTTTTCAAAGAGCCTTACCACCAGACATATTAACCCTTATTAATGAATCCATCATTGATGTTAACTTAGGAGCTACTCAGGAACCCCATATAGTTAAAGGTGGTCAATCCTTAAATCCAAGAGAGTTAAATTATTTTACCAACTTCTTATCCAAGTATAGCCAAGCCTTTTCTTGGTCATTTAGTGATATGTTAGGTATCAATCTGAATATCATTGTACATAATATCATCATTTATCACAACCCTAAACCTATTAAATAGAAAATTCATAGGATGTATCCTCACATAGCTCTTCTCATAAAAGAAGAGTTACAACATCTACTCTCTGCTAATTTTATCACACTTATTGAATATCCACAATGATTTTCTAACATCGTACCTATAACCAAACCATCAGGCAAGTTGTGCATCTCTAATGAATTCCAGGATGAGTTCCCTCTTCCAAACATCGATTAGCTATTTGATATGATAGTTGGCCATGAAATTCTCTCTCCTATGGATGCATTTTTTGTTTATAATAAAATCCCCATCACCACTAAGGATCAACACAAAACATCCTTAATTACCCCTTAGGGGACCTTATATTACAACATCATGCCATTTGGAATTAAAAATGTGGGAGCCACTTATCAATGCACCATGACATATATCTTCCACGATCTCATCTAAAAAACTATAGAATACTATGTTGATGATTTCTTAGGAAAATCTAAACAACAAAAAAATCATCTCGCTATCCTTGAATAAATATTCATCCGACTCATTTTGTATTTCCTTCTCCTTAACCCCATCACACGTGTTTTTAGTGTTCTCACTAGGAAAATTCTGGGGTTTATCATATCTATTTGAGGTATTGAAGTAGACCCAACCAAAATTAAAACAATCATTGAAATGCCTCCTCCATCAAACCTCAAACAACTACGTAGCCTTCAAGGTAAACTGTAGTCTATCTGATGTTTCATATCTCAACTCTCAGATCATTTTCAACCATTCCATCACCTTATTTGTAAAGAATTTTACTTCAAATGAGATCTTAACTGTTAAAAGGCCTTCAAAAAATTTTAACATTATCTCTTATCACCACCTGTACTCACTTCTCCTCATGAGGGAAAGCCTTTCTACCTTTACATATCCACCACAAATCATGCCTTATGAGAGCCATGCTCACCCATCGTGATGATCAAAAGCATCTCTTACATAAGATGTACCCTCCATGAATATCAAACCCATTATAATGAAGCTAAAATATTATGTTGTGATTTGTACTTCATAACATCTAAAATACACCATTATTTTCTCAATCACAAAACATGTGTGGTCATCAACTTTAACCCAATTAAAACCATGTAATCTAAACCATATCATAATGACCATATCACTTGGTGGCTCATGCTTATGACCAAGTTTGACCTTCAATTTATATCACAAAAATCCATTAAAGGACAAGTTATTGGAGACAAGCTTGTTGAAGCACCCCTTCCTGACACTCATCTTCCTCATGAATAATTTCCTAATGAATCTATCAACACTATTGATGAAACATGAATTCACTCCTATCAAAATGACTCTCTTCTTTGATGGATCTAAATGTTGATAATGGGTAGAGGCTGGTATTGTTATCATACCTCCCTGGGGGATTCCTATTCTACTATCATTTGAACTTAACTTTAAGTGTACTAATAACATGGAATAATATGAAGCTTTAATCATGGGTCTTAAAACTACTATTCTACTAGGTGTTCACATCTTAGAAATCTACAGAGACTCACAACTCATCATTAATCAAATCAAAGGAGAATATCAATGTAAAAATGAAATATTACAAAAATATAAAGCCAATGTTGATTTTCTACCACGGATCCTTTGATCATTACACCATCCAAACCATTCCATGATCCTCTAATAAGTTTACAGATACCATGGATTCTTTAGGAGCACTCATTCCTTTATCAACTGAAGAATCAACTGATAACCCCAAATTATCCATAGTCATTCAAATATTGGATCACCCCTCACATCAAAATCAACTCCCTCCTATTGACACCATCGACAATCATCCAACTGATCTATGGTATTCTCAAATATTTGACTATCTTTCAGAATCTAAAATTCCCTATGATTTATCACAAAACTCTAAATGATCATTTCTTTAACATGCCACTCATTATGTCATCATAGGTGGTATCTTGTATAAGCGTAGTTTTGACGGCTTCCTATTAAGATGTATTAAGTCACATGAATCTATCAAAGTAATCCAAGAAGTCCATGATGGCATATGTGGTGGACATTTCAATGGTAACGTTGTCACTAAATGTGTCTTATGACTTGGTTATTATTGGCCTACTATCAATCATGATTGTTGTGCATATGTCAAGAAGTGTGTCAAATGTCAACAACATTATGATCTCATCCATGTTCCTAGTCAAGCCTTGCAACCTACTCATGATCTATGGCCTTTCTCACAATGGGGATTAGACCTCATTGGCACTGTCAATCCTAAATCATCTCAACAACATCATTCAATCATCACATCCACTGAATACTTTACAAAATGGGTTGAGGCCATCCCCTTAACTTCAACTAAAGTAAATCAAATCGTCAATTTCATTTATCAATACATCATATGCCGCTTTGGTGTCCCTCATAAACTTGTTACAAATAATGGAAAATATTTCAAAAAACTTTGTGACACCTTCAACATCAAACTTAGTTTTTCATCACCATACTATACCCAAGTAAATGAAAAGGCTAATGCCTCTAACAATACACTTTCTAATATTCTCATGAAAACAATATATGAAGCAGGAAGGAATTGGCATCTCCAAATCATGTTTTCTCTCTGGGATTATTGAACTAACATCCATACCCCTACAAGTGATATGCCCTTCTCACTAGTCTATGGATCTGAGGTGGTTCTACCCCTTGAAGTTCAAATTCCATCACTTTGTGTCTCACTCAAAGACTTCATCCCCAATGAAGAATATTGAGAAGACCGATTAGAACAATTAGAGTTGTTAGATGAAAACCATTTCATGGCCTTTGAACATCATCAAGTCTATCAAGAATATATCAAACATGTATATAATAAACATGTAAAATAACATGAATTAAAAATTGGTGATCTTGTTCTCAAGGAAAATCAAAATTTTACTACTTTAGAATGGAGTAAACTTGGAAAGTTTTCCCCTAATTGGATCATTCCATACATTATCATTCACAAGTATGGGTCAGGAGCATATCGCTTAGCCTCCCTTTATGGTATACCTGAAAAGGAACCTTTGAATGCCTTGCACTTAAGGCCTTTCTACTGTTAACTTCTTACCATCATGACAATAGTTTCATCTAAAGATCTTAATCCTCCATCAACCCACCATCTTCACATAGTAATGATTTGAAATCATGTGGTCTTCCATCACTATCCTAAAAACCTTAAAGATGAGCACCATGAATCTTTTCATCACATCTTTCATATGAACAAGTTCCTCCTTAGCAAGAACCCCACAATCATTACATCCACCTACCTTGTACCAACTGAAAGCATGTCATGAGGCACATATGTGTAGGTCATGTACAAAAATCTTTCCCCCTCTTTGAAACAGTCTATTAGGGTTTTTCTCTCAGCTCAAAATAAATATATCTATGGATTCTTCCTATCAAAATTCAAATAATAGACTGATCCCTCGAAGGACAACTATTCAAAATCATATTTTCAAAATAGAAATAAAATTAGATTGATCCCTAAAATGATAACTACCAGTAAAATATAGACCGATACCTTGAAGGAAAACTATTTCTATGAAAAGAAAAATTCAAAAATTGTAGACCATTCCCGCAAAGGATGGATACTTATGTAAAAAGGCATCCTGAATCAATCAACATTCAAAAAATAAAATATCAAAAGCATCCTAGGAAAGCTTTCTACATTGATCATCTTTCCCATCAAGAAAACTTCCCACATCGATCAATTTGAGTCAAGAATATGTATAGCTGGGGCATACCTCTAAGAATTTGTTGAAAAGGATAACCCTCCTTCCCACATTAACCTACACATGGAAAAAATCCTTTCATGTCCTAAGAAGGTACATATCATCACTTCATCTCTATATGTAACTACCCACTGATAGTCTCATTTTAACATTGTTAAAGGTCAAAAGTGCAAGTGCTTTCACATATCATACCCATCACGTATGCATCAAATCCATATTTAAGTAATCATTCCATTTTACTCCTTTTAGAGTTAAAATACTTTTTGATAAATTTGGATCACATCTAAAAGTCACAACCTTTTCATAACCCAAAACACATAAATGTCTAAATTATATCAACATTCACATCACATAAACATTTCATCCCATGAACATAAGTTAAAATCATTAAAAACATATAAAAATATACAACAAGACACATCACAAGCCAACTATATCATCATATCATATAATCAAAGTCTTAAAATACATCATCAAGGAGTCCCCCACTCCATATATAGAAACTATACATCAAAGGCTTCATAAAAAGAGTCGTATACATATCAAAATAAACACATAACTATCTAGTAAAATGAATATCACTAAGAAATCCACTAGCATGGAACAACACTCCCATAACCTTCCTGTATACCTTCATCACCACCCTCTCCTTCAACAGCTCCTTGAGGTGGCTGACCCACACTCCCCACACTAGCACTAGGAACTGCTCCTCATTATGCCATATAATCAGCATACAAAACTACATTAGGAAAGTCATGTATCACCATATCCTCATAGTAGGCCAAATCTTCCCTCAAAGACTAATAATGGGCATAGCTAATCATGCCCAGGGCTCCCATCTGATTCTATCATGCACCTGTGCCCGTGCCACCAACTCCACACATGATATCAAAATATCCTGTAATACCAAGATCCCTTTTTAGGGTCTCTCACTGTTGTCTATATCGATCCTGATCAGTAGTGGCCTATGCTAACTATGCTCTAAGTCCATCTCACTCCGTTATAACGCTATCTCTCTCTCTCTCCAATCAAAGTAGTCCTCACTCCAATCAAATCATCTCTCTCCCTCCACAGGTTATCCCTCTTGGCCATCCATTATGGCCTTCTCAGCCATCAACTATGCAACTATGGCCTCTAAGGTCCTCCTCATCACCATCACCCTCCTCATCATCACTGACATCAATAACCTCCTGTGCATCCTCCACCTGAGCATGCACCCTCCTCCCTCTCTGAATCAATCAAGTCCTCTGAAAATATGCATATGTACTAGCCCACCACAACCTATAACCAGTAGTCACTCCAGTATCATCTATCAATACTAGGTCACCATGCTCATCAAGACCCATGGCTCTCTACTCATTAGCTATTATAGGATTCCATATTACAACTACCTTGGGAGTCTCATCATCTCACTCCTCATGTCTATATGGAACTGGAGCCTTGACACATCCTGTATCCAAACCAAATTACCATCTAACACAACTAAAATGGACAAGATCCCACTCTCCCCCTCATCTCCCCTACACCCAATACTCCTGTTGTAGCCCATCAAGCTCATGCTCACAACCTGGCCACACTTGAAACTCAAGACATGGTCTCCATAACACATCTCCTACCTTTAGCCCTATAAGAAGATCTTTATAATGAGCTACCTTCCTCTTCCCCCTTGATCATCCTACATATCCTTGCCACCTCATAAACCCTATAGTCCTATCAATCAGGTTAACACCTCCACATGGAAAACCCTGCAGATGAGCTATGAAAATGTGGTTGAAATCCCAACACTGTAACAGAAATGCAACATCAATACCAAATATCTTATGGAATTACCAAGACCATACCTCCCCATGTGTGTGTGTGTCGATAAAGCAGGGCCCCAAGAAAACATAGTACTATGTTCCATCATCTGCAACCACCCCTCATCATCCATAGGAACCTCCCTCCTCCAGAATGAGACAAAGTAAAACATGAAATACACATCATCAACATAGTCATTTGAGCACATCCCTCCCTCTCTAAAGAATATAAATACTAATAATAAAACCCCTAAAGTATATCAGAACATCATACACATCATCTCCATACAATATCCTCATCACATCCTCTCTCTCTATCTCATCGATACAATAGATACCCTCTCCATGTACTGGCAGTCTAGTAATCTGATGAGTATCCTCCATAGTGATCATGATCTCACCTGTAGGTAACCAAAAGGTACAAGTGGTTGGATCCCATCTCTCCATCAAATCCAACAATAACCCCTGACATTTTTGAATGTATCTATAATCATGCATCCCTATAAACCCAACCTCCTCTACAAATATCCAATCATCATCTGACATATCCTCTCAAACCTCTACTAAAATCAATGGAATCCTATCCTGGATAGTCAGTTTCACATCCACTTGCAATCATAAACACACCATAAACACACATTAAAATCAATTTTTACTTCAAAAATCATCAAAAAATATTTATCAAATACACGGGTCGCAACGTAATCAACCTGGTCACAAAAACATAGAAAAATCACCAATGATTCAACTTGAATCGCTGGTGATATGACCTAAATCACTGATGATTCTGGTGATTTTAAAATCAAACCCTTATGTACCATAAAAAATGACAAAACTAATCAAAATCAGCTAAAGAATCACAAAAAAAACAAAATTAGGAACTCACCTCTTCCTGTGTGGGCTTCATGTGCCTTATCCATCATGTAATTACTCTAAATAGTTCATTTTTCAACTCAATCTCTCCCAATTTCAATAATCAAGTCGTAAAAATAAACTATACACCACTGACCTAGGTCTTTTATACCATTTCCCAAACTTTCATAGAAATCAATGACAATTCTTGAATCACCGGTGATTCAACCTAATCACCAATGATTGTTATGAATCACTAATGATTTATCCCATTTGTAACCTAAAATCAATATTTTTTTAAAATCACATCAATTTCCCACATTTTTTTCACCAATATCTTATCTAAAGGACCCCAATCCTCAAACAATTAAATATCAAACAATCAAATCACTTCAGGATATGTCATACGTCTATGGGATGTGAGCCTTTTTCCCCCCATCACTTAAATTCCTTGTCATTACATCCTACCTTTATGAATCATATGTCCATATACAGGTAAAACCCCTTGGTTCCCTATCACTTGATTCGATAGTAGCCCTTAATCATTTTGATAACCCGTCTTGGGGCAATTTTAAACGAAATGCATCAAAATTATCCAAAAAAAACAACTTTCATCAAATTGGTGTTCCTTACATTGCGATGCAGTCACCCCATTTTGAGGGGGATCACCCATACAAATAAATCTATCATCATTTTTGTCTAGCACTTTTCCTACACCAAACTACTCGATAAAAAGGGGAAAATGTAGACACTCAAATTATTTTACCACTCATTTTCCTTATCATTTACACTATTATATTTATCAAAGTCACTATTTTAAATTATACATCCCCTATCCTAATTCTAAAATCCCTACACCATATTTACTCCATGTAAATATCTTTCACAGCTGTAAAAATCCATCTTTACATCTCTTAAAACCACTCAAACCACTTAAAAACTAAAAAAACAAGATAAAAAAAATCAAAACAATACTATAACCATCTCAACCCCTTCACATCATATTCCAACACCCCTTAACCATTTACCCATACCCTCAAACCAATAATCCATGATTAGAGGTGGTTTCAACCATTCTGTAGTTGTTTCCCAATAAAAACTAGATCGCCGACAATTTAGTTGAATCACTAGTGATTATAAATAACACTTTTGTGCTTTCCGTTAGGGATCTTAAATCTCAAATGTCAGTCATAATTTTTGATCTCACACTTATTTTTCTCACATTACAACATCCAAGAAATCATTAGGCACTTTCAGGCATCATTATCAGATATTTTTCAAGCACATTTGGTGATCATTTTCATCATCCAAACTTCAAGCAGCATCTCAACAAAACTCACCCACTCAGATCTTTCCCATTGAAGATTTGAGGCATCATTTATCTCTAAACCCACCCAAAAGTATTCCTTGATCTATTTTTATCCTCTTCCTGTCATATCAATATTTTAATCAATCAAAAATATCATCTTAGAGCTTCAAACTCTTATTTTTATTAAAATTGTCAAAATCACAGAAATCACTAGCGATTCACCCTAATCGCCAATGATTGGCCTATTGGCCTAAATCATAGGTGATTCCTATCAAAATTATAATTTTATCATTTTTATTAGTTTTATTAGATCCTCCGCATTTAATATTGTTCTTTCCAAGCATGGATCTCTGTTAGATGGTAGTTCTCGTCCATTCACATCTAGTTACTAGCATTTAGAGCCTTCCAATAGTCTGACATCCATTCTTATGGGAACAATACAACATTTTACATGAGCTAAAACTTTACGTAATTTGATTTCTTGACACTGATCTATACATCAAAGACCAATTTGTTAATTCCTCCATGATATCAAATAGGAAATCGATGACTTCTGGTACGACTACTTTGAACGTGTCTAGATTGCAACTACCCTCACTTGGGCTATTGTACACACCAAATTTTGGAAGTGATACATTATTTGAAATGGTTCAAAATACCCAATGATGATTAATATATTTTCCAATGGTGTTTGAGTCCAATTTCCCATTTACAACATATATTTATAACCTAGAAATCTCTCCTTGTTCATTTTCATTCTTTTCATGCTTTCCTTTAGCATTTTGCAAGATTTTTCTTTAGCCTGTAACTTTAGGTTACGAAATTTTTGCAGCTGTTAAAAAAATTCCTTGGTGGTTGCATAAATATTGGTATACCCTAATCATTGATTATGTAACCACTCTGGTGGTTGTACAACCACCCCTCTGTGCAGCCTGACGATTGCGTGTGGTTTTTCCTCAGTCTTCTATGGTGCATTCTAAATGTGTTCCAACTTATTCAAACACAATTTTAACACATGTTTCTTGGTCAAATTGGCCTTTCTTGGGCTCATTTGATACATACCAGCTTACCCTTCCTTCCCTAGTGATTAACTGGAGTTAACTACCCCATCTTTGAGAGAGATGGCATTTCTTAGCTACCAAATGGTTTAGACCATTTCCCTACCATTTTTCTATAAGAGCCAAGCTTCTACCTAGAGAATTGGTTGGATATTTTTGATGTGAATTACATTTCTATGTTGTTGTAATCTTGCCAAGAAATACACAATCAAGCCCAATTCTCTTGCATTTTTATTCTCTTGTATGTGTTGCAACTAGATTACTTACAAGCCATTCCTGATATAGAACTTCTTCACTACTTTTGGACTACCCACTATAGTTACCTAGATTCATTTGAGAACCAAATTGGAAAATAAGTTGAGGGGACAATAGAGAAAAACCATCATTAGATTTTTCATAGTTCTACACTTCCAAGTTGAGGATGTACTTAGTTTCTTTAATATTTCTTTAAATTGTGTAGATTTCTAGTCACAATTTGATTAGAGTATTCAAGTCAATAAAAAATTCATTGTTGTAGTTTCCATTTGTTTTCCTAAAGATTTTGGTGAAATATGATTCCCTGTGTATCCCTGTGGGTTTGTAAGGGAAGTTTTTTTGGAAGAAATCTTCTGAATTATTTTAGAATCAATTGTAATTTCATTTAAATATGTAATATTTCATTACTTTTTTTATTTCTACCGGGGAAGTTGTAGGGGAAGAAGAGATTTTGAGAAGCTCTTATTTCTTCCCGTTTCTCTGAGGTAGGAGAAATGATGTTTTAAATCCACAAATACAAATTAGAAAAGCTTTTATTTTATTAGGATAGGCTAGATTCACTCTACATAGAAAAATAACCACACTAGTTTATTTATTTGTTTAGTTATGTTAATAGTATTATAGGGGAAATTTCAACTTCATATTTATTTTGTAGATTTCTTTTATTTGTTTCCAAAAACATAAAAAACCAAAAAAAAAATTAGATTAGGTTTTTTTTTTACTTACTGCATTTCTATTATTCAATTAAAATGAACAAAAACATTGGAATAGATTTGATTTGTTTATAAAACTATTAGTTTCCTTTGTTAATTAGTTATTAGAAACACATAGGTTTAATTAATTCAACTAAAGTAATTGAATTGTTTTTATTTAAATCTTTTTGTTTCTATTTTCTTAATTAGTAACATAGTTTAATTAGATGGAAAGTAATACAATTCCCCAAGTGTTCAACTTTTCCTTTGATGGATACTTTGTGATTTTATTACTTCTCTAGTTTGATAGCTTGAACATATCCCACATGACCATTTAGGGGCCTCAACAACCAAGATACGAAGTATATGATCCCTAAGTGCCACAACCAAATGTAACCTACGTGCACATAGACATTAACATGGGCCTTAAAATCTTGGTTTTCTAATCCACACCACTTCCTCCTACCATCATCTCATAAATGATAGCCCTGAACTTTAAATCCAACAAATTTTACGACTTCTGGCAGAACCAACCTGGAAGAGACTAGTTCTAGAAATCCACTCACTTGTCTTTTTCAAATGTTTACTCTCTCACTTCCATGAACTTTTCTAGAAACTTATACAAGGAAAATGTATGATAGTTCCCACACCTTCTACAACCCATTGCAATAATTTTCCAGGATCTAGATATTGACTATCATTTAAGCACTATTATCATCTTAGATTGTACCATCTCACCTACATAAGTAAGACAAGCCTTTGTTACCCTAGATGAGTAGATTCCATTAGTGTTAGTACTAGAAATCAGTTTTCCTTAATATTGCCTTATTTTTATTTCTCCCATTCACCTTACATAGCTTCCATATATCCATCTATCCATTCCATTATGGATATCCCGACATGACCTCAGGATGTCACGTGTGTCTAAAGGTCACGTGTTGATTTTTGGGCATACAAAATTGGTGAACCTGATATGAAAGGGATAATTCATTTTCATTTCCATTTTTTTAAAATTCTTTCATCCATCCTTGCAATAGTCACCCTCATTATCAGGGTGGGCTAATAATTAATCATCCAATTTACCTTCCTCTGACACTCCTCCTCCTCTAGGTACTAATAATGGTTCATCAATCAGGATCCAGGAGTTTTATCAACCTACATACCACCCATAACCTGATATCTCTGACTCAAAAAATATGACTTTTGTAGGAGAGAAAGGGTCCAATCCTTAGGTTTTATTTAGAAATCATATCAACATGCAATATTTTTCATTCCCACCCTACTAATCATCATATTAGAATCTCCTTACATGATTCGATTGAAGAAAATAACACTTTAATACAATAGATCAGTCCTTCGACTAGATGCAATAGTATACTGATGTTTTTATTCAAAACAACTCTGTTACCCCTCCTCCTATAAGATATGTATCGAAAGAAGGGTGGCCTCCCATGAATCAAACCATAGAAGGACATCATGTGCATTTACTTCCTAGCTAAACTCAAAATGCACCTAATTCAAATGTGATACCTTATAAGTGTGATGTAATTTCAACATTGGTTGATATGGTTAAGGAGATAGAGCTTTCCCAACATTCTCATGCTACACCTTTTTTGGGGCAAAGCAAGATCCCCCACCATGTGTAGAACTTTGGTTAATTTCCCTCGACACCTTCATCTCCTCCAGTTTACGTGGGTGTTCCCAACCCTGGAGACCTTCTCACCATATCGGGCACATTAGGTATGCCCTCTCACAATTTGTATATGTACCCTCCATAGGCACTAACTAGAAGTGAATTCTTGAATGCCATTATAACTAGCAATATGATGTTCTCTGGTTTTGCACCTTTTACTCTGTACCTAAATAATTTCCCCTTGTACCTCCACATTTACTCTAAATCACCACAAGGGGGATATATTTTCTTTTCCTGGGGATGCCTTAGACCCCTAAAAACACTTATCTCATTCCATATCAGCCTCTCATTCCTCCCCCACATCCACATCAAGGTTTTTCCATTCTAGAGGATTACGTATTGGTCACATATGCTAAATATCTCAAGGAGCCCCTTGAATTTACCATACAAAGCGTAATGATTCCATGACCACTTCCTGAATTTCCAAAGTTTAAAGGGTAAGGGGACCCAAAAATGCATATTAAAGTGTACATAACCATCATCAAATAAACTCTCTTATGGGACGTTGTTGTAGCTAAAAGGTTCCCCAATACATTAAAGGGGATTCCTCTTGATTGGTACTACAAGGTATCAGAAGCCTCAATTCATTTGTTCAAATAACTCGTTTTTGAGTTTATAAAGGATTTTTATCTGAACAAACTCTTGTGAACAGGAATAAAATAATTCCTCCATATCAAGCAATAACATAATGATTCTTCTTCCCATTTCATTCAAAGATGATGGTAAGCCCTCTACTCCTTAGCTAGCACTACAAACATCAACAAAATTTCACTTTGTGATCTATTACTTCATTCTCTCAACTAAGAGACCAAGGAGGAGGTCTAAAAGTTTCATCTTAGAAGCTACAAGGAGGTCCTAGAGGGTGATCTCTGTATTGACCCAATGGCAATTTATAGTGGCTGGAAAACATACAGATATAATGGAAGACAGGTTAACACATCTCAAGGTAATTCAAACTACTTAAATGGTTCAAAAAAAAATAACAAATGACCTAAAGTCTTCAATAAGAACCATAGTTTTACAACATATGACGTAAGTAACTAATCCAAGAAACCAAATTTTGTCAACACCATTAATGCATATAATGGTAACAACAATGTGAATGTAGATAATCAAAGGAGTAATAATTTCACTCCTATTAATGTGGTGGAATTTATTCATCCTCCTCTCCCACCTTAGATGGTTCAGGCCCAAGTACCAGTTTAATACCCAAGTGGTTATCTGAACCAAGGCTAGAGGCCTCTGAATTTTACATTTAATAACCAAAAAAAGAACAACAATAGAAACTATAGGCTATAAATAAATCAAAATCAAAGACCTCGTGATTATAATCTTGATTTATAGTGTGGATTTCATAGGGTTAGAGCACATGGTGCTCCTACATGCTGTGATTTCAAAAAAATTATACACCGACTTCCAGAAGACCAAAGCTAACTCTTGGTGAAGATCTATTTTGATAATTCTATAGAACCGACATAAAATGTTCACAGGGGACCTATTTCCCCTCATAATGTTCCTCTTGGAGTCTATAGAAACTCACTTCCCACACGTCCTAAGAACAAAAAACTAAATCCACATGGTACCAAAAAAGGTATGCCCATAGGGATGCCTATAGGAATGCCTATTGGGAACAATGATCACAAACCATCTACTTCATCAGACCCTTTGGTACCTCCTCATTTAGATGGTCAGAAGAAAACCAATATAGGGGATTTAGTAGAGCTAGAAACTAAACCTTCACAACCTGAGACTACTATTCACAACCTCTTCCGATCTTTCCTCCTATGTCAGATGATACACCAGTGGCTCATAAAATAGTAGGGGCCTATGATCTCATTACAGATTTGACAAATACCTTCTCTCACATTTAATTTTTAGATTTGTTAAAGAACTCACCTACACATCAAGTAAATTTGTTATAATTGTCAGGACTTGGCCATCTAATTCACGCCACTCCTCCTCTAGAGGCCCAAGTTAATCACATAGACTTTGATATCTATCCTCTAGGGTGGCTTAAGAGAGATTTTGGTTTCATATTTGACATTAGCAAGATGCCAACTAATGCTAAATTGGCACGAAGAGGTGATCCTACGTTATATCTCTAGGTTTGTATCTATAGCAACTATGTTAAGAACATGATGATAGATGACGGGGATTTCATAAACATATTTCCTTTCTCATTTATTCAGAAGCTAGGCTATGGATAAATCAATTATTCTTCAATGCAAAACATGCTGAGATGCTACGACAACCTCAAGGAAACATCTATTGGGACTATAGTGCTTCTGGTTACCCTTCGACTAAAGACTATGTCGATGGAGTTTTACTATATAGACTGGGAAACTAACTGTAATATGATCCTCGATCGACCATGGATACATGTCATGTAGGATGTGCCTTCTACCTTTAAATAATGTATCAAATTCCCTCATAATAAAAAAGATTTTACCTTGTTGGTAAGTGTTAAACCATTCAAATATTGTAAAATATTAAAGAAAAGGTATAACCATGTACATAAATTTCCTTTTGTAGACAGATTTACTACACCTTACCTTTCAATGCTAATAACCATATAGATTGTGACACACTCTTCCAATCTCAACCTTCTACATCCAATATTCCACATCCATTAAAAATATCTCATAGAGGTATGTGTGAGTATGATATGGAAAATTATTTTCATGTTGGTAAGCTCCAAATGTCTCTTTATAGTTATGGAATGCCTAGTGATCCCCATCTAGAAGAAGATCTTGTCTACCATCTTGGTAATACACTATGGAAACAACATGGATATTTATAAGATGAACACATTCATGGATCTGATATTTCAAGCATCTTGGTTATACAATGATCGGATGGCTAGTTTCTATAGATCCTATGACTATGGGAAGGATCATTAAAATATTAAGAACATGAAATGGAAATGTTGAGGACTTAGTACATAGGAACAAGGTCATATAAACCAAGCTATACAAAGAAAATATATATCATCATGGTCTAGGTTTTAAGATTTTCGAAAACAAACTACAAATATTTTATATAACGATAAGTGAGGAGGATTATGAATTTGATTTTGAGACAAGTTCCACACATATCCCCTTTGAAGACCTAGCTGATACCAAACTATTAATTAAAAATATTTTTATCCAAATCCTTCAATTTGGCATCATCTATCCCAATCTCATCCATCAAGACCAGAAAAATAACATATCTATGGATCTCTTTTCAGAATGGTGAGGCCATCAAAGAGTTTCTCGGGACTTAGGATGCTATCTCTTTATCAAATCACAAGAAGGGATTCAATATAAACCTTGACACTTTATCTTATTTCAGAAAAGAACTTAAGTACTCCAATCCACCAAAGTACAAAAATAAGAACAAGAAAAATAAAAATAGAATCTCTCATAGTGAAAACCTCACTAAGACACTATTTAAGAAATAAAAAGGAGAAAAGAAAAAAATAATAAATAAGAAAAGGAGGCATCTCCTAGTGAAGACCTTTCTGAGGCAATAGAGAGAGGAGACTCACTTTAGGATCAAACAGGCGACCTAAATCATTCTAAAACATATTTTTAGCAAATAAACACATGCAAAATGCTAGTAAAAGAGATTGTCTCAATTAACATTGGCAAAAATGAGAATCCTCAACTATTAAAACATGGTGCAAGTTTATCAGAAACAAAGATAGAAGAATTCACAATGCTTTTTATTGAGTTTCAAGATGTTTTCACATGCTCATAAAAACAAATTCTAGGTTTAGATCCTTCCCTTATAATACAAAACCTATCATGGTTTGCCCCGACGTGAAACCATTTAAGAAAAAACTTGGGAAAATGACCCTAAGAGGCATTTATTGTTAAAGGCTAACTTCAAAAATTGTTATAAGTTGGATTCATTGGATCAATAATCTACTCATAATGAATATCTAATATGGTAGCTGATGTAAAAAATAAACTAGGGATCCAAATCTACTCAAACTTATGTGATATCAACAAAGCTTGTCTGAAGGATGATTTTCCCTTGCCCAACATTGTCATGGTCATAGATTCTAAAGTTTTCCATGAAATGTTATCTCTAATGGATGGATTTTTTAGGTTATGATCAGATTCAAGTAGATGCAAGCCAACATAAAATAACATTTACAATACCCTGGGGAATGTTTTGCTATAAGGTCATACCTTTTAGACTTAAGAAAGAAAGAGAAACCTATCAACATGTAATGACCTTCATATTCCATGATTTCTTCATGAAATCATGGCATAATGTGTAGATGATATCCTTGCTAAATAAAAAACTAGAGTAGATCATCTAGCCATCTTGCAACACATATTTGACTGATTGTGGGGATACAAGGAGCGCATTAACCCTAATAAATGTGTATTTAGTGTCACATCTAGAAAGATCTTCATATTCATAGTCTCAAAGATGGGATTTGAAGTCAATTTTACTAAAATCAAAGCAATTATGGAGATGCTTCCCCCATAGAATATCTTTCAAATCTAAGGACTCCAAGTAAAAATTCAGTCTATTTGGCATTTCATATCTTAGCTAGTATATAAATGTCACAATTTTGATACTCAGGAAAGATATCTAGTTTAAATAAACCCAGGAATGTCAAGATTCTTTGACCAAGTTGAAATAAATATCTATCAATGATTTTGGTACTAATCTCTCTTATTCATGATAATCCTATGCTTCTTTATACATTAACTATAGAACATGCTATAGGGAAATTGTTTTCACAACACAATGAAAAAGGGTAGGAACAAGTGGTCTATTATCATAGTAGAAACTCTTATAGATCATGAAATATAGTATTCACATGTTGAAAAAGTATGTTTGATAGTAGAATTCATATTTCAAAATCTGGATCACCACTTTCTCAATCATATGAATAAGTTCATTTCTATAGAAGACCATAAATATCTACCATATAGATCAGTTCTAATAGGAAAAATGTCTAGCTGGTTCATTCTCCTTAGTGAGATCGATATTGAATTTTTAAATCATAAAGTAATTAAAGGGAAAGATATAATAAATAAAAAAAATTCATCACTATTACAAGGCTAAAAAGTTATTCATTTTGAATTCCCATATGAAGACCTATTATATGTGGAGGCAGTTCCTTCATGGTCTTTATTTTTCAATGGATCTTGTGAAAATAAAATATTGACCATGAAGCCTTATAGGAAATTAATTATTTTACCTAATTCACCCCATTATAATCAACTTTAATCAAATGTGATGAAAGAATAAGAACCACAATGCAAAAGGGTTGATAATGGAGTTTATCAGAATGCCTACATCTCTAGTTTCAAATATTGAATTGGTTCATTAAAAACCTTCATTAAAAAATTTATAAATCTAATAAAAAAATTAAAAATGTGTAAAGCTATGACTGATCTGATTTCTGGTGTTGATGATGACCTAATTTCTCTGTATTTAATGAAAAACATAATCCTCTTTGCAGAGTTAAGTTGATCCAGTGTCACCAAAAATCTCAATAGAGATAATGACCCTTCTCCACAACAAACGATCTGGTGATACGTCCAACATACTAATGATCTAAGCTCGAGGATGAGTATATGTTTCTTTGATGCTTCTGTTGTATATATCTTCCCCCTGGGTAGATATAGACAAGCAGGAGAATGGAGAAATCAAAGAAGCTCAAATGCTTGACATGACCAAGGCACACAGAATGGCGCATAACAATCAGTGTCAACATGAGAATGTATGCGCCAAGACGCAGGAAAGTGGCGCACAGAAATGGATGTCGACAATGTAAAGGATGTGCCCTTGGCACACGGAAATGGCGCATAACAATGAGTGTCAACATGAGAATGTATGCGCCAAGGCGCAGGAAAGTGGCGCACAGAAATGGATGTCGACAATGTAAAGGATGCGCCCTTGGCGCATGGAAATGGCGCATAACAATGAGTGTCAACAGGGAAAAAGTTGCGCCTTGGTGCACATAAGAGGATGTCGACACAAATGTAAATGCGCCCTTAGCGCACAGAAGAAGATGTCAACATAGAAATAGACATGCCCTTGGCACACAGAAAGGAATGTTGACACGGGAAAAGTTGCGCCCTTGGCGCAGGTAAAGTGGCGCACGTAAACATGTGTCGACACAAACATATTTGCGCCTTTGGCGCACAGAAAAGAGTGTTGACATGCAAATGAATGCGCCTTTGGCACACAAAAATGGTTTTCGACACAAACATATTTGCGCCTTTGGCGCACGGAAAGGATTGTCAACATGCATATGGATGCGCCAAGGCGCACCTTTAGGAGGCGCAACATTCTGAGCGCTGACAGGAAGCAGACCCTGACCCAGATATTCAGATGGCCATAACTTTTGACTGGGAGCTCCGATTCACACAAGGTTGGACTTTTCGGAAAGCCTACAGCATCCTCTACCTAACTACGACTAGATATCTTTAATTGGGTGGGAACAAGTTCTTAAAAATGCAAAATACAGTTTGCCACTTTTGGGGTTTGATATGGTCCTCACCTACCACCATAATGAGATGAATTAAATACAACCTGAGGTGGTTGGGGTAGATTTGGACTTTCTCTCTCTTCTCTCTCTCATTCTTCCTATAAATTATAAGGAGGGGCTTCTTTCTAAAGGTTGGACATTCTTGTTTTGCCCCTCCCTTCTTCTCTTTGGCAGGTGAATCTGTGGAGTTAAAACCTCCCATTTAAAACTGTAATGCAGCTTTGCCTCTTGGCATTTTGCAGTGTGTTGTATCAATCTTTGGAGAAAATTAATGCATGTCTGTGGATGATTATCAACCCTCTCAGTGTTTATTTGCATCTTCTTGATCTTTCACTGTAAATCTGGTTATCTGTGCATGATCTTGCATTACATTTTTTTTGGGTCTGTGTTTATTGGCAAGACAGGTGTTCTTCATTCCTCGGTACATCACCTCCGTTAGTTTAGGTTTTATTTTCTGCATTTTCTTCCCCCTGTCTCCTTGGAAAATTAGATTAGGTTTTGAGTAGACCTCTGCATTTTTACGTGTGCATCTGAACAGAGGAATAGGAACCGGCCTTCATCCGGAGAGCTTTTCCGATTTCGCAAGGTCCCACACTTGGGAAAAGCTCCATGTTATGCAATCGCACTGAGAGTCTCAACCCATCGTGTTGCAGACATTCAGGGGTGCTGCGATTCGACCATCAACAAGACACCTATGGCTCTTACCTCACTTGCAGTATAGATTCCATAGGGAAGTTTTCTCTCTCATTTTAATATTATGGCCACAACATTATCATGACAGCCAGTGAATAATGTCAATGTAACAATGTGTCGATGCTTTGGCTATCCCATCATCATACTTGGGACCTCTGTGATGCTAAGCTCTCAATTCAACTTGAACCTAGCTGACCTAGTGAGGTCATGGAGACACATTGCTACATTAATTGTTTGTCATGAAAAGGCACATAGCAAGTAAGTAACATTCATCAAGACCCCACAATTGTGTATCTGTCAATTCAAAATCTATGGGTAAACACTATGGTGCATAATTGTATGATTGACCCTCAAGGGGATAGATACCTCTATTAGGTGCCAAAGAAATTTTTTGATGTCCATTAGGTCCTTGAGTATAACCCTGTTGCATAAGCATGAATGGAATTTACATCTTGATGGCTCAACCTTTAGGTGTGTATAGGAAGTCAATACTAGATGACTACGGGGGAACCCCCTTCATTCTTTAGTCTTCAAGCCTGAGAAGTAGTAACACTACTGATGTATTAGCCATTGAATTTCCTCCAATGTTTTCACATTTTTTTGTCAATGCAGACTTGGATGAAGATGTGTACAAGGTAGCATGGTTATCTGTAATTAGAAACCCTTGATGAAGCTCCACTATGGATTTTTAGAATGCCATAGTGTTTATGTTGATACAGGATGTGTACTATACATGTATGAGCACACAGGTTTCTGAAGGAGATATATGAGGTCAGGATCACCCCAATCCTCTCACAACTAATTTCCTGGAATGATAAGAAGGTCAGTGACAGGATGAAATTTAGTTTCAGACGAGCAACCTATTCCTCCCCCGTGCCCATATCTATTGCTACATGAATGGACTATAAGATATGGCGTGTACAAATTTATGTCCTTTATGCCGAAGATCTGTAAAGCCTTGGTGAAATCAGTCACTTCACTTCACCTTAACTGCATTCTTGAGATATAGGATCTATTTGCATTTCAGCACCATGTGCATTATTGCATCCACTATATATCATTGGCATAGTCTTATTTGTAACATTATAAAACAAGAAACTTATTTTTCAAGAGAATTTCAAATGTTTCTAATAAGCAGAAATGGAGCTGGGGCATGTTTTGTGCTTACTTTTTGCAATTGAATGAGAAATTGTATCTTCTCTCACAAATTATTTGATATCCTATCATCTTTCTAGATGAATGTAGTAGAATATTGATCCTACACTTAGTGCACTGGGATTTCTAATTGTTGAAAAGAGAAAGATTCTAGGCATTAAAGATTTTTGGAAACACGGAATGTAGTAGATTCATCGGGTGAGAGGTCACAGTGTGCTCACTAAAGAGCATAGCTTCTTTGAAAAATCAATCTACAAGCACAGAGTTCGGTACCTCTCGATTAGGGTTGTTCAACTGCTCTCAAGCTATCAGGTGGTGATCCCTCACATCCGACTAGTTAAACATGGGAATGAGGCTAGATAAAATGGTAGCCCTCCCAAAAGGATCAAGTCAAATTCTCACCAGATCAATGAAAGGATTTTGTAAAAGTAAATGAAAGCATCATGTCAAGGTGATAAACATAATTTCATCTATTCCAGATAATGAGACCAGTTGCCAGGTTACCTGACAAGTGATTCGGTGATGCAGACCATGATTCTTATAGGTAGCATGAGGCTAGAAAATGAGGTTGAACTTCCCTCACTCATAAATTCAATATGATCCTTCATGATGAGCTACAATGCACCAAATTAGTTGCATCTGAAAACAAATAGATTGCCAAAGGGATCCTGGTTGCAAATGGAGAAATAAGTTGTATCCCAAATGATGGAGTAAAAAAGGGGATGAGTCCTTTGATATTGTCAGAAGAATGAGTTAGATGTATTGCTGACCAAGTCACCATTGCAATCCAGGAAAATCATATTTTGTCAATCAAGAGGCCACCTACAGGTCTATGTCTAGTGAAAATTGAGAAGCAAACTTTCCTTCTAAATTAGATAGTCAAAAATTACCTAGTGATGAGTTTTAGTATCGTAATTGGGTATTTTATGAAGATCTAAAGGGATTCATATCATTAGATATCATTTATCGACATTCATATAGATCTTGATTCTAATTTAAGGCTGATTAGGCAAAATCAAAATCCACATCTTACCCTAGTTGCGTAGAGCCCCTCATGAATGGAAGTGAGATTATTCTATTACTCATATGAGGCTTTCAAAATAATTTTTCCAATAAAGTCAAAACTGCCAAACATTGGTTGAAAACCAAATCTTGTCCCAGTTAGTATTTTTTCCTAATGGGGAACATTAGAATTTGTGTTGATATATCTATAAATTTGAACAAGGCTATCCCTAAAGTTACCTGTTAGTGGAAAATCAGCAGCACCCCCAAATGGATGTTATGGATCTAGATTTCTAAGTTTGATCATACTAGCATCCAGTGTGATTGCACAACATTGAATCCTTTCCCCAAGTGTGGGACTTTTGCAAAATGAGAAAGGAAATCTCTCCATTTTAGAGGCTAGTTCCTCAATTCCTCTGGTAAAATTTCATCAAGCTATACAAGTTGTAGGCAGGTCTATATTCCTAATCCTACCCTAAATTCCAAAGGAGACAAGGAGAGGAAGAAAATAAAGGAAAAATAGAGCCTACACTAAAATGGTGATACACCAAAGAAGGAAAGTGTTGATCATCTATCAAAACTACCATGGAACAAGAAGAGGTTAGCAATGGAAAGGAGTGGACAAGTGCATCATAGACCAAAGATGGATTTCACATAGAAAATGTTCCAAAACTCCATGAAATGGCTCCAAAACCTGCAATGAACATCCAAACTGAAAACTGCAATGAAGAGAGGCAAGAATAAAACAAGACAAAAAATGAGCAAGGATGGACAAATGCATCACAAAACACATGTTTTTTATTGCTCCAGAAGTTTTGCACAGAACATCATTTCATTAATAAGAGGTAAAAATGCCATTACAGAGCAGGGGAGGAGGTTCAAAATCCATTTTCAGACCCTGGAGAAGAAAAGAAGGGAGAGGTAGAGCAGAAAAGATGAACAACTTTTTACAAATGTCCCCCTTTTGAAAAAGCTAGCTTTTACAATGCATATACAGAAGAAAGAGAGAGAGAAAGAGGAAAATCAATTTTGAAACTACCAACCACTTCTAGGTTGCATTAAAAAAACATGGGCATCATCTCAAATTATAATTTTTTGAAGCGGTGGATCCTGAGCAAGAACGGCGGGCATGTCTTCATTAAAGCTGGTGGTTGAAGCGTCACTTCTAGCAATTTTACCATGCCAGAGCCGTTTTTAATTTTCTCTCTACAAAACTACATCAAAATGGAAAATTGATCCCAGAATCATGTAGAGAATTTCACCAGCTTTCCGTTGATATAAAGAACGTGCAAATCCGAGCTCTGGATCGAAAGATATGACTCCTATGAAGATTTAGGGCAAAACATGGCCAAATTAGGATTTTGCAAAAATCGGGTTGGTCATTTTGGCCAAAGCTTCGCCACTTGACGACTTTTCCCCTAGGCATTCTGGAAAATTTTCCTGAAAAATTCTCCGCTCCTGAGCTTGGGACACTTGCGCTGATTGACGTGGGCTTTCCTTTGAAATTTCCGCTTGTGGGCCATAGCTGGGACACGTGGCACAATCCCATTAGGTTTTTGACCCCCAAAATCGCTCCTCAGTGGCCACTTTGACCTTTTCCCATGTGGACACGTGTCATGATTTGATTGGTCCGCGGGATCCTGGGCTCTTTCGCACCCTTCAACGTCTTTTTGTCAAAATTGGAATTTCCCAAAGTTCTGTTTGGGGATAGAAACCCCGATCCGTTGCTGAAATGTGGCTTCCTTTCCCTTATCTGGCCGATGAACCCTTGGCGCAATCTGATTGGCTTCGGCTTTTTCCTATCCGCATCCAGGAAAATTCTCGCTTTCCTCCCTACGGCCCAGATGTCCCAAGTAGTGAAAGTTTCCCGTTTCGGCCAAGCTTTCTTCTCGGATGGTTCGCGTCTTTCGCGTGCCCAATTTTTCTTCAGATGTCTCCTTTGCGGGCTTGGGACAAATGATTCTTCCGAACCGCCCGAAATGGGCTTCATTTTAAACTTCAACCGCTTCGTGCTAAAATTTCGCGTCCTTCACGCCCTCGCGACCCCGCCAATTGTTCCTTTGCAAAAATTCTCCTTGTTTCGGGCCTGCCTAGGGAAAATTTCCCCTTCAAACGTCCCTCGAGTCCATAACTCAAAAATACATGGAGTTAGGCAAAATTCTTTACCTTTCGGCCGAACCGGCCGAAGTTCGCGTCTTTCATGAAGCCATTTCCAGATGTCCTTTTGAGTGCCTAAAATGTGTGAAAATTCTGTTGAACCGCCCGAGGAATGGGCTTCCCTTGCTTCAAGTTCACCAAAATAAGCAGGGGCCCGATTTTGGATTGCAATTTTGGCAACTTCGGGCGAACCGGCCGATTCTACGCTACTAGATCGCGGTCGCTTTGTGGCCAATTGTCCCAAAGGCGACCTTGAGCATGGACTCAAGCCAATTTTCACGATTCTGATCCTGGATCAATCTAACATGCTTGGAACTGCAAAGCCATCTGATACATACCCCATTTGACAACATAACGATTTCTTCACCATAAGCCACTGAATGCATTATGACAAGAGCAACCAAAACTCACCAAATAACTATGTATCAAGCAAGTTTAGAGATGAATTGATACATACAATTGAAGATGGAAAATCCTACCTAGTTTGAAATAGACTTCTTCAATAGAAAATAGGGGAGGAGACCTACCTAGACTAGGATATACCAAGAGAAAAGGTATGCTGAACATACACATGTAAATTTTCATGGTGGGAACTCAGCTTTATAATAATATTCAAATATTTCATTCCATTTGCATAATGTATTGTAGATGATATAATGATAGGATGTCTTACTCCACCGCTTACTCCATGGAAAATTAGTAATATGCCAGGGCTTCAACACCGAGAAATGAGCAAGGTGTCAACGAGACACATCAAGAGACCTCTGATAGTTGAACATCTAAGATGATGGATGCAAAGGTGTAACAGCTGGTCCATTTGCGAAATTGTGACTTATCTCTCATGCTTAAAATTGTTTAAGCATGACTGGTCCAAGACTTCATCCCTTAGCTCCAATGATTTGCACTTTACATGCTTGGGATTAAGGTATTATCCATTTGATATGTACCATTTCACTCTATAAATTAATATCCAAAAATAGAGTCTTCATAAAAGACCTTAAAAAATGGTTATGGTGTAATATAAAATAGATTTTGGAAAGTGGAAATATTGTATAGCTAATTTTATGTCCTTCAGTTTTAGAGATTTTGGAAAATCATACAAAGGTAAATTCAAAATATCTCATAACTATTGATTGCAACATGGACTATATGAAGTTACTCTCTCATTAATTTTAATTTGCTACAATGCATTATTGGCTTTTAGTTCCTCCATAGATAAATTTGTTTACATTAGATCAAATTCTTCCAACTATGATTCAAGAGGCATTTTGCAAACTACAGGTGGTGCTTGCATTTATATAATTCACAATGGATATAAATAAAATTATAATGTTGAAGAAGGAAAATTTGCAATTTCTACAAGCTCCTTCTCATCAAAAAAATTCTTCTAATTCTGATGGAAAATCAAACTCTTCAATGTCCTATTGTAGCAAGGTATCTCCCTTTTGTATAGTGACCTTCAAATATGCATTTTTTTCACCACGTGGAGCTTCATCTTCAAAAATGAAGCTTTTCAGCTTGAACTCATCCAAAAAATCAGACTTTTGGAGAGATGAAGTGGGAGAGAAATCTATAACTTATTGTGTAACCTGCTCATGATTCAGTGCCTCTGAATTTTTTTAGGTCACCTCCATGATGGATTCATCAATCAAATCAGTCCCTTCAAATGAAATAAAAAAATCTTTAATAATGCTTCCTTCATCTAGTTCCAATTCTGATTTGATTTCTTCCAGTTGCTCCTCTTCAATGGGACTTGGAGCTGATTATTCTTCCTCCTTGTTGACTAGTTTTACAGCTTGGATTAGATCAACATTTTCTTCAAATAAAGTGCCAACATGGACACTACACTCAAAACAAATTAGATTTCTGATCTACTTCTTCTTTTTGCTCTTTTTCAGTGCTGCTATAAAAGTCAGTCCTTGGCCACCACTGAATCTTCAACATTCCACCTCCTCCTGTTGGCTTAAACATCAAGGGAATATTTGTAATCCCTAATTTTAGAGCCAAGCTCACCAATACTTCTAACCATTTTCTTATTCTTTCAATTGGCTTCTTCTTCTGCTGTAAAGTCAGCCTCAACCACCACTAGTTCTTCAACATTGATCTCCTCTATTGGTTTGACCATCAAGGGGATCTTTGTAAACCCAAATTTAACAACCCAACTCTTCATATTTTTTGTCATTTATTTTCTATTGGGATCCTCTTTTTGCTATCCTTGAATGGATTCTTGAGTCTTTTCCCAACATGGGATTGGGAAATCAAGAGGAGTGGCAGGTTGGGATTCAACCAGCTTTGCAATTATTTGTAGTGGGGAGGGAGGAGGAACTTCTTGTCATCTGTTGTGGAGGGGATGACTGTTTGGAAGGGAAAAGCACAGAAGAATTGAGATGAGGTGGAAGACTAGGGAATGGAGAAATGAAATCAACACTTGGATCCTAAATTCAATGGTAAGCTTGGAAATTGAATACCACAAATTGAGATGGTGCTGCTTGAAGATTAGAGAGAAAATGATAAAGATAATGGTGTAGGATTTACCCATTGACAAATCTGACTAACACCAAGTTCATAGGCCTCTATCTCCACTATCCATTATGAAATTTGGGGCAACATCTCCACCATGAATTCTATCTTCTTTTGAGGGATGAAGTGTCTTGGAAAAGGGCCAACCCATGGACAAGGTGCCCTATAACCAATACCTGAAAGCCTCTCGATTTGAGCTTGAGCCTCTAGATTGCACCATGCCAATCTCCATTTTTTGTGATCTTCTCTAATAGACCAACATCTTACATTTGATTGTCTTATCATTTCATGCCTACCCTATGCTCGAAGAAAGCTCCATATCCAAACTTATTTTGGCCCGCCTGATCATAGAGGTAGGCATGCTGATTTTGAATTTGTTCAAAATGATGATTTTAGAGAGTTGTAAAACATGTTGGAGTCTGGATTGTATTGGCACTACTGCTGCAAATGTGAATTCCATGAGGGAAATGAATTCATGATTGCACAACTTCATGGAATGGATGAAAGATCCCCTGAAGGGAAAATATGAAAAATGAATGAAAATGAATGGAAATAAGGTCCCTGCAACTTTAGAGATGGGTTGCTGATCAGATGGAGATCGCCATATGTGTTTCTACAAGTAGTCCTTCCAAAGGCTGAAATTCTATGGAACAATGAACACATCAACCTACAAAAAATGAAGTGAAAGACCTCTTGCTCCCACCAAGTGTGCAAAAATTGTTAGTGCAAATTAACATCACCCCCAAATGAGTTATGGATCATCTTTTCTAGGGAAAATTCATTTGGTGTGATTTCACAACATTGAGTTTTCCCAAAGTGTGATGACCTTTGCAAATGGGAAAATCTCTCCAGAGAAGGTTGGTTCCTCTTCCTAAACTACCTGCCATAAGCTATTCCAATGTAGGCTTAAGCTAATCAAATCCTAATCTAACTTCTAAGGATCACAAGGAGAGGAACGAAAACAAGGAAAAATTGAGCTTACACTAAAATATTGATACACCAGAGAAGGAAAGTGTTGATTATCTATCAAAACTGTCATGGAACAAGAAGAGGTGAGAAATGGAAAGGATGGACAAGTATTTTTTTCCATCATAGAACGTCCCGATGGATTTCACACAGAAAATGTCTGCCAAAACCTACCCTATTGAACATAGCTCTAAAACTTGTAATGAACATCTAAACATGCACAAATACATGTAATGAAGAGAGGTAAGAAGAAAACAACCAAAAGACGAGCAAGGATGGACAAATGCATCATAAAACATGTTTTTTATTCCTCCAGAAGTTTATACAGAACATAATTTCATGGGTAAGAGGTAAAAATTCCATTACAGAGTAGGGGAGGAGGTTCAAACTCCATTTTCAACCTTGGGGAATAAATCAAGAGAGAGGTAGAGAAGAAGGATGAACAACTTTTTACAAATGAGCCAAAACTGGCTTTTATTGCTTAAACAGAATGAAGAAAATGAGAAAATGCAGGAAAATCAATTTTAAAATTCCAACAACTGAAAATATTCATTAAAACAGCAAGGGAACCCTAAAAAATCCTTTTTTTGATGCATTCAATCATGTTGGAGAAGAAACAGATGCCATACTTCATCAATTTTAGTGGTTGGGGGTCGGTTCTACATTTTTTCCCATGCTAGAGACATTTTCCCATTTTATCCCACAAAAATCCATCAAAATTCAAAATTGAGGGGTCCATTATGTAGATAATTTCACTAGCATTCCAATGATAAAAAAATCATGAAAATCAGAGCTCTGGTGCGAAAGATATGCCCCTCTAAATATTTAGGGCAAAAATGGTGAAATTAGGGCAAAAATCAGGTTAGCGGGCCAAAACTTGAACTTTTTCCCTTTTTTGTGAAATTGGAAAATTTTCCTAAAATACTTTACCAGTCTACCACTCCAATGACACGTGGTTCCCTCTGGTTGATCCGCGGCTTCAAAACAACATTTTTCTCCTTTTCACAAAATTAGGAAATTTTCCTAAAATTCTCCGTGGCCCCACCGCTCTGCTGCTGATGTGGACACATGGCACCATCCTATTGGTCGATGGGACTATGGGTTAAATTCATGCCTTTAAATTTTTTATGCCAACAAGCCAAAATATTTGACTTTCCTCTAACCCCCATCTTGGCACTGCCGATGTAGACTTGACACGTGGCATTCTCCAATTGATACAGGGCCTTGACCAATTTTTCTTCATTCTCCTTTGCGGGTTTGCGGGCTAGATTTTGACTTTGTGCCTTTTAACCCCAAAGGGATAAGTTTTGAATTTCTCTCCATGCCCCCACCAACCCACCAATTTTTGTTCACAAAATTTCTTCCTTACCTTCACGGGCCCGCCCAGGGAAAATTTCCCCTCTAAAATCCACCGAGCCATAACTCAAAAATTACAAGGAGTTAGGAGGACTTATTTACCTTTCTGGAAAGGGGAAGAAAAATCCTATCTAATGAAGCCATTTCTATAATATTTTGAGTGCTCAAAATGTGTGAAATTTAAATTTGAATTACAAGGAAGGAAAGAATTAAGACAAGTTAGCCAAAATAAGCAGGGGCTCATTTTGGATAACAGTTACACATTTACATTATCGTTATCATCCATACATGCATTCATAAAATCATTTTAAAAATCATCAAATATTCTAGACATTTAAGAGTACATAGATTTTATCAAGTCATAAACAAGTAAACTCTTAATGAGATATCCAAGAAAAAAAGAAGCATACATGTTTATATATTTGTAATAATCGATTTCACATAAAATTCCATAACACACTAGTTGTGGTAAAACTACTCGCAATGAGCACAAATACCAAAAAAAATGATATATACAATAAAAAATGATCTGAAGAAATAGAGACCTATGGTCTATCCCTCTATATGGGATCCATATGAAGGTGTATAGGTGGGACTCCTGCTAAATCTCTTATGATGGGAGTGAGATCCTCCATCCTCAGACCTCTGAGAGTGACCATGAGATGATGAACAAAGTGATCTACCAATGATGGGATTGCTTTGGGAATGCTCTCACCACTACGATCTCTTGGCTATTTGATATCCAGTAAGCTTGGTCCTCATCTTGGTCATAGCTCCCATTGTAATCTATGCCAGAGAAAACTTGTTAGTATGTCGTCTCACCATGATTGGCTACCCTGAGTCCAAAAACATCTTGTCTATAGTCATTTCCATGGGGTACACAAATGTGCCATAATACTATTGTGAATAAGATCTTACTAGCCATCTACCATAGCTAAAAAATAAAAGAAAGTAATGGCAAGTTAGAAAAAATTATAAAAACAAAAAAATTTAAATTACAGTGTATAGTTCACTAACACTTCTAGTCAAAGTAGTAGAGTCAAGAGAGTAATGTTCACTTACTTAGATCTCATAGCTTCTAAGATGAATCTACTGGTGGTGATGGTGCCACTGTAGGAACCTAATCAACTACAACCTTCTATGAAGCTACATGATGTCCCATAACAGACTGCTCATCACCTCCTCTCTCGTATGAAAGAGGCTCCTATGAATGAATAATATCATCCCTATCCTCATCCTCGGCCCTACTTTTATGGAATCCTCTCTACTAGATCTCCACTCTATATCCGTATCCTCATCCCCTTCTTCCTCATGTACCTCCTCCTTTTCCTCCTCCTTTCTCTTCCTCTACCTCGGCCTCATCCTCCTCCTCCCCACTATGTACATGAGTGGCCTCTATCTATAGAATCACCCTTGGCCTAGCTAGATTTGGGACAACCTATGGTGTACCAATCGGGATCGAAGGTGTAAATATGGTCCACTCAAGCTTGCCCCTTTGGGCATATCTAGCCTCTCTAATCCCCATGTATATAATTGAAACTGTTGGCACGGTGTATATGTGAGGTAACCTGAACTACTGGGAGACCCTATGAACAAGATGGACCTCCACCCAGTTGGTCCTATCCACCAACCATGTGATAGTGTTGTATAACACCACAATGATGAAATCATGTTGGGGTGTGGATCCTATTTTTTGGTCTTCTTGGATCAGTGTTAAAGTGTTGGAGTTCACACGGTTAAGTTTGGAGACTTCAGGAGCATTCTACAATCATTTGTTGTGATGTTACTGTGTCATCATCATGTCATTGTTGTTAATATGTTGTTAACTTTCTATTAATTGGCTGTTAACGTCATGATAGTTTTTCCAGCCATGGGAAGTTGAAAGGTCACGACTTTTAAACTTCTAGGGTTGGCTTTAGAACTTCTTAAAAGGATTTTAATCATATAAATAGAGGTGTTAGGGTATCTTGAAGATATCTTGAGTGTTCAAGAGGTCTTGAGTCTTAGTGATCAAGAGGTGATCAAGAGTGATCAAGCAATTGGGTGTCAATTGTGGTTTAGATGTGGTTTAGCATCTTTGGAATTCTGTTGTGAGTTTATAACCGAGAGAAGACTTTGAGAGTTGTTTTACTCTTGTTGATAGTAAAATATGAACAAGTGCTTGGTGAACATAGCCCACATTGGGTGAACCATGTTAAATCTTGTCTTGTCTTCTTTTGTGCATTATTCATTTATGCTGTTATATTTCTGCAAGTATAATTCTACTATATAGTTTCCTACTGTTGTGATTTGAGGAATTGTTTCCGTATATTTGTTCTCTAATTCCTAACAATTGGTATCCTATCTTTGGTAGTTTTTTTTTCTAAATTTGAAAATCATAGGGAAATTTTATCTTGAGTCAGAGCTATGGCAGATGAGGGTAGATCGAGGGTTGAGAAGTTTAATGGGTAGAACTTTGGTTTGTAGAAGATGCAAGTGGAGGATTACTTATATCAGAAGGACCTCCATGTTCCTTTGGCTATAAAAGAAAAGAAACCTACAGCCATGTCAGATGAGGATTGGGAGTTTTTGGATAGAAATTTGCTTAGGGAAATTTGTTTATGCCTTGAATCTTCAGTTGCTTTTAACATATAGCAGGAGAAGACCACGAAATGTCTCATGAGTGTGTTGGGGAAGTTATATGAAAAACCCTCTACCTCTAATAAAATATTTTTGATGAAAAATTTATTTAATATGAAGATGTCTGAGAATGGTTATGTTTTTGATCATTTGAATGAATTTAATACGGTTGTGAGTATGTTAAAATTGGTAAAAAATGACTTTGATAATGAGGTCAGGGCTTTGTTAATTTTGTTCTCCTTACTAGATAGCTGGGATAGCTTGGTTATGGCTGTAAGTAATTCAGTCTCTAATAAATCAAAGATAAAGTTTGAGGATGTAATAAGTGTGATCCTAAGTGAGGAAATGTGAAGGAAGAGCACTGAAGATTCTTTTACTTCTAGAAATTCCTTGATGGTGGAGAGAAGAGGGAGAAAAAAGAACAGAGGGAAAGGTAACCATGGGAAGTTGAATGATCGCAGAAGGTCAAAGTCCAAGAGTAAGTTAGAATGTTAGCATTGTGGGAAAGTCGGTCATGCTAAGAAATATTGTTGGGCTCTTCACGATAAGAAGAACAAGGAGGAAACTAAAGAGGTAAATTTGGCAGCAGGTGATGTTTTTCAAGATTCCTTAATTCTTTTTTTAGATAATATTGTTGAATCTTGGGTGTTAGATTCAGGGGCTTCTTTCCATGCCACCCCACATAGACATTACTTTACTAATTTTGTTCAAGGTGATTTTGGAAATGTATATCTTGGTGATGATGAACTATGTAGCATAGTAGGGAAAGGTCATATTCAGGTGAAAATTTAGAATGGGAACACATGGCTACTTAAGGACATTAGGCATGTGCCTAAGTTGAGGTGGAACTTGATATCAGTGGGACAGTTGGGTAGTGATGGCTGTATAGTTAGTTTTATAGTGGATTCTTGGAAGTTTACCAAGGGAGATCTTGTGGTTGTAAGAGGTAAGAAAACTGGTACTTTGTATTTAACCAGTGGTGCTTATTATTGCAATTTAGTTGCTGCATATGGAGATGCAACTTTGTGGCACCAGAGACTCAGTCATATGAGTCATAAGGGAATGCAGATTATAAAGGACAGGTTGCACGGATTAAAGGAGTTAGATTTGGACTTCTGTGAGGACAGTGTTTATGGGAAATAGAAGCAGGTGAGATTTCTCAAGGTTGGACCTACCATGAAGGAGGGTAAGTTTGAGTTAGTGCATATAGATGTATGGGGGACAACTAAGGTAAACTCTATTAGTGATTCATGTTATTATGTCACTTTCATTGATGATGCAACTAGAAATTTTTGGGTATATTACATTAGAAATAAATTTGATGTGTTTGAAACTTTCAAAAGATGGAAATCCTTGGTTGATATTGAAAAAGGTCTCAAGTTGAAATGTCTCAAGTCAAATAATAGAGGGGAATATTACAGAAATGAATTTCTTGATTAATGTTCGGTAAATGGGATCCACAGGAAAAGAACGGTTCCAAATACTCCACAGGAAAATGGAGTGTCAAAGAGAATGAGCAGGACAATCATGGAGCATGCTAGGTGCGTGAGGTTACATGTGGGGCTACCACTCATTTTTTGGGTGGAAGCGGTGAGCACAACTATTTATTTGATTAACAAAGGACCCTCTAAGGATTTGGATGGAGGTATACTTGAGGAGGCTTGGTCTGGTAAGAAAATTGATTACTCATTTCTTAGAGTATTTAGATGTGAGCTATTTGTTCACATTGATAAAGATGATAGGACCAAGCTAGAGGCTAAGTCTAAGAAATGCACCTTTATTGGATATGGTGAAGATGATTTTGGTTTTCGTGTTTGGAGTCTTAAAGAGAAAAAATATTTTGATCTAGAGATATTGTCTGTAATGAAAAATTCATGTATAAAGATCAGTTGTAGGAACAAAAAGAGGAATCAAAGAAAGAATACACAATGTTAGAGGACATTGCGGACAACAAGGTGCCCAAGGGGCCGGTTCAGGTACAACATGTTTTGGCATAGCAAGTTTAGGTACTTACTCATTAGGAACCCCAAACTCCTGAGGTGAAAAGGTCTTCTAGGGTAAGAAGGGAACTTGAATGATTTACTACATCTTTGAATTATTTATTTCTCAATGATAGTGGAGAGACAGAGTGCATTGAGGAAGAAGTGCAGGTGGATGCCAGGAAGAAATGGGAGTAGGCCATGGATGAAGAGCATAGATCTCTTATGGAAAAATAGACTTGGGATCTGGTGGAGCTACCTGAGGGCAAGAGAGCATTGCAGAACAAGTGGGTTTATATAATCAAAGAGGAAGATGGAGGTAGGAAATGATATAAGGCCTAGTTGGTGGTCAAGGGATTTTCACAAAAGAAAGGTATAGACTTTGATGAAATTTTTTCTCTGATTGTTAAAATGACTTCTATTAGGACTATTCTTGGTTTAGTTGCAGTATAAGACCTACACTTAGAATAGCTGGATGTGAAGACTGCATTCCTTCATGGTGAGTTGGAGGAGGAATTATACATGCAGCAGGCACATGGTTATGAGGTCAAAGGGAAGGAGAGGTTAGTGTGCAAATTGAAGAAGAGCTTGTATGGCCTGAAACAAGCTCCATGATAGTGGCACATGAAGTTTGATAGTTTTATATAGGAGCAGGGTTACTCTAGGTGTCACTCAGACCATTACATGTACATCAATAAGTTTCTTGATGGTAGTTATATTATTCTATGCCTATATGTAGATGATATGCTTGTTGTAGGGAAGAACATGTAGGAAATAAAGGTACTCAAGAAGCAGCTAGGTGACTCCTTTGCTATGAAGGATTTGGGGGCAGCAAAACAAATCCTTGGTATGAGAATAAATTGGAATAGGAAGGAGAGGAAGCTATTATTATATCAAGAAGAGTAAATAAATAAGATATTGGAGAGGTTTAGTATGTAGGATGCTAAACTGGTTACTACTCCTTTAGCAAGTCACTTTAAATTATCAAAGGAGCAGAGTCCCAAGACCGAGGAGGATAGAATCCAAATGTCTAGGGTACCATACTCATCAGTAGTTGGTAGCTTGATGTATGCTATGGTATGCACTAGGCCTAACATTGCCCATGCAGTGGGAGCAATGAGCAGGTTTATGAGTGATCCAGGTAGAGAGCACTGATAGGCAGTAAAGTGGATCCTTTGGTATTTGAGAGGGACCATGAGAGCAGCATTGTGTTTCGATGGATCCGACACTACATTACGTGGATATGTAGATTCAGACATGGCAAGAGATTTAGATAGTAGGAGGATAACGACAGGTTATGTATTTATGGTTGGTGATACAACGGTGAGTTGGATTTCACAGTTACAAAAGGTTGTGGATTTGTGAACCACAGAGGCTGAGTATGTTGTTGGCATAGATGCAAGAAAGGAGATGATTTGGCTACAACAGTTTCTTGATGAGTTGGGTCATAAGTAGGAAGTTGGGAGACTACACAGTGATAGTCATAGCACTATTCACTTGGTGAAGAACTCTACTTTTCACTCTAGGATGAAGAACATTAAGCTGAGATATCATTTCATTAGGGCAGATTTGGAAGAAGATAAGTTGAAGCTGGAAAAGATTCATGCTAGTTAGAATCTTGTGGATATGATGACTAAGGTGGTCACAAGGGAGAAGTTGAATTTGTGTTCAACTTTGATTTTCCTTCATGGTTGATAATGGATAGTTAAAAAAATTTCTCTGTGGAAACAGTCTCCAAGTGGGAGATTTTTGGGGTGTGGAGCCTATTTTTTGGTCTTCTTGGATCAGTGTTAAAGTGTTGGAGTTTGAACGGTTAAGTTTGGAGATTTCAAGAACATTCTACAGTCATCTGCTATGATGTTGGTGTGTTGTCATTGTGTCGTTGTTGTTAATATGTTGTTAACTTGTTGTTAATTGGTTGTTAATGTCGTGACAATTTTTCCAGCCATGGGAAGTTGAAAGGTCGTGACTTTCAAACTTCTAGGGTCAGCTTTAGGACTTCTTAAAAGGATTGTAATCCTATAAATAGAGGTGTTAGGGTATCTTGAAGATATCTTGAGTGTTCAAGAGGTCTTGAGTCTTAGTGATCAAGAGGTGATCAAGAGTGATCAAGGTTAAGAAATTGGGTGTCAATTGTGGTTTAGATGTGGTTTAGCATCTTTGGAATTTTGTTGTGAGTTCATAACTGAGAGAAGACTGTGAGAGTTGTTTTACTCTTGTCTATAATAAAATATGAGAAAGTTCTTAGTAGATGTAGCCCACATTGGGTGAACCATGTTAAATCTTGTCTTGTCTTCTTTTGTGCATTATTCATTTATTCTATTATATTTTTGCAAGTATAATTCTGCTATATAGTTTCCTACTGCTGTGGTTTGAGGAATTGTTTCCACATATTTGTTCTCTAATTTCTAACAAATCCTACCCCCATAGGCAAGAAATTTCCTAATATGGTCATGTAACTATGTCATCTATAGTAAGTGTGGCAATAGGATGATCATGACCCTTCAATGAGGCCATAACTATACATCTAATTGCTCTAATATCCCTAAGATTGGCTATTCTGACACCCCTCTGATAGAGGATGATGCACTCGTAGACCCAAATCGTCACTAATATAGGATGACTAAGGGCCTTTTTATTTAGTTCAACAACCCTGTAAAGATCATGGTAGGTAACACCAAGTATGTCAATGCCCTAAGTGTAGATGAATCCATGATCCTCTATACTCTGAATAATTGGGATCCAACAATAAAATAACTTGTCCCTGCCCTTATCCCCAACCAAACGTGAAGCCAAGATGCCAATAATGGCCTTACACAAGGTAAGGAGAGGGATAGAGGTAACTGATAGTAGTCTCATGCCATGCTTGGCACTAGTATTTGGTGCTAATGCATCTCCCATATAAGAATCCCAACTACGAGACTGCACCACTAATGTAGAACTCTCTAGTGTCAACTTCCTGTATGTGAAAAGAAACCCCATAATCTGATATAAATCCTTGATAGTGATGCTCCAATCTCCTCTAACTCTAAGGAACAAGAAGATGTTTTGGACTACATCCCAATAACTCAAAAAATCAGCTAACAAGTAACCAAATGATACAATTAGTGGTGTTTGGGACATCCATCATATCCCAACTCTGTGCAAAATATCTCTCTCAACCTGAGTGAGTGAATCTAATATGGGAGGGAGCTAATCAAACTCTCTATCCCTATTCCATATGACATATGGGCTCTCTATTCACCAAAACACCAAAAGAGTGAGTTAGAAACATATCATACATAATAATCTCATCAAAAACATCATAAAATAACACAAAAACAAAAAAACATCTTCATACTTGGTCATTTCTAGCCTCTTCCTTGACAATTATGTAATCTCCCCTATGTGCAGAGCGGAGGTTGTGTAATCACAATGGTGGATGTAGAACTACCCCTCTACGTAGAGGGGTGGTTGTGTAACCACCACCTCCATAGAGGGGCAATTGAGTAACCACCACTACATAGAGTGGTGTTTCTTTCTAAAAACACCCTGTCATACCCTAAGACTCAAAAGTTGAAAACTAAAATGATCATTTCTAAACAAATAAAGGAAAAATACACTTAGGCACCCCCTTGTGAAAATTTTGACTACTAAATTAGTAAAAATAGCCCCCCAGGTTGGATTTTTCATTTTTTCATATTTTAGGTTAAAAAAATAAATTTAGATAACTTACTCATCTTTGAGTTACTGCTCCTCCCACTAGTTGTGTCACCATCATGTTGTTGTGCTCTTTTATTTTGCTATACTCACGTGTGAAACCATCACAGGTGATCTAGAGCTCAAGAATCTCTAAGTGGGTGAGTGAAAATGATTTCTAGAAATAGTGATTTTGGTTATATATAGAGTGTTTTAACTCTTTTCTCAAGTGTGTGTGTTGTCCAAGGCTGGAGATCTTATGCAGGTATATTTCTATCCCCGCAGACATGGTAACTCCTCTTGTCATTTTATTTTAGTAAATTATTTCAATTTTACATTATATCTTCACTTGATTCCCATTTTCTCTTAGAGATGGCATAAAGCTTGGATTGGTGTCACCTCAGCACATGGATGTGTTTGGTATAATTTCTAACTCTACCATTTGGGAGTGCCATACTCCGACTCTACGTTTTATGTCTCTTCACGGCTAAAATTCTTCTCTAAGGGGGAAATATGTACGCACCCAATTTTGCATGTGTTACATTGTCGAAAATGGTTAAAAATCCCCAATGATGATTAATGGCTTTTCCAATGGTGTTTGAGTCCAATTTCCTATTTACAATATATATTTGTAGCCTAGAAATATTTCCTTGTTCATATCCATGCTTTTCCTACTTTCCTTTAGCATTCTGTAATATTTTTACTTAGCCTTTAACTTTAGGTTACAAAATTATCATGGAGGTTATGTAACCACCATGGTAGTTGCATAACCATCGGTCTACCCTAAGTAGCAGTTGTGTAACTTCCCCAATAGTTTTGCAACCATCCCTCTGCACAGACTGACGGTTGTGTACGGTTTTTCCTAAGTCTTCTCTGGCACATTCCAATCGTGTGTCAAATTATTTAAACATGATTTTAATGCCCATTTATTGGTCAAATTGGATATTCTTAGGCTCATTTGATACATACCAACTTCCCCTTCCTTCCTTTTTGATTAAATAGAGTTAACCACCCCTTCTTTAAGAGAGGTGACATTTTTTGGCTGCCAAATGGCTTAAACCATTTCCCTTCCATTTTTATATAAGAATTAAGCTTGTACTCAGAGCATTGGTTGGATATTTTGTTGTGAATTGTATTGTTATGTTGTCGTAATATTTCTAAGAAATACACAATCAAGCTCAGTTCTCTTACATTGTTATTCTCTTTCCTGCATTGTAACAAGATTTCCTGCAAGCCATTCTTACTCTAAAAATTATTTCCTACTTATTCTACACTACCCAACATAGTTCCCTAGATTCATTTGAGCATCAAATTTTTCATAGTACTACACTTCCAGGTTTAAGATTTACTTATTTTCTTTAAGATTTCTGTAATTTCTCTTGATTTCTATTGACAATTTGATTCTAGTATTCAATTTAATAAAAAATTCATTATTATATTTTCCATTTGTTTGCATAAAGCTTCTAGTGACAGTTGTTTCCCTAAATATTCATGTGGGTTCGCAAGGGAAATTTTTAAAGAATAAATCTCATGTATTAGTTTAGAATCAATTTTCATTTCATTTCAATCTGTAAGCTTTCATTAGATTGTTGATTTCTACTAGGGAAGTTACAAAGTATGAAGATCTTATAAAAATATTTTATTTATTCCCGTGTCTATCTGGTAGGACAGAGGAATTTTTAAATCCAAATATACAAATTGGAAAAACTTTCTTTTTATTAGGATAGGCTAGATTCACTCTGCAGATGCAAATAACCACACTGGGTTATTTTTTTGTTTAGTTCTGTTAATAGTATTGTAGGGGAAATTTCAACTTCTTCATATTTCTTCTGTAGATTTCTTTTATTTGTTTCCAAAAACATAAAAATACAAAAAACATTAGATTAGTTTAATTAAATTGTTTTATTTATTGCATTTCTATTATTCAATTGAAAAGAACAAAAACACTAGAATATTTTTTTTTATCAAATTAGTCATTTCCTTTGTTAACTAGTTATAGTAAATACGTAGGTTTAATTAATTCGAGGAAAGTAATTGATTTTTTTTGGTTTAAATTTGTTTTTTTCTATTTTTCTAATTACGAACATAGTTTAATTAGATGGAAAGTAATACAGTTCCCCGTGTGTTCAACCTTTCCTTTTACAGATACTTTGTGATTTTATTTCTTCTCTAGTTTGATAGATTGAACATATCCCATATAACCATTCAGGGGCTCAGCAACCAAGAGATGAATTATATGATCCCCGAGTCCCACAACCAAATGCAACCTACTTGCACACAAACATTGAAACGAAACTTATAATATTGGTTTTCTGATCCACACCACTTCTTCTTGCCATCATCTCACAATTGAAATCCCTAATCATCGAAGCTGATAGTTTTTACAACTTCTGGCAGAAACATCCTAGAAGAGACTAGTTTTATCAATCCATTCACTTTTCCTATTAACACATTTTCTCTCACACTTCCATGACCTTGTTTGTAAACTTATACAAGGAAAACATAGGACAATTACCACGTCTTCCATCTATCCATTCCATTGTGGTTATCCTGACATGATATTAGGAGGTCGCGTGTATCTGAAGATTACATGTTGATTTTCAAGTGTACATATACCTTCAAAGATTCTCATAATTTTCCTATCCATCTTGAATTCTAAATCTCTTATCTGATATCTATTTTTCAATGTTTATCATATATCCTTATCATTTCTTTTATCAATCTACTTAATTGTCTATAAACGAGCTGACATCCTCTAAGGAAGTCCCTTTGGATTCTTGGAATTGTCCTTTGCCAAGCAGCTCATCCATCCATTTATATAATCCTTTCTATTTAGTATCTTTGAGTACAGGTTTGTTTTCAGGACATGAGGAATTACACATTCATTTGGATGTGATAATTTCAATCAAATACTAGCTTCAACATGCATCTCTGTGGCTACTAGTAAACATTGTCATCTTCCGAGGTCAGTTGTGTTTTTATTGTTTCACTTCATTAATTTAAATTAGAAAGGTAAAAACATCTTTGAACAAGAGTATCACACACTACATTCCATTTTAAAAACTTATATGTCACTTTTATAAACTTAGATCATTTTTGTTTGCATCACACCATGGTCTATCAAGTAGTGATAGAAAAATATCTACCTCTGCTAGGTTTATAACATCAACATATCTAAGGAACCTCAATCCCAATATAATAATGATTTTTTCTTCAACACTCCAATAGGAACAACATGGGTTTTATTTTCTATGAATAGAACATGTGGGGAGGGATGGAGTGCAGGTCACCCCATCTTGTTCCAAGCATGTTTTGTCGAAATGTTAATTTTGGTTCCTTTATCTACCAATATGTTGTTAATGTTACATCCATATATACATGCATTAACTAGGATTTACCTATCATATTGTCTTTACGAGATGGATTTATGTCATTCTTATGTGCCTATACTTTCCAAGTTCCATATTTTAGATTTGATGAGATAACCATTGGATGAGAAAATATATTACACATTTGATGCATAAAAATATCCAAACCTATTAAAATGCATTTATCTCCAAATTTTCAAATTTATAAATCCCTTGTGTTTTAGTTATGAAACATTCTTCTTCTCTTAAGAATTCAATCTCACCATGTAACTACCATACTAATTTTTTTGTCTCCTACATGATCTCTTTTTTTTGCTTCGCATCTAGGTAGCCTTTTGCAATTTGAGGATTCTCACACTAAATATTCTCCAATGGTGACTCAAATGCTCACACATACTCCTCTAGTGGTTATATAAAGTTATGGTCCTTGGTTCACATTTCTTGTGCTTACTTAATCTAGGATCTATGCTACATTATGCGTAATCCTAAACATATCTACACCCTTTTCACTTTTTTCTAACACAACCACATACAAGTTAGGGTATTCCTCCACCTTATGTTCCATTTCACAATACCCACATACAAATAATATTGGGAAATCATGTTTATAGTGATAAGTGAGTTGTAATTGTAGTAAATTCTTGGTAGAAACATTCCTATGTCTTTATTGTCTCTTTCTCAACCTCGCTTGCATATGTTTCCATAAATGATTAAATCCAAATGGGGGCCCTCCTGAACCTCGTATAGATTGATAACATCTAAGTGTCTACCTTTAAATATATTTGATTTGCATTATCCAATTTGTTTTGTCGAAATGATTGGCATTTGTATTGAACTCAGATTAAATATTTATACTTAGTCAAATTTTTAGGTTTCTTAACTAATTGAAAGTTTGTCTTCTTCTTATAGTTCAAAAGGAAAAGCATGAACATCCATGGAAGTGAAAACTTATTCTTCAGTGGCATTGTTGAAAACTTAAATCTTTGGTGGATTTTCAAATTCTAGTCTTCCGTAAAAAAATAATGGAAAAACTATGAAGCAAATATGAAAGCCAAAATAGTGTTACATGGACCTAGAGAAAATGGAATTCCATGGAGTTTGTTAATTCCATGAATTAAAGGAATTAATCCACTTAATAGAAGCCACAATGTTAGAAAAATGTACCATAAGGTGTTATGAGGAAAAACAAAAGGAGTTAGATACAACTAAGTTTGGAAGCCACAGAACAAAGAACATGGTGTTTGGTTTTCAAAACTTGGTGTTATGTGATTTTCAAAACATGGTGTTATGAAATTTTCAAAACTTGGTGTTGCATGGGTTTTCAGAAGCTTAGTATTCTGCGGGTTCACCTAGCTCGTGGAACAAAGGAAACATGATCATGGCTTTAACAGAGGAAGATGACCTTCGTGGCATGGAAGAAAGAAATGGATATAAGTGTGAGAGCATTAAAGGACTAAGTACGTGTAAGTTAGAAAGCCATGCATAATAAAGAAATTCTAGTGTTGGACTTTTCAACATGGCAAGCGGGATTTTTCATGTCGCGTGGTCCAAACTTTTCAAAATGTAGAGTGTTTCTTTACAGTGGGTTCACCTAGTTCCTGCATTTGAAATTGAAAGAAAAACACATAACACAAATTTGAGGGAAGAACAGATGGATTTCTTTACACTTCTCACTCTACATTTTGGATTATTATTCTCTAAAAAGGATTAAATGATTTAAGTGTGCATAATCAACCATTTTTAAGTTGCAAAAAAATTATGATGATGGTTGTAGAAGAGACAAAATAGTTTGTTAACCCAAAAATGAGTTTTATCCATTCTCCCTCATGTTTTCATCATCATGGAGTATCAAAAGAGCATATTTTTAGTTGGGGCACATTTTCCCTCCAATTTTACATGCATGGAACAAAGAAATTGAGATAAAAATTTGGAATCTTTCACACTCAAGTGAAAAATGTCATTTTCACAAGGTATTTCTCATTTTGAGTATGTTTGGGATATTTGTTTTGCATATACAGTTGTTTAGGAAGGAATCTTGATCATTACCTGATCAAGGAGGTGGTGAAATGTAATTATAATTTTGTAAATATGTATACCTCACTTGTAAAAAGGAGGGGATGACATTGTAATCAATAGATGCAAGCTCAATTTGAACATTAACTCATGCAAGTTGATATTGTCATGGTCTCATTTCCCTCTTCTGTTGAAAATTCATGTGTTGAGAGTTCTTGATGTTTGATGTATCTTTCATTGCTTTCCAAGGTGTTATTTAGATTGTGTTGTGTAAATTTGAAGTAAATCACCATAGCATATTGTAGATTGGATTAATCAGATAAATGTGCAATTTAGCAATTTAATTGGTAAATTTGACTTTCAGTTTGGCTAAGTTTTAAATCTCCTTTGAATATCTGCATCAATAGCATTCAAATTTGATTCTAAACTATATTTGGTGCTCTTGGTTAACAAGGAAAGCATGTTATTTCTAACAATCAGGCATCAAGTGCTTAAAACACATCTATTTTAGGAGTTTTCTCTTTTCTCTTGGCTCTTCCTTTCCTTTTTTTGTTTCTTTGAGCAACACCCTTAGATTAGATTAGTTTAGGATGTTTTCAAAGTTAAATTAGGTGAAGAAGGTGCAGGGAGTGGTGCTAAAAGGATCCATTTGGTCCAGTAAACATCCCTTTATTGGTTTAAATGACCAATACCCTGTAACTCATGTACTAAATCACACTTTGTGGTCCTAAAACGAGTAGGACATAAGAGCCTGTCATTCCTCCCTTTGGTGTGTAACTTGTATGCATCAATAGGAACGAGGTAAAAAAATAGTGCTACAAGGAGGGCCCAAACAAATTTGTTGAATAAATCACATAATAACACATTTTAGTTTTGGAAATCACAATTTACATAATTTTTTCTTTGAATCTTCCTTAATATTAGTTGTCTAATTTGAGTGTATAAACTATATTTACCTAGAATTGTGGAAAGATCCAGTTCTAACAAAGGTTTATCTCATGTTTCTTTGATTACAAGTAGGAAAACATGTTCAGACAAGGGAAAATCCAAGAGCCCAAAGGCCCCTTTAGGTACTCCTAAATTTGCTAAAACACCTAGCCCACCCAAGACAACAATCCCCTCTTCTTCATTATCTCCTACAATGGCTTGGTTAGTAGGATCTCCCATCAATATCCCTGGAGTTGTCCATGATTTTCCAAGAAATCCGGAGAAATACCTCCCTGTCTTTGATCGGCCAGTAATGTCTCATTTGAGGAGCATATTAGAACATTAAAATCATCTCTAAGACTCTTAAATGTAACACATGAGGATGTGGCTTGTAGACTCTTCCCATTTTCTCTCAAAAATGCAACATATGATTGGTTCTTGAATTTACTAAAGGATGCAATCACCAGTTGGCAAAGTTTCCATGATATCTTTGTTGCCCAATTTGGAAGAATCATTAGCCCAGCGGTCCTATATCATGGGTTCACCACCCTAAAAAGGGATGTCCAAGAACCCATCAAATATTTCAATGCTAGATTCCAGAAGATTTACAGCCTGACTACCCAACCATACAAACCCACAGATGACTTGGCACTAGAAATTTACAAAAATTCCTTAGATCCTATGACCTCAGTCTTCCTGAGAAGGTCCCAAAACATCACTACCTTGATTTAAATATATGTTGAAGCTATCCAAATTGATGAACAAATGCACTCTAAAGGATATATTGTCGCTTCCTTCCAGAACCCACATCTTAATCAATTTCCCTAGGCTTACCAAAAGTTGTCAAATCCAATACAAACCCCAATTCTAAATGTTTTTCCCGTTAATTACATGGCACCAAATCAACAACAAGGCCTTATTAATCCTATGCCTTTCATAGACCCAAAATAAAATGATAATCAAGCCCTAGTCTTGGTCAATAATACCATTTCTCTAGCCCCCAACCAAGAAAATTATAAGGGTGAATTGGATTCAATCCAAAGAATGGTGAGAAAATTGGTCCAAGACTTCATAAATCTCCAAAGGAAAGTAGGAAATGCAAATGAAGTTAACCCACAAAGAAATTATAGCTACCAAAGGTATAATAATAGGCCATTTAACAGGAATAACAACAATCAAGCTGAATCTTCATCAAATAAAATTCCTGAAATTAATGTGTGTGAAATTGTTTTGCCTAATTGGTGCAAGGTTCACAATACACCCAAGCATGGTGAATTGGATTGTGTGGAGTTTTTTCATGCCTTTGAGGTCTTTCAAAATGAATTGGAAAACTTTGAAATTGTTCCGAACTCAAGTGATATGCCTAGTTCATATAACTCTTTTTGACAGCTCCAAAACACCCAACTCTGCTATGATGGTGGAGACTTATTGTTTTCCATTTCAGGAGGACAAGGAACTTGAAGATAATATAGAGGAGGTGCATTCTTTTCAACAATATCAAAAGTGTTAGGTTAATTATTATTTACCTATATTAATTTTGCATTGCATATTAATAGGTTTATTTATTTATTGGTTATATGGTTATATTTCTTCATAACCATCTAATTGTCTTTATTCTGCATACGAGTGTTGTTATATTGTTTTAACAATATAATTGTTTGATTGTATTTAATATTGGTTATGCTTCCCGGATATATTTTTGGAAGCTTGTATAAGTTAGATATTGTTGCACCTGTGCAACATTATATTCTTTGTATCCAGCTATCCAATATGTATAAATATTGCAGCTCATCTATTGTATTTTGATTGATTTGTTGATTAATATAATTTATCAGGCTTCTATCCCTATTGTTCAAGTTTACATTTGGTACCAGAGTGAGAATCTGAAGACCTGAGTGAAGGTGTGGAGAAGAGTTGAGCAGGAAGATAGAGGAGTTTTGGAGAAGAAAATTTTCATCAATTGAGAGCCTGTGTAGCCTCCTGCAACCTCCCAGAACCCCATCCCTAGCCTCCCCACATCCTCCTGTTCGTTCCAGGTGTTTGGAAATAAAATTTTTTTTGCACTGGTGCACCCTGCACCAGGAAAAATTTTCTGCAGGAATATTTATAAAATTAAAAAATATATTTTTTTTCCCAACAAGGGTTTTACCTCTAATATTAGAGGATATAAAATTAGCTATCTTTGATTTCTAGCTATTTAGCCAGAGCTCTACATTTGGAGGTATAGTCTATTTTTTGAGGACTTCCTTTGTAAAGGACCGAGCTGTGCATTTGAGAGACTAACCTATGTTGGTTGCATTGGGTAGGTTGTTTGACCAGAGCATTAAACCCCCTATTGCTAAGCTCCTCTTTTGTATATCTATGCCATTAGATTTGGAAGAGCTCCATTGAGTTGCATCATTTGCATTCAAATCTAGATCAAGACTGAGTTTCTTTTGATCATTGAGTTGAGTAAGTTGATTTTCATTGATCAGACTGAGATTTGAAGCTTTGAAGACATGTCCATACAAGTTGGTTACAGAACCCGATTTTTCAGTTAAACACTAACTGAGCACTTCAGTGGTTGATAAAATATGGATGTCAAATCAATCAGTCCTCGACCAATCCTTCATTAACCACTACGAAATGTTGTGCATCCCGTTCAATGATCAAAACAAGTCACATTGGTCTGTTCCCAACGTCTGACTGTGTTTCTCTACATTCTATTTGCAAACTAACCGTTTGAAACCTCCATGCATCCAAAGCCATCTCCTTCAAATCTCAAACACCCCAATGAAAATATTGGTTCCAGTAAACAAAATGTGTAAGAAAATCAAGAGTGCACTACAAATATCGAAAGGAATTACTATAAAACAGTCGAGCCAAGTGCCCTACAAAACAAAGTTATGCAATTGCACGACCACACAAAACACGGTGATATCAATCAATCAAAAAGGAGGATAAAATCTCAAAAGGTAGCGAGATCAATAAAAACTCAAAGGCGAAAATGGAAAGGATCTCAAATGACATTTTCTTGTGTAAACCCTAAATCAACTTCTCTATTCAAACCTAATCCCATGGTCCATCCATACAGCATCTTCACCACGTCACTCCTCCTCAAACCACATCACTTTTTCAAAAGGTTAGTCAGTTTTTTCATTTCTTTAAATTTAAATGCTTCATTTCATATCATAAGCGCTCATAAGGCCTAGTTGAATAAGTGGAAATGCCTTGGGTGGATGAGGTTTGGGGTTCGACCCCCACCCCCAACACAAAATTTTGAAGTTTGAAATTTAGCGGAAAAAATAGTGAAACTACCAAATGTGGAGGATATTTAGCGAAAAAAATCCACTAAATACTAGTTATAACTAAACTACCTACTAAAATTTTTTAGTCGAGAAAAACCCTAATTTAGGGTATAAATTTTTTTCTCACATTAGGCCTATTTTTTTATTCTGAGCAACATTTTCCAAAGGAGGTGAATACCTAAAAATTCATTTTCAGCTACTTTTTTGCAATTTTTTGTGTTTTAAGGTCATATTGGGCTCCGGAGGCCACCAGGGCCCAAAAAAAAATTTTTTTGCCTGCCATTCAATTTTTTTTCCAAATTTTTGAATGTAATTACATGCTTCAGTATATTGTACTAATTTGCAGGTTTCCATAGTCAACCAAAAATATTGTAACTGCTCAGAAACTGGTAGAAATATTGTAATAAAAAACAATAAAAATTGGTTCTAAAACACTCACGAGATCCTAGATCTCATTCGCAACGTTTGGTATATACAGTGCCTCTGGGAAGCACTTACGGGTAAAGCCATTGTGACTACTACTACACTTAACACCTAATATAGCTACAACAACGTCATCTAGGCATCGACCCTTTAAATCGACGGGGAGTAATAAGGTCACAATGCACACACTATGAGCCATCCCATCCGTCTGTGAATGATTGCATGACATAAATCCGAACTAAGAAATTATCTGAGTATATAGCGAAGTTACACGTGCGTATGAGGATATTTCTTTGAGCCGGTGTCAATAATCACACAGACCCCTTTCAGTACTATCTTGGTACCACGTATCGAATTCTTTCATGTACGTTAACACCTCTTTCACGTACCACCAGGTATATAGAAAGGGTGAGTTTCTTCCATGTACCACCAAGTATATCAGAAGGGTGTGTATATAGAAAGGTTCGGTATATCAGACTGATGGTATATAGATTAGGAGACCTTATACCTAGAGTGATAAGAGCCAAACCCTGTCAGTGATTTCTGTAAAATGGGCACCAATGCCCCCAAAACATTTTCTTCCAGATTCACAACTACTCAGAGGAAACAACTATGCTACATGGAAGAAAAAAATCAAGACACAACTTGAGTTTGAAGAGATCTGGCCTATTGTGAATGGTACTCTGACCAGATCAACTACTGATACAACACAACAACAATAGTTTGATAAAGCATATCAGAAGGCCAAACTCATCATCTTGTTTGGAGTGTCTGATGATGTGCAACCCCACATTCGAGATGCCAAAATAGCCAAAGAAGCGTGGGATAAGTTGAGCACAGTATATGAGGCCAAAAACAAGAATGTCATACTAAATTTGTAGAGTCAGTTACATACACTGAAGTTCAAGTAGAATGAGAAAATTGAAGCTTTCTTGAGAAGAGTTGTAGAGTTGAGGGCTTCACTTCTAGCCCTAGGAGAAGTGGTCATAGATGATGCTCTCATTCCCATTATTCTGAGAGCACTCCCTTCTTCTTACCACATTTTTGTAACAACACTAAATGTGTCAGATACGACAGTTAGTTTTGACAAGCTGGTAAACCTACTGCAACAAGAGGAAGCCATGCATAATAAGGATGATGAAGAGGAGTAGGCACTTTCTTCACATCAAAAATGGAAAGGAAAAGGTAAAGGAAAACCTAATTCCTATCAAAATTCCCAACATCAGAATCAGTATCAACATCAAGGGGACAAACAACATAAGAAGCACTATCCAATTTGTAAAAGAGGACATGAATTAAAATATTGTTGGTATAATACTTACAAGAAAGGTTCATCAAGAAACTCTGGACCTCCACAACAAAAATCTTCACAAGGGACATTAAAACTACAATCAAGGGAAGAAAAAGGGGAACTGGAAAAGAAGACCCCATCAGTAAGGAAATATTGTTAAACAAGAAGAACATTCAGATAATGAAGACTTCTTGTACATTGCTCGATCAAGTGAACCTCCACGTCATCTAGTGATGTATGGTATGCTAATTTAGGAGCCACTCGACACATGACCAGACCACATAGAGACTAGTTTACTTCAATGAGGGACACACCTTTGAAAAACCATGTTTCGTTGGGTGATGATTCTTCATATACAGTTCAGGGGATTGGGAACATTTCTCTACCCCTTGGTTCACGCAACTGTAGACTATCAGATGTCTTATATGTCCCTGGGTTGATAAAGAATCTTCTTTCAGTCATTCAACTCCTAGATCACAACTTAAAAATTGACTTTGATAGTCATTCCGGAAAGAAAACATGTTTGATTCGAGACAAATCACGAGGCTCGAAAATAGTTGCAAAAGCCTCCAATGTGGGATGCATGTTCCAGCTTGATTTTTTCCACAGAGATGATCAGGAACTTGTGGCTAAGAACTCTACCTCAGCATAGTTGTGGCATCAGAGACTTGGTCATGTTAGTTTCAAGTATCTTGAGACACTTCACCATGTAATATGGTACATGGGATACCATCTCTTCAGAAGGATATAGACAAGTGTCCTCACTACCTAGAAGGAAAAAAACATAGAGCTTCATTCCAGAAGAGTACATATCAAGCTCATGGTAAGCTTGATCTGGTTCATACCGATCTTTGTGGTTCGATGCAACCAAGTCATTCTGGATTTCAGTACTTCATGCTTTGTGTTGATGACTATTCAAGAAAAATGTGGATTTTTTGTCTTCGCAAGAAAAGTGAAGCTTTTGAAACCTTCAAGAAGTTCAAAGTAGCTATTGAGAATGAAACTGGTCATCACATCAGAACTCTCCACTCAGATTGAGGGGGGGAATTCACCAGTAATGAGTTCAAAGACTACCTACAAACTCATGGGATTCATCGACAAATGCCTCCTCCACACACACCGCAACATAATGGTGTTGTTGAGAGAAAGAAATTGTACTATCATGGAAATGGTGTGATGCATGATTGATGATTCTAGAACTTGCAAAGACATTCTGGGTAGAAGCAACAAAGACAACAATGTATTTTTTGAAACAGAGTTCCCATAGTTTCTCTTGATGGAGTAACACCACAAGAAGCATGGTCAAAGTGGAAACCATCTATTGCACACCTTAGAGTATTCAGGTGCAAAGAAAGTATGCACATACCCAAGAAGAATAAAATAAATTGGACATGAAGTCACATAAACTCATCTTCATTGGGTATAGTGAAGAGACTCTTGGGTACAAATTGATGGATCCAAAGACCAGAAAAGTCTACACCAATAGAGATGTTGAGTTTTTGAGAAGAAGGAAGCAGAGTCTCCTCCTCCAGACTCACCTGATGTAGATTCTTCACCAATTGTAAAAATTGAAGCTGATGTTCCCAAAGATGATGAAATTGATGATGGGGATGATGGTGTTGATCTGATAGAACCACGACCCATGGGAAACAGTTTAATGTATGCCCAAGTGGTGTACTAGCACATTATGAGATGCAAGAATGGATGCTCCACCAGATACATCCACCCCTGGACCACGGAACTCGTAGTAAAGCAAGAGAAGAAGTTAAATTTGCTTTGATGAGTAGAGTTATTGAGTCTGATGAGCCCTCTACAGTCCAGGAATCCCTACAGTCAAAATCTTGGAAAGATGCCATGGACTCTGAATATCAATCAGTAATGAAAAATAACACTTGGCAACTTGTCAATCTTCCACCAGGGAAGAAACCCATTGGATGTAGATGGATATTCAAAATGAAGTACAAAGTAGATGGGACAGTGGAAAAGTACAAAGAGAGACTTGTAGCAAAGGGGTATGCACAAAAAGAAGGCATTGACTATGAATTGACATTTTCTCCCACAGCTAAGATCAAACTGATCAGGATGATATTTTTCTCTAGATGCATAATTTGGTTGGAAGTTCCATCAGATGGACGTAAAAAGTGCCTTCCTAAATGGATATTTACAAGAAGAAGTCTACATGACTCAACCTGAGGGATATGTAGTACCTGGTCAAGAAGCAAAGGTATGTAGACTTAGAAATCTTTGTATGGCCTTAAACAGGCACCCTGAGCATGGTACATCAAAATTGATGAGCATCTCGTACAACATGGATTTGTTAGAAATCGATACGATCCTAATCTTTACCTCAAAAACCAAGGGGGGAGATTGTGATTATCATTATCTATGTTGATGATCTAGTCATCACTGGCAGTTTAGTGAGGATGATCGATGCAACAAAGAAAGATCTTAATCGATCATTCGACATGACAGATCTCGGGCTAATGCACTATTTTCTTGGATTGGAAGTATGGAAGAAAGAGAATCACATATTTGTTTCTCAGATGAAATATACCAAGACAACACTCGAGAAATTCAGGATGATGGATTGCACACCGATTGCTACACCTATGGAGAACAAATTACAGTTATCTTGTTCAGATCCATCTCCTGCAGGTAAATGCCACTCTCTATCGGCAGTTGATTGGGAGTCTCATTTACCTAACCTACACTAGACCAGATATCAGCTTGTAGTAAGCTATATATCTAGGTTCATGAAGGAACCCAAAGTTTGTCATTGGAAAGAAACAAGGCACATCTTGAGATATCTCAAAGGATCAATGGATCTTGGTCTAGAATACAAGAAGAATGAAAACTTCTTCTTGTCAGGATATTCAAATTCAGATCATGCAGGAAATATTGATGATAGAAAATCCACTTCAGGATTTGTATTCTTTATGGGATCTGGACCAATATCATGGGGAAGCAAGAAAAAACACTTTGTTTCTCGTTCTTCCACAAAATATGAGTATCTTTCTACAGGAGAAGTTATTTGTGAAGCGATTTGGCTATGTCGCATACTAGAAGGACTTGGAATACCACAGGACAAACCAACCACCATGTATGTTGACAATGAAGGTGTTCTCAAACTTGTTCACAATCCAGTTTTTCATGAAAGAAAAAAACACATTGAGGTACAGGTTCATTTCATACGTGAGCATGTGTTGAAGCACAACATACAACTTCAATTTTTTCCAACAGCTAAACAACGGGAAAGATATCTTCACAAAGTCACTTGCACGTGACAAGTTTGAGTTGTTCAGAGAGTTCCTCTCCTCATCCCTTGAGACAATGCACAATTAAGGGGGGAATGTTAGGTTAATTATTATTTACCTATATTAATTTTACATTGCATATTAATAGGTTTATTTATTTATTGGTTATATGGTTATATTTCTTCATAACCATCTAATTTTCTTTATTTTGCATACGGGGGATGTTATATTGTTTTAACAATATAATTTTTTATTGTATTTAATATTGGTTACTTGCTTCCCGGATATCCTTTTTGGAAGCTTGTATAAGTTAGATATTGTTACACATGTGCAACATGCATATGTGTAATTGTATCCAGGATATCCAATATGTATAAATATTGTATCTTGCTCTATTGTATTTTGAGTTTCTACAGTTGATTAATATAATTTACATGCTAAAGCCCCTATGCTAACCAAAATAAGGCATGTCGCGTGAAAGGAACTAAAAAACAATATGCTAACCTATCATGTCCACAAAATACTAAACTAATATAAAATATGTATCGAATGTAAGGAACTACTCTATAAAAAAGGACAAAATGTGTTGGAACACTTACATGTTGGGGGGTGGTCCTTGATGTATCTATCTCCAAAAGGGTCATACACAAAGAGAGAACATATTTTAGGTGGAGAAGGGGAAATAATCCATTCCTAGCTCACTATAAATGACTTAAAAGTGCAAGAAAAAGGGCACGTGAGCATAGGAGTCCAATAGAAGAAGGGCACACGGGGAGAATCATGCAAGGAAAAGGGTTTAAGAAGGGTTTAGGAGAAACCAGGTGTGTGTGCAAGGAAATACATAGGGTCTAAGGACTTAGCCATATTCGGTGTTCTGGAAGGCACTTGAGGAAAAATGTGACCTGACTAGGCATGCCAAGTGGATAAGGTGCCAGCCTGGAGACTTGGTGGTCAAGGAAAGAATATTCCATGCATGGAATATTCCTAGGAAGACATCATTACAGAAAGTGGAGAGCTTGGAATAGAATAAGCATGCACCATTGAAGGACCACATGGACACTTGGCATCTGATCTACTCCTGAGAAAAGGCATGGTGGTGGGTGTTGGTGCTATAAAGAGAGATGCTTGGAAGAAAAGAAGAAAATTGAGGAAGACATAGATGGAAGACATATAGTATGAGGAAAGTGAAGCTCTACAGAAAATATTAGGAGACCCTAGGAGTTGGGGTTCTCATTAGAGGATTATAGGAATGTTATCATGTCTAAGGGATGGGTCTGTAAAATTTTGTAATAAGGAAAGCATAGCTAGGACCTCTGATATATGGGTTAGATCCATGTCTTGATACATTTGGTCTGATATGACCCTTTTTGAATGTAATGTGGTTGTTGAGACTATGATCAATATAAATATATGGCTCTGTTCTGAATATCTGGTTCAGGGGTGCAAACCCTAGTGTTATTTCCTTATATTTTATGGCAAATATGTTCTTTGTATTTCATGTCATGATGTTTCTCTTGTTATTAAATGTTTGGGTATAAGGATATGATAGCTCATGTTGTGATTTTACATGAATATTCACTTCTCTACAACTAATCCTCTAACAATGGCAATATCTTCTCACAATTCTCACATAAAGGAGGGGCTTGGTGCCCCATGCATGCCTCAGGTGAGTGCCCAGTACCCACTGGGTGATAGGATGGTGTGCATGGGGTTAGAAGTTAGTAGATGGGTAAAAATGACTACATCTTGGTTCCATTGTTGGGACCTCTTTTTGAAGTTGTTGTGAGAATGATGTGTGATGATAGAGTGCTTGACCTTGGATAGTGTTGAAGCATGGTTTAAGAGCATGGAGGATGAGTTTTCTCAGAGATTTAGTATTGGACCTGAGTTTGATGCATGCAGATGGGTAGAAGAACACATGTATCATGAGTTATATGAGACCTTCTTTTGTTGCTTTCCAGTAGAGTTGTATGAATGGATTTCCACGTATGCATCTAGATCAAGCTGGTACTATAGATCACATTGTGGACCCAAGATGAATATCAGAGGCTGCAGGATGCTGATCTGACTTGGACATGTGTTGTTGATCATTGGTGGAAGAGAGTGTTGACCAGTTATACCCTAGAATATGTTATTTCTATGTATTCTTGTCCTGAGGTTGCTGAGTTTGAGTTCTTAAAGGAACCTAGAGGATCATTTTTGTGTGTTATCCCTTTATCCATGAAGATCCTGATCTCATTACACTAAGTTTGGAAGCATTTCCTATGGCCAGCTAAGCTTCTCTGAGCACTGGGTGAGGAAGCTAGGGTGGAGGAAGATGGCAGACATTGCGGCTGAAAAAGAAAGAGAGGAGAGATGACTCAAGTATAGTGAAGCTGTGAAAGGGAGTTGGCTAGACAACGTGAGGTTGCAGGAGTGATGGATTTATGGAGGTAGATGTTGTGGGAAGGAATTGAGGTTCATGTGGAGGACATGGAGCCTAAGTAGTCTGTGCTACCCCATCTTGGCAAGCGTGGAAGAGAGATCCCTTCAGCTTCTGATGAGATTTCATCACTTGGAGAAAGGAGAGCCATCGGCGTGCATCTGAATCCACCTGGTGACCAACCCCTGGTGCTTAGTCTTCCAAATCAAGAGATAAGTATTGCTAACCCAGTTGGTATTGGTGGGAGTGACCGATCTACACCTAGGAGATATAATTTCTCATTTGGTACATCTATGGCTGCACAATCATTTCCTGTGTTTGGAGGAATATTGTCTAGAATGACATTTGGGAAAAGTGTGAGTACACAAAGCTTGGGTATCACATCTGGAAGTGGTGTGGGACACACATCTGGTAGTGGTGCAATATCACAAACTATTGGTGCATAGTTCAGTGGGACATTGGGAACACTAGGTGTGACCACTTCAGGCCCATTACCGGCTATAGGAGGTGGATCTGGTGGTATAGGAGCTGGAGGACCTGGTGGACCTGGTGGATCTGGAGGATCTGGTGGATCAAGAGGAACAGAACCTGGTGGATCTAGTGGATCTGGTGGTGGAGGAAACACCAGAGGAAATCAAGGTTCTGGATCAGGTGGACAAGGGCCTCAACCACCTCAGCAAGTGTATTTTTTGAGATGTCTTTTCACCTACCAGACTACAAAGGTGTTGAGGATGTTGCAGAGCATGTACACAAGTGTGAACTGCTATGGTGCGTGAAGGGGATCACTACCCCAGAGTGGAAGGCAAGTCAATTTGTAACAATGTTGCAAGGATGTGTGCATAGTTGGTACCAGAAGTATGACCCCCATCAGATAGTGGTAGATTACACCACATTGTGGAATGCTTTCTTGGTTGAATTTCATATCCCTGAGTTTGAACAGAAGAGCATCAGCGTGCTGAAGGAGATCTAACAAGGAATGGCAGAGAGTGTGTGGGAATATGATGCACATTTTAAAACTCTCTTATCAAAATTATCCTATGATATTCACCCCTCTCACATGCTCAGTGGTTTTTTGGAGGGTTGATAACACCGTTTAGGAGATCACTTTCACATAAGACTTTCATGGACCCATGAGAGGCCTTGGAGGCTACCCTGTGTGCTGAGGTTGTTAGAAGCATGGATACCAGTGTTAGCCCCTTCCTTGAGGCTTAGATTTCTCTAATGGTGAAGCAGCTAGAGAAGCTATCTGTGAACTTGGTGCATGAGACTCGCAGTGGTCTATGGTGCACAGATTGTGAGGTAGAGGGGCATACAAAGGATAGTTTCCCTAGGAGATCGGTACACACCATGATAGTGGACTGTGAAATTTTCCATGGAGATCATGATGCAAGTAGATGCCCATTACAGTGCATGATCCATAAGAATGTGTCTTGCTATTGCAATATTTGCACCTCTACTACCCATGACACCAAGGATTATAGATTGATTGACCAGATACATGATGCCATTGATATTGGTGTGTGCCAGACCAGCCTCGTGCAAATAATTCCAAGGATGATGGTCATCACTATGAAGGGCATGTGGATGGAGGGGCACATGGAAGAGGTTTTTGAGGAGGATTTCATGGTCATGGTAACCACAGAGGAGGAAGAAGTGAGTTCCCATGTGGAACTTGTTACAACTGTGGATCTACGGAGCACTATAAGCGTGAATGCCCTGATCTATTACAATGCTCTTGGTGTGGAAAGAAACATAAGTATGAGGAGTTCCTAGAGTTATTTGAACACATGATCTAGCAACACCAGAAAGACAAAGGCATCAGATGGTAAGCATGAGGAAGGTGATTCATAATGGATGCCAAGAGTGGTGCACGTGAGTCAGAACTAGAACCTGTACTAGTTATGATGAGATGAGGCTGCACGTGTAAGGGAAGTACCAAAGGCAAAGACCATTGGTTATTAGAGAAGAGGTGGTGCATGGAAAGTATCTAGACCCTACTCATCAGAAAGAAGTGTATCAAGAAACCATGGATGTGATTCGAAGCCTACAAGGAGAGATCTAGTGCCTAAAAGAGCAGTCAAGATAGTTAGAGAAAAGGAAGAATGTTGAGGCTCCACAGAAGGATCTGGATGAGGTTAGAGAAGTATGCAAGATGTTGAGGCAAGAGAATATCATCCCCTTGCTAGGAGAGTGGTTATGGGAGAAGGTACCACACACTGGGGAAGGGCACGAGAGGTAGGTTCTGCATGCCAACCTTCCTCCCCACATCCTTGATTATGACAAGGAGATTACCTTAGACGTTGTTGTAGATGGGTGGCTTCTGAGCAATATTTTGATTGACACGTGCACGGAAGTCAATGTTCTCACTCTAGATGCATGGCATCAAATGGGAAGGCCCCCATTACAGCCATCTTCGAATGTGTTGTATATGGCTAACAAGAAAAAGGAAATGCCCATTGGTGTCTTGAAGGATGTTGTTATCACTATCCAAGGGGAAAAGTTCACTGGGGATTTTGAAGTCTTGGCACTAGCCGAGGCAGAAAACTTTCCAGTGTTACTTGGGCCCCTGGTGTTATAAGAACAATGTTGACCTAAGGTTCAATAAGGGATACATAAGCTTTGAAAACAAGGAAGAGTGGGTCATCATCCCCTTAACCGATGGAAAATCAGCACCCTATACTGAGCCCTTGGGAGAATAAGTTCTTGACATGATCTATGTGTGCTCTATCAGGGACCCTGAGGTGATTCACCCTATAGAGGGAGTTATTCAGTTTGAAGATGCTCAGTCCATGAGTGATACAACTAGTGTGGCATGTGACAATTGGGCACACGAGACTTATGAGTTAATTGGGTGATAGTTAAGAGGCTCTGTGATAAGGGTAATGAAGGTACGCTCAGTCAAGTCCTGGGAGGGAAGAAGTTACCAAGTTACTCTGGAGGGGCCAACCCTGATGGATTTCTTATGGGAAATGGAGGCTCAGTGGAAAAATGAGATCAAAAGAAGAGGGATGCTCAGCTATAACTTGCTCAAGACCGCAATGCGTTGGTGGGAAAATCATCATGATATCCTTCTAGAGTGGTGTGAGGTAAGAATCATGTTCTCTATTAGGTTCTCCCAAAGTAATACACCCACTACAATACAATACTACCATGGGAAGGAACCCGCCTCGTCTCACGTCTAAGCATGTGAGAAAGCATGGATGGGAGGGCATGGAGGCCTTGCCACCTTCTTTATGGGTGCATAAGTTGTATTCCACCTTACAAGGTTGTGCATGCACATGGTATATTCACTCCGAGATGTGCCATCAGACAGGAAATTGGAAGGAGTTGATGGCTGACCTCCTTCAAGATTTCGAGTATCGGAGTACTAAACCATCAGTGGATAGGGCATTATAGGTTGTTAAGTGCCTAACGATGGGAGATAGTGTCATGGCAGAAGATAGAATATTGGATTTATTGGGTGAACCTAGTTTGGAACCATGCTTTGATGAAGAAGATTCAGAAGAGATGCAGCTTGAGTGCATGTGCATGGAGAAAGAAAAGGGAAATATGGTCTATGTGATAGATGGTGAAGAGATGGAGAGTTTGGATGTTAACCATACTGAAGGTACGCGTAAAGTTATTGATAGTGCTGATGAGAAAGCATGCACCTACCATGAACCCCTGAAAACAAATAAGGTTAACATTGGTTCAGAGGCTGAACCTAAGGAGGCCACTATTGGAGACTATTGGTCAGAGAAGGAGGTCTCAAAGATCATTGATCTATTGCATGAGTTTCAGGATTTATTTCTATGTGGGTACCATGAGCTTAAAGGTGTTCACCACTCCTTGGGGGAGATGAAAATCAAGTTGAAAGAATATGCACCTGATCTGGAAGAGGCCTTATCGAATGAATCTGAATCTTCACGTCAAATTCAAGGAGGAGATAGACAAAATGATCACTTTAGGCATCATTGAAGTTGTGGAGGAATCAGAATGGGTAAGCCCCATGGTCATCAGCATTAAAAAGGATGGAAGGATAAGGATTTGTGTTGACTACAGGGACTTAAATGTGGTATGTGTAATTGATCCTTTTCCAACCCCTTTTACCAAGGAGATCCTGGAAGGAGTGGTTGGGTGAAATCTATTCCTTCATGGATGGATTCTTAGGATACCATCAAGTTAGAATTGCTAAAGAAGACCAAGAGAAGACAACTTTCACCACTAAATGGGGAAGTTTTTCCTATACAGTCATGCCTTTTGGATTGAAGAATGTGCCTGGTGTTTTTCATGCACAGTGGTCTAGACATTTTAGGATTTCATCCATAAGTTTTTTCAAGTCTACCTTGATGACTGGATGGTGTATGGACTAGTGAAAGACCATTGTGACAATTTGAGACTGATTTTTGATAGATGTTGGTAGTTGAGGATATCCCTCAACATTAAGAAATGTGTTTTTTCTACTCCATTTGGGACCCTTATTGGGGCATATTATATGTAAGGAAGGTTTACTGGTGGATCCCGCCAAAGTTTTTGTTATTGTGGGGTTGGGGGAGCCTACCAGTCAAAGCGCAGTGCATGGATTCCTTGGGCATACAGGGTACTACCGGAATTTTATCAAGGGGTATGCCAAGATCGTATCGCCATTGGAGAAGTTACTAAAACACAAGAGTGCATTTCACTGGGGAGAGGTGTAGCAGATGATGTTTGACACATTGAAGGATAAGCTCATCACTGTGCCCATATTACGATTTCCTTCTTGGGATAAACCTTTCCACATGCATGTTGATGCTTCAGGGATGGAAATTGGAGCAGTCTTAGCACAGCCTGGAGAAGGGATTGTTGACCACCCCTTGTGTTTTGCTAGTAGGAAGTTAACACCAGCAGAGCAGAACTACACCACTACTGAGTGTGAAGCACTATCGATGATCTGCGTGCTACATAAGTTCAGGTAGTATCTATTGGCAACACCTTTCATATTTTACATAGATCACATGGCATTGAAGTACTTGGTGAACAAGCCCATTTTGCAAGGGTGCATATGTTGGTGGGTCTTGTTGTTTCAAGAATTTGAGTTTATAGTTGTTGTGAAACTAGGAAAGAGTAACTCAAGGCCTAGACCATTTGTCAAGAATTGACTCAGGGGAGGATGCGTAGAGCATTGAGGATGCTATGTCAGATGCACAACTCTTTAGGTTGTCGGTGTGTACACCCTCTGACTTAGAAGATATTGTTGTGTTTCTTAAAAATGGGTGTGGCACTGGAAGGAATGAAAGCTTTGGAAAGAAAATAGTTAGTTATACATGTCACGCCCTACATGCTAATTAGTGGAGACTTATACAAGTTAGGTCGTGATGAGGTTTTGCACCGATGCATGTTAGAACATGAGCTCGTTCCAATCATGGAGGAATCACATGGTGGGATTTCAGGAGGGAACTATGCAGGGAATGCTACAATGTGTGGAAGATTCTACTTGGTAGGGCTTTGGTGGGAAAGTATCTACTAGGATTGCATTGAACTTTACAAAGCATGTGACCATTTCCAGCAACTTGGCAAGCCAAGAAAAAGGGATGAGATTCCCTTGAGACCTATAGCCAGTGCAGAACCATTTGAAAAATGGGAAATTGATTTTGTAGGACCAATTTCACCTACCGCGCGAAGGATTAGATCGCGCTATATCATCACTTGCACTGATTACTTAACAAGGTGGGCAGAGGCAGTGCCTACAAGGGATTGCACAATGGTGACAACTACTAGATTCTTATGGGAGAACATAATCAGCAGGTATGGATGTCCTTTAAGCTTGACTAGTGACATAGGGGTACACATTTTTTGAATGAAATAGTCAGGATTTTGTTGGCATAGTTCATGGTGGCCCATCATAAGACTACCCCATATCACCCATAAGTTAATGGAACTACTGAGGCGTTTAACAAAATTCTGAGTCACACACTAACAAAAATTTGCAATGTGGGAAGACAAGATTTGGATGACAAGGTATCATCCATTCTATGGGCATACAGGACAACCTACAAGAGATTGAACAAGGCCACACCATTTCAGTTGGTGTTTAGCGTGGAGGCTATTTTACCGGTTGAATTTATGCTACCATCATTGTGTATTACATGCACAGGAGGGTTAGCTGATGAAAAGAAATTCAAGAGTGCATGGAGAAGTTAATGTAGTTAGATGAAAGGTGATCACTTGCTAGATGGAGTTAGAAGACTGAAAAGGAACAAAAAAATCATGGCATGATCGCCATATTAAAAACAAACAATTCAAGGTTGGTTAGATGGTTTTGTTATATGATTCCAAGTTTATGTGCCATCCTGGGAAACTAAAAGTCCATTGGTTAGGGCCATATATCATCTCATACATCCTTGATTCAGGAACTTTCCAGTTACAAGAACTTGATGGAACATAGTTACAAGGCCATTTTAGTGGGAGTAGGTTGAAGCCCTACTATAAATAAGTCTTCCTTGTGTTTGTAAATAAGGTAAGTATTGCCATTTAGCCTAGGATTTCCTTTTATGCATTTCTTTTCCTTGTGTTTCCCTTTCTCATTGCTTGTTCTTTTCTTTTTTGGGTTGTTTATTTACACACCTTGTGCACTGGTAGGAACTTATTTTTTCAAAAGGTTGTGTATGTGTAGAGGACTGTACAACTATTTTTGTGTGGGGTGGAGTAATGAAAAGAATGAAAAGTGCATAGTGTGGGAGAGAACATGTAGAAAATATGGACATAAGGAATTTTGGTGTCAAGATAGCCTTACGAAGACCACATACAAAGGATGAGAAGAATAGGAACAACATGAGGTAGGAAAGGGAAAAATTCAGGTTAAAGACAGAATAAGTGCCTTCGGTGCTGTAAGCACGCGTGTGAAGATCTTCAGTCAGTAAGGTTTTTTGCATGCTAGAAGGTTGTAGAGATTTTTCATGTAGGATTGGGTGTGGGGGTGAGAGTTCTTAAGGGTGGGATTTAGTGGAAAAATCCTCCTTTATTACAAAAGTATGTTAGTAGGTAACATAACATTTATTACGAGCGATGGAGAAAGTGACGAAGGTACAGTCAGCGTGGTTTTTGTAGTTTTGGTTGTAGAATGTCTATATTCTAGGCCAAGAATAGCTGAGGAGAGGATGCTTACTGACCATAATCAAATGGATGATAAGATGCAAACTGTAAAAGTGGACACACTGGGATCCACAACTTTTGCGTGGAATAAGATTCTTCAAAACCCTAACAAAAAAGTGGGTCCGCAGTCTCTTAAAAGAGAACAGTTCACGTGGGAAATGGAAAATGAAGGTGCTACCTACCTAATGGTCCTAGATGGCTGCGTTAATAGGGCTTTGAGAAAAGCAAATCTTTCCCTTGTTGGTAAGTTTCTAGGATCTAGACCTAATATTGATTTTATTAGAAAATGGGCTCTGAGAAAGTGGAAACCTAAGGGGGATATGAGTATTACCATCATGCCACGGGGTTTTTTTCTGGAAAAATTTAATTAGTAGACTAATTTGGAATCAGTGCTTCTGGGAGGACCATGGTGGCTGGGTAACATGGGCCTCTTTTTGAAAAAATGGTATCCAAGGTTTGACCCTAATATTGAAAATATAAAAACCATTCCAATCTGGTGTAGACTCCCTGGGCTACCGTTGCAATTTTGGGATGATGCAATTTTGCTAAACATTTCTAAGTCCTTAGGTGCTCCGATTGGGCTGGATGGGCCCACAAGAAATAGATCTAGACTTGTTTTTGCTCGATTCTGCATTTCTTCTTAAATGGAACAGGAGTTACCAGAGCACATCATCTTGAAATCTAAGTATGGAATGTGGACTCAAAAAATTGAATTTGAAACATTTCATTTAAGGTGTGAGCAATGTCATCGCATAGGAAACTTCACCAAAAAAATTTCCAATAAGGAGATCTCTTTAGAGGAGGACAAACACAAAAAGAAAGAACAACCTGTGGGTGACTTAGAATTGATAAAGGAATGCAGTGTTCTTGACATTGAAAGTCGGAGAGAAGACAAAGCCCCTAACCATACTGAGTTGAACTACGATAAAAAGGAAATAAAAAGGGGGTTTAGAATTCCAATAAGGAAACACCTGGTATAGCATCCAAAAACCCTAGTGGCAGCTTTGCATGTAGCACCTATCAAAGAGGGCTTAGAAAATCCTGTAAAGGTGACTATGGAGGTGGATGAACAAGAAGGATCTGTAAATATAAATATCATCCCTAATGATCTATATCAGACTTTGGATAAGGAAGTTGAGATATATATTAAGGAAATATTGGATAAGGATAACATGGGTTCTGAAGAAACATTGTAGAAAAACACTCAAAGGGGTGAAAGTAAAATATCAACAGATATACCTCCTTCCTTCAGCAACAGATCAATAGTTTTACCTCCTTGCTTTAGCAACAGATCAGTAGATCCACACTCTATTGATAGAAATCAAAAAGAGCAGGAAGAGGTAGAAGTAATGCCATTCAAGGAAGATGAGGAGCTAACTTCTGGATTCATAGAGGTCATCTAAAAAAAGAGAATGAAAGGATTTGAAATGATCTGAGAATCACTCTACAGTGAGAAGAAAAAAAAATGGACAACTGGGAAACTTCAACATCCAGAACTACTAGATCTTCTACTAGAAGGCTAGTAGATTTTGGATGTAGTTCTAAAAGAGGTAGGCCCTCAAAAAAGGCTCTTAGATCCAAGAGAATAGAGAGAGACATTACAAATGGCATTCAACGTCAATTGAGCCATCAGGGAATCCCAACTCCCACTCCTACTAAATGAATATTATCTCTTGGAACATCTGAGGTATAAACGGAAACTCCAAATAGAGAATCATTAAGGAGTTACGTGATTCTAGTAGTCCTAGTATTTTGATTTTGCAGGAAACTAAGATGAAGGGAAAAAAATCCTTGAAATTAATCAAAGATAGAGTTTTTGGGAATAAGGCTGAAATGCCTTTGCTACTAGTTCTCTCAGGGAGCTTCGGGGGGTATTTCCACTCATCTGAAAAAAAAAACACTGCACGTTTTAAAGGAATTCTTAATGCTAAAAGGAAAGAATCATCTTAGCTATTGTGATTGAAGGATATTGAAAAACGATCATAGTGAATGGATAATTTCAAACATTTATGCCCCCTGAAAACGGTTAGACGGGGAGATGAAAAACATGTGACTGATCAATTATCTTCTTTAGGAATCAAATTATTGAGGACAACTGAACTGGGTGGTATCATTGGAGACTTTCAACTACCCCTTTAGACGCCATTTGAAAAGTATAGGAGGAATCTCCAGGTTTTCCATGGAGAGCATGGAAGAATTCTAGTTGAATTGACATGCTGAGCAATAATTTGTTTAATGTGGACCTCCAAAGGAAGTGGGTTCACATGGACATAATAGAAGATGGGGGGTAAAAGATCTTATTCAAGTGAGACTTGATTGGGTTCTTATTGTCTGCTTGCTATATGGTCTGAAGTTAAGAATATCCACCTCTCTTCCACTGCTTCCAAGAATTGGGTCAGATCACAATCCTATTGCTCCACATGGTCTCAATTGAGACAAATAGCCCAAAAGAAGCCCCTTAAAATCTTGAAAAAATGTTGGTTACAATATGAAAGGATCTACAATGATTTGATGAAAGAATGGTGGAATATTAAAATGGTCAATGCACTAGCTCAATGTACAGAGTTGATCCAAAAAGCTGAGAAATTTTCAAAAGATATTTTAAGTATCTGGAATAAAAGAATTCTTTGAAAACATGTGTTTGATAACCAATTTTTTTTGAAAACAAAGATCTTTCTAGATTTCCAAGATAAAACTCGAGATACGAGTGAGCAGATCTGTTGAACATCAAATGAGTGATGAAAGGGAAAGAGTTATCTCAGAGTTATATATCGATAGTATTCTTAGCAAAAGAAGAGGCCTTTTGGAGACTAGAAATCTAGAGTTACTTGGCTTGAAAGAGGGGGATAAGTATACAAAGTTTTTTCCCTCTGACTCAACTTTTAAGCAGAAGAGATTTTCAATAGGATCAAGGAAGTGATTAAAATGTAGACGGATGAGTCTATGTATGGAAGAATATGTCAAGAGCATTCAGAATGAGGTTGTCTCTATACTTCTAGTGATCTGCTCTTCTTAATGAGAGGAATGTCATGGTAATGTTAGATAAGGAGAAAGGTTCTTTCATGCTGGATGCTATTACCCTAGACAAAATTGTCCCATGAGTAGACAATATGATGTTATCACTAAAGCTACCCCATCTAGGGAAGAGCTATTGATTGTGTATGTTAAATATCTTTAGGTTCGTGAAAATTCTTTGGGCCCAGATGGCCTCTCCTATTAACTTTCTTCCAATAAATTTTGGGATATTATATGTTCGGGATGATCTTCTTAAAGTTGTAAATGAGGGTTTTTTAGAAATGGGGATCTTGTTGCTAAAAGAGATGAATTGTACCCACATTATAGCTCTGCATTCCTAAAAGGGTGAATGCTATGGAATTCAATAGACTTCAGACCAATCAACCTTTATGCAATACTTTATATAGAAGTCTGCACTAAGATTCATTGCTACTAAGTTTGCAATTGATAATCCCTGATTCTCATATTGAAGGCAATAGAGGGGGTTCATGTGACAGGGAGGAAGATTCAAGATGGACATAATCAACATTTATGAGACTATATCAGTCCATCAAGAAGATTAACAAAAAAAGTGGAATATGGTGATCAAGCTTGGATATGAATGAAGGCTTATGATAGAGGTTTCCTTGGGCTTTCCTCGACAAGGTTCTTAATTAGGTTTGGGTTTCCGACCAAGTCTCAAAAGACTTTTTGTCAAAACTTGTAATCTCTACTGCTCAGCTTCTTTGTGATGGCTAGTGGTGAGCTTGTGGTTTTTTTCCCAATTAGCAGAGGTTTAAGGCAAGGGGGATCCCATTATCCTCCTTTCATCTTCATTCTTGATGGCAGAAAGGCTTTGAGTAGAAGACCGAATTGGTAAAGCCCAGTCAGGGAAGGAAGTATTGAATGGCTCATTTCTCCAGATGTTAACTATGAGCCTAGCTATTTCCCATCAGACACTTTGTGGACGATACTATCGTCCTGGTAGGAGAGGCCTCTGGTTCATTGAAGATAAGGCTACCTAGGCTATTCAAAAAAATGTTACGAATCTTCTACATGGGCAGGTTACCGATCAACAAGTCAGCTATAAAAAGATTCCAGTTTTTTTCTTCAATACACCTGAGGAAAGAGACAAAAAAAGATTTCCAAGATTTCTGGGGTGTGAGATTAAATGCGCTTCCATCTCACTTACTGTAGGTGTGCCCTCTCAGCACTAAAGAAAGTCCCTAACAAGCTGATTGGATGATCTATTCTAATGAGATCATTTTGAAAAAAAGTTGGTATGGATGGAAAGGGAGCTCTACTCTCTCTAGTGCGGGTAAAATGCCTTCTCCTAAAAATCTCTCTTCAAAGTATCTGCCTATTTTATTTTAAGTCTCTCTTATCAAGATTCCCATCTAAGATCAGCGGAAAAACAGTGAAAGAATTAGAAAAAAATGTTCATATGGTAGTTGAATAGAATAAAGGAAGTTTGTAAATTTCACTTAGTTGCTTGGGATAAGGTTTGTACTTCAAAATATCTAGGAGGATTGGGCATAAAAGACATCAAGAAAACGAATAAGGCTCTCATTGCAAAAATGGGCTGGAGAATGGTTTCTGAGAAGCAACCATGGATAGATTTAATTAAGGCTAAATACCTTAATCAACAAGTTGTCTTTTCTTTTCTTCAAGAGGATCACCTTCCCTATGGTTCCATTTTTTGGAATAATTTAGTGAAGTGTAACACCCTAAACTGTTGTTACTTCCTCCTAAGCATACAAGTGTTGATATGTGATTTCTTTGTAAAAGGATGTGTTCCCTGATTGAGAAGTCATGCTTGATATGTACTGTATCTTCTTTGCAGATTACAGATCTTTGACTGAGTCAGATTATGATTGGACTCTTTTATTTATTTCATCTTGCATCTGAGTTTAATCTGATCTCAGAAAGAATTATGAAGTTATTCATCTATAAGACCTAGCCTTGGATCAATGGTATTGATCCAAGTGGTGCTTTAAGTTATTCGTGATGAATTAAAAATTATAAACCTTTCATAGGTTGCAAGGTCTGAATTCGTTGAATAAATCCAATCCCGAGTCTAACTCAGGTTGATCGTGTTAAATGGATTGTTTCCCGATATCGAAATATATCTGGAAGGTTTTGATCACAGACCAGGTAATAATTTAGTTACATATAATTCTGTAGCCTAATGGTAGCACAAGAGTGAACCCTGTTCAAGAATGCATGTTGTAGGTTCTTTTTCTGAGCATATGAAATGTTAGACCTAACTGGAATTATTAATGTTAGTAACCTAAAACTAAACTTAACCTAGGGGTTAGTGTTAATCTAACCTAGACCTAGGCTAAGAGCTAATGTTCAAAGTTAGTAACTATGTTCTAAGAGGTTAGACTAGGTGTTATCCTAAATCCTAACCTAAGTTACTAACCTAACTTTTGAGAAAGGAATTAAGGGGACCTATGGAAAGGGTGCGAACCATGGGTGGTAGTTTCTATGTTATTAAATGTGTGGATAAGCATGAGGTATAGGTAATTGGTAGAAGTTGTTAAAACATCTATCTTGAGCCGACATGGCAGGTCGCCAAAATTGGAAATGGTCTTGGAATTTCATTTGTCTATCGCCAACTATGGCGGTCGGTGGCAGTGGAGTTTGAGCGGGAAAATGGGGAGTAAATGTAATTAATGAGCTTGGTAGATCGAGTTCGGATTTCGCGAGAAGGCATGCAAATTGGAAAGTTAATGGTTTGTTTGGCTTATGCATGCGAATTCCGGTTTTCCCTTCTGCCTGTTCACTGGTTCTTCGCACCAGTCTTCTTGGTGTTGCATGGCAAAGTATGAGCGTATCTAGCTCTTTCCTCTAGCAAGGAAAATATATATGTCATGGAAAATAGAAAAATTTTGTTGGTGGCTCTAACTTGGAAAAGGAAAGAGAAAGTTCTCGAGCCTCTTTCAGTGTTCTGCTTCTGAATTTTGAGCAAATATCCAGGCATGTTAGGCCCTAACTTTTAAAAATCTTGTCTCTTCTTTCAAAATGATTTCATTAGAACAACTCTGTTCAAATGATTTATGGAAATAGTTGGTTTCTATGGTAGTCCTACGTGTGATTTTCGACACTGTATCTTCATGTTGGTTCGGCTTTTCAATTTAACCCTTGAAGGGTGTGTGTGTATGTATATTCAAACTATTGTTATATTCCTATTGTGTTTTGCATTCCAGATTTTATATTCTTGAAATACGTATGAAAGGAAGGGTATGCTCGGCCTGCTCTGCGAGAGCCCATAAATTGATTCCTTGTGATGGGTACAAGCCACTGTGATGCTTGTTGATTTATACTCGAAGTCGATGCTTGTTGTTGATACTTGCCGTCAATGTTGCTTGTTGTGGTTACTTGTCGAGAAGGGATACTGATGGACATTTGTTTGATTGCTTCAGTTAAAATTGAACTTTTTGTAAGCTTATGGTCGTGGTTATTATTTAGTGGTGGTTATGGATTTTTGTTGGGTTTCGTTTGAGTTTGAATTTTATAGTTATGTTGTGAAGAGGTAACATATTGTGTTACTAGTATCTCATTACGACCTCTGTGGAGGTTGTTTTTCCCTTTCGTTGAAGGTTAAGGGGATTCAACCCGTTGACAATATGCAATATATATATATATATGTTTATTATAATTGAAACGATCTCTGTAGAGTCCATTGAATGATTCGTGCACTATTTGGACCACTGTTGGAAGCTTTATATATCTTTGAATATTGGGTAATTTGAGTTTTGTTGGAGAACTAGAAGGAAGTAACAGGTCATTACGACCTCTGTTATTTTGTAAGAATACCTTCGTGTTACAAGGATTTTTGTGGTACAGACTCCCTGGTTGTATTTGTTACGATTTCCTTCTGTGTAAGCTTGTGTCGAGAATATTGGATAAGGGTTTCAGTCGGGAATTCCTTGTTACGAAATCAAGTGAGTTTGATTTACTTTTTCCTGATTTTTTAAATGTTTATCACTGATTGGCACAGTTGGGAATCATTGTAATTATTATTTATCTTGATATACTGTTACTCAGGATTCAGTGGAATCCTTTCTAGGTAACTATAGTACCTATGCCTCAAATTAAGCTTGATTTAGTACACTATTGTTTTCGACACTGTTGGAAGTTCGTTGAGTTTGGAAAGATATCATTGTATATCTGGCTTCTGTAAAAGCTGATATTGCGGAATACTGATATACGGATTTAAACTATAAATACGTCTGATATGAGTAATAGACATGTTATGTTCACTGTATTTGTATAAGCCAGTGAGTATGAGGCATGTGCAATGTTTTTGGAATTCTGTGTGATTACCTCGGCATTTGTCTTAGGGAAACAATCAACTTGCTCAATGCTATGTAGTCTATTGTTGACTGCGATATAATAGTAGGTCTTTGAATAACGATACTTGGGTCGAAAAGCCTTATTGGATGCATTCAAGTAGGTGACTATGTTATGGGCTGTATGTTATGTTTTCTTTCTGACTTACATTCCAGAATACTATGTGTGCTGTGCATGTTGCCGTGTCTGATTTTGTTTAAAAATCTCTCTGCATAGTCACAAGGAATTTTCATTGTGCTAAAATGATTTCGAGTCTCTTGTTGACTGTCCCCTCAACAGAAGAGATGGCGTTGAATTCGACCTTGTGGTCTAAAAGCCTTCATAGTGTAGAAAGGACTTGAATGAGTGAAAACTGTTGTCATGACAGGTCATCTGTTGGGGTGTTACGAGCTTCTGTGCATATGATAATCCATGTTACTGCAGTTTTGTTATAATTGACTTTTAACAGGAGTACGATTTATTTCACCTGTAACAGGTAACGATAGGTTTAATATCGGTATGTTTATAAGGTCTGAATACGCTTCTTGCAAGGTGACGGACATACTGAGTCATGAGCTTGTGTGAATAGACACCGTGGTTTGGCATGAGGGCTTTACTGTACTATTAGTTGCAATATTCTTGTCGATAGCTTTAACAAAACAGTTGGAAACTGTTGTTGATGGTCTCGATTGGATTTATTTGCTTGTAGTATTAAGTGAATGCCTTGCTCTGTTGAATGTAATGATCGGTACAATGTTTCATGAGCTTGGGATCTAAAAGGAAATAAGTATGTTTCGTTTACCTTCGTTCTTCTGTTATAAAGTATAGGTCTGATATAATTGTTTATGTAACTATTTGAGAATTGTTCTATCATGCTGATGGAATCATGTAGCAAGGTTATTTGTATTTATTATGTTGAATATATAATCCGTCTGATGTTGTTGTCCTTAGGATTCAGATGGATAGTCTGGTTAGATGCATTTGTCTTCTTGGTCACTAACGTTTTAATGAATTTGATCTCATTTAAATAGGGGTGTTTAATGAAACTCAATTGATGTATTGCAATTTTTTTAAAGAGTTAGTGCTTATCATGCTCAGTTCATTGAACTAACCCATGTTGACAATTTTTGCAGATGGATGCCATAAGTGGTAAAAAGCATGCAGATCTGATAGGACGATCAGATTGTTTAAATTGATTTTATAATGAATTACCGCTTGATTTTCTTTAAATGTACTATAAGAGGAAAGATGCTCCCTTCTTCCATTGAGTATTGTATGAAGTATGCTGAAATGCATAAAATGTATTTGATTAGTTCTGAAAGGAATGGAAATTGATATTGTTACTTATGTGTCTGTATCTCTTATCTTGATAGTTTGACCTTCTTCAGTTCAAATGATCTAAAGAGCATTGTTATTATTATATTAATTTGGAGACTTTTGGTGATTATCAATGTAAGCTTTGCAAGAATATAAGACTGAATTCTTATGATTGTTTAGCAGTTCCAGTATGTATGTTCTATCAGAAGCTAAATTAAAATTTAGGTAAATATATTTTTGGAAGATAGGGTTAAAATATACCTAAGCAGAACGCTAAACAAATTGAATTAAATTCATTAATCCCTAGTCCTCATTATGACAGGACCAACATTTAATTGGATTCTGAATCATTTATATCTTGATACTAATAAGTATGATATAAATTCAGTTATGAGAACTGAGTATAAACCTAATGGGGTTCAGATGGCAATCTCATGTGAAGTTTATGAGATATTTTCCAATTCTGTTGTTTTAGAATTATGTATATTCTATGAACTCCGTGATGAGACCTTAGTCTTAATAACTTCCTCTGTGTAATGGGTTTTTATTGAGAAAGGTCATTCTATGAAGAAGAATCCAAGGGATTGGGAAAGGCTAACCTTTAGGGGAACTTCTTTTAATTTAATTTAACTCTTAGTGTGCAGTAACGCTTATTAATAAGTAGATCTTTTCGAGGAAGAATTTAAAGGTTGACGGCATAAGACAACTGCAGGGTTGTACCTTCTGAGAAGATTATGATCTTCTCGAAGATATACAACAATGCAGGTGACCTTATGATGACATCCTTTGCCTTGATCGTTAAGATTTACACTCTTTAACTCGTACAAGTTACTTTGGGACCGATTAGATATGTGGTCACATTATATGGCTGCCTAGGAGACTCAGGGTATCTTGACACACTGGTTTAATTAGGATTGACCCAGTATGTCATCTTATCCCTAGTCCTCGGGAGCATCCATATAACATGGTCACCTTACTAATCTGTTTTCGAGTGATTACTTGATAATAGGGACTGACAGAAGTCGGTATAAGACTATCTACTACATAACATAGGAATGGGGTGGAAGGATGTATTCTAGATTGACGAGTATGCCGTTAAGGAATACGAAACATAAGGCAGTATGTTTCAAATCTTTGGCCAGTAGCGGCACGCACTGATGCGTTGGTCCTTATCACCTGGTCTAGGGATGAGATGCCGATGAATAGTGGTACAGTTATTTAGTTAGGTTCCTTATACAGAGCATTCTGAATCCCATGAATAGGAAGAGAACCGCAAAGAGTTATGTGTTAAATAAAACGCCAACTCTCTATTACTATGAAATGTCGGTAGATTACTGAGTCAGGACTGAATAGATTCGAGTACTCTGCCGAGTCATTACATTGCATATGTTTTCTGTTATATGTGGTTATTTTGATTTGTGAGTTTCTAAATTATGTATTTAGAACGGCAGGAAGGAATTATCAAAAAAATAAAATTGACTTGTTCTATTGTCTAAAATGAGGATGTTACATCTTAGTATCAGAGCTGAAGGTTGTAACTCTTAGACCTATTGTGTCCATAATTTGATGAAAACCTAAATTTTCTTGTAACGGAAAATGGTTAGAACAAGAGGGAACATTGCGAATAATGCTCCACCTGAAGGAGGGGCGGCAACAACCCAGAAACTTGATGAGATCCTTGCTGCCTTGTTCGACACAAGAGATTGCTTAGCTGTACTTGAACAGCAGGTGATGGGAAATGAGGAGGATGAAGAAGCTGATAATAATAATCAGTAACCTCCTGAGGACAACCCTGATATGGGTGTTGATGTTAATGCTGTAAATGCACCTGTCCAACTAGAAAACAAAAAGGCTAGATTGGTAGCAGAACTCACTAATGATATAAAAAGGATAAGCCTACCTAAGTATGATGGCACCACATTAGGAGATGGAGCTGAGAACTGGTTCAGAAAAATGGAGAATTACTTTGAACTAAGGAACTGTTGACTTCACCTCGACAGATGATGGCATTGAATTTCTTCTTGTTGAGCGCTTCACGTGGAAGGTCATGAGTAACCATTGATAGACATTTACTTGGTTTTTGCGTAAGAGCTGCTGCACAACTAATATGTTACTAGAATTTTTGTTATAATTCAGATTTTAACAAAATGATGGTCCTTTTTGTGGCTCGATAGGTATGTTCATATGTTTTTAAGGTGAATGTTCTCCTTTCAAGGAGACGGTACAGTCATGAGCTTGTGTGAAGAGAAAATATGAATGACTTGTTTCTTTCTCTTCCGTTATGGTAATATATGTCGATATTTTATCTAACCATTGGAACTGTTTTTAACATATGGTTGGAATCATGCTTGTTATGATATTCCCTTTTCTGTTGAATGTAATGATCTGTAGGATGTTTGCTGATCTTGGATTTAAAATGGTTAGTTTTTTTGGATACTTTCGTTCTTCTAGATTCCTAATATTTTGACAAAATATTTGAGAAGTGTCTAGGACTATTCTGAAATGAAAGATTGTATTACACGTTATAGACACAATGTATTACTAATGTATAGTCTTAATCATGTATACTTGTTGGATGAATCTCATTTAAACAGGTTGTTTAATGGAAACAGTTGGTGGATTGCAATTGTTTTAAGAGTTAGTGCTTATCATGCTCAGTTCATCGAACTGACCCATGTTGACAATTTTACAGATGGATGCCGTAAATTGTAAAAGCATGCAGATCTGATAGGATGATTCAGATTGTTTAAACTTGATTTTAAGTATGAATTACAGCTTGAATTTCTAAATGTACTATATGAGGAAAGATGTTCCTTTTTGCCATTGAGTAATGTATGAAGTATGCTGAATGCATAAAATGTATTTGTATAGTTCTGAAAGGAATGGAAATAAGTATTTACTACTTATGTGTTGTACTCTTATTTTGCTAGTTTGACTTTCTTCGGTTTATATACCGGAGGGGCATTGTTATCATTGAATAATTTGGAGACTTTTGTGATTGTCAATGTAAGTTTGCAAGAATATGAGACTGAATTCTTATGATTGTTTAGGAGTTCCTGTATGTTCTATCAGAAGCTAAACTGAAATTTAAATCACTATCTTTCTAAAAGATAGGGTTAAAATAAACCTAAGCAGAACGCTAAACAAACTAAATTAAATTATTAATCCCTAGTCCTGATTATGACAGGACAACATTTAATTGGATTCTGAATCATTTATATCTTGATACTAATAAGTATGATATAAATCAGTTATGAGAACTGATATATACCTAATGGGGTTTAGATGGCAATCTCATGTGAAGTTTATGAGATATTGTCCAATTCTGTTGTTTTAGAATTATGTATATTCTATGAACTCCTTGATGAGACCTTGGCCTTAATAACTCCTCTGTGTAATGGGTTTTATTGAGAAAGGTCATTCTAAGAAGAAGAATCCAGGGATCGGGAAAGGCTAACCTTAGGGGAACGTCTTTAATTTAATTTAAGCTCAATGTGCGTAACGCTTATTAATAAGTAGATCTTTTCGAGGCGGATTTAAAGGTTGATGGCACAAGTCAACTGCAGGGTTGTACCTTCGAGAAGATTAGGATCTTCTCGAAGATACAACAATGCAGGTGACTTATGATGACACCCTTTGCATTGATCGCTAAGATTTACACCTTTAACTCGAACAAGTTACTTTGGGACCGATTAGGAATGTGGTCACATTATATGGCTGCCTAGGAGACTCGGGGTATCATGACACACTGGTTTAATTAGGGTTGACCCAGTATGTCATCTTATCCCTAGTCCTCGGGAGCATCCATATAACGTTGTCACCTTACTAATCCGTTCCCGAGTGATTAACTTGGGATAATAGGGACTGACAGAAGTCGGTATAAGACATTCTACATAACATAAGAATGGGGTGAAGGACGTATTCTAGATTGACGAGTATGCCGTTAAGGAATACGAGACATAAGCAGTATGTTTCAAATCTTTGGCCAAAGTATCGCAAGCTGCTGATTGCGTTGTCCTGAGTCACCTGGTCTAAGGGATGAGATGCCGATGAATAATGGTAACAGTTATTCAGTTAGGTTCCTTGGACAGAGCATTCTGAATCCCAGAATAGGGAAGAGAACCGCAAGAGTGATGTGTTAAATAAAAACGCCAACTCTTATTACTCATGAATAGATCGGTAGATTACCGAGTCATGGAATGAATAGATCGGAGGTACTCCGAGTCATTACAGCTGCATATGGTTATCTGTTATATGAATGGTTATTTGATTTGTGAGTTCTAAATTATGTATTTAGAACCAGGAAGCATTTATCAAAAAAAAAAAAAATTGACTTGTTCTATTGTCTAAAATGAGGATGTTACATCTTGGTATCAGAGCTGAAGGTTGCAGCTCTTGGACCTATTGTGTCCATAATCTGATAAAAACCTGAATTTTCTTGTAACAGAAAATGGTTAGAACAAGGGGGAACATTGCGAATAATGCTCCACCTGAAGGAGGGGCGGCAACAACCCAGAAACTTGATGAGATCCTTGCTGCCCTGTTGGACACAAGAGATCGTTTAGCTGTACTTGAGCAGCAGGTGATGGGAAATGAGGAGGATGAAGAAGCTGGTAATAACAATCAGCCACCTCCTGAGGACAACCCCAATATGGGTGTTGATGTTAATGCTGTAAATGCACCTGTCCAACCAGAAAACAAAAAGGCCAGATTGGCAGCAGAACTCACTAATGATATAAAAAGGATAAGCCCACCTAAGTATGATGGCACCACATTAGGAGATGGAGCTGAGAACTGGCTCAGTGAAATGGAGAAGTACTTTGCAATAAGGAACTTCTCAGAGGAAACCAAAGCTATTTGGGGAGCCTATCAGCTTTCCCACGAAGCATCTTCGTGGTGGGATAGCCGTAAAGCTGAACTAAACATTGATGAGACCAATATTACTTGGGATCAATTTAAAGGCTATTTTAGGCAACGTTGGCTGCCACAACTTTTCTATGATCAGAAAATGACAGAATTTCAGAACTTAGCTCAAGGGAAGCTAACGGTAACTGAATTCTGGGAGCGGTTTACAAAACTCCTCAAGTATGTACCGCAGTATCAAACTGACGAGAAGTTCAGAATACGGAAATTCATCATGGGATTGAATCCCGTGATAGGGGGAGAGGTCGATGTTCACAGTCCAACCACTATGGAAGGAGTTGTTGAAAAGGCCATAAGGCAAGAACAGAAATTAAAGGCTATTTCTGCTCATAAAGAGGAAGTGCGGAAGAAGACTGCAAATCCTTCTTCAACCTCTCTTGCACCCAGAAAAGGACCATGGAAAAAGTTTGGAAACAAGAGTAAGTTTCCAGGAGATAACAGTAAGAAAGCAGTAGTAAATAAGCCTGCTGGAAATGTAAGGGATAATTTTGCTAAAAATTATAACAATGGGCAGAAGCCCTATGGAGGACAACGTGACAATTACAAGGCTGGAGGCAATTCTGAGCCTAAAAAGGGACCTGTAGGAGGCTGCTACAATTGTGGCAAAGATCACTACGCAAATCAGTGCCCTTTGAAGAAGGATGATCGTAATCAGCAGCATAAGATACATGCTGCAGTAGCAGACAAGCAAGCTGAAAAGCAAGTAACACCTATAGAAGTTCCGGGTAAGTTATTTGGCATACCTGTCACTATTCTTTTTGATACAGGAGCTACTGAATGTTTTATTTCTAATAAACTTGCTTCTAAACTTAAAAGAAAAGCTGGGAAAATGGATAAATCTTGGACTGTACAGTATGGTAATAACTCTGTTCATACAGTGAGTATGTGTCTTTTTGGGGCAGTCCTTGACTTACCTAAATTTTCCACGGAAGTTGACCTCTATGTTACACCTTTAGGATCGTATGACATTGTCATCGGTGTCAATTGGTTAGTTGACCATAAAGCAAAGGTAGATTGCTATGAAAAGAACATAAAATGTTTAGATGATCAGCTGGAAACAGCAGAGATTCAAGGTGTGAAACGGGAAATTTCAGTTAGAAAACTGTCAGCTATGCAGCTTAAAAAGGCTAAGAATAAAGGATGTACTCTTTATGCAATAAAGATATCTGAATCTTCAGAAGAAGATGGTGATTACATGAAGCAATTTCCTCTGTTACAAAGTTTCAGGGATGTTTTTCCTAAAGAATTACCAGGGTTACCACCCAAGAGAGAATTTGACTTCACCATCGAAATCAAACCGGGAACTGAACCTATTTCCAAAGCGCCTTATAGGATGACTACTACAGAGTTAGTCGAGCTTAAGGCACAGTTGCAAGAACTTTTGACAAAAGGTTTGATTAGACCAAGTGTTTCACCTTGGGGTGCGCCTGTGATATTTGTGAAAAAGAAGGATGGAACACTTAGGCTGTGTATTGATTATCGGATGTTGAACAAAGCAACAATCAAGAACCGATATCCACTTCCAAGGATCGACGATCTATTTGATCAGATGCGTGGAGCAGCGGTTTATTCTAAGATAGACCTTCGATCTGGTTATCATCAGTTAAGGATTAAAGAAGAAGACATTCATAAAACAGCTTTCCGAACAAGGTACGGACATTATGAATTCACGGTTCTACCCTTTGGATTAACTAATGCACCCGCAGCCTTTATGAACTTAATGAACAATATTTTTCAAGAATATCTGGACAAGTTTGTACTTGTATTCTTGGACGATATTCTCATTTATTCTAAAAGCGTTGAGGAGCACAATGAGCATTTGAAGATAGTTTTGGGAATTTTGAGAAAAAGAAAGTTGTATGGTAAGTTATCCAAATGTTCTTTCTTTGATTCAGAAGTTCACTATTTGGGTCATGTCATAAGTAAAGAAGGAATTGCTGTAGATCCTTCAAAAATAGTGGCAATAACTGAGTGGCCTGCGCCAAAGAATGTGCATGAAGTAAGAAGCTTCATGGGTCTTGCTGGTTACTATAGAAAATTTGTAAAGGATTTTTCTAAGGTAGCTGCACCAATAACTTCATTGCAAAAGAAGGATAAGAAATTCATATGGAACGACAAGTGCGAAGCGGCTTTCAAAAGTCTGAAAGACCAGTTGACTTCTGCACCTATTTTAGTTGTACCAGACCCTAATGGGAGTTTTACAGTTGTAACGGATGCTTCTGGGGAAGGCCTTGGAGGTGTTTTGCTACAAAATGATCAAGTCATTGCATATGAAAGTAGAAAACTCAAGTTACATGAGCTGAATTATGCCCCTCATGATTTGGAGCTTGCTGCCATTGTTCATGCACTTCAAGTCTGGAGACACTACTTACTTGGGAAACCTTTTGAGTTAAAAACTGATCACTTAGGACTGAAATATATTTTTACTCAGCCTAATCTGAATGCCAGACAGAGAAGGTGGTTAGAATTTTTATCACAATATGATTTTGATATTAGCTATATCAAAGGGAAGGAGAATAGAGTAGCTGATGCTCTAAGTCGTAGGAGGCACATTTCTGCTCTTATAACATTAAGAACTCAGTTCAAGGAGGAGGTAAAGAGTGCCTCAGAATCTGATAATTACTTTCAGCAAGTAAAAGCAGCGCTTGCTGCAGAACCTAATGATGAAAGGTATAAAGGTTTTCATTTTGATAATGAAGGAATCTTGCGTTATGAAAACAGGGTATATGTACCTATGTTGAACGACTTGAGGAAGAAGTTGTTAGTGGAATTTCATAATTCACCTTTCTCTGGACACCCGGGTATCACAAAGATGCTTGCTGATCTGAAACAACAATACTTTTGGAAAGGTATGAAAAAGGATGTCATAAATTTTGTGACCCATTGTTTGGAGTGTCAGCGGGTTAAGGCAGAACATATGCACCCTGCTGGACTGTTATATCCTCATAGCATACCGCAGTACAAATGGCAAGTAATAACCATGGATTTTGTACAAGGATTACCCATGTCCAGGAATAAACATGATGTTATCCTGGTAGTTGTAGATAAACTGACTAAGGTAGCTCATTTCATCGCTGGAAATCTAAAGGATGATTCACCAGTGCTGGCCAAAAGATTTGTACATGAAATTTTCAGATTGCATGGTGTACCAGAATTGATTATATCTGACAGGGATCCAAGAATGACGTCAAGGTTTTGGCAAACGCTTAATACAGCTCTTGGAACAAAACTAAACTTCAGTTCTGCATATCATCCGGAAACGGATGGACAAACTGAGAGGGTAAATCAAGTGTTGGAGGACATGTTGCGAATGTATTGCATGGATCAACAGTATAAATGGGAAGAGTATCTTCCATTAGTTGAGTTCGCATACAACAACACTTATCACTCATCTCTTAAAATGGCACCATTTGAAGCACTTTATGGAAGAAAGTGCAGAACTCCTGTTAGTTGGGATAGTGTTGAGGATAGAGTGGTAATTGGACCAGAGATTCTCACAGAAATGGAACAGCAAGTTAAGCTGATTCGTGAACGATTAAAGGAGGCAACAGATAGGCAGAAGAGCTATGCTAAGCTTAAGCGGGTTGATAGAAGGTTTGAGCTTGGTGAGAAGGTTTTTCTTCGTGTTAAACCCAGAAAGAGTTCTATAACTTTTGGCAAGGCTGCCAAGTTGTCACCTCGATTCGTGGGACCTTTCGAAATTGTCGAAATAATCAATCCTGTAGCTTATCGTTTAGCATTACCACCTGCTTTATCTCGCATGCATGATGTTTTCCATATTTCTTTGCTTAAGAAATACGTTTCAGATCTGTCACATGTTTTAAATTGGAATTCCTTGCAGGTCCAAGACCCAGGAATAATCGTGGTTAAACCCACACGAGTGCTGGAAACTCACCAATTGCATTTAAGAAATCATGAAATACAGCAATGTAAGGTCCAGTGGGACCAGTTTAACGAAGAAAGTGCAACTTGGGAAAATCTGGAAGAGATGAAAATTGCTTTTCCTTCTCTTTTTCAACAGAATGAAATCTGTTGACAAAACATTCTTTTATGAACTTATTTTTTTTAAGTATTTATGAAAGCCAGATGAAGGCAAACATTATTCAGGTTGAATAAAATGTGTTGTGACATTGATTTCTGGAACTATTCAAGTTGGAAAATAGTCGCATTGATTTGTGAACTAATAAATTGGTTGACCTGAAGGTTAATTGAATATGTAATCATCGGGACGATGAATCTTTTTAGGAGGGAAGCATGTAACACCCTGAACTGTTGTTACTTCCTCCTAAGCATACAAGTGTTGATATGTGATTTCTTTGTAAAAGGATGTGTTCCTTGATTGAGAAGTCATGCTTGATATGTACTGTATCTTCTTTGCAGATTGCAGATCTTTGACTGAGTCGGATATGATTGGACTCTTTTATTTATTTCATTTTGCATCTGAGTTTAATCTGATCTCGGAACGAATTATGAAGTTATTCATCTATAAGACCTAGCCTTGGATCAGTGGTATTGATCCAAGTGGTGCTTTAAGTTTATTCGTGATGAATTAAAAATTATAAACCTTTCACAGGTTGCAAGGTCTGAATTCGTTGAATAAAGCCAATCCCGAGTCTAACTCAGGTTGATCTTGTGAAATGGATTGGTTCCCGATATCGAAGTATATCTGGAGGTCTTGATCATGGACCAGGTAATAATTCAGTTACATATAATTCTGTAGCCTAATGGCAGTACAGGAGTGAACCCTGTTCGAGAATGCATGTTGTAGGTCTTTTTCTGAGCATATGAAATGTTAGACCTAACTGGAATTATTAATGTTAGTAACCTAAAACTAAACTTAACCTAGGGGTTAGTGTTAATCTAACCTAGACCTAGGCTAAGAGCTAATGTTCTAAGTTAGTATCTATGTTCTAAGAGGTTAGACTAGGTGTTATCCTAAATCCTAACCTAAGTTACTAACCTAACTATTGAGCAAGGAATTAAGGGGACCTATGGAAGGGGTGCGAACCATGGGCGGCAGTTTCTATGTTATTAAATGCGTGGATAAGTATGAAGGACAGGTAATTGGTGGAGGTTTTAAAACGGCTATCTTGAGCCGACGTGGCAGGTCGCCAAAATTGGAAATGGTCTTGGAATTTCATTTGTCTATCGCCAACTATGGCGGTCGGTGGCAGTGGAGTTTGAGCGGGAAAATGGGAGTAAATGCATTAATGAACTCGGTAATCGAGCTCGGATTTCTTGCGAGAAGGCATGCAAAATGGAAAGTTAATGGTTTGTTTAGTTTTGCATGCGCTCCGGTTTTCCTTCTGTCTGTTCACTGGTTCTTCGCACCAGTCTTCTTGGTGTTGCATGGCAAGTATGAGCGTAACTAGCTCTTTCCTCTGGCAAGGAAAATATATAAGTCATGGAAATAGCAAATTTTTGTTGGTGGCTCTAACTTGGAAAAGAAAGAGAAGGTTCGAGCTCTTTCAGTGGTCTGCTTCGGAATTTTGAGCAAATATCCAGGCATGTTAGGCCCTAACCTTTAAAAATCTTGCTGTCTTTCAAGTGATTTCATTAGAACAACTCTGTTCAAATGATTTATGGGTTTAGATGATTTTATGGCAGTTACGGGTGATTTTGTTACTGTATCTTCTTGCTGTTCGATTTTCAAATTTAACCCTTGAAGGGTGTGTGTTGTATTTCGAACTGTTATTCTATTTTCTTGCGTTTTACATTCTGGCGTAAGCCTGTGAAATATGCTTGAAGGGTACTTATCCTGCTCTGTGAGAACCCGTGCATGATTCCCTTGCTGGGTTCAGGCTACTGTGATGCTTGTTGATTGATTCTCGTAGTCGATGCTTGTTGTTGATACTTGCCGTCAATGCTGTTGTGGTTACTCATAGAAAGGAATACTGATGGACTTTTGTTTGATTGTTCAGTTTTATTGAACTATTTGTAAGCTCTGTCGTGGTAAATATTGGTTGTGGTTATAGATTCTTGTTGGGTTTCGTTTGAAATTTAAAGTTATTTGTTAATAAATAACTTGTTGTGTTACTGTATCTCATCGCGACCCTGTTGAGGTTGTTTTTCCTTGCGTTGTGGTTATGGGTTTCAACCCGTTGACAGTATGCAATATGTATATATTTATGTTTGTTGTAATCAAAACGACTCTGTGGAGTCGATTGAATGATTCATATATTTGGACCACTGTTGAAGCTAAATATAATTGAATATTGGTAATTGATGTGCCAGAGACTTGAAGGAATAACATGTATTACGACCTCTGTTATTTTGTAAGAATACCTTCGTGTTGCAAGGATTTTGTGGTACAGACTCTTTGGGTGTATTTTTACGTTTACATTCTGTGCAAACTTGTGCGAAAAATTGATAAGGGTTCAGTCGGATTCCTTGTTTTGAAATCAGTATTTAGATTTACTTTTGCCTGATTTTTAAATGTGTACCATTGATTGGCACAGATGGAATCATTTAACTTTTATTTATCTTGTTACTGTTGTTCGGATTCAGTTGAATCTTGGAAGGTAACCTGTGTTTTTGCCTCAAATTAAACCTGATTTGGTACACTGTTGTTTTTGTCACTGTTGGAAGTTCCTTGAGTATGGATAGTTATCATGTATGTCCTGGCTCTGTTGAAGTGAGACGTGAATACATACTTTAAACTCTGAATGCGTCCAGATGAGAATAGACATGTTATGTTTACTTTCTGTATATTCCAGTTAGTTTGAGGTTGTGCATGTTACGAGAATTCTGTGTGATTACCTCGGCATTGTCTTAGGGAAACATCAATTTCTCAATGCTAGGGAGTCTATTGTTGACTGCGATATAATAGAAGTTCTTTGATTTCGACCTTGGGTCGAAAAGCCTTACTAGTGTTTATTATGTAGGGACTAGCATGGGCTGTAGTTTGTTATATTTTAACTTAAATGGAACTATGGTGCTTTGATGGCCGTGTCTGATTTATTCATATATATATATCCTAGTCTCAAGCTTGACTGAACTAAGGAACTGTCGACTTCCCCTCGACAGACGATGGTGTTGAATTCTTCTTGTGGTTGCTTCATGTGGAAGGTCATGGAGTAAACTGTTGGTTGACATTCATCTGTTTTGATGTAAGAGCTACTGCAATGATAATATGTTACAGGAGTTTTGTTATAATTGAATTTAACAAAACTAGTGATTTTTTTTGTGGCTCGATAGGTTTATTCGTATGTTTATAAGGTGAATGTTCTCCTTTCAAGGAGACGGTACAGTCATGAGCTTGTGTGAATAGAAATATGGATGACTTGTTTCTTTCTCTTCTGTTATGGTAATATATGTCGATATTTTATCTAATAGTTGAAACTGTTTTTAACATATGGTTGGAATCATGATTTATTATGATATTCCTTTTTCTGTTGAATGTAATGATCTGTCCAATGTTTGATGATCTTGGGATTAAAATGAAAAGTTGTTTTGGATACTTTCGTTCTTCTTGATCTCTAATATTTTGATGAAATATTTGAGAAGTGTCTAGGACTATTCTGTAAGCAAAATTTGTATTACACGTTATAGACATGATGTATTACTAAAGCATAGTCTGAATTATGTTTACTTGTTTGGTGAATTGATCTCATTTAAACAGGGTGTTTAATGGAAACAATTGATGGATTGCAATTGTTTTAAGAGCTAGTGCTTATCATGCTCAGTTCATCGAACTGACCCATGTTGACTATTTTTGCAGATGGTTGCCGTAAGTGGTAAAAGCATGCAGATCTGATAGGATGTTCAGATTGTTTAACTTGGTTTATGATGAATTACAGTTTGAATTTCTAAATGTACTATATGAGGAAAGATGTTCTTTTCCGTTGAGTAATGTATGAAGTATGCTGAATGCATAAAATGTATTTGATTAGTTCTGAAAGGAATGGAAATTGATATTGTTACTTATGTGTTTGTATTCTTATCTTGATAGTTTGACCTTCTTCGGTTCAAATGATCTAAAGAGCATTGTTATTATTATATAATTTGGAGACTTTGGTGATTATCAATGTAAGCTTTGCAAGAATATGTGATTGAATTCTTATGATTGTTTAGCAGTTCCAGTATGTTCTATCAGAAGCTAAATTGAAATTTAGGTAACTGTCTTTTTGGAAGATAGGGTTAAAATATACCTAAGCAGAACGCTAAACAAACTGAATTAAATTATTAATCCCTAGTCCTGATTATGACAGGACAACATTTAATTGGATTCTGAATCATTTATATCTTGATACTAATAAGTATGATATAAATTCAGTTATGAGAACTGATATAAACCTAATGGGGTTCAGATGGCAATCTCATGTGAAGTTTATGAGATATTGTCCAATTCCGTTGTTTTAGAATTATGTATATTCTATGAACTCCTTGATGAGACCTTGGCCTTAATAACTCCTCTGTGTAATGGGTTTTATTGAGAAAGGTCATCCTAGGATGAGGAATCCAGGGATCGGGAAAGGCTAACCTTAGGGGAACGTCTTTAATGTAATTTAAACTTAGTGTGCATAACACTTATTAATAAGTAGATCTTTTCGAGGCGGATTTAAAGGTTGACGGCACAAGTCAACTGCAGGGTTGTACCTCCGAGAAGATTAGGATCTTCTCGAAGTTACAACAATGCAGGTGACTTATGACGACACCCTTTGCATTGATCGCTAAGATTTACATCTTGATCTCGAACGAGTTACTCAGGGACCGATTAGGAATGTGGTCACGTTATATGGCTGCCTAGGAGACTCGGGGTATCTTGACACACTGGTTTAATTAGGATTGACCCAGTATGTCATCTTATCCCTAGTCCTCGGGAGCATCCATATAACGTTGTCACCTTACTAATCCGTTCCCGAGTGATTAACTTGGGATAATAGGGACTGACAGAAGTCGGTATAAGACATTCTACATAACATAGGAATGGGGTGAAGGACGTATTCCAGATTGACGAGTATGCCGTTAAGGAATACGAGACATAAGCAGTATGTTTCAAATCTTTGGCCAAAGTATCGCAAGCTGCTGATTGCGTTGTCCTGAGTCACCTGGTCTAAGGGATGAGATGCCGATGAATAATGGTAACAGTTATTCAGTTAGGTTCCTTGGACAGAGCATTCTGAATCCCAGAATAGGGAAGAGAACCGCAAGAGTGATGTGTTAAATAAAAACGCCAACTCTTATTACTCATGAATAGATCGGTAGATTACCGAGTCATGGAATGAATAGATCGGAGGTACTCCGAGTCATTACAGCTGCATATGGTTATCTGTTATATGAATGGTTATTTGATTTGTGAGTTCTAAATTATGTATTTAGAACCAGGAAGCATTTATAAAAAAAAAATAAAAAAATTGACTTGTTCTATTGTCTAAAATGAGGATGTTACATGAAGAGTAGAAATTTCATTAAACAAGGCAGTAAATGGAATGTGGGGGATGGCTGTGATATAAAATTCTGGGATGATAACTAGTTTAATGACAGCCTTATGGACAGATTTGGTGTGGTCAAAGACAATCTTGAAAACAAGTATGACACTAGAATCAAGGATTATATTGAGAGAAATGGAAACAAAAAGAAATGGAAAAAACTTTCTATGGATAGAGATGATCTGATCCAAAATATTTCCTCCCTACAAGATCAGTTAGACCTTATCCCCTTAATTTAGCTAGATGTTAAGGATGAATTGGTCTGGAGAAATTCTATTGATGGGGACTACTCTGTCAAAACTGGGTATAATACTTTCTTCGACAATAGTCAAACTGATTTTAAATGGAGTAGAATTTGGATGACTGAGTTAACACCTAAAATTAATTTTTTCTTTTGGCTGGCTCTCAGAGGCAGAATTCTTACCACTGACAACCTGATAAGAAAAGGTTTCATAATTCCTAATAGATGTCATATATGTAAAAAAGACTCTGAGGATATTAGTCATTTGTTTATCCATTGTGATTATGCTACCAGAATATGAAGTTTTGTCCTTTCTAATTTTAAAGCTTTCTAGGTGGTTCCAAAGGATTTCAGTCAGCTCTAGACTCAATGAAGCCCACCCTATAAGCATTGTGTTGTTAGAAGGATTTGGAATTTGGTTATTCCTCATATTATTTGAAGGATATGGAAAGATAGAAATCATATTATCTTTAGAAATAAAAAATAGAATTCTAAGCTCAGTATTGGGAAAATTTCTAATGATATTAAAAAAAATATTGCTAGATTTAAACCCCCTAAGAACAAGAGTTATCCAGAAAATGAAGAACATATCTTGTCTCATTGGTAGATTAGAGCTGACAATATTCAGAATAATTCTGGTAATAGTAGTGATAGATCTTTGATACATTGGCATCCTCCTGATCTTAATTGGTATAAGTTGAATTTTGATGGGGCCTCTAAGGGTAACTCTAGAATTGTAGTGGGGGGAGGAGTGATCTGGGATCATAAAGGTAGTTTGATTGCTGTGTATGCTGAAAAAATGGGAATTCAAACTATTCATTTTGCTAAAGCATTATCTGCTTTATGGGGCCTTAGAATTGCTCAGACTCATAATATCCAAAACCTCATTCTTGAAGGGGACTCACTTAATATCATTAATCATCTTAATCAGTGTTCACCTCTAAGTTAGAACATTAAGGACTTCATTTTGGAATCCATAAGTATTTTCCAAACCTTCAATAACATTCGAATCAAGCATACCTATCGGGAGGGTAACAAGCTGGCAGATGCATTGGCTAATTATGGCATAAATGTTAATCACATTATTTGGGATAATAAAGATAACATTCTTGAACAGCTTCAAAGCAACATACAAGTGGATAATTATGAGCATGTAAATTAGGGGTATGAGATATGAGCATTGGGAGTGGAAATTCAAAAATAAGACTCCTCACACTTGCTGATTTTAAAACAACACTCAAGCAAATATTGATGGACAATCAAGGTTATAGGAAATATAATGAGAACTTAAAGTGGATTTATATGAAGAGTAAAGTCACACATGTGGGAAATATGGTTCTTTCAACAGCTTTTAAATAGGGCTTTACGGATTCCCAAGTTAGTAATAAGGATGATGATGATCTGGAGTGGGTTACTAAAGGGACTGAAGTTCACATATGCGGGTTTTCTCAGGAACATAATAGCAGTCACTCAGATATTCATGGGAACATCAACGACTACCCTAGTCATCATTCTCATCGAGTAGAAAATAATAGAGTAAGGTGGACTGGTAACTGCAACTATTATAGAACTCCTCATAAGGATTTTGAAAGTTTTATTTGCAAGCACTTAAGCATGTTGATAATGGGAGGTGCCCCTTGTCAGATTGAGCCCAACGTGGACCTAAAATGGAAAAATAATGAAGATATTTGGAATCTTCTCAGCCAGGGAGGCATCACTTGAAAAGATTCAGGGACACAACCAAAGCATTTCCATTAATTTTGCAAAGGATTGGAAGCATCACACTGTGGATTATGGTGGGAAGAATATTTGCATCAATGAGGAGTTAATAGCCGAAGCTACTGGCCTTGACATGGATGGGTACCACTTTTTTAATAAAAGGATTGACAGAGGTGATGAGGAGAGAAAGTTTGTTGAGGGTAATGAGAAGCTGGTATTCATCACGGTGGGTCTGTAGGTCAGCTCCATCCCTCTACCTTTTGATGAGGTCACCCATACGATGGTGCATTACATCTCTTTGGAGGGGAGATTCGTCACTGTTCCCTCTAAGAATCTTCATAGGTTCCTTAGATCACTTATGTAGAAATTTAGGATAGCAATGCTAGGTCCCTCACTATCTACTTAACTCACTTTAGAACTCCTTTTTCATGGAGTTTTAAAAGCATGCACGTATTAACGGTCCCGCTGCATTAGGGTCTCATATTCTTGTTGCATAAGCTTTTTTTTAGTTAGGTCTCTAGGAATCCCATCCTCCCCCATCTCTGTTCCTCATATAATACCCATGCACCGCTGCCGCTACCAGATTATCTGTCCACCTTCTTACCAACCTTACCACTGTTATCACCCCTTTGCCTTCCTTCTCAGCTCTCTCTATCATCCCCCCACCTCTGCTCCCACCCCCTTCACTTCCACTTAGGCCAGACCTGTTACTAGGTCTTCTAGAAGACTGAAACTTGATACCATTGTTTTAGGGAATATTCCTTAGGACTTGGGAATTTCCCATAACCTCTGGCATATTAGTAGTACTAGTTCACAGGAGGCACACAATGAGAGCTCCACAAATAGGGTGGATGCCTTAGTCCTGCTAAACAGAGTTGCTGTTCAAAGAAGAGGTTAAAAACTTGGCAAAGCAAAAAGGTAAGAGGAAGGAGGAGGAGGTTGATATTGATTCCTAATAAACAGGTTGAAGACATTTTCTAAACAGATAAACTCCTTAGATAACTGTTTAGGGAAATACAAGACTCGCCATGACCATAATATGGCTATTTTTAGTGCAATTGAAGAATTTATTGAGCAACATGTCCACAATGTCTCTAATCTCAGTGGAATACCAGCAACTCTTTAGGGAATGGAGAAGGAAAGAAAAAAGACCATTGAATAGCTGGATGTTACTGACTCTACCCACATGATGACATTGGCTATGTTCACCTCTTGGAAGAATATCAAATCCAGAATTGAGAAAGCCGCTAAAAAGTAATTGTGGATTCTCTTGCTATACTCCTCTGTAATTATTGCTATTTTTTTGTTGTTTTTTGGCTGCTCTTCTGTAGTGTTGGGGTAACTGCTCTTGGGATAATTTGGGTTTCTATGTCTCATTTGGATCTTGATCCTTTTTGTAATGGTTCTCATTCCTATTCTGGCTTCTAGGCCCTCTTTTTTTTACAAGGTTATAATCCCTTTCAAAAAACTATTTGCCAATAATAATAAAAAACATAACATGTATTACCCTCCCTCTTTTTGAGAAAAAATCTATAAGTAAAAGGTTAGGAACATTATTTTTTTACCTTACATTTGTGATAAAGAATAGCTCTTACAAACTAAGTCATCCTTGAGAAGTTTTGCTAAAAGAGATTGTGAAGATCTAAGTGTGTGACTAGTGTGACTCGCAAACAAGGGTGGAAAAACAAGTACAAAGGTGTAGAGAAGAGGGTTGTTAGAATTTTTAAAACCTGTTAAAAATTATTTTGTCTCATGGAAGGAAATATTTTTCTAGGGTTAGGGTTTTGCAGCTAGGGCATGGGAGTAAAGGAATTTTTCAAGAAGATAAGCCACAGATTTGAGAAGAGAAAGCAAGAGGAGCAAGGAGTATTTTTTAGTAACCTGACAAGGAGATGACACCAAAGAAGGAAACTGTTTCACCAAAGAATGGAAAGGGAAAAGGAAAATAGGTGGTTTCCACCAATTTCAATGAGTGGTATGCAGAGATGCAATACATAGACAACATATTGCTCAGAAAAGAATGGGTATCCCATGTAAGGAAGATGATAGTAAGTGATTACAACCATCACACAAGCACCATAGAGAAGGAGATGACATTAGAAATGGTTCACCTGATAGAAAAAAGGACACTAGAAGGGATGCCAATCTATGATGATGAAGAGAAGGTAAAATTGGATAAGGTTGGGTTGCTGCAACTTTATGAGTTTCCCTACTTTGGAAAACCCAAGAGACTGTACCAATGGTTAATGTCGCATGTGCATGAGGACCACTTCTACTTCACAGGTCGTAGGATGCACATAACCCCTCAACTAATATCTAAGTTTACCTGCCTTTTATACGAAGGGGACCCACTAGATGATGACTTAAAGGACAAGGAAGCCATTAAGGAGACAATCCAAGCTTATGATTATAAAAAGGACTCACGTTATTTTGATATATCATATATATTTGACCTAATTATGAGGATGGTTGTGCACTTAGTATCTAAGTTGAATGGACAAGAAAGGTGGACACATATAAATAAGGCCTGGTTAAATGTGTCTTGAAAAATATTGGAAGGAACCATCTATAACCTATTTTCCTTCATTGCAAAAGATGTCATTAGTACCATGCACAAAGGTGAGAAGATAATGTTTGGGAATGTCCTCCTCACCATTGTTTTCTTAGAAATTAGAGTTCCTAATGGGACATAGAATTTTGTATGGGAATATCCAGATGAAGACCCTTCCCCCACAAAGAGATTTTAAAAATACACTTGTGATACCATGATAGCCACCCATAAGGTGCACCTAGAGAAATGGTACAAGAGGATGTGTGATGTGTTTGGGGATGAATGGAGGATACCCAAACAATTACTGATGCTAATGTAGGGATAAGTCAAGTTTGGTGTATACCAGAATTTCTGCATTGGCATATTCATGTTGACAGATAGGACCAAGAGCCCATGGTGTAAACTACCTTTCTCCTTCACCATGCAATATTTCTAAGTAGGGGTAAATTGCTTTAAGGAATCCAAATACTAAGGTTTTACCAAGGTGAGGTGAATTTGGACCATTGTAACCTATGAAGCAAGCTTGTATACCCTGAGAAGTGCACTTATGTCAAGAAGTATGTCTCCCATGAGGTGCTCATGAAAAAACTAGTAACACTGCCAATTGCTGGAAGGACCGCAAAAAGGGTATACCTACGCATCAGAACCAAGTATGAGAAGGGTGCCTAATTGGATAATGATTTCTCCATCTTAGAAGAAACCACCAAGAAGAAGAAGGTCATGCCAAGTAAAAGGGAAAGAGAAGAGGTGCTAGAGAAGAAGGCACCAAGTGTGTAAACAACACCATTAGTGGGCGCAAAAGAGTCAGGTGTGAATCCGAGAACATATTCATGGAGGAAGAAGTCCCCCATTAAGGAAAGGATAAATCACCTTAGGAAGAGAATCCAAAGCAAGAAGAACCTTCTACATAAGAAGAATAATTAAGGATTCCCCTGCTGAAGAAAAAGAGAAGGAAGAGTCTCCTATACTAGAATCACCAGTTAGGAAGAGGCATAAGGTAGTAGAGAAGGAATAATTAGAAGGAAGGAAGAGCCTAGAGGCCTACATAGGTGAGAGCTATGATGACGAGCATGAATTGGCTTAGGAACATTTTGTATACAATGTGCATGACTCCGAGGATGAGGGAAATGAAGAAAATGATGGATAAGGGGAAGAAACTCAAGGTAAAGGGGAAAGTGAGGAAGTGAACAAAAAGGATCAAAGGACCCCAAGCCTCACTAAGTAGTAGATAAAAGAGGCCCTATAAATAGAAGTAGTGGGCATAATAGAGGATTTGAGGGAGTAGGAAGTGGAGGGCAACGTTGATAAGGTGCTCAAGGAGATAGAGGAGGAAAGCATAGGAAAAGGGTATGGGAGCATGGGCGGAGATCCCATATTAGTTGTAAGATTTCAAAAGGTAGTGCACACATAAGGAAAGAGTGTGGTAGTGATGCAGGATTAGGGAATGAGCTATATCAATGATTCAAGTAAGATACTATGTGTGCACTTCCAAAGTACCATGCCCACAGACCAACTCCTTGCATAGTCTTCATTAGAAGAAGAAGGTGTGTACCCAAAAACAAGGAAGATGGTATCTTGGGCATTTTAGTCCCATGTTGATGAGCCTGAGTTTGAAGTCAGCTAAGGGGGACTGATGAAGGTACTAGAGACCAAGGGAGTGAACCCCTTGATAAATGCTCAACAATTATCTGATGAGCAAGTTTTCAATGCCCTCAACAAGGTATCGGTTGAGGTTGAGGTGATACTCTTCTAAAGGAATGATAAGGTAAGGTTCCCAGAGGAAGAGCTGTAGAAGGAGGAGGAGGAACTCATTGAGAAGAGAAAATATCTAAAGTAAGAAGAGTTGATCAGCACATAGTTAAGGCATGAACTAAGGGAGGAGAAGGCGAAGGTGTGTGAGGTGTAAAATAATATTGAAATGATCATGGATGCCATTAATTAGAAACACCAAGACCTAGCACCAACTGAGAAGAAATATGAGTCAACCTTGTAATTCTTGGAAGACTTAACTTGCATCCTTACCATGGAGATATGTTCGCTCGTTCTAGAATCAGCAAAAGAGGCATTGATGTGCCAAAAGGAGGAAGAGAAGAAAAATACCAAGAAGATAGTGACATGATATTCCAAGATCCTTTCCACTATACAGACCACCGCGTGGATGGCTACGGCCATGTATGATAACTACGCAAATAAAGATAGGGTGGGAAGTAAAGTAGTTGTTACACATGAGGTGGGTCTGAAGGAATACTAAGATAAGAATAAGGGGAATAAGGTAGATCGGGATAAGATCCTAGTTAGGGTTGTAAAGAAGATCGATGCAATTTAAACCTTGTAAGGTTTGATCAAGAACCGGCTTAAGGAAATGTATCCCTAGATCACCCATAGAATAGATGCATTCAATGACCTTAGAAAATAACTTGAAGGGATTGTAGATACGTTGAATGCTAAGGGTGGTGAACTAAGTTTTAAGGAGGTAAGCACCCTAGTGGGTGATGTACTTCAGCAGGTGCATGGTGAAGTGGACACCTAGTGACCCACTCCTATTACAACAGTAACAGGATCTTCGATTCTTTCATTTCTTCTATTGTTCATTCTTCCATTCTTTAAATATTTATTTAAATTTTCCCAATCCCACCATTCGTTATTCTTTAAAGGAGCAATATGTTTATGAGGACATAGAATAAAATTAGTGTGGGGTGATGTTGGGTCTCAAAATATTGGCTAAGTACCAAAGGTAGAGTGAGTGTGCGGGTCTAATAGGAAGAAAGGAACACAGGAAGAAGTGTGCAAGACAAGGGTTTATGAAGGATTTATGAGAAAATAGGGCGCGAGTGCAAAAAAATACACAGGGTTTAAAGACATAGCCATATTCAGCATTCTGAAGGCGCTTGAGGAAAACTATGACCTGACTAGGCATGCTGAGTGGATAAGGTGCCAGCTTGGAGACTTTGTGGTCAAGGAAAGAATATTCCATGCATGGGATATTCCTAGGAAGACATCATTTTAGAAATTTGAGATCTCGGAACAAAATAAGCATGCACCATTGAAGGACCATATGGACACTTGGCATCCGATCTACTCTTGAGAAAAGGCATGACGATGGGTGTCGGTGCTATACAGAGAGATGCTTGGAATAAAATAAGACACACCGAGGAAGGCATAGATGGAAGACATATAGTATGAGGAAAGCAAATCTCTACATAAAATATTAGGATGCCCTAGGAGTCGGGGTTCTCATTAGAGAACTGTAGGAATGGTATCATGTCTATGAGATAGGTCTGTAAAATTTTTGTATTAAGGAAAGCTTAGCTAGGACCTTTGATATATGGGTTAGATCCATGTCTTGTTACATTTGGTTTGATACAACCCTTTTTGAATGTAATGTGGTTATTGAGACTATGATCAATATAAATATATGGCTTTGTTCTAAATATCTAGTTCAAAGGTACAAACCCTAGATTTATTTCCTTATATTTTATGGCAGATCTGTTCTTTGTATTTCATGTCATGATGTTTCTCTTGTTATTAAATTATTGGGTATGTGGATATGATATCTCATGTTGTGATTTTACATGAATATTCCCTTCTCTACAATTAATCCTCTAATAATGGAAATATCTTCTTAAAATGCTCACATAAAGGAGGGGCTCGGTGCCCGTGCATGCCTCAGGTGAGCACCTAGCTCCCGCTAGGTGATAGGATAGTGCACATGGGGTTATAAGTTAGTAGATGGGTAAAAATGAGTACACTTCCCTTTTGACTATTAGACTATTTTGGAAAAACCTTCATAACTTCTTATTTGATTTAGGAGCATTTCCAAACATTATGCCCTCTAGAATTTGTAAGAAACTTAGCCATACCTCAATCAAATCTGATATGGTAGCTATGAAAATAGACATATCCAAGGTTGAGGTGATTGGGGATCTTCTACATGTTCATTTACAATTATAATTTGAGCCTAGAATTCATTTGTAGAGATCCCTTAGGCATATGACATGTTGTTGAGTAGGGTTTGGTCAAATGATTTTAATGGTTATATATCAAAATAATTTTCTCACATGTGACTACCTTGTAGAGGCATTCCACACCATATTAGGATAGAGATGGAACCTAAAATGAAGCATATTATCACTGAGTATAATTCCACTAAAGAAGAAGTTAAGTTTTTCTTAGCTGATATTGGAGTATACATATTGCATGTGGAAAACCATAATTTAGAAGAAAACTAAAACAAATTAGGTCTATGGTCTTTGTGTTTTGATGGTGCATGTTCTAAACATGGAAGTGGGGTAGCAATAATCTTGAAAGGACTAAAATAACATCACTACTCTGCCTCATAAAATTCCAATTCCCTTGCACCAACAATGTGGCTGAATATGAAGATTTAGTATTGAGATTGCCATTTTCCATCAAACATAAGATCAAAATGCTTAGTTTTTTTTGTGATTTTGAGGTCATTATCAAGTAGGATAGAAGCATGTATTAATGCAAGTATTCTTATCTTAAAAGGTATAAATGTAGAGTCTTGGATATGATTGAATATTTTGATGCATTTAACATTTTTTGTACCCAGGAAATAAAACAAAGAGGCTGATTCATTGGATACATTTATTATTACTCTTATGCATACTCATGAGTTGGATAATATTATAATGGTAGCATACATGGTTCCCATTCCTTTATTCGTAGAAAACATAGAGAATTTTAAGGTATTTAATGATGATCAAGAAATAATTTAGTTTTTAAAAAGATCTATTGTTTTTCATCTCATATTATAGATGAGAAGGATATGGATGATTTTAATGATGATGTTATTTTGATTTTGAAGGAGAATAGGATTCCTAAAGGTATGATGTCTCTTGAAAGAATGTTTGATCCTGATTAACAAATTTGGAGTGTTGTCAAACCTAGGGAAAATGATAAAGATTATGATCCACTCAACCTAGGCACTAGAGAGAATCCTAAATTGATGAATGTTGTCTTAGTATGTTTAGATTTAGATAAGGATAAGCTGAAATTTTTTTAAAGAGTTACCAAGATGTCATTACATGTTCTTATGATGATTTGAAAAAAATTGACCCTATATTTTTCACCCATACTATATCTTTGATAAAAGGCCATAAAATTTTAGGAAAAGGAAAAGACCAGTGAATCTACTATTATAACATCATATTCAAAAAGAGGTCATGAAATTACTAAGATTTGGTATTATTTTTCATGTTGTACACTCAACTTAGGTAACTAACCTTGTGCATGTCAGAAAAAATAATGGGAAGATAATACTATGTGTAGATTTTAGAAACTTGAATAAAGCATCAAAAAGGAAAATTATCCCCTTCCTTCTCTTGATGAGGTCATAAAAATTGTTAGCAGATCTTAAATGATGTCTTTTCTTGATGGATTTTTTATGATAAAATTAGGTGTTAGTAAAAAAAGAGGACGAAATCAATATAGCCTTCACCATCAAGTGGGGAACATCTGCATATAAGAGGATTCCCTTTGGGTTAATCAATGTTAGTGCATCGTTTCAAAGAGAAATGGATAAATATTTTCAAGGTCTTATTGCTAAGTGCATTATCATTTATATGGATGATATGAATCTATTTTCTAAAGACATATTAGATCATTTTGGACATTTATAAAAGATTTTTGAAAGCTGTAAGAATTATGGTATTTATTTGAATACCAAGAAAATAATTTTTTATGTAATAAAAGGTAAATTTATTAGGTACTTGCTCACAAAATAAGGTATTTCCATTAACCCTGAAAGGATTCATAGTATTTCAAAAATTAGTCCAAATAAAATGTTGTGGATATCATTGGTAATTTTCATGAGAAGATTAGAAGTGGTCACCCAATAGGTAGAGAAACTACTCATAAGATTTTAAAGTTTGGTTATTACTATCCAAACATATTTAAAGATGTTCATACACATCTTAGGAGTTGTCATCAATGTTAAACCTTCACTAGAAGAGAAACATATGTAACAATGATATTACAACAAGTGATTGAGAGAAGACTTTTTTACACAATGGGGCTTGGATTTTATTGGGGTCATCAACCAAAATTCATCATATGGTCATAATTTTTTCCAAACTGCCACATGTATTGCACAAAACAAATTAAATCTATTACTACTAAAAACTATAGGAAATTGGATGATATCCATTTCCTTGAGAAGAATATCATAACCAAATTTGGTTATCATTTTCCCCTCATTTGTGACAATGGGTCAGCATTTTCCTTTACATATTTAATGAATGAGCATATGATAATAATATAATAATAAAGTTTGCATCAAATTATTATCCCCAAGGCAATGGAGTGGTTGAGTCAACAAACAAAAATATGATCAATGCCATCAATAAATAAGTAGAAAGAGGTCAAGAGAGTGGAATTATTTGTTAAATTATCCATTATGAGATGATAAGATCATAGAACAAGATATAAGAAAGATATGAAGTCTTCTCCATTTTTATTAGTGTATGGAAAATGAGCTATTTTCTCACTCACCCTTACATTGCTAACCTATGATTTTATACAAGAGTACATGGAAGGAGAAGACAAAATTGAAGAAATAATTTTAGACATTCTCCAAATGGAATATGCAAGAGATTCAACTGTGAAAACTTTAGTATGCATCAAGACATTGCCAAAAGATGGTTTCATAATAGGGATAAAGCGAAAAAATTCAAAATTTTAGATTTAGTTCTTCTATGGAAATAATCCCATGAGAAGAAATGCAAACATAGAAAATTCTCACCATTATGGATTGGGCCTTATGAAATAGACAATATTTTAGGACAAATCACTTTCAGATCAAAATATTTACAAAGGAAAGAAGTAATGTTGTCAGTCAATGATCAATTCCTAAAACATTACTTCTTGTTTGCCCCATCAGAAGTCCCAATGGAATGATCAAATTAGGGAAGTAGATTAGTTTGCATTCATGCATTCATGCATTCCCTATTTTTTTAGTTTAGTTTTTTTCAGTTTGTTATTTCTTTTGTATAGTTTATTTTGATTTTTCTTTTGTGTTTGTTTCTTTTGTTTTTCCTACCTTGCATTTATGTAAAAATAAGTTGAGGGCTTACTTTTTGGAGCTTATTATTGTGTTTATAATTTTGAAAAGTGGCTAATAAGAAGTGTTGATAGAAGAATGTGAAAATGAAACTTATTATTTCTAAATCAAGATATCCTTTATAAAACTAAATTACCCAAATTATGGATTTTAGAAAGGTTATAACCATTGGAAAGGATGAAATTCACAAGGAAATAATGAAAAAATAAAGTTTTTCTTCTTGATCTTATTTTTTTTCAAAGCGGAGTGCCTAAATGATATCATTTGAAAAAACCCTTAACTTGCTAACTTGGTTCCTAAACCTCTTAAGGAAGGAATTAAAAAGATGTTAATTATTAAAATTAAAGTAATTATTTGAAAGGTGATTCTGATAACCTCTATCAGGGATATGGACTTGATTGGCAAGGGAGCAAGGCCATGATAGAAGCTAAAGGCATCTCTATGGGGGATTTGGATGCTTGGATGGAAGTTGAGAAAATATCAAGTATTCGCCCCTTTGAACCATCCCAAATAAAAGAAAAATAAGAGAAAAACCAGCCAATGAGCTCTTAAATGAGCATCTCATCCCAAAATTTACCATTTTTGCAAGAAATAACATGGTTAATGAACCCATTGCACACACACAACTCTATTTTTTCATTGTTAAGACTTAGTATGTCACTAAATATGATTAAGCTATTCTTTTTTTAAAGGAATGCTTTCATTGAAGATACTCATATTTGAATTCATAGCCTTTTACTAACATTTTTGAAATCCAAAGATATAAGTTCTAAATTCATGATAGTAGTTTTCCCATTAAGCCACCATTTGTTATTGTATAACTCACCCTACTTGTTTTAAATGATTAACTCCAAATGGGGACCCTCTTGATCTTCATACATATTGATAACATCTAAGTGTCTACCTTTTTAAAGATATTTGATTTACATTATCCAATTTGTTTTGTCGAAATGATTGGATTTTGTATTGAACTTGGATTAAATATTTATACTTAGTCAAATTTTTAGGTTTCTTAACTAATTGAAATTTTTTCTTCTTCTTACAGTTCAAAAGGTAAAACATGAGCATATGCGGGAGTAAAAACTTATTCTTTGGAAAAATTGTTGAAATATTAGTCTTTGGCAGATTTTAAAATTCTAGTCTGCCAAAAAAACATAATGGAAAAACTATGAAGCAAAGAGGAAATCTAAAAATGGTGTTACGCCGACTTGGAGAAAATGGAATTCTATGGATTTGGATTAATTCCATGTGAAGTAAAGGATGTAGTCCTACTCAATGGAAGCTGTAAGGCACCACAGGGCAAAGGAAGAAAAATGTGCCACGAGGTGTTTGAGGAATCGTAAGGTAAAAACAAGAGGAGTTAGATGCAAACTAAGTTTTGGAATGGGTACAAAGAACTAGACTAGTCTTCTGGAGGTTTTGAAAACTTTAATATAGGAAGATGACCTCCAACATGGTAGAAAAAATAATGTGGGAGTTTTCAAGATCTTGGTGTTCCATGAAAGTTTAGAAAAACATGGTGGGTTTTTTAAATTCTAGTGCTTATGTTTAGTAGGTTCACCTAGCCCATGGAAAAAAGAAAACATGATCATGAGACTTTTAACGATAGGAGGATGAACGACATGAAATAAAGAAAGGGGTTAAGTGTCCAAATGGATCAGAGGAAGACTAGTGTCACATACTTCTCACAAAGAAAGATCTTCTACATTCATGGTGTTTTCAAAGTTTTCCATAATTTAAACTTACTATTTCATGGGTTCACCTAGCCATTACATGTGAACAAAGAAAAATAGAACATGAATTTGAGAGGAATAACAAGAGGATTTAACCATTTATCACTTTACATTTTGGCTTATTCTTCTTCAAAAAGGATTAAATGATTTGAGTGTGCATAGTCAACCATTTTTGAGTTGCAAAAAAAGAATGATGATAGTTGTAGAAGAGACAAAATAATTTGTTATCCCAAAAATGAGTTTTATCCATTCTCCCTTCATGTTTTCATCATAATGGAGTATCAAAAGGAGCATAATTTTCAATTGGGGCATGTTTTCCCTCCAATTTTCAAGAATGGATCAAATAAATTGATCTAAAACCTTGGAATCTTTTACACTCAAGTGAAAAATGTCATTTTTTCATAGGGTATTTTTCATTTTGAGTCGGTTTGAGATATTTTTTTGTATAACCAATTGTTTAGGAGAGGAATCTTGATCATTACATGGTGAATGCGATTAAATGCACTTATAGTTTTTATGATATCTATTCCTCACTTGAAAAATGAGGGGGTTACATTATAGTAAATAAATGTGAGCCAGTTTGAACATTAACTTATGCAAGTTGATATTGTCATAGTCTCATTTCCATCTTCTATTGAAAATTAATTTGTTTAGAGTTCTTGATGTTTTATGTATATTTCATTGATTTTCTATGTGGTATTTATATAGTGTTGTGTAAATTTGAAGTAAATATTCATAACATGATGTAGATTGGATTAATCAGATAAATTTACATTTCAACAATTTAATTAGTAAATCTAACTTTTAGTTTGGCTAAGTTTTAAATCTCCTTTAAATCTCTACATCAGTAGCATTCAAATTTGAGTCTAAGATATATTTGGTGCTCCTGGTTAACAAGGAAATCATGTTATTTCTAACAATCTAATCATCAAGTTCTTAAAACACTATGTTTCAGTATTTTTCTAGTTTCTCTCTTCTCTTTCTTTCCTTTTTGTTTTTTTTAGCAACACCCTTAGGTTATATTAGTTTAGGATGTTTTAAAAGTTAAAATAGGTGAAAAAGGTACATGGAGTGGTGCTAGAAGGATCCATTTGGTCCAGAAAGCACCCCTTTATTTTTTTAAAGGACCAATACCCTACAAATCGTGTACTAAATCACACATTCTGGTCTTAATACGAGTAAAAAATAAGTTCCTATCATTCATCCTTTTGGTGTGTACCTTGTATGCATCAATAATAATGAAATGAAAATTTTTCATTAGGAGGGCTCAAACAAATTTTTTGTATAATCACACAATAACACATTTTAGTTCTGTAAATCATAGTTTACATAATATGTTCGTTATATTTTCTTGAATTAATTTATCTAAATTTGAGTGTATGAACTGGATTTACCTAGAATTGTGACCATATCTAGTTCTAACAAAGGTTTATCTCATGTTTCTTTTTCTACAAGAAAGAAAACATGTTTAGACAAGGGAAATTCCAAGAGCCCATATGACGCTTTAGCTACTCCTAAATATGCTAAAATAACTAGTCCACCTAAGACGATAAAAAATCTTCTTCTTCATTATCTCCTATAATGTATTAGTTATAAACATCTCCCATCAATATCCTTGGAGTTGTTCATAATTTAACAAGAAATAAAAAGAAATACCTCCCTATCTTTGACCAACTAGTAGTGTCTCAGCTAAGGACCATATTAGAACATTCAAATAATCTCTAAGACTCTTAAATGTAACACAAGGATGTGTCTTGTAGACTCTTTCTAATTTTATCTCATAAATGCAACATATGAATGGTTCTTTAATTTACTGAAGGATGCAATCACCATTTGGAAAATTTTCCATGATATCTTTGTTTCCCAGTTTGGAAGAATCACTAGTCCAGTGATCCTATATTAGGGGTTCAACACCATGCAAAGGTGTGTCAAATAATGCATAAAATATTTTAATGCTATATTCTAGAAGATTTACATCTTGATTACCTAACCATACAAATCCGTAAATGACTTGGCACTAAAAATTTACAAAAATGAGTTAGATCTTATGACCTTAGTCTTCCTAAGAAGGTCTCATAACATCAATACCTTGATAGTTGCATATGTTGAAGATATTTAAATTTATGAAACAATGTACCCCAAAGGATATGCTACCATTATCTTCTAGAACCCACATCTCAACCAATTTCCCCAAGCCAACCAAAACCTACCAAATACAATACAAACCTCGATTCTAAATGTTTTTCCATCAATTACATGACACCAAATCAAAAACATGGTCTTGTTAATCTTATGCTTTTCATTTACCCACAATAAAATTATAATCAAGCCCTAGTCTCAGTAAATAATACCATATATCTAGCCCCCTAACCAAGGAAAATTTTAAGGGTGAATTGGATTCAATATAAAGAATGGTGAGAAAATTTGGCCAAGACTTCATAAATATCCAAAGACAAGTAGGAAATGCAAATGAATTTAAATGACAAAGCAATTAGAACTACCAAAGGTATAATAATAGGCCATTTAACAAGAATAACAACAATCAAGTTGAATCTTCATCAAATAAAATGCTTGAAATTAATGTGTGAAAAATTTCTTTGCCTAATTAGTGTAGGGTTCAAAATACATCCAATCATGTTGAGTTGTATTGAATGGATTTTTGTCATGCCTTTGAATTATTTCAAAATTAATTTAATAACTTTGAAATTATCCTAAATTCAAGTGATATACCTAGTTCACCTAACTCTTTTGACAGCTCCAATTCAACTAGCTCTGCTATGATGGTGGAGACTTATTATTTTCCATTTCAGCAGTACAATGAACCTGAAGATAATATAGATGAGGTACATGATGTTTAGTTGTATCAAATGAGTAATTACACTTTGAGAAATAGAACTAACAACACAACATCAACACCTCAAAATGTTAGAACTACTCCACCAGATTGAAAGGTGAACAATGACCTTTCTCCTCCAAAGGGGAATTATTTTAATATACAAAAAAATATCTTGGGTATGCCCAAAAAAAGTTACAATCTATTATGGTTAGTCATGAAAAATTTTGTGTGCAAACATGAACCTTGCATTTTGTTACAAAATTATGAGCCAAAGTAATTTTTTGTCCTTGAAATCATTCTAGAAAATATGACTCAACATTCCTTGAAAACTTGCATAATAGCACACATGTTGCTTTATACAAGAAATATTAGGTGCCTTAGGAAACTTTTAGATCTACAATAAATTGTGAAAATTATTTCATTATACTACCTTAGTTTGATACTTCAATAGTAAAAAATACATTATAAACTATAGCTAAATTTGCCAAAACTTGGCCTTGAAAATGGAATATGATAGTGTTACTTTTAGTATAAAATAGAGAAATCCAATGGTATAATCAAGGTGCCTTGAGGAGATTCTAAATGTTCATTCACAATTATAATCTGAATTATATATTTTGAAATTTAGTGGGACATTCAAGTTATTTTCATCCCAACAAACTCTATTAGATGTCCTGTTGAGTAGGAGCCTTCTTCATGTTTTTGAATGGTTATATGTCAATGAATGCATCACTAAAACTAGTGGAATCTTCACAGGCATTAAATGTCAGATTGATTTAGAGGGAATCCTAAAATTTGCATATGATCCATTGATAATTCATGTTAATGAGCACTAGTTATTTTTTCTTGGGTGATATTTGGTTATTCAAATTTGTATGGAATCAACATAATTGCTAGATGGTTAAATATCAACTTGTTGGTAAATAATGTTGTGATCTAGTAATTTTTATCATCAACCATTACCGCCTAATATAGAAGTAGGGTAGGAATAATTCCTGATTTAACTCCAAATGCAATATCAATCCCACTTTTGACTTCTTTCTCATACATCATAATCAATTCCCAAGACACCTAAAATATACTTACACTTAGCATTTTCTCACAAACTCATAATTCATTACACTTCCTTAATTCCCCATTCTTTGCCCCTAGAAGATTGCCCATTTATGACACCTTGTCATTTGTCATTTGTATTCTTTCCATAACAACTTATTTAGTAATATCATCTCTTATTAGCTAAACATTCCTCCTTTCGTTCATTCAGAACCTCCCTAGTTATTCTAGACCACTTCAAGTTGGTTGCATAGGCTATCTATCAGTCACACTTATGGTTACCCATACCCTCCCAACTCTCAATGAGTCTCTAAAACTTATTTTAATCATGTTTAACTAGCCTAAACCAAGATTAACTAAGCCTAAATAAATGTTTATCCTAATCTAATCTAAAAGTGTTTTTTGAGCTTTAGTCCCACATGCACCCAAATTACAAACTCTCCCAAGTGAAAAACTATAAATAGAAGGGTCAACCCTCCCTCTCAACCTGACACCTTGTTTTCATAACAAAAAACTCTCATGTTTGGAGATCTTGGCATTAGAAATCATTTAATGATAGATTTAACCTATAAAACATTTGGATATTGGCCATAGTCCATTGTTAAGAGCTCATATATCTTGCATCCATCCAATCCAAATATAGTTAGTAAGGGAATATCTAAAATTGGCCATGTATACCTTATTTGGAGAGATATCTTCACTATGTTTGAGAGTAAACAATACATAATTTGATTCCTTAGAGTCTAACTAGGTTCAATTTCATTAAGCTTTCATGGAGTAGAGACTAGTAAATATGCTAGGGTTGGAATGTTAGTTTCAAATTTATGTATGCATAGATTGTTTCTTATTTAGCTTTGATTGTATGGTGCATGGTTGAGTTTAGTCAAGCTTGAGGTTCTTTAACCTCATCCCATAGCTTTGCAAACCTTTCCATTGCATACATTTGGCACGCCCATTGGGACACTTAGTCCATCCTCCATTAATGGAGTCATTTTGAAGCTTTTATTTTTAATTTATAAATTTTCTTAGTTTTAATATTTCTAGGTTAGTTTCAAGCTTTCTAGATTATTTTTCCAATTTTTTTTAGATTAGTTCAAGTTTTTGATTACACTAATCTTTTTGTATTAATGACTAAATATCAAGTTTCTTAACTACTTTAGCTAGGATTTTCTTGCTTTTGTGCTCTTTGCAGGATCAAAGGAGGTAAAGTGCTACCAAAATTGAACCAAATTGATGAAATTTTGATGTTTTTTTGAGTTTTTTTTTTTAAATCTCGTGTTTTTTAGCCACCTACAGGAAAGGGCATGCATACACCTTTATGCCGGTGCAGGCATCATTGACTATCATTTTTTGATAGAGGTGCGTAGGTACCCAAAACCACATGTAGGCACCCAGAACCATGTGCATGCACCTTAAACAAGGAGAAAATTCCCAAACCATGGCGTACACACCTTAAAAACTTTCATTTTTGATAGAGGCATGCATGTACCCAAAACCACATGCAGACTCCCAAAACCATGCGTAAAAACCTTAAACCAGGTGCACACACCCAAACCATGGTGTACACACCTTCAAAACTATCATTTTTTTAGTAGAGGCACCCAAAAACCTTTTCTCTAGCACATGCAAACAAATCCTAGTGCAGGCACACAAATCCTAGTGCAGACACATAAATCCTAGTGCATGAATCATTAGCAGTCTTTTGGAGGCCATAACCTTTTCTCCAAAGCTTGAAATGATGTTGTTTTTGTTGCGTTGGAAAGGTATTGAAGATAAGTACACAATGTAAATCATAAAATTAGGATTTTGAGTTATATAAAATTTATGGTTTACATTATTAGGTAACTAGTCATTTTCTAGCGTATCTTAAAGTTTGGAAAAATGATTTCTTGGCTATTCTAACACTTTTAAAGGTTTTGTAACACTAATCAGTTGTTTGCAAGGTTATTTTGGTCTTAGTTTTTACTAACTTAGTTAAGTGTTTCATTTCTTAACTGGTATAGGTTTTTCAAAGTGCGTATACTCTTCCCTCGCACCTTCTAGGTGATCTTAGGAACCAAAAAACACTTTTAAAACCCTCTTATTGCTTTCAAAAATATTTACTTTACGCTTCCTAATGGATGAAAATTTTAATATTGGTTAAAAAGAACTCAAATTTTTTCAAAAACACTTAATATATTTTCCATAAACTTGATTTAGTTGATTTTTCATGTTGCGTATGCTCTTCCTTTACACCTTTTGGTGATCTTAGGAATCAAAAGAAACACACACACTCTCTTTTGATATCATGATATTTTGTGGAAAATTACTAATCTTGGTATGTAGGACCAGAATCACATTTCAAAGGAAGGAGGAACTAAGGAAAAACAAAACCTTCTAATACATGTTTTCATATAGGTTTCCAAATTGTGTGCTACTTAAAGCCACATTTAAGATAAGAAAGATAAAAAACACACCACTTTCATCACACTATATTACAAGTTTTGGAAAAGGGTACTGTACGTCAGAAAAGCAACAGGTGAGCGTGAGAATCAACAAGTGACTCTTCCACGTACCCGACCTCCCGAGGTCGTGCCGAGACAGCCGGTGGGGGTAGAATGCGCAGAAAAACTAGTTAGGTAGTCTAATGTCTTCAACACGCACTAATGGTATTTGCGAATCTAAGGCAAAGAAGGCCCTTCTAACTTGGACTGGTGTGATAGATCGATCAGTGAGGATGACTGCTCGAAGGCTCCAATCAATATCGAGCTCTGGCGTGATTCGATCTATGGGTTGTGGGATGCGTGGAAAATGACCCGGGATGGTTTCGTGTATTTCTCCTGATAGGGTCATATGGTGAATATGGTCGATTCTATGGACGATTCTCTGGCCTAGTCCAAAATTCTCTAGCTTCGTTAGCTGTTGTATTTAGTAGGGATAACTGTTGAATGATGAGAGGTGGAATCGGAGTAGACTGAAATACTAATTTACGTAGGCCAGTGTCTATGTCGAATTCTTTTATGGATTCGTTAGGCTGTGGGATCTGCGGATCACAACCATAGACTCTTGGTTGTTGCGGTCCCATGATGGTCATACGGGAGATCAAGTTCTGATCCCTAGTATCCAGTAGTCGTAAGCTTTTTCAGCTTCTATGTTTAGAACCAACAGCTGTGCGATCTTCTCAGAATACCTTACAGGCGTCCTCGCAACTTGGATTCTTAAGTTGGTATCTATATCTACTAGGGTGTCTCCAGCGTCTGGCTGTGGAACTAAAGGATCACACCCGAATATTTGTTCTCTTTCGAGCCCTTCTACAGTCATGTGGGTATTTTCTAGGGTAATCTGTAATTTGGCTGATTTGACCAAAATAGATGCGCTTGGTCGTCTTCGATGTTTAACCCTCTCAACTGTATCCTGATCTGTTGGAAGTCTGTTGTTGTTTGGAAGACTTGTATCCTAAGGTTTTGATCAATGTCAGTTATTGCTACTACGGTATTGGGCTGAGGCACAATTGGCTCGAAAATGTATTCCCTGGGCTCCCTAGGTCCCGTAATTGTCATACAAAAGCAGTAATGAAACAAACTATAATAAAGTAAAATCTAAGTGCATTTCTAGCATATATAGTTTCTTTTTGTATTTTCACGGCAATTTATAAGAGAGTAGCTATTTAAAATATTTAAAATTGACAACTAAACTAACAACGTAAAAACAAACAAAATAGCCGAGTGTAGCTATTTGTCTGTGCGATTTTGTATATCTATTCTAAACAACGAAATAACTAATCTATCTGCAGGATTCTCGATCCTACCTCAGAAGTGAGGAATGAATCATAGTTTCTCAGAAACTATCAATCCCCACAACCTCCCTGGCAATATCGAGAATGGAAATAACTGAAATAAAGTGATTAACTACTTTATTTGATAAGTTCTAACTAAAACTTTGAAAGATGGAACCTGGATTTCGCAGAACAGTGGCGAATCCGACGGTGTGTGTGTTCTTGTCCCCTCAGTATGATCTCTTCGTTCTTTGTGCTCACGTGAATCCAGAAAAGCGTGAAATGCTTGCATCAACAGGAATAGATATTTGGATCAATGGACAGCCTTCAAAATGCAGACAGAATAGAATGCGGATAGGAGAGGGATAGCACAAGAGTACAGAGCTTGGCCTATGCAATTCCTAGCGGGGTCTACTGCGAATCATGCAACAAAGAGCGTCCAGAACCTGAGACTAGTCTGTATGAAGAGCAAAACCTGTAACTTTAATGGCTGCTTAGACCATTCTACTCCAAAACAATAATGCTGTCTGCACAAGTTGGATCTGTGGCTTACCAACAGTAACACAAAGCTAAAACAAACCTGCAACAAACTATGCTACCAATCCTAAGCAAACTAAAACGACCATAACACTGAAAACATGAAAATTGGAGTGAAAATGGTGGCCCAAATAATGTTTGCACTTGCACAAGTTGGATATGTGGCTTACCAGCTGCAATACAAAACTAAACAAAGCACTCAATGAGAAATCTAAGAATTCTAAACAAAGGAAAACTAAATCTACTGCAACAAGAAATTTAAAAGCAAACTTTGGAGCAAAATTCAGAACTAAAATCAGGGGCCATTTGCATGTGCACAAACCATGCATTTATAGGAATCCAAACATGCAAAGATCAAATCTAAACTGAACTCCTAAACATTAAACAAAAGAAAAACACTATTCCAGGGGACCAAAAACATAAATGCATGCTCAAGTCGGCAAGAAAAGCTGGTAAAGCGTTGATTTTTGCGTGCGTTCCGTCAAAAGCACGTTCTGGAAAACGCGCACAGGACCGCCGCCCTGCTCAGGGCGGCGGTTACAGGACCGCCGCCCTGTGTAGGGCGGCGGTCACGAGACCGCCGCCCTTCCGGGCGGTGGTTTCGTCACTGAAGACCAAAAAGCCAAGAAAAGAGGAAAAATAGGGAAAACAAAGCACGCGGGGGCTAAGCGGGGCATGCGGGATGTTAACGCATATCCGTAAAGCTTCTCTGGATCCCGAACACCTTGCGAAGAGACCTGTATCATCATCGGGGCACTTATTACACCGTTCCGTAGTACAGTACCTTACAATTTTGGGTACGTACATATTGCCCCCTCGGAGAAGCATTTTAGCCATGAAGAGGCATAAAACGGTGGGTCGGAGTATGGCCGTCCCGAAATGGGAAGTGAGAAGTTATACCTTACACGCCCGTGTGTTGAAATGACGCAGTCCAAAATTCCCGCTACCTGCGAAATAAAAAGAGAACTCAGATGCAGATAGATACAATAATTTGAAAAATAAACGTTAAAATAATAGAGAAAGAGGACGTACCATTTGTGCGAGGATAGAAACTTACCTCCGTCGGCGCTCTGAACCTGTGAAAAAGATATTTAAAACGAATCGGGGCGTTATATATATGAAAGTGGGCCCATTTTCCTATTCATTTGCGCGAGTCGATTTGATAGGTTTTGAGCTCTGGGACCCACGGTGACGGTTTCTCACGCGAGTAGAGTCAAAACGTCCGCAGTGAGATAGAGATCATGCCTCCACGTGCGGAACGCCACCCCGCGAGATCACAGGTTGGTTTTCTTCAATTTTGTACTTTTCCCTCTTCTGATTTGAAATGTTAAATTCTGTTGCAATGGGGGGGTTATTTTCAAAAATGTTTGGTTTAAAGGGTCCATCTAGGGGGGGCGCCTACTGGGTAGGCCCCATTTTTGATTAAAATAGTCATTTTTCACATTTTTTGGGCTTTTTAAGCTTAAAAACCCGCGCGGGTTTTCGGACCGCGACCGCCGCCCCAGACAGGGCGGCGGTTACACGACCGCCGCCCTGTACAGGGCAGCGGTCACGAGACCGCCGCCTTTAAGGCGGCGGTTACAAAACTGCCCCCCTGCTCAGGGCGGCGGTTTTGCACAGAATGCAAAAGAACCTCACTTAAAAGCTTTTACTTGTATTTTTAGCATTTGTACGTGTTTTTATGCTTCTCTTGATATTGTTTAGATACTAACTTACTCTTCCTTGTGTGTTTTTGGGTGTATGCAGGCAAAAGAGGAGTACATTAGATGGAGCCGGGAGAGAGAGTGCGACTGGCTGCCCGGGGTATTGGATGCCCTCTCAGCAGATGAGGAGGACACATTGCAGAGGGCCGGCATATTGCGTATATCGCGTGTGCCCCACGTTGCTCCATCCAGTCACATTCTTTGTGACCTATTTTCATATTGGGACGCGGATCGGAACACTTTCCGATTGCCAGGGGTCCGTGGTGAGTGGACCATCACTTTGGAGGATGTTTACCGCATCCTGGGGGTCCCGATTATCGGGCGGAGACTCACACTGGAGACAGCAGGGTCCAGGGCACAGATAGCTCAGTGGGCTGGTTATATGGGGGATGCAGCCATTTCTACGGGGCCGAAGAAGGGAGTGCGAGTTAGATCCATTCCTTCTTTGCCCATCCCTATCTTTCGACAGGCCATTATGGGGATCCTTGCCTCGAGACTCATCGGGGACAAGGGAGGGGATACATTGTTATACTGCTGGGGCCCCATTATTGCACAGATAGAGGGACATGGCCGGAAATATGCCTGGGGTGCGGACATTTTGGGGACCACCTACCATGACTTATACAGGGTGGTCCGATTGCAGGGACAGTCCTTGAGCCACCCCACTCTAGTCATGAGTTGGGTGTATGAGCGTTTCATTCCGTATGGCAGAGGCGTGGAGGTGGCAGATCCCGGGGCGGTGAGGGCAGCCCGATGGTCAGGTATGTCAGTGCTCAGAGCACCTCACCAGCCAGTAGCCACCCTTACCACGGCAGACATGGAGGCTACACCGTACCAGCTTATGGCCGGTATATGGGGAGAGGAGACTACGACATTGATCTCCTGCTCCATCACAGGGCAGCTTATTGATCGTGTGGGCCGGGTAGAGGTACATCCCTTCAGCAGGGTTCCTCAGCAGTTTGGCCTCCCCTACGCGGCTATGCTTCCTCCAGTAGCACCTGTTTATAGATCAGTCTGAGAGGCTAGAGGGGGGCCTAGAGGCCGTGGTTGGACAGCGGTTACCCCTGGCATTCCTATTACAGCCAGGGGGATAGTTCGGGCCAGAGGGAGAGCTGGTGCGCCTCAGGCACCATTACTTCAGATTGCTGCAGGTCCTGCTCATAGCAGTGACGACCCCATAGATATTGACTCTGATTCTGAGGAGCACACAGAGGGAGGGTCAGAGGAGCAGACGGACGAGAGTGATCCTGAGTGGCATGATACTCAGGATATTCTGCGGGCAGAGAGGGAGGAGGAGAGTGCAGAGAGAGAGACCGTGGCTTCTGAGGAGCCACTCTCCCGAGGCCATGGTGGAGACGATGAGTCCGTTGCGGGGTGCCATGTTGCCCCTACCACAGGAGCAGCCCCTCAGTCAGCAGCGGCATCAGCAGCAGGTGCTGGCCCTGGCGACCCATCTTGGAGGCCTGGCGATCCGAGTAAGTTATCCTCTCCTCCTTTCAATGCTTGTTTGTTTTAGGATTTGTTTTCAAATGTTAACTCTCCTTATATTTGCATTGTGTACACTTTAACCTCTTGCCTAGTTCCTAATTCGTTTTTCTTTCTTTTCTTTGCAGAGACTGTTGATGAGTGGCGGGATCTAATCCGTAGGGTTTGCATCGATTCTTTGATGATCCCTATGGATAAGACCCGTGCGGAGTTATCCGTGGATGCCGGAGAGCCCTCAGCAGCCGGCAGGCACACTGACGTCTTTGCTCCCGTTTGGCATGTGGCCAAGATGGTGTCAACTCTCCGTACAGAGTTGGCCGGCTATAGGACAGCCGAGCGTCTTATGAGGAGCCGCTCTCATGGCGAGACTACGACTGCCCCTAGGGACCCTGAGCCCTCCGTCCATTCAGAGCGCCAGCGTAGCCGGAGTCCTAGGCGAGGGCGCGCACCTTCAGCGGGATCGCGCAGGGGTTGAGAGGCCACTTGGCTTTCTGTATTTGTACTTATATTCTTTTGTGTATTACGGGCTCTTTGAGCGTTTTGACCATGCCTAGTGCATGATGGCATTGTATATAAACTTTGATTTATTTATATATATGCGTCGGTTTTGGATCAAAACTTGTCATTTGTATTCTATTTTCTTTATTTCCAACTGCTTCGTGTATACTACGATGTATGTTTTATATGCTTTCTAGAATGTATGCAATGGAAAACAGATAATGCAAATGTTTGCTTTCTTTTTGTGTTTTCATGATGCTGATACATGATATTGTAGATATATTGTGATCTTAAATCTTAGTTTCTGTGAGCAATTTGGATACCTCATGATTTGTTTTGGCAAAGTGATGAAAATAATCAGTATGATGAACAGATTAACTTGCCCCACTCCTAACTCCACGCAACTAGTAGGATGCGAGGGCTCATCACCAAGAGCCAAGAAGGGCGCAAGTTATGGAATATGGTGAAGTGATAGTGATGAAAGACAGACGAAGCTTTGGTGGAACCAAATAAAAACTACAAGCTTATTCTACCTGAATGACTTCATAGTTTTGGATGCAACTTGCTTTGCGGTTTATCCAGACTTAGACCCGTAGATGGCCACATAGCAGACAAAATCTGGTTTTTTAGGATTTTTAACTCTCTTGGAATTTTTGAATATCTGATTCATTCGTTTTTGACTCAAAGTTTGAATTGATTGTTTATGACCTTTTAACATTTACTTTGTTTAGAGGACCCCCTACACTTTGCCCCATGCTACCTGTAAGAAGCATGGGTTTATCACCGTGGGCAAGGCATAGGCGAGTAAGGGCATTTCCATCCTTTCCCAACCCTACGTCACTAGTAAGAGACGCAAGCTCATCACCGAAGGTTGGTGGGGCAAGGAAATGTGTAAAATAAAATTTTCTGTTTAATCACTTCTTGACTTGTCTATTTGAGTAAAATGTCAGTATATTCTTATTTCCAAAGAGATGTGTATATGGGATAGATGTGACACTATGAAGCTTCTAGAACAGACCATAGGCAGGACACCTATCCTAAGAAGAAATCAAAGCGAGAGCAAACTTGCAGATCTTGGTATGATTACCGTTAGGACTTCGTCATGTCTGATTTTGTTTGATAAAAGATTCTGAGTTGATTGATGATGTCGAAGATGGAGAAGTATGATTAAAGAACTTTATGCCAGAAACATCACGAGTTTGAAATAGATTACTTTGAGAATAGATTCCCTGATCACAATTTGTGTAAGAACAAGTGGACAAAATGATCCTAATTTGTATGAAAATGCAATGTAGATAGTTATATGGGTAGCGTTAGCTGCTTACGCGTAGAAACGCTTGAGGTGGAGAGAATTGACTGTTTCACCAAACTCCTCTCCTTCTAGCGTGCATAAGAGGTATGCACCATTTCCGTAGTCCTTCATGACTCGGTATGGGCCCAACCATTTGGGCCGGAATTTCCTTCCTTCGCCGGTCTTCTTGTCGATCCGGCTGTCTAACCTTAGAACTAGGTCACCTTCGTATATGTCACGTTCATAGACCTTCTTGTTGTACTGCCGGCACATCCGGTCGGCGTAGACTCTATGTCGTTGTTCAGCATTTAACCTAGTTTCATCTAGGCTTTCTAATTGAGAAAGACGCGCTTCTCTGTAAGCGTCCTCATCCAGAATCCCTTGTAGCGAAATGCGGAGACTGGGGATTTCAACTTCGAGTGGGAGAACTGCTTCTGACCCAAATACCAATGAGAAAGGAGTTGCTCCTGTTGGCGTTCTTATCGAGGTTCGGTGGGCCCACAAGGCCGGATATAACTTTAAATGCCAATCCCGTTTGTTTTCTTTTACCGTTTTAAGGAGAATGGCTTTCAACGTCTTGTTTGTTGCTTCAGCCTGCCCATTGGCTTGGGGATAATATAAGGAAGCCGTATGATGGCTTATTTTGAACTTACTGCATAGCTCCCGAACTTCTTCGTTTTTGAAAGAAGTTCCATTATCTGAGATAATGATTTGCGGGATACCGTATCTGCAAATGATTTGGTTTAAAATGAACTTAGCGATTACGGAACCAGGCACAGTTGTAAGAGGCATAGCCTCTACCCATTTAGTGAAATATTCTGTGGCCGTAATTATAAAATTGTGGCCGTCTGTGGATGAGGGAGAGAATTTCCCTATTAAGTCTAGGCCCCATGTAGAAAAGGGCCACGGAGTAGCGATCGGTTGCAAAGCTTGTGCCGGCATGTGGATCTCATGAGAGAACTCCTGACATTTATGACACCTGTGTACAAACTCTATTGTGTCATGTTCTAGAGTGGGCTAGATATAGCCCATTCAATGTATTTTTCGAGCAGTGGCATGGCCACCGAAGTGGCCTCCACATATACCACTATGGGATTCATGGAGAATCCTCTTGGACTCTTCTGTGTCAACACACTTTAAGAGCATCCCATCGAATGCTTTCCGATAGAGCACCTGCTCTATAATGACATATTTAGTTACGATAATACGTAACCGTCTTCTTTGTTGAGGTGTAATTCCTTCTGGGTACCTATGGTCCATGATATAACTAATGATATCAGTGTACCAAGGGCACTCAGATATAGCAGGTCGGGTTTCGACGTAGTATACGCATTCATCTGGAAAGTCTAAGTCTACTAAGTCGCCTCCGTCTAGCGGGTTATCAGCTAACCAATCTGCAATGATTTGTCCTTTAACTGACTTCTGGTTTACAAATGTTAATTCGAACTCTCCCATTAAGGTTATAAAACGTCCAGCCTTTTTGGACAAGGACCCCTGTGTGAGAAAAGTCCGTAAATGGTCTGTCTTTACTATGACCCTTGTCTCTTGATTTAGCATGTAGTGTCTTAGGCGTTTAGTAGCAAAGACTATGGCAAGACATTCTCGTTCTGCTTGTGTATAGCGTGTTTCGTAGTCGAGCAATGTTCGGCTAATGAAATAAATTGCACGCTCTCTCTTGTCATCGTCTTCTTGGGCTAGCATGCAAGCTAACGAAACATCGGTGGCTCGTGAGTACAAAATTAAAGGGCGATCTAGCTTTGGTGGCATTAGCGTAGGCGGTAATAGCAGGAAACGCTTGACTGCATCAAAAGCTTCATTGCAATCTTCATTCCAATCAATGCTATAGTCTTTCTTGAGTAAATTGTTGATTGGATGAACGGCGAAGCTTAGATCCGGGATAAATCTCCGGATTGCGCCCAACTTTCCGAGAAATGATCTGATTCCAGATTCATTCGAGGGTGGGACCATTTCGAGGACAGCCCGAATTTTGGCTGGATCAACATCGATCCCTCGTGACGATATGATGTAACCTAGGAGCTTTCCTCCTGTTACACCGAAGACACATTTCTCTGGGTTTAGGGTAACTCCATATTCTATTAGGCGTGAAAGGATGATGCGGAGTACTTCAGGATGGTCACAACGCTTCTTGGCCTTAGCCAACAAGTCATCTACGTAGGATTCCACGATTTTATGGATTAAATCGTGAAATATGTATGTCATGGCCCGCTGGTACGTAGCACCGGCGTTCTTGAGACCGAATGGCATAACAGCGTAGCAATAGGTTCCCCAAGGAGTTATAAACGTGGTTTTGGCTTGATCTTGCTCGGAGATTTTGATTTGATTGTATCCCGAGAATCCATCCATGAGAGACAAGAGTTCAAAACCTGCTGTTGCATCAACAATAACGTCTATGGATGGTAATGGGAAGTCGTCCTTAGGGCAAGCTTTGTTGATATCTCGAAAATCTATGCAGATGCGTATCTTTCCGTTCTTCTTGAGAACGGGAACGATGTTGGATACCCATTGGGAGTAGTCAACTGGCTTGATGAATCCTACCTGAAGGAGTTTTATTACCTCCTCTTTTACCATGAGGGCTACTTTGGGCTTCATGGGTCTTGATTTTTGTTTAATTGGCTTCGCATCTGACCTAGTGACGAGGTTGTGTACCGCAATGTGGGGTGCGACTCCTGTCATCTCTTTATAATTAAATGCAAATGCCTTCTGATGTTCTTTGAGAACTTGGGTGTGTATTTCCACTTCCTCTGGGGTTAATGAAGAACCTAACTTTAAAATTCTTGGTTCATCTTCCGTTCCGATATTGACATCGATTGTTTCTTCAATTAAAGAGGCATTACCCTCTTCGAACTCAGGTGGTGCCGGAGGTAGATCTATATCATCCCCGTTTTCCACCACGTATATATTAGGTTCTTTTTGTGAGGGAAGATTCATTACGGGATTTCCGAAGTAGGAAGATGAATGCGAGATCAGAGATAAATCTAGCGTGTGATAGGAGAGATGTAGTGCTGCAAAGGCATTTAAGTAATCCAAAGTAGCCGCATCATTTCCAACATGGTCTAGGATGGTAGATTTACTTCCGTTTGAAAGAGGATCCATCATTGTTTTTATTAATGGTTCGTTACGAATGGATACCGTGAAATGAGTATCTTCTAGTTCATTGTTTGGAGTAAAACGTGATGCTGAGGTTGCTATTGAATCGGCGAGAAGATTTTTTTCTCGCGGGATTGCTTCAATGGATATGAAGTTGAATGCCTTGCTTAAATCTACTACAGCGTTTTTGTAAAGTTGCAAGTGTTCGGCTTTAGTTTCATATACCTCTGAAACTTGGTTTGCAACTAATTGCGAGTCTCCTAAAACTCTGATATTATCGATACCAATTCTTTTGGCTAAGGTAAGGCCCAGGAGGAGGGCTTCGTATTCAGCGCCGTTGTTTGTACATTCAAAGTTTAATTTAAAAGAGAATGGGAGGACCTTCTCTTCGGGCGAGGTAAGAATTATACCTGCCCCCGCTCCATAACGGCATTTAGCTCCATCGAAATGGAGAGTCCAATACTTAGCTGGGAGTATGGATGTAGGTGTATCTGCTGTGTTTGCATACTCTACTTCTACCATACAGAGATCTTCTGCTGGCAAGGAACCAACACCTAAGGAAAATCCTATGCCTACTGAATCGAATGGTAAGAACATTGGTGAATCTTGTTCTATCAGCTCAACGATCTTTGCAGTAGTCCCTAATGATACTATTTCTTTAGTTTTACCTTTAGGGGTTGGAATTGTCTTAGACTATGTTGGTAGTTTCAAGATCCGTTGTAGGTATCAACTTTTCCTCTGGCTTTGAGTCAGAGGGTTTGTTAAGTTGATTTGTTGGCAGTTCGAATTCTGAGTGTACACCTGGTCTCTTCTTTAAATCAGCTAGGTGTACGTCAAATGGCTTTGGATCACCTTTGGCTACAAATACCTTTCCCAGATGCAGGAATCTTACTTCTTGGAATAGCGTGGAAGGGATTGCCTTCATTCGGTGTATCCAGGGCCGGCCGAGGATCATATTATAGTTAGTTTCCCGATCTATAATATAAAACTCAGTCAGGATTGTTTTAGGTCCTAAGGTGACCGGTAGTATTATAGTTCCTATCGATGTGGCTTTAAGGCTGTCGTAGCCTCTCAAGGTATTTCGTGTAGTAGAACAGTTTGTTTCTCCATATCCCAATTTTTGGAGAAAAGAGAAAGGAACTATGTTAACCGCAGCTCCGTCATCAACCATTTCCCGTTTTACATAGTTATTATAAACTTGTACTTGCAAGTGTAGGGCTGGATTGCCTCGGCGTGCGATCTCAGCATCTGTAGGCATTTTACTTATTTCGAATATGAATTCAACATCCCTATCCGCCTGTCCCAGTGGATAAACATCAAAGTCTATATGATTTACCTGCGCTTCCGGTGGTGGAGTGATACTAACTAAATGACCCAAACCTAACGCCTCTAAAAGAGCAGCCCTATGAGTAGGGGAATTCTTTAGTAAATTAAGGAATGAAATATGCGAGAAGGTTTTTGTTAGATCATTAATTAGATCATAAGCACCCATGGGTTTTGCTATGGTTTGCTGGATGTTATCTGTTTCCGGCAGGTGGCTTGTACTTGGTTGAGAGAAATACTCTCGTGTTCTCGTAATTGCTTCAACGGGTAATTCGGAGTCTAACTCTACTAATCCAACTACCTTAGGTCGTGGTTGACTTCCTAGTTGTGGCGCGACTAACGGATTTAGTGAGGTTGAGGCCTCGTGATCGTTGTTTCCCGTTATTGCACCTTTGTTTGTTCCAGTTGGTTTCAACCTATCGCTATCATGATTTGGGAGTGGATCATTAAAGATCTTGAGAGGGGCATTCTGAGGGGAAACTGCCCCTGCGAAGGTACTTGCCGTTGGTGACGTAGGATCTGCTAAGAACATATCCATAAAAAATTGTTTTTGTTCACTTGGCAAGCGTTGCATGAATTTGTTGTAATCACGACACGTTCTAGTGTCATGACCCCGAATTTTATGGAAACCACAATAAGAATTGGGGTTGTAATTCCCGTTTTGTTGGTTTGGTGTGTATTGTGGCCTAAAATTCTGATCAAACTGTTGCCTATTAGGACTAAAGTTTTGTTGTTTCTGGTTTTGATTTTGGTTTTGATAACCAAAGGAGTTTTGGTTTGGTCCTTGTATGGGATTTCACCGTTGTTGTTGTTGTGGATTATTAAAATCCACTGTATTGATCGTCGGGGTAAAATTGTTGTTTCTTTGGTTGTTTGTTTGTGACGGAGTATTAATGACATTTATCCTCTTGGGCTGGTCAGTTACTCCATCTGTTGTTACCCCCCGATTTTTGTTAAGGATTTTGGGTCCTTGATTGACGCTTGTAGTGGTTGTAGTGTTTTGAGTAGGGGTGATTAACCTCCCGTTTGCTCCATACGTCTTACGGCCACTATCTATCGCTGCTTGATCAATTCGCAGAGCACTCTCAAGTACCTCGTCATAAGTCCTTAGTGGGAACTTCTGGACTTCTTCCTTCACCTCTCTGCTAAGAGAATGAAGGAATAAATCGCATAGTTCCATCTGATCCATGTTTGGAGCGCTTGCCGAGGAATAAAGGACTGTGCGCCACCTTTGGATGAAATGGGCGACAGACTCGTTATGTTCTTGCTTGATGTGCAAGAACTCCCTGATTCCTGTCCTTAATAGTTTGTTCATGTCGAAGGCTTTGATGAACTCAGACACGAGTTGTTTGAATGAATGTATGGAAGCCTCGGGTATTCTGTAATACCAATCGAGGGCAATGCCTTCCAGAGTTTTGGGGAATATTTTAGCAACAACCCCATCCCATGGGAGTAGTTCACGAATGGCTGTAGCGTAAGCTTTGATATGCGCATTCGGATCTCCTTCTCCTTTGTATTTAGGCAAATCGGGAAGAGGCCTTGGAAGCATAACGCTTCGTATGGCGAAATCTAAGGGCTCCTTTAAATATTCTGAATAAGTCCCTATCGCATACGTCTCAACCATTGATGGTGCCTGTTGAGGAGGCGGTGGCGGAACGGGTTGTTGATATGGCGTAACGTACGCGTTAGCAGGGGCATAAGGCAATCCTTGTATTTGAGTAAACATGCCGGGGGATGAGTACATATCCCCTTGTGGTGATTTGGAGTACATGTTTAAGTACGAAGGGGTACTATCCAGGAATGGATTGCTTTGTACTGGACCCAGAGGAACAGTACTGGCGATAGTGGGTCTAGTTGGCACTTGTTGTGAATATTGAGGAGTCATACTTAATGTGCCTACTCCTGTGAGGAGATCTACTTGGCTAGGATGGTGCGGAGGATTGGAACTCCCTGTTTGTATGATTCTTGAATTTTGACTTGCTTGGGCAAGTTCTAATCCTCTAACCTTTTCCATTAGATTTGAAATGAC